>CM054062.1:204952362-206214144 GCA_028641055.1 Alopecurus myosuroides | reverse complement strand
TTTTTTCAAAATCCAAAACTCATCATGCATACATACTCATCACTGCATTACTACATTTTGTTTGCATAGAATTTTGGTTCCAATTTGTTAATCTTAAAATTTTAGGAGTTACTACCCCTTTAATCACTATTTGGTTTTAAAACATTTTTCAAAAAGAAAGTATTTTATTTTGGGAAATTATAGTGCCCAAAATGTACCTTTAAGTCTCAAGCTTTTCAAAAAAAATATTTATTCAATTTTTTATGACAAATATTTATCCTACTATGGTTTTATTTGAATTAATTGTTTTGAAAACACAAAAACAAGGAAAGAGAGCAGCAGCGCAGCAGCCCAGCCGTACTCAACCCTTTCTCTCGGGCCCAACCCAATTCCCTCTTTCTCTCTTATTTCCCGCACCCGCGCAGCATCCAGCAAATGGGCCAGCCCAGTACCGCGACGGAAACGCGCATCCCATTACCCTCTCTCTCGTTGACAGCCGGGGCCCACCCCGTCGTCTTCCACCCGAACATGGACTCCATGCCTAGGAGGTGTTCGACAGAACGACGTCGACGAAATCTCGCACGACCCTGACTCCTCCTCGCGTCCCCTTGCCCCTCGTCCATGCCTGACCACCTATATATGCCCCCCGACCCCCGGGCTCTCTCTCCCACAATTTTCTCAAGCTCTAGCCACCCACAGGTTCGATTTCGACCTCGGGAGCGCGCCGCCACCATTGCCGATCTTCGAGGTGGAACACGCCGTCACTCTGGCCACCCTTGCCTCTCCTTTTCCTTCTATTCCTCCTCGGGTTATGCCCCGCAGTCGATTGACCCTTTTTCCTCTCCTGTTTGAGCCGTAGATCGACAGCTGAGGACACCGGAGCACCGCCGGAGGCCGTGGGGAGAAACTGCACGCCATCGCCGTTCGGGACACCGGGAGCCATCACAGAGACCACCATCGTCACCGCCGTCTGCCACAGAACCTCGTGGACATCTTCGCCAAGCAGGAAACACGCCGCAACGCCACCGCCGTCCTTCACCGAGCCGTCCCCCATCGCCGTCGTGTTTTCCGATGAGTCACCTCCGCGCCCCCCTCGTGTTTGATTCTTGAGCGTCCAATCTTAGATCTAGGACCGAGATCTATTTCAACGCCGAAGCGATACAGACGAATCCGGTGCGTTCATCTCCACTTCCATCTGACGGCCCACGACGACAATCCACGCGGAAGACCACCGACCAATCAGAAAGCCACCATTGGGAGCGCCACAGATCGATCATTTTTCTATTTAAAACATAAAGCCACCATTGAGCTTTTTGGAACCATCATGTCATGTAGATTAATCTAGGATATTGAGATATTAATTTTGTAACATGCACATTTGTTTTATTTGTAGATTTAATGAATAAATCACTAATTAGGGCATATCTCTTAATATAAAATTCCTTTTTAGGTGAAATCAATTTCTTTGGTTTTGTTTTGATGCCCCTATCCAGTAGACACCAGAGAAATTCATTAAGAGATATTTTTAGCAGCAATAACAATAATATTCCACTAATAGCCATATATGATCACTAATAATAATTAATTTTTGTTTTATGGTTTATGATTTGTTTTCCATGCATCATGACTAAGTTATCAACACCACAAAACATAATTTCTAGTAATTTTGTGCAACACTTCATTGCATGGCATGCATACATATTTTTTTCTTGTTTTGTTTTATTCTATGTTTTGTATGTTTATGTATTGTATATTTTGTTTGTTATAGATTGTTAAGTGGAGCAAGACTATTCTTGTTGTTGTTTTTCTTGCTGTTCTTGCTCATCATTTTGCCAAGGCAAGTGACACATTCATCCACCCTTTATTTTTCCTATGCATTGCTAGAGTTTTGAAGTAGTTTGCATGATAGGTGATTTTTTCTCTCTATGTACTATGCTATGCTAAAACCCTAGTAGTGTGTAGCCACCCTTACCCTTGTTATCAACTATAGCCTTATCACTTGTTAGATGCTATGCAATGTTCCAATTTGTTTTCTATGATGTGGTGAAAAATTCTAAGTATAACGCTCAATGAAACACCTCGGTGGAATTTGGATGTGATTGGATTATGTTGAGTGGCTCCCTAGGGCCATATCAATGGTGTTTATCACCAAAGGAGTACACTTGTGGATGGCCACCTAGGAACAAAGAGATTCCTAAGTCCCTCTAAATCTAGTAGCTTTCTATGCATCCCTTTGACATATGGGCTCTGTCTTGATCAACTAAGTTGTGAGAGTTCAGCCCATGCTTGACATGAAGATGTAGCATAATTGTAGGTGAACGAGTTTTGCTGTCTGGGTTGAATTCTTGCTTCTGAAAGATCTCTTTTCAATTCTCTCATTTCCATGATGCACTCCGGGTGTATAGGATGTTTAGGCTAATTGAAGACAAAGGGTGAAAGTGCACAACCTCTGAAGAGTTAGAAACTATGATCATAGCCGTGTCCCCAGTAATGGAAAACTTCGAGCAGATGGACAAAGATGGATAGAAGGATCTCAACATGGTTTTAAAGAAGTAAAATTTTGGCTAAGGAAACAATAGGTTGTGGTGCACATGGTATTTATCTCATGGTGCCAATCTTTGAAAGGAAAACTCTTTTACTCAAAAGTGTTAGGGAAAAACTTGCTTTTTGCAAATATCCTAAACTCCACCAAGCCAGATATGCATGTAGTTTAGACTTGCCATTTTATATCAACCATAGTGTCACTTTCCAGTACATCAAATTGTGTCGTGGTGGTGTCACGGCAGATGCCATGGGATGGCTAAAGATGTGGGGACGAAGGACGCTGGAGGTGCTCGGGGAGGGATCACGCGACGACTAGCCGCGTGAGGTACGAAGTAAACACTGCAAACAACACGATCTACCCAGGTTCAGGGCCCTCGTGAGGAGGTAAAACCCCTACTGCTGCCTTTCTTTGTATATTCTGATGTCTCACCGAGTAGCCACAGCTCAACGTTCTTGCTACCGAGTAGCCACTCTCCTCTCTAGATGATGAACTAGGTCAAGAATTAGGTCAAGATGTGTTCGATCTAGCCCGTTGCCTCACGCAGGAGGCGGCGGGGCACCTTATATACTTGGTGCCCAGCCGGATACGTCCAAACATGGACAAGTGTCGACATAGTGTGCACATCGTCCTTCTTCCGGGTTCCCGCTGACAGCTTTGGTTCCTGATCTTGGCTGCATCTAGAAAGTCGTTGGGCAAAACAAGGGGACAGACTGGTATCACTGTGCCAAACACAGAGTAGGCCCCCCTTATCCTGCCACGGCCTGCTTCCATGCTGTCACTGTCAGGGAACACGACGCGTTCGCCCTCCTCCGGGGCAGGCACGAGCTCGCCCCTAGACGGCCGGCATTGAACACCAGGAGGAACCCTCCTAGTGTTCACAAGCCAGGCGCAGTCCTCGGCGGTGACGTGCGAGCCAGCCCAGCCGGCGCGAGACATGGCTGCGAGTAGGAGGAGTGGAGAAAATTGGAAGAGTTTGGTTGCCTGGATTGGATTCGCGGCGGTGCAAAGGTTTGCGCGGCGGCAGAGAGCTCGGCGGCAGAGGAGAACAGGGAGACAGAAGGGGAAAAGAGCAAAGGGAGGAGAAAAGGAAGTTACCGGCGGGGGTATTTATATCCTCTCCGCGATTTTACCGTTACCTCCGGGGAAGTGGGATCGATCGTGGCGTGTGGTGGGGCCTGTAGGCGAGGAAGACGACGGCATTGGGCGGTAGATGATGCATTTGAAGGCCGAAGTGGTCGAGGAAGCGGCGGAGGAAGTCGGACGCCGGTAGGCCGAAGCCGCGCTCGAAATGCGCCAGGAACACGACGCGTTCGCCCTCCTCCGGGGCAGGCACGAGCTCGCCCCTAGACGGCCGGCATTGAACACCAGAAGGAACCCTCCTAGTGTTCACAAGCCAGGCGCAGTCCTCGGCGGTGACGTGCGAGCCAGCCCAGCCGGCGCGAGACATGGCTGCGAGTAGGAGGAGTGGAGAAAATTGGAAGAGTTTGGTTGGCTGGATTGGATTCGCGGCGGCGCAAAGGTTTGCGCGGCGGCGGAGAGCTCGGCGGCGGAGGAGAACAGGGAGACGGAAGGGGAAAAGAGCAAAGGGAGGAGAAAAGGAAGTAACCGGCGGGGGTATTTATATCCTCTCCGCGATTTTACCGTTACCTCCGGGGAAGTGGGATCGATCGTGGCGTGTGGTGGGGCCTGTGGCCGCATGGAAACGCACACAAGCGCGGGATGCGCGCGTAACGGCCGCAGTTGATCCCACTACCAGATCGTGGCCAATTACTGCGCGTGATGGGACGTAACGGATCAGTGGGCCCACCCCGTGAAAACTGGGCACGTGGCACGTCGTGTCGCGGCAACGAAGCGACGGGGTCACGGATGCTTGACACGTGTTCAGTTGCTGTGCGAAGGGCTGGATCGTGCTCTGCGCTGCAGAGGCTCAATTCAAGAAAATTCTCCAAGTCTTTTTACTCGGTCGCAGAGTAGAAGTCATCTGCTACGCAGAAGAGAGGAAACATAAGGTACTACTCTGAGAGCTACTCGGAGGTCATTTACTCGGCATCTTGAGGTTCAAGGGCTATGATTGCAAAGATTGGTTTTAAGCTGGCAGAGCCTAGTGAACGAGTTCACAAGGCTCAACCAGCTTCGGGGACTGCTGTCGGGGGGTTACCCCCGAGTAGGGTAAAGGCAAGTGGTAAAGGCGTCTTACAGAAGAGAGGTTTGGTCGAGTAGCCGACTACCCGTTACTTGCTACCCGGACGACAGCTACTCGGTTTCTCCTCAAGATGACCGGAAGGAGATATCAGTCAAGTTACATCCATTCGAGTAGAAGAGTTGGCCCGAGTAGATTTGGCGGGAACCTACTCGGGCCAGAAAGTCAAAGGAGCCGTTCTGACACAGGATCCCGCGTATCCTGGGTCCGTACTTGGCAGTATTCGAACTACTGTTCATCTGGGACCGGCCTGCCTGACAGTGACAGCATGGAAGCAGGCCGTGGCAGGATAAGGGGGGCCTACTCTGTGTTTGGCATAGTGATACCAGTCTGTCCCCTTGTTTTGCCCAACGACTTTCTAGATGCAGCCAAGATCAGGAACCAAAGCTGTCAGCGGGAACCCGGAAGAAGGACGATGTGCACACTATGTCGACACTTGTCCATGTTTGGACGTATCCGGCTGGGCACCAAGTATATAAGGTGCCCCGCCGCCTCCTGCGTGAGGCAACGGGCTAGATCGAACACATCTTGACCTAATTCTTGACCTAGTTCATCATCTAGAGAGGAGAGTGGCTACTCGGTAGCAAGAACGTTGAGCTGTGGCTACTCGGTGAGACATCAGAATATACAAAGAAAGGCAGCAGTAGGGGTTTTACCTCCTCACGAGGGCCTTGAACCTGGGTAGATCGTGTTGTTTGCAGTGTTTACTTCGTACCTCACGCGGCTAGTCGTCGCGTGATCCCTCCCCGAGCACCTCCAGCGTCCTTCGTCCCCACATCTTTAGCCATCCCATGGCATCTGCCGTGACACCACCACGACAAATTGTACTTACCTCCTTTGGGGGTTGCATATTCCAACGTGCAGGTTCCTCCGATGATGAATAAGAAGTGCTTGGACTCGAGTCTACACCCAACATGCCTTCCTGTGGCACATGCTGAAGATGGAGGCTCATTGCTATTTTGTTTTTTGTTGCTTGAACTCTGAATTTTTTAGCTAGTCTTCAAGGCTATTCAAGTTGTAATAAAGCTATACTTGGCTATTCTGGATCCTTTGTAATAATTTTGATACTTCTGCAATGATACTTTACATTTTGTTTCGTGGTGCTAGCATTGATCCAGGGACTAGCTCTTAACACAATAGTTCTTACATTATTAAATGTGAGGGAGCTACTTGATGATATAGGTCATTATTTTCAGACCAGAAAAGACATCCGACAAGGAGATCCTTTATCGCCCATTTTATTTAATATAGTAGCTGACATGCTTGACACTCTCATTGCCCGGGTAAAAGAAGATGGGCATGTAGGAGGCCTAATTCCTCATCTAGTTGAGGGAGGTGTCTCTATACTGCAATATGCGGATGGTATGATCTTGTTTATGGAACATGATTGTGCAAAAGCAGCTAACATGACGCTTATTCTCTGTATGTTTGAGAAATTGTAGGGTTTAATAGACCAATATAAACAATTTTTTTGTTGTGAGACTAGTTCGTTACCTTTTAAATATCTAGGGGTACCGATCCATCATAGAACTCTCCGTAATGTTGAGTAGTATCCAGTTGAGACTCTCTTCGAAAGGAAGTTGAGTTGCTAGCAAGACAAGTTACTATCCTATGGGATCGTCTTGTTCTAATAAATTCGGTGTTCACAAGCCTTCCTATGTTTATGTTATCTTTTCTCGAAATAACTATAGGGGCGAGAAAGAGATTAGACATTTATAGATCGTGATTTTTTTTTGCAAAGTGACGAGAATAAACGTAAATATAGGTTGACCAAATGGAATATTACATGCAGCCCCAAAGATCGGGCGGTTTAGGTATTGAAGCTCTAGAGTTAAATGCCTTCTTAGCAAATGGTGGTTTAAACTGTTAAACGAAAAAGGTGTGTGGCAGGAGCTTTTACTTAATAAGTACCTAAAAAAATCAACTTCAGCTCAGCTTGTTACCAAACCAACTGATTATCCTTTTTGGAAAGGTTTGGTGCGAGTTAAAAGATGATTTTTTAGCGGCGATTTTTTTAAGCTTGGTAGTGGGGCTGCTATTAGCTTTTGGGATGATATTTGGTTAGCTGACACACCTCTCAAAGCTCAATATCCATCATTATATAGCATTGTTAGAAGGAAGAATGTTTCAATTCATGATGTTACGTCAAATGCACCTCCTATTAACACGAGTTTTAGGATAAATCTTACTGGTCACTTATGGGATTCATGGTGTCACTTGTGCCAAAGAATGATGGAGGCTAATTTAAAACATGATGCACATTCTTTTGTTTGGAAATTAACCACTAATGGTGTTTTCACTTTTAAGTCTATGTATGAAAATTTAATGAATGGTCATATTAGATATCTTCGCAAATATCTTTGGAAGCTGAAAATACCACTAAAAATTAAAGTGTTCATGTGGTTTCTAAATAATAAGGTTTTGCTCACTAAGAATAATCTTATTAAGAAAATGGGAAGGAGGTACTAAGTGTTTTTTTATTCAGAGGAGACTATAAAGCATTTGTTTATTTCTTAACCTTTTGCTAAAGTTGTTTGGAGAGTTGTTTTTGCCACTTATAACATCACACCACCTACTAATATAGCTAATATGTTTGACAATGGTTGAATAGTGTTGATAGAAAGACAAAAAATAGAATCCGAATTGGTGTTTCAGCGTTATGTTGGTCAACCTGAAATTGTCAGAATAATGTTGTCTTTAATCGATCTAGAAATATTCATGTTTTGCAGGTTATCTCTATGACGGTGCATTAGATGCAGTAGTGGGATTTACTCCTCCCGATGGACCAACGAGAACTTATGGTTACCGGATGTTTACGGCTCCCGATGGCCACTCGGGATTTTTTCAGCCGGGCTTCGTGGCAGCATATTAGTCGATTACGAGATGCGTAGTTTGAGTTTGTTGCCGGTGTTCCAATGGTTGATTAGTGTCTCAACTTCTGTTGATTTTTTCTTGCAATGAATCGATACTTCTTTGAAGATTTCAATAAAAAAAATTGTGTGCATAAATTGATGCAGAATCCAGAGTTTCACACCATTTCGGAAAAATGTATGATACTGTTGCAATACACCACGGTAGGGACGAGCCCCCTCGCTCTGAAGCTCGCGCGTGCGTCGCCCTAACCCTAGTCGCCGTCGGCCGGCCTGCACCGCCTCTCCCTCCTCCCCTCCCCCTCTCCCTCTCCCTCCTCCGCGCGCCCGACGCCCCCCGCGTCGACGGCACGTGATCCCCTACCTCCCCGACCGCGGCCGCACCTCCGTGCTCCTCCCTGTCGCCGTCGCCGGTAGAGGCTGCCTGGCCGTGCCCTGGTGGCGCCGGCGGAGGGGGCTGGTCTCTACCCACGTCACACATGTGGAGGCGGGGTTCCCTCGGGCGGTGGCGGTGCTCCCCAGGTGGCGGTGGCTCGGCTCCGGCCGGGAGGTGACACTACGGCGGCGGCATCTGGAGGTGCGGGGCGGCGCAGTGGTGGACGTGGATGTGCCGCGGTCGACGGTTCCAGGCGGCCCAGATCTGGGCCCGTGGGCCCCATCTGGGTTGGGACGGATTTGTTGGCCCGCGACACGTTCTGGAGTTGGAGCTGAGGGTGAGGGGGACGCGGACAACGACGACGGTGGCCGACCTGTTGCAACGCAGCTGCAAGCTTTACGGGCCCGTTCCGTGCCCGGCCGGACACCACTAGGACTGGTATGCCCCTGCGGGGGCTTCACGGGCCCGTTGGGACTGGCCAGACCTTAAGGGGACTGGTGTGCTCCGTAGTCGTGTCCGGTCGACTACCGTCCTCGAAGGTGGAGGCAGTACCCTCCCGCTCGGCAGGGGTTGTGTTGTTTCTGAATGGAATATGCCCGAGAGGCAATAATAAAGTGGTTATTATCTTATTCCTTGTTTATGATAAATGTTTATTTCTCATTCTAGAATTGCATTAACCGGAAACGTTGATACATGTGTGTTTAATAAACAAACAATGGTTCCTAGTAAAGCCTCTCTTTTAACTAGCTCGTAGATTAATAGATGATCAAGGTTTCCTGATCATGAACATTGGATGTTATTAATAACGGGGTCATGTCATTGGTAGAATGATGTGATGAACATAGACCCAATATCAAGATAACAATACGATCAAGTCATTTAGTGTATATTGTTATATCTTGCATACGAAGTAACTTATTCCTTAGACCATGAGATCATGCAAATCACTGATACCGAAAGGGTGCTTTGATGTCATCAAACGTCACACCATAACAGGGTGACTATAAAGGTGCCGTTGGGTATTTGGAAAGTATTAGTTGAGGCTCATGGATCAAGAGTGGGATTTGTCCATCCAAATGACGGAGAGATATACTCTGGGCCCTCTCGGTGATATCACATCGACACCGCTTGCAAGCACGTGACTAGGTCACAAGGATGTCATATCACGTAAACGAGAAAATAGTACTTGTTCGTAACGAGATTGAACAAGGTATGGTTGATACCAATGATCAAATCTCGGACAAGTAAAATATCACGAGACAAAGGGAATAGTTCACGACGTTGATGGTTCACACGATCAAAAGAGTCATCGTTGAATATATAGGAGTCATCATGGATCTCCAGATCCCGCTGTTGATTATTGATCGGAGAGGAGTCTCGATCATGTCTATCTTATTCGCGAACCGTAGGGTGACACATTTAAGGTTCGATGACGCATTTGAGAGGATACGAAATAACGAAGAATGTTTTGAGCAGCACCGAAATTGTTTCGGGGAAAATTGAAATAGTTCAAGGGTTTTTCATCGAATGGTTGTTAATAGAATTAACAAATGATCCGAGGTGCTATACGCAAAAGTTTATTAATAGAATTAACAAATGCTGAAATAAAGAAATAAAGGTGTTTTATTTATTTATTAAAGAAAAACTCCTGGATTTTCTAAGTGGAGTTTTAAGGGAAAATGAGTGGGTGTGAGTGGAGTGTCCACTCACATCATGAGGGAAGAGGTGGGGGCACACCCATGGGCTGGACGCACCCCCTTTGGGATGCCTCCCCCCTCTCCTATAAATAGAGGGCATGAGTTCCCTCTCTCACACACACTTGCCCACCTCATTTCCTCTCCACCCGCTACTCCATTCCATGGTCTCCGGCTTGGCGAAGCCCTGACCGTGGGATTCTTCACCACCACCAGGCCGTCATGCTGCTGGAGTTCCGAGGGATCCTCTACTTTCGTGCCCCCACTGGATCGAGGGAACGGGGGTCGTCATCGCTGTACGTGTGACCGAGTGCGGAAGCACTGCCGGATTGCAGCGCTCATCTTCGCGATCTTGAGATCTATGTGAATACGACTACATCACCAACGAGATTTGATCTCGTAACGCTTTGTGTCTTCGAGGGTATGTTCTCCATAAGACTCTCTCTATGCCCGTTACCTTTCATCTCCTAGATTAGATCTTGGCCCTTCGGGTGTCTATCGCGTAGGAAATTTTTTGTTTTCTATGCAACGAACCCTTCAGTTTCCGGTGTAACCCTCCCCTCGTCTCCGTCTGCCAGACCTCGTAGTGTCGACCTCGGAGAGACGACGATGTTGGCCCGTGGTGGTGTGTGTTGGTGGGCGGATAGTCCGGTGGTGTCAAGGTTCAACCTTGAGGGGCTCCTTTGCTCCAATCGTCCGGGGCGGTGGATAGGGTCTCGGGAGAAATCCTTGTCGGCGCATTTGACACCGGCGCGGTGCCGCCTCCGGGTGGCACCCTTCCTTCCTGGAGGGCGCCGCGGCTACCCTCTGTCCGCTATCCCCTGTGTGTCGAGGGAAACCCTAGGACCAGTTGCTGGTCCGGGCAACATCGTGCTTCCTTCTTGAAGATGTTGCTTGGCACTCGTCGATTCGTAGCTAGGAGCGTGGTGGTACAAGTAGGAGGGTGCAACGGTTGCGGGTCATCGTCGTTTAGTCAATCCACCTATGTCTTTTTTTTTCTTTTTTTTCTTTTGTGTGTGTTGGCTGCTGCCTCAGCTGGTGTGTTGGTTCGGCTCTGTTGTATCAAGTGGTTGCTATATTAATATATCGTAACTTCGGCCTATTTCGGCGAATACGCCACGGTAGGCTTACCCGAATTCAAACGAAAGGTGAAAGTTGCGAGTGTCCAGGTGTTAAAAAGACCGATTTGTGAAAGGCACGACCTCGTATCCGATACTGACCCCAGTTGCCTCCCATTAAATTCGAACGCAGTATAGCTTCCCAATTCAAACAGCTCGCTCGCTGTCGCAGCCGCCGACGCCCACCTCCACCTGCGCGGCGCATCAGCTCAGGCAGCCCGCGACAACGGCAGCACCCGCAGCGATGGACTTTCGGCACGGTGTTTCCCCCGGAGGCGACGACGGCGGCAAGCCGCGGGACAAGTTCTCGGTGTACCAGAACCCGTCCCTCACCCGCGCGCTCGCCTCCCGCAGCGTCCGCCCCTCCCTCCCGGTCCTCCTCCTCCTCGCGCTTTCCCCCATCGCCTCGGCCTCGTCCCTCATGGTCCTGTCGTCCCGGTAAGCCTAAATCTACACCCCGCCCTCCTTCCGCATCCACTCTCCATCTAAACCCTGAATCCCAGATCATTACATTGCGTGGGTTCTCATGTGTCGCTGTTATCACAGGGAGGGGCAGCTTGTCAAGGTCGCCGGCCGCGCGGGTATATCCATCGCTGCTGTGGGTAAGTTCGCTTATCTCCGTGCTGGATTGGGTGTTCTGAAAATCTTGGACCTGGCGGTGCCGGCACTGTGTTTGGTTGCTCACGAGGTGCTTGTAGAAATGCCAAGCTTGGTGAGCATGGTTGGTTGGCACCTAAGGTGCTGGCATAAATGCCATATTTTCCTGCACGTCTGATGATTGTAAAAATTGACACTCTTAGGTCTTTTAAAGAGGCTTTGTTGTGCTAGCGGTTCCTGCAAAATTTAACTTGTTCTGCTCTTTCAGTGTTCGTTGTTAGGTTGGTGGAGGCAGCACTGGGTCTTGTCGCACTTTTGACAGTCCCAGCGTTCTTCAGGGCACTGATGCTATACAATGGGAGGAAGACTTTGGCCAAGGAGGACAAGGTTGTGTTGTCTGAACGCCAGTTGGGGCTCCTTGGGTTAAAAACCACAGGTTCAGATGGAGCTGCCATGGGTGAGCAAACCAAGAAGCCTCCCAAGGCAAAGCCATCAACACCCTCAGAGCCGATTGTTCCTATCAGGAGATCTTCGTTCAGCTACACACCCTCTCGGGGGCAACCAAGGATTGGCTCCAGCCATTTGAGCCCTGGTGGTGAGAGACTGAACACCTCACTACAAATGTCACCTTCCACTCCACTGCAGAAGCCTATTTCTTCCCCTTCAACTCCATGGTCGAGGAAAAGCTCAGGCAGTGCCAATGGCATACAAACTGAGGCGATGTTGGACCACTTCTTGGCTCGCTTGGATGAAACCATCGATAATCTCACGGATTCAGCCAGTAAAACTGCAACGCCTCCAGCAACCATCTCGAGCTTTAGCATTGCCAGCCCTGTCTCACTCACCACATCAACCACCCCTTCTGGTGCTACACGGAGCACACCTCTTAGGCCTGTGAGGATGTCTCCTGGCTCGCATCAGAAGTACAGCACACCTCCAAAAAAGGGTGAGGGTGAGTTCCCACCTCCAATGTCCTTGGAGCAGGCAGTGGATGCCTTCGAAAATCTGGGTGTGTATCCTGAAATCGAGCAGTGGCGAAACAATCTCAGGCAATGGTTTTCTTCAGTTCTAATGAACCCGCTTGTCCAAAAGATTAAATCTAGCCATACTCAGGTTCTCATTAATTGACACTGTTTTTACAGGAGCCTATATTTCTTTTCAAGTTCAGTAGTAACCATTTTATTTTGTTATCGTGCTCCTTTTCAGGTTAAGCAAACGACAGCTAGTATTGGCGCTTCAGTTAATGTTACCCAGGTTGGAAGCGATCTGCCAAGCACAACAGCACCGGTTAGCTTATCTCCACTTGGTGGGACTAAAGATTGGCAGCCAACTGTCACGGTTGATGAGGATGGCATTCTTAACCAACTGCGGGGTGCACTTCTGCATTCTCGTAATGCTCCTGTTGGTGAGTTGCTGGTGTACTCTGAACTTTCCTGTGTTCATATGTTTCTCTTTGTGTTGCTATTCAAAGTTTGTCTACTCCATTAAGTTTGGCACTTACTAGTAATTCTTTTCTCTGTACAGCTCAAAGCTTCGGCAGTCCACAACAGCCACAATCAAACCCTCTCCTTCCAGCTATGCAAGCATGTATTGATGCGATTACAGAGCACCAGAGGCTTAATGCTCTGATGAAGGGAGAGCTGATAAAAGGCTTGCTGCCACACAGTAGTGTTCGTGCTGATTATACTGTTCACAGAGTTCAAGGTGAGGCGTTCAGTATTTTATCTGAAAAAGTAAACTAGAGCCTTCATCTGCCTGATACTATTTACATCTATAGTCACAAAATAGAGTTATTATAAAGATAAATGTTGGCATAACTTGTATTACTTATATCGTGATGCAGAACTTGCTGAAGGTACATGCTTGAAGAATTATGATTTCATGGGTTATAGAGATGGCTATGGTAAATCAGAGAAAAAATGGAGCAGCGAGCTGCCAAGTGACTCACACCTTCTTCTCTACTTGTTTGCTGCTTTCCTTGAACATCCAAAGTGGATGCTTCATGTTGATCCTACCTCCTACTCTGGTGCCCAGTCTAGCAAAAATCCCTTATTTCTAGGAGTCCTTCCACCAAAAGAGAGATTTCCGGAGAAGTATGTTGCTTTAATATCTGGTGTTCCAGCAATTATTCACCCAGGGGCCCTTGTACTGGCTGTGGGCAAGCAGAGTCCTCCAGTTTTTGCTCTTTACTGGGACAAGAAGCTGCAATTTTCTCTTCAGGCGAGTCAATCATTTCCGTTAATCATTCCTCTTGTTGCCTTAGTGTTACATATTATCGTTGAATATGAATCGTGAAATTGCTGAAAAAAGTGAGTTATTTAATAAGACACAAAACATAGGAAATTAAAGGGTTGCCAAGAAACAAACCCAAAAGGTCATGAGTGGGATGTGGTGCATTTGGGGGAAAGACCTCAGATACCTCTCATGTTATAAGTGACTGGAAAAAGATGTTTTGAGGTAGCAACCATATGTCTTTCCACCCTTGTATTGCTGTGTTTTAGTGTGAACATGGTAATGTTATGGTAACAAATTAATGGTATGTAGCACGATTTGACATGGAGTATATGGTTGTGCCACATACCTAATTTAAGTTCAGCTTAATATCTGCCAAAATACTACCATTTTCTGCCAGCTTAACATCACAGGTGCATAAAGGTATACGTCAACCAGATTTCCCTTGTTTTACTTGAGATTGCCAAATATTTTCACAAAACTCGTTTTTTTTTTGCCATGCGGTGTATTGCGTGCTACTAATGTTGTCCACGCGTGTTTTCACTTTCCAGGGAAGAACAGCACTGTGGGATGCAATTCTCCTTCTATGCTACCAGATAAACGTTGGTTATGGCGGTATCGTGAGGGGAACCCACATTGGTTCTTCTGCCTTGAACATCCTGTCCGTTCTTGAGTCAGACATGGAGAGCTGAAGAAGAGCTGTGTGCTTGTCAGCTATAGGCTATTGTATTATGTACTCTGATGCAGAGAGATCGTGACTAGCCTAGTTGCTGGAACTAACTTAGTTTTAGAATGCGGTATGCCTAGTTGAGGGAGAACTGGAAGTTATTTCTGAGCTGTATCTTAAGTGGCTTAATGTCCATCCTTAATTTAATGTTTGTGTGCCTTCACTTACGTCCTAATGGCACTTTTTTTAGGGAAAACTTGTGACATTTATTTTCATCAGTCATCACTTCTTAGGCTGGTCATGGTAGGAAGTAACCTAGAGCATCTCTAACAGCTGTCCTATAATAGGGCAGCAAATTTTCATTATACAGCACCCGTTTTAGGGTACCAAAATGGCTACAGCTTTACAACTGCTCATTTTTAGGGCACGTCTGCTCCATCGTCTGCCCTATTTTAGGGCATACATTTGATAGAACTAGCAAATTAAGATTAAATTCAAATGAAATTTAATGGTTTGACTACATTTCATAGATAAATTGCATCAACTTGACCCAAATTTAAAAACTTTGACCTAATTGACGATTCTACCAAAACACTAATTGCTCTAGTCATCAAACTTGTCATCCGTCGAGTCCCAGAAGCTCGAACTGAGCCTCACCGTATCGAAGACGACGATGACGGTCGGCGGCGGCGCTACAGTGGAGGGGCTAGCTTCCCCAGAGTAGGCCGTGTTGTTCTTCGTCTTCCTCTGCACGTAGAAGTCGTGCTCTGCCTACACGAGCTCGGGGTGGTCACGGCGAAACGCCTCCATCCACGGCTCGTCGATCTGGGCGTCAGCGCATGTTCATCCTATCGCGGCGGAGCTGTCGAGCCACCTCGCGGTCGATGAAATGCAACGACGATGCGAGGAAGAAGGCCTCCTCCCGCGACTGCACGCCGGTGAAGTTCATCTCCGCGCGAGGGTGGCCGAACCTCCGGGTCGATGCATCGCGCGCGTGGCTAAGTCTGTCGTATCAAAGGTCCCGATCCACCAGTGGACGCCGCCGGCCTTGAATTTGGCGGCAAAATGGCCGGCGGGACGCTTCCTCACGCCGAGGAAGCCGGGCAGAGCTCTTCGGGTTGCGGGGCAGTGCCATGTCGCGGCGGCGGCGGAAACATTGATTCGTGCGGTGAAAAGGCGATTCAGTGGTGGTGTGTGTATGGGGGGGGGGGTAGGGAGGTGGTCGGAAACGGCGATGGGATGACGGATTTGGTGTGCGGTGCGAGCAGATGTGTGGGGGTTAAAATGGGGAAAGACTGCTGGCGGAGGCATGAAATAGCAGTGTGGTGGTTTGGATGCGTGGGGTGCGTAAATATACATGTAACACATCTATTGTAGATAGGGCAGCTGGTGGAACATTTTTTTTTTTGCCCCAAGCTGCTCTATAAGTTAGTTTTTATAGGGCCCGCTTTATTATAGGGCAGGTGTTAGAGATGCTCTTAGACTAATAACATAGTGTATAGTAACATACTAGAAGGAGAGGCGCGCGTTGGTGCGTCCGCTCCCTTATAACCGAGAAATAATGAAACGGTGTAGAGAAATCATAAAAAGCACTTTATAACTTTATAGCACCGAACGAATACTTATGAGGTATAATAATGTATTTTACACAACTCATATTCCTATCCTGGATATAGTACAATCAACATGGAAAATCTAGTCGGTCAAGCACCGAAAGCTCCATATCATGTCGCAGTTCAGCCAGCAGAAAAAGGGCGATCCGTAAGCGCCTAGGGTTTACGTCCCATCACCGTTGACATCGTTGGTCCGTCCCACCTCTGTTGGCCCTTCAGAACCTAAATCCTAAAAATATCGATGAAATAAACAGAAACTTGAAAATAACAAAAGAAGACAACAATTTTAACACGAGATTAAAGGATCTGTGAACTTTTGCTACAATCTCGGAAATCGAAATAGACATGTACAAGGAACTGTATTCCACCAAAATGTCACATTACGGAAAATTCACCTTCACAGAGCAAGACACTGCATATGTTCCTGACGAACTCGTCTGAGCCAAGCCACGGCCCGCTGGTCTTGCTGAGAACACCCCGTACCACACGCCCAGGAAGAGGCCGAACAGCAGGAACGCTACCCATATCGACTGATGCAGTTCTGCAGCCTGGTAGCCTCGGCCACCGCGCTCAACACCGCCTTGCCGACGGTTGTTGCCCTCGAGGGCCGCCTGCGCATGCGTCGTGCCGTGCGCCACAACACCTCCTCTGACTCCGCGTGCGTCGAAGGGGGAAGAGGGGCTCGCAAGCTGGAGTCAAGAGGCGCCGGTGACGATGCTTGGAACGATGTCGTTGGTCCCGAGGCCATTGGTGAGGCCAAATGTGTAGTGGAGGAGCTCGGCGACAGAGTAGATTAGAAGGTGGGGAGGTCATTCCTCCTGCCCGTGGAGGATTCTATCCGACAAAACAGACGAAGAGAGAAGAGGAAGCCTAGACACGCGACGATGGGATGCAGACAATCGATCACCCACGAAACTGACCCAACAAGTCAACAACTGGCCCACAAAGCAGAGACACAATCGCAGCCTATGCAGCCAAGCGGATCCACACGAAAAAAACAGTGCCTGACATACGAGCCTGTGGGAGGACACACCATAGAGCTCCAATTCCTCGCTAATTAGGTAAGGAAAGGATGTATGGTATTGGTGTATGACTTTATTTATTTAGATATATGTAAACTCATTTTGGCTTAGGGCGCGGTTACGCTACAGTAACATATCATGTTGCCACAAATATCTCTCTTCTTGTTAAGCAAAATTGTATTGAGTGTGTTATGTTGCCACTCCCTCCGATCTATATTAATTGTTGCTGAATCGGATGTATCTAACACTAAAAACATGTCTAGATACATTCAATTAGCAACAATTATTATGAAACATGTCTAGATACATCCGAGTTGAGAAACTTATTATGAATGGAAGGGAGTAGCTAAATTTCTCTAGAAAAAAAAAACAGCTAAATTAGCTCTATTATGATGCACTAGTGGGGATTTGGTGCACCTGGGCACTAGTGCTCCTCACAGTTACAAAAAATCGAATTTTTTTATGAGTTTTCAAAAATTATGAAAATAAATTTAGATGTTTTCAAGGGTATATCCTACAAACATGCAAAAAATAAAAAATTACAAATACTTTTTATTCTAAGCTACACAAAAAAGACAAAAGTGTGAATCTGACTATGCCTATTTCGAATTTCTAAATTTTAGCATGTTTTGCCATTTTTATGTAGCCCATAATAATTTATATTTGAAATTTAAAATTTGCACGTTTGTGTGATACACCAGTTACTACATCTAGATTTTTTTCAGTATTTTTAAAACTTATAAATATTTTTTCCGATTTTTTCTAATTGTCAGCACAAAACACTTTCCGCACTATGATTAGAATCATGAAGAAACAACTAGATTAGTACAAATCAACTATACAGTTTACTTGAAAGGTTTACCACACTTAGAGCATCGCCAACAACATTTGCATATTAGATTTGTAAAAACTGGAAAGAGAAGAGAGAAGGTTTAGCAATCCAAACAAAGTTTTGCTTTTGCATCCTTTATATAACGGATTGCTATAGTTGCACAAAACATACAATGACATGTTGGAACAACTTGCCATACATACGTCCACACACGTACACTAACACAGCACACACGTACATGTATATATACTACACACTAGTATATATATGTGCACGTATATTACCACATCACACACGTGTACACATGTACACTTAAAAAAAGTGTGCAAAAAATGTACGTAACACACGTATACGTACACATGTACACACGTACACTGTACGCACAAAAAATTCTGTGAAAAATGTACGCAACACACGTACACGTATACTACACGCGCACACACGTACAAGAAAAAACCGTGCAAAAAAATATACGCAACACACGTGTACGTACACACATGTACACACAAACAAAATTGTGGAAAAAATATACACGTCAGACAGGTGGACACACGTAAGGTAAAAAAAGCTATGCAAAAAAATGTACACAACACACACGTATACGTACACGTATGTACACACGTACACAACACACATAACATAGGGCCCACTAGTCATTGGGCAAAAATATGTAGGGACCACTTTAGGAGGCTTTGTAAAATTATAGGAAGTGGCCTCTCCACTTTGTAAATATACAAAGTGTGGATGCAAATATAAGGAACTTTGTAAAAACTTTGGTGGGGGACCACCTATATACAAAGGCTGCTGGAGCACCGTTTTAAGCTTGGATTTGTATATTTTTAGTTTTTAGCCATCCTAGCAAAAATATAAGGGCATCTCCAGCCGTCTCCCCCAGAGCCCCCCTCCCCCCAACCGGCCTTTTTAGCGCTGAAATCTCACCGGTCGCCCCCCAGGACTCGGTTTAGCGCCGTTTTTTCCGCCGTTTCGCGTCTCCGAACCCAGCCCAAACTCAGCGCGCTGGGTTCGACTTGGGGGGGGGGGGCGAAATGCGCGCGTGGGCCAGACTTGTCGGCGACGGAAGACGATTTCCCTCCATTTTTTCGGCGGTTCCCTCCACTTTCCCCCCCACATGTACCTCTCCCCCACTCCATTCCCGCCATTTGCCCCCCACCCCGAGATCTAGACGCCATGACTCCCGCCCGATTCACAGGACCCCGCGCCGTCGCCGTAGCCATTCCCGCGACCTCCGAGCTCGGCAAAAAGCCGCGCAAGCCGAGAGCGCCGAAGGAGAGGCCGCCCGGCATGACCAACAAGGACTGGATCGCCAAGAAGACGCGCCTAGCAACGACCAACGTCAAGCGCCGGGGGAGGGAGGCGGCGCAGCGGTAGAGGCAGTTGATGGCGCAGCTGCAGGCGGAGGAACAAGCCGCCGCCGAGGAAGAGGAGGAGGAGGATGAGGAGGCGCTGGATGAGCCGTCTACTCCGGTCGCATCCGCGACGCCGCTCGCCAAGCGGAAGACCGCCTTCGGTCCCATCTTCGCCGGATGGAAGAAGTCGCTATCGCCGTCACCGCGCCCGTCGCCGCACTTGATGCCTGCGTGGTTCGTCGAAGGTGACCCCCTGGACGGCTTCAACCCCAACCTCACCTTCCCCTACCATCCGCCGATGATGTACGACGCCTCGCCGGGCTACGCAACTTCCCTGTCCCACCGCCGTGCGATCATGGCCGGGCTGCAGACCGAGGACAACAGCTACATGGACGAGATCATCGTGGCCGGCTCGATGGCGGCGGCGGCGAGCCCGGGCTTCCTCGAGCAAAGCGGCGAGTTTTTCGCGCAGGGCGGCGGTGACTACGGCGAAGGATGCTCTACCGGCACGCAGGCGACAGAGGCGCATGGCGGCGATGACGAGATCGACGAGACGCCGCTTGCACCAGAGGGAGCAGATCCGGCCGAGGATGGACGAAAGCGCCGTGGCCCTGGCCGTCCCCGCAAGGAATCCAAGGCAGCACCCTCGTCCCCCGTCGAGCCTCACATCAAGTGGACGCACAGGGAGGATGTCCTTCTCGCCGAGGCGTGAAAGACGATCAGCATGGACCCGATCGTCGGCGCCAACCATCACGTCGATAACTACTGGAAGCGGGTGAAGACTGCGTACGACGAGCGCCGGATGATCGACCCCGACTTCGCCTCATGCGTCACCGACCGCGGCCAGAAGGCCATGGCGAACCATTGGGCGAACATCCAGGCCGCCTGCAACAAGTGGCATGGCATCCAGGAGGAGGTCGCGATGAGGCCGAAGAGCGGCGCCAACCGTGAGATGGAGCTTCTCCGGATGCTCGAGGCGTACAAGAACGACGAGGGCTCCGACTTCAAGTTCCTCCACGTCTTCATCGTCATCGAGGGGTGCGAGAAGTGGTCGGAGGTGCGACGGTCGATCGGCAAGGGCAAGGAGTACGTCCCCGATGCGGTGCCTGCATGTGCGTCCGAAGGACGTCCGCCGATGGGCCACAAGAAAGCCAAGTTGGCAAGGGACGGCGCGCCGGCAGCGGCAAAACTCTAGGCGTCCATCGAGACCTGCATCACCGACGCCCAGACCCAGGCCGGCAAAAGGGAGGAGATCGCCAAGCAGAGATGGGCGGCGCTCATGGCGAACTCCCAGGTCAAGATCGACCTCCTCAGGACTGGCACCGCGGCGAAGAAGAGGAACAACGACCTCGCCTTCCTCACGGGGGGCGACTGATGCATGTAAAATGCATACATGAACTTTGCATGTTATTACTTGTTTTTCCTACATATTAGCAACTTATATTAATGTTTTATAATGATTTGGGGGATTTTCTGAACAATCCCCCTTCTTTTGGTTCTAACCCTGTTTTTTCAGAAAACATACTTTTTAGTGTTTCAGACTTTCCGGGAGCTTCGGGACTCCAAAAAGGGCAAGGCCAAAGAGCACGGTTCAGAATTTTCGAGACAAAGACCATGGGCCAAAGTAGAGGGCCAAAAGGCCAACCAGGTGGAAAATAGGACCCTCCACGCGGCCAGATTCCTTGGCCGCGTGTGGGGCCCCCTTTTTGCCCCCGTGGCTCTGATGCCGTCGATCTTTCTTCTCCCGAGTGTCTCGTGACCTAAAAACGACTATAAAAAGGGTCCCTTGGCCTTTTCGAGAAGGGGGCGGCGTCGAGAGACGAAACCACGAAATAGAGAGACAGAAGGCTGCCGCCGAAGAAGATCGGATGGGGGAAACGCCACCGGGATCACCCCCGGAGGGCTCCACCCCCCTCCGGCATGTTCATCATCAACATCTACAGCAAGATCAGTTCCATCTCTCCACTATAATCTCTTGGCAAACACGATGTATGATGCAATACTATATTCCCTTGATGTATTGTGTCTCCCCGTCTATGTTTGAGTAGTGAATTGTTCTTGGCAATGGTGAAATAGTTCGTTGATTGGTTGCATACAAGTTTGTTATCTTCTATGATTGTCTTTATGTACAATATATGAGTGCACGCATATGTTGGGGAATGCATGTAAGGTGATCACCGGTAGCATAATGGAGTGGTGGTGACTTGGGAGTGACAGTAACCTGAGACCGAGCCACAAAGTTAAGTTATTGGGGGATATATATAGGGGACCTTAGAACGTAAGGCTATGGTGGGACTTTATGTCTTAATCAATCTTGTGCAGTCATTTACTTGGCCACATGATCCATCATAAGGGGTTGTACATCATTTACTTGACTATACCTATTCATGGCTCCTTCCTAGAAGAAACAACTAAGACTAAAACATGTGCTTCACTAATTGTGATAACCACACGAACGAAACACCTATTGCTAGAACAATTGCTCCCTTGAGATACTTGAGATATTTGCTGCTTGCTACTTGTGAAACTTGCTTAGAAAATTGCTTTAGGATTACTTGCATTTTAAACTTGCTTCACTAGTTACTAGACAAACCACACTCCACGTCACTTGCTTTTAATTAGTTAGTTCCTTTTAGTTAAACTTATTGCTTTGCATAAACAGCCATATAAGAGGGTTATAGGGCTTTAGAGAATAGATAGCTTACCTTCAGCTCCTCGTGGGTTCGACACTCAAATACTTATCGAAAGGTACTACAATTGATCTCCTGCACTTGGGAGTCATCAAGCACTTTTCTGGCGCCGTTGCCGGGGAGCGTTGTGCTAAGCTTTTATTCTTGTTTGCATTGCATACTAACATATAAACCTAAAACACAAAAAAAATTATAAAATGGAAAACAACCAAACAATTTTAGAATTGTATAATATCTATCTTGAATTAGGACATGAAGTGTTTGAGGAGAAATTGAAAAATTATTTGCACAACAATCATATTTGTGGTAGTACTAATTTTTTGAACACCTTTATTCCTAAGGAAAACCTTGAGCCTGGGGAAGTTTGTCTTGATGAATATGATATTTTTAGCCCCCCTACTATTGAGGATAAAAATGATATACTTACTGATTCTATGGAAAGTTTTAAGCTTGGGAAAGTTGGTTTTGATGAGCATGATATTGCTAGTTCCCCAAGCTTGGAGGAGAAAATTCACTTTGATGATACTATGCCTCCTATATATGATGATTGCAATGAAAATTATGAATGTTTAACTCCCACTATCACTAATGAGGATTTTACTTATGTGGAGAGTAGTGATTCTTTTATGCATGTGGCTCATGATAAGAATGTTTCCTGTGATATTCATATTGTTGAATCTATTCATGATGCTACTGAAAATTATTATGAGAGAGGGAAACATGGTTACACATATTTCAACAATATTAAGTTTCCCCTTTTTATGCTGAAAGTATTGAAGTTGCACTTGATCTACCTTTCTATACTTGCTATTATGTGCTTCTTTTATTTGTTTCATTACAAAATGCCAATGCATAGGAAAGGGGTTAGACTTAAAAATAAATTGTTTAATATTTTTTGGTGTGTTCCTTATACTTTAATTTTCTATTCGGTTTGAGCACACATTTATGTCTTTTCAACATGTAAAATACCTTTACCTACTGTTATCTATCATTTAGTTTAAGATTTTCATTTTATAAATTTTTTGGGAAAGTAAATGAGAAGGATGAGTAATGGAGAAGTTGGGGTCGACCTTGAACATGTGTTGTTCATGCCAATGAAACCATTGCAAAGTCTCTATCATTAAATCTTTTTCCAAAGCTAAAAAAATAAAAATATTAGTTCACTACTATAACATCACATTTCTGTCTTATTTCTCATCATAAATGGCAAGAATAATCTTATATGGGAGATAGGATTAAACAATAGTAATTAGCTGTCCACAAAACAGATTCCTGAACTTCACTGCGAAAAATGTTTAAAATCACAAAAGTGGAACTTTGACCTGGTAATTTACGACAGCAATATTTAGTTATCACTACATATTTCATTAGTTTTAAGTTTTCTGATTCGAGCAACTTAAGTGCCTCTAAAAAATCACTCTTTACAGGTTGTTCAGTTTTTGGCAGATTATGTCTTTATTTTGCATTGCTCTCATTACTTGTGTTTTGTGTGGTTCTTTTGATCAAGGAGCAATGCAAAACTGTAGTAACAATAGTTAATATTTAGAATCAACTCATGATGTGTCTTTGTTGTACCTATGTGGATTTTATTTATGGAGGCACTAACCCCTCTAATCAAGTTTTATGTTGAGATTTGTGTAAGAAGAATTTTTCAGGAGTAAGAGTTGAGTGAGATGAACAAAGATCAAGAGGGACAACCAATCAAGCTTGGGGATGTACCCCTGGGCTCACCCTACATGTATCAAATAAGTACAAGAATCCAAACTTAGGGATGCCGAGCCACCTCACTCCAACCATCATGATGTTAAGTAAGAAAAGCCTAGCTATACGGCTATCAATAAAACGCTTTACGGGAGGCAACCCGGTTGTTCTTAGTTGGTTTTTCCTAGTGTCCTCTTGCTGTAACAAGAGACTTAGTCTTTAGTTTAGTTTTTCGAGTTTTCAATAAAGTGTCAAGTTTCACCCATTTGGATTTAAAAGTTGCTATCCTAGTGCTTGGAATTTCCGTTTCAGCACGATTCTGCTCACCGTACGATTTTTCATTTTTTATCTGTAAGTCAGATTGAGCAAATTTTTAAGTATGTTCTGCAACTTTTCGTACTCTATAAGCACAAAAATTGTATTAATTTTTTGATGAGCTATCTTAGGGAAAACGTTCGTTTTGCTGCTATTGCTTTTTCTGGACAGATTTTGCCTTCTTTTGTTGGATGCACTCTTTGGGTTTGGGACTTGAATTTCCTTGATCTTTTCGAGCTAGAGAGTGAACATACAACATTATGAACCTTATTGTCTATCTTCTGGAGCATTTGTTTTGGAATTTTGCGGAGCATGCATACGTTTTGTTTGTCCTTACTAATCTCACCCCACAGAAAAAAGAATGGGAGAAACATGTTTTGTAAAGTTTTTTCACAGAGAATAGAGGAGCTGAGCCAAGAGAGATCCAAGAGTGGTGAAAACCACAAGCTTGGGGATGTGGTGAACACCCCCCTGGACCAACACTCTTTTGGTTAGCACACGTCTACTTTCTGTTTTTCTAAGCAAATCATTTATCGCAGAAACTTGAAGCGTCTAGTTTTGTTTTTTTAGTTTATTTGTGAGACCACCACCACAATTATCTTTATGAGAATCAGCTACTAGAATAATGGGTTGAATTAAGTTGGATGCTGTTATATTTATTGGGAAAGGGATGCTTTAGTTGATTATAAAAGTTACTTATAGTTGCATGATTTATATGCTGTTTTAGGTGTAGAAATTTGCAATAGTGTTGTCATGAGCTATCTCTTATTCATGTTTTTGATGTTAATTGTTAGTTTACTTAGTTTTTCATGAAATGAGTAGTTCTATGGACACTAATGCACGCATAGTATCTGGTCAACTATCTCCCTCTTGCTAGCCAAAAAAGTAAAAATTCCAACAAGTATAAACTTGTTTCCAACACCCTTTAGACAAGTATTTCCAGTGAGTCCACCATATCTACCTATTAGTTTTAGAGCTATTCCGAGTATGTTCACCATGTTATAGTGTTATTTATGTTCTAAATTAAGATATTCACTTTATTAATTGTCATTAGCTGAATTTGGGATAGGACTCTCACGAACTTTTGAAAGCACACCTTTACTTTTCATTGCACTTAATAAACATGACCCAATAACGGGAGCTAAAAGTTTTGCGTTTGACAAGTGTTTGGTTGGGAGCTAGCTATAAACGTGTATCACTGGAAAGCTTTCAACATTGCACAAAAATTTACATTTGGTTGATATCATGTATTTTTGTTTTTGGACTCCTGCCATGCCGAAATGAAATAGAGAAATAGTAAGTTTTGATGAGTAAGTATATTTATGACTAGAGAAATGCATTGGGCCGCTAACCCATGCCATGCTTGATCATGGTGAAAATTTACTTACAGCTAGAGTGGGCTCTACAAACATATCCTACAATAAAATAAGAAGCTATGCATATAGTGAATGAAATAAAAAAAGGATGATGAGTCTACTCCGTTTGTTCATCTTGTCATTGTGACATGGGCTAGTTTCCATGTCATGGGGCAAGAGGTATCTCTTTGCGGTTCTCTGTGATGTCATTAATACTTATTATGATTGTACAAAGTTTATTAGGAATCTTAAGTTGAGTAATCATGGAGTAGGTTTTCACACTCACGGGGCATGAGGCATTCAACCAACACCTTGTCAATCACATTACTTCAACATTCACAATTTAAGATGCTAGTGATAAAGGGGCAATGAGAGTCTTAGACCAATGGATGCCACATTTCAATTAGTAATTTTAGTTGAATAATTTAGATGCTAAATAAGACTTGATCATGTTTTACCTCTACTCAATTTTCTCCAAAGTGTCCACCATATTTTCTATTTTCCATTATGCTATTCTTTGACCAATATAAGATTTTATTTTTCATTTTGTGTATGCATTTGGTCAATAGTGCTTTTATTTCATTATACACTTTGTGAACTTTCATGAAGCATCTTTCCTTGCATATTTGATATTTTTTACAACATGAATTGTATGTTGCTACTCATTTACATTATGAATCATTTGATTATATGTAGCATGAATAATCTTCTTTGATATTCCATGATTGTTTTAAAATGCAAAGTCCATGTTAGTTTTATCACCTTCATACTCGAGGACGAGTATGGGATAAGCTTGGGGATGTTGATGCATGTAAAATGCATACATGAACTTTGCATGTTATTACTTGTTTTTCCTACGTATTAGCAACTTATATTCATGTTTTATAATGATTTGGGAGATTTTCTGAACAATCCCCCTTCTTTTGGTTCTAACCCTGTTTTTCCAGAAAACGTACTTTTTAGTGTTTCAGACTTTCCGGGAGCTTCGGGACTCCAAAAAGGGCAAGGCCAAAGAGCACGGTTCAAAATTTTCGAGACGAAGACCATGGGCCAAAGTAGAGGGCCAAAAGGCCAACCAGGTGGAAAATAGGACCCTCCACGCGGCCAGATTCCTTGGCCGCGTGTGGGGCCCCCTTTTTGCCCCCGTGGCTCCGATGCCGTCGATCTTTCTTCTCCCGAGTGTCTCGTGACCTAAAAACGACTATAAAAAGGGTCCACTGGCCTTTTCGAGAAGGGGGCGGCGCCGAGAGACGAAACCACGAAACAGAGAGACAGAAGGCTGCCGCCGGAGAAGATCGGAGGGGGGAAACGCCGCCGGGATCACCCCCGGAGGGCTCCACCCCCTCCGGCGTGTTCATCATCAACATCTATAGCAAAATCAGCTCCATCTCTCCACTGTAATCTCTTGGCAAACACGATGTATGATGCAATACTATATTCCCTTGATGTATTGTGTCTCCCCGTCTATGTTTGAGTAGTGAATTGTTCTTGGCAATGGTGAAATAGTTCGTTGATTGGTTGCATACAAGTTTGTTATCTTCTATGATTGTCTTTATGTACAATATATGAGTGCACACATATGTCGGGGAATGCATGTAAGGTGATCACCGGTAGCATAATGGAGTGGTGGTGACTTGGGAGTGACAGTAATCTGAGACCGAGCCACAAAGTTAAGTTATTGGGTATATATATAGGGGACCTTAGAACGTAAGGCTATGGTGGGACTATTTATGTCTTAATCAATCTTGTGCAGTCATTTACTTGGCCACATGATCCATCATAAGGGGTTGTACATCATTTACTTGACTATACCTATTCATGGCTCCTTCCTAGAAGAAACAACTAAGACTAAAACATGTGCTTCACTAATTGTGATAACCACACGAACGAAACACATATTGCTAGAACACTTGCTCCCTTGAGATACTTGAGATATTTGCTGCTTACTACTTGTGAAACTTGTTTAGAAACTTGCTTTAGAAAATTGCTTTAGGATTACTTGCATTTTAAACTTGCTTCACTAGTTAATAGACAAACCACGCTTCACGTCACTTGCTTTTAATTAGTTAGTTCCTTTTAGTCAAACTTATTGCTTTGCATAAACAGCCATATAAGAGGGTTATAGGGCTTTAGAGAATAGATAGTTTACCTTCAGCTCCTCGTGGGTTCGGCACTCAAATACTTATCGAAAGGTACTACAATTGATCTCTTGTACTTGGGAGTCATCAGCGACCCGGCCGCGATGACCCCCGAGGTGAGAGTTTGCTTCCTGGCGCAGTGCACCCTCATCCTGAGCGACATCAGCCCGGCTCCGGCCCCGATCACCTCGTCTGGTGGCACGAGCTACGCCACTGCGCCGCCGAGCACGCACATCGACCTGGAGGATGTCGCGCCCGTCGTCGACAAGCATGCCGAGCCCGTCGCCGACCTGGAGGGCTCCGCGCCCGTCGTCGACAAAGATGTCGCGCCCGCCATCGACCTGGAGGATGCATCTCCCGTCATCGACCTGGATGATGCTGCGCCGAGCTCGGCGCCTGCTCCGACACCGGCCGACGCCTCTGCCTGATCGCTCACCTGTGCCCACGCCGCGCGCCCGACTGTGATTCGATCTAGACTATTTGATCGCCCAACTGTGGCATTTTTTGTAATATGATTGCCCAAACTATGGCTGCTGTGATCGCCGAACTCGGGCTCTATTTTGGGGCGGGAAGAGAAACTTTCAAATATTATCGCCGTTCCGTTTTTCTGGGTCGCCGAACGGCTGGTAAAATCGTCCACCCCACAGGTTTTGGTGTGGGGCGGCACTATCGCTAAAAAGCGCCGAACTGAAAACCTGGGGGGCCGAAACGGATGGAGATGCCGCCCTAAGAAGGCTATTGGAGATGCTCTTAAAAGGATGGAGGGAGTAGTATTAGAAAATCTGACATCAATTTGTAATAAGAAAATGGGTCTGAATTCGTCGCGTAGCCCAACCGGGAGTACGAGCCTTCTCGTACCCAATTGATGTCAACGACCGCCCGCCGCCCCGCCCGCTCGCCGGAGAGGAAGCCAGTTCAAAATATTTCGAACTAATCATTCCCCAACGGGCAACCGCAACTCTCCCACCTCCCCCACTTTGCCCATCTCCGCATCTTCCTTCAACCCGCTCCTCCGCATCTCCGCCATTTCCTTCCACCACTTTTTCTTTGAACTGATTTCCTTTCACCACTCGAACACCACCCGCTCCTGAACCTCTTCCTTCCCGTCGCGGCCATGGATCCTCACCCCACCCCCTTCCGAGGTAAGAAACCAGCGCCGTTCCGCTCTCAAGATCCGAACCCTGCATACCAATTCCGGGGATTGATTCTCTTTACAGCGAAGCGGCGGTCAGTTGCCGCCCCGGCGAAGACTGCGGCGGCACCCAAGCCCAAGTCCGTCGCCACCACGCGCGGGAAGATGGCCAAGAAGTCGCCCACCGGGACGACCGTCTCAGCGGCCGGCGCTCCCCAGCCACGGTAAGAATCGCTAGTAGATGCTTTAAATTTGTTTCTGGGTAGCCCTGTCCGTTTCGCTCACTGAGGTTAGGACAACTGGTTTCAGGCCTCGCCGCGTTTTCGGCACCGTCCGGAGCAGCAACTCCCTGGCCGAGAAGCCGGCCCCGCTGCAGAAGCCTTCGAAGTTGTCGCCCACGCTTCCACAGAAGCCTGCGAAGCTGTCGCCGCCGCCGCTGCAGAAGCCTTCGAAGGTGTCGCCTCCGCCTCCGCAGAAGCCTGCAAAGGTGTCGCCACCGCGTCTGCAGAAGCCTTCGAAGGAGTCTCCGACGAATCCGGTCAGGGCAGCTAGGCCTTCTCGTCCCGGAGCAAACCCCTCGAAGAAAGCTTGCCCGGGCCCGGATCTGGAGGCGAAGGCCAAGAAGAAGAGCCACAAAGTGAGCTTCCAGGATGACGCTGCGCCGGTGGCGGTCCCTGGAAGCGGCGGGAGGAAGCTCACCAAAGCTTCCACCGAAGACGCTGCTGGGCACACCCCGATGGTGCCCGTGAAAGCCCTGGAGAAGAGGCCCGCAAAAGTTGTGGTCGCGGAGACGCCCTTCTTTAGCGCTCAGAATTGCAGCAGTTGCACGCTCGATCCGCTCGAGACTGCCTCCTACTGGCTGGCACAGATCAATCTCGCCGAGTCTGTTGGCAAGCACGGTGTCTCTGCGGCATTCTTTCGCCTTGCATTTGAATGCCAAGCTCAGGTAAGAGCTCGCATGGCATCAATTTTTCTGTGGCAGCCATGTCAAACATTTCAACTCTACTAGGTGCAATGTTAAATTTATTTTTGAATAGCCAAGTGTTCGGACCATGGGCATCAAGTAGATGCTAGTCTGATTTTCTTTTTACTTCAGATTGAGAATAAGGATGTGTTTATGTTTGTGGGCAGCCATTTCACAGGATCCAAGGCGAGCTCAGGAACTACGTGGTCCGCCATGAGAGCGCTAGCACTTTAACCCCTTTATTCGATGAGCTTCGCCTTGCCCATGGCATGGCGGTGAACCAGCCGAAGTTTGACATGGATGGTTCTGAAAAGGTGGATACACCCGTCACTACAAATACAGTGGACAAAAAGTTTGATGCCACCACAACGGTGCATGAATGCTCAGATTGTGATTGTGCTGCTGAAGTTGATATGAGGCAAGTAAATATCGTCAAACAAGGAGAGGCAGAAATGGACCAACCGAGCTTTGAAAAGAAACTGGATGAAAGTTTCGAATTTGATGATTGTGAAGCTGTTATTGTCGACCGGCTAGTAGAAGGACATTCTGGTCTCGAAAAGAATGTTGCTGTGGAAGTTCCTTGTGATCATGAAATTATCCAGTCAGCATGCCGCGCTTCCGTCGAGAACAAGTTGGGCTTGAAAGAATCCCCTGTGCCAAGGGGGTCGTCTGAAAGACGGCTCTCGTCAGAGAGCCATTTAGATAAATCGTCTCCTTCTGCAAGGAGCTTATCTGCAAAGCGCTTATCATCCGGTAGCCCTTTGGACAAGATGTCTCCGTTTGGCAGTGCCACACTGAAGAGGCTCACATCCAGTTGCCCTTCTTATAAGAAATCCTCAACTAAAGGCCTGTCATCAAAGCGGATGTCATCCGGTGGCCGCTCTGACGGGGAGCATAATGCTACTGTTGGAGCTGGTGACTCGAGCAAACTGATCCCAGAAGGGGAATCTGGCTGCTATGCTTTCGGTAAGTTAACACGTGCAGATCTTTTTTTCCTCTGACCTGGTCATTAAGATTAGCTATGTTCTAACTAGAGCACGACACAGTTGAACCGCAGGAATTGGAAGAACACAGGGAGCATGCTTCCGTTGGCGGGGTGCGTTAATGAACTGATAATTGTGCTTCCACTATCTTCTGTTGTAGCAAAACAAATGACATGGATTTAATGTGACTTCATCCTTAGATTGGATGTGCTTATCCATGCACCTAGTGTGGAGACGAGGATTACAATTAAAAGAATTTGTATAAATGTACGTCTTCTTTGAGTGCTGCCAGCGTGGGATCGCAATATTCTAGTACTACAAATCACAAACCTCTTTACACTAGCACTACATGGAGCATACCAATAGTTGCTGACAGAACGTATCGACACAGCTTCCAGATTTCGTTGCAGATATTGGTAGTGCAGCTGTTGCTAATCTCTACCTTTTGTTTTAAGGATGTTCGGAAAAGACAATTTACAGTTCTTCCCCCTCAAAAGACAAATATATTTTCAGTTCACGTTCTTATGGCTTAGAGCTTTCGATTAGACATAATATTTGCAGTTTATGCAATGATGAACCTTCTTACTGGTCAGGCAAATAAATACATGTTTCAGAAGTAACTCGGAGCTAATGTTTTCATTCTTTTTCAGATCCATTAGCTGCTGGAGCTGGACTCTGTGTGTTTGCTAATACAAAGTTAGATGCTGCTGGCTAGTTCGACTCTGTGTGTTTGCGTGGTGTGTGTATGCACTCAGTTAGTTTTGAGCTCCGACTTGCTTAGTTTGCTCTGTTTTTCTGAGTAAGGATCATCGTGCTCTGATGATCTATGTGGGCTTGTCAGGCTTAGTGCGTGTGCTTCCTTAGCATGATGACGCGAGTGGTGTGGTGTTGTCGGTTGATGTGGAGATCAACCAGATCTTTGGATTTCATGTTAATGTGATATGCAAGGTCGTGAGCAGAGTTCTGCCTACGACCCTATGAATACTCACATACATCATGAATTAGTCGTGTTGATCGATGAGAGTGTATGCAATGTCTGTATTTAGTCCTTCCTTTCAACATTGCGCTCCTTCAAGAATTTGGCGGCTGGGCTGTCTGGGTGGATGCTTCCGGCAGGGTATATGTGATCAGTTGTGTTTCTGTCACCGAAGTTGAGAAGACAGTACGCATCCTTCACGGGCCGTGCACCACGAGGGGTCATTGTCATATCCTTCAAATACGGAGGCTCATGGATGTATGTTGATGTTGGATCCCATGGGTACAGAGTGCTTGCTGATACGGGCAGCTCGTTCCACATTGGATTTCCTTTGGTGATTGACTCGTATGTGCCCTTAAACATGTCTGGGAGCACGCTTGACTTGACAACCTACAAGAATTAATAGAGTAATTATGATTAGAATAATTCAAACATTTTTACTCGCTTGTGAATATCCATAATATCCATGGTTGATACATAAATTTCCTACAAAAAATGACAGAAATTGGCACATCGCAAAATAAAATAACATTTTTTGTACTATTCATCCCACGAAGAGTACCATATAAAAGCATTGTTGCATACTGAAAACATCAATGAACAAAAAAAAATGGCATGTAAGAAATTCCCACAGGTCGCAGCAAATCTCATTCAGTCGTAACAAATCCCAAGACTAGCAACATTTAAGCAATATTCGTAAAAAACGTCCAAAATTGTCGTAGCATCATACTCATGTGTTCACAACAAAACGCGCATGATCTTGTTGCATGTCAAAACAAGGTATGGGACATCGATAATCAGCAAAATACTAACCTTGTACCATCATTCATGTCGGCTCCGATTTCGTCTATTCACGCACCAGCCGGAAATTTGGTTGGCATCGTGATTTCAGCGCTAGATCCGGGAATCATGTACTCATTCCCCTCAACCTTGTCGCCTTACCACGACCTAGGATCTTTGATTCAAGCTTGACTGTGCGGCCAACCATGGCGGTGATCCCCGAAACATCTAATCGTGGCGAAGGAGGAGATTACGAGCCATGACGGACTAACGCTGTTTTCAGCAAAATTTGTTTGGTGTCTTATTTTTGTGCAGAAAAATCAACTTTCGAGAAATTGCCCAGAAAAGATCCCAATGACCTTATTTCACCCGCAGACCCCCGGAGCCAAAAGGAGACCCGGAGGGGGGCCAGGAGGGGGCCACACCACCCCTGGGTGCGCCCCCGGGCCACGCCACCAGGTGGTGTGGGGGCCCAGGGCACCCCCTCGGTCTCCCCTTTCAACTACATAACCCCCGTAACCCTAAAATAACAGGGGGTTCGTCATATTCCAGAGAAACACCACAAAGCGCCGCCGCTACCTCGAAACTCAACTCGGGGATCATAAATTCCTGTTATGGCGCCCTGCCGGGACGGGGATTCAGAGGAGATCATCGCCATCGTCACCGCAACCACTTCCATCAACCATTCATGATTCCCCCGTCCATGTGTGAGTAAACACCGATGTAGGCGGAGAGGGATGGAAGGGATTGAATGAGATCATTCATGTAATAATGCCAGATTGTTAGGGTATAGTGCCTAGTATCCATTGTTAGTGTTTTCTACCGTTGTTGCAACTTGTTATGCTTAATGCTTGTCACTAGGGCCCGAGTGCCATGATCTCAGATCTAAACATGTTCTTGTTTCATGAGTATAATTATGTTTCTTGATCATATCTGCAAGTTGTTTACGCATATTGTTATCCGAAACCCGATGACCCAAAATGACAGAAATTGGGACAACCAGAAGGGATGTCTGTGATGTCAGGATCACGTGTGTTCACGGAGTGTTAATGCATTGCTCCGGTGCTTTATTAAAAGTAGAACCTTAATTACCAGTAGTTTCCCTTGAGGCCCCGCTGCAAACGGGCTGGTAGGACAAAAGATGTTGTGCAAGTTTCTCATTGCGAGCACGGATGACTATATTGGAACACATGCATATGATTTGCCTAGAACTTGGATGATTTATTATTATCTATCTGCAATTCCCATGTTTTGATTATTATATGAACTATATTATTCATGCAACGCCCGTTCATCCATTCCCTATGCCTACGGTTTTTTAATCATGTTGTTTCCCGCAATTGCTACTGTTGTTACTATTTTACTCCTGCCGTTATTTTACTACTACTGCTGCTATAAACTGTTACCACTGATAAATTATTGCGAGCAAGTCTACTTTCAAGTGCAGCTGAATTGACAACTCAGTTGTTAAGCCTTATAAATATTCTTTGGCTCTCCTTGTGTCGAATCAATAAATTTGTGTTTTAATTTCTCGAAGACTGTTGCGACCCCATATACTTGTGGGTCATCAAGAATATTTTCTGGCGCCGTTGCTGAGGAGCATAACTTTATTTATTTACTCACTTGAACATGATATTGTTCGCTGCAAGCCTTTCATCATGGGCAAGACTCGTGATGGAAAAGTTCCTATATTACCATCCACTACAAGGAGAGTGTCGGATATATGCCAAATAGGGGTATATCCGGTATTGGCCGAATGCCGGATTACCAGGGTGGCCCACAGGAAATGGAGCATAGTCCATTGGGCGGCCCAGTAAGCTGATGCGCAGGAAGTCGGATTCTAGAAGAATCCGGACCACGGCCCATAGTGGTGCGGCTTGGAGGAGAAGACGGATTCCTTACTTTCCACGTTAGATACTTTCCGTAAACTTCTAGATTCCCTTTCTGTAAGCCATAATCCGGCTATCTATATAAAGCCGGGCGGGAGTAAGAGAAGACAGACAATTAGCTAGAAGCCAACTCGCCGAGAAGTTCATCCTCACCGAGTTAGCGAAACCATACTCACAATTGTACTTTGTATACTTCAGGCTTCAGCCTTGATTTAGTGAGATTGCAGGAGTAGGAACGCCGCCTAGTTGTGTCGTACCGAACCTGGGTAAAACTCGGTGTTCTCGTTTACAGTTCTTCCACGTCCTCCCGTGGTTCTACTAGTAGGCTTATGGAACCCCCGTCCATGAACCTTACTATGATGTCTCGACGGTTGGCGCCCACCGTGGGGCCAGCGGCGTCGGGAGTTAAGTTTCGAACGGGAATACTCGGCGGAACCGGCAGCTCAATTACTGTCGGAAGCCTAGAATTCGACGGAAACTTCGGACTCTTGCTCGACAATGGATCATATATGTCGGCACGTAATCATCTGGTAAGTGCCTGTGTTTTACTGATTGGATCTGCTAATGTTTTATCGGTTTGACAGCAAAAACTATGGGATTCCATGGTGGAAGTAACTTTATCCCACCCGCCCTATGCCTAATAGATGAAGGTTTCAATGCCGGATTCTGTTCAGATTTTCCCTATTCATACATAGGAGCTGATCAAGCTTCCATAGTTGCATATCGCCAAAACATATCTGGATTTGCTGCCTCTCCAGAGTTGCCTGCAATCAGATCCCACTTCATTCGTATGGTGCAGTCTGAGATCGCTGAAAACACGGAAGACAGAAATCCCATGAAAAGGCAGAAAATCATGATCCCACAGAAAAGGTGGAAGACCCGAGATTCATAGATCAAGCATCAAACTCGGAAGCTGAATCTGTGCTAGCAGCCATAGAGGCAAAGCTAGACTCGGACACCGATCTGCAGAGTCAGATTCCGAAGATGAAGATGAAGACGCTTTTGAAAGAAAGGTCAAATCCATGTAAGGGAGTTTTCATGAAGTCCTCAAGGAAAAACCGACTGGAAATACGGATGCTGAGGAAGATGAAGATCCCAAAACACCTCCGCCATATGAAGAGGAAGAGGAAGGCGAAGTTAGTCCGACTTATCCTGACGTCAAGGAATTGACGGAAGAGGAACCTAGCAAAAAGCCTCCATCTTCCAACAAGAAAAAGAAGTCTGCCAAGAAACTCCAATCCAAACTCCAAAAGAAAAAGATAAAAAAGTTGGCAGACATTGCCAACCAAAACCTGGAAGTAGGAGGAAGCAGTGGAGTCAAGCCCGCGGAGAAGAAAAAGGCTGAAATTCCTGTTCCCCAAATGTCGGAACAGGAGGAGATTGATCTGATTCAAACCCCGATGGAACGAAACGAGCCCCCGGAAGTGTTGGAAGCCATGAGACAAGCTATAATGCGGCAACAGCAACAACTATTCCGAACTCGGGAAAACCTCCTCAAAACCTAGGCTGACATTAAAATGCAGCAGAAAGAAATAGAGGAATACGAAAGAAAGAACATATCTGGAATTAAACCTACGCGGTTACCCGGAATTTCAAAGTCGGATGAACAACCAGCAAGAAAGAAGTTTGAAAACCCTTCTTGGCAAAGGCATGTTAACATCACTAATGCTAAGGGTGAACGCATATACAAAACCGCAGCCGAAAACGCGGAAGCCCTGTTCTCCATCCTTAATGAGGATCTGTACTCCAATGACGAAAAACTACAGGGAGTGTATGCTTTCTTAGGAAAAGCATTACAACAGCAACAGCAAGGACAAGCATGTTCAGGGAAGTTACATGATGATTCAGCCTTATGCAAAACTGCCACGTGCGCCGCTGGAGCACCTGAACCTGGTGAACTTGGAGATTCGGGCGATTCTAAGGAAAAGAAGGGAAATCCCAAAAAGGACAAGAAAATCCCGGATAACAAGGATGCGTCGTCCAAAACAGGATCCCATCTGCGGAAAGGCGAAAATAATCCCCGTGACAACAAGGAACAGGAGGAGCAAAACCGGAAAGACGGAAAAGTAATCCCGCCTCCGAGACGCCCCGCTGATAAAGCCGGAAGATACGACAATCCTCACAGACGTGAGAGATCCCGAACTCCTCCAAGGAACAAAGAAAGGCCAAGGAGCAGAAGTCCACCTTATTCCAAAGGACAAGATATCGGAAGAAATAGGAATAATCCCAGAAGAGCGCACTCGCACAACAATGGACCAGAACAGAGAAGATCCCCTTCTGTCCATTCAGCTGGAAGGTATTCCACGCACGTCGATAAGGCGGAAAGAGACGATTTATACTTCGGACCTAAGTGTTTCACTGACAGAATCCGGAGAATCAGTCTACACTCTGGCTTTGCCAAAGTCGGTCCAACTTATCAAAAGTATACCGGAAATACGAACCCGGATACATGGCGTTCAGATTACTATACTGCCATCCAGATCAACAAAGGGACAGATTTAGAGGTTGTGAAGTTTCTTCCCCTAATGTTGCTAGATGAAGCCAAAGATTGGATCAATGGGCTTCCGCCAAGAACAGTAGACTACTGGGAAGATATGGCTAGAGTATTCGCTCAGCACTTCCGGGGTACGTACAAACGACCTAAGAGCATCAACCAGCTGAACCGTTGCGTGCAATATGAGGATGAGCCGTACGTCGACTTTATCTCAAGATGGACCGCAATAAAGAATAGTTGCTCTGGAGTAAGTGATGTACAAGCAATGCATGCTTTCAACAATGGTCTGAAACCCGGTCTCGTACCGTTTATGGTTGGTTCGAAAGAGCACAAAGATCTCGGATCTATGCTTACCACCGTCAATGAGCATGCAGCGGCTGAAGATGATATCAGGGCGAGAGGCGGAAACATTGATGCTTTGGTTCAAGCCAAAAAGGTGTCTCGTTCTGAAAAGAAAACTACTCCAAAAGCACAACCAAAACCCAAGGAAGTGAACTTAACCTTTGGAAAGGACAATGTTAGCAAATCAAAGGGAAAAAGCACAAAACCTATCTCCTATTCTAAAGAGGAATGGGAAAAGATTAAGTCGGAAAACTGTGTCCACCATTCGCAATTTGGGAAACCTACCCACACCAATGCGCAGTGCCGTCTCAACAAACACATAAAAGGCACTACAGGATCCAGGAATAAAGGAAAGAATTCCAAAAGGAAGTTCAACAAGCAAAAGCCGTAATCTGAAAAAGAAGAAAGTGAGTCGTACACTGATGATAAAATCCAGGAGCAGCAGCGGAAAGGCGAACCTAAATTCCCGAGAGTTGAAGGAGAATGTAACCTAACTTTCCTGGCAACTCCCTCAGCCAAAAAGGCAAAGCGAACACTTCGAGAAATCAATGCGGTTGTACCTCCAACCCCAAAATACTTGAAGTATTCAAATACGCCAATTACCTGGGATCAGTCTGATCATCCCGAAAATATCCCAGAACCCGGCACACATGCTTTGGTCGTAAGTCCTATTGTTCAAACCACTAGGCTCAAAAGAGTGATGATGGATGGAGGATCCAGTATCAATATCATGTACTTAAGTACATTGAAGTAGTTACACCTCTCCGAGATCCAGCTCAAACACAGCAATGTACGTTTCCACGATATTGTTCCTGGCAGGCAAGCACAATCCCTAGGAGAAATTTCCCTAGACGTGACCTTTGAAAAGAGAGAACACTTCCGCCAGGAAAGGATCTCATTCGAGGTTGTGCCGTTCGAAAGTGTGTATCACGCAATACTCAGACGTCCGGCTTTCGCCAAATTCATGGCAAGATCGTGTTATATTTATAACAAGCTGAAGACGCCAGGGCCAAAAGGAGGATTAATCACCATATCCGGTGACTTCAAATTGGCGAACGTGCTAGAGAAAGGAAACGCCCTTTATGCCGAACAAGTAATTTGGAAGGAAGAACTAAAGGAGGTGGCTAAAGAAGTATCGCCGACAGAAATGCCAGCAGGAAAAGAAAGCCGGAAGCCGGCAGATAGTTTCAAAGACTCGGAGAATACAAGACAGGTCATCCTGGATCCCAAAGATGAGACAAAATTTTGTCGTAGTGGGAACATGAATGACTGACAAATAGGAAAGCGCGCTCATCAAGTTCCTACGTGAGAACTGGGACATTTTTTCCTGGCGTCCTACTGGTATGCCAGGTGTTCCCAGGGAACTTGCTGAGCATCAACTCAAGGTTATTCTAGGATCAAAACCCGTCAAGCAAGGTCGCCGTCATTTTGATGGAAGAAGGCGAAAGGCTATAGGCAAGGAAATTATCCGGCTTTTAGCAGCTGACTTTATCCGAGAAGTTATACATACTGATTGGTTTGTGAACCCAGTATTAGTCCTGAAGAAGGATAGTATTATTCTTAAGATGTGTATAGATTACACCGGTTTGAACAAGTTGTGCCGAAAAGATAGGTTCGCGTTACCGCGAATCGATCAAATAATAGATGCCACTTCTGGCTCTGAGCTTTTATGCTTTTTGGACGCTTATTCCGGGTACCATCAAATATCGTATGAAAGAAGAAGACCAAATAACAACCTATTTCATAACTCCCTATGGAACATACTATTACATAACCATGCCTTTTGGCCTTAAGAACGCCGGTGCAACATACCAGCGTTGCATGCAAAGATGCTTGCATAGTCAAATCGGCAAAACCGTCCATGTTTATGTGGATGATATTGTCGTCGTTTCCAAGGAAAAGGATACACTCCTTGAAGATCTACGAGAAACCTTCGACAACCTCCGCACTTATAGAATGAAGTTGAATCCATTAAAGTGCATTTTCGGGGTTCCCTCAGGAAAGCTTCTAGGTTTTATCGTTTCTCACAGAGGAATAGAGGTAAACCCGGAAAAGATCAAGGAAATATTAAACATCACAAGACCTACATGTCTAAAAGATGTCCAAAGACTGATGTGCTCTGCAGCCGCCACTAGCAGGTTTATAAGCCGGCTTGGTGACAAATCTCTGCCATTATACAAACTGTTGAAGAATCCGACAAATTTGAATGGACAGAAGAGGCAGACAAAGCATTAACCCAGTTGAAAGAAACTTTGATGAACGCCCCGATTTTGGCATCCCGAAAAGACGAAGAACCCATGTTACCGTATCTTACAACAATTAACAGGGTTAGTAGAGCAGTGATAATCGTGGAAACACAGAAAGACGAGCAAAGTATTCCAGATCAATATCCGGTGTACTACGTCAACGAGGTATTCTCCGAGTCAAAACAAAAGTATCCACATTATCAAAAACTGGCATATGGCGTATTTTTCGCATCCCGAAAACTCCATCATTATTTCCAAGGACATTCCATAACAGTGGTAAGCAAAGCACCACTAGAGGATATTATAAACAATACGGACGCAACAGGCAGAGTAGCCAAATGGGGCATTGAACTTGCTGCGTTCGACATTAAGTACCAACCTCGGACAACTATTAAATCCTAGGTGTTGGCAGATTTTGTGGCTGATTGGACAGAAGCAATGGAAAACACACCAATGCCGGAGTCGGGATATTGGATCATGCATTTCGATGGATCCAAAATGAAAGAAGGAGCTGGAGCTGGTGTAGTGCTTAAATCTCCAAAAGGCGACACAATGGAATATGTATTACAAATACACTTCAACGCTAACAACAATGTGGCAGAATACGAAGCATTGCTTCATGGCTTGCACATTGCAAAATAAATAGGTGTCAAACGTATACTTTGCTATGGTGACTCGGACTGGGTACAACATCAGCTGAACCAAACATGGGATGCTAAAATCCCCATCATGCCCGAATATCGGACAACAGTCGAGGAGTTTGCCATTTTCTTCCTAGGATCTGAGGTACATCACGTCAAAAGGGAAGAAAATTGGAACGCGGATGCTTTAACTCGCATGGGCTCGGAAAGGGTAAAACCCCTACCACCTGGTGTGTTCGTCCAGCATTTGCATGAGAAATCAATAATGTGCGGAGATGTTGACTATCCCCTAGTTTTCGAGTCAATAGAAGTTTTTCTCGTTAACCCAGACTGGACAATTCCGTACTTAAACTTCTTAGTTGATCAGAAGTTCCCGGACGGAGCAGACGAAGTCTTGCTGAGGCAGATACAACCCCGATGCAAAGGATACATGGTAATCAATGGTTGCTTGAACAAACACATTACTATTGGAATTTTTCAGCGATGTATTTCGCCAGAAAAAGGACGAGAAATTCTGCAAGAAATCCATGCAGGAGATTGCGGACATCATGCTCAATCAAAAAGCATAGTTAAAAAAGCATTATGTGCATGGTTTTTCTGGCTCACAGCCAAGACAGATGCGGATCACATAGTGAATACATGTGCCGGATGCCGGTATTATGCCAAGCAGACGAATATGCCGGCTCAAGCACTCAAAACTATCCCCGTAACATGGACATTTGCGGTCTGGGGGCTAGATATGATGGGATATTCAAAACTGCAAGAGGCGGACTTACACATCTACTCGTTGCAGTAGATAAGTATACCAAGTGGGTGGAAGCAAAACCCATAAAAAAACTTGACGGTGTGACTGCCAGAAATTTCGTCATCGACGTAGTCATGCGATACGGCGTTCCACATAGCATAATCACGGATAACGCGACGAATTTATCAATTGGAGAGTTGGCAAAATATTATCGACAAACGGGAATTCGCCTAGATCTTGCATCTGTAGCACACCCACAATCCAATGGCCAGGTTGAACGAATGAATAGTTCGATCCTGCAAGGAATCCGCCCAAGACTCGAATATCCTCTTCATAGAGCAGCTGGAGCATGGGTAGAAGAATTACCTTCTATGATTTGAGTATTCGAACGATGCCAAATAGATCAATAGGGCAAACACCTTTTTCCTGGTTTATTATGCTGAAGTAGGGCTTCCTACGAACATGGTCCATAATAGCTCAAGAGTGCAGGCATACGATGACTCGGATGCCGAAAACGCACGTCAGGATGCTGTCGATCTCTTAGAAGAAGAACGAGAGGTTGTGTTGCAAAGATCCGCCATTTATCAGCAAGGATTGCGAAGATATCATAGTCGAAAAATCAAACACCGATCTTTCAAAGAATGTGATTTGGTGCTAAGGTTGGTACAGGATAGGAAGCACAAGTTAGCGCCAATCTGGGAAGGACCATTTGTCATTAGTAAGGCTATGAAAAATGGGTCATATTTCCTTGTAGATATTTGAGACACGGAAGATGATCCAAAAAATCTGAATCGCAAGAGGAAAAGAAACATAGATGTAGAACTAGGAGAGACAAAAAGGCCCTGGAGCATCCAGTAGTTAGGTCCCTTCTACACTTAGTTCAAATTCTATGTATACATCATTGAGATCATGAAATAAAGTTGTCAAAAATTCATGCATTTTTGTGTTGTTTTGTACTTTCTGCTCCAAGCATATTTTTGTTTTTATCTATTTCCCAATGATCTTTCAATTACGCAGCAATATTAACCCGAATTGTGCCTGCATGCTCGGAGTTATAAAACTGAATGCTCTTTGGCCTAAGGAGGCTTACAAACCCCAGATTGTGCATGTGTGCCTGAGGTTCATACTTTTCAAATTCCTTATTATTCCTAAGTATTATATGATTGTTTGTTGTGTTGGGTCACTGGATTTAGTAAGTAAAAGTGCCAAGGTATAATCCATGATTCCGAGTTTCGACTGATTGGTTTCTTAACCCGGTCGCTTGGCGTGAAGATTACATACTTTCGAGCCACTTTAACACTAAAGAAAGTTAAAGCATACAAGCCAAAGAACTAAGAAGAAAGGGAATTAAAACTCAGGAAAACTTACAAAGTTAAAAAGTTTACTGCAAAAGGACATAATCTGTCGCACCCGGACTTCTAGAGGATACTCACCGTACGAACTGAACAGTATTTTGGTTGGATTACGGGGCTTAACGGCTCCCGCGTCCCCTTACGGGTAGGCCAGCACTTATGTGCGACAACCAACCGTTACTGTTCACCGTCGATGTAAACTATCCCGTAGAAATCAGGATACTTCCATTGACGTACTTCAAAACATACACACATGGTACGTCAACGGCATTGGAACAAGTGATATCACAAAAGATCTCTACGACACAAAGGATTGAAATAAGTTGCAAATGGCTCTCATTAGAGCAGAGATAGCAAATACAATCATTCAGAGGGCACATGCCCCAACATATCATCATTACATCACAGTGGAAGCATTCAACATGTCTGAGTACAGACAAGAACCAAATAGGCCTAAGAGGCCGAAAACGAAAAGACAGAGCCCATCCACGAAGTCTCGGATCCTGCCCGGGTCCGCTATCTACTCGTCAGCAGTCTCGTCGTACTCCACGTAGTAGCCACCATGGAGATCCTCGGAAACGTCGTCTGCGTAAACCACAGCCCCAAAGGGGTCAGTACAACAACGTACTGGCAAGCAAGACTCACAGTTCACCAAAGTGTAACCCGTCAACACCAATCACAGATGCTTTGGGTTCAACGGAAAGGAAGGGGATATAAAAGATGCTGCAACTGGCTGCACTAACCAACTACAGAGATTCTATCACTTCCAACTATCAGAAAGGGGATAAGATCGAGTGATTGTAACCAACTGAAAGATAACTTCAAACAAACCCATCCTGGATCTCGCCCCTTATCCAAAGAAGCAATCCGAGGATAACTCACACAGTTGGGTTAATGTTGGTTCAGATTATTGTGTCAATAAGCCTATTACTAGTCAAGTTGTTAATCATTGGGTGTAAGGTTGTTAATCATTAGGTTTAAGTTGTCCTGAGTACTTGTTAGCCAGTACTTTCACCAAGTAATCCATAACCGCGGAAAACACGGCTTCTCGAGAAGATTATCCCTGCAGGGTTGCACCAATTTGGCCGTACACGCATGAATAACCCGCCAGATGGGAGATCACCCCACCAAGCGGGGCACTCAACACAACCAACCATTCTTCGCATCAAGCCCAAAGAACCTTGGGCGTACGGCTAATCAAGCCCCGAAGAAAAGGGACCCTCATAGCACTCTAAGACCGTGTCCCCCTATATGCCGACTACAAAAGTTCCACCCTGGCCTGGGCTCGCAAAAACATGCATGCGGCAAATGGAAAACACGAACTAAATGAGGCGATTTGGACGAGATGCGAATCAGGTCAAGTTGAGGGGGGCGCCCATACTCGCTTCCCACATGCGGGTAGTGCGCTCATCATGGATCAGTAGACAAGACCCTTTTCCTATTAGGGTCGACACTAGCAGGCCTCAAAACCACACAGGGCCTCCTGCCGGTGCCTTATCATCAAATTATTATTTAACAATAACATTAGCATGATTGATTGATTAAACATCGAGCCCCCACAACGTAAATAGAAATAGTAACATAAAGTAACGGATAACAGACTCGAGCAAAAGCAACCTAAGCATGCTAGTAAGACACTGGCTCAACCAAGAGGTGATAGGAGTGGAGGTGAGGCAATATCAAGGTTAAGGGATTCATGTGATAGGTTCGTAACAGAAACAACTACTACTAAGGCTAGCAGAAAAGAACAACGGAAAGTATCGGTAATCAATGTTGAAAGGAACACGATGGTTCATGTGAGTGATAACTTGCCTGCAAACCCAGTAGCCTGGTACTGAGCTAACTCCTTAGAAGGGGTGTCGTAAGTATCGTCGGTCTCAACGTCGTCGTGTATCCGAGAAGAAGCAAACAAACATTGCAGAAAGATAAACAATCAATATAATGGCTTTGGTGCACAAACATGGGATGATGCATGTCATGTTAATAGATGCATCAAAATAAACTACTTGACAAGATAACACAATTTAATTGGACCCACATGCAATTGGATTGCATATGGAAAAGATCCATGAATTATGGTTGAATTAATTGTTTTACAACTAATCATTATATGAAAGTGGATTAGCATGATGCATGGATGAGGAAAACAGCAAAATAACAACAATAGAATCAAATTGAAATAAGGTTTAACAAGTTTGGAAATTCATTTATTAAGTTAGGAAATTTTGGTTACTTAAAGGTGTTACACAAGCATTTGTTGTTTTCACCACTTTTAATTGTTCAAAATGGATAACAAAGTTTATATTTGGAAAGAACACAAGATTTTAGTTGGAATACATGTTTCACTTGTTGAAAAAGGATTTCAAATAAATTATTTATGAATTAAACAAGTTTAAGCAAGAATTAAATGAATTTAATTCAAACATGAACTTATTTGAATTTTTATTTGTTCAAAACATTAAGTGAGATTCATATTTGAAAAGTTTATGCTTTTATGGTTTGAAAACATATTTTATATGTCCCAAAAGAATTTGATTTGATCAAGTTATGAATTTAGCAATATTAAATGATTTAAACAAGGTTTAAATCATTTAACCAATTTTAATTATTCAAAACATGAAACAAATTTTATATTTGGAAAGAGGGTTTAATTTTGCATGGAAAACATATTTCATTTGTGGAAATTGGATTTAAAATGAGCAAGTTATTATTTTGGCAATTTTAAATGCAATAAACAAGAAACAGTTGTTTTCAGCAATTTAAATTATTCAAAACAGCAAACAAAATTTATATTTGGAAAGTACATGAAAAGTTGATTGGAAAACATATTTAGTTTGTTGAATTTGGAATTTTTATGCTCAAGTTATGAATTTTGCAAGTTTAAGTGAATTTGACAAGTTTTCAAATATTGCACCAATTTAAAATATTCAAAACAGGAAATAAATTTTATATTTGGATAGAGCATTTAATTTGGGACAGAAAACATATTTAAAAAGTTAAAATTGGAGTTGGGATGAATTTCTTATGCATTTTACAAATTAAGATACAAATCTGCCATTTTTACAATATTTAGGGACCTAGAAAGATTAACAGGGACTTGGAAACTATTTTACATGGTCTATATTTAATTACCAGGGGCATGGATGTGATTCTGCAGTTTGTTATGGCTCTGGAAAAAACAAAACAAAAGTTGGTTTAATTCGCAGGGGGTGGGATTCGATCCCCCCACCTCCTGCTTGCTCTGGGGGATGTGGAACCAGTGGGCTAGGTGTGGTTTCGTGACAGGGAAGGGGATCGAGGGAGGATATGCTGTGGCTCGCGGTGGTTTTTCTGAACTTAGCTGAATCGCTACCTCCTGCACCTCGACAGAATGCGGCCAGGGAAGGCATGGTGATCGCCGGTGGTGTCCCGCGGCTGCGGCGTGGGGGCGCTGTGAGGGATCGATTCAAGGAGAGGGAGGAGGCGAGTGGGAAGGAGGGGAAGGGATCGGGCATCACCTCGAGGCAGGCAGGGAGGAGGCGATCGGAGCAGGAGCAGGGCGGCGACAGGGCTTGGCCGGCGGCAAAAGCTTCACGGCGGCGGCGCTACCATCCTCCTCGAGCTCAACGGAGGGCGGGAACGTGGACTAGGAACCACGGCGGTTCCATTCCCGCCGCGAGCCCACGAGGAGGAGGCTTACATCAACGGCGATCGCCGGAGAGAGAGGGACTCGGTGGTGAGGATGTTCAGGTTCAGTTATAGGTTCAGGCAAAGAACAGAGGGGGCTCGAGGAAGAGGAAGAAGGGATCGGCGGCGCTAGGGTTAGGGCTAGGGTTAGGGTTTGCCACGGGAGGGGAGAGGAGGATAAATAGGAGGAGGGAAATCCATCGAGTGGTTCAGAAGGGAGTGCCTGTCGCTGTCCGCCATGGGTACGTCAGCGCCAGTACGGAGGTAGGGGGAGACCGAGCGGGCTGCTCCTGGTGGGCTGGGCCTTCTCCCCCTCTGCTGAAACGTTTTCTTTTTGTATTATTTCGTTTTGTTTTTTTTTCCTGTTGAAAGTGAATTGGGAAGAAAAGAATAGGTTTGATTAATGGAAAAATTTGGAAAAAATTTTGGAGAAGCTCCTTAGGTCAAAAACTAACAGTTAGCAACTTTTATTTTCAAAAATTTAAATGTTTGATGGCCTTTTGAAATTTGAACCAAATTTGGGTGATATTTTTAATATTAAAGATCATTAACAAAAACCAATATTTTAAATAGGGTACCCCTAAGGTAATTAGGCAATTTTGAAATAGTTTGATTTGGTAACAACATGAATTCAAAAATGGTTATGTTTTTGGGTGCTTGGATTTGAGTTTTTAAATTGTGTTTGGCAAATAAATAATTGATTTGAAACATCAATTTCACAAGTGTTCACTAAGGCAAAACATGAAACACATTGGTTGTTTTCAGTTGTGATTCTTATTCAAAAAGTTGTAACAGAACAAGTATGAAACCAATGTTTGAAAAAGGTTTGAATTTGAGTTGTGAAAACAGTGGAAAACAAATGCAACAATTTAGAAACAAAAGCAAACAACATGGAAACAATATGATGACATGATGCAATACTTAAATAAACAAGAAATCAATCATTCTAAATGGTAGGTTTTCATACTTGGGCTGTTACAAAACGCCCCCCCTTGAAGGAATCGCGCCCCGAGATTCCTACTGAGAAAAGAAAAGGTCCGGATACTTCTTGGGAAGATCCACTTGAGCTGCGACACGTGAAACACATCGTGCACATTGGATAGACGTCAGGGAATTTGGAAACCACCGGAACATTTTCAAGTAAAGGGAGAGGTTTTGTATGGAGGGTTTATAGCTGGATAGAATTTGATTCATTTGGAGAATAGATTATCTGGGTAGAATGGTGGAACAGAGTTATTGACATCAATCCAACCAAGAATGACATCAATGTCAGAATTTCCAAGTAGTATGAGAGAAGCAAGGAATATGTGGCCTCTGATAAGAATTTGATTTCTGTGACTGAACTTGGAAGTCAACATTTGAGATCCCGAGGGAGTGAACAGAGTTTTGATTGCTTAGTGGAACCAGAATTGGGTTGTATGTTGTGGAAAAGATTGTTGACACAAAGGAATGTGATGCTCCGGTATCAAATAACACTTTAACTGGATAAGAGTTTACGAGGAAGTTTTGATTAGACGCCAGTAGAAGATTTGAAGTGGAAAAGAACAACAAGATTTCAACGGACGAAAGGTTCTTTAAAAGAACAGGATAACGAAGCAACACCGGGGAAAACGAGAACAAAACTCCTGAGGTACTATGGAAAACCCATCCGGGCTTCTAGAGGATCAATATCTACTGCTTAAGGAATAGAGGATCTGTTTCCGGGGCTTACACGCCTCCGTTCTCAATCATGAGTAGGCAACATGATAAATCACGTCACAACCACCTCCATTCCTATGGTCTAGTAGATATAACCATCCTAGAGAAACCAGAATTCGTGAAATCCTAAATTGAAAGTTTAGAAGAGAAGGGAGAAATCAACGTTGCACTTCCTTACCAGAAAAGGGAGGGAGGGTGGGGAAAGAAGAAAAAGAACAGAATTCCTACTCTCACGTTTCATTTTTCCTATATAGCTACAAAATAGTTTCTAGACTCAACTGCGACCAGTAAAAAGGGATCCTACAGGCAGACAGGCTCTGATACCATTTGTCGCACCCGGACTTCTAGAGGATACTCACCGTACGAACTGAACAATATTTTGGTTGGATTACGGGGCTTAACGGCTCCCGCGTCCCCTTACGGGTAGGCCAGCACTTATGTGCGACAACCAACCGTTACTGTTCACCGTCGATGTAAACTATCCCGTAGAAATCAGGATACTTCCATTGACGTACTTCAAAACATACACACATGGTACGTCAACGGCATTGGAACAAGTGATATCACAAAAGATCTCTACGACACAAAGGATTGAAATAAGTTGCAAATGGCTCTCATTAGAGCAGAGATAGCAAATACAATCATTCAGAGGGCACATGCCCCAACATATCATCATTACATCACAGCGGAAGCATTCAACATGTCTGAGTACAGACAAGAACCAAATAGGCCTAAGAGGCCGAAAACGAAAAGACGGAGCCCATCCATGAAGTCTCGGATCCTGCCCGGGTCCGCTATCTACTCGTCAGCAGTCTCGTCGTACTCCACGTAGTAGCCACCATGGAGATCCTCGGAAACGTCGTCTGCGTAAACCACAGCCCCAAAGGGGTCAGTACAACAACGTACTGGCAAGCAAGACTCACAGTTCACCAAAGTGTAACCCGTCAACACCAAGCACAGATGCTTTGGGTTCAACGAAAAGGAAGGGGATATAAAAGATGCTGCAACTGGCTGCACTAACCAACTACAGAGATTCTATCACTTCCAACTATCAGAAAGGGGATAAGATCGAGTGATTGTAACCAACTGAAAGATAACTTCAAACAAACCCATCCTGGATCTCGCCCCTTATCCAAAGAAGCAATCCGAGGATAACTCACACAGTTGGGTTAATGTTGGTTCAGATTATTGTGTCAATAAGCCTATTACTAGTCAAGTTGTTAATCATTGGGTGTAAGGTTGTTAATCATTAGGTTTAAGTTGTCCTGAGTACTTGTTAGCCGGTACTTTCACCAAGTAATCCATAACCGCGGAAAACACGGCTTCTCGAGAAGATTATCCCTGCAGGGTTGCACCAATTTGGCCGTACACGCATGAATAACCCGCCAGATGGGAGATCACCCCACCAAGCGGGGCACTCAACACAACCAACCATTCTTCGCATCAAGCCCAAAGAACCTTGGGCGCACGGCTAATCAAGCCCCGAAGAAAAGGGACCCTCATAGCACTCTAAGACCGTGTCCCCCTATATGCCGACTACAAAAGTTCCACCCTGGCCTGGGCTCGCAAAAACATGCATGCGGCAAATGGAAAACACGAACTAAATGAGGCGATTTGGACGAGATGCGAATCAGGTCAAGTTGAGGGGGGCGCCCATACTCGCTTCCCACATGCGGGTAGTGCGCTCATCATGGATCAGTAGACAAGACCCTTTTCCTATTAGGGTCGACACTAGCATGCCTCAAAACCACACAGGGCCTCCTGCCGGTGCCTTATCATCAAATTATTATTTAACAATAACATTAGCATGATTGATTGATTAAACATCGAGCCCCCACAACGTAAATAGAAATAGTAACATAAAGTAACGGATAACAGACTCGAGCAAAAGCAACCTAAGCATGCTAGTAAGACACTGGCTCAACCAAGAGGTGATAGGAGTGGAGGTGAGGCAATATCAAGGTTAAGGGATTCATGTGATAGGTTCGTAACAGAAACAACTACTACTAAGGCTAGCAGAAAAGAACAACGGAAAGTATCGGTAATCAATGTTGAAAGGAACACGATGGTTCATGTGAGTGATAACTTGCCTGCAAACCCAGTAGCCTGGTACTGAGCTAACTCCTTAGAAGGGGTGTCGTAAGTATCGTCGGTCTCAACGTCGTCGTGTATCCGAGAAGAAGCAAACAAACATTGCAGAAAGATAAACAATCAATATAATGGCTTAGGTGCACAAACATGGGATGATGCATGTCATGTTAATAGATGCATCAAAATAAACTACTTGACAAGATAACACAATTTAATTGGACCCACATGCAATTGGATTGCATATGGAAAAGATCCATGAATTATGGTTGAATTAATTGTTTTACAACTAATTATTATATGAAAGTGGATTAGCATGACGCATGGATGAGGAAAACAGCAAAATAACAACAATAGAATCAAATTGAAATAAGGTTTAACAAGTTTGGAAATTCATTTATTAAGTTAGGAAATTTTGGTTACTTAAAGGTGTTACACAAGCATTTGTTGTTTTCACCACTTTTAATTGTTCAAAATGGATAACAAAGTTTATATTTGGAAAGAACACAAGATTTTAGTTGGAATACATGTTTCACTTGTTGAAAAAGGATTTCAAATAAATTATTTATGAATTAAACAAGTTTAAGCAAGAATTAAATGAATTTAATTCAAACATGAACTTATTTGAATTTTTATTTGTTCAAAACATTAAGTGAGATTCATATTTGAAAAGTTTATGCTTTTATGGTTTGAAAACATATTTTATATGTCCCAAAAGAATTTGATTTGATCAAGTTATGAATTTAGCAATATTAAATGATTTAAACAAGGTTTAAATCATTTAACCAATTTTAATTGTTCAAAACATGAAACAAATTTTATATTTGGAAAGAGGGTTTAATTTTGCATGGAAAACATATTTCATTTGTGGAAATTGGATTTAAAATGAGCAAGTTATTATTTTGGCAATTTTAAATGCAATAAACAAGAAACAGTTGTTTTCAGCAATTTAAATTATTCAAAACAGCAAACAAAATTTATATTTGGAAAGTACATGAAAAGTTGATTGGAAAACATATTTAGTTTGTTGAATTTGGAATTTTTATGCTCAAGTTATGAATTTTGCAAGTTTAAGTGAATTTGACAAGTTTTCAAATATTGCACCAATTTAAAATATTCAAAACAGGAAATAAATTTTATATTTGGATAGATCATTTAATTTGGGACAGAAAACATATTTAAAAAGTTAAAATTGGAGTTGGGATGAATTTCTTATGCATTTTACAAATTAAGATACAAATCTGCCATTTTTACAATATTTAGGGACCTAGAAAGATTAACAGGGACTTGGAAAATATTTTACAGGGTCTATATTTAATTACCAGGGGCATGGATGTGATTCTGCAGTTTGTTATGGCTCTGGAAAAAACAAAACAAAAGTTGGTTTAATTCGCAGGGGGTGGGATTCGATCCCCCCACCTCCTGCTTGCTCTGGGGGATGTGGAACTAGTGGGCTAGGTGTGGTTTCGTGACAGGGAAGGGGATCGAGGGAGGATATGCTGTGGCTCGCGGTGGTTTTTCTGAACTTAGCTGAATCGCTACCTCCTGCACCTCGACAGAATGCGGCCAGGGAAGGCATGGTGATCGCCGGTGGTGTCCCGCGGCTGCGGCGTGGGGGCGCTGTGAGGGATCGATTCAAGGAGAGGGAGGAGGCGAGTGGGAAGGAGGGGAAGGGATCGGGCATCACCTCGAGGCAGGCAGGGAGGAGGCGATCGGAGCAGGAGCAGGGCGGCGACAGGGCTTGGCCGGCGGCAAAAGCTTCACGGCGGCGGCGCTACCATCCTCCTCGAGCTCAACGGAGGGCGGGAACGTGGACTAGGAACCACGGCGGTTCCATTCCCGCCGCGAGCCCACGAGGAGGAGGCTTACATCAACGGCGATCGCCGGAGAGAGAGGGACTCGGTGGTGAGGATGTTCAGGTTCAGTTATAGGTTCAGGCAAAGAACAGAGGGGGCTCGAGGAAGAGGAAGAAGGGATCGGCGGCGCTAGGGTTAGGGCTAGGGTTAGGGTTTGCCACGGGAGGGGAGAGGAGGATAAATAGGAGGGGGGAAATCCATCGAGTGGTTCAGAAGGGAGTGCCTGTCGCTGTCCGCCATGGGTACGTCAGCGCCAGTACGGAGGTAGGGGGAGACCGAGCGGGCTGCTCCTGGTGGGCTGGGCCTTCTCCCCCTCTGCTGAAACGTTTTCTTTTTGTATTATTTCGTTTTGTTTTTTTTTCCTGCTGAAAGTGAATTGGGAAGAAAAGAATAGGTTTGATTAATGGAAAAATTTGGAAAAAAATTTGGAGAAGCTCCTTAGGTCAAAAACTAACAGTTAGCAACTTTTATTTTCAAAAATTTAAATGTTTGATGGCCTTTTGAAATTTGAACCAAATTTGGGTGATATTTTTAATATTAAAGATCATTAACAAAAACCAATATTTTAAATAGGGTACCCCTAAGGTAATTAGGCAATTTTGAAATAGTTTGATTTGGTAACAACATGAATTCAAAAATGGTTATGTTTTTGGGTGCTTGGATTTGAGTTTTTAAATTGTGTTTGGCAAATAAATAATTGATTTGAAACATCAATTTCACAAGTGTTCACTAAGGCAAAACATGAAACACATTGGTTGTTTTCAGTTGTGATTCTTATTCAAAAAGTTGTAACAGAACAAGTATGAAACCAATGTTTGAAAAAGGTTTGAATTTGAGTTGTGAAAACAGTGGAAAACAAATGCAACAATTTAGAAACAAAAGCAATTACATGGAAACAATATGATGACATGATGCAATACTTAAATAAACAAGAAATCAATCATTCTAAATGGTAGGTTTTCATACTTGGGCTGTTACATAATCCTTGTTCATGCAAATGATAGAATGCATTAAAATTGAGATTACATTGTAAGAACAGTAGTGTGTTCTATTTGGCTAAAGCTATGCAGGACTAGGAGCATTCCACAAACTCCTCTTCGTCGTCCTCGTCACTGTCGCTCGGGTTCTCCGGAGTTGCTGGAATTTCTTCCTCCGGGTAGAACGTCGAGGTAGACACCATCCGAGCTATCTTGGAGGCATGTGAAAGCGCATGGTTCCCCATATGTGGTTTTGGTAATTAATGACAATCCTTATGGACTAATGTTTGCATTGAGTTATCCTTGTAGATCTTGTCCATAGGAAATAATGGAGTTCATGTGTTGAACTCTATTAGCTTCCTTGATGGACATTGTTTTATTCATGGATTTATATGAGGAATGGTTATAGTTCGAGTTGAGCTTATTGCTAGCGTGTCTTGAAGAAAAGGATTAGGTGATCTTTCATTATCATCTTCAAGACATCATCATTTGAAGTAAGAAGCAAAGATACAAGGTTGATCAAGCAAGCGATCAACACTCAAAGCTACAATTTGTACCAAGTGGGATTGTGTATCTCATGGTATCTTTCCATGGGCATGAACCAAAAGGAAGATTTCATATATCTCGTGGTCTAAGTCGTCGTCAAGCGGTGTTCGTCATCTAGCTTGACGTGGAAGCTCAAGTGAAGCATCTAGAAGATATCCTATGCTTGATGCTTGCCACCCTTTTGGAGATTGTGGACTTGTGAAGATTTGTCGAAGGGTCTCTCCCATAATGGTGTATGGGGGAGCTAGTCTCTCCCATAATGGTGTATGGGGGAGCAACTTGCAAGTCTTCATCAAGCGGAGCTTGTGCTAGCAAGCGCAATCAAGAAAGAAGATCCAACTTGAGAGAGTCAAGATCGTCATCATCTAGCTCAAGTGGAATGCTCAAGTGAAAGGTATAATCTTGATAGGTTTTCTATTTTACCGGTCTCGTGTCTTCGGGAGACCGGGTTATAGGATAGATAGTCGTACTATCAAGAGGGGCTCTCAAGTGAGTAACGTGATCGAATTGTTGTGGAGAGCTCAAACCTTTGCATACTTTGCATATCATCTTTCTTGGTTCTTATTTGGCTTTTGTTTCCTTTGGGTTCTAGTGCTTGTCGTGATCTTCATGGCAAGCCAAGGTTTATCGAAAACGGTTTTGGTAAGAAAAACTTGTTGCGATTTCGGTGGTGAAAATATCCGGTTCAGCTTTGAGAATGTTTCCACACCTTCCATGTGTGGTAATTTCTCCATTCATTTTTTTTTGGATAGTCTTTATTATTACCTTTCCAACCCATTTGGATTCACCTTATTCGTAGTTCATTCGCAAAAGTTATGTGTGTTTTCGTGTTGCAGGTTTCACCGGGTGTTCCTATTTGAGAGGTCTAAACGTTTACCCATTTGGTTTTATCTTCCATTTATGTAAAATTATGTTTCTCTGCATATTCTTGTAGTACTCGTCGTTGCGATTTCAGCGAGCCCAAGAACATCGAAAACGGAGTTCATATGCAAAAGTTATTGCATTTCTCGTATCGGTTTTCTGTCTTCGGTTTGCAATCCGGAATATTCCGGATGATTCCGGAATCCGGACTATTCCGGGCTCCGGAATATTCCGGCCATAACGGGAAAAGGCTCTGTTTCCATACGGAATCGCTCCGGAATCGATTCCGGGCCATTCCGGGTCATTCCGGGGTCCGGAATATTCCGGACCATTCCGGAATGGACGGAAAAAGTGAAAAACGGCTAGTTTTTTTAGCACCCATTTAAGGGGCTTTCTTCCCCAAAGTCCCTAAGACTTTCCGAGCCCGTTTTCCCTTTCTCTCCCCACCATTGTTGACTTTGTAAATATTGCTCCTCTCTCAATCCCTCCAATGATTCTTGCATATCTTTGAGGGAGAAGTTAGAGGAGATCTAGATCTACATTTCCACCAATCCATCCTCCTTCTTAGTGAGGGAAACCTAGTAGATCTTGATCTTGGAGTTCTTGGTGTTTCTCTATTGTTCTTCCTCTCTTATTCCCCCATAAGCATTTGTTGCTTTGTTGGAATTTGAGCGTGGAGGATTTGAGCACTTGTGCTCTTGCCATTTGCATCGGTTGCATCGGTTTGGTCTCTCCACGAGGATTCGTGGAAGTGAAAGATTGTGAGCTTGTTACTCTTGGGTCTTGGACCCTAGACAACTTGTGGTGTTCTTGGGAGCCTCCAATTGAGTTGTGGATGTGTGCCCCAAGATTGTGGTGACACCGAGAGCCTCCAATTGAGTTGTGGATGCGTGCCTCGGGTTTGAAGGTTGCCAATAGTGGAAGGTGAACTAGGACTTTGTGGCGGGGTTCATCGGAGAATAGGGTGAGGCCTTTGTGGCGTTGAGTAGGCCTTCGTGGCGAGCTCACACCCCTCCAACGAGACGTACTCCCCTTTGTGGGAGGAACTCGGGAATATATCATCGTCTCCGTATGCCTCAGTTATTTCTATACCCGAGCTTTTTACTTATGCAATTTACATTGTGATAGCCTTCGAGCTTGAAGTTATATATCTTGCTATCACCTTGTTACTTGTCTTGCTTAGCATAAGTTGTTGGTGCATCTAGTTGACCATAGAATATTTAGGTTGTATGCTTGTTAATTTAAACACCTAGTTTATTTCCGCATTTAGCAAGCCTTAACCGGAAAAGTTTTAATCGCCTATTCACCCCCCCCCTCTAGGTGACGTCGTTGTTCGTTCAATTGGTATCAGAGCCTCGTCTCTCTTTATTAGGCTTTACATCCTAGAGAGTACGATGTCGTTTAGAGAAATAGAGCATGATCCCGCTTTTATATTCTATTGTAGAAATTATAATGTTTGGAAAATTCGCATTCTTAATTTTCTTACGGACATGGGTCCAAAGTATGTTAATAGAATTGTAGATATGGATTTTCCTCCTCCAAAGGATTCTCAAGATTTATCTTTAGAGGATGAGGAAAACTCTTATCTCGATACTCTTGTATCTAATGGTCTCTTGTGTGTTTTGAGCGATGTAGTTATTGATTCAATCATGCCTTTTCGGAACGCTCCTGAGCTATGGACAAAACTTCAAGATATATATGATGTGTCCAACATTAGTGAGGATGATTGTTCTCCATCCACTTCCGGCCGTGATGAGTTCACATCGTTCTCCACTCCACCAACATGTGATTTGTCACACGGTAATGATATGATGAGTGGTGATAGAAATTGCATTATGGATAGTGAATTTTCTATTGACTATACTTCATCTCTATCCCATTGCAATGATCTATCTTTGGACTTAATATCTTCTAGCACTCAAAATTCCATACATGCTAGTGTTGATAGTCCTTGCATATCATGTAATAGTTGTTTAACTAAATCTCATGATGATATGCTTCCTATGTCTTGTTTTCATAAAAACAATGCTTCCATTTCCTCTAGTACTTGTGTGGCTAACAATGTAGAGGAATCCCATATTGTGGTGGAACAAGACATGGACCTTATTGGTGCTTCAAGTCAATTTTTATCTTCGTTATCCATTTCTCATGTGTGCCTTATGTCTAGGGATTCAAAGGTATCTCAACCTTTGGAACCCACTACATCTTGTGATGATGAGGATGAGGATATGTTTTATGGTGAGCTTGAGGATGAGGTCTCTTTAATGGAGAAGTGTGAGTTGGTTCTTCTTGATCTCCCTAAAGGTAGTAAAGCTATCACTCCCTTGGGTGAAATATTGGCTTTTGCTATTAATAGCTCTAAAATCATTGAAAAGAAAGGTGAGATTGAAAGAAGTGATGCCGTTGAAAAGGCATCCCTCACTATGTATCTTGAGGAAGAGCATGAGCTCCGAGTTACTCTTGAGGAGAAACTTGAATCTATTGAGGAGCTCTATAATGAACAAATAGCCTATCTCACTAAAGCACGTGACCATACAAATGCTAAATATAAAGTGCTTAAAAATGAAAAAGGTTGAATTTGTTGTTGGCAATGCTAATCTAATTGAGGAAAACTCTAGGTTGAATAATGAGCTTGCCAAATTGTCTTCTTCTATTTCTAATGATGCTTGTGCTACTAACTCCACATCTTGTGAAGCATCTATTTTGAAGGAGAATGTTGAGCTAAGGGCTCAACTTGAGTTGATGACTAGCAAGTGTGGGAAACTGGAAGAAACTCATGAAAAGCTATCTAGCTCTCATGAGGATCTTCTAGCATCCCATACCAAGCTAAAGTTAGCTCTTGAGGCTATGACTACAAACGCAACATCTTGTGAGCCTCATGTGGGTACTAGCACAATATATTCTAGTAATGATATATTGACTTGTGCTCGTATTGGTAATGCATCCTCCCATAATGTGTCTACATCTTGTGATGAATTGCTTTCCTTGCCTTGTTTCTCTAACAATGAAGCATCTACTTCCTCTAGCTCTTGTGTTGATTCTAACCATGTAGAGGAAATTAAAGAGCTCAAGGCCCAAGTCACTTCTTTGAAGAAAGACTTGGAAAAGAGTCATAAAGGGAGTTCCACCCTTGACAAGATGTTGAGAGTGCGAAGACTTCCCAATGACAAGAGTGGACTTGGATTCAACTCCAATATCAATAACAAGTCCAAGGTTCACAAGAAGAAGGGCCAAGAACAAGGAAAAGATACGGCCAAGATTATTTGCTTCAAGTGCAAGATTTAAGGGCACCATGTTAGATCTTTCCCTTTGAATAAGAAGTCTCTAAGTGAGAAGCAACTAGGGAAGCGGCCTCTTGTTCAATCTCATGCTCAGCCACGATTTGAAAAATGACCACCTCCTAAGAAGACTCAAGCCAATGCTCCTCAAGTTGAGGAGCCTATTAAGAAGAAAGAGAAGATTCGATGTTGCTACCTTTGTTGTGAGAAGGGACACCTTGCTTCTTCATGCACTAATGGTACATTATCCAACCCTATCCTTGTTGATGATGTTTATTCCATTCGGAAGGATAATGTGGGCAATGTGTTTGCCAAGTTTGTTGGTACTCAAAGTGGTGTCAAGAAAAGAACCATTTGGGTTGCCAAACCTATTGTGACTAACCTCTTAGGACCCAACTTGGTTGGGGACCAACAAGCTCAAACTTGATCAATAGGTGTTGTTGGAGGGCATTGGAGACTTGGCTATCTCGTGAAGAATTAAGGGATCTTCATAAATTATGTTTCCTCAAGCCAAGTCACTTGGATTATATATATCTCTTATCCAATGTTCCTCCTTGCGGTAACTTGTATCTAATTCATATATTCTTTGAAAGTTTCATGCTCCCTTGCATATGTTAGTTTTGTTTCTAGCATGTGTTTGTATATGTTGTGCGTACTACTTACCTATCTTGAGTAATCTAGTTATGTTTGTTGGTTTGCACTCCATGTACTTGTGTGCTTTGTGTTGAGCCTTCATTGCAATTCTTGCTTATTTTAGTTGTCTCTTTGAGAGATTAATGGACTATCCCATTTTGGGGGAGTAATATGCTCTTGGCACTTTACTATCCTAAAATGTGTGTACATGAGGAAAACCACTTAGTGTTGATATATCAATATTATCTTGTCTCTATTTGGTATGTCTTTCTCATGAGAAATTCAAATTCTAATGTCCATAAACTTTCTCTAGTTGGATTTATTTTCTTTGCCTCTTGTTAAAAAAAATGGATTATCACATTATGGGGGAGTAATAAGCTATGTGCATATTACAAGCCTAGAAAATGTGAACATGTGAGGTTTTGCCACCTAGAGTTGATATTCTAGTTATCTTGTTCCTAAGTGGCATGTTGCTCAAACAAGTTCTATATTTGCTTAAAATATCTTTTGTCTTTTTTATTTTGGTATCTTGTTTGTAAGAGAGTTTCTTGTTGATTTGCTTTTTCGGGTTTTATTTGAAACCTTCAAGAATCTCTATCTAAGCATGTTTCTCTATTCCTATCTTTTGTCACATGCTTATGTTTTGTGAATATGATTGTGAACAAATCTACCACCGAGAAATATCTCCATACATCTCTTGTCTTTGACAAGTGATAATAATTTGTGGTAAGTTTATTGATCATATTCACTTTGGCCTTTGCTAAAAAAAAATCCTTGTTTCTTGCCAATGTTTTGTTTGGTTTAATTCCCTTGTGTATTCCTTGCTCTACTCAAAACTTGTGTTGTGCTTTCTTGTGGTAGTAAAAGCAATGATCCCATACTTGTGCACGTATGTTCAAAGTCATACTTCTTTGGGTTGCACTATTCTTGGGGAAGCTATCCTACATTTAGTAGATCACCGTTCTTTATATTGGTATTGCATCTAATTGTTTTTATTTAAACATGACTAGTGTTTGAATAATATATTTGGAGAGTAATGATTCCATTTTGTGCATTTTGTATTCAAATGCAAGATCATAAATAATTCACTATTATTGGAAGAACTATCCTAGATGCGTTTGAACACTTGTTGTCTTTAAATTTGTATTTTATCCCAATGACTTGTCTCTTTGGAAGACGAACATTTTTCGTCTTGGTACTTTGTGTGCTATCATGAAAAGTGTAGAGGGTTTGTTTATTCTTTGATGTTTTTTTGGTATCTTCTCTATTTGGTTTCCTCAATCATGTGTTGATTTGGGTCTTGATATAATTTGGACAATTCTCTTTATTTTCACTCTTGTGAGTGGATTCTTGGTTTAATTGGTTCTTTGTCCAATTTGTATCTTGTTTTGGTTCTTGAAAGTTTTGTTCATGCATATTTACTATGTATATCTTTTGGCATGCTTACTTTCGTTGATGCAATATATAGGATACAACTCCATCAAATCCTAAATGGCTAAGATGTGCATGAAATTCAAATTCATATTAATATGCACATATTTATGTGGAGTTTGTCCTATGTATTGTAGTTGTTCTAACTAATTTGGACCCAATGAGTTTGGGTACCATTTTGTACTTGATTTTTGTTTTTAGGTACAATGGAGATACATTGGTTGCTTGCTCCATTCATAAGGAAGGTGTTCTCACCATGGTATTATAGGAGTCAAGCTACGATGATTATCAAACTCGCATCCTCTTCATCACCAATGTCGTCTCGGTAACAAGTATCTACCTCATGCATACATTTCTAGCTTTCAACCTTGTGTAGGTTGTTTCTTGGCATCATTTCCCTTTGTTGCATTTCATTTGGTTCTTGCAAATGTCTTATCAAAAGCATCTTTATTGCAACTATGAGTAAGCTGGGATGATTACATACTAAGGGGATATTTATAATCATATTCATGATTCACCAATCCCAAGTATATTAATCTAGCAACTTCTACTTGAAGTATCTCATATGCAATATTGATGGATTCTCAAAAACCATTTGAATCTTTTGTGATATGCGTTACCTTTCTCGAAGCATTCAAACTATCACTTTTCCCTTGTGATATTTGTGATGCTTTGATGAGTTTATTGGTTGTTCATCTATATCCCCTTTAAGATTCATCTAAGCTTAGTGCCTTGATTTCAAGCAAAAATCTTATTGGTATATTTATGAACCTCTCTTTCATATCATGTTCTTCGCCTTTGTACCTATTTTGTGTGTGCATGTTTCTTTGTGGATATATATCTTTGTGATTGTTGTCCACTTAGAAACTTATACACACGATAATAGTTACATCTTTAATTGATATTCTATTTCTTTAGTGACCATGTTTTATTGCTTTATATTCCTTGGTGGTTTCTAAAAGGCACAAGCTTTGTTTTTTCTTTTGGTATTCCTTTTGCTTCTTAATAAGCTTGTGGACCTATGTGGTTTATCATTTGATGGTTTGTGTGTATGGGAAAGACATGATATGCACTATGTGCCTCTTATATTGAAAGACTATGTTGATGATTTTATCATCTTATTAGTCTCCTAAAAATGTTTTTCCTTGTCACGCCCATCTAGTTCGGTTGAGTAAGTATTTATTTGTCGCTTCTTGATCTTAATTGCTCAATTTTTGTTTGTTTTCAAGTTTCTTTGCTTCATTTCCAATCTATTCGCTTGCTCTTGTTTGTGTTCAAAATTATCTAGAATGGAGTGATGATTCCATGTTGTGCACACTATATAGTAATTCAAATCTAACATTGTGCATGTACCTTGGGGAGTTCCCTCTTGATTTTCTAGAACACTTGGTTGATCTTATCAAATTATTGATTTTGGTCAATCGGTTTTTCGGATCCTTTGGTTGGTTGCTTCTTTGTGAAAGCATCCTTCAATTTTATTTTCTTTGTAAACCTATGGATCCTCAATATAGTTTGATCTCCCTCCATCTATTTATAGTTGGATATATGCACTTGATTTCACTCATATCATGAGGAATGCATACACTATGGGGGAGCTCTTACTATATTGGCCTTCTAATCTTTTTGCCCATTTCGGCAATGGATGCCAATGGGGGAGAAGTTTAGAGGGTTTAAGGGAATTTGGTTTATGCTTTAGTTTCGTTCTTAAGCATTTGCCTTTCCATGCTATTGCATCCTTGATCTTTGTTTAGCATGGTTGCTTAATTCATCATATAAACCCTCGTAAAAAGGGATTGTCATCAATTACCAAAATGGGGGAGATTGAAAGCGCATGGTTCCCCCATATGTGGTTTTGGTAATTAATGACAATCCTTATGGACTAATGTTTGGATTGAGTTATCCTTGTAGATCTTGTCCATACGAAATAATGGAGTTCATGTGTTGAACTCTATTAGCTTCCTTGATGGCCATTGTTTTATTCATGGATTTATATGAGGAATGGTTATGGTTTGAGTTGAGCTTATTGCTAGTGTGTCTTGAAGAAAAGGATTAGGTGATCTTTCATTATCATCTTCAAGACATCATCATTTGAAGTAAGAAGCAAAGATACAAGGTTGATCAAGCAAGCGATCAACACTCAAAGCTACAATTTGTACCAAGTGGGATTCTGTATCTCATGGTATCTTTCCATGGACATGAACCAAAAGGAAGATTTCATATAGCCCGTGGTCTATGTCGTCGTCAAGCGGTGTTCGTCATCTAGCTTGACGTGGAAGCTCAAGTGAAGCATTTATAAGATATCATATGCTTGATGCTTGCCACCCTTTTGGAGATTGTGGCCTTGTGAATATTTGCCGAAGGGTCTCTCCCATAATGGTGTATGGGGGAGCTTGTCTCTCCCATAATGGTGTACGGGGGAGCAACTTGCAAGTCTTCATCAAGCGAAGCTTGTGCTAGCAAGCGCAATCAAGAAAGAAGATCCAACTTGAGAAAGTCAAGATCGTCATCATCTAGATCAATTGGAATGCTCAAGGCAAAGGTATAATCTTGATAGGTTTTCTATTTTACCGGTCTCGTGTCTTCGGGAGACCGGGTTATAGGATATATAGTCGTACTATCAAGAGGGGCTCTCAAGTGAGTAACGTGATCGAATTGTTGTGGAGAGCTCAAACCTTTGCATACTTTGCATATCATCTTTCTTGGTTCTTATTTGGCTTTTGTTTCCTTTGGGTTCTAGTTCTTGTCGTGATCTTCATGGCAAACCAAGGTTTATCGAAAACGGTTTTGGTAAGAAAAACTTGTTGCGATTTCGGTGGTGAAAATATCCGGTTCAGATTTGAGAATGTTTCCACAGCTTCCATGTGTGGTAACTTCTCCATTCATTTTTGTTTGGATATTCTTTGTTATTACCTTTCCAACCCATTTGGATTCACCTTATTCGGAGTTCATTCGCAAAAGTTACGTGTGTTTTCGTGTTGGAGGTTTCACCGGGTGTTCCTATTTGAGAGGTCTAAACCTTTACCCATTTGGTTTTATCTTCCATTTATTTACAATGATGTTTATCTTCATATTCTTGTAGTACTCGTCGTTGCGATTTCAACGAGCCCAAGAACATCGAAAACGGAGTTCATATGCAAAAGTTATTGCATTTCTCGTATCGGTTTTCTGTCTCCGGTTTGCAATCCGGAATATTCCGGATGATTCCGGAATCCGGACTATTCCGGGATCCGGAATATTCCGGCCATAACGGGAAAAGGCTTTGTTTCCATCCGGAATCGATTCCGGGCCATTTCGGGGTCCGGAATATTCCGGACCATTCCGGAATGGACGGAAAAAGTGGAAAACGGCTAGTTTTTTTAGCACCTATTTAAGGGGCTTTCTTCCCCAAAGTCCCTAAGACTTTCCCAGCCCGTTTTCCCTCTCTCTCCCCACCATTGTTGACTTTGGAAAGCTTGCTCCTCTCTCAATACCTCCAATGATTCTTGCATATCTTTGAGGGAGAAGTTAGAGGAGATCTAGATCTACATTTCCACCAATCCATCCTCCTTCTTAGTGAGGGAAACCTAGTAGATCTTGATCTTGGAGTTCTTGGTGTTTCTCTATTGTTCTTCCTCTCTTATTCCCCCATAAGCATTTGTTGCTTTGTTGGAATTTGAGAGTGGAGGATTTGAGCACTTGTGCTCTTGCCATTTGCATCGGTTGCATCGGTATGGTCTCTCCACGAGGATTCGTGGAAGTGAAAGATTGTGAGCTTGTTACTCTTGGGTCTTGGACCCTAGACGACTTGTGGTGTTCTTGGGAGCCTCCAATTGAGCTGTGGATGTGTGCCCCAAGATTGTGGTGACACCGAGAGCCTCCAATTGAGTTGTGGATGCGTGACTCGGGTTTGAAGGTTGCCAATAGTGGAAGGTGAACTAGGCCTTTGTGGCGGGGTTCATCGGAGAATAGGGTGAGGCCTTTGTGGCGTTGAGTAGGCCTTCGTGGCGAGCTCACACCCCTCCGACGAGACGTACTCCCCTTTGTGGGAGGAACTCGGGAATATATCATCGTCTCCGTGTGCCTCGGTTATTTCTATACCCGAGCTTTTTACTTATGCAATTTACATTGTGATAGCCTTCGAGCTTGAAGTTATATATCTTGCTATGACCTTGTTACTTGTCTTGCTTAGCATAAGTTGTTGGTGCATCTAGTTTACCATAGAATATTTAGGTTGTATGCTTGTTAATTTAAACACCTAGTTTATTTCCGCATTTAGCAAGCCTTAACCGGAAAAGTTTTAATCGCCTATTCACCCCCCTCTAGGCGACGTCGTTGTCCGTTCAGCATGCCCCTTGATAGAATCGAAGATCTCTGCCCACTGCGCTTCTGTGTACCCTTGCGGAATACCGGTGGAAATGCGCCAGGATTTGGCGGTGCTATTATGCATATGAATCAGCCCAAGGACCATGCGCACACCACCACGGGCGGAAGATTTGAGCCAGGATTCGTGCTGGTTCGCCAGTTCTTCAATCGCCTCTGGGAGCTTGCTGGTTTCCGAGAACTCGCCAGCTCTGTCTGGAATGCACTTGTTGATAAGTAGCATTCCAACATTTTTTAGCTCGGTGACGAATGCTCTAAAATCCCAGATTCGATCAATCAGAGTGATCGGAGGGTTCCCTTCTGTTAAAGAAAATAAAAAACGATCGGTCAAATAGAAGGAGGAAAAGAAGGCATTATGCAAAGTGAAAGAAAACTTGGTAAAAGTCATAAAAAATTACCAAGGATTATATCCATTTCAGCACCTTCCTCAAGGCAGTGGTGAAGGGCAGAATCCAAGTCATGGATGGTCTTTCGATCCTTCTCGGCTTGTAGGGAAGCACGAGTTTCGGATAATCCCAGGGCTAGCTGGCTCGCCTCCAGATCTTTCTGAAGCTTTACAGTTATTTTGTAAAGCTCCGAGTTTTCCTTGCGGAGAGTTTCGGGATTGTTAGCATCCTAAGCATTTTGCTTGGCCTTAGCCAAAAAAGCTGAGAAGAAAAAGAGGTCAAGGATCAAAACTCGGGAAAGTCCTTAGAAAATTTAAGAATCAGAATCAAGGAAAGGAAAAAAGAATGCTTACAAGTAGCCTCCTTCAACTACTTCTGAACTTCGGATAGCTCCGAGTCCTTCTCATTAAGAATACCGAGAAGGGATCTCACTTCTTGGTTCTTAATGGTTAGCTTCTCAAAAACTTCCACGTTTATGTTTTCGGCAGTTTGCTAAAAAACATACAAAGGAAAAGATTGCTTAAGCAAAAACAGGTAGGCAAAAGAGAAACGCATTAATACAAAAACAGAAAGAATGGTTTTGTCTTAATACTTGGGGGCTAGAGATATTACATGGCTCATTCTTTGCAAACCGCTTAAGTTCTTGGAGAATCCCTTGGTGTATTCCGCGAAGGTAATCCCCATATGATGGATTCTATCTTGGATAACCTGACGAGGTGAGAACACGTAATTATTCCATACTATTAATCCACCTTTTGGAAAAGGGCGAATCAAGGGGGCTCGGGCAAAGAACTTTTTCGCCCACGGATGAATATATCCGCGTTCATCAAAGTAGGCTTCTTGTTTTACCTTGAATTTATCGTCAAATGTCGGCATTGGTTCCGCCTCTGGAAGATTTGAAGGTCCGCCTTGATCAGGTTCCGCCCTTTCCCACACATCCATGTCAGATGCAACAAGCTGGCTGGACTGCAAGGGGTATTCTTCCCGAGAAGTCGTGGTTTCCACTCCAACTGCTACTGGAGTGTCTCGAGCAGCTGTTGTGTCGCACCCGGACTTCTAGAGGATACTCACCGTACGAACTGAACAGTATTTTGATTGGATTACGGGGCTTACCGGCACCCGCATCTCTTACGAGTAGGCCAACACTTATGTGTGACAACCAATCTTTACTATTCACCGTCGATGTAAACTATCCCGTAGAAATCAGGACACTACCATTGACGTACTTCATACCATACACACATGGTACGTCAACGGCTTGTAACAGAATGATAGCACAACATATCTCTAAGACACAAAAGATTGAAATAAGTTGCAAATAGCTCTCACTAGAGCAGAGATAGCAAATACAATCATCCAGAGGACACATGTCCCAACATAACATCATTACATCTCAGCGGAAGCATTCAAAGGGTCTGAGTACAGACAAATCCAAATAGGCTTAAGAAGCCGAGAACTGAAAGAAAAACGGAGCCCATCCACGTAGTCTCGGATCCTGCCCGGGTCCGCTACCTACTCGTCAGCAGCCTCGTCAAACTCCACGTAGTAGCCGTCACTGGTATCCTCGTAAGCGTAGTCTGCGGAAACCACAGCCCCAAAGGGGTCAGTACATAAACGTACTGGCAAGCAAGACTCACAGTTCACCAAAGTGTAGCCCGTCAACACCAAGCACAGATGCCTTGGGTTCAACGGAAGAAAGGGGATATAAAAGATGCTGCAACTGGCTGCGCTAACCAACTACAGAGATGCTACCACTTCCGGCTAACAGAAAGAAGATAAGATCGAGTATTGTAACCAACTGAAAGATAACTTCAAACAAACCCATCCTGGATCGCGCCCCTTATCCAAAGAAGCAATCCGAGGATAACTCACACAGTTGAAATAAAGATGAATCAAGTTATTGTGTCAATAAGCCTATTACTAGTCAAGTTGTTAATCATTGGGTGTAAGGTTGTTAATCATTAGGTTCAAGTTGTCCTGAGTACTTGTTAGCCAGTACTTTCACCAAGTTAACCATAACCGCGGAAAACACGGCTTCTCAAGAAGATTATCCCTGCAGGGTTGCACCAATTTGGCCGTACACGTATGAATACCCCGCCAGATGGGATGCCTCCCACCAAGCGGGGCACTCAACACAACTCAACTCTTCTTCGCATCAAGACCAAAGCACCTTGGGCGCACGGCTAATCGAGCCCCGAAGAAAGGGGACCCTCATAGCACTCTAAGAACGTGCCCCCCTATATGCCGACTACAAAAGTTCCACCCTGCGCTGGGCTCGCAAAAACATGCATGCGGCAAATGGAAAACACGAACTAAATGAGGCGATTTGGACGAGATGCGAATCGAATCAAATTGAGGGGGGCGCCCATACTCGCTTCCTACATGCGGGTAGTGCGCTCATCATGGATCAGTAGACAAGACCCTTTTCCTATTAGGGTCGACACTAGCAGGCCTCAAAACCACACAGGGCCTCCTGCCGGTGCCTTATCATCAAATTATTATTACCATTAGCATTAACAGGATTAATTGATTAACATCGAGCCCCAGAACAATAATAAAAATATAGTAACTGAAAGTAACGGGTAACAGACTCGAGCAATACAACCTAAGCATGCTAGTAAGACACTGGCTCAATCAATAGGGTTGTAGGAGTGGTGGTGAGGCAACATCAGGGTTAAGGGATTCATGTGATAGGTTCGTAACAGAAACAACTACTACTATGGCTAGCAGAAATAGGCAACGGAAAGTATCGGTAACCAATGTTGAAAGGAACACAATGGTTCATGTGAGTGATAACTTGCCTGCAAACTCAGCAGCCTGGTACTGAGCTAGATCCTCAGAAGGGGTGTTGTAAAGATCGTCTGTCTCAACGTCGTCGTCTATTCGAGAAGAAGCAAACAAGCAAGACAGAAAGATAAACAATCAATATCATGGCATAGTGCACAATCATGGGATGATGCATGTCAAGTTAAGGGATGCATCAAAATAAACTAGTTAACATGGTAACACAATTTAAATGGACCCATATGCAATTGGATGGCATATGGAAAAGGTCCATGAATTAAGTGGAAACAAATGATCTACAATTTATTACCATGTGAAAGTTTACTTAGCATGATGCATGCATGATGATAATAACCAAATAACAACAATAGATGCTAGTGGGAAAAGGAATCTTAACAAGCATGTATTTAAACAAAGGAATTAGCATGATGCTTAGCATGATGCTTGGATTACATGTTTCAAATATTGAAAAAGGAATTAGGATGAATTTATTATGACTTAAACAAGATTAAACAAGTTAAAACAAGCATGAATATTAATTGAATTTTATTTGTTCAAAGCATAAATTCAAATTCATATTTGAAAAGTTTATAACTTCCTAGTTTGAAAACATATTTTGCATGTTCAAAAATAATTTAAATTGAGCAAGTTATGAATTTATATTTGAAAAGTTTATTTGAAATAGCATGGAAAACATATTTTATTTTCATTATTTGGATTAAGTATGAATTAGTTATGAATTTTAGCAAATTGCAATTGAATTATTTGAATTCAAATTTGAATTGCATTTGGAAAATTCAAAACATGAAACAAATATTACCATTAGGTAGATAATTGAATTTGGGGCAGTGCACATATTTTATTTTTGTTATTTGGAATTATAAAACAAAAGTTATTATCAAATTAGTTTCAGGGGCTAATCTGTAATTTAAAAGGACCTGGATTTAAAACAGAAAAGGAATAAAACTTTTGTTACCGCACAGGAGGCTACCCTGGCCACTGCCAGTGGGCCTAGGGCCAACGTGGCCCACGCAGCTGCACGCGTGGCAACAGAGTGGCTGACAGGGGGGCCACCCTGTCAGCACTCGGTGCAAAAGTTTGGTTTTTAATCGCGGAGCCGAGGGATCGAACCCAGGCGCTCGCTAGTCTCTGAACCAGTGCGCTGTGCGTGTGTTTCTGTCAGTTAACAGGGCGCGTTGAGGTTATTCTTCAGTACTGCGGTTAACTGAATTTTCAACGCGCGCGCGCTAAGTGAACATCTGACAGAGATGACGCCGGCGGCGATCAACGGAGCGTTGCTCGTGCTCGCGGTGCTTGCGCTGCTGCTGGTGCCTGCTGGATGCGTGCGCGTGCTTGCGGGCATGAAACAGAGAGGAGGAGGAGGTCACGGTGGCGCTCACCGGCGGCTGGAGTCGCTGCAGAGGTTCGGGGGAGACGGGCTCGACGGCGACAGCTCCGTGGACGGCGGCGCGGCTACAGGGGATCTCCGGGCTCGTGCGGGTGTCCAGGAGGTAGAGGGGTAGGTGGTGGATCGATTTCGGGGTTTAGGAGGTGTGGTGGTGCAAGTCAGTGGCGGTGCTCATCGGAAATCAGAGGTGGCGCGCTCCGGCGAGGTTCAGAAGGTGTTGGAAGAGGTGCAGAGATGGAGCAGATGGCGGCGATCCAGAGGGAGGAGGGAGCGGTAGGTGGCTAGGGCGGCGCCAGGGGGCTAGGGCTGGCTTTATAGCCCTAGGGCTCGGCTCCTGGCCGTCGCTGCGGCACGGCGGCGTACGTGGCATGGGCGGATGCCCTGCCGTACGTTTAGACGAAGGGGGGCAGCGCGAAGGGGTATGCAGGCCGCTGGGGTGGGCTGGGCCTGCGCTAGGTTAGCTGCCGCGCGCGCTGCTTTCTCCTTTTTTTTTTTTTTTTGCTTTTCTGTTTTTTTTTGTAGCAAATAGAATAGGAAGAAAAAGATAGGTTTAGAGTTTGCAAAAATTTTGAAAAAATTTGGGTGTGCTGTTTAGGTCAACTACAACCAAAAGCCAAATTTGGAATGCAAAAACATTTAAATTTTGGTGCTGTTTGGATAGGTTTCAAATTTGAGTTAATTGTGGGTATTGATTGAATTATTTAAAACAAGAAATTAATTAGGGTGATTAAATAACTTTAATTGGAAACAAATGAGTATATTTGTTTTGGTAATTTTTTTTATAATTTCAAATTGGGGTGTTGTTTGCTGTTTTTTGTTTGAATTTGAAAGCAACTTGGAATTATTTAATTGAAATAAAACCACCATTTTACTAGTTGATCTTTATGGAATAATTGGAAACAAAAGGTTGTTTGAATTGAACTTTTATTTGAAAACAAGATTGTAACATGACAAGTATGAAACACATCATTTGAAATTGTTTGAATTTCCATTATGAAAACATAATAAAAACAGATGCAAAACAAATAGTAACAAATGCAAATAAGGAATTAAATATGATGACATGATGCAATACTTTAATTAAACAGGAAATCAAACATCCTAAGGGATATTTTCATACTTGGGATGTTACAAAACGCCCCCCCTTGAAGGAATCGCGCCCCGAGATTCCTTACTGAGAAGCGAAAAGGTCCAGATACTTCTTGCGAAGATCCTCTTCGGTCTCCCACGTTGCCTCTTTATCGGAATGATGCGACCACTGCACTTTCAAGAACTTGGTGCTCTTGTTGCGAGTCTTACGCTCGGTCTCATCGAGAATACGAATAGGGTGCTCCTCATAAGAGAGATCATCTTGCAGTTCAATGGAATCATGATCAACTGCACGATTTGGATCTTTGAAACACTTCTTGAGCTGTGACACGTGGAACACATCGTGCACCTTGGATAGCTTTTCTGGAAGTTCAAGACGATAGGCATTTTCCGCACGCCTTGAGAGGATGTTGAAAGGACCAATGTATCTTGGTGCAAGCTTTCCTTTCACACCAAAACGATGAGTGCCTCTGAGGGGAGTTACACGGAGATATGCCTTGTCACCAGGTGCATAGATCATATCCCTGTGCTTGCTGTCATAATAGCTCTTCTGACGAGACTGAGCAATCTTGAGATTGTCACGAATGATGCGAACTTTCTCCTCGGCTTCCATAACAACGTCAGGGCCTAAGAGTGAACGTTCACCAGCTCCAGACCAATTGATTGGACTCCTGCATCTGCGGCCATAGAGTGCTTCAAATGGTGCCATGCCTAGGCTTGCCTGGAAACTGTTGTTGTAGGAGAATTCAGCATATGGAAGGCAATCCTCCCATTTCATGCCAAAGGAGAGACCACATGCTCTGAGCATATCCTCGAGAATCTGATTGACTCTTTCGACTTGCCCCTGAGACTGAGGGTGATAAGCTGTGCTGAACAGAAGTTTGGTGCCCAATGCTTCTTGAAAACTCTTCCAGAAATGAGAAGTGAATATGCTTCCACGGTCTGAGCTTATTTCCAATGGAACACCATGAAGGGGAACAATCTTTGTTGTGTAGAGCTCTGCTAACTGGCTAGCTGAGATTGTTTCTTTGACAGCAAAGAAGTGAGCTACCTTAGTGAGACGATCAATGACAACGAAGATTGCATCGTTGCCCTTCTTGGACTTTGGAAAACCAGTGACGAAGTCCATTTCAATCATGTCCCACTTCCACTCAGGAATTTTCAGAGGTTGGAGTAGACCGGTTGTTTTCTGATGGACTGCCTTAACACGTTGACACACGTCGCATTCAGAAACGTATTGAGCAATTTCACGTTTCATGCCAGGCCACCAATACAGCGTATTAAGATCCTGGTACATCTTTGTACTTCCAGGGTGGATGGAGAGAGGAGTTTCATGAGCCTCCTTGAGAATGACATCTTTGAGACTTTGAATCTGAGGAACTGCAATGCGTCCTTCGAAGAACACAGTTCCTTTGTCATCAATTGATAAGGACTTGAATTTATCATCGCCTTCTTTGATGTGCTCTGCAATCTTCTTGATTTCAGCATCACGAAGTTGTTCAGAACGAATCTTGTCCTCGAGAGTTGGACTAGCTGTCAAGCTTGCAAGATATCCTTGAGGAACAAGACCAAGGTTCAGCTTCTGGAATTCTTCATGAAGTGGAGGTTGGCTTTCCATGATCATGAGATTATTGCAATAGGACTTGCGACTGAGAGCATCGGCCATAACATTAGCCTTGCCTGGAGTGTAAGAAATGGTGAGATCAAAGTCTTTAATCTTTTCAATCCATCTCCTTTTCCTGAGGTTTAGATCTGGTTGAGTGAAGATGTATTTCAGACTCTTATGATCGGAAAAGATTTCAGTGCGGTTACCCAACAAGTATTGTCTCCATTTCTTGAGGGCAAACACAACTGCTGCAAGTTCAAGATCATGTGTGGGATAGTTTTGCTCATGTGGGTTCAACTGACGTGAAGCATAAGCCACAACTTGACTTTCTTGCATAATAACTGCACCTAGACCTTGGAGAGATGCATCGCAGAATATCTGGAAAGGTTTGGTAGTATCTGGGCCAACCAGAACAGGTGTAGAAGTGAGTTTAGTCTTCAGGAGATTGAAACTTTCATCACACTGTGGAGACCAAACGAACTTCTTGTCCTTCTTTGTGAGATCAGTGAGAGGTTTGGCAATCTTGGAAAAGTTTTGGACGAAACGACGGCAATAGCTAGCCAAGCCGAGAAAACTTCTGACTTGCTTCACCGTCTTAGGAGGTTTCCAATCAACAATTGCCTTAACCTTTTCTGGATCAATGGCTATGCCCTTGGCGGAGATGACATGACCCAGGTAAGCAACTTCTGGAATCCAGAACTCACATTTGGAGAACTTGGCATCTAGACGATGATCGCAAAGTTTCATGAGAGTGAGACGAAGATGTTCTCCATGCTCTTTCTCAGATTTTGAGTAGACTAGAATGTCATCGAGATATACCACAACGAACTTGTCGAGGTATTCATGGAAGACAGAATTCATGAGTCTAGAGAAGGTCGCCGGTGCATTGGTGAGACCAAAGGACATGACGGTGTATTCATATAGACCGTACCGAGTGGTGAAAGCTGTTTTTGGAATATCTTCCTTTCTAATATTTATTTGATGGTAACCCATCCTCAAGTCCAACTTTGAGAATATTGAGGCTCCAGCAAGTTGATCAAAAAGATCATCGATACGAGGAATTGGATACTTGTTTTTTATGGTTTTCTCGTTGAGAGGACAATAGTCAACCACGAGTCTCTTTGTTTGATCCTTCTTCGCAACGAACAGGGTTGGGCAACCCCAAGCGGAGGAACTAGGTTGAATGTAACCTTTCTCCATGTACATATCGATTTGCTCCTTCAACAATTTCAGTTCAGGAGGAGCTATCTTGTATGGATGCTTAGAGATTGGAGCAGTACCTGGTTCAAGCTCGATCACGAACTCAACTGCTCTGTCCGGAGGCATTCCTGGCAATTCTTCTGGGAAGACGTCAGGGAATTCACAAACCACCGGAACATTTTCGAGTAGAGGTAGAGGTTTTGCATCGAGGTTGAATAGCTGAACAGAACTTGATCCATATGGAGAATAGACTATCTGGCCAGAAGGGTGAGAGAGAGTTATTGACTTCTGAGCACAGTCAAGTTTAGCTTCGTTGGTCTTCAACCAATCCATGCCCAGAATGACATCAATGTCAGAATTTCCCAGCAACATGAGTGAAGCAAGGAATATGCGGCCTCCAATTAGGATCTGATTGTCCATACTTATCTTGGAAGTCAACATTTGCGGTCCCGGAGAGTGAACAGTGATTTGATTGCTTAGTGGAACCAGAACTAGGTTGTCTGCTTTTGCAAAGATCTTTGACACAAAAGAATGCGATGCTCCAGTATCAAACAACACTTTAGCTGGAAAAGAGTTTACGGGTAATATACCGAGAACGACGTCAGCAGCTTCCTCAGCTTTGTCGGCCTTGATATGATTCACCCTTGCGGTCCTCCCGACAGGCCTGTTGTTGGAGTTGAAGGCTTTAGCCGGGGGAGCACGCACCATTGCCTGGTTAGTGTTGGGGCGAGGAGGTGGAGGTAGCTGCCTCTGAGTGCACTTATCAGCGTAGTGTCCAGTCTCCTTGCATTTGTAGCAAATGACGACACGAGGAGGACCTGGCCTTGGCTGCCCCATTGGAACCCTCTGACCATGCATCTGAGATGGGTTGGGTGGGCGGGGAGCAAAGCCTAGAGTAACTTGGGCATATGGAGCCCGAGTGACAGCAGCATTTGGCACCCAGATGCGGCGCTTCTGCGGAGGGGTGGTCATGTTGGAGGAGGAACCACCCTCACGCGAGTGCTTGCGAGAATCCTCGAACGCCTTGCGCCCATTTTCCTCATTGAGCGCGATGTTCACAAGCTCCTCGAAGTCCTTGCACTTGATGTTGGTGAGTGCGTACTTGAGTTCCGGGTTAAAACCTCGGCGGAACCTTGCCATCTTCTTAGCCTCAGTGGACACTTCATCACCAGCGTAACGAGCGAGGCGATTGAACTCATTCTGATAGCCAATGACGTCCATCTTGCCTTGCTTATGAGAGCAAAACTCCTCACGCATCCTTTCCATGAGACCATCTGGGATGTGGTGCTTCAGGAAGGCATCCTTGAAACATCCCCAGGTGATAGGATAGCCAGCTCTCATGGTCTGGTAGTTCTCCCACCAGGTAGCTGCCTGACCCTTCAGTAGGTAGGTGGCATACTTGACTTTGTCTTCCTCAGCAACGTGAGCAATGTCCAGAGCCCTGGCCATCTCCCGGATCCAATCATCAGCATCCAGAGGCTCACGTGTTGCCACGAAAGCTCTCGGACCCATACTGAGGAACTCCTTGATGCTGACCCGTGGAGCGTGCTGGTTGTTGTGCTGGTTAGTCTGGAACTGGGCCATCTGTGCCACGACCTGAGTCATCTGAGTCAACAGCTCCGTGATCGGAGGTGGCTCAGGCGGGTTGCTCCTTGTTGGCGGCATCCTGAATAGACATGCATTTTAGCACAACAACAGAAAAGGATAGACTTGGTAACCGAAAGATAGATTATCCCGACGCATGAATAGATAACCAACAGGTACATCATAACATGTTCAAATACATCAGAATATCCAACACACCACAAATTGTTCGAAAGCCAAAGGATAACTAAACATAGCTAAGAATGGATACATCAGTACTCTCATGCTCATCACGCAGGACGGCGGCGAGTAGTACGACGAGGGGTACGGTGAGGAGAACGCCCACGAAAGTAGGTAGAACAACGATCCACATAGATCTGACGTGGTCTGAGAGCGACTCTAGGTGTGGTGAAGTACATAGCGTCGACTCCCTGTGCTCCAAAGCGTGGAATCCCAGTGTAACCAGCACCGAGGTTGAGGAGTGGACCTCTGATCGGCTCGTAACCTCCAGCATCTGGCAGACGACGACCAACTGGCTGATCGAAACGTGCAAAGCGCTCATCTCCAACAAAGTCTGTGGTGTACGTAGCCAGACGAGTCAAAGCAAGGTAGAGCTGCTCCCTGACTGAGGCCAACTCCTGAGAAAGTGTGGTGGCAACTGCGTCACTGTGCCTCACAAACTGAGCGGTGGTGTGCAGCCTGGTGTTAACATGCTCGTAGACATCCAAGTTGTCGTAGAGAGTGAAATGAGCTCCCTCCGAAGTGATGTAACCATGGGGGATGTGGCGATAGATAGAATCGTCAAATCCCCAGTAGTCAGCACGAAGGACGGTGAGACTCACATAAGCTGCCTGTGGCACAGCCATATCCACTGTGGAACCTACTGCCTCGTAGCGGTGGACAACGCTCATACCATCATCTGACAGAATGTAGACGATAGCCTGGTAGTAGGTCTGGTCAAACTCTCGCTGCTGCTCGTAGACCTGGTACTCTGGTGCCCAACGGAACCCCAGATAAGTGATCATGTCTCTCAGCATCTCCGGATAACCGGCAGTGCTCTCGCAACGAGTCATCCGAACCACCTGCGGGAAGAACCTGAGATCCATCTGCAGATGATCGGGGAAGTTTTGATTAGACGCCGGTAGAGAATTGATGTGGAAAGCAACAAAAAGGTTCAACGGACGATAAGGATGTTGAAAAGAACAGGATATTGAAGCAACATCGGGAAACACGAGACCAAAAACTCCTGAGGTACTACGGAGAACCCAAAACACGTGAAACCCTAACTTGAAAGTTTGGGTGAGAAGAGAAAACAACGTTGCACTTCCTTACCAGAAAAGGGTGGGTGGGTGGGGAAAGAAGAAAAATGGCAGAATTCCTACTCTCACGTTTCATTTTTCCTATATAGCTACAAAATAGTTTCTAGACTCAACTGCGACCAGTAAAAGGGATCCTACAGGCAGACAGGCTCTGATACCATTTGTCGCACCCGGACTTCTAGAGGATACTCACCGTACGAACTGAACAGTATTTTGATTGGATTACGGGGCTTACCGGCACCCGCATCTCTTACGAGTAGGCCAACACTTATGTGTGACAACCAATCTTTACTATTCACCGGCGATGTAAACTATCCCGTAGAAATCAGGACACTACCATTGACGTACTTCATACCATACACACATGGTACGCCAACGGCTTGTAACAGAATGATAGCACAACATATCTCTAAGACACAAAAGATTGAAATAAGTTGCAAATAGCTCTCACTAGAGCAGAGATGGCAAATACAATCATCCAGAGGACACATGTCCCAACATAACATCATTACATCTCAGCGGAAGCATTCAAAGGGTCTGAGTACAGACAAATCCAAATAGGCTTAAGAAGCCGGGAACTGAAAGAAAAACGGAGCCCATCCACGTAGTCTCGGATCCTGCCCGGGTCCGCTACCTACTCGTCAGCAGCCTCGTCAAACTCCACGTAGTAGCCGTCACTGGTATCCTCGTAAGCGTAGTCTGCGGAAACCACAGCCCCAAAGGGGTCAGCACATAAACGTACTGGCAAGCAAGACTCACAGTTCACCAAAGTGTAGCCCGTCAACACCAAGCACAAATGCCTTGGGTTCAACGGAAGAAAGGGGATATAAAAGATGCTGCAACTGGCTGCGCTAACCAACTACAGATATGCTACCACTTCCGGCTAACAGAAAGAAGATAAGATCGAGTATTGTAACCAACTGAAAGATAACTTCAAACAAACCCATCCTGGATCTCGCCCCTTATCCAAAGAAGCAATCCGAGGATAACTCACACAGTTGAAATAAAGATGAATCAAGTTATTGTGTCAATAAGCCTATTACTAGTCAAGTTGTTAATCATTGGGTGTAAGGTTGTTAATCATTAGGTTCAAGTTGTCCTGAGTACTTGTTAGCCAGTACTTTCACCAAGTTAACCATAACCGCGGAAAACACGGCTTCTCGAGAAGATTATCCCTGCAGGGTTGCACCAATTTGGCCGTACACGTATGAATAACCCGCCAGATGGGATGCCTCCCACCAAGCGGGGCACTCAACACAACTCAACTCTTCTTCACATCAAGCCCAAAGCACCTTGGGCGCACGGCTAATCGAGCCCCGAAGAAAGGGGACCCTCATAGCACTCTAAGAACGTGTCCCCCTATATGCCGACTACAAAAGTTCCACCCTGCGCTGGGCTCGCAAAAACATGCATGCGGCAAATGGAAAACACGAACTAAATGAGGCGATTTGGACGAGATGCGAATCGAATCAAATTGAGGGGGCGCCCATACTCGCTTCCCACATGCGGGTAGTGCGCTCATCATGGATCAGTAGACAAGACCCTTTTCCTATTAGGGTCGACACTAGCAGGCCTCAAAACCACACAGGGCCTCCTGCCGGTGCCTTATCATCAAATTATTATTACCATTAGCATTAACAGGATTAATTGATTAACATCGAGCCCCAGAACAATAATAAAAATATAGTAACTGAAAGTAACGGGTAACAGACTCGAGCAATACAACCTAAGCATGCTAGTAAGACACTGGCTCAATCAATAGGGTTGTAGGAGTGGTGGTGAGGCAACATCAGGGTTAAGGGATTCATGTGATAGGTTTGTAACAGAAACAACTACTACTATGGCTAGCAGAAATAGGCAACGGAAAGTATCGGTAACCAATGTTGAAAGGAACACAATGGTTCATGTGAGTGATAACTTGCCTGCAAACTCAGCAGCCTGGTACTGAGCTAGATCCTCAGAAGGGGTGTTGTAAAGATCGTCTGTCTCAACGTCGTCGTCTATTCGAGAAGAAGCAAACAAGCAAGACAGAAAGATAAACAATCAATATCATGGCATAGTGCACAATCATGGGATGATGCATGTCAAGTTAAGGGATGCATCAAAATAAACTAGTTAACATGGTAACACAATTTAAATGGACCCATATGCAATTGGATGGCATATGGAAAAGGTCCATGAATTAAGTGGAAACAAATGATCTACAATTTATTACCATGTGAAAGTTTGCTTAGCATGATGCATGCATGATGATAATAACAAAATAACAACAATATATGCAAGTGGGAAAAGGAATCTTAACAAGTTTGGAAATCATTTATGAAGTTGGGAAATTTTGGGTTACTTCAAGATGTCACACAAACATTTGCTGTTTTCATCCACTCAAAATGTTCAAAACAAATAACAAAATTCATATTTGAAAAGAATACAAAATTTTAGTTGGATTACATGTTTCAAATATTGAAAAAGGAATTAGGATGAATTTATTATGACTTAAACAAGATTAAACAAGTTTTAAATGAATTTAAAACAAGCATGAATATTAATTGAATTTTATTTGTTCAAAGCATAAATTCAAATTCATATTTGAAAAGTTTATAACTTCCTAGTTTGAAAACATATTTTGCATGTTCAAAAATAATTTAAATTGAGCAAGTTATGAATTTAGCAAATTTAAATGATTTAAACAAGGTTTAAATTATTTAGGCAATTTAAATTATTCAAAACATGAAACAAAATTTATATTTGACAAGGTTATTTGAAATAGCATGGAAAACATATTTTATTTTCATTATTTGGATTAAGTATGAATTAGTTATGAATTTTAGCAAATTGTAATTGAATTATTTGAATTCAAATTTGAATTGCATTTGGAAAATTCAAAACAGGAAACAAATGTTACCATTAGGTAGATAATTGAATTTGGGGCAGTGCACATATTTTATTTTTGTTATTTGGAATTATAAAACAAAAGTTATTATCAAATTAGTTTCAGGGGCTAATCTGTAATTTAAAAGGACCTGGATTTAAAACAGAAAAGGAATAAAACTTTTGTTACCGCACAGGAGGCTACCCTGGCCACTGCCAGTGGGCCTAGGGCCAACGTGGCCCACGCAGCTGCACGCGTGGCAACAGAGTGGCTGACAGGGGGGGCCACCCTGTCAGCACTCGGTGCAAAAGTTTGGTTTTTAATCGCGGAGCCGAGGGATCAAACCCAGGCCCTCGCTGCGCGCTCGCTAGTCTCTGAACCAGTGCGATGTGCGTGTGTTTCTGTCAGTTAACAGGGCGCGTTGAGGTTATTCTTCAGTACTGCGGTTAACTGAATTTTCAACGCGCGCGCTAACTGAACATCTGACAGAGATGACGCCGGCGGCGATCAACGGAGCATTGCTCGTGCTCGCGGTGCTTGCGCTGCTGCTGGTGCCTGCTGGATGCGTGCGCGTGCTTGCGGGCATGAAACAGAGAGGAGGAGGAGGTCACGGTGGCGCTCACCGGCGGCTGGAGTCGCTGCAGAGGTTCGGGGGAGACGGGCTCGACGGCGACAGCTCCGTGGACGGCGGCGCGGCTACAGGGGCTCGTGCGGGTGTCCAGGAGGTAGAGGGGTAGGTGGTGGATCGATTTCGGGGTTTAGGAGGTGTGGTGGTGCACGGCAGTGGCGGTGCTCATCGGAAATCAGAGGTGGCGCGCTCCGGCGAGGTTCAGAAGGTGGAGGAAGAGGTGCAGAGATGGAGGAGATGGCGGCGATCCAGAGGGAGGAGGGAGCGGTAGGTGGCTAGGGCGGCGCCAGGGGGGCTAGGGCTGGCTTTATAGCCCTGGGGCTCGGCTCCTGGCCGTCGCTGCGGCACGACGGCGTACGTGGCATGGGCGGATGCCCTGCCGTACGTTTAGACGAAGGGGGCAGCGCGAAGGGGTATGCAGGCCGCTGGGGTGGGCTGGGCCTGCGCTAGGTTAGCTGCCGCGCGCGCTGCTTTCTCCTTTTTCTTTTTTTTTTTGCTTTTCTGTTTTTTTTTGTAGCAAATAGAATAGGAAGAAAAAGATAGGTTTAGAGTTTGCAAAAATTTTGAAAAAATTTGGGTGTGCTGTTTAGGTCAACTACAACCAAAAGCCAAATTTGGAATGCAAAAACATTTAAATTTTGGTGCTGTTTGGATAGGTTTCAAATTTGAGTTAATTGTGGGTATTGATTGAATTATTTAAAACAAGAAATTAATTAGGGTGATTAAATAACTTTAATTGGAAACAAATGAGTATATTTGTTTTGCTCTGATACCATTTGTCGCACCCAGACTTCTAGAGGATACTCACTGTACGAACTGAACAGTATTTTGATTGGATTACGGGGCTTACCGGCACCCGCATCTCTTACGAGTAGGCCAACACTTATGTGTGACAACCAATCTTTACTATTCACCGTCGATGTAAACTATCCCGTAGAAATCAGGACACTACCATTGACGTACTTCATACCATACACACATGGTACGTCAACGGCTTGTAACAGAATGATAGCACAACATATCTCTAAGACACAAAAGATTGAAATAAGTTGCAAATAGCTCTCACTAGAGCAGAGATAGCAAATACAATCATCCAGAGGACACATGTCCCAACATAACATCATTACATCTCAGCGGAAGCATTCAAAGGGTCTGAGTACAGACAAATCCAAATAGGCTTAAGAAGCCGGGAACTGAAAGAAAAACGGAGCCCATCCACGTAGTCTCGGATCCTGCCCGGGTCCGCTACCTACTCGTCAGCAGCCTCGTCAAACTCCACGTAGTAGCCGTCACTGGTATCCTCGTAAGCATAGTCTGCGGAAACCACAGCCCCAAAGGGGTCAGTACATAAACGTACTGGCAAGCAAGACTCACAGTTCACCAAAGTGTAGCCCGTCAACACCAAGCACAGATGCCTTGGGTTCAATGGAAGAAAGGGGATATAAAAGATGCTGCAACTGGCTGCGCTAACCAACTACAGAGATGCTACCACTTCCGGCTAACAGAAAGAAGATAAGATCGAGTATTGTAACCAACTGAAAGATAACTTCAAACAAACCCATCCTGGATCTCGCCCCTTATCCAAAGAAGCAATCCGAGGATAACTCACACAGTTGAAATAAAGATGAATCAAGTTATTGTGTCAATAAGTCTATTACTAGTCAAGTTGTTAATCATTGGGTGTAAGGTTGTTAATCATTAGGTTCAAGTTGTCCTGAGTACTTGTTAGCCAGTACTTTCACCAAGTTAACCATAACCGCGGAAAACACGGCTTCTCGAGAAGATTATCCCTGCAGGGTTGCACCAATTTGGCCGTACACGTATGAATAACCCGCCAGATGGGATGCCTCCCACCAAGCGGGGCACTCAACACAACTCAACTCTTCTTCGCATCAAGCCCAAAGCACCTTGGGCGCACGGCTAATCGAGCCCCGAAGAAAGGGGACCCTCATAGCACTCTAAGAACGTGTCCCCCTATATGCCGACTACAAAAGTTCCACCCTGCGCTGGGCTCGCAAAAACATGCATGCGGCAAATGGAAAACACGAACTAAATGAGGCGATTTGGACGAGATGCGAATCGAATCAAATTGAGGGGGGCACCCATACTCGCTTCCCACATGCGGGTAGTGCGCTCATCATGGATCAGTAGACAAGACCCTTTTCCTATTAGGGTCGACACTAGCAGGCCTCAAAACCACACAGGGCCTCCTGCCGGTGCCTTATCATCAAATTATTATTACCATTAGCATTAACAGGATTAATTGATTAACATCGAGCCCCAGAACAATAATAAAAATATAGTAACTGAAAGTAACGGGTAACAGACTCGAGCAATACAACCTAAGCATGCTAGTAAGACACTGGCTCAATCAATAGGGTTGTAGGAGTGGTGGTGAGGCAACATCAGGGTTAAGGGATTCATGTGATAGGTTCGTAACAGAAACAACTACTACTATGGCTAGCAGAAATAGGCAACGGAAAGTATCGGTAACCAATGTTGAAAGGAACACAATGGTTCATGTGAGTGATAACTTGCCTGCAAACTCAGCAGCCTGGTACTGAGCTAGATCCTCAGAAGGGGTGTTGTAAAGATCGTCTGTCTCAACGTCGTCGTCTATTCGAGAAGAAGCAAACAAGCAAGACAGAAAGATAAACAATCAATATCATGGCATAGTGCACAATCATGGGATGATGCATGTCAAGTTAAGGGATGCATCAAAATAAACTAGTTAACATGGTAACACAATTTAAATGGACCCATATGCAATTGGATGGCATATGGAAAAGGTCCATGAATTAAGTGGAAACAAATGATCTACAATTTATTACCATGTGAAAGTTTGCTTAGCATGATGCATGCATGATGATAATAACAAAATAACAACAATAGATGCAAGTGGGAAAAGGAATCTTAACAAGTTTGGAAATCATTTATTAAGTTGGGAAATTTTGGGTTACTTAAAGATGTCACACAAACATTTGATGTTTTCATCCACTCAAAATGTTCAAAACAAATAACAAAATTCATATTTGAAAAGAATACAAAATTTTAGTTGGATTACATGTTTCAAATATTGAAAAAGGAATTAGGATGAATTTATTATGACTTAAACAAGATTAAACAAGTTTTAAATGAATTTAAAACAAGCATGAATATTAATTGAATTTTATTTGTTCAAAGCATAAATTCAAATTCATATTTGAAAAGTTTATAACTTCCTAGTTTGAAAACATATTTTGCATGTTCAAAAATAATTTAAATTGAGCAAGTTATGAATTTAGCAAATTTAAATGATTTAAACAAGGTTTAAATTATTTAGGCAATTTAAATTATTCAAAACATGAAACAAAATTTATATTTGACAAGGTTATTTGAAATAGCATGGAAAACATATTTTATTTTCATTATTTGGATTAAGTATGAATTAGTTATGAATTTTAGCAAATTGCAATTGAATTATTTGAATTCAAATTTGAATTGCATTTGGAAAATTCAAAACAGGAAACAAATGTTACCATTAGGTAGATAATTGAATTTGGGGCAGTGCACATATTTTATTTTTGTTATTTGGAATTATAAAACAAAAGTTATTATCAAATTAGTTTCAGGGGCTAATCTGTAATTTAAAAGGACCTGGATTTAAAACAGAAAAGGAATAAAACTTTTGTTACCGCACAGGAGGCTACCCTGGCCACTGCCAGTGGGCCTAGGGCCAACGTGGCCCACGCAGCTGCACGCGTGGCAACAGAGTGGCTGACAGGGGGGGCCACCCTGTCAGCACTCGGTGCAAAAGTTTGGTTTTTAATCGCGGAGCCGAGGGATCAAACCCAGGCCCTCGCTGCGCGCTCGCTAGTCTCTGAACCAGTGCGATGTGCGTGTGTTTCTGTCAGTTAACAGGGCGCGTTGAGGTTATTCTTCAGTACTGCGGTTAACTGAATTTTCAACGCGCGCGCTAACTGAACATCTGACAGAGATGACGCCGGCGGCGATCAACGGAGCATTGCTCGTGCTCGCGGTGCTTGCGCTGCTGCTGGTGCCTGCTGGATGCGTGCGCGTGCTTGCGGGCATGAAACAGAGAGGAGGAGGAGGTCACGGTGGCGCTCACCGGCGGCTGGAGTCGCTGGAGAGGTTCGGGGGAGACGGGCTCGACGGCGACAGCTCCGTGGACGGCGGCGCGGCTACAGGGGCTCGTGCGGGTGTCCAGGAGGTAGAGGGGTAGGTGGTGGATCGATTTCGGGGTTTAGGAGGTGTGGTGGTGCACGGCAGTGGCGGTGCTCATCGGAAATCAGAGGTGGCGCGCTCCGGCGAGGTTCAGAAGGTGGAGGAAGAGGTGCAGAGATGGAGGAGATGGCGGCGATCCAGAGGGAGGAGGGAGCGGTAGGTGGCTAGGGCGGCGCCAGGGGGGCTAGGGCTGGCTTTATAGCCCTGGGGCTCGGCTCCTGGCCGTCGCTGCGGCACGACGGCGTACGTGGCATGGGCGGATGCCCTGCCGTACGTTTAGACGAAGGGGGCAGCGCGAAGGGGTATGCAGGCCGCTGGGGTGGGCTGGGCCTGCGCTAGGTTAGCTGCCGCGCGCGCTGCTTTCTCCTTTTTTTTTTTTTTTGCTTTTCTGTTTTTTTTGTAGCAAATAGAATAGGAAGAAAAAGATAGGTTTAGAGTTTGCAAAAATTTTGAAAAAATTTGGGTGTGCTGTTTAGGTCAACTACAACCAAAAGCCAAATTTGGAATGCAAAAACATTTAAATTTTGGTGCTGTTTGGATAGGTTTCAAATTTGAGTTAATTGTGGGTATTGATTGAATTATTTAAAACAAGAAATTAATTAGGGTGATTAAATAACTTTAATTGGAAACAAATGAGTATATTTGTTTTGCTCTGATACCATTTGTCGCACCCAGACTTCTAGAGGATACTCACTGTACGAACTGAACAGTATTTTGATTGGATTACGGGGCTTACCGGCACCCGCATCTCTTACGAGTAGGCCAACACTTATGTGTGACAACCAATCTTTACTATTCACCGTCGATGTAAACTATCCCGTAGAAATCAGGACACTACCATTGACGTACTTCATACCATACACACATGGTACGTCAACGGCTTGTAACAGAATGATAGCACAACATATCTCTAAGACACAAAAGATTGAAATAAGTTGCAAATAGCTCTCACTAGAGCAGAGATAGCAAATACAATCATCCAGAGGACACATGTCCCAACATAACATCATTACATCTCAGCGGAAGCATTCAAAGGGTCTGAGTACAGACAAATCCAAATAGGCTTAAGAAGCCGGGAACTGAAAGAAAAACGGAGCCCATCCACGTAGTCTCGGATCCTGCCCGGGTCCGCTACCTACTCGTCAGCAGCCTCGTCAAACTCCACGTAGTAGCCGTCACTGGTATCCTCGTAAGCGTAGTCTGCGGAAACCACAGCCCCAAAGGGGTCAGTACATAAACGTACTGGCAAGCAAGACTCACAGTTCACCAAAGTGTAGCCCGTCAACACCAAGCACAGATGCCTTGGGTTCAATGGAAGAAAGGGGATATAAAAGATGCTGCAACTGGCTGCGCTAACCAACTACAGAGATGCTACCACTTCCGGCTAACAGAAAGAAGATAAGATCGAGTATTGTAACCAACTGAAAGATAACTTCAAACAAACCCATCCTGGATCTCGCCCCTTATCCAAAGAAGCAATCCGAGGATAACTCACACAGTTGAAATAAAGATGAATCAAGTTATTGTGTCAATAAGTCTATTACTAGTCAAGTTGTTAATCATTGGGTGTAAGGTTGTTAATCATTAGGTTCAAGTTGTCCTGAGTACTTGTTAGCCAGTACTTTCACCAAGTTAACCATAACCGCGGAAAACACGGCTTCTCGAGAAGATTATCCCTGCAGGGTTGCACCAATTTGGCCGTACACGTATGAATAACCCGCCAGATGGGATGCCTCCCACCAAGCGGGGCACTCAACACAACTCAACTCTTCTTCGCATCAAGCCCAAAGCACCTTGGGCGCACGGCTAATCGAGCCCCGAAGAAAGGGGACCCTCATAGCACTCTAAGAACGTGTCCCCCTATATGCCGACTACAAAAGTTCCACCCTGCGCTGGGCTCGCAAAAACATGCATGCGGCAAATGGAAAACACGAACTAAATGAGGCGATTTGGACGAGATGCGAATCGAATCAAATTGAGGGGGGCACCCATACTCGCTTCCCACATGCGGGTAGTGCGCTCATCATGGATCAGTAGACAAGACCCTTTTCCTATTAGGGTCGACACTAGCAGGCCTCAAAACCACACAGGGCCTCCTGCCGGTGCCTTATCATCAAATTATTATTACCATTAGCATTAACAGGATTAATTGATTAACATCGAGCCCCAGAACAATAATAAAAATATAGTAACTGAAAGTAACGGGTAACAGACTCGAGCAATACAACCTAAGCATGCTAGTAAGACACTGGCTCAATCAATAGGGTTGTAGGAGTGGTGGTGAGGCAACATCAGGGTTAAGGGATTCATGTGATAGGTTCGTAACAGAAACAACTACTACTATGGCTAGCAGAAATAGGCAACGGAAAGTATCGGTAACCAATGTTGAAAGGAACACAATGGTTCATGTGAGTGATAACTTGCCTGCAAACTCAGCAGCCTGGTACTGAGCTAGATCCTCAGAAGGGGTGTTGTAAAGATCGTCTGTCTCAACGTCGTCGTCTATTCGAGAAGAAGCAAACAAGCAAGACAGAAAGATAAACAATCAATATCATGGCATAGTGCACAATCATGGGATGATGCATGTCAAGTTAAGGGATGCATCAAAATAAACTAGTTAACATGGTAACACAATTTAAATGGACCCATATGCAATTGGATGGCATATGGAAAAGGTCCATGAATTAAGTGGAAACAAATGATCTACAATTTATTACCATGTGAAAGTTTGCTTAGCATGATGCATGCATGATGATAATAACAAAATAACAACAATAGATGCAAGTGGGAAAAGGAATCTTAACAAGTTTGGAAATCATTTATTAAGTTGGGAAATTTTGGGTTACTTAAAGATGTCACACAAACATTTGATGTTTTCATCCACTCAAAATGTTCAAAACAAATAACAAAATTCATATTTGAAAAGAATACAAAATTTTAGTTGGATTACATGTTTCAAATATTGAAAAAGGAATTAGGATGAATTTATTATGACTTAAACAAGATTAAACAAGTTTTAAATGAATTTAAAACAAGCATGAATATTAATTGAATTTTATTTGTTCAAAGCATAAATTCAAATTCATATTTGAAAAGTTTATAACTTCCTAGTTTGAAAACATATTTTGCATGTTCAAAAATAATTTAAATTGAGCAAGTTATGAATTTAGCAAATTTAAATGATTTAAACAAGGTTTAAATTATTTAGGCAATTTAAATTATTCAAAACATGAAACAAAATTTATATTTGACAAGTTTATTTGAAATAGCATGGAAAACATATTTTATTTTCATTATTTGGATTAAGTATGAATTAGTTATGAATTTTAGCAAATTGCAATTGAATTATTTGAATTCAAATTTGAATTGCATTTGGAAAATTCAAAACAGGAAACAAATGTTACCATTAGGTAGATAATTTAATTTGGGGCAGTGCACATATTTTATTTTTGTTATTTGGAATTATAAAACAAAAGTTATTATCAAATTAGTTTCAGGGGCTAATCTGTAATTTAAAAGGACCTGGATTTAAAACAGAAAAGGAATAAAACTTTTGTTACCGCACAGGAGGCTACCCTGGCCACTGCCAGTGGGCCTAGGGCCAACGTGGCCCACGCAGCTGCACGCGTGGCAACAGAGTGGCTGACAGGGGGGGCACCCTGTCAGCACTCGGTGCAAAAGTTTGGTTTTTAATCGCGGAGCCGAGGGATCGAACCCAGGCCCTCGCTGCGCGCTCGCTAGTCTCTGAACCAGTGCGCTGTGCGTGTGTTTCTGTCAGTTAACAGGGCGCGTTGAGGTTATTCTTCAGTACTGCGGTTAACTGAATTTTCAACGCGCGCGCTAACTGAACATCTGACAGAGATGACGCCGGCGGCGATCAACGGAGCGTTGCTCGTGCTCGCGGTGCTTGCGCTGTTGCTGGTGCCTGCTGGATGCGTGCGCGTGCTTGCGGGCATGAAACAGAGAGGAGGAGGTCACGGTGGCGCTCACCGGCGGCTGGAGTCGCTGCAGAGGTTCGGGGGAGACGGGCTCGACGGCGACAGCTCCGTGGACGGCGGCGCGGCTACAGGGGATTTCCGGGCTCGTGCGGGTGTCCAGGAGGTAGAGGGGTAGGTGGTGGATCGATTTCGGGGTTTAGGAGGTGTGGTGGTGCACGGCAGTGGCGGTGCTCATCGGAAATTAGAGGTGGCGCGCTCCAGCGAGGTTCAGAAGGTGGAGGAAGAGGTGCAAAGATGGAGGAGATGGCGGCGATCCAGAGGGAGGAGGGAGCGGTAGGTAGCTAGGGCGGCGCCAGGGGGCTAGGGCTGGCTTTATAGCCCTAGGGCTCGGCTCCTGGCCGTCGCTGCAGCACGGCGGCGTACGTGGCATGGGCGGATGCCCTGCTATACGTTTAGACGAAGGGGGGCAGCGCGAAGGGGTATGCAGGCCGCTGGGGTGGGCTGGGCCTGCGCTAGGTTAGCTGCCGCGCGCGTTGCTTTCTCCTTTTTTTTTTTTTTTTTTTTTGCTTTTCTGTTTTTTTTGTAGCAAATAGAATAGGAAGAAAAAGATAGGTTTAGAGTTTGCAAAAATTTTGAAAAAATTTGGGTGTGCTGTTTAGGTCAACTACAACCAAAAGCCAAATTTGGAATGCAAAAACATTTAAATTTTGGTGCTGTTTGGATAGGTTTCAAATTTGAGTTAATTGTGGGTATTGATTGAATTATTTAAAACAAGAAATTAATTAGGGTGATTAAATAACTTTAATTGGAAACAAATGAGTACATTTGTTTTGGTAATTTTTTTTATAATTTCAAATTGGGGTGCTGTTTGCTGTTTTTGGTTTGAATTTGAAAGCAACTTGGAATTATTTAATTGAAATAAAACCACCATTTTACTAGTTGATCTTTATGGAATAATTGGAAACAAAAGGTTGTTTGAATTGAACTTTTATTTGAAAACAAGATTGTAACATGACAAGTATGAAACACATCATTTGAAATTGTTTGAATTTCCATTATGAAAACAGAATAAAAACAGATGCAAAACAAATAGTAACAAATGCAAATAAGGAATTAAATATGATGACATGATGCAATACTTTAATTAAACAGGAAATCAAACATCCTAAGGGATATTTTCATACTTTGGATGTTACATGTAGGGGATGACTTTGCCCCCCTAAGAGCAACAAATTTCAATTCCTTCATGCCTTTTCCCTTCAAAGGGACATGTGCAGGGCTAGAAAAGAGAAAAGAATGAAAATCCGAGATTAAAAATCCGAGAAAGAAGATACCCAAGAAAAGGCATATGAATGTTAAATTCTGGGTTTTACCTGGAAGTTGCGACGGGTACACCGTCAAGATCGATAACTTCCTGACTGGAAGATACCTTCTTGCGCTTCCGCCCTCCGGCTGATTGAAAGCGATCTTTTAGCGCCGCTAATTCGTCATCGGTGGCAAGATCCTTCTCTGGAAGATCAAGAAGCTGTACAAAAGTAAAATCCGGATTAGTATAAAAACATCCGAGAAAAGACGAAGTTCGAACAGTTACCCAAAAGACGTACCTTGGGAGCGGGGTTTCCTTCGTTGTACATTTGTAGGCTTTCCTCGTATTGATCACTAGTAGCCACAAGTTGGTTGACGCGCTTCTTAAACTCTTTTTTCGACAAAGCGTACTTTGTCGTCCTCATCGAATCATCGGGCCCCGTGTATTCGCAGAGAAGCCGGCCGCCGCGATGAGCAAGAGGTTGAATCCTCCTTCCGAGCCAGCATAGAACTGTATCCATGCCGGTCAGAGGAGGATTCGAAGAGACGAGTTTTGCGATCCTTCTTTTTATTCTCATCAGGTCTGAAGGCAGAACGTGGACCGTGTCCAACGCCCAATTGTCTTGGGGCGTGACCGCGGAATTGATGAAAGCCAGAATTCCCGTATCCTTTCCAGGATAGGGAACATCTGAATGATAGAAAAAGAGCCCGTCTAAAATTTGATGGACTCGGAAGTCTTGATTTTGGGAAACCATTCCTCTCTATTCCTACGGAGATTAAAGGAAATGGTCCCGCAAATCGGGAGAACACCCTCGGTGGTGTTGCGTTTCACGTTGAAACAATACTGAAAGAAATCTAGACGGAGTTCTATCCCTAAGTAACCTTCGAAAAGGTCCTAGAACCCGGCTATATAAAATATGGGGTTGCGTGGAAGGTTGTGGGGTTGGATGTTGTAATCGTTAAGAACCTGGATAAAAAACAAGGATGGCAGAAAACCCATACCTCGATTGATATGGGAAGCCAGCACCACGCGTTTTCCGGTTTTTGGAGAGGACTCGGTGTCTTCCTCGTCCAGCTGCTATTTATCCTTCACAACAAACCCGTGTTGGGAATATGCCCTAGAGGCAATCATGTATGATGTAATTCCCAATATATTCACAAAGTCGTCCTTGTTTTGAACATGTGATATATGTCATTGAATATGTGATTCGATTGTGGAACTATGTATTCATGTTGTTCATGCTAAATTTTCCTTGGTCATTAGGGTTGTGCTGGACACACACCCTAGACTAATGTGAGTGTTGGATGATGACTCGGTTCCACTGGTCATGGGCATGGCGATGCCATTCCAACATTCACAGACTCGGTTAAAGAGTTTAGCAAGTCGGACTGACCCATATTGAGATGCAACGAGCAAGTCGTCATTTGCATGTCTCAATCAATGTAAACCTTAGACCTGAGGTTTTCGCACAAACCGAGTTGTGAATCACCGACTTAGATTCTGTCAAAGGTTGTTCCGTAACAAGGCAGTTATAAAGGCAGAGTTCGGGTCGAATGAGAAGCAAGTTGCGTGATGTGGATAATCAAGATGGGATTTTGCCCCTCCGACTGGAGAGATATTCTCTGGGCCCTCTCGAGTGATGTGATTCTGGAAGCATGGCTATGCGCGACGCAGTTAAGTGTTAACTGGGTCTATTGACTAAGAGTTAGTCAGATGAATCATATATCACAGACCGAGAAGAGAGTTGAGCTATTTAAGGGATGACGATAATTAGCCTATAGTTCGACAAGGTATATAGTGAGGCAAAAGGGACTCAGATGAAAGTCACATTGGAAGGTATGTCGTCATGAATCTATGGCACTTGGGAGTCGGCACGTTCTGCTGGGAGCCGCTCCCGATTGATCGATTGGGAGTCGGACTGCAATCGTGTCCAAGTCGCCATGAGCCTGCAGGGTCGCACACTTAAGAGCAGGAGCAAGTATATTGGTCGGGTTGGACCCGAAACGGAAATGGACTAAATTAGTGAGTTCGACTCACAGAGGGTATGTGCCACAAGCGTTGTGCAGCCCACTACCACTCGCTATATAAAGAGGGCCGCAGGTTGCCCAACGGGCACAAGTTTCCACTCCCATGCGTTGAGAACCCTAGCCCCACTCAGTCCAGCCGCCGCACCGGACCTAGAAGTCCGCCGTCGGAGCTCCTCCTCGTACGTGTGGATACCAGCAGAGGTGTTATACGATCAGCACTTCGACGATAGCGGGATTGGATCGGCTGGATTTGATCGTGCGACTTCACTGCATCGACGTGCTTCATCGATAATCCGCACATGTGCATCTACTGGTAATCCTTGTGGCCTTCTACCTCGGCTAGATCTTGGAAGTACCGCGTAGAAAAGTTTTGTTTATCTCTACGCGTTCCAACAAGCCGTCCTTATCCATAGCCTGGAGAAGAGCCGGGGCCATGTTGCAGTGGATTCAATTTCCGGCATCTCCTTCATCATCTTCCTCGCCTCCGGCGGTGACGATGGCCGTCGTGTTCTCGTCGTCGTGAGTTGAAGTTTCTCTCTCCTCAGTGTCGGGGAAGGGAGGAGGAGTGGCCGAAGACGGCGGCATAGTTCCGATGGCGGGAGTGACATCCCCGCCTTCCGGTGCGCTCGCGGACGCCTCCGATGCGTTCGCAGGAAAGCTCGGAGAAGCTCCGACGACGGGTCGAGGTCTTGGATGAGATCCTCGATGGTGGTGTCGATGTTCGCGGTCTCGGAGGCGCGTGGAGGACTTATGGTGTCCATTTGTGGGCGGTGCAACCGGGAGCAAGAACCACGATGGTTTTCTCCGGTGAGGATTCGGGCTTGGGTTCGCGTTTATCTGTGTGTGCTTTCGCTCGAGGGCTGGGAGTGTAGTGCTCTAGAGGCTCGAGGAAGAAGAGGATGCGGAAGGTGAGCCGGAGACCCCGAGGTGGCTATTTATAGCCAAGATACGTTGAGATTGGCTCCAACGGCTCTTTTAGCCGTTGGATGCTTGACGCGTGTAACGCCTGAAAATCCGGGAAACGAGGGGGCAGAGTGATTATTGCTATCTCCTCGTTTCTCGCGCGAGAATCTGCCAAAGATAAGGGTTCAAGATTTTTGACTGTACCCAAACGTTCGTGACGTAAGAAAGATTTCATCTCTTGTGTCACAGTTTCCTTTTCCATGAAGATTCGCGGAAGGAATGTCGTATTTCGGTGAATCCGAGTTTGGCATTAAAGGATTTTGTTGAAAGAAGAATCAAGACAAAACACCTACATTACTAAAGAGAATACAAATTCGCAAGGGATGGCAGAATGAAGTCTTAATCCTTCTTGGGGGCTATTGTCGGATATATGCCAAATAGGGGTATATCCGGCATTGGACGAAGGCCGGATTATCAGGGTGGCCCACATGCAATGGAGCATATTCCATTGGGAGGCCCAGTAAGCTGACGCGCAGGAAGTCGGATTCTAGAAGAACCCGGACCACGACCCATAGTGGTGTGGCTTGGAGGACAAGACGGATTCCTTACTTTCCAAGTTAGATACTTTCCGTAGACTTCTAGGTTTCCTTTCTGTAATCCCTAATCCGACTATCTATATAAAGCCGGACGAGAGTAAGAGAAGACAGACAATTAGCTAGAAGCCAAGTCGCCCAGAAGTTCATCCTCGCCGAGTTAGCGAAACCATACTCACAATTGTACTTTGTATACTTCAGGCTTCAACCCTGATTTAGTGAGATTGCGGGAGTAGGAACTCTGCCTAGTTGCGTTGTACCGAACCTGGGTAAAACTCGATGTTCTCGTTTACAGTTCTTCCACATCCCCTTGCGGTTCTACCAGTAGGCTTATGGCACCCCCGTCGATGAACCTTACTACGATGTCTCGACAGAGAGGTACAACTATGAACACCTATGTTGCTCTTGATTCCCCATATGTTATGAGTAAGCTTCTTACACCACCACATGCTACACACACTGTTACTTCTGCTGAGTCTGAAAATGCTTCTGATACTTTTGATGATGCTTCTACTGGCTTGATGATACTGGTTCACTAGGTCATTTCCTAGATGCTACAATTGCTAAATCCAAATAAATTGAAAGTGCTGAAATTCCTGTTGAAAATGTTGGTACACCTGTTAATTCACCTGAGATTCCTAGTGATGATCTTGATGAAACCTACATTGAACTTAATGATGACTTTATTAAAGAAGCTCAAGCTACTACAGGTGCAAGTGCTCTTAAGAGTCTTCTTGCAAGACATGCTGTTAAATATAAATCTTCTCCTGATGCTAAGTTTGCTACATCTCCCATACACATTAGGGATAAGGATTATGATTTCTCTATTGATTTATCTTACATATCTAATGTTGAGAAAGAACCTTTTTGTGGTACTAAAAGTAAAAGTTCTATGGAACATATGAATGAGCTTTCATCTTTGATTAGTTTATTTTCTGATGATACTAAGTTACGTACTTACTTTGTTACCAAGATCTTCCCTTTCTCATTGAAAGATGGGGCCAAAACTTGGTTTAACAATTTGTCACCTGGATCTATTGATAGTCCTATGGGTTTGGTTAATGCTTTCTTTCAAATATATTTTCCTGCTAGTGCTCAACATGCTGTTGTGCAAAGCATCTTTAACTTTGAGTAAATTGAAGAAGAGAAATTGCCTAAATCTTGGTAAAGGTTTTGTTCTTTAATAAGAGCTACCTCTGGAAATCCATTACCTAAAAATGAGCTCCTAGATATATTTTATAATGGACTAACTGTTGAATCTAGGACATACCTGGATAGTTGTGCTGGTTTTGTTTTCAGGAAAAGAACTCCAAAAGAAGCCGAGGAATTATTGGCTAAAATAGCCAAAAATAATGATGATTGGAATATATCTGAGCCTACACCTACACCAGAGCCAACACCAATACCAACACCCAAGAAGAGAGGGATGATTGAATTAAATGATGAGGTGATGAAGGAATCCAAGAAATCTCTTAAAGAGAGGGGTATTAAATTTGAAGATGTGAAGAATCTACCATCTATAGAAGAATTATGTAAGCCAATTCATCATCCATCAACAGTTGAGGTACACTCTCTCCGGTATTTTGATAATAGAGATATTCCCTATTCTAAACCACCTGATCAAAGCTTAGATGAATTTGATAATTATGTTGTTAAGTAAGATAATTTTAATATGAGAGTGCAAAATCATCTAATGGAAAACTCTAGAGCTATTGATAATTTCCATGGTATTATTGAGAGAACCTCTAATGATGTTAAAATGCTTGTTAAACATTTTCATATGGTTCAAACTCAAATTGATCAACTCACTAAAGTGCAAAAGATTTGCTAGTTAATGCTTCTAGAGAAAAACATGTTTGTGAAATAATTACTAGAAGTGGTGTTTCTACTCAGGACCCCTTGTATCCTTAAGGACATCCTAAAAGAATTGAACAAGATTCTCAACAACCTAAAAACAATAGTTCTCCTTCTAAGAAAAAGAAGAAGAGACATAAAATTGTTGTAGAATCTCCTGAACCTGCTAAAGATCCTAATAGTATATCTATTTCTGATGCTGAAACTCAAAGTGGTAATGATAAAAGTGATGCTTCTGATAAAGAAGAAACTGTAGCTGAACCTGAAAAGCAAACTAAAATTGCAAAGTATACTAAGGAGGATTTCATTGCTAATAAACATGGTAATGAAAGAGAGTCTTGGGTACAAAAAGCAATGCCTTTTCCTAATAAGAAACATAAATCAAAGGAAGAGGAACATTATAATAAATTCTGTGAGTGGATGAAACCTTTTTTTTGAAAATCCCTTTGACTGATGCTATTAAGCTGCATTCTTATTCTAAATATATGAAAGATATTGTATCTAACAAAAGGAAGATTTTTAATAAGGAAATTTCCACTATGCTTTCTAATTACTCTTTCAATGGCAAGGTTCCAAAGAATCTTGGAGATCCTGGTATTCCTACTATCCCTTGTTCTACTAAAAAATAATTATGTTAGAACTGCTTTATGTGACTTGGGAGCAGGAGTTAGTGTTATGCCTTTTTTCTCTCTATAAGAGGCTCTCTTTGGAAAAATTGATACACACTGATATATCTTTGCAAATGGCTGATAAATATACTGCTACCCCTATTGGTATATGTGAGAATGTTCTTGTTCAAGTGACTACTAATTTTTTGATATTAACTGACTTTGTTGTGTTGGAAATGCCTGAAGATGATAATATGTCTATTATTCTTGGGAGACATTTTCTTAACACTGCATGGGCTGTTATTGATTGCAATCAAGGAAAAGTAACTTTTAATGTTAATGATAAAGAACACACAATTTATTTTCCTATGAAAATTGATAGAAGACATGGTCTAAATTCAATTGAAAATATTGAGGCCATCTAGATTGGAGAATTCTATTGTCCCATTCCAATGCCACCAAAAGAATATGAAATTATTATGATTGGGACTATGTGTATCAAGGTTGAGGTAACATAATTATTTAGTGAAACGCAAAGTTTTGTTTCATACAAAAATTATTTTGGTAAAAAGACTTGATCAACCTTGTTAACAAAGTGATTTTTAATGAAGAGGACAATGTTTTCACTATGTTTTCACCTTCCTCGTTATGTTTTCACCATGTGATCACCTTGCTAACTTAGCACAATTATGTTTTCCACCATCCATATTCATGTTTTCATCTTGAATATTGTGGTTATGCATGTTTTCACCATCCATATTTTTGTTTTCACCACTTCCACCTTTGTTTTCTTTGGTTATTTGTCTATTGGAGTGTCTTAGAACCTTTGTAGTTATGGTTTTGGTTTTGTTTTCCACCTTTCCACATTTGTTTTTCTGGTTTTAATTAATTATTAAATTCCGAAAATACCTCGAAAATAAAGTTTCTAGAAAAATTCCAGAAAAATTATAATAAAAAATTTACGTAAAAAATTAGGCAGAGAGGCACCTGGTAGACCCCAGGGTGACCCACCATGCAGGCACACCATATGGTGGCGTGGCCAGCCCCTGGTGGCGCCAACACATGGTGTGGGCCCCTGGCCCTCCACTAACTCTCTCCTGCCAAAGATTCCTCTCTCTCACCCAAAACTCAAAACATTTCCTGGAACGCGAGTTCTTGCTATTCTTCCTCGAGAATTTTTTATCTCTTTTCTTAGCCCACCTTTGTTGCTGAAATTTGGTGCATTTGCTCTTCGGTATGTGACTCCTCCGATTATCCAAGTAGAATTGTATTTAGTGGAATATTTCTTGAGTATTTTGGTACTGTAGGTGACAACTTATGTGAGTTTGCATGCTTGATTTAAGTTGGAATAATATATTTTTGATGCATGTTTAGCTCTCCTATAAGTCTCTATAGTAGTTTCTACCATATAATTGCTTGAAACCAATTTTTGTAATGCTTTCTTAAATATTTCAGAGATGGAGCACAATGTGTATCAACTTAACTAGCATGAGTTGGAATTGCATGAGGTCATGCCTGTACACTGCGAAGAAAGAGTATTTCCATCAATCTATCCGTGCCAGGAATTCATGCATGCTACGGGAATTATGCAGGATTTCTATACTCTTGTGCAAAATGCAGGATTGAATCGTTTCATTGAGAATGAACCTACCCAACATATTAAACTAACTATGTCTGTGGTGCAGGATTTTTGCTTTAGCTGGTCCTTTCCTAACCCTATGGTCCATTACAAAATTTATAATAAAGCTGTAGACTTGCCTTTTAATGATTTTTGTGCAGCTATCAAGGTGCCACAATGGGGATCATGTGGGAAAATAAGAGGGCAGCCCAAACCGCTGCTAGATTTATATGAGGATATTTGCCAAGGTAGAAGTTTCATAGGGAAGAGTGGTAAATTCAAGAAACTCAACTCCCATCCATTCGATACTTTTCCTATTTTATTTCCAAATGTGTGCTAGGTAGAAAAACCGTCAACAAGTTATCTGTTTATGATCTAGCTTTTATCTCAGCTGCTTTAATACATGATATGTCTTATACCTTTGGTTCTTTAATTGTTTTATGTCTCTCACTTAACCATGAGAAGGTCGGAATTTGTGGAGGTCTTATTGCCTCTTGGTTGCTAGCTTTGCATGGTGTGGAGCCACATCCTTTAGACCTTCGGTTTCCCGTAGAGAAGCTGGGCCTTATTTCCATGATTCAAAATAAGTTTCTCTCCACCTATGCTAACCTTAACAATTTATCTTATGGAATAACTTTCTCCAAACAATCAAGGTGGAGAGTGACTAAATCTTATAGATTAGTACTTCCGCCTAGACCTCTTTTGTTTAACGTTAATGGCAGGCAAGGATGGTCACTTTCAGAGAGTGAGCTGGATGCATACCTCGAGCAACACCCCAGCATGTAGAGGATGCTAGAGAGGGGGATGATAGTGATTTCGTCCAGCCCTCCGACACTGCGGGGATTCCATACCAGCACCCCGGTTATGATTATGCGTGTGCTGCTTCATCTTCTTCATGGGAGCCCGAGTACGACCATGCTAGGGACGACCCACCACAGTAGGGATACTTCTCGCGCCATGACAGATCTCCACTTAGGCCAAAAGCCTAAGCTTGGGGGAGGTACACCGACATCACACACATCTATATATCATGTTTCTGTCGGTTCTTTGTATATCCATGTTTTCGTTTCTTTTGTTTGTTTTTGTTTCTTTCGCTTCGTTTTGTTTTTATTATTTTGTTCTTACTTTTCAAAACACAAAAAGACCAAAAATATTGTTGTTTTTCTTTTATTTGCTTCTTTAGTTTCTTCCGTTGGTTTTCTTTAATCTCTCGTTTCAGTTTAATATTCAAAAATCCAAAAATATTTTGCTTTGTTTGCTTGTTTCTTCTGTTCTTGTTTTAAATTCGAAAACCCAAAAATATTTGTTGTTCTTCTTTGGTTCGGTAAATATTGTTGCAGGGTTCATCGGTCTTCTGTGTATCCATTGGAGCTTGGTTATCATTCTATATTATTCAATCCACACGAGTAAAGAACAATAATGACGATTTACGATAATTCAAGTTGTGGTGAGAGGCTGATATGAACTCTATTTGTTTTCATTTTTGTACATATACTTATCCATGTGGACATGCTTAGTTTTTTCGTGTAAGGTGTATGTTATTTAATTGATGCTTAGTAGTTTGTGCTCTCACATGTTTAGTTCCAACTTATTAATATTAGATAGCATGTCGTATAAATGTTTGCTTCCATTGTTTTATTCATAGAAGGGTATGACATTGTGGTATCTCCCTCTGATTGTTTTGCTTGAATCGACTTGGCACATGCTCACGCATGCATATGAATGAAAACAAAAGGTCAATTAAGCCTCGATGATTTATTTTGCCTCAGAGTATTTGTATCACTTTTATGCCCCCTATTAAATTTTTTTTGTCGCAAGCATGATTATGACAGTTGTTTCTCTCTTGATTGTCGCTCCCCGTCTATTGCTAGCCTTCACCTATACTGAGTATGAGCTCTACTCGTGCATCCAATTCCCAAGAACCAATGTTTTAAAATTGTGTCCACCATACCTACATATATGTGGTATTTAACCGCCACTCGAAGTAAATTTCTCATGTGCTGCCTTTAAAACCCTTCAAAAATTATCCCTGTTTTGTGCCCCCGTTTTAGCTCATGAGGAAGTAAATAGAGAGTCTTTATCTCACTTGTTGATTGGACTTTGCACACCTGGACTAGTGGCTTCATCCGCTTATCCAAATGATAGAAGAGCTGGCAGCGGGGTGCCCAGCCCCAGAATTGGTTACTATAAATTCTCTTAACTATTTTTCCCCTGATTTATTAGTCAACGCATAATTGTGTAAACAAAAGAGAAGAGGGATGACCTTCTATACCAGATGTGTCCTTCAATGGGAGTCGCTCTTGCAAGGTCTAGTTGGCTTGTGATGTACTGTATTGTCTGTTTACCATTTGTTGACATAAGCATACACCTACCTAAAATAATGTTTTCAATACCTCTGTTGAATAAATTAAAAGGCTCTAGCACATGAGTTAATCCCTGCTTCCCTCTGAGAAGGGACTTCCTTTTTATTTTTATGTTGAGTCTTCACCTTCTCACTTTATGCACCTTCTTGAGAGCATGGTTGTCATTCTTAGTGTAATGTGCTTGTCCCAGGACACTGTGGATTGTGGTATAATTTTGATGCTTGTATCTTTGATATCTTTACTTCTAGTCTTCATTTGAACTTCAGACGTGCCCTAGCATTTATCTTTTGCTCCATTATTAAGGGCAAGCGATTACACTTTATCATACCCTATTATGAGCATTGCAATCCTGCAGATTGATACATTTCATGTTGTTTATTGTTAGTGTGTTGGTATCTCTTCATGGTTTCCATAACTATTAGGTGATTTTATTTTGCGTACATCTTATTATGAATTTCCAAAGCACTTGATCATTTAGTGAGTATATTTACATCATATGAAACAAATATGTTCGTAAAATTTCTTTTATCGCACTCAGTTGTCACTGAATTGCTTGAGGACAAGCAATAAGCTAAGCTTGGGGGAGTTGATACGTCCAAAATGTATCTCCTTTTCCGAACACTTTTACTATTGTTTGCCTCTAAACTTGCGAGTTTTGGATACAACTAACACGGACTAACGCTGTTTTCAGCAGAATTACCTTGGTGTCTTTTTTTTTTGCAGAAAAATCGACTTTCGGGAAATTACCCAGAAAAGATCCCAATGACCTTATTTCATCGAAGACCCCGGAGCCAGAAGGAGAACCGGAGGGGGGCCAGTAGGGGCCACACCACCCCTAGGCCCGCCACCCTAGGTCACGCCACCAGGTGGTGTGGGGGCCCAGGGCACCCTCTCGAGCTCCCCTTTCGACTACATAACCCCTGTAACCCTAAAACAACAGAGGGATTTGTCATATTCCAGAGAAACACCACAGAGCGTTGCTGCCACCTCAAAACTCAATTTAGGGATCATAAGTTCCTGTTCTGGCGCTTTGCTGGGACGGGGATTTGGAGGAGATCATTGATATGTCATAAACGTATCATTAATTTTGGATGTTCCATGTTGTTTTCATGCCATATGCTACATGTTTTTCTTACACTTTATGTCATTTTTATCAATTTGCTGGGACTAACCTATTGACAAGATGCCACAGAGACAGTTCATTTTTTCTGCTATTTTTAGTTTCAGAAAAGTTGTTCTAGAAATATTCTTGGAATTAGAAAATTCGAAGCCCGGAAGTCTTAGAATTCCTGAAGGTTCCACGGAGTCTCGAAGAGGCCCGGAGGGGGGCCACACCATAGGGCGGGGCGCCCCTGGCCGCAACTTGGGTGGTATGGGACCCTCGGGCGCCCACCGCCATCGCCCTTTTGCCTATATAATCCCCCCGATGCATGAACCCTAAAGATATACCAATTTTCCACGAAAAACACCCGAGGCCACCGTCATCGTCAACCCGAGATCAGGAGGGTTCTAGAGTTCTCCCCGACACCCTGCTGGGAGGGAAAATCGTCACCGGAGGGCTCTACACCACCATGCCCGCCTTCGGAGTGATGCGTGAGTAGTTCATCCTTGGACTACGGGTCTATAGAAGTAGCTAGATGGTTTTCCTCTCCTCTTTATGCCTCATATTTAGATCTTGTGAGCTGCTTCACATGATCGAGATCATCTTATTGTAATGCTACATGTTGTGTTTGCTAGGATCCGATGATTATTGAATGCTATGTCTCTTGATTATCAATCTATCATGTTATCTTCATGTGTATGTTATTTATGATCTTGCATGCTCTCTGTTGTTAGTAGGTGTCTAGCCAAGTAGATGCTAGTGACTCCAAGAGGGAGTATTTATGCTCGATAGCCGGTTCATGCCTCCTTTGGATCTGTGCTCGAGTGACAGAAACATGACGAATGGAGGATGTGTTGTTGCCATTAGGGAGCAAACAACGATGTTTAATTTGTTTACATTGTTTACATTACACACTTTTCTTACTGTGGTTATCTGTTGCTTGCAACTTAATACCCAACGTTTGTTCGGATGGTATTCGGAGGGTGGATTATTAGTCATAGACGCAGTTTGATGACAGTCTATGTATCTTGTTGTAATGCCCGGATGAATCTCATAGTAATCATCATGTCATGCATGTTTCTTTATCTATCAATTGCCCAGCTGTAATTTGTTCACCACACATGTTAGCTATCTTTTATGGAGAGACACCTCTAGTGAACTGTGGACCACGGTCTATTTTATCATACTGATAATACAACGATGCAATTACTGTTTTCACACCGCTACTGCTGCTTTCATACTGTTTTCCACACCATACGTTTAACCTCTTTGTGTTCAGCAAAACCAGTGAGATTGACAACTTCACTGCTTCGTTGGGGAAAAGTGAATTGATCGTGTTGTGTAGGTTCCACGTTGCTACTGAACCGGTAGTGCACCCTGCCACCTCAGCCGCATCAACCTTCGGAAGTTGCTTCTTTCTCCTACTGGTCGATTCAACTTTGGTTTCTTTACTGAGGGAAACTTGCTGCTGTGCTCATCAAACCTTCCTCTTGGAGTCTCCCAACGAGTCCAAGTCCTGCACCATCAAGTTCTCTGGCACCGTTGCCGGGGAGGAAGATAATTTCTGCAAGGGGAGTCTCTCACTTCCAATCTCGTTACTTTGTTTTTCTTTTGCTCAGTTTATTTTATTTTGTCTTGTTTGCTTCTCTTTATCACACACAAAAAAATTAGTTCTTATTCTAGTTGTTGCTTTTATCCTGTTTTTAGTCTTGCTAAAATGACTACCCCTGAGAACACTAAGTTGTATGACTTTACTAGCATCAACAACAATGATTTCATTAGCACACGTATTGCTCCACCTGCTCCTACTGCTGATTTTTATGAGATAAAGCCTGCCCTGTTAAATCTTGTTATGAGAGAGCAATTTTCTGGTGTTAGTACTGATGATGTTGCTGCCCATCTTAATAATTTTGTTGAACTATTTGAGATGCAAAAGTATAAAGATGTAGGTGGAGATATTATTAAACTGAAATTATTTCCTTTCTCTTTGAGAGGAAGAGCTAAAGAATGGTTGCTATTTTTGCCTAGAAATAGTATTGATTCTTGGACTAAGTGTAAAGATGCTTTCATTGGGAAATATTATCCTCCTACTAAGATTATATTTTAAGAAGTAGCATTATGAATTTTAAGCAACTTGATAATAAGCATGTTGCTAAATCTTGGGAAAGAATGAAATCTTTAGTAAAGAATTGTCCCACTCATGGAATGACTACTTGGATGATCATCCAAACCTTTTATGCAGGTATGGATTTTTCTTCAAGAAACCTTCTGGATTCAGCTGCTGGAGGAAACTTTATGTCCATTATTTTGGGGGCAGCAACAAAGCTTCTTGATGATATGATGATAAATTATTCTGAATGGCACACCGAGAGAGCTACAACAGGTAAGAAGGTAAATTCTGTTGAAGAAACCTCCTCTTTGAGTGATAGACTTGATGATATTATGTCTATGCTTGTGAATGGCCATGCTCCTATTGATCCAAACAATGTTCCTTTAGCCTCTTTGGTTGCTCAAGAAGAGCATGTTGATGTGAACTTCATTAAAAATAATAATTTCAACACCAATGCTTATAGGAATAATTTTGGTAGGAATAATTATAGGCCATATCCTCCTAATAATAATAATGATTATGTCAATTATTATGGTAATTCCTACAACAACAATAAAAGTGTACCCTCTGACATTGAAAACATTCTCAAGAATTTTATTAGTACACAAATTGCTTTTAATAAATCTTTTGAGGAAAAGTTTGGCAAACTTGATGTTCTTGCTTATAAAGTTGATATCCTTGCTCTTGATGTTGATTTTCTAAAACTAAAGGTTATGCCTCATGATGTTAAAGAAATCAAAACTTTGAATGCCATCCAAATTCGAATTGATGAAAATGTTAGGATGTTAGCTGAATTGCATGCTAGATGGGAAGAGAAGATGAAATAGCTAGAAAGAAAATATAGCTAATGTTTGCACCATTACCACCACTAGTAAAACTGAAGGTTCTCATGCTAGTAAACCTTGTACTATCAATGGTAAAGTAATTGGTTTTGGCAATATCCCCACTTCTGCTGTTAAAAATGCAAAACTGACTGAAACTGCTAAAAATGTTCCTGATAAAAGTGCTGAAATTTTTAGAAACATGGGAGACAATTGTCCCATTACCTTTGATAAAATGATCTTGAATTTGATGATCGCAACATAACTGAAGTGATTAAGTTCGTACAAAATCTTGCTAGTTGTCCTAATGATAGTACTATTAATATGGCTTTCACAAAACATATTACAAATGCTCTCATGCAAATTAGAGAGGATGAATTAAGGTGTGAAGCCTCTATCCTTAGGAAGCTATATGATTGTTGGGAACCCATCATTAAAATGAAAGTGAATGTTTTTTATTGCAATGCTCTATGTGATCTTGGTGCTAGTATCTCTGTTATGCCTAAGAAACTTTATGATCTTCTTGATTTGCCACCTTTGAAGCACTGTTATTTGGATATTCGTCTTATTGATAATGTTAGAAAGAAAACTTTGGGGAGAGTTGATGATGTTCTTATCATGGTTAATAATAACCTTGTCCCCGTTGATTTTGTTATTATGAATATTGAATTTAATGCTTCTTGTCCAATTGTTTTGGGAAGACCTTTTCTTAGAACTGTTGGTGTTGTTATTGATATGAAAGAGGGGAATATTAAATTTCAATCCCCACTCAAGAAAGGTACGGAAATATTTCCTAGAAAGATAATGAAGTTTCCTTTTGATTCTATTATTCGAACAAATTACAATTTGGATGCTTCTTCACTTGAAACACTCGATTCCACTTTTCTGGGCCTAGCTAAAAGGCGTCAAAGAAAAGCACTTCTTTCGAGATAACCCATGGTTTTATTTTTGCTTTGTTTTTATTTGTTTTCTTGGAGTCAAGGGGTTGTATACTTCTATAGCAAATCCTTTATATCTTTATTTTCAGGTTTTAGTTGTGCCAAGTAAAGTTTCTACTTAAAGTTGGATTTGGTTTTGAATTTCTGCGCAGAAAACAGATTTCTGTCGTCCACCGTAAAAAATCGTATAAATTCAAGAAAGATAAAATTTACCTGATATTTTTGTCCTTATTCCTCAGCTAATTCCAAAACTTTTTCGTTCTTTATGTTTTATTCATCTGAGCAACGTAAGTGCCCCGAAAAAATTCGTTTTTACAGACTGTTCTGGTCTTGGCAGATTCTGCCATTTTTCTTGCATTTTCTCTTTTACGATGTCAAGTGGATTTCTTTGCTTCACGAAACATCAGTGGCTGTAGCTAATGTTTGAAAGCATCAATAGCACTTGTGCCCACACAGAACCCATTGATTTTTTTATTGTTGCACTGACCCTCTAATGTGAACTACTTTCAGTGTGGTGTGAAGGAAGTTTTCAAGGGTCAACAGAAGAGGGTGATATAATGTGATCAAGAAGAGTGCAAGGTCAAAGCTTAGGGATGCCCCCGTGGTTCAAGACTAAAAACAGGAATAAAACTACAGCTATAATAAGAACTAGTTTTTTGTTTTGTTTTTGATAAAGAGAAGCAAACAATACAAAATGAAATAAACTAAGCAAAACAAAAACAAAGTAAAGAGATTGGAAGTGAGAGACTCCCCTTCAGAAATTCTCTTCCTCCCCGGCAACGGCGCCAGAAAACTTTGTTGATGACTAACGTTGGTAGAACCCAAGTGCAAGGTGTGAAGAGTGCAACAACAAGTTTTCCCTTAGAAAAGAAACCAAGGTTGAATCGACCAGTAGGAGGACAAGCAATCTCTGAAGGTAGATGTAGCTGACGTGGCAGGGCGCACTACCGGTTCAACAACAACGTGGAACCTACACAACACAATCAAATCACTTTGTCCCAACATAGCAGTGAGGTTGTCAATCTCACCGGTTTTGCTGAACACAAAGAGGTTAAACGTATGGGATGGAAAACAGTAGGAAAACAGTATGAGAGCAGTAGCAGCAGTATGAAAAGCAGTGTGTGTATTATCAGTATGAGAAAATGGTCCGGGGTCCATAGTTCACTAGTGGTGTCTCTCTGTGAAAGATAAATAACATGCGTGGTGAACAAATTACAGCTGGGCAATTGACAGAAATAGAGGCTGCACCGTAGTGCATATGAAAGACGTAAGATTACTATGTGATTCATGCGGGCATTACAACAAAATACATAGACCGTCATCCAACTGCATCTATGTCTAATAATCCACCCTCCGAATATCATCCGAACAAACGTTGGGTATTAAGATGCAAGAAACAGATTATCGAGTAAGCAAAGTGTGTAATGTAAACTAGGTAAACACCGTTGTTTTCTCCCTAATGGCAACAACACATCGTCCATCTGTCACGCTTCTATCACTCGAGCACAGATGCAAAGGAGGCATGAACCCACTATCGAGCATAAATACTCCCTCTTGGGGTTACTAGCATCTACTTGGCCAGAGCATCTACTAATAACGGAGATCATGCAAGATCATAAATAACATAAGCATGAAGATAACATGATAGATTGATAATCAGAAGACATAGCATTCAACATTCATCAGATCCGAGCAAACACGACATGTAGCATTACATAAAGATGGTCTCGATCATGTAGGGCAGCTCACGAGATCTAAACATGAGGTACAAAGTGGAGAGAACAACCATCTAGCTACTTCTATGGACCCGTAGTCCAGGGATGAACTACTCACGCATCACTTCGGAGGAGGGCATGGTGGTGTAGACCCCTCCGGTGATGAATTCCCCTCCAGGCAAGGTGCCGGGGAGAGCTCCAGAACCCTCCCGATCTCGGGATGACGATGATGGCAAAGTTGGGTGTTTCTCGGGACAAAGTGGTATATTTTTAGGGTTGATATGTCGGGGGGGTATAAATAGGCAAAAGGGCAAAGGCGGTGGAGCCCTGGGGGGCCCACACCACCCCATGCAGCGGCCAGGCGGCGCGCCGCCCTATGGTGTGGCCCCATGTGCCCCCTCCGGGCCTCTTCGGGACTCCGTGGAACCTTCGGGAATTCTAGAACCTCCGGAATTCTTCCAATTCCGAGAATATTTCCAGAACAACTTTTCTGAAACTAAAAATAGCAGAAAACACGGAACTGGCTCTGTGGCATCTTGTCAATAGGTGAGTCCGGAAAATCGATAAAAATGACATAAAGTGTATAAAACATGTGGGAAACAACATGGAACATCAGAAATTAAGGATACGTTTATGACGTATCAATTCCCCGGTAGGATACCAGGTAACCGAGCAGCCTTCCCGAGAGCACACCGAAGGTGCAGTTGGCCAGGTTGAGCTTCAAGTTGATCTTGCGCATATTGTCAAAGGTTACTCGTAGATCTCGGATGAGATATCTTCCCCTTCGTGTCTTCACAACAATGTCGTCGATGTAACCATCGACATTCCGCCCCATCTGGGACCCCAAGCAGATCCTCATGGCCCGCAGCAAGGTAGCTCCGACGTTCTTCAGTCCGAAGGGCATGCTGGTGAAGCAAAAACACCCTTTAGGCTTGAGGAATGCCGTCTTATCCTCATCTTCCTTAGACATCTTGATCTGGTGGTATCCACAGAAAGCGTCCAATAAGCAGAGGAGACGACACCCAGCCGCAGAATCCACAATCTGGTTGATCCTTGGAAGGTGGAATGGATCCTTAGGGGAGGCGCAGTTCAGATCCATAAAGTCCACGCATAGCCATTTGGATCCATTTGTCTTCGGGATGACAGCTGGGTTCGCGATCCACATCGGGTGAAGAACTTCTCGGATGGCTCGCGCCTTCAGTTTGCGGATTTGCTCCACGATGAAATCTTGACGATCTTGCGCCTGTCGGCCCGCTTTCTACTGGACAGGCCATGTGTCGGGTCTTATGGCCAAATAATGTTCGAAGATAGTGTGTGGCATGCCTGGGAGGTCCTTAGGCTCCCACGCGAAGATGTCTGCATTCTCTCGAAGGAACCCCACGAGCACCCTCTCCGGCCCAAAGGAGAGGTTTGCTCCGATGGTTACGGTGCAATGAACATTCTCCCCAAGGGGGACCTGCCTCGTGAGCTGGGTCTCCTCCTGGAACTTGCACTTCCGCGAACCTGTCTTGAGTCCGGAGTCAAGATCCCGGACCTAGGGCGGAGTTGCGTCGGGTGGGGAGGCCGCCTGCCTTCCCCATGGGGTGCAGGGCTGACAACTGAGCCTGCCAGCGCCCCGCTCCCTGCTCTGCAGCTTTGGGGTCTAGAAGGTCATGGCCAACTGACCCTGCTCCTAAAGCACACAGACCAGGCATCGCTCGTGCTGGAGACCTCGCGGTTTTCAGCTAGGAGACCATCCTTCTATGTGACTTCGCGTAAGCTGAGGTTCCCCAGAGGCGGAAAATCCATCGAGGCGCTGGCGACGGCCAAGGCCTCCGAAGGACCGTGCACTCCGGGCGGAGCCTATGCCGTCATGGGCTCATCTCTAGATCCTTCTTCCTCTGTCATTGCAGCGGCAGGGGAGAATCCTCTCTGGTGTCGCAGGGAAGCAGACCTCATGCACCCTCCTACCCAGCGCGCCATATGTCGCGTGTCAAAATGCGGACACCGGGAGTGACCGACGTCCAGCTCCCTGATTTGTTTGATAGTGGGGTGCGGGAAGTTTCAACCTCCCTTCTCGATGATGGGTCGCAATGACGAAACACTCGGACACAAGCTTTTTACCCAGGTTCAGGCCATCGTGAGATGGATCCCTACAGTAGGAGACAGGTGGCGTTAGCGACCTTTCACTAGGAGATAGCGCCTACGGGCTCTCCTTTCCGCTTGCCACGTTGTCGTGTGATGACCCACAAGTATAGGGGGTGTATCGTAGTACTTTCAATAAATAAGAGTGTCAAACCCAACGAGGAGTAGAAGGTGTTGACAAGAAGGTTGGATAGAAGATTCACTGTAAACACTAGCAAATGGGTTTTTGGAGGTTTTTGATATAGCAGATAAATAAAGTGCGAGTAAATAAAGTGCAGTAAATAATATTGCAGCGAGTGGCCCAATCCTTTTGAGATCAAAGGACAATCCGGTTGAGTTACTTATGACTACCAAACGTTCTCGAGGACACATGGGAATTTCGTCAAGTGCTTTCGCTTCGTTACGGTTGATTAATATCCATTGGTTCGTGAAGTGTTGTGTGGGTGAACCTATGCTAATGCACCGCCCAACTAGGACTAATACATACTTGTGATTATACCCCTCGTAAGCATCCGCAAATACAAGAAAGTAATTAAGATAAAACTAACCACAACCTTAAAATCCGGGATTCTACACTCCCTCGTGCATTGGTTTCCTAACGGGGGTTTAGGTTTCCGTCACTCTGGCAACCCCACAATTAGTAGCCAAATACACAATGCATCCTCATAGGCCCATGAAGGTGAAGTATCATGTAGTCGACGTTCACATGACACCACTAGAAGAATAGCACCAACTTAAATACTGAACCACTAGATATTACTTCAATATAGCTTCACTACTAACATCATGACTTCTCCCATGTCCTCAAGAACTAAACGAACTACTAAAAAGACATCATATGGATCATAATCAGAGGTGATATAATGGATGATAATAATCTGGTCATAAAATGCTAACACCGATAAATCTCACAAGCATCAACTACTAACAAGTAATCCACACCGAGAGAGAGAGAGAGAGATCTAATGTAAAACAACGATAGAAGCCCCTAATTGTTATAGTGGGGTGACTGTGGATGATGAGGGTGATGGTGCTGGTGATAAGGATGATGATGGTGATGATCCCGCTGAAGCCCCGAGTGATGACGATGACGATGGCGACGATTTCCCCTCTCCGAAGAGGAATTTCCCTGAAAGATTTCTCCCTGCCAGAGCTTTTCTCTCTCGGGGATGATGGTCTGGGGCTTAGGGTTCCCTGGAGGTCAAGTACGCGAAAGATGTCGACCAGAGGTGGGCCAGGGTGGCCACACCACCTGGTAGCACGGCCAGGGGGCGCCACCTCATGGTGTGGGCCCATGGTGGCCCCCCTCTGGCTCCCCTTCTGGCTGGAGTTCTCCTCTGAACTTCTAAGATCCCTCCGGTGTCCCCCTTCTTCTTCTGATCTTCTGAGATAGGGTATCTCGACGGTGCTTTTTCCATCAGAATTCTGGTCCCGGTGTTTATTCTCCAAAAATTATGAAACATGCAAAATAATATAAAATAACATAAGGGATGTATCATAACATGATATATATCGATGAATAACATAAAATAACAACATAAAACGGTGATGCAAAATGGACGTATCAACTCCCCCCAAGCTTAGACCTCGCTCGTCCCCAAGCGAAACTGAACTCAGTAACCATGACCACAAGTTTATGGAGTGAGGTGTCGATAAAATAAAATACGTACAAGAGGCAGCACATCTACAAAGAACAAGTTATTTTAGACAACAAATCTCCGCATATAATCAAACTTGAAACAAGTAAAGTAACAACAAAGGTACAAAAAGTAAATCACAATTGGTGAAGGGAAACTTCGTTCTTGGTCAAAGAACAATTAACACTGTACTTATCTTTTGATTAAATTTTTTTATACTAGAGCTATATTGCAGAGTTTATCATGCTCAATTATAATGGTCTCTTTGCAAATATTGGTAAATTTCAAAGTGGTATTCAAGAAGATAAAAACATTTGCAGAAAGAAATAAGAATAAAGAACATGATTGAGTAAATCAAAATGTAGCTGGATGAATCACAAAAACTCAAAAGCTTGCTTAGACAGAAAGAAGTAGGTTTACTGACTCAACATAAATGTAAAAGATAGGCCCTTCGCAGAGGGAAGCATTGATCACTCATGTGCTAGAGATTTTATTTTGTAAAACAGAGATATATGTAACATCCCAAGTTTTCAAAAAGTTGAAAAATCAGAAAAATTTAAAACTTCCAAAAACTACTAAGTATTTTGCTTTAAAAATAAAATCATGCATGCATTCATGAGAATATTTCATTGTTGCATTCGAAGATTTTCAGATGGTGGATTTATAATTTCACTTGAAAACATATTTAAGAAAATAAAAGGGGGCAAGGTATGCCCTTCACATTATTTTAATTATGTGCTATGTTTGTCAAATGCTTGGTTGTATTGTTTGTATATAATTGAAAAATAATTAATTTTCCAATTGTATTATTTTATTGAGGAATAAATATTTTTCTTACATTAAGTGTCAAAATCCATTCAAACACGTTTTGAATTTTTTGAAATTTTATTTAAATTGGAAAGATCTTATTTGAAAGTTTAAATCAAAGTGTTTGTTTTTACAAAACTATAGAAATTGGTTTGAGATCATTTGAATCTATAAATCAAAAGTTATAAAGAAAACAGTAAAAAAAAAATCGGCCGAACTGGGCCGGCCCATGAAGCGAGCGAACACCTAACATAGGCAGGATTGAACCAAATTTTTCAGAAAACGTGTTTTCGAAACTACCTTTGGTTAAACGCGAATATCTCAACAAATATGACTCCAAATCCGGATCCGCTTGTTGCTACGCGTTCATAACTTCGACCCTAAGCTATTCCACCAACCATTAGCCTATATAAACATTTGTAGCAGCCGGCATTTATTTTCCTCTTTTCGTCCCACCGAAACCCAAATCAGCAAAATAGTATTTCGTTTATCTACCCACCAAAACGATCTCGAATCGCACCGGAGCCTGAAGCAATATTGAAGATCTCTCCAATATCTTTCCATCCCGAGAGGCCTCAACTCTTTTCATCAACCGTGGAGGAAGAATTTCGAAGCGCCATCTTTCAGATCTGAATTCGTAATTCCTAGATCTCTTCGTACTCGGATCTTGAAATCGAAATTCCTTTGGTGAGAAGTTAGATTTAACCCTGATCTACAATTTTGTTTTTGAACACTTTTTGTTTTGACGTACGGAATTTCCTGTACAATACAGTTTGCGTTTGACGTTTTTCGAAGAAGAAAACCATCTCAAATATTCGGGGCCTGATAACCAAAGTTGTTCTCTGATCAAGACCTTTCGTTTGCCCCAAACCTCACCTCTTTTGGTCGAGCGAACTAGGAGTTATTCACGGTCAAAGTTTCGGACCAGAAAGGTAAATTGTGATTTGTGACTAAACTATTCATCTACTGATGTTATATTTGTGCTAGTTAGAAAGAGCACGTAATTCTTTACAACTTTCGTTTAGATTGTTTTCCCATCCGAGCAACTTTATTTCTGGTCAAAATCAGTAGTCAAAGCCCAGTCAGCGACCACGTCGGATCCAGTCAGCGCCCCGTCATCATCGCGTCAGCACAGCGTGCCAGGGACTTCAGCGCGAAGATTCTTTTGTTTTCTTTTCAGTTTAGCCCCTGCAACTTAGATCTATCATTACTTTTTAACCGTAGATCCAAATTAAGCAAACTAGGACTTTTTGAAAAGTCCTGAACACGTAGAATCTTTTAGAACTGTCGAAATTCAAATTTGACAAACATAAATTGGTTCAAATTTAAATAGCCTTGTTTGGTGATTTTTGGCATAGTTTAAATTCTATACATCTAAAAATTGCAAATAAAATATTTTTGGATACCTTATGATGTTTGCTAACAGTCTCTTGCGCCCAAAATAGTTTTTGGCTAAGTTAAAAGGGTTTTGGTTGTTATATGCTCATGTGACTATTTTTGACTTAGTTTATTTTCTGTAATTATTTTCAATATGTTTTCTCTAGCTAATTTGTGGTAAGGACTAACCTTAGACCAGAGAGACAAAAACCAAAGCCCTTAGAATATTTCTAAATTATTTTTCCTAGTTTACCCTCCTAGTTGAAAACCACTAAGTCTGGATTAGTGAAAATCCATGGAGAGGATGCTACAATTGTCAACTCGAAGATTTTCAACATGAAGATAGAAAACTCATGAAGGACTTAGCAATGTCAGAAGCATCTCCAAGAAGAAAAGTACTTAGAAGAAAATCAAGAGGAGCTTCAAGATGATCAACCCCTACTTTTCCCTAAGTCTTGTTTTCTTTCTGTTCTTCTTGTCTTTTCTTATCTATGTAACTTAGTGGCGGCACCAAATGATGAAGTCTACAAATCCTCAAGTCTACAAGAAGAAATGGAGTCTTCAAACCAAGAAAAGAATGACAAGACTGAAGATGGTTCTTGAAGACTAACTTCTCTCTTCTATTTGTCATATTGGACATAAAACAAGTTCTTGTGTCTATGACTAAATCCTTAGAATACAAGCTGAAGATTTTTCTAAGTCAATTTTATCAAATTCATGTTTCCCAACCTTGACCTTGACCTAGCTAACTTGTTTAAGTTATTATTGTCTTTGTGCCTTGAGTAATTTTTGCATGTCATGCATATCATTTGCCTTAGAATATTTTGCACATCATACATGGCATATTTTCCAATTGATTTGTTGGTTTGCTTGTATGTTTATTGTGGTTGTTTTATTGTGTTAGAATTTTCGGAGAGAAACGAAAGTTGTTGCAACTACTACTCCTGCTCTTCCTATTGCCAAGGCAAGTGGCACACCCCTCATAAATTTCCTATGTATTTTCTATGCATGACTTAGTGTATTTCTTTTATTGCATGAGTTGGATAGTATTGCTATGCTAAAACTACTATCTCCTTTATACTAGTTGTGTCTAGCACCCATGACAACTTAGTAGAATTATTGATTCTATGCAAAAATTGCTTTCTGGAAATGTTAAAATCTACTAAGTTAATGAATAATCTAGGTGGAAGTGGTTTTGCATGGTTTATGTTGAGTGGATACTCAGGACCATGTACATGGGGGTTTTCACCTAAGATAGTTTACTATACTTAGGACCATGGTATGTGGGGGTTCTCACCTGAGAGTTCACTTGAGGATTGCCACCCAGGTACAAAGGGACCAAAGTTTTGTCCAAGTGAAGATGCTTCCCGTGCAACCATGTGGTATAATGGCTCTGCCTTGACTTTTCCCCAAAGGTCTCGTCTCGACTCTCTCCTTTTCCTTAGCACAAATTGAGTGCTTGAGGATAGTTTGGGTTTGTTGGGTCCCATGGTGAAAGTGCACAACCTCTGCAGAGTTAAAACTAAGTACTTAGCCGTGTCTCCGGTTATGGATAATTTGAGCAGCTAATCAAGGATTCAACGGAGGTTTCCCAACATTCCAATTTCTAAAGTTAAAATTTTGAAGGTTGAACAAAGGTGGAAAAGAGGGTGGTTTTCATGCCATACCTGCTTTGACAAAAGAAAAATGTTTTGTAAAGAATTAGGAAAAATTGGCTTTGTGCAAATTAACCTCAAACTCCACCAGCCAAATATGCATATAGGTTATTAGAGTTATTCCATTAAGTGTCCACATAGTGTCACTTGCCAGATCCATTTTTAATGGTTCTGACCCACTCTGTTGCAACAATTTTATTTGTTGCAGATTGTTCAGATGACGAGTGAGATTACGATTAAGGTTTCGAGTCTGCAACCAACATGTTTCGCCTGTGGCACATGAAGATGATGGAGACTCCTTGAAGAATAAATTTCCGCTGATGTACTCTTTCAAGCTAGCCTTGTGCTATGCAAAGTTGTATTTGAACAATTTATTTTACCAAGTCTGGATCATTCGTGTAATAATGATACAATGTTGTGATATTCATCTTAAACTGTGTGTGCAAATGAAATCGATCCAGGGGTTTACACTCTACACAGGTATTTTGCAAAATTTTAAGTGCAGGTACGCTACAGATTTGCATCTAGAAGTTTTACACTACCATCAAAAATCTTTTTAAGGGTGGTAGCCATGCAGTCACAACCTATTGCTAGCCTTTCCGAATCTCGGGACGAGATTCTTTTTAAGGGTGGTAGTCTGTAACATCCCAAGTTTTCAAAAAGTTGAAAAATCAGAAAAGTTTAAAACTTCCAAAAACTACTAAGTATTTTGCTTTAAAAATAAAATCATGCATGCATTCATGAGCATATTTCATTGTTGCATTCGAAGATTTTCAGATGGTGGATTTATAATTTCACTTGAAAACATATTTAAGAAAATAAAAGGGGGCAAGGTATGCCCTTCACATTATTTTAATTATGTGCTATGTTTGTCAAATGCTTGGTTGTATTGTTTGTATATAATTGAAAAATAATTAATTTTCCAATTGTATTATTTTATTGAGGCATAAATATTTTTCTGACATTAAGTGTCAAAATCTATTTAAACACGTTTTGAATTTTTTGAAATTTTATTTAAATTGGAAAGATCTTATTTGAAAGTTTAAATCAAAGTGTTTGTTTTTACAAAACTATAGAAATTGGTTTGAAATCATTTGGATCTATAAATCAAAAGTTATAAAGAAAACAGGAAAAAAAATCGGCCGAACTGGGCCGGCCATGAAGCGAGCGAACGAGCTAACAGAGGCACGATCGAACCAAATTTTCCAGAAAACGTGTTTTCTAAACTACCTTCGGTTAAATGCGAATATCTCAACAAATATGACTCCAAATCCGGATCCGCCTGTTGCTACGCGTTCATAACTTCGAGCCCAAGCTATTCCACCGACCATTAGCCTATATAAACATTTGTAACAGCCGGCATTTCTTTTCCCCTTTTCGTCCCACCGAAACCCAAATCAGCAAAATAGTATTTCGCTTATCTACCCGCCAAAACGATCTCGAATCGCACCGGAGCCTGAAGCAATATTGAAGATCTCTCCAATATCTTTCCATCCCGAGAGGCCTCAACTCTTTTCATCAACCGTGGAGGAAGAATTTCGAAGCGCCATCTTTCAGATCTGAATTCGTAATTCCTAGATCTCTTCGTACTCGGATCTTCAAATCGAAATTCCTTTGGTGAGAAGTTAGATTTAACCCTGATCTACAATTTTGTTTTTGAACACTTTTTGTTTTGACGTACGGAATTTTCTGTACAATACAGTTTGCGTTTGACGTTTTTCGAAGAAGAAAACCATCTCAAATATTCGGGGCCTGATAACCAAAGTTGTCTCCTGATCAAGACCTTTCGTTTGCCCCAAACCTCACCTCTTTTGGTCGAGCGAGCTAGGAGTTATTCACGGTCAAAGTTTCGGACCAGAAAGGTAAATTGTGATTTGTGACTAAACTATTCATCTACTGATATTATATTTGTGCTAGTTAGAAAGAGCACGTAATTTTTTACAACTTTCATTTAGATTGTTTTCCCATCCGAGCAACTTTATTTCTGGTCAAAATCAGTAGTCAAAACCCAGTCAGCGACCACGTCGGATCCAGTCAGCGCCCCGTCATCATCGCGTCAGCACAACGTGCCAGGGACTTCAGCGCGAAGATTCTTCTGTTTTCTTTTCAGTTTAGCCCCTGCAATTTAGATCTATCATTAGTTTTTAACCGTAGATCCAAATTAAGCAAACTAGGACTTTTTGAAAAGCCCTGAACACGTAGAATCTTTTAGAACTGTCGAAATTCAAATTTGACAAACATAAATTGGTTCAAATTTAAATAGCCTTGTTTGGTGATTTTTGGCATAGTTTAAATTCTATACATCTAAAAATTGCAAATAAAATATTTTTGGATACCTTATGATGTTTGCTAACAGTCCCTTGCGCCCAAAATATTTTTTGGATAAGTTAAAAGGGTTTTGGTTGTTATATGCTCATGTGACTATTTTTGACCTAGTTTATTTTCTGTAATTATTTTCAATATGTTTTCTCTAGCTAATTTGTGGTAAGGACTAACCTTAGACCAGAGAGACAAAAACCAAAGCCCTTAGAATATTTCTAAGTTATTTTTCCTAGTTTACCCTCCTAGTTGAAAACCACTAAGTCTGGATTAGTGAAAATCCATGGAGAGGATGATACAATTGTCAACTCGAAGATTTTCAACATGAAGATAGAAAACTCATGAAGGAGTTAGCAATGTCAGAAGCATCTCCAAGAAGAAAAGTACTTAGAAGAAAATCAAGAGGAGCTTCAAGATGATAACTTAGGACCATGGTATGTGGGGGTTCTCACCTGAGAGTTCACTTGAGGATTGCCACCCAAGTACAAAGGGACCAAAGTTTTGTCCAAGTGAAGATGCTTCCCGTGCAACCATGTGGTATAATGGCTCTGCCTTGACTTTTCCCCAAAGGTCTCGTCTCGACTCTCTCATTTTCCTTAGCACAAATTGAGTGCTTGAGGATAGTTTGGGTTTGTTGGGTCCCATGGTGAAGGTGCACAACCTCTGCAAAGTTAAAACTAAGTACTTAGCCGTGTCCCCGGTTATGGACAATTTGAGCAGCTAATCAAGGATTCAACGGAGGTTTCCCAACATTCCAATTTCTGAAGTTAAAATTTTGAAGGTTGAACAAAGGTGGAAAAGAGGGTGGTTTTCATGCCATACCTGATTTGACAAAAGAAAAATGTTTTGTAAAGAATTAGGAAAAATTGGCTTTGTGCAAATTAGCCTCAAACTCCACCAGCCAAATATGCATATAGGTTATTAGAGTTATTCCATTAAGTGTCCACATAGTGTCACTTGCCAGATCCATTTTTAATGGTTCTGACCCACTCTGTTGCAACAATTCTATTTGTTGCAGATTGTTCAGATGACGAGTGCGATTACGATTAAGGTTTCGAGTCTGCAACCAACATGTTTCGCCTGTGGCACATGAAGATGATGGAGACTCCTTGAAGAATAAATTTCCGCTGCTGTACTCTTTCAAGCTAGCCTTGTGCTATGCAAAGTTGTATTTGAACAATTTATTTTACCAAGTCTGGATCATTCGTGTAATAATGATACAATGTTGTGATATTCATCTTAAACTGTGTGTGCAAATGAAATCGATCCAGGGGTTTGCACTCTACACAGGTACCTTGCCAAATTTTAAGTGCAGGTACGCTACAATATAAAAGTTTTCCACTCCTCCCATCCATCTTACACAAACCATGGCTAACCGAATCCTCGGGTCCCTGCCAACAATCACATACCGTGGATGAGTGTCTATATTTTGAGAGGTGTGTATGTCTATGTCAAAGAATGAAAAATAGAAAAGACAGTACGTCACAAGCCAACTAGACTCACAAGAGCGCCTCCCATTGAAGGACGCAACTGGTATAGAAGGTCATCCCTCTTTCTCTTTTGTTTACACAATTATGCTTTGACTAATAAATCAGGGGCAAAAAGAGTGAAGAGAATTTGTATTATTATTTGGGGCTGGGCACCCCACTGCCAGCTCTTCTAGCATTTGGATAAGCGGATGAAGCCACTAGTCCAGGTGTGTGAGTCCAATCAACAAGTGAGATAAAGATTCTCTCCTCATGAGCTAAAACAGGAACACGAAACAGAGATAATTTTGAAGGTTTAAAGGTAACACATGAGCAATTTACTTGGAGTGGCGGTGAATTACCACATATAGGTAGGTATGGTGGACACAAATGGCAAGGTTTTGGGGCTCAAGGTTTGGATACACGAGAAGCATTCTCTCTCAGTACAGGTTTTTGGCTAGCAAGGTTGGGTATCAAGCATAAGAATCGAAGCAAAACAAACAAACACATATATGATAAAGCCAATCATGCAATCTTCCTTGAAGGTGCAAACAAACTTATTTGAGAATACTAAGCTTATTAGCTAACAAATAAGAAAGATCGTGGAATAATATATCTTCATGCAACTCCCTTTTTTCTACTTAAGTCTCAACAAATTGTTGCTACTGACCAATGCTAAGTTTTCCAAAACCAACTAGATTATCTAGAATCTCCAACATTGATACCAATACTAATAACAAGATCAATCATATAACAAAAATTTCAAACTAAAATAAAATGAAACAAGTAGATGATGAAACTTCTCATTAATATTTCATTACGGGAACTCAAACCAAGGGATACAACAATTACCAACTAAGGAGGAACACTTCCATACTGCAAACCATCCTATATGATATTTCCTCTACTCATGATATGACTCTACTAAAAGGTAAAAGGGTGAAAGATAAAAATGATACCGCGACACTCCCCCAAGCATGGAACAAGCCAAGGGGATGTCAATACCAATGAAGAATCAATTCTTTGGTGGTGATGGTGAATCCTTCTCATCATCAGTCTTCCAAGGCAAAGGCTCTCCATCCACAAATGTTGTCCTGGTCTCCAACATTCTGAAACTAGCAACAGAGCTTATACGTTTAAACATGTTCTCATACTCACAGTTCTGGTTCTGCAGATCATAGAATTGTGCTTGAAAATTGTTGGTGGTCTTGGTGAGTGGGAAATTCTCCTCCCAAATCTTCAAATTCTCCTTCTTGTATTCAGCGATCTGTTCTCTCTTTATTCTATGGATGATCCAACTTCACGCTCCGCCATCTTCTTGTACCTAAAAACTTCTTGCTCCAGTTCTTCCATCCTAGATTCCAGACTGCCTTCTCCTTTAGGGACCCCGAACATCTTCAATCTGCACCTCCCCATCCTTGAGCAGCAATTCCTTGGGATGCATCTTCAACTCGTTCATGTACGGGTTGACGACGTTCTCAAAGAAATTGTCTTTGGGAGATCCAGGAGAGGACGTTGTGGCTCTAGATCTGAAGATGTAACATGGCAGAAACAGCTCGAAACAGAAACACGACGAGAAAACGATATACAGACCTCGGGGGGTCCGGGGGTTATATAGCAAAAAATATGCATAACGAAAGGAACGTCCAGGTCAAAAACGAGTCGGAGAGGGGCTCCGAGGAGCCCACACCATAGGCTGGCGCGGCCAAGGGTGGGCCCGCACCACCTGGTGGTGTGGTGCCTCCGGGCACCTTCTCCAACTCCTCTTCGGCTCGGTATTTTTCATATTTTCCAAAAATCAATAATTAATAACTGAAAAGGAAATTCCCGAACTTTTTCTTAACAGAACTGTTACCTATTCCAAAACAGACTCTGACGATTCTGGAATCTTCCCCCCAATGAACTTCTCCGGAGTCATTACTTGAATAACGTCCACATCTTCATCATAGGAATCCCTAGAAATATAATGTTTGAGTCTTTGTCCATTTACCGCTTGTGTAGTGTTATCCTTGAGGGAAGCAATTTTTATTGCACCCGAACGATACACTTCTTCAATAATATAAGGTCCTTCCCATCGGGAGAGTAATTTTCCTGCAAAAAATCTTAGACGGGACCGATACAATAGAATTTCTCACCAACGGGAAACTCTCTTTTATGGATTCTTTTATCATGCCATTGTTTAACTTTCTCTTTGAATAGTTTGGCATTTTCATAAGATTCACATCTCCATTCATCTAAATGATTCAAATCAAGCATTCTTTTCTTACCTGCAAGTTTAAAATCTTTATTTAATTCTTTCACTGCCCAATAAGATTTGTGTTCTAATTCTAAAGGCAAGTGACAAGCTTTTCCGTAAACCATTTTATAGGGAGACATACCCATAGGATTTTTATAAGCAGTTCTATAAGCCCATAAAGCATCATTCAACTTATCTGACCAATTCTTCCTAGATTTATTAACGGTCTTTTGCAAGATAGATTTAATTTCTCTATTTGATAATTCTACTTGCCCACTGGTTTGAGGATGATAAGATGAGGCAATTCTATGATTAACATCATATTTAGCAAGGGTCTTTCTAAAACCACCATGAATAAAATGAGAACCTCCATCACTCATAAGATATCTAGGCACACCAAACCTAGGGAAAATAACATCTTTAAGCATTTTTATGGAGGTCTCACCATCAGCACTTTTAGTAGGTATAGCTTCTACCCACTTAGTAACATAATGAACAACAACAAGAATATGAGTATAACCATTCGAAGGAGGAAAAGGACCTAGAAAATCAAATACCCAACAATCAAAAGGTTCAATGACAAGAGAATAACTCATAGGCATTTCATTACGTCTAGAAATATTTCCTACTCTTTGACATTCATCACAAGATAAAATAAATTTACGTGCATCTTTAAAGAGGGTAGACCAATAGAAACCTGATTGTAGAACCTTTTGTGCCGTTCTATCTCCAGCATGATGTCCTCCATAAGCACTACCATGGCACTTCTTCAATATTTCATGTTGTTCATGATCTGGTACACATCTTCTCATAATACCATCTACTCCTTCTTTATATAAATGTGGGTCATCCCAAAAATAATGCCTCAATCATAGAATAATTTTCTTCTTTGTTGAGCTGTAAACGTTGGAGGAAAATACTTTGAAACAATAAAGTTAGCATAATCAGCATACCATGGACTATCTTGGGTTTTTACCTTTATTGCAGCCAACTGTTCATTTGGAAAACAGTTAACATGAATAGGATCAAAAGTAACATGAATAGGATCAAAAGTAATGTTTTCTAATCTGGACAAGTTATCAGCAAGAGGATTTTCAGCACCCTTCCTATCCACAATATGCAAACCAAACTCTTGTAAAAGCAACACCCATCTAATAAGCCTAGGCTTAGCAACTTTCTTTCCCATAAGGTATCTAATAGCAGCATGATTAGTATGAATAGTAACCTTTGAATCAACAATATAAGGCCTAAACTTATCACATGCAAATACTACAACTAAGAACTCTTTTTCAGTAGTAGCATAATTCTTTTGAGCGGCATCAAGAGTCTTACTAGCATAATGAATAACATTCAACTTCTTATCTATGCGCTGTCCAAGAACAGCACCAACAGCAAAATCACTAGCATCACACATAATTTCAAAAGGTAAATTCCAATCAGGTGGTTGAACAATAGGAGCAGTGGTTAAAGCCTTCTTTAAAGTTTCAAAAGCTTCCTTACAATCATCATCAAAAACAAATGGTACATCTTTTTGAAGAAGATTAGTAAGAGGCTTTGATACTGTATAGAAATCTTGAATAAACCTCCTATAAAAACCAGCATGACCAAGAACACTATGAATACCTTTAACATCCCTAGAACAGGGCATTTTCTCTATGGCTTCCACTTTAGCTCTATCAACTTCAATACCTCTTTCAGAAAATTTATGTCCAAGAACAATTCCTTCATTAACCATAAAGTGGCATTTCTCCCAATTAAGAACAAGATTAGTTTCCTCACATCTCTGCAAAACTTTATCAAGGTTGTGCAAACAATTATCAAAAGAAGTTCCATAGACTGGAAAATCATCCATGATTTCTTTACAAAAACCATGAAAAATAGCAGACATGCATCTTTGAAAAGTAGGAGGAGCATTACACAAACCAAAAGGCATATGTCTATAAGCATAAGTACCATAAGGACAAGTAAAGGTTGTTTTCTCTTGGTCTTGCTTCCTAACAGCAATTTGAGAAAACCTAGAATAACCATCAAGAAAGCAAAAATGAGTTTTCTTAGACAAACTCTCTAGCATTTGATCAATAAAGGGCAAAGGATAATGATCTTTATTAGTAACTTTATTAACCTTTCTAAAATAAATGTACATTCTATAACCAACTACTACTCTTTGTGGAATGAGCTCATTGTTTTCATTAGGCACAACAGTCATTCCTCCCTTCTTAGGGACACAATGCACAGGGCTCACCCATCTACTATCAGTAATAGGAAAAATAATACCAGCATCAAGAGGTTTTAATACCTCATTTCTTACCACTTCCTTCCTCTTAGGAATTAAACGGCGTTGATGTTCAACTACTAGCTTTGCATCAGGTTCAATATTAATAGCATGCTGACATATAGTAGGATAAATTCCCTTCAATTCATCAAAAGTATATCCAATAGCTCCACGGTGTTTCTTCATAATTCCCAATAATCTTTCCTGTTCTTCTCCCGAAAGTTTAGCACTAATAATAACAGGATATATTTTCTTATCATCAAGATAAGCATATTTAAGATCATCAGGCAGAGGTTTTAAATCAAAGATAGGATCCTCCTTGGGTGGTAATGTTGTACCCAAGTCTTCCACAGGTAAATTATGTTTCAGTGTCACCGGTTGACGAAGAAGAATATCGTCAATCTCATTTCTCTCTTCCATAAAGACATCACCCTCATGGTCCTCCATATATTGCTGCAAAGCATTGTCAGGAGCAAGAGCAATAGAAGCAAGTTGTTCAACTTTAAAATTCTCATCGGGCAATTTAGATTCATAAGGTGCTCTAGCAAATTTGGAGAAATTTAACTCATAATATTTTCCATCAAATTTAGTCAAAATCTTCTCTCTTTTACAATCTATAATTGCACCACAAGGGTTCAAGAAAGGTCTACCAAAAATAATAGGACAAGTCCTACTAGCAGCCTTACCAAGTACTACAAAATAAGTGGGGTATTTAGTCTTACCACACAAAACTTCCACATCTCTAACAATACCAATTGGAAAAACAGTCTCTCTATTAGCAAGCTGAATAACCACATCAATGTCTTTAAGCTCACAAGAACCAATTTCATGCATTATTTATCTATAAAGCTCATAAGGTATAGCACCAGAACTCGCACCAATATCACACAAACCATAATAGAAATGATCACCAATCTTAACAGAAAGCACAGGAACACTAGTTTTCTTAGGTCTATGAGGATGGGAAACAATATTAGATGCATCCTTAGAGAAGACAATGTGTTCATCCTCCACATTTCCACAAACAAGATCTTTCACTATTGCTATAGTAGGTTCAACAATTATTTGTTCATCAGGTTCAATAGATTTCTTATTACTCTTATCAACCACACAAGCCACCATAGAGTGTTGTTTCACCTTAGCAGGGAAAGGCATTTTTTCAACATATGGCTCAGGAATAGCAGGATTAACAACATGCACTTCTATATTACTAGCAGGAACAATATCTTTATAAGGTGCATGGTTCTTGTGATAATTCTTTTTAGGAATATCAAGATAGGAGGCAAAAGCTTTAACACAGTTTGCAAAATTTTGAGAATCAAGACCACAGACAACACTAACATCATAGAAATAATTGGTTCCCATAAAAGATTTAATGCTTCATAATCATAATTTATACCTGACTTTCTACCTTTGTCATTCTCCCGTCCTTCAGTGTTTTCTTGAATACGGTCAAGAAGATCCCATTTAGCTTCTTCCTTCATACATGTGAATGATCCAGAACAAGAAGCATCCAATAAATCCTTATCATGAAGAGAAAACCTTGCATAAAAATTATTGATAACAATATTTCTCGGGAGTTCATGAACCGGACATTTAAGCATTAATAACTTCATTCTTCCCCACGCTTGGGCAATACTCTCTCCCTCATGAGGCCATAAATTATAGATTTGATTCCGGTCTTTATGAATCTCACTAGGATGATAAAATTTAGAATAAAAGAGAGGAACAATTCCCCCCCCCCCATTCAATAGAATAACCATTCTTCAGTAATTTGAACCATTAAGCGGCTCTTCCTTTCAGTGATAAGGAAAGTAATTTCCTTTTAACTTGATCCATTATAATACCTGCACACCTGAATAACTCCATGTATAAAGAGCAAATGATCACCGGGATGGACAGTTCCATCACCGTAATAGCAGTTATCCATAACACGTCCAACAATTTTCATAGCTATTTATAAGGATCTAATTTAGCAGAAGACGGGTTACCAACTACCCTAATAGCAACGGTAGAAGTACCCCTAAACAGAGAACCAAAAGTATTCTCCATAATGAAATAAAACAGCAGACAGAAATAAAAACAACACTCACAGTAAAAGTTTCTCTTACCAATTCCACTTACCGATAACGCTTCACTCCCCGGCTACGGCGCCAGAAAATAGTCTTGACGACCCAAAAGTATAGGGGGTGTATCGTAGTACTTTCAATAAACAAGAGTGTCGAACCCAACGAGGAGCAGAAGGTGTTGACAAGCAGGTTGGATAGAGGATTCACTGTAAACACTAGCAAACGGGTTTTTGGAGGTTTTTGATATAGCAGATAAATAAAGTGCGAGTAAATAAAGTGCAGTAAATAATATTGCAGTGAGTGGCCAATCCTTCTCCCATGTCCTCAAGAACAACACGAACTACTCATAAGACATCATATGGATCATAATCAGAGGTGATATAATGGATGATAACAATCTGGTCGTAAAGTGCAAACACCGACAAATCTCACAAGCATCAACTACTAACAAGTAATCCACACCGGGAGAGAGATCTAATGTAAAACAATGATAGAAGACCCTAATTGTTACAGTGAGATGACGGTGGTTGATGAGGGTGATGGTGCTATCGATGAGGATGATGATGGTAATGATCCCGAGGAAGCCCGGAGTGATGACGGTGACGATGGCGATGATTTCCCCTCTCCGGAGAGGAATTTCCCCGACAGATTTCTCCCTGCCACAGAGCTTTTCTCTATCGGATGTTTTCCGCCCCGAGGCGGCGGCGAAATAATTCTTCGATGATGGTCTGGGGATTAGGGTTCCCTGGGGGTCAAGTACGCGAAAGATGTCGACCAGAGGTGGGCCAGGGTGGCCACACCACCTGGTGGCGCGGCCAGGGTGTGTGCCACCTCATGGTGTGGGCCCCTCGTGGCCTCGTTTGGCCCCCCTTCTGGCTGGAGTCCTCCTCTGAACTTCTAAGATCCCTCTGGTGTCCCCCTTCTTCTTCTGATCTTCTAAAATAGGGTATCTCGATGGTGCTTTTTCCATCGGAATTCTGGTCCCGATGTTTATTCTCCAAAAATTATGAAACATGCAAAATAAGATAAAATAACATAAGGGATGCATCATAACATGAAATATATCAATGAATAACAGAAAATAACAACATAAAACAGTGATGCAAAATGGATGTATCATCGTGTCATTCTGGCGTTAGTCCGTCTGATTCCCACGTGGGCATCCGTGAGCCCCAATGGCAGTGTCTCGGGCAGGTTCCTCGTGGACGCACCCACCCCGGGATACCGCCTCTTCTTCATCTGGGACCGCCTGGCCCGTTGGTTTCTCTCACTGCTGCATGGGCTCGCTTATCCCTCGACTCCCGACACCCCCGCGGGGGCGGTGTCGACAAACACCTTAAGACATCAAACGCCATGAGGAGACATTCATATTTGAACAACCAAAGAAACCAATCCACCCAGGTGGTTCATTAAACTTAGTACTTTTATCCTTAACATCTAAATAAAACATTTGAGAGCATAATTAAGCAATTCTATTAAGTTCAATGTTTTCTACACTATCAGGACAATAAAGGTAGCTACACACTACTTGGGATATTAGCATAGAATAACACTTATGCAAAAGATATTTCGTAACATGCAACTACTCAAAAGCTCTAATGCATGTAGAAAATACATAGGTAGTTTATGTTGTGTCACTTTCCTTTGAACTTGGTGAAGAAATCACACTCTCTTCACAAAAGATCGTTGCTCTCCGTACAATCTATACATTGAAAACACAATAACAGAATAAACAAGCATCCTAGCAATCAAACATACAAGTGAAGAATGCAAACAAAGCAACAACCATAGCAAAAGGGGCTTAACCAAGTTGGCTAGGAAAATGTTAAGTTTATCACAATAATTCAATTTACAAAATGAATCATAGTGAAAGGGTCTAGGACTCATTACTAGGGAATGGGTTGGTCAAGACTTGGGTTTGAAGGATCCATTCTCTAATGATTCCATACTTGTCAAGGAAGTTCCAAGAGTTCACTTGGGATGGACTAGGTTTTCCATTTTTGGTTAAGGCTAGTCTAAGTTCAATCCATGAAGACAAGGCAAAAGTAATATTGTGACGATGTCTTGGATTTTCCATTTGGGTCTATGGTTGGATAAAAACAAACTTGATACAAATCAACTTGCATAGGTGGTATGGTTGCTCCAAGGTTTCACATTGTTGGTCCTCTTGAAGATCATCTTCAGGCTCCCATTTAGCTTCCTCCTCAGTGTGATGACTCCATTGATTCATGTAGAACTTCATGTTTTTGGCTAAAGTGTTTAGAAGTAAACCATGTTTACATGAATCTACTAAGAGGTTTTAGTTACTAGGGACTCTAACAAGTTCACACTTAACCTATGAAATTTTGCGAATGGTCTTGAATTAGGCTCTTCCTATCCTTTTCACATTCTTCCAAGTGATTCTTCAGTTCTTGGTGTTGTCCACCACTCTTGCTTGATGATATACATGCCCTTATCCATGGGGTGACTTGATCATGATGTATTATTGATTCTTAACGTCTTCTGTCTTGGCTTCGTCTTCCACTCCACATTCTACTCTATTATTTGGCTAACATGTATTGAGTGTTGGTCTTAATCAAAATGATCACACCACAATCTCTTCTAATAGGGTTTCACTATTACTACACAATTTCTAAGTGGATAAGACTATGGAGGTAATTTTGGGACAAAGTTACATGGATATGATTCAAGGGTCACCAATGGCCTGGGTAAAGTTCTCTCTAGTCCAAGTTTATTGTTTGGAGCAATTTTGAATAAGAAAACTTATTCTAATTACTTATGGAAATAAATCCATGTAAAAATAATAATCAAATGGCCAACTTAAATTTAAGTTAAATCTAATCTTGTCCAAACATTATTTCGGGCATAATGGTCTGTTAGAACACACATTAAGGTTTCCAAATATATTTTATTTGCATTTTTTTGATTTGTAGAATTTAAATTATGCTAAAATTCATCCAAATGTCTGTTTTAAATTTGGCCAAATTGAAAGTATTCAAATTTGAATTTGAATAGTGCTAAAAGTTTCTACATGTCATGGGCTATTCAAAAACTCTAAGTTTGCTAAATTTGGGATTCTAGATCAAAATTTATGAAGGTTCAAAGTTTTAGGATCTTTTTTGCAAAACTACCAATTATTTCTACTGGGAGAAAAATACAGAAAAATGGTTGGCCACGTGGCTAGATCTGATTGGCTAGAATTGTTGACTGGGCGCTGACTGTGTTGCTGACCAGGCGCTGACGAGGCAGACACGTGACGTGATCCTATTGGTTGTACCCCTTCGTGTAAGTGATTTAAGTCTATACCGTCCAGATCAGATCCAACGACTAAGGGGGCTAGGGTTACCTTGGCGCCGGAGTGGTCACCGGAAAATGGTGGTGTGGAGGCCGGCGTTGCAGAAGTTCGACGGCGGGGATGCTCCGGTGGTTGCCTCACTTCGGGAAGACGGCCTAGAGGCGCGATGTCACACGGAGATCTCGATCGTGGTGACAGCGATCTCCACGGGATCCTCTGTCGACGGTGGTGTCCAGTTGTTGTGTCGTAGCTCCGGTGAGATTTAGAAAATGATGGCGGGGAAGGTGGCTGAATCGAAGGAGGGCATCAACACGCGCGCACGGGATAGGGAAAGACTAGGGGTCAAAAAGGGCGGCGGGGGACTCACTGCAGTGACCGGATTTGACGACGCACGATGGTAGCAGTGTTTGAAGTCCGGCAAGAAAATCCGGCTGCGTGGACGCGCAATTCATAGGGAAGGTAGAGGGGAAATGGAGAGGGTGCGTATGGCTTTAAGGGGGAGGCGCGGGGAATTCAATCAGGGCTCTAGTCACACAGATTTAATCGATGAAGAAACGAGGGGGAGTAACAACAGAGGAGGGGAAACGGCTGGAGGTGAGGGATGACGGGTGGGGCCTTCTGTCATAATTTTATTCTTCTATTTTCTGGTTTTCTCTTTTCTTTAATAATTTTTGTTTCACACCTCCAAATGACCTCAAAATAATTTCTAAAATTTTCTAATAAAAAATTCTTTCAACTGACAGATCTCAAATTTTGAAATTTGGTTTTCAAAATTTGAATGATTTCTTAAATGATTTAAAATGCCTTTTAAATATAGAAAATCAATAATTAGGAAATTTGGCTTTATAAAAATAAAAAATTCTAAAAATAAAACTATTTAGTTTATAAATCATAATATGTCTACTCCTGGGTGTAGCTACACCCACATGTGTTTAGTATGATGTATGTAGTATCTATCATACCGGAGAGTATGTACATGTAGCATGCAGTATATATTACTATTTCGGCAGTATATATACTACTTTTTATGTAGTATGTGTAATTTTTCTACATACTCCTTTTATATTTAGATATATACCGGTATTTTGAATATATAGTGCAAACTACGTGCTCAATTTCATAATTTTTACGAAACTTGTTTTGGAGTATCTTAGATATAGTATATGAACATATTCAGACCGAAAAAGTATGACACATACCTCCATACCGCAGTATATGAGAACCGGGTGTAGCTACACCCGGGAGTAGAAACATTTTCCCTTGTTTTGTGCCCAAATCAAATATTGAAACTCATTTTAATATTTAAATTATTGATAAATGCTTTGAAACAAAATAATAGTTTTGAGCATTCATATTAATAAATAAATATTATCAAGGCTCAAAGTCCTCATGTTTTAAAATACCAAAATAATATTTCTAAACAAAAAATATAATTCAAAACCTTTTTAGTTTTCAAACATTGATCGAAAATAGTTTTATCTCTTTGCATAATTTTTATTTGATAAAAAATCATGGTTTCTAAAATAGAGGCATATTTGGATTGACAATTCCAATAAAAATTGGAATAAACATATTATTTATTTTGTGTTTGTAGTTTTTTTGGTGTCTTGCATTAACAGGAAAACAAAAGTTCCGAATTTTAGTGATCTTTGAACTTTCCAAAAATCAGGGATGTTACAAAGGTTGTCACACAAATCGGCGAAAATCAAATATTTCAGTGGAATAAGACCATAATTTAACAAGTTTTGAACACAAATTAAAACACATCAAACTAGGTGTTGCCCTTGAGTCTCCAAAGATGCTCCATCAGATCATGTTGCATCTCTTTATGCACTTGTGTGTCTCGGATCTCCTGTCGCATAGCAAGGAATGCATTCCATGCCGCATGCACCTTATGATCAATAGCTGCAAGAAGACCCTACCTAAAATATAGTTCAGTGGCAACCACTAGGTTGTCCCGCTCGCTCTCAATGATCATGTTGTGCAAGATCACATAACAATTCATCGCCTCCCACATATGAGATTTCAACCAGGTCAGAGAGGGTACCGAACAACAGAATACCGAGATTGGAGCACACCAAATGCCCGCTCAACATCCTTCCTGCAAGCCTCTTGGCGTTGAGCAAACCAAGACTGCTTTCTTTGCATAGGGTTGGAGATAGTCTTCACAAATGTTGACCAACTTGAATAGATACCATCTGCTAGGTAGTATCCCTTGTTGTACTGGTGGCCATTGACCTCAAAGTTCACTGGAGGGGCATGGCCTTCAACAAGCTTCGCAAAGACATTGGAGCATCGCAGGTTGTTGATGTCATTGTGAGTTCCTGCCATATGCCAAAGAAGGCGTCCCAAATCCAGAGATCCTCTGTAGCCACTGCCTCAAGTACCACACCACAAGCTCCTTTCGTGCCTTCGTACATCCCCTGCCAAGCAAACAGACAGTTCTTCCATGCCCAATGCATAGAGTCGATGCTTCCAAGCATCCCGAAAAATCCTCTTGCTTCATTCTATGCTAGGATCCAAGCATTATCTTCAGCATTGGGTGATCATAAGTACTTTGCTCCAAACACTGCCACCACTGCTCTATAGAATCTCTTCAAACAATCAATGGCGATGGACTCGGCCATGTGCATATAGTCATCTTGTGTACCGCTGGGAGCGTCGTACGCAAGCATCCTCATAACTACCATGCATTTCTGGATTAAGGAGAAGCCAACTGTGCCGGTGCAATCCTTCTTGCAAATTAAATAGTTGTCGTACTCTGGATGGCATACACAATGGTGAGGAACAACTTCTGGCTCATCCAGAATCGGTGCTGAAACACTACCTCGCCGTGCAATGGAGCATCGGCGAAGTAGTCAGCACAGTGAATGCAGTAGCCCTCCATCTGCTGCATCATCTTGCTCTTCTAGCGACCATACACCGAGCCACCTCACCGGGGATGTGTGTTTTGCGCGAACAGGCCGACCCGAGCGGCGAGGATCTTGAGGTGCTCGTCTTCATTGATGCGTGCATCAGCTTCTTCGTCCATCAGAGCGGCAAACATCTCCTTGTCGTTGGAGTCCATTGCTAAATAGGCAAAACCCTGAACACCTCATGGGTGTGGCGGGCCGTTGGCTTCCTATGACCTCGCTGGGAAGCGGAAAGCTCGCCATAAGGGGGAGGGAGGTTGGTGTGGCTACAGCTGGTATTTGCAACAGCGGAATGGATGTCTAGCGGCGGCACGGCAGCGGCGAGCGGAGGGGTGTCACCGACGTCGGCATGGAGGTGCACGGGAAGGGACGAGAGGGGAATATAAGTCTGTAAACGTGGTTTAACGCCTGACTATGCTAGCCCATAAGCCACGGTTTCTTCCGCCAGAGCCCCCAAACGCCCCCCCCCCCCCCGATGCGTTGGGTTTGGCCTGGGTGCGGCGAGTGAAAATTTGGCCCAAACTGCCGCTATTTGGCATCCTGGGGGCGCTAAAAAGATAGTATGGGAACCTAGAGGGAGGGTGAATAGGTGCTACTTAAAATTTTAATACTTTTTCGATTTAGGCTTGACACAAAAGGTAAATTCTCAAAATATTCAACTACGGTGAATTTACCTATATGACAAGAGCAACACCAAGCAAGATACAAACACAAAGTAAAGGAGAGGGAACGAGGTAACCGATAATGGAAGCACGCGGAGACAAGGATGTATTCCCGAGTTCCTCCTTTTGAGGGGAGTACTTCTCGTTTGAGGGGTGTGAGTTTTGCCATGAAGGCCTACTCGATGGCACAAAGGCATCACCCTATTCTCCGATGAATTTCGCCACAAAGGCCTAGTTCACCTTCCACTATTGATTCCCTTCAAGGCGGAAATTGGTGGCTTTACAATGAGCTTGAGACAACCGAATTGGGGGCTCCCAAGAGCACCAACAATCTTGCTTCAATCAACAAGTGAGCAACAATGGGGTCTAGGTTTTCCACAAGGAAACCCTAGACTAGATTCCCTGGAGTGAATGAGGGGAAATGAAGAACGGGTTGGTGAAGATGTAGATCGGGGCCTTCTCCTTCAATCCTCCAAAGATCAACGAATTTGGATGTAGGATTTGGGAGAAATCTAGCTTTTGGTGATCTCAAAAAATGGGGACTTCAATGTTGGACGGGCTACCTCTTGGGGAAGAAGAGGATGGGCTATTTATACTCGTCCCCTGAAATCTGATCGTTTGAGTAATTATTGCTTCACCCGGCAGTACCGAACGCCGTCCGGTAGTACCGACCTCACAGATCTTCACCGGGTCAATGCAGGCATCACAAACAGAAAACCACGGTCAGTACTACCGCACGCGGGCAGTAGTATCGAATCCTAGACATGAACACTTGACGATACCAGTACCCACTTCTGTAGATCCCGACAGTACCGCGCGGCAGCGGTAGTACTGCAGGGTGGCACACTCCCAACTGTTGTATCCACTACGCCTTACTGGACGAGGCCGGTAGTACAGTGCTGACGTTACTACCAAGCCACTCCGGAAGTGCCATATTTTGACCACTGGGTTCCAGTACCATTTTACTGGAAAACCTGGTAGTACCGGCCGAACTCCAGTAGTATCGCTCCAGGCAGAAACCCCATAAACTGACTGTATCTTTAATATGAAATCAACGGGGATTTGCAATAGATCACATGTCATATAAATATAGTTATCAAGCACAAAGAAACCCTACAACACTTAGCACACATTATATCTCAAATTGTGTTGTCAACAAACATCAAAACATAAGGATGGAAATGCTCTTTCAGGCGCGACTGGGCAAAAATGGCGCTCCCGCAAAAAAATGGCTTTGGGGGCTCCTAGGGAGACGGATGGAGATGCTCTAAGGAGAGGAGGATGATATAAGAATATCAAGACTGGACAAAAGCTCATGCTTGGGGATTCCCAATCGCCCCCAAGAAATATCCAAGAAGTACAAGCGTCAAACCTTGGGGATGCCCAAGGCATGCCCTTCTTCATCAACAATATTATCATGTCACCTTTCAAGACATTATATTTGTAGTTCTTCACATACTATATGTTATTCTTGGAGCATCATTTTATTTTGCTTTCATTTTTTGTTTTGCTTGCTTGTCATAGCTCTGATTGATCCTATAATTCTTGTTTGGGAGAGAGACACGCTCCGCTTTTTCATTATAATACTCTAGTTCTTTAGAGTATTCATTTTTCTAGTGCTCGTTCATTAGCTCTTGTTTTTATTTTATATATTGTTCATAGGTTTCTATTTTTGTTTATTTAGTTGTGAATAGCTCTCTGGTCTTTAATGAATATTTGTTTATAGTGTTGTTCTAAATAAGTTGTTTCGTCTTAATTGCAACAGGAAAATGTCATGCATGTGTTAGTGGTATGAGGAAAAGCTACATAATCTTGTAGATCATTAAATTGTTTCACATGATTCATTTATGTGGTTATTGAGATATTAGTACGCTTAATGGGTAAACTTGCTAGTCTAGTAAAGTAAAAACAATTAATGGTTCGTCTAAAAGCTTGAAACTGTGCCACACTTGAATAATCAGTTGAAAGTATGATCGTATATGACTTCCAATGTGGATAGCAACCGTAATATTTTTTTACACACGCTACGATCGGGGTATCCAACAGTGACTTGTCATTACCATAGATGCGCTTGGAGTGATATTCATTATGTCTTGCAAGATCATATTGTTAGTTGGAATCTTTAAACTTGTGAGTTCTTTTTTATTCAAATTAAGGTGTGGTTTTCTGAAACTTCCACTAACCATATTTGCTAGCCTCTACGATGATATGCATTGTCCTTTCTCACATTGAGAGTAGGCGCGTACTTCGCCGGTACATCCAAGCCCCGTGGGAGTACTTCATCATGTTCTCCTACACACAATCCATATATCTTTCTCAAAATAGCCACGATACCTACCTAGCACGGAATTTCATGGCCGTTCCGAGATATATTACCATACAACATCCATCTACATTATGTTACTTGATGACGTGCTTGATTGTTATATTGCATTAAGTTTGATGCATCAGAGTTATGTTACTATGAGTTATGAGTACTAAAAGTATGATGAATCATTGTAATATAGAATGTTGCCCCTACCGGTAAGGATTTGAAAAGTCCAAAGAGACCATAAAAAGGGTCCAGAGTGGCCACAACAGAAAGATCCCAAAGAGGATAAATGACAGAAAATATAAAAGAGTCACGGAGTCCACCATATAGAAAGAGAGAGAGGGGGCAGCACTACTATGCTTTATTTCACACCTGTGTCTGTGTTTAGCACATATACTTTAGTTTGGAGAGAGTTTTCATATTATTACTTGTATAACTATGTGGGGATCCTTACATTATAAAACTTCGCTTGTATATTACAAATTTACAATGATGATCCTCCTCAAAAGTGCTCTAGGTCTTCGTGAGCAAGAAAGTTGGATGCACCTCCGCTAGTTCCATTAGAGAGATTTCATACACTTATAACTCTATGTGAATCCGTTGTGTGACAATCGCTACTCCTTCCATGGCTTTGATTATAAGACTTCCTCTTGTCTAATGATCACTTTCAGCCGTGTGAGACTTTCTTCCATTGACCATCCAAACCCCCCATAATGTTCTCTTATCCATAACATCTTGGTGCCAGGAACCAATGCTAAACACTTACTCGTTTGAGTGCACAAACAACAAGATGATTTTCTACGTGCATATTGTTATCACTTGACTTGATCCTAAAAAAATTATTGTGAGTATTTGATGCATTGGATGATTATATTATTATGCTTGACGCTTAAATAATCTTTAATATAACTTGCACGGTTGATTGTCTTTTAGTATTGATTCGTTGAAAGTTTTTTACTTTAGTTTTCCTAATGGTTTATGCATTATTCATTTGATGTCAACCATAAATCTCAACTCTTATTCATCTGATCATAGTTTACACGATTTACATTATTATTTGATCAAGATTGTGCGGGTAGCATGTCACTTAAAAAATTACATTGTTATCACTTACCTACTCGAGGACGAGCAAAAGTTAAGCTTGGGGATGTTGATACGTCTCAAACGTATCTATAAGTTTTTATGCTCCATGCTTATTTTCTATATGTTTTCCACATGTTTTCCTATATTTTTTAGGACTAACCTATTAATCTAGTTCCCAGTTGCACTTACTGTTTATTTTATCTGTGTATTGCAAAAAAAGTGCCAAAAATGAAAGTTCTCGGAATGACCTGGAATTTTCTGATGGTTTTTTATTCATCGAAAGACTCTAGAAGCCAGAAGGGCGCCTGGAGATGGGCTCCAGGGCCACCATGTGGCCTGTAGGCGTGGCCTACCTCCCACCCGCGCCTGTTGGGCCCCTCGTTGCCTCGGGCACCGCCTCGTGTTGCCTCTTCGCCTATAAAATTACTCTTGACCTAAAAACACCGGATACCAGAGGATTTTTCCAGAAACGCGTCCAAGCTCTGCCACCATCCAAAACCCTAATCCGGGGGACATAAGTCCCTGTTATGGCACTTTGCCGGGACGGGGAAGTGTCCCGGATCCATATTCATCAACGTCGTTGCCTCCCACGATGATGCGGGAGTAGTCCCTCCACGGGGCCGAGGGCTCGTGCTAGTAACTAAGTGGTTATCTCTCTCTCTCCCCACGGTGTGATCTTCATGTGATTATGAGCTATGTTTTTATAGTTGAATTCTAGATGTTTTTCCCTTATTATGTAATGGATATCATGTGCTCAATTGGTTTTATCCAGTATAATCTTACGGATTCACCTTTGTCTCATGGTGCCACGGTGATAGTGCGGGTGTCGTGTGTGACTCTATGGATTATGGATTATAGGGATACTTATCATGAACTTGTTCTAATTTTATTGGATTGAATTGTGAAACCATTAGGTTTCTTGATGCTTGTGTTTAGTATAATCTCTATAGTGCCAAGGTGACAGTGCGGGTGTCGTGGATGTATTAGAATGAGACTATTCAAGAGATATGTTGTGGTGTTTGTTATTACTATCTTTGGATGCTCAAAGTGGCAGGGTTGGGGTGTCCATAGATGTGAAACGTGAACTTTAAGGTGTGTTTGTGTAGTTGTATGCGATTCTCATCCTATTTGATCCATTAGGAATGATTTATGAGTAAATGTCCATCATGCATAGCGTTAGAGGAAATATCATGTGTTTTAGACCTTCTTTACTACAATCGCTACGACGTTCACTTTCAGTTTTGCTACATGTTATCTTGCTGCCATTATTATTTCAGATCACACATATCACCTCTTTCACTTCATACTACACCAATTTCATTGTCTCTTCGCCAAACCATTGCATCTATACAATTACCATTATATTAGGTGTGTTGAGGACGCAAGAGAATCATCCCGTCAATAGCTTATTTTCTTGCACCTTTTGTTACCAATATATTTTGTTAAGTGCTTCTCGGGTGTGGCTGAATTGACAACTCAACTGCTAAGCCTTACGTATTCTTTGATTCCCTTGTGTCTAATCAATAAGTTGGGTTACACCTACCCTCAAAAAATGTTGTGAACCCCTACACTTGTGGGTTATCACTGCGCCAGAAGACAAACATACCAGCGATCGGTGACACTAGGAGATGGAGCTCCTTGAGCGGCTCCGCCATGAGAGGGACACCCGCAAGCTCACTGAGCGATGGCGCCAAGAGATGCTTCGCGAGGAGCGTCTCTTTAGGAGCCGTCCCGAGCCGCATGTGAGGCCGTCCCACACGCCACCACCACCGAATCCCCCTCCAGTCATAACAGCGCCCGTTGGCCGCCGGGTATTGTCCGAGCATTTCCTGCATCGTTACATGACACAAAACATATCGATGCTTAGCGCCAATGGCCGCCAACCAGACGGGTGGGCCATTGATTTCACAAAAGTTTTGGTCGCACCACCACTGAAGGGTCAAACATGACTGGACTTTATGAAAGAGGAGTGGAAGCGCCTATCGTCGGAGATGTGCTGCGACCCTAGATACTCCTGGTTGTCACTCTTCTGGTACGACAAGGTGTAGGAGGAATACGAGACCTCCTCTACAAGTTCTTCAATGAGGCCGACGAGGATTGGGGCGGCGAGGAGGCCGGTGAGGATAACAACATGGCCCCCGATGCAACGCCCCCAACATTCCCGATACTGTGCACAATGCCAAAGAAGTGCTAGTAGAGGAGAATGCCACTGATGACGACGACGCCTTAGATTAGTGGCAGACGCAGTAGCACATCATGCAGGCGTCCATCAAAGAGTCACTGCGTTGGCCACCTCCACCGGCAGGTCATTGAGGCATGCAAGTTTCTCAGGGCCGGATCCTAAAATGTGCCTCTCCCTAGACTCCGACGGGCCAACAACATCCAATGTCCTCAATGTTGGAGCCGAATGTGGTGCTAGATCTAGGGTTTATTTAAATTCTATTTAAGTTAGTTAAATTTTGTCCAATTTTGTAACATTCTTTTAAAATTGTAATAAAAAATCGTTGGTTCATTCACATTCATGTTTCATTTTTTCGGGGAAAATAGTTACGGGGAGTGCCGGTGGGGAGACGCTCCCAATAGGGTGACAATGTGGGCCAGCACTCCCAATAGCACCTGTCCGACACACTTGCCGAACGCTCTATTGGAATCGCGAAGAAGGGAAAGGGAGGAGCCTACGCTTGATTTGTATAGAATTGCATGATGCACCCTATCTGGGGGCGTCCTTCTTCAACTTCAATTCATGATGGCACTCAGGTGAAGGTCGGACACTTTTCCTAACATGGCCTTCCGTACAATCCAATCTCTTTGTTCTGTGTGTGAATGCCAATTGGGGAATTCTAATGAAACATCCTCAATGGACGATGATTTTCGTTCTCTAATTATGCGCAGTAATTGAAATCTATAAATAGTCTCTTTTACCGCTCCCTTTAGCTTTAGGCTTTAGAACTAACGAAAGATAAACCAATAAAGTCGTACTGGAAGTCAGATTCTGATGAGTTGCATTCTCAATGAGTTGCACATGCGTGAGATAATCTAGGAACACTTGAAAACAAGAACAACACATTTACTACAATGATACGTATCTTCTTCTTTATTGCCAATAAATTCGACCTTGTGTCACGAAATAAATAGAGGAAGAGAAATATCTTCCGAAACACCGGCCTCATTCATGGCCATCTCCCCGGCGAAATATGACATCAACACGCATGTCAGACAATTTTCTCCCTTTTTGATTAGTTTTTGTCTCACTTTTGGCTCTACCACCCGGTCATCGCGGCCGATTGAGCAGGTCAACTTGCTGCTTTGCCTCACGTCGTATGTAATCTCACAACATGTTTCCTTCCAATATTGCACGACATGAATCATGCTTTTCGCGAAAAGAAAAATCTCATAAAAACACTCACAAAACTAGAACACTACAATTACTACAGTGATAATTCTTCCCTATTTTCTTCCAAAAAATTCCAACTTTTATCACGCAACCCGCAGAGCACTAACTTGGTTTAGTCATAGGTATGTAACTAAATAATGACCAATATTAAACAAAGTACGCCAAGCTGGCGAGTAGCGGGTTACGGCGTGTCAAATATGGTTAAAACTGCTACTGCATTTGTGTTAGTGTCTTCTCTAATTCAACTTAATCAAAAATTGACTAATAATCTATAATCTATAATCTGACAAGTTACAAAACCATCAAATGGATGAGATTATCCTCCACATTCTGTTCTAATCTTACTCTAGAAACCAACTCGGTGTTGGCCGTGGGAAGCCGAAAACCTCTTATGTTATTCACACATGTGTTTCCTTTGAATACTGCACAACAATACTCATGTCATTCGCGAGAAAAAATCTCCTAAGAACAGTTGAAAACAAGAACACCGCATTTACTATGGTGATGTGCATCTTATTTTCTCTTGCCGAGAAATTTGACCTTGTATCACCAAATAAAGCGAGAAAGAGAAATATCTTCCAAAACACGGATCTCGGTCATCGTGTCCATCTCCCCGGAGAAAGGTGACATCAACTCGCATGTCAGACGATTTTGCCCCCTTTTGCTTCCTTTTGCCTTGCTTTTGGTTCTACCGTCCGGTCATCACGGCCGGTTGAGCGGGTCAACTTGTTGCCATGTCTCTCGTCATATGTAATCTTTTGTTTCCTTCTGATATTGCACGAAAGGGATCCTGCTTTTCGCCGAAAGGAAAAGCTCATAAAAATGCTCAGAAGACTAGAACACTACAATTACTATGGTGATAATTCTTTCCTTTTTTCTTCTAAGATGTTCCAACTTTTATCACGTACCCCGCAGAGAAGTAACTTAGTTTAGTCTGAGGTATGTAATTAAATATTGACCAATATTAAACCAAGTATGCCAACCTAGCGAGCAGCGGGTTTCGCCGTGTCAAATATGGTTAAAACTGCTAATGTATTTGTATTAGTGTCTTTGCTAATTGAACTTAGTAAAAAATTGCAAAATAATCTGACAAGTTACAAAGCCATCAAACGGTTGAGATCATCCCCTATATTTTATCCTACTCTTCCTCTAGCAACCAACTCAGTGTTGACCGTGGGAAGCCAAACATCTTTTATGCTTTTTCACATATTATGTTTCCTTTGAACATTGCACACAATGTCTATGTCATTCGCGAGAAAAAAGCTCTTAGAACACTTGAAAGTATGAACACCACATTTATAATGATATGTATTTTCTTTTTTCTTGCGAAGAAATTTGACCTTATATAACGAAATAAAGCGAGGAAGAGAAGATATTCCAAAACACCGATATCGGTCATCATGGCCATCTCCACATCAAAAAGTGACATCAACGCGCATGCCAGACGATTTTGTCCCCTTTTTCTCCTTTTGTCTCGCTTTTCGTTCTACCACCCGATCATCACGGCCGCTTGAGCGGATCAACTTGTTGCCGTGTGTCTCGTCGTACGTAATCTTTTGTTTCCTTCTGATATTGCACGAAAGGGATCCTGCTTTTCGCCGAAAGGAAAAGCTCATAAAAAACGCTCACACAACTAGAACACTACAATTACCACGGTGATAATTCTTTCCTTTTTTCTTCCAAAATGTTCCAACTTTTATCATGCAGCCCGAGAAGTAACTTAGTTTAGTCTGAGGTATGCAATTAAATATTGACCATTATTAAACCAAGTATGCCAACCCGGCGAGCGGCGGAGTTCGCCGTGTCAAATATGTTTAAAACTGCTAGTGTATTTGTGTTAGTGTCTTTGCTAATTGAACTTAGTCAAAAATTGCATAATAATCTGACAGGTTATAAAGCCATCAAACGGTTGAGATCACCCCATATTTATTATCCTACACTTCCTCTAGCAACCAACCCAGTGTTGGCCGTGCGAAGGCAAACAACTTTTATGTTTTTCACATATTATGTTTACTTTGAACATTGCACAACAATGCCTATGTCATTCGCGAGAAAAAAGCTCCTAAGAACACTTGAAAATAAGAACACCACATTTACTATAATGATATGTATCATCTTTTTTTTGCCAAGAAATTTCACCTTGTATCACGAAATAAAGCGAGGAAGAGAAAGATCTTCTAAAACACCAATCTCGGTCATCGTGGCCATCTCCCCGGTGAATAGTGACATCAACGCGCATGTCAAACGATATTGTCCACTTTTGCTTTCTTTTGTCTTATTTTTCGTTCTACCACCCGGTCATCACGACTGGTTGAGCGGGTCAACTTGTTGCCATGTATCTCATTGTACGCAATCTTTTGTTTCCTTCTAATATCGCATGAAACGGATCCTACTTTTCGTCGAAAGGAAAAGCTCATAAAAACACTCACAAAATTAGAACACTACAATTACTACGGTAATAGTACTTTTCTTTTTTCTTCCAAGATGTTCCAATTATTATCACGCAGCCCGTAGAGAAGTAAATTAGTTTAGTATGAGGTATGTAATTAAATATTGACCAATATTAAACCAAGTACGCCAACCTGGTGACCAGCGGGCTTCGCTGTGTCAAATATGGTTAAAAATGCTTGTTTATTTGTGTTTGTGTCTTTGCTAATTGAACTTAGTCGAAAATTGTCTAATAATCTGACAAGTTACAAGGCCATCAAACGGTTGAGATCATCCCATATATTTTATCCTACTCATCCTCTAGCAACCAACTCAGTGTTGGCCGTGGGAAGCCAAACAACTTTTATGTTTTTCACATATTATGTTTCCTTTGAACATTGCACAACAATGCCTATGTCATCCGCGAGAAAAAAACTCCTAAGAACACTTGAAAACAAGAACACCACATTTACTAAAATCATATGTATCTTCTTTTTTCTTGCCAAGAAATTTGACCTTGTATCACGAAATGAAGCGAGGAATTGAAAGATCTTCCAAAACACCGATCTCGGTCATCGTGGCCATCTCCCCGGTGAAAAGTGACATCAACGCACATGTCAGACGATTTTTTCCTCTTTTGCTTCCTTTTGTCTCGTTTTTGTTCTACCACTGGTCATCACCGCCGGTTGAGCGGTTCAACTTGTTGTCGCGTCACTCGTCATACGCAATCTTTTGTTTCCTTCTAATATTGCACGAAAGGGATCCTGCTTTTTGCCGAAAAAAAATCTCATAAAAACGCTCATAAAACTAGAACACTACAATTACTACGGTGATAATTCTTTCGTTTTTTTCTTCCAAGATGTTCCAACTTTTATCACGATGCCCGCAGAGAAGTAACTTAGTTTAGTCTGGGGTATGTAATTAAACATTGACCAATATTAAACCAAGTAGGCCAACCTGGCGAGTAGCGGGCTTCGCTGTGTCAAATATGGTTAAAACTGCTAGTGTATTTGTGTTAGTGTTTTTGCTAATTGAACTTAGTTTAAAATTGCCTCATAATCTGACAAGTTATAAAGCCATCAAACGGTTGAGATCATACCCTATATTTTATCCTACTCTTCCTCTAGCAACCAACACAGTGTTGGCCATGTGAAGCCAAACAACTTTTATGTTTTTCACATATCATGTTTCCTTTGAACATTGCACAATAATGCCCATGTCATTCGCGAGAAAAAAGCTCCTAAGAACACTTGAAAACAAAAACACCACATTTGCTATAATGATATGTATCCTTTTTTATATTACCAAGAAATTTAAACTTGTATCATGAAATAAAGCGAGGAAGAGAAAGATCTTCCAAAACACCGATCTCGGTCATCGTGGCCATCTCCCCGGTGAAAAGTGAGATCAACATACATGTCAGATGATTTTGTCCCATTTTGCTTCCTTTTGTCTCGCTTTTCGTTTTACCACCCTGTCATCACGGTCGGTTGAGCGGATCAACTTGTTGCCATGTCTCTCGTCGTACGCAATCTTTTGTTTCCTTCTGATATTGCACGAAAGGGATCCTGCTTTTCGCCGAAAGGAAAAACAAACAAAAACGCTCACAAAACTAGAATACTACAATTACTACGGTGATCATTGTTTCCTTTTTTCTTCCAAGATGTTCCAACTTTTATCACGCAACCCGCAGAGAAGTAACATAGTTTAGTCTGAGGTATGTAATTAAATATTGACCAATATTAAACCAAGTATGCCAACCTGGTGACCAGCGGGCTTCGCTGTGTCAAATATGGTTAAAGGTGCTAGTGTATTTGTGTTAGTGTCTTTGCTAATTGAACTTAGTCAAAAATTGCCTAATAATCTGACAAGTTACAAGGTCATCAAACGGTTGAGATCATCCCATCTGTTTTATCCTACTCTTCCTCTAGCAACCAACTCAGTATTGGTCGGGGGAAGCCAAACAACTTTTATGTTTTTCACATATTATGTTTCCTTTGAACATTGCACAACAATGCCCATAACATTCGCGGGAAAAAAAGCTCCTAAGAACATTTGAAAAGAAGAACACCACATTTATTGTAATGATATGTATCTTATTTTTTCTTGCCAAGACATTTGACCTTGTATCACGAAATAAAGCGAGGAAGATAAAGATCTTCCAAAACACCAATATCGGTCATCGTGGCCATGTTCCCGGCTGAAAGTGACATCAACGCGCATGTCAGACGATTTTGTCCCCTTTTGCTTCCTTTTGTCTCGCTTTTCGTTCTACCACCCGGTCATCACGGCCGGTTGAGCAGGTCAACTTGTTGCCGTGTCTCTCGTCCTACGCAATATTTTGTTTCCTTCTGATATTGCACGAAAAAGATCCTTCTTTACACCGAAAGGAAAAGCTCATAAAAATACTACAATTACTACGGAGATAATTCTTTCCTTTTTTCTTCCAAGATATTCCAACTTTTATCACGTAGCCCGCGGAGAATTAACTTAGTTTAATCTAAGGTATGTAATTAACTATTGACCAATATTAAACCAAGTATGCAAACCTGGTGAGCGGCGGGCTTCGCCGTGTCAAATATGGTTAAAACTACTAGTGTATTTGTGTTAGTGTATTTGCTAATTAAACTTAGTCGAAAATTGCCTTATATAATGACAAGTTACAAAGCCATCAAACGGTTGAGATCATCCCCTATATGTTATCCTACTCTTCCTATAGCAACCAACTCAGTGTTGGCCGTGGGAAGCCAAGAAATTTTATGTTTTTCACATATTATGTTTCCTTTGAACATTGCACATCAATGCCCATGTCATTCGTGAGAAAAAAGCTCCTAAGATCACTTGAAAACAAGAATATCACATTTACTATAATGATATGTATCTTATTTTTTCTTGCCAAGAAATTTGATCTTGTATCACGAAATAAAGGGAGGAAGAGAAAGATCTTCCAAAACAACGATATCAGTCATCGTGGCCATCTCCCCGGCGAAACGTGACATCAACGAGCATGTCAGACGATTTTGTCCCCTTTTGCTTCCTTTTGTCTCGCTTTTCGTTCTACCACCCGGTCATTACGGGCGGTTGAGAGGGTCAACTTTTTGCCGTGTCTCTCGTCGTACGCAATCTTTTGTTTCCTTCTGATATTGCACGAAAGGGATCCTGCTTTCCACCGAAAGGAAAATCTCATAAAAACACTACAATTACTACGGTGATATTTCTTTCCTTTTTTCTTACAAGATGTTCCAACTTTTATCATGCAGCCCGCAGAGAAGTAACTTAGTTTAGTCTGAGGTATGTAATTAAATATTGCCCAATATTAAACCAAGTACGCCAACCTGGTGAGCAGCGGGCTTCGCCGTGTCAAAATATGGTTAAAACTGCTAGTGTATTTGTGTTAGTGTCTTTGCTAATTGAACTTAGTCGAAAATTTTCTAATAATCTGACAAGTTACAAAGCCATCAAACGGTTGAGATCATCCCCTATATTTTATCCTACTCTTCCTCTAGCAACCAAATCTGTGTTGGCCGTGGGAAGGCAAACACATTTTATGTTTTTTCACATATTATGTTTCCTTTAAACATTGCACAACAATGCCCATGTCATTCGCGAGAAAAAAAGCTCCTAAGAACACTTGAAAACAAGAACACCGCATCTTGCCAAGAAATTTGACCTTATTTCACGAAATAAAGCGAGAAAGAGAAAGATCTTCCCAAACACCGATCTCGGTCATCGTGGTGACCTCCTCGGCGAAAAGTGACATCAACACGCATGTCAGACGATTTTGTCCCCTTCTGCGTCCTTTTGTCTCGCTTTTCGTTCTACCACCCGGTCATCACGACCGGTTGAGTGGGTCAACTTCTTGCCGTGTCCTTCGTCGTACGCAATCTTTTGTTTCCTTCTGATATTGCACGAAAGGGATCCTACTTTCCGCCGAAAGGAAAAGCTCATAAAAACACTCATAAAACTAGAACACTACAATTAGTACAGTGTTAATTCTTTCTTTTTTTCTTCGAAGATGTTACAACTTTTATCACGCAGCCCGTAGAGAAGTAACTTAGTTTAGTCCGAGGTATATAATTAAATATTGACCAATATTAAACCAAGTACGCCAACCTGGCGAGCAGCGGGCTTCACCGTGTCAAATATGGAACTGCTAGTGTATTTGTATTAGTGTCTTTGCTAATTGAACTTAGTAGAAAATTGTCTAATAATCTGACAGGTTACAAAGCCATCAAACGGTTGAGATCATCTTCTATATTTTGTCCTACTCTTCCTCTAGCAACCAACTCAGCGTTGACCATGGGAAGCCAAACAAGTTTTATGTTATTCACATATTCTGTTTCCTTTGAACATTGCACAACAATGTCTATGTCATTCACAAGAAAAAATCTCCTAAGAACACTTGAAAACAACAACACCACATTTACAATAATGATATGCATCTTCTTTTATCTTGCCAAGAAATTTGACATTGTATCACGAAATAAAGCGAGGAAGAGAAAGATCTTCCAAAATACCGATCTCCGTCATTGTGGCCATCGCCCGGCGAAAAGTCACATAAAGTGACATCAACGTACATGTCATACGACCTTTTCCCCTTTTACTTTTTTTTGTCTCGTTTTTCGTTCTACCACCCGGTCATCACGGCCGGTTGAGCAGGTCAACTTGTTGCCGTGTCTCTCGTCCTACGCAATATTTTGTTTCCTTCTGATATTGCACGAAAAAGATCCTTCTTTACACCGAAAGGAAAAGCTCATAAAAATACTACAATTACTACGGAGATAATTCTTTCCTTTTTTCTTCCAAGATATTCCAACTTTTATCACGTACCCCGCGGAGAATTAACTTAGTTTAATCTAAGGTATGTAATTAACTATTGACCAATATTAAACCAACTATGCCAACCTGGTGAGCGGCGGGCTTCGCCGTGTCAAATATGGTTAAAACTACTAGTGTATTTGTGTTAGTGTATTTACTAATTAAACTTAGTCGAAAAATGCCTTATATAATGACAAGTTACAAAGCCATCAAACGGTTGAGATCATCCCCTATATGTTATCCTACTCTTCCTATAGCAACCAACTCAGTGTTGGCCGTGGGAAGCCAAGCAATTTTATGTTTTTCACATATTATGTTTCCTTTGAACATTGCACATCAATGCCCATGTCATTCGTGAGAAAAAAGCTCCTAAGATCACTTGAAAACAAGAATACCACATTTACTATAATGATATTATCTTATTTTTTCTAGCCAAGAAATTTGATCTTGTATCACGAAATAAAGGGAGGAAGAGAAAGATCTTCCAAAACAACGATATCAGTCATCGTGGCAATCTCCCTGGCGAAACGTGACATCAACGAGCATGTTAGACGATTTTGTCCCCTTTTGCTTCCTTTTGTCTCGCTTTACGTTCTACCACCCGGTCATTACGGGCGGTTGAGAGGGTCAACTTTTTGCCGTGTCTCTCGTCGTACGCAATCTTTTGTTTCCTTCTGATATTGCACGAAAGGGGTCCTGCTTTCCACCGAAAGGAAAATCTCATAAAAACACTACAATTACTACGGTGATAATTCTTTCCTTTTTTCTTACAAGATGTTCCAACTTTTATCACGCAGCCCGCGGAGAAGTAACTTAGTTTAGTCTGAGGTATGTAATTAAATATTGCCCAATATTAAACCAAGTACGCCAACCTGGTGAGCAGCGGGCTTCGCCGTGTCAAAATATGGTTAAAACTGCTAGTGTATTTGTGTTAGTGTCTTTGCTAATTGAACTTAGTCGAAATTTTTCTAATAATCTGACAAGTTACAAAGCCATCAAACGGTTGAGATCATCCCCTATATTTTATCCTACTCTTCCTCTAGCAACCAAATCTGTGTTGGCCGTGGGAAGCCAAACACATTTTATGTTTTTTCACATATTATGTTTCCTTTAAACATTGCACAACAATGCCCATGTCATTCGCGAGAAAAAAAGCTCCTAAGAACACTTGAAAACAAGAACACCGCATCTTGCCAAGAAATTTAACCTTATTTCACGAAATAAAGTGAGAAAGAGAAAGATCTTCCCAAACACCGATCTCGGTTATCGTGGTGACCTCCCCGGCGAAAAGTGACATCAACACGCATGTCAGATGATTTTCTCCCCTTCTGCGTCCTTTTGTCTCGCTTTTCGTTCTACCACCCGGTCATCACGGCCGGTTGAGTGGGTCAACTTCTTGCTATGTCTCTCGTCGTACGCAATCTTTTGTTTCCTTCTGATATTGCACGAACGGGATCCTACTTTCCGCCGAAAGGAAAAGCTCATAAAAACACTCATAAAACTAGAACACTACAATTAGTACAGTGATAATTATTTCTTTTTTTCTTCGAAGATGTTACAACTTTTATCACGCAGCCCGTAGAGAAGTAACTTAGTTTAGTCTGATGTATATAATTAAATATTGACCAATATTAAACCAAGTACGCCAACCTGGCGAGCAGCGGGCTACGTCGTGTCAAATATGGAACTGCTAGTGTATTTGTATTAGTGTCTTTGCTAATTGAACTTAGTCAAAAATTGTCTAATAATCTGACAGGTTACAAAGCCATCAAACGGTTGACATCATCTTCTATATTTTATCCTACTCTTCCTCTAGCAACCAACTCAGCGTTGGCCGTGGGAAGCCAAACAAGTTTTATGTTATTCACATATTCTGTTTCCTTTGAACATTGCACAACAATGTCTATGTCATTCACAAGAAAAAATCTCCTAAGAACACTTGAAAACAACAACACCACGTTTACAATAATGATATGCATCTTCTTTTATCTTGCCAAGAAATTTGACATTGTATCACGAAATAAAGCGAGGAAGAGAAAGATCTTCCAAAATACCGATCTCCGTCATCGTGGCCATCGCCCGGCGAAAAGTCACATAAAGTGACATCAACGTACATGTCATACGACTTTTTCCCCTTTTACTTCTTTTTGTCTCGCTTTTCGTTCTACCACCCTGTCATCATGGCCGGTTGAGCGTTGCAACTTTTTGCCGTGTCTCTCGTCGTACGCAATCTTTTGTTTCCTTCTGATATTGCACGAAAGAGATCCTGCCTTTCACCGAAAGGAAAATCTCATAAAAACGCTCACAAAACTAAAACACTACAATTACTACGGTGATAATTCTTTTCTTTTTTGCTTACAAGATGTTCCAACTTTTTTCACGCAGCCCGCAGAGAAGTAACTTAGTTTAGTCTGAGATATGTAATTAAATATTGCCCAATATTAAACCAAGTACGCCAACCTGGTGAGCAGCGGGCTTCGCCGTGTCAAAATATGGTTAAAACTGCTAGTGTATTTGTGTTAGTGTCTTTGCTAACTGAACTTAGTCGAAAATTTTCTAATAATCTGACAACTTACAAAGCCATCAAACGGTTGAGATCATCCCCTATATTTTATCCTACTCTTCCTCTAGCAACCAAATCTGTGTTGGCCGTGGGAAGGCAAACACATTTTATGTTTTTTCACATATTATGTTTCCTTTAAACAATGAACAACAATGCCCATGTCATTCGTGAGAAAAAAATTTCCTAAGAACACTTGAAAACAAGAACACCGCATCTTGCCAAGAAATCTGACCTTATTTCACGAAATAAAGAGAGAAAGAGAAAGATCTTCCCAAACACCGATCTCGGTCATCGTGGTGACCTCCCCGGCGAAAAGTGACATCAACGCGCATGTCAGACGATTTTGTCCCCTTTTGCGTCCTTTTGTCTCGCTTTTCGTTCTACCACCCGGTCATCACGGCCGGTTGAGTGGGTCAACTTCTTGCTGTGTCTCTCGTCGTACGCAATCTTTTGTTTCCTTCTGATATTGCACAAAAGGGATCCTACTTTCCGCCGAAAGGAAAAGCTCATAAAAACACTCATAAAACTAGAACACTACAATTAGTACAGTGATAATTCTTTCTTTTTTTCTTCGAAGATGTTACAACTTTTATCACGCAGCCCGTAGAGAAGTAACTTAGTTTAGTCTGAGGTATATAATTAAATGTTGACCAATATTAAACAAAGTACGCCAACCTGGCGAGCAGCGGGCTTCGCCGTGTCAAATATGGAACTGCTAGTATATTTGTGTTAGTGTCTTTGCTAATTGAACTTAGTCGAAAATTGTCTAATAATCTGACAGGTTACAAAGCCATCAAACGGTTGAGATCATCTTCTATATTTTATCCTACTCTTCCTCTAGCAACCAACTCAGCGTTGGCTGTGGGAAGCCAAACAAGTTTTATGTTATTCACATATTCGGTTTCCTTTGAACATTGCACAACAATGTCTATGTCATTCACGAGAAAAAATCTCCTAAGAACACTTGAAAACAACAACACCACATTTACAATAATGATATGCATCTTCTTTTATCTTGCCAAGAAATTTGACATTGTATCACGAAATAAAGCGAGGAAGAGAAAGATCTTCCAAAATACCGATCTCCGTCATCGCGCCCGGCGAAAAGTCACATAAAGTGACATCAACGTACATGTCATACGACTTTTTCCCCTTTTACTTCTTTTTGTCTCGCTTTTCGTTCTACCACCCTGTCATCATGGCCGGTTGAGCGTTGCAACTTTTTGCCGTGTCTCTCGTCGTACGCAATCTTTTGTTTCCTTCTGACATTGCACGAGAGGAATCTTGCTTTTCGCCGAAAGGAAAAGCTCAGAAAAATGCTCACAAAACTAGAATACTACAGTTACTACGGTGATAATTCTTTCCTTTTTTTCTTCCAAGATGTTTCAACTTTTATCACGCAACCCGCAAAGAAGTAACTTAGTTTAATCAGAGGTATGCAATTAAATATTAACCAATATTAAACCAAGTACGTGAACCTGGCGAGCAACGGGCTTCGCAGTGTCAAATATGGTTAAAACTGCTAGTGTATTTGTGTTAGTGTCTTTGCTAATTGAACTTAGTCGAAAATTGCCTAATAATCCGACAAGTTACAAAGCCATCAAACGGTTGAGATCATCCCCTATATCTTATCATGTTTCCTTTGAACATTGCACAACAATACTCATGTCATCCGCGAGAAAAATGCTCCTAAAAACACTTGAAAACAAGAACACCACATTTACTATAATGATATGTATCATCTTTTTTGTTGCCAAGAAATTTGACCTCGTATCACGAAATAAAGTGAGAAAGAGAAAAATCTTCCAAAACACCGATCTCGGTCATCGGGGCCATCTCCCCGGCGAAAAGTGACATAACGCGCATGCCACACGATTTTGTCCCCTTTTGCTTCCTTTTGTCTCGCTTTTCGTTCTACCACCCGGTCATTGCGGGCGGTTGAGCGGGTTAACTTTTTGTCGTGTCTCTCGTCGTACGTAATCTTTTGTTTCCTTCTAATATTGCACGAAAGGGATCCTGCTTTCCACCGAAAGGAAAAGCTCATAAAAACACTACAATTACTACGATGATAATTCTTTCCTTTTTTTCTTACAAGATGTTCCAACTTTTATCACGCAGCCCGCAGAGAAGTAACTTAGTTTAGTCTGAGGTATGGAATTAAATATTGCCCAATATTAAACCAAGTACGCCAACCTGGTGAGCAGCGGGCTTCGCCGTGTCAAAATATGGTTAAAACTGCTAGTGTATTTGTGTTAGTGTCTTTGCTAATTGAACTTAGTCAAAAATTGTCTAATAATCTGACAAGTTACAAAGCCATCAAACGGTTGAGATCATCCCCTATATTTTATCCTACTCTTCCTCTAACAACCAAATCTGTGTTGGCTGTGGGAAGGCAAACACATTTTATGTTTTTTCACATATTATGTTTCCTTTAAACATTGCACAACAATGCCCATATCATTCGCGAGAAAAAAAGCTTCTAAGAACACTTGAAAACAAGAACACCGCATCTTGCCAAGAAATTTGACCTTATTTCACGAAATAAAGCGAGAAAGAGAAAGATCTTCCCAAACACCGTCTCGGTCATCGTGGTAACCTCCCCGGCGAAAAGTGACATCAACGCGCATGTCAGACGATTTTGTCCCCTTTTGCGTCCTTTTGTCTTGCTTTTCGTTCTACCACCCGGTCATCACGGCCGGTTGAGTGGGTCAACTTCTTGCTGTGTCTCTCGTCGTACGCAATCTTTTGTTTCCTTCTGATATTGCACGAAAGGGATCCTACTTTCCTCCGAAAGGAAAAGCTCATAAAACACTCATAAAACTAGAACACTACAATTAGTACAGTGATAATTCTTTCCTTTTTTCTTCGAAGATGTTACAACTTTTATCACGCAACCCGCAGAGAAGTAACTTAGTTTAGTTTGAGGTATGTAATTAAATATTGACCAATATTAAACCAAGTACGCCAACCTGGCGGCCAGCGGGCTTCACCGTGTCAAATATGGAACTGCTAGTGTATTTGTGTTAGTGTCTTTGCTAATTGAACTTAGTCGAAAAGACAGGTTACAAAGCCATCAAACGGTTGAGATCATCTTCTATATTTTATCCTACTCTTCCTCTAGCAACCAACTCAGCGTTGGCCGTGGGAAGCAAAACAAGTTTTATGTTTTTCACATATTCTGTTTCCTTTAAACATTGCACAACAATGTCTATGTCATTAGCGAGAAAAAATCTCCTAAGAACACTTGAAAACAACAACACCACATTTACTATAATTATATGCATTTTCTTTTATCTTGCCAAGAAATTTGACATTGTATCACGAAATAAAGCGAGGAAGAGAAAGATCTTCCAAAATACCGATCTCCGTCATCGTGGCCATCTCCCCGGTGAAAAGTCACATAAAGTGACATCAACGTACATGTCATACAACTTTTTCCCCTTTTACTTCTTTTTGTCTCGCTTTTCGTTCTACCACCCTGTCATCATGGCCGGTTGAGCGTTGCAACTTTTTGCCGTGTCTCTCGTCGTACGCAATCTTTTGTTTCCTTCTGATATTGCACGAAAGAGATCCTGCATTTCACCGAAAGGAAAATCTCATAAAAACGCTCACAAAACTAAAACACTACAACTACTGCGGTGATAATTCTTTTCTTTTTGCTTCCAAGATGTTCCAACTTTTATCACGCAACCCGCAGAGAAGTAACTTAGTTTAGTCTGAGGTATGTAATTAAATATTGACCAATATTAAATCAAGTATACCAACCTAGCGAGCAGCGGCTTTGCCGTGTCAAATATGGTTAAAACTGCTAGTGTATTTGTGTTAGTGTCGTTGCTAATTTAACTTAGTTAGAAATTGCCTAATAATCTCACAAGTTACAAAGCCATCAAACGGTTGAGATCATCCCTATATTTTATCCTACTCTTCCTCTGGCAACCAACTCAGCGTTGGCCGTGGGAAGCCAAACAACTTTTATGTTTTTCACATATTATATTTTCTTTGAACATTGCACAACAATGCCTATGTCATTCGCGATAAAAAAAGCTTCTAAGAACACTTGAAAACAAGAACACCACATTTACTATAATGATATGTATCATCTTTTTTGTTGCCAAAAAAATTGACCTTGTATCATGAAATAAAGCGAACAAGAGAAAGATCTTCCAAAACACCTATCTCGGTCATCGTGGTCATCTCCCCGGTGAAAAGTGACATCAACGCGCATGTCAGACGATTTTGTCCTCTTTTGCTTCCTTTTGTCTCGCTTTTCGTTCTACCATCCGGTCATCACGGCCGGTTGAGCGGGTCAACTTGTTGCCATGTCTCTCATCGTACGCAATCTTTTGTTTTCTTCTGATATTGCACGAGAGGAATCCTGCTTTTCGCCGAAAGGAAAAGCTCAGAAAAATGCTCACAAAACTAGAATACTACAGTTACAACGGTGATAATTATTTCCTTTTTTTCTTCCAAGATGTTCCAACTTTTATCACGCAACCTGCAAAGAAGTAACTTAGTTTAATCAGAGGTATGTAATTAAATATTGACCAATATTAAACCAAGTACGTGAACCTGGCGAGCAACGGGCTTCGTAGTGTCAAATATGGTTAAAACTGCAAGTGTATTTGTGTTAGTGTCTTTGCTAATTGAACTTAGTCGAAAATTGACTAATAATCTGACAGGTTACAAAGCCATCAAACGGTTGAGATCATCTTCTATATTTTATCATGTTTCCTTTGAACATTGCACAACAATACTCATGTCATCTGCGAGAAAAAAGCTCCTAAAAACACTTGAAAATAAGAACACCACATTTACTATAATGATATGTATCATCTTTTTTGTTGCCAAGAAATTTGACCTCGTATCACGAAATAAAGCGAGAAAGAGAAAGATCTTCCAAAACACCGATCTCGGTCATCGTGGCCATCTCCCCGGCGAAAAGTGACATCAACGCGCATGCCAAACGATTTTGTCCCCTTTTGCTTCCTTTTGTCTCGCTTTTCGTTCTACCATCCGGTCATCACGGCCGGTTGAGCGGATCAACTTGTTGCCATGTCTCTCATCGTACGCAATCTTTTGTTTCCTTGTGATATTGCACGAGAGGGATCCTGCTTTTCGCCGAAAGGAAAAACTCAGAAAAATGCTCACAAAACTAGAATACTACAATTACTACTGTGATAATTCTTTCCTTTTTTTCTTCCAAGATGTTCCAACTTTTATCACGCAACCCGCAGAGAAGTAACTTAGTTTAATATGAGGTATGTAATTAAATATTGACCAATATTAAACCAAGTAAGCGAACCTCGCGAGCAACGGGCTTCGAAGTGTCAAATATGGTTAAAACTGCTAGTGTATTTGTGTTAGTGTCTTTGCTAATTGAACTTTGTCGAAAATTGACTAATAATCCGACAAGTTACAAAGCCATCAATCGGCTGAGATCATCTCCTATATTTTATCATGTTTCCTTTGAACATCGCACAACAATACTCATGTCATCCGCGAGAAAAAATCTACTAAAAACACTTGAAAACAAGAACACCACATTTACTATAATGATATGTATCATCTTTTTTGTTGCCAAGAAATTTGACCTTGTATCACGAAATAAAGCGAGGAAGAGAAAGATCTTCGAAAACACCGATCTCGGTCATCGTGGCCATCTCCCCGGCGAAAAGTGACATCAACGCGCATATCAGACGATTTTGTCCCCTTTTGCTTCCTTTTGTCTTGCTTTTCATTCTACCATCCGGTCATCACGGCCGGTTGAGCGGGTCAACTTGTTGCCATGTCTCTCGTCGTACGCAATCTTTTGTTCCCTTCTTATATTGCACGAGAGGATCCTGCTTTTCGTCAAAAGGAAAAGCTCAGAAAAATGCTCACAAAACTAGAATACTACAATTACTACTGTGATAATTTTTTTCTTTTTTTCTTCCAAGATGTTCCAACTTTTATCACGCAACCCGCAGAGAAGTAACTTAGTTTAATATGAGGTATGTAATTAAATATTGACCAATATTAAACCAAGTACGCGAACTTGGTGAGAAACGGGCTTCGCAGTGTCAAATATGGTTAAAACTGCTAGTGTATTTGTGTTAGTGTATTTTCTAATTGAACTCAGTCGAAAATTGCCTAATAATTTGACAAGTAACAAAGCCATCAGACGGTTGTGATCATCCCCTATATTTTATCATGTTTCCTTTGAACATTGCACAACAATACTCATGTCATCCGCGAGAAAAAATCTCCTAAAAACACTTGAAAACAAGAACACCACATTTACTATAGTGATATGTATCATCATTTTTTTTGCCAAGAAATTTTACCTTGTATCACGAAATAAAGCGAGGAAGAAAAAGATCTTCCAAAACACCGATCTCGGTCATCGTGGCCATCTCACCGACGAAAAGTGACATCAACGCGCATGTACGATTTTTCCCCCTTTTGCTTCCTTTTGTCTTGCTTTTCGTTCTACCATCCAGTCATCACGACCGGTTGAGCGGGTCAACTTGTTGCCATGTCTCTCGTCGTACGCAATCTTTTGTTTCCTTCTGATATTGCACGAGAGGGATCCTGCTTTTCGTCAAAAGGAAAAGCTTAGAAAAATGCTCACAAAACTAGAATACTACAATTACTACGGTGATAATTCTTTCCTTTTTTCTTCCAAGATGTTTCAACTTTTATCACGCAACCCACAGAGAAGTAACTTAGTTTAATCTGAGGTATGTAATTAAATATTGACCAGTATTAAACCAAGTACGCGAACATGGCGAGCAACGGGCTTCGCAGTGTCAAATATGGTTAAAACCGCTAGTGTATTTGTTATAGTGTCTTTGCTAATTGAACTTAGTCGAAAATTGCCTAATAATCTGACAAGTTACAAAGTCATCAAACGGTTAAAATCATCCCTTATATTTTATCATGTCTCCTTTGAACATTGCAAACAATACTCATGTCATCCGCGAGAAAAAAGCTCCTAAAAACACTCGAAAACAAGAACACCACATTTACTATAATGATATGCATCTTCTTTTTCCTTGCCAAGAAATTTGACCTTGTATCACGAAATAAAGCGAGGAAGTGAAAGATCCCCCAAAACACCTATCTCGGTCATCGTGACCATCTCCCCGGCGAAAAGTGACATCAACGCGCATGTGAGACGATTTTTTCCCCTTTTGCTTCCTTGTGTCTCGCTTTTCGTTTTACCCCAGTCATCATGACCGGTTGAGCAACTTGTTGCCGTGTCTCTCGTCGCACGCAATGTTTTGGTTCCTTCTGATATTGCACGAAAGTGATCCTGCTTTTCGCCGAAAGGAAAAACTCATAAAAACGCTCACAAAACTGGAACACCACAATTACTACGGTGATAATTCTTCCCTTCTTTCTTGCCAAGAAATACAAAAAAAGCATCAAGGCGAACAGCAACGTTTAATTTTAAATACCGGCCAATATTAACAGCCATTTTTTTTGGCACGTAACCTCGTGCCTCTGAAAATTTTCAGTTGACCCCTTTGACGCGAGGATCAGCCACTTGCAGAGGGAAGTGTTCAAGAGTGGAGGACGCCATCGCATTCAGCGTCGCCAAAGCTCAGCTTAGCGAGCCCCGTCATAGACAGCAACGTTTTGCCACCATCGCCAAGGAAAGCAACCGTAGGCAAGCTGCACCGGCGGCACCAATCAGAAAACCAAGAACATGGCCAAGCTGGCGAGCAGCGGTCTACGCCGTGTCGCCGTCAGCAGGCACGGGATAGAGCGAACGAGATAGCTCGCGAGATGACACGGGAAAGCAACACCAAACACGTGCTAACAGCGGAGTAGCGGGACAAGAGGCGCAGCGTTAACAAACAAACAAAGCCCCAAATCAGATCCGCGTCACCGCGCTCGCCCACCCGGCCCGGATGCTCCTCCTCCTGCCGTCCAAAGGAGCGCCACGCGATCAACGACGGAGGAATACATGCGACGGAAAACGACGGCGCGCGCGAGGGAGAAAACGGGCGGGGGAAACGACAAAGGCCACCAGCCAGCCGGAGCCGCGAGGCGGGGAGGAGCAAGTCAGCAAACGAGCAAGCGGCGCGGGAGGGAGCCGACACGCAAGCGTGACGCTGATCTTTCCCCCGGTTCCGCCGTCCCCCCGCAACTCGCCTTAAACTAACCGAGCTCCAGCCTAAAGCCTCCCTTTCCCCGGCCTCAACAGCCAGCCAACCAGCCACCCCCAAAACCTCCACTGCGTGCTCCCCTCGTCGTCTCCTCCCCGCTTGGTCGCCTCCTCCCGCCCCCCTGCGCGGTTGACCCCGGTACTTGGCCAGGTAAGGCAATCGCTCGCGCTCCTGGTCCCGTAGATTCATGCTCCTACCTTTGTTGCCTGTTGTTCGGGTGGTAGCCCGTGGGGTGGGGCGGGCGGCTTCGTGGGGAGCTGGGGGTGGATCGCGTGAGCTCCCGATTCCGGTAGCCGCTTGGCGGGGGGCAGCGAGGTGAATCCGCGGTTTTGGCTGCCCGGTTGAAGTAGGGAATTTGGTTTGCGTGCTGCTTTGGTCGTCGGGGATTTCGGTCGGCGCAGGCAGCACCTGATCGGCGGTGCCAAATAGCATTCTCCCGCTTCCTCCCCTTTCTTCGGGGAGGTTTTTCTCCTCAGATCCATTATCCGGGCCAACAGTCGCTTGGTGCTGGGAGGCAAACCTTCATCATTGACTAATAATCGGTCCATCTTACTCTTCCCCAAATTTACCGAGATATGAACGGAGAGATCTTACACGCTGAGGGATTCTGATTCTGATTCTGATCCTGATACAGCCACGAGTCAGTTGTTGTGTGCCCAATTATTGGGCGTCGCCCTTTGTCTGATCCTGATACAGCGCTACTTTTTTTTTTGAATGATGCAGTAGTACTCATTTATCTTATACCGACTAGAATCTGTCATTTATTGATCCTGTCCTGTTTCAGCTCAGTCTGTCTGTTGAATTCATTCTGTGTATGTCTCTTTCATGTCTACCACACATGTTAGTCATGGCACTAGGGTACCTTGTAAACAAATCTTTGCTTGTTAAACCACTAGGCACTAGGATTCCATGTGTTAGATGCAAACTTAAAACCTGGTGGTTGTTTGTTGCCCAGCTCTTCTTCCCAGCCCTGGTACATGTCCACCAAAGCAAATATCTTGCTTCTATCGCCCTGACATCCGTCGCGGGAGAAGATGTAATGAGCACACAGTGTAAAAGTTGTGCTGCCATGGGGATAGGATCGCAAAGACCGTTTTGGGTAGAGAAAGAATCATTTTGACGTGGAGAGCGATGGCTCATGTTAATGGTTTACTATAGAAGAGAATATGATCACAGAGATGATAATTATAACACCTGGGAAAGACACCTTTGTCAACTGCCACCATTGATGACTGGATTATTCATGCATTTGCTGGACAGCATATCCTAGTACATACAACTTTTGTTATCCTGATAACACCCGTCTAGTTAAACATGAGGGTCATTTGCTAAAAAATTATATATTGTCAAAAAAGATGGAAACCAATTGTGCTGGTGATCTAGCGAAGTACTCCCTCCGTCTCAAAATAAGTGCCGTTGAAATGGATGTATCTAGTTTTGAAATACATCTTACATCCGTTTGAGCGACACTTATTTTCTAGATGGAGGGAGTATTTTTTTTTTCACGGCGATACTTTCAAAATTGCATGGTTGGCAGTGACACTGTAAATGTTTCATATTCAGTTTATTCACGGTCAAATATTCAGCATAACTCGTATCTTCAAGCATATTTTTCACCAGTTCAAAGGGGTAATCAATCTTGCATCTGAAATATAAAGTTGTTTGCTGAACCACATATATAATTTCTCTTGTTTTGTATTCTATAGTGAAAATGGATGGGAGCACTAGAGGAGGTGGGCATTCTGACGCGTTAAAGAACTACAATCTGGGCAGGACATTAGGCATTGGCACATTTGGAAAAGTAAAGATTGCAGAGCATAAGCATACAGGGCACAAAGTTGCTATAAAGATCCTGAACCGGCGTCAAATGAGAACTATGGAAATGGAAGAGAAAGGTATGTCTCCTTGTACAAATGGACCACATTATTTTCTAAATATGTTTTTCATCCTTTGCCTGCCCAAGATTTTCAGACTTGTGAGTGTGTTCCAGATCCCACCTAATCAGGTCGGTATAGAGTACATTTCGTTTAGGATACATTTAGTTTGGGTTAAGAAGAAAGTTCACCTTTTGTTTTTGCCTTGAGTTGGTAATATTAGCAGCTGGAATTGCTTTGTAGGCTGAATGGCTAATGCTTTCTTTGTTTGTTTTTCTTATATCTTGCTTCTAGCAAAGAGGGAAATCAAGATATTGAGGTTGTTCATTCACCCTCATATCATCCGGCTTTATGAGGTCATTTACACACCTACAGATATATTTGTTGTGATGGAATATTGCAAGTATGGTGAGCTATTCGACTGCATTGTTGAGAAGGGCAGGTTACAGGAAGATGAGGCTCGCAGAATCTTCCAGCAGGTGCTCCTTTTGCTCTTCTTGGCTTGCAGGAACATATTTTTGTTGGCAACACTAAGGTTTCATTAATGAACTTCGCTGCACTGCTTATTTTGATCAATCAAAATGTATGGATATGCTGTCCAATTGTACAGTATCTACATTTGTCCACGGTCTTTGTGTGCTTTCTGTGCATGTCATAGTCATTTGGCTCAGTTTGCATTTTTTGACTATTTTTTAGCTCCTGATCTTTTACTACATTGCTTTTTGAATTGATCTGGTGAAAAATTTGGCGTCTTTTTTATGCCTAGATTGTCTTAGTATCAAATTCGCATCGTCTTCTTGATGCCTTGATGGTCTTGGTAGAACTACCTGAATTAAGTTGTGTTTTAATTGGCGTTCTCCTTCTTGATGCCCTTATTGTCTTAGCACCGCTACTTAATAAAATTGTGTTGTAAACCGTAACAAGAATTGTTATATCCTTTTAAATGCAAACACGCAATATAATTTATTCTTTCTGCTCTGTTGAATGCTTATTCATGCTTTGTTTCATTAGGTTTTACTGAATTTTTCTTTTACAGATTATATCTGGTGTTGAATACTGCCACAGAAATATGGTTGTTCATCGTGATCTAAAGCCTGAAAACCTGTTACTTGATTCCAAATATAATGTAAAACTTGCTGATTTTGGGTTGAGTAATGTCATGCATGATGGACATTTTTTGAAGACTAGCTGCGGGAGTCCAAATTATGCTGCTCCAGAGGTATTCTTGTATTTGTATTCCTGCATTCTTTATGTGCATGCTTCTTTACACACACCGTCTGTGTTAATAGCTTAGCGTGTCTTCATGCGCAGGTTATCTCAGGTAAACTGTATGCTGGACCTGAGGTTGATGTTTGGAGCTGTGGAGTTATCCTTTATGCTCTTCTTTGTGGCACTCTTCCATTTGATGATGACAATATTCCCAATCTCTTCAAAAAGATAAAGGTGAGACAGCACATATGTAGACTAAGTTGGATATTACAAGAGTAGATTTGTTTGACTGGAAATCAACAAATGTTCATGTAGACTGAACCTTAGCATACACTTTTCGTCTGGAGATTTGACCCCTTTGTTTGGTGTTCCAGGGAGGTATCTATATCCTTCCAAGTCATTTATCTGCTCTTGCGAGGGATTTGATCCCGAGAATGCTTGTTGTTGATCCTATGAAGAGAATCACAATTCGTGAAATCCGAGAGCATCCGTGGTTTCAGAATCGCCTTCCTCGCTACTTGGCAGTGCCTCCACCAGACACAGCACAGCAAGCCAAAATGGTATCTCATCTATTTCACATTTTAAGTGACTATCATATGTGCACTGTAAAAAAACAAAATCAAACTTTATCCACTAATTAACATATAAATGAACATCCTTTTGCAAAAAAAAAAGTATATAGGAACTTGGATGTATCGCTGGAATACTAAGGTCGATACTTTTGTCATAAAATAACTTTTCTGAGTATAATCTGACAATAATATTTTACTAACATTATAGAAATCAATGGCCAAAAGTTGTGGCTCAAAATGTATCCTCATGGGATGCTAAAGTAGCACAACTCTCCTTGCAATGGCCACTGTTATGTATTCCCTCTATCAATATTAATTATCGCTCAAGTGCATGTATCTAGAATTGTTTTAAGTCTAGATACATCCACAACTAATGTGGATCAGGGAGTATTAAATTGTTCTACTAGCGAGTTCTCTAATGTCATTTTCACTGCAACGATATGCTGATTTCATATATTTCCATTTCTGAAGATTGATGAAGATACACTTCAAGATGTTATCAACCTAGGATATGACAAAGACCATGTGTGTGAATCGCTGTACAATAGGCTGCAAAATGAGGTATATACAAACAAAATTCAGCGGCTCATTCTATTCAATTATTTCATACTAATTGACTTCAGATAATGTTTCCAGGCAACTGTTGCATATTACTTACTCTTGGACAATCGGTTCCGAGCTACTAGTGGCTATCTGGGGGCAGAACATCAACAATCAATGGTTAGTCAGTCCAAATTTGCGTAATCTGGGCCTTGTTTGATTCATTTAAGGTTTAAGCACTATTAACGGTCTGAATGGATGGTTCTATAGGATAGGAGTTTTAATCAGCTTACTATATCGGAATCAGCAAGTTCAAGTACCCGGAATTATCTTCCAGGAAGCAATGGTTCTCATGGCAGTGGCTTGCGGCCATATTATCCAGTTGAAAGAAAATGGGCTCTTGGTCTCCAGGTATTGCACATAGTTCATTTTACTTCTCTTTGTGTTGTGACATTCATCTGTTAACTTAATGCCTCACTTATCCAACAGTCCCGGGCTCACCCACGCGAGATAATGATTGAGGTTCTGAAGTCACTGCAAGAACTAAATGTCTGCTGGAAGAAGAATGGACATTACAACATGAAGTGCAGGTGGTGCCCTGGGTTCCCTCAGGTCAGTGATATGCTAGATGTCAACCACAGCTTTGTCGATGACTCTAGCATCATGGATAATGGCGACGTAAATGGGAGGCTACCTACTGTTATCAAGTTTGAAATCCAGGTGTGCAATTTCACCTTCTGATTCTAACTTAATTTTGTTCCAAAAGCATTGGTTTGTCATATTGTCTAGTACATCTTTAACCTAGCGTCGATATACTTCAAGTGTTACTATTAGCCGGAGCCCGGATGGTACTATTATACGCTTTCTATTTGGCTATAATTTGTTTTTTTCTTCCTCTTCAGCTTTACAAGACCAGGGATGACAAGTACCTGCTGGATATGCAGAGAGTTGCTGGACCTCAGCTCCTTTTCCTGGACTTCTGTGCGGCCTTCCTTACCAACCTTAGGGTTCTCTAGTGCATGTTCTGGCTGAGTGGTGAATAGCAAAGACATATGTCTATCGTGTGTGTCCATCACTGCAACGATGAATAAACGAATCCATGTAAATAGGTGTGTTTCATCATCTTCTTTTTACCCAGTCCCTGACAGCGAACCGTGTTGTTTGAGTGACTAGTCTTGTGTCGAGCACCAAAAGGTTAATCAGTGGTTATATGACCTACATAGTAAGTAGGCTGTGGTGAGGTATGTGGGCGAATCCTTGCTGATTCTTTGGTCTGCAGCACCAGTGCTGCTGCAGCGCAAGGTTTTGTGATAGGAGTATATATGAGATATGGTTTCTGTGCACTTACTATTGAACATAATGATTCTGTGTGTGCATTGAAGTTCTGCAACTGCTTGCAAGAAATTAGCAGAGTGCCAGAGTGGTTTTGATGCAATGCCTGCCCATTTATGGAGAATCGTTTTACCGAGCGATAAAGGGAAATAATATGCACCGTACATCTATCTGTGTATGTTAGAACATCTCCATTGGCAGCCCCGAAAATTTGTCATGTACCCCTTGAAATGTGTCCGTTTTGGGGTGCCGGATACATCTTGACACAATGGTGGTGGTGCTCCCAGTGGCACCCCGTAAACGGCTGGCCCTATCATTTGCCTATTTTTCGCATTTGAAACAAAATAATAAATGCTCTGCCAAAATGCCACCAAGTCCGGCCGCATCACAACATGTCGTCGAAAATGCATAACAATCATTTGTTAGCCCTTGTTTTCCTCTCCTCCACGATTCGCTCGACTTTCTCGGCAAAGTAACCCTTTCGATTCGGGCTCATGTTTGTCGTGTCGATGAACATGATCTTGCGCTCCTCGGCCATTTTCTTTAATTCCCTATCGTCTTGCACGCCAAAGTAGATGCTCAACTTTTTGTTTGTTCCCTTCATGCATCTTTGCTTTGTGGGCCGAGGACAATGACTCAATGAGACCTCATGTATTCGGCAAGCAAACCTTGGAGGCAGGAAGATCATGCTGACTTCTTTGCCACCCTTACTCTCTTTTTCCCAATTGGCCGTTCTGAGACGGCTCCCGACATCGGCTCTTCTTCTAGGTCGATGCACCCACCCCTGCCCATCTCCTCCGCTCGACTTCATAGAGAGTCAAATTGTTTTCCACTTTTGAAAATTTCGAAGTTTGGACCAACAATGCATCAAACCGAATGCCTTCTTCTCGTACATGAGTACATCGCTACAACATCCCGTAACTTGATAAAAAAAGGCACATGTATATAGGAACAAGAGCATTGTGAGTAAAACATTGCACATTTTTTGTGAAACACAACCAAGTGCTAATGTTGGATGAGAACTATTAAATTAAGATGACATTCAAAAACACAATAGATATACTATGCATCATGTGAACACTGACATAACACAACTATTACTACGTACCAATAATATGCTTTCACTGAAGCAAGTCGCATTAGTTGTAAGACATTGCACAATTTAAGGAAAGAAGTTTTCTCACTAAATAAAAGAATGAAATGATTACATAGCCCTTAAATATGACAGCTCCCCGGGGTTGAGAGCCTCTGCTCCCATCTTCTTTAGTTTGACATAGGTAAGCACTATGTTACCTACTAATAGCTTATTTTGCGAAAGGAAGAGTGTTGTCCGTAAATATTTCCGCACTTCGATGATACATACAAATGAATTTTTAAAATGAATAAACTACATCAATATAGAAATATTTTTTTTATCTAAACTTCAAAACTTTGGCTTCACACAAATATGAAGGGGAAGCTCTCGTAATTCTATTCCTATGCAATCAAGCTCACCGAACAACACAATCATGCAAGTTTGTATTACCTTCTTCTAAACTATGCATTTCAACCACCTATATATTTGGAAAATATGAAAGGAAAGGACAAACTATATAACTTTATCAAAGTAATATCATAGGGAATAGGTTCCAAACATTAAACTTAAGAAGACACTTCAAATACATTTTATATCCCCGTGAGGAAAACAATCTTATTTGTAGGTGCATTCATTTTTTGGAAGCAAACAAAGCCCATATGATTATAGTCACGCCTGACTACCACTCCGACACGACCGCCTTTCATTTGAGCCGAGACAGATAGATGAATTAACAGAAGGATACACCAAAAAATATTGTTGATAGGCGTGGTGCAACTTTCAATCTCGCTTTGGTCATTCTCACTTGCCAGCTTGAAGGTCATTCTTCTAAGCACCGGTGTCTATATAAACTAGAACATACCACGTGCGTTGAATCCGGAATATCACTAATAAAATTATTGTGTAAACGAAATGCTATAAGAAGCTTGAAATAGTAAATTATCCAAAATAGATTTTGGATGGCCGACCGCTTGGAGAAGCGTGTATTTTTTTTTGGCCAAAAATGGCCCTTTGAGGTAACTAATGTTGAATCTGGCCTCTTTGTGAAACTATTTCCATATCTGACCCCTCGGTTCGGCGTCAATGCAAATGGAGCCGACATTGTGTAGTTCGCCGCCAACATCGTTCGGCATTTTGACCAGTGAACGTAGGTTGGCTCCAACGCAAACGGCGCCGACCTATGTTTTTCGTGTTTTTGACGGTCGTCGAGCTACACAACGTCGGCTCCATCCTCGTTGGCACCGAACAAAGGGTCAGATATGAAAATAGTTTCACAATAAGGCCAAATTCAACATTAGTTTTGTCAAACGGCCATTTTGGCAAAAATACGAGAAGCGTGGATGACCAAATTGTGGGTTATGCCCCCTTTGTAAGAGAGGCCCGGAATCCATTGCCCATCTTCTCGTCCATTGCCGCTACACCAAGCGTCTTTGGGGCTTCATCAAGGATTGGGTTGGCCTCCACGCTCTTGATTTGCATCTTTCACCCTCTCTCACCCTTGAGGCTTGGTGGAGCAAGATGACGAGCAACTCGACTTCAAACTGCAAGGCTATGGCATCCCTCACTTTGCTCACCGCTTGGGAGATATGGAACGAGAGAAATGTTAGGGTTTTCCGCAATAAGCATGCGCCACCGACGGTGGTTTTTGAGAACATTAAGAGAGAGGCTAACCTTTGGGCCATTATGGGCGCAAAGTGTTTGAGTGAAATGATGCCACGAGAGTAGATCAATGTTTGTAATCGCTTTTAATTCCTTGTAAAACTCCTTAATTAATAGATTGGGGCAAAGCTTTTGCTCCCATTTCTAGAAAAAGTAAATTATCTACATAAATATGCATGATTCGGTCGTTCACTTTTTTACGTTAAAATAATTGTGTATTTGAGGACTAAAATTTAGTGAAGTGGACAATTGCATGGCATAAAAATAGATGACATGGATGTTGCATGAAAGATATAATACTATTAATGAGGTGGCATAGTCAATTGTATGGCTGAAAAAATCGATAAACATGGATGTTGCATGAAAAATGTAGTATTATTAACTATTGTTACTGGAGATGATGACATGGAGAATTGGTTGGCTAAAATAGTGGGTGATGTGTACAGCTTGTGTGTTGAGATAGAAAATCATATATTCATCTTAGTGGGTTTTTCTCTTATAAGAGATATAGATTTTAGAGCATGCGAAATAATGGAAATTTCATGAGCATGCCAAATAGATAAGAGCTTGTAGCATCTTACTTTGTCGGTTTGGGGTCTTTCCACTCTCATTTCTCATCATAATCAGATCACGACACCCATGAAACTTGTTGAAAATCTTTTGTACGGTAGCATTCTCGTTGCGATCATTTTTACGATATTTTGTGTGGTGGGTATTCCTTCCTTTTTTTATTAAAATCTTTGTCGAACCTATTCCAATGTGATCCAGGACTTTGTTGTGCACTGGTAATGAGATCTTGGCTTATTTCCATCTAAGAATCACACACCACGATATCCTCCTCGACCTTCCACAGGTTTCTTGTTGGCGCCTCGGCCTCTTGATTTTCTTGTCGGTTACAACATCGTGGACCTCTTCGTTCTCTTCGCTTGCCTCCTTGCCATGACCGGCGTTGGAATATCCTCCACTATGGATAAGTGAATCCATGGCGTCGGCAGGTGACATCAATCTACGTGAGAAAAAAACATACATGGCTGACCTCATTCAATGCACAAATTCATATTGTCGGCTTCATTAAATGCAAAAACTTCACGTTAGAGCATCATGGAAATCACATATGCATGGGGCCGACTTCATTCAATGCACATATGCACACAACACTTAGAAACACAACTTGTAAGGCCAGAAATTTCGTCGAGCATGTTGAGGGTACCATCACCGATTAGCTGATGTTGGAAACCCGTGATAGACAAAGCATGCGAAATTTTGGCAAGACTAGCCTGCGAAATTTTGGCATCTCCCACTCTATCGCCCCTTGCTTCCTATGCACAATAGCCAAACACCCAAAGTTTCAGAATACCATGGATCTTTTTATAGGATGAACAAAGTTTTCATTACTCAAATAGTTGCACTACTCTCTATGAGCGGTGTTTTGGTTACCTAGGCACTAGTCATCCTGCTGTTTAATAAAATTCGAAAATCATATTTATGAGCTCAAAAAAATCTGAAACAAAATCCGGATATACTGTCGCATCCGGACTTCTAGAGGATACTCACAGCCCGCTAAACAGTAGATAAATGGCTTACGGGGCTTACCGGCACCCGCATCTCAATATGAGTAGGCCAACATGTGAACGTGTGACAACCATCCTCTACTATTCATCGTCTGCGTAAACCATCCCATAGAAATCCGACTACTTCCATTGACGTACTTCATAACATACACACATGGTACGTCAACGGCATTTGAACAAGTGATATCACAACAAATCTCTAAGACACAAAGAAATAGAAATAAGTGGCAAATAGCTCTCACTAGAGCAGAGATAGCAAATACAATCATCCAGAGGACACATGTCCCAACAAGTCATCATTACATCACAGCGGAAGCATCCAAAGTGTCTGAGTACAGACAAGATCCAAATAGACCTAAGAGGCCGGAAACGAAAAGACGGAGCCCATCCACGATATCTCGGATCCTGCCCGGGTCCGCTATCTACTCGTTAGCTGCCTCGTCATACTCCACGTAGTAGCCACCATGGGGATCCTCGAAAACGTAGTCTGCAGAACACGTAGCCCCAAAGGGGTCAGTACAGACGAGTACTGGCAAGCAAGACGCACAAGATACCAAAGTGTACCCGGCAACACCAAGTACAGATGCTTTGGGTTCAACGGAGGATAGGTGATATAAAGATGCGGCAGCGGGCTGCTCTAACCAACTACAGAGACACGCTACAACATCCGGCTAAAAGAAAGGGATAAGATAGCGCATCGGAACCAACTACCACTAATCTCAAACAAACCCATCCTGGATCTCGCCCCTTATCCAAAGAAGCAATCCGAGGATAACCCACATAGTTGGATTAGTGAAGGTTCAAGTTATTGTGTCAATAAGCCTATTACTAGTCAAATTAGTATTAATTAGGTGTAAGTTGTCTAATCCTTGTTAGCCAGCCCTATCACCAAGTCATCCATAACCGCGGACAACACGGCTTCTCGAGAAGATTTAACCCTGCAGGGATGCACCAATTTGGCCGTACACGTAAGAATAACCCGCCAGACGGGGGATCAACCCACCAAGCGAGGTACTCAGCACAACCGAACTCTTCTTCGCATCAAGCCCAAAGAACCCCGTGCAGTTGAGTGCACGGCTAATCAAGCCCCACGAAGAAAAGGGGACCCTCATAGCACTCTAAGAACGTGTCTCCCTAAATGCCGACTACAAAAGTTACCACCCTGGCGCCAAGGGTTCACACCTGCATATGCATGCGGCAAATGGAAAACCCGAACTAAATGAGCCGATTTGGACGAGATGCGAATCGAATCAAAGTTGAGGGGGGCGCCCATACACGCTTCCCACATGCGGTTAGCGCGCTCATCATAGATCTAGAGGACAAGAACTTTTCCTGAGCTCGACACTAGCAGGCCGCAAAACCATACCCGGCCTCCTGCCGGTGCCTTATCATCAAATTAGCATTACCTCAAACATTAACAGGTTGTTGTTTAAAACATCGAGCCCCAGAACATAATAAATATGGTAACAGAAATAACGGACATCAGACTCGAGCATAAACAACCCTAAGCATGCTAGTAAGACACGGGCAACAAGCAAAAGGGGTTATAGGTGTGGAGGAGAGGCTATATCAGGGTTACAGGATAACATGTGATAGGATCGAAACACAAGTAACGAATCTTAAGGCTAGCAGGATAGACAACGGAAAGTATCGGTATCCAGTGTGGAAAGGACACAATGGTTCATGTGAGTGAATACTTGCCTGCAAACTCAGTAGCCTGGTACTGGGCTAACTCCTCTGAAGTAGTGTCGTAAACCTCATCTGTCTCAACGTCGTCGTCTATTCGAGAAGAAGCAAACAAACAACGAAGAGAGACAAGCAATCAATAACATGGCATAATGCACAAACATGGGATGATGCATGAAAATTTAATTGATGCATCAAAGATAAGCTAGTTGACATTGTAACATAATTAAATGGGCCCATATGCAATTTAGATTGCGTATGGAAAAACCCATGAATTAAGGTTGAATTAAATGATCTACAACTAACCATCATGTGAAAGTTGATTAGAATGATGCATGGATGAGGAAAACAATGAGAAAACAACAATAACTTCAATTTGAAAAGGTGTTTACCAAGTTTGGAAATTTATTTATTAAGTTATGAAATTTGGCTTCTTAAATGAGTTACACAAGCATTTGTTGTTTTCACCAATTTTAATTGTTCCAAATAGATAACAAAATTCTTATTTGGAAAGAACACAAAATTTTAGGTGGAATACATGTTTCATTTGTTGAAAAAGGAAATAAAATGAATTAGTTATGAATTAAACAAGTTTGGAAAAGATTTAAATGAATTTAATTCAAGTATAAATTATTTGAATTTTATTTGTTTCAAACATTAAATAAAATTCATATTTGAAAAGATTATATTTTTCTGGTTTGAAAACATATTTTATATGTTCAAAAAGAATTTAGTTTGACCAAGTTATGAATTTAGCAATTTAAATTGATTTAAACAAGATTTGAATTATTTAACCAATTTTATTTATTCAAAACAGGAAATAAAATTTATATTTGGAAAGCTTGTTCAATTTTGCATGGAAAACATATTTTACATGTGCCATTTGAATTAAATTTGAATTAATTATGAATTTGACCAAATTTGAAATAGTAGTTTGAATTTGAATTTTTGAAACCATTTGAAATGTTCAAAACAGTATACAAATGGTGTAAACATGTAGAGAATCAAATTTGGTATGGAAAACATATTTTATTTATCAAATTTGGATTTGAAATGCAAAAGATATTTGAATTTGAATTACAGGGGCTATTCTGTGATTTTAAAAGTTTCAGATTTGGTCCAGGGGCTTGGATGCGAAAAAGAAACTTCAGAAAGGCCCCTGGAACCTTTCCTACGCGGTGCCAGCGTGCCCTGGGTCACTGCCCGTGGGCCAGCACCCTGCTGGCGCCTGCGTGGCGCGCGTGTGGAAGCTGGCGTGGCCTCCACTGCCAATGGCAGGTGGGCCCTGCGTGCATGCGTGGCAAAGCGAGCAAAAAGATGGTTTTAATCTGCGCTGCGGGGGATCGAACCCGCGCCCTCGCGCTAGGCGCCGTTGGATCTGGCCACTACGGTGCGGATCGATTCGTGACAGAGGAGGATCGCGCGGGGTTTTGAGGTGGGCTTCGCTGTTTTAACTGAAACTGAACCAAAAAGGTTCAGTCTTTGAACCTGACAGAGGAGCACGATGGTCGCCGGCGGCGACGCTGCGCTGCTGCTGCTGCTCGTGGGCCAGAACAGGGAGGTGCAGGGAGTGCGTGCGGTTGCCAGAAGGAGAAAGGAGGGGATGGAAGAGGTGCTCACCCCCGTTGTCGTCGAAGCAGCGGCTCGGGGGAGAGGCGGTGGCGACATGCGGCGATGGATGGCGCAGTGTCGGTGATCGGGCGTCTCCCTGGCTCAGTCGAGGAAACGAGGAGGGAGAGGAAGACGCGGGGAACTCGTTCCCGTGCCCGTGGGGACCTAACGGCGACCACAACCACCAACTCCACCCACGATCAAGCTCCGGCCATGGCGATTGCAGAAATTCAGAGAAGAAACAGCAGGAGAAGGGAGGGGTTCCGAGAGGGAGGAGGAGGAATGGCGGCGGCTGGAAGATGGAGGAGGGAGAGGAAAGCTAGGGCACGGCCCCAGGAGGTAGATATAGGGGAGGAGGGGAGCACAGGTGGCTCTGCCGGTGGGGGAGCCTCCCCTCTCATCTGTCTCCGTACAGAGGAGGACGAAAGGGACAGGTAAGGGGGCTGGGCCTTGGGGCTGGTGGGCTCAGCCCACTTGGCTGGCCTGCCCCCCTCTCTCTTTTCTGTTTTTGTTTTTATTTTTCTCTGTTTTTTCTTGCAGAAAAGAAAAGGGAAGAAAAGAAGTGGTTTTTGGGGTTGAAAAAATTTTGGGGATAATTTTTATATGTTATTTATTACAAAAGCCCAGTTGTGCAACTTTTTGTTTTCCAATTTTTTTTAAATTTGGTTGCTGTTTGAAATTCAAATGAAATGGAGTGAATTTGGTATTAATTGAATTATTGAAAAGAAGCAAGTTAATAGTTTGAACTTTCAAGTTTATTGGAACCAAACAATTGGTTTGATTTGAAAGTTTCATTTGAAAATTGTAACAGAACAAGTATGAAACAAGGATTTGAATTTTGGTTTGAAATTCAAATGGAAAAACAAGTGAAAACAAATGCAATGCTTATGATGACATGATGCAAAACATAAATTAACAAGGAGCAAACATTGTAATGGTGTTTTGATACTTGGGATGTTACAAAACGCCCCCCCCCCCTTGAAGGAATCGCGCCCCGAGATTCCTACTGAGAAGAGAAAAGGTCCGGGTACTTCTTGCGAAGATCCTCTTCGGTCTCCCACGTTGCCTCTTTATCGGAATGATGGGACCACTTCACTTTTAAGAACTTGGTGCTCTTGTTGCGAGTTTTGCGCTCAGTCTCATCGAGAATTCGAATAGGGTGCTCCTCATAAGAGAGGTCTTCTTGCAGATCAATGGAATCATGATCAACTGCACGACCTGGATCTTTGAAGCACCTCTTGAGCTGTGACACGTGAAACACATCGTGCACCTTGGATAGCTTTTCTGGAAGTTCAAGACGATAGGCATTTTCTGCACGCCTTGAGAGAATGTTTAAAGGACCAATATATCTTGGTGCAAGCTTTCCTTTGACACCAAAACGATGAGTGCCTCTTAGGGGAGTTACACGGAGATATGCTTTGTCACCAGCTGCATAGACCATGTCCCTGTGTTTGTTGTCATAGTAGCTTTTCTGACGAGACTGAGCAATCTTGAGATTGTCACGGATGATACGAACTTTCTCTTCGGCTTCCTTAACAATGTCAGGGCCTAAGAGTGAACGTTCACCAGCTCCAGACCAATTGATTGGACTCCTGCATCTGCGGCCATAGAGAGCCTCAAATGGTGCCATGCCTAGGCTTGCCTGGAAGCTATTGTTGTAGGAGAATTCAGCATATGGAAGACATTCCTCCCATTTCATGCCAAAGGAGAGTCCACATGCTCTGAGCATATCCTCGAGAATCTGATTGACTCTTTCGACTTGCCCTTGAGACTGAGGATGGTAGGCTGTGCTGAACAGAAGTTTGGTGCCCAAGGCTTCTTGAAAGCTTTTCCAGAAATGAGAAGTGAAGATGCTTCCACGGTCTGAGCTTATTTCCAATGGAACACCATGAAGAGGAACAATCTTTGCTGTGTAGAGCTCTGCTAACTGACTAGCTGAGATTGTCTCTTTGACAGGAAAGAAGTGAGCGACTTTAGTGAGTCGATCAATGACAACGAAGATTGCATCGTTGCCCCTCTTGGACTTTGGAAAACCAGTGACGAAGTCCATTTCAATCATGTCCCACTTCCACTCAGGGATTTTTAGAGGTTGGAGAAGACCGGCTGTTTTCTGATGAACTGCCTTAACACGTTGACAAACGTCGCATTCAGAAACGTATTGAGCAATTTCACGTTTCATGCTAGGCCACCAATACAGTGTCTTGAGATCCTGGTACATCTTTGTACTTCCAGGGTGTATGGAGAGAGGAGTTTCATGAGCCTCCTTGAGAATGACATCTTTGAGACTTTGAATCTGAGGAACTGCAATGCGTCCTTCGAAGAACACAGCCCCCTTGTCATCAATTGAGAAGCACTCGAATTTCTCATTGCCTGCTTTGATGTGTTCTACAATCTTCTTGATTTCAGCATCACGAAGTTGTTCAGAACGAATCTTGTCCTCGAGAGTTGGACTGGCTGTCAAGTTTGCAAGATAGCCTTGAGGAACAAGACCAAGGTTGAACTTTTGGAATTCTTCATGAAGAGGAGGTTGGCTTTCCATGATCATGAGATTATTGCAATACGACTTGCGACTGAGAGCATCGGCCATAACATTAGCCTTGCCTGGAGTGTAAGAAATGGTAAGATCAAAGTCTTTGATCTTTTCAATACATCTCCTTTGTCTGAGATTTAGATCTGGTTGAGTGAAGATGTACTTCAGACTCTTGTGATCGGAAAAGATTTTAGTGCGATTACCCAACAAGTATTGTCTCCATTTCTTGAGGGCAAACACAACTGCTGCAAGTTCAAGGTCATGAGTGGGATAATTGAGCTCATGCGTGTTCAACTGACGTGAAGCATAAGCCACAACTTGACGTTCTTGCATAAGAACTGCACCTAGACCTTGGAGAGAAGCATCACAGAATATTTGGAAAGGTTTGGAAGGATCTGGGCCAACCAGAACTGGTGTAGAAGTGAGTTTAGTCTTCACGAGATTGAAACTTTCATACATTGTGGAGACCAGACGAACTTCTTGTCCTTCTTTGTGAGGTCTGTGAGAGGTTTGGCAATCTTGGAGAAGTTTGGGACGAAGCGACGGCAATAGCTAGCCAAGCCAAGAAAACTCCTTACTTGCTTCACCGTCTTTGGAGGTTTCCAATCAACAATTGCTTTAACCTTTTCTGGATCAATGGCTATGCCCTTGGCAGAGATGACATGACCAAGATAAGCAACTTCTGAAATCCAGAACTCACATTTGGAGAACTTGGCATAGAGACGATGCTCGCGAAGCTTCATGAGAGTTAGACGAAGATGTTCTTCATGCTCTTCCTCGGATTTGGAGTAGACAATAATGTCATCAAGATATACCACAACGAACTTGTCGAGGTATTCATGGAAGACAGAATTCATGAGTCGAGAGAAATTCGCTGGTGCATTGGTGAGGCCAAAGGACATGACGGTGAATTCATATAGACCGTAGCGAGTGGTGAAGGTTGTCTTTGGAATATCCTCTTTTCTGATCTTTATTTGATGGTAACCCATTCTCAAGTCCAACTTGGAGAATATTGAGGCTCCAGCAAGTTGATCAAAAAGATCATCGATGCGAGGAATTGGATACTTGTTTTTGATGGTTTTCTCGTTAAGAGGACGATAGTCAACAACGAGTCTCTTTGTGTGATCCTTCTTCGCAACGAACAGAGTTGGGCAACCCCAAGCCGAGGAACTAGGTTGAATGTAACCTTTTTCCATGTACATATCAATTTGTTCCTTCAACAACTTCAGCTCGGGAGTTCCTATCTTGTAGGGATGCTTAGAGATTGGAGCAGTACCTGGTTCAAGTTCGATCACGAACTCAACAGCTCTGTCCGGAGGCATTCCTGGCAACTCTTCTGGAAAGACATCAGGGAAGTCGCAAACCACCGGAACATTTTCAAGTGAAGGTAGAGGTTTTGCACCGAGGTTGCACAGCTGAAAGGAACTTGATTCATTTGGAGAATAGATTATCTGGCCAGAAGGGTGGAACAGAGTTATTGACTTTTGAGCACAGTCAATCCTTGCTTTATTGGCCTTCAGCCAATCCATACCAAGAATGACATCAATGTCAGAACTTCCCAGCAACATTAGAGAAGCAAGGAAAATGTTGCCTCCAATTAGGATTTGATTGTCCTTACTTATCTTGGAAGTCAACATTTGAGATCCCGGGGAGTGAACAGTGATCTGATTGCTTAGTGGAACCACAATTAGGTTGTTTGTTGTGGCAAAGGTCTTTGACACAAAAGAATGCGATGCTCCGGTATCAAACAACACTTTAGCTGGAAAAGAGTTTACGGGAAATGTACCGAGAACGACGTAAGGAGCTTCCTCAGCTTTGTCGATCTTGACATGATTCACCCTTGCGGTCCTCCCGACAGGCCTGTTGTTGGAGTTGAAGGCCTTAGGCGGGGGAGCACGCACCATTGCCTGGTTTGTGTTAGGACGAGGTGGTGGTGGAGGTAGCTGCCTCTGCGTGCACTTGTCGGCGTAGTGCCCCGTCTGCTTGCACTTGTAGCATGTGACGACACGAGGGGGCCCTGGCCTTGGCTGCCCTATTGAAGCCCTTGGATCATGCATCTGAGCAGGGTTGGGTGGGCGGGGAGCGAAGCCTGGAGAAGCTTGGGCATATGGAGCCCGAGTGACAGCACCATTTGGTACCCAGATGCGGCGCTTCTGCGGAGGGGTGGTCATGTTGGAGGAGGAACCACCCTCACGCGAGTGCTTGCGAGACTCCTCGAACACCTTGCGCCCATTTTCTTCATTGAGCGCGGTGTTAACGAGATCCTCGAAGCTGTTGGCCTTGACATTGGTAAGGGCATACTTGAGTTCCGGGTTAAAACCTCTGCGGAACCTTGCCATCTTCTTAGCTTCAGTGGACACCTCGTCTCCAGCGTATCGAGCGAGGCGATTGAACTCACTCTGATACCCGATGACGTCCAACTTGCCCTGCTTGAGAGAGCAAAACTCTTCACGCATTCTTTCCATGAGACCATCTGGAATGTGGTGCTTCAGGAAGGCTTCCTTGAAACAATCCCACGTGACTGGCATCCCAGTTCTCATGGCCTGGAAGTTTTCCCACCAAGTAGCTGCCTGACCCTTCAGCAGATAGGAGGCATACTTGACCTTGTCTTCTTCAGCCACGTGTGCAATCTCCAGAGCCTTAGATATCTCACGGATCCAGTCATCAGCGTCCAGAGGCTCGCGTGTGGCCACGAAAGCTCTTGGGCCCAGACTGAGAAACTCCTTGATGCTGACTCGTGGAGCTGTCTGGTTGATGTGCTGATTAGCCTGAAACTGGGCCATCTGCGTCATGACTTGGGTCATCTGAGTCAACAGCTCCGCGATTGGCGGTGGCTCAGGCGTGTTGTTCCTTGTTGGCGGCATCCTGAATGGAAATGCATTTTAGCACAACAATAGAAAAGGATAGACTTGGCAACCGAAAGAGAGATTATTCCGACGCATGAATAGATAACCAACAGGTACACCATCACATGTTCAAATACATCAGAATATCCAACACACCATAAATGGTTCGAATGCCAAAGGATAACTAAACATAGCTAAGAACGGATACATCGGTACTCCCATGCTCATCACGCAGGACGGCGGCTAGGAGTACGGCGAGAGGTACGGTGAGGAGCACGCCCACGAAAGTAGGTGGAACGACGATCCACGTAGATCTGACATGGTCTGAGACCAACTCTAGGCGTGGTGAAGTACATAGCGTCGACTCCCTGTGCTCCAAAGCGTGGAATCCCAGTATAACCAGCACCAAGGTTAAGGAGTGGACCTCTGATCGGCTCGTAACCTCCAGCATCTGGTAGATGACGACCAACTGGCTGATCGAAACGTGCAAAGCGCTCGTCTCCAACAAAGTTTGTGGTGTAAGTCGCCAGACGAGTCAAAGCAAGGTAAAGCTGCTCTCTGACTGAAGCCAACTCCTGAGATAGTGTGCGGGCAACTGCGTCACTGTGTCTGACAAACTGAGCGGTGGTGTGCAGCCTGGAGTTATCATGCTCATAAACATCCAAGTTGTCGTAGAGAGTGAAGTGAGCTCCCTCCGAAGTGATGTAACCACGGGGGATGTGGCGATAGATAGAATCGTCAAATCCTCAGTAGTCAGCACGATGGACGGTGAGGCTCACATAAGCTGCCTGCTGCACAGCCATATCCACTGTGGAACCCACTGCCTCGTAGCGGTGTACTACGCTCATGCCATCATCTGACAGAATGTAGACGATAGCCTGGTAGTAGGTCTGCTCAAACTCTCGCTGCTGCTCGTAGACCTGGTACTGTGGTGCCCAACGGAACCCCAGAAAAGTGACCATGTCTCTCAGCATCTCCGGATAACCGGCAGTGCTCTCGCAACGAGTCATACGAACCACCTGCGGGTAGAACCTGAGATCCATCTGCAGATGATCGGGGAAGTTTTGATTAGACGCCGATAGAAGAACTGAAGTGGCAAGCAACAACAAGGTTTCAACGGACGAAAAGGATGTTGAGAAGAACAGGATATCGAAGCAACATTCGGGAACACGAGACCAAACACTCCTGAGGTACTACGGAAAACCCATCCGGGCTTCTAAAGGATCAATATCTACTGCTTAAGGAATAGAGGATCTGCTTCCGGGCTTATGTGCCTCCATTCTCAATCGTGAGTAGGCAACATGATAAATCATGTCACAACCACCTCCATTCCTATGGTCTAGTAGATATAACCATCCTAGAGAAACCAGGATACGTGAAATCCTAACTTGAAAGTTTAGATGAGAAGAGAAAACAACGTTGCACTTCCTTACCAGAAAAAGGGAGGGTGGGTGGGGAAAGAAATAAAAGAACAGAATTCCTACTCTCACGTTTCATTTTTCCTATATAGCTACAAAATAGTTTCTAGACTCAACTGCGACCAGTAAAAGGGATCCTACAGGCAGACAGGTCTGATACCATTTGTCGCATCCGGACTTCTAGAGGATACTCACAGCCCGCTAAACAGTAGATAAATGGCTTACGGGGCTTACCGGCACCCGCATCTCAATATGAGTAGGCCAACACGTGAACGTGTGACAACCATCCTCTACTATTCATCGTCTGCGTAAACCATCCCATAGAAATCCGACTACTTCCATTGACGTACTTCATAACATACACACATGGTACATCAACGGCATTTGAACAAGTGATATCACAACAAATCTCTAAGACAAAAATAAATATAAATAAGTGGCAAATAGCTCTCACTAGAGCAGAGATAGCAAATACAATCATCCAGAGGACACATGTCCCAACAAGTCATCATTACATCACAGCGGAAGCATCCAAAGTGTCTGAGTACAGACAAGATCCAAATAGGCCTAAGAGGCCGGAAACGAAAAGACGGAGCCCATCCACGATGTCTCGGATCCTGCTCGGGTCCGCTATCTACTCGTCAGCTGCCTCGTCATACTCCACGTAGTAGCCACCATGGGGATCCTCGAAAACGTAGTCTGCAGAACACGCAGCCCCAAAGGGGTCAGTACAGACGAGTACTGGCAAGCAAGACGCACAAGATACCAAAGTGTACCCGGCAACACCAAGTACAGATGCTTTGGGTTCAACGGAGGATAGGTGATATAAAGATGCGGCAGCGGGCTGCTCTAACCAACTACAGAGACACGCTACAACATCCGGCTAAAAGAAAGGGATAAGATAGCGCATCGGAACCAACTACCACTAACCTCAAACAAACCCATCCTGGATCTCGCCCCTTATCCAAAGAAGCAATCCGAGGATAACCCACACAGTTGGATTAGTGAAGGTTCAAGTTATTGTGTCAATAAGCCTATTACTAGTCAAATTAGTATTAATTAGGTGTAAGTTGTCTAATCCTTGTTAGCCAGCCCTATCACCAAGTCATCCATAACCGCGGACAACACGGCTTCTCGAGAAGATTTAACCCTGCAGGGATGCACCAATTTGGTCGTACACGTAAGAATAACCCGCCAGACGGGGGATCAACCCACCAAGCGAGGTACTCAACACAACCCAACTCTTCTTCGCATCAAGACCAAATAACCCCGTGCAGTTGAGCGCACGGCTAATCAAGCCCCACGAAGAAAAGGGGACCCTCATAGCACTCTAAGAACGTGTCTCCCTAAATGCCGAGTACAAAAGTTACCACCCTGGCGCCAAGGGTTCGCACCTGCATATGCATGCGGCAAATGGAAAACCCGAACTAAATGAGGCGATTTGGACGAGATGCGAATCGAATCAAAGTTGAGGGGGGCGCCCATACACGCTTCCCACATGCGGTTAGCGCGCTCATCATGGATCTAGAGGACAAGAACTTTTCCTGAGCTCGACACTAGCAGGCCTCAAAACCATACTCGGCCTCCTGCCGGTGCCTTATCATCAAATTAGCATTACCTCAAACATTAACAGGTTGTTGTTTAAAACATCGAGCCCCAGAACATAATAAATATGGTAACAGAAATAACGGACATCAGACTCGAGCATAAACAACCCTAAGCATGCTAGTAAGACACGGGCAACAAGCAAAAGGGGTTATAGGTGTGGAGGAGAGGCTATATCAGGGTTACAGGATAACATGTGATAGGATCGGAACACAAGCAATGAATCTTAAGGCTAGCAGGATAGACAACGGAAAGTATCGGTATCCAGTGTGGAAAGGACACAATGGTTCATGTGAGTGAATACTTGCATGCAAACTCAGTAGACTGGTACTGGGCTAACTCCTCTGAAATAGTGTCGTAAACCTCGTCTGTCTCAACGTCGTCGCCTATTCGAGAAGAAGCAAACAAACAACGAAGAGAGACAAGCAATCAATAATATGGCATAATGCACAAACATGGGATGATGCATGACAATTTAATTGATGCATCAAAGATAAGCTAGTTGACATGGTAACATAATTAAATGGGCCCATATGCAATTTAGATTGCGTATGAAAAAACCCATGAATTAAGGTTGAATTAAATGATCTACAACTAACCATCATGTGAAAGTTGATTAGAATGATGCATATTCATATTTGGAAAGAACACAAAATTTTAGGTGGAATACATGTTTCATTTGTTGAAAAAGGAAATAAAATGAATTAGTTATGAATTAAACAAGTTTGGACAAGATTTAAATGAATTTAATTCAAGTATAAAATTATTTGAATTTTATTTGTTTCAAACATTAAATAAAATTCATATTTGAAAAGATTATATTTTTCTGGTTTGAAAACATATTTTATATGTTCAAAAAGAATTTAGTTTGACTAAGTTATGAATTTAGCAATTTTAATTGATTTAAACAAGATTTGAATTATTTTACCAATTTTATTTATTCAAAACAGGAAATAAAATTTATATTTGGAAAGCTTGTTCAATTTTGCATGGAAAACATATTTTACATGTGCCATTTGAATTAGTTATGAATTTGACCAAATTTGAAATAGTAGTTTGAATTTGAATTTTTGAAACCATTTGAAATGGTCAAAACAGTACACAGATGGTTTAAACATGTAGAGAATTAAATTTGGTATGGAAAACATATTTTATTTATCAAAGTTGGATTTGAAATGCAAAAGATATTTGAATTTGAATTATAGGAGCTATTCTGTGATTTTAAAAGTTTCAGATTTGGTCCAGGGGCTTGGATGCGAAAAAGAAACTTCAGAAAGGCCCCTGGAACCTTTCCTACGCGGTGCCAGCGTGCCCTGGGTCACTGCCCGTGGGCCAGCTCCCTGCTGGCGCCTGCGTGGCGCGCGTGTGGAAGCTGGCGTGGCCTCCACTGCCAATGGCAGGTGGGCCCTGCGTGCATGCGTGGCAAAGCGAGCAAAAAGATGGTTTTAATCTGCGCGGCGGGGGATCGAACCCGCGCCCTCGCGCTACGCGTCGTTGGATCTGGCCACTACGGTGCGGATCGATTCGTCACAGAGGAGGATCGCGCGGGGTTTTGAGGTGGGCTTCGCTGTTTTAACTGAAACTGAACCAAAAAGGTTCAGTCTTTAAACCTGACAGAGGAGCACGGTGGTCACCGGCGGCGACGCTGCGCTTCTGCTGCTGCTCGTGGGCCAGAACAGGGAGGTGCAGGGAGTGCGTGCGGTTGCCAGGAGGAGAAAGGAGGGGATGGAAGAGGTGCTCACCCCCGTTGTCGTCGAAGGAGCGGCTCGGGGGAGAGGCGGTGGCGACAGGCGGCGATGGACGGCGCGGTGTCGGCGATCGGGCATCTCCCTGGCTCAGTCGAGGAAACGAGGAGGGAGAGGAAGACGCGGGGAACTCGTTCCCGTGCCCGTGGGGACCTGACGGCGACCACAACCACCAACCCCACCCACGATCAAGCTCCGGCCATGGCGATTACAGAAATTCAGAGAAGAAACAGCAGGAGAAGGGAGGGGTTCCGAGAGGGAGGAGGAGGAATGGCGGCGGCTGGGAGATGGAGGAGGGAGAGGAAAGCTAGGGCACGATCCCGGGAGGTAGATATAGGGGAGGAGGGGAGCACAGGTGGCGCTGCCGGTGGGGGAGCCTCCCCTCTCCTCTGTCTCCGTACAGAGGAGGACGAAAGGGACAGGTAAGGGGGGCTGGGCCTTGGGGCTGGTGGGCTCAGCCCACTTGGCTGGCCTGCCCCCCTCTCTCTTTTCTGTTTTTGTTTTTATTTTTCTCTGTTTTTTTTTTGCAGAAAAGAAAAGGGAAGAAAAGAAGTGGTTTTTGGGGTTGGAAAAATTTTGGGGATAATTTTTATATGTTATTTATTACAAAAGCCCAGTTGTGCAACTTTTTGTTTTCCAATTTTTTTTAAATTTGGTTGCTGTTTGAAATTCAAATGAAATGGAGTGAATTTGGTGTTAATTGAATTATTGAAAAGAAGCAAGTTAATAGTTTGAACTTTCAAGTTTATTGGAACCAAACAATTGGTTTGATTTGAAAGTTTTATTTGAAAATTGTAACAGAACAAGTATGAAACAAGGATTTGAAATTTGGTTTGAAATTCAAATGGAAAAACAAGTGAAAACAAATGCAATGCTTATGATGACATGATGCAAAACATAAATTAACAAGGAGCAAACATTGTAATGGTGTTTTCATACTTGGGATCTTACATATACCCAATGGTATATCCTACAAACAAATAATTAATTTCACATACTTTATATTCTGAAGTACACAAAATACAAAAATGTGGATCTGAGTATACATATTTCAAATCTCTAAATTTATCATATTTTATCATTTTTGTATAGTCCAAACTATTTTTTTATTTGAAACTGAAATTTTACATGTTTGTGATGTACCCATTTACTACATCCTTTTTATTTTAAACTCGTAAATATATTTTTAGACTTTCTGAAAACCGCGAGAGAACCCTCGGGAGAAAAACACTTTCCGAACTCTCCCGATGTTCTGCTTCAAACGAGTTAGTCATCACCAATGGAGGACGTGTTTCCTAAGAGCATCTCCGCTCGGTCCACCCACCCCAAAGCCTATCCCAAAGTTGTTCCCATCCGGTCCGACCCCGAAACCGCCCACTCGCGCCCTCAATGGGCCTTCCCGTCTGGACAGCTCCCAATTCCCGTCCGAAAAAACTAGGCCAAACCCGCCTTCCAGGGGTTCCTGTGGGGGCTCCACACGACTCGTTGGGCGTCGTGGACTCTCCCTGTCAGCGACACGAAGCGCCCAGAAAACCCTCCCAACCCCCGACGCCCGTTGTCGTGGTGGTATCACGGCAGATGCCATAGGATGGCTAATTGTTTGGGGTCGATGGACGCTGGAGGTGCTCGGGGAGGGATCACGCAGCGAGTAGCCGTGAGTGGGATGAATCAATCACTGCAAACAACAAGATATACCCAGGTTCAGGGCCCTCGTGTGGAGGTAAAACCCCTACTCCTGCCTTTCTCTCTTTTTATTTGTGTGTCACCGAGTAGCCACAGTACAGGTTTGGCCTACAGCCGAGTAGCCACCCTTCTCTCTACGTAAGCTGTGAGCTAGGTGTTCTCTCTAAAAACCAAACCCTCACACAGGAGGAGGCAAGGCACCTTATATACTGGTGCCCAGCCGGATACAGCCAAGAGGGAAAAGTACAAACAGATGTCGACATAGTGTGCACACTGCACACTTCCAGCTTCTCGCTGACAGCTTTGGCTTCCTAGTTTGTCTTGTATGGAAAGTCGTTGTGCAAAACCAAGAAGACGATCTGTTATCACTGACACGGCCACAGGGTAGGCCCCCTAACCTGCACCGCCCTGCTGACACCCTGGCGCGGATAAACACGCGCTCTGCAGATGAACAGTGCACCAGTACGGACCCTGGATACGCGGGATCTTGTGTCAGAACGGCTCCTTTGACTTCTGGCCCGAGTAGGAAACCGCCACCTCTACTTTGACCACTTCCTCTACTCGGAGGAGAATAACTTCCTTGATTCTTTCTCCTGGCCATCAGCGTGTATGGCCGAATAGCAGTCGACCGGGTAGCGTGTACCGGGTAGCCAGCTACTCAGCCAAACCTCTCCTTTGATCTTGCCTGTAGCACTTGCCTTAACCCTACTCGGGGGTAACCCCCCGACATTAGTCCCCGAAGCTGGTAGAGTCCTGCGAACTTGTTCACTGGGCTCTTCCAGCTTAAAACAAATCTTGCCTTCAAATCGTATGATGCCGAGTAGCACCTCCGAGTAGCCTACACTTCTTGCGTGAGTGTCTTCTATTCCGAGTAGCGGCATTTCTCTTCTCTCTCGCCGAGTAAAATGACTTTGTGAAATCTTGGACAGAATCTCAGCGTGGCAGAGCAAATCCATCTCTCCGCATCACAACTGGGCACGTGTCACGCCCTCGTACCCCCGACGCCTCGGTGCCCGAGATATGACAGGCTACGCGCCCATCACTGCGACCTGGGCCCATCGTCCCGTTAGGTCACATCAACTGCAGTTATTCGCCCACGATCTCGACGTGGGATCAATTGCGCCCGTTACGCGCGCAACCTGCGCTGTGTGTGTTTCTAACCGGCTCGAATCCCACGTCGCACGATCTCCACGCACAACTGATCCCACTACCTCCGCTGGTAACGGCAAACCGAGGGGAGAGAGATAAATACCCCCTCGGTAACTCCTCCTTCTCTTTCCTGCTCGCATTCATCTCTTGCCCCTTCGCCTTTCCGCCGCCGCAGAGCACTCCGCCGCCGCGCACCCTTGCCGTGCCGCTGCCCCGTGCGACGCCGTAAGGCTAGCAATTTCCCCACCAAATCTCCACGAACTTTCCACCACATCATCTCTTCCCCATGGCTCGCGACGACGACGCTCGCGCCGGATGGGAGGGATCCGACGTCACGACGGAGGATTGCAGCTGGTTGGTCAATACCCGCCGCGTGCCTCCCGGCGTGCAGTGCCGGAAGTCGGACGGATCGTCCCCGCACCGCAGGAGGGCGAGTTCATCGTCTTCCTCGCACACTTCAAGCGGGGATTCGGCCTCCCGGCGTCGGTCTTCTTCAGGGAGTTCATCAACCACTTCGGGCTGCAGCTGCACCACCTGCCTCCCAACGCCGTGGTGATGCTCTCTTACCACGCCGTGGTCTGCGAGGCGTTCCTGGGTGTGCGCCCAACGGTGCATAGCTGGGCGCGCAACTTCTACTTCCAGAAGCAGAGCGTCCCCAAGCCTGGAAGCACCGAGAGCTCCCGCGCCATGACGAAGACAGGGAGCGCGATGATGCTGCAGCGCACCGCCGGCAGCCACCCGCGCATCAAGGGGCTTGCCACGGTACGTAAGTGGCAGCGCTCCTTCCTTTACGTCAAGAACGTTCCTGTCGAAGAAGGAGCGCCAATCGTGGACTAGATCAATCTCCCCAAGTGGACGAACACGCCGTCAACCCAGTAGAATTGGGGATACAAGCCGAAAATCCATGAAGAAATCCTTCAGATCGAGAAGCGCCTCGCCGAGCTGACGGAGTTGGGATTCAAACGCGATGATCCCATCGCGTGTTGGATCTCACGCCGGGTGCTCCCGCTTCAACGCCGCACCCACAAGATGTGCCACATGGGAGGCAGCAGGGACCGCACGAGGACCACTACGTTCGAGCTGAGTACAGCGGACGTAGCCGTCTGGGCGCGCTCGATCATGAAGACCGGCCTCACCGACACCTGGCAATACGGCTTTGTGCCGTATAGCCGTACTAAGCGCATCGAACATGTTAGGCCTCTCTTTTCTGTCTCTGTACCTTGATACCGAGTAGAACACCTCAAATACCCTGTAGGCCTTAAGTGCTTTGTGTTTGCACGCCATGTTGAGTAGCACACCACGAGCATCTTAGTTGGCTTTATGTGCTTTGTGTTTGCACGCCCCGTCGAGTAGAGAACCTTAGCCTGATATGCTTTGTGTTTGCATGCTACTCTGAATAGGATTTTCTGGATTCATATGCTTTGTGTTTGCATCTTGTACCGGGTAGAGCCCCTCAACCTTGTACTCAACTGATTTGCACCACTTGCTTGTCTTTCCAGCATATCGATCGCCAAGCTGTTGAAGATGAGGAGCGCTTTGAGGCCAACTGGAGCGATGACCGAGAAGAGGACGATGAGACTGCTTATGATACCCAGGATACCCTCTGTATCCCTCACGCCGAACAGCCGGGTAAGCATCACGTTGATGCGTCCATTCGGGATTGGTCCGAGGACGAAGAAGAAGGTGACTGAGTTCGCCTCTCTAGTTGCGAGTAGCGCAATCCCCTTTCCTTTCCGCTTCTCAACCCCTTTTTCTCCTCTACCCTGCAGATGACCCCGAGGCGGACGAGGAAGACGAGGATGCCCTCGACGTCGATCCTATCTCTGTAGCTGCTCCTACTACTCGGAAGAGGACAGGTAGCGGTGCCCAAGAGCCTCCCGCCAAGAAAACCAACAAGGCCGAGAAGAAGAAGAAGGTTGCCGTCGCCAAAAGGCAACTCCCCACCCGCAAGGGGTAAGTAACTTCCTTCTACATTATACTCTGCTGCTGCTTCTCGGTGTTCTCTTCCCCCTCTCTTTTTCTGAACTCTCTTTCTCCTTCAGTGATCCTTTGAATGCCGATGCTGCTGCGGCTCCCGCCACCTCCAAGAAAAGATCAGCCATCGACCTCGAGGCTCTCATTGATCTTTCCGCGGACAAGGATGAGCTAGTAGCACGGGATGGGGCACGTGCGCCCTCTCCCGTGAAGGAAGAAGAAGAAGGAACCAACGCGGCGGCAAGAGCGCGCAGGATGCTGCTCACGATCAAGAATCTGAGCACCAAGATCATGCCGCCCTTGAGCGGCAGGACGAGAACTTGGAGCAGCCGGACACTGAAGCTGCTGTCCAAGATGACCCCGCGGCCCAGCCGCGGGTAGAAATACCAGAAGATGTACCAGAAGATCCCGCTGCCGAGCAGCGGGTTGAGACGACTGCGGTGGAGCAAGACCTGCAGGGCCAACCGCAGCCGGATGCTGCGCCGGGTAGCCGGCCCCCTGTGCCGCCTACCCAGCAGGCTACTTCTCCTACTGCACCAAGCCCTCCACGACAAGAGAAGAAAACCAAGACTGCACCAAGCCCTCCAGCCAAACAGAGCACACAGAAGACCGCGTCGAGCCCTCCTCCTAAGCAAGGTGCCAAGAAGACTGCTTCTCAGACAGACGTCCCAGTTCGCAGGAATCCACCGCGCAACGCTGCGCAGGATGCTGCTATGATGCCGCCGACGAAATCAACCGGGAAGGCTGTTGCGCAGGGCGTGCAGCTTACGATTGACGCTTCTGGCAGTTCCGCTGGCGCAGGCGAGGGATCGAGCGCTCAAGAGCAGCCCTGTTACTTGCCCTACATGGTGCAGATGGCCAAGCAGCACGACATCAAATTGAACAAGACCGAGCAACGGATCGCCCTTACGAAGGGCGCCCAGGCCAAAGCGGTAGATTCCAAGTTGCCGGACAAGAAGAAGGCCCTTTCGATCTACTCCTGCGAGGTCCAGGAGACTGAGGTGCACTCCGAGGGGCTCGATCAGATGATTGACCGAGTAGGCTTCATCGACCAGGTGTGGGATAGCGACGTCGATGGCAACAAGACTTGGGACGGCATGACCGTGGGGCCACTGGACCACTGGCGCATTGATTGGAACAAAGCTGACATGGGCTACACTCCCATGACCATCTCCTCCACTACAAGCACACTGGCCGTGAAGCTATACGTTCACCTCAAAGCCGCCGAAGACATCGAGCAAACATATGCTGTAAGTTTCATTTGCTTGTTCCAAGTCGTTGCTTGTTCCGAGTTGCAACTTTTCTTCTCTTCTATCCTTCTTTTTCTCCTTATCCATTACCCAGTCCCCGAGATTCGGGCCGAGTAGACGGGTACTCAACCGAGTTGTCGTCTTCTCGGGCCAAATCTTCAAAAAACTATCTAACTCCTTTTATTTCTTTTTCACAGAATAGCCTCATGAAGAGGACAAATCTGTTCCGGCGGCTGCTCTGGTACCATAGCATCGCAAGGAGGCGCATTGAGGCCCCGGAGAAGGAGCGCAAGACTGACGCTGAGACGGAGCAGGCGGCAGTGGATCGTGCCCTTCAGCTCTCTGCACTGGAAGGTAAGCCTTTAGCTATTCGGTTAGTGCGTTTTGTGCTTACGCCCGGATTTGCTCTTTGCTTTAACTCTGTTTACTCTGCAGACAAACTTAAAGAGTTGCAGGAGCAGCACCTGCACTGCCACATCTTCACTGCCTCCGCCGAGAGTAAAATCAAGGAGCTGGAAGGTGAGTTGCCGCCTTCTTGCTTGTTTCTCTCCTTTCTCTTGGTTACTCTGCTCACCGTGTTGTTTCTTTCCGCAGAAGAGTACAAGAAGTTCCGTGAGGAGCATCTTGATTGCCTGAAGCCCGCAGAGGTGAAGCAGCAGCTGGAGAGCCAAGCAACAGAGCTCAAGGACAAGCACGATACAGAGTTGGAACAGCTTTAAGTCCAATTGAGGGCTGCCCTCCAGGATGCTATAGATCAAGCCGCCGAGAAGGACAACATCAAGGCAGCAGCCAAGGCCAAGGAGAGGGCCCTCGAGTTGGAAAACGAGGTGCTGAAGAAGAGCAACGTGGACCTCATGCTACAGCTGGCCAACTTTCGGAAAGTTGAAGAGAAGCATGTTGCGGATGAGGATGCTTGGAGGAGAAAGCTGGAAGCGCTACTCTGCGAACTTAACAGTAAGTTCACGCTTCTCTGCACCTGCCTGTTCCCTTCTCTTTCTGTTTGGCTTGATCTGCATCTCTTTCCTGCCTCCGTTTCTAATCCTTTCTGATAGCATTTTCAGAAATCTTCCCTGATCTCTGCGCGACTTGCACACCTGCCCTGGCTAAGGCGCAAAAGATTCGAGCTGAGAAAGGACTGCCCACGGACACCAAGTCTTCAATTGAGGATAATCTCATGAGCATGCAGTCACAGCTCCAACATCTTAGGGGCTTGGGCACCGACTTGGTGTCCACAGCCTTCAAGCTTCATGCTCTATTCTGGCCTCAAGACTCTGCGCCAGCGACCATCCGCGCCCTCGCCGAGAAGCTCAATGGTGTCAAGGCCGAGTTGAAGCAATGGCGTGCATCCGCAGCTCGGGCAGGCGCCGATATGCTACTCCTCTTCATCTGCAGCTGGTACGAGAACCTGAATCTCGACACCATCCTTGAGGTGCGCTAGAACTCGAAGTGGCAGAACGATCCTGACTGCGTGGCTCGCCGCAAGGCAGTTGCGCACGAGATCGCCTCCTACGCGGACACTGCTATCTTCGTCGACGGTCCCACCGAGCCTGACACCGAGGTGTAAGGCGAGGATGAAGATGAAGACGAGGATGAGGACACCGAGTCGGATGACTTGAGTTGCTTAGAAAACACTGGTGCCAAGGATGGATCCGGGAAGGGGAAGGGCAAGGCCGCTGCGGATAGCGACGAGGAGCCGGAAGCCGGGGGCCAAGACGCCACCATCACTGCCGAGATGGTGAGCCAGGATGCGGCTCCCGAGCTAGGCTCGTCTTCTGGCGCCACCCTTGACGACGCGACGCTACTCCGCACGCAGTCCACTGCCTCTACTTCAGCTACCGATCCCATCTCGGTGGCCACTGCCACCTCTGAGCAAGCTGCTGCCAACGCTGAAGTTGATGCTGCCAACGCCAACTTGGAGAACACTGCTACTTCCAACTAGTTACCTCCTGAAAACACTTATGCTCCAAAAATTTTATCAGATCCCCGGGATGCCGGGTGCATATGTATCAAACAATTATCCTTTCCGTTGCTACTCAGTTTTTATTCCAGTTTGATGTTTTAAACTTAGTATTTGAGCAATTCTGGCTCGATGCCGGGTTGCGTTATCATGCAAGTCCCCGAGTTGCATTTTTTATCCTCTCTTTCCTTTTTGTCTCAGCTCTTACCTGCAACTTGTTGCTTTGTTGGTAGTCGAGTCACAAGAGTTCAAAGTAGGAGTTTCAAATACTTAGCCACTTAGAAAAATTCATAGTAACGCTGCCCACCACTTAGGAGTTCAAAGCAGTAAAGAACGCTCTACTCGGTTGCCACACGCTTCCTTTCCTTTGCAATTTTTCATGTGTTCATTGACTCGTTGCCTTGTTCTCTGGCTTGCCATGAAGCCGGGTTGCGGACAGCAGCAGAGTCGTAGAGTGTCCGGTGAGTTTAAACACACTACTTTGTATGCTTTTGAAATTCTAAGTGTTTCAACCGAATAGACAAAATAAAGCATAGTAAACATAGGGAACAGTTTGGACGAGGGCAGTCCCCGAGTTCAATTTCAGATTGCAGAGTAGATGTTTAACTCGGATAAGAGAGCACATACACATTTTTGCTCACGAATGAAAGCGACGGAGTAGAGCTACATTCCAGGGGCGCTTAGATTCCTCTCCAGCTTTATCCGGCCTGTTCTTCTGGGATGGCTGTGCGTCAACAAGGTAATAGGCATCATTGTGTAGATCCTTGCTCACAATGAATGGCCCTTCCCATGGAGGAGATAGCTTGTGCATCCCGGCTGTGCGCTGCACGAGCCTAAGCACCATGTCTCCTTCTCGGAAAACCCTTGGGTTCACTTTCTGGCTATGATGACGCCTCAAGTTTTGCTGGTAAACAACTGATCATGACAGAGTAAGCTCTCTTGCTTCTTCTAGCAGGTCAACGTCATCTTCTCGAGCTTCTCTCGCCTCCGCCTCAGTGTAGAGGGTTACTCGGGGGGAGTCATGCTCTAGGTCAATTGGCAACACGGCCTCAGCCCCATAAACCAAGAAGAATGGTGTGTAGCCGGTTGACCGGTTAGGGGTAGTCCTTAGACTCCACAACACCGCTGGCAACTCGTCTAACCAACACCCCGGTGTTTTCAGCAGCGGCTCAATCAGCCTTGGCTTTATGCCTGAAAGCACCATGCCATTTGCTGTTACCACCTGCCCATTGGAGGCGGGATGCGCGACAGACGCGACATCTAGCCGGATGTGCTTATCTCTGCAGAATCTCACCATGGCACCCTCAGCAAAATTCGTGCCGTTATCCGTGATGATGCTGTGCGGGTAGCCATATCTCAGGATCACATCCTTCAGGAAACTCACAGCAGTGGCTCCATCACATTTCCGAATAGGCTTCACTTCAATCCACTTGGTGAACTTATCAACCATGACCAAGATGTGAGTCATGTTGCCTCTAGCCGGCTTGAAGGGGCCAACCATATCCAGACACCAAACAGCAAATGGCCAAGTAATGGGAATGGTTTTCAACTCGCAAGCAGGCATGTGGATCTTACTTGCGAATCTTTGGCAGCCGTTGCACTTCCTCACAATATCTTCACCTTGCTTCAAAGCAGTGATCCAGAAGAAGCCATGCCGAAAAGCCTTCTTGACTAGAGCCCGAGAAGAGGCGTGATGCCCACATTCTCCTTGATGTATTTCCACCAGAATTTCTTCTCCTTCTTCCGGTTCCACACAGCGTTGCAACACGCCAGTGGGACTTCTTTTATGCAGCACTTCTCTGAAGATGGTGTAGCCCTTGGATCTTCTCTGAATCTGCCTTGCGGTAACCTCATCATCTGGCAGGGTACCGTCCTTTCGAAAGGATAATATGGGCATAGCCCAACTCGGTGTTTTCCGTGCGGGAAACACTGGTTCGTCCACTTCCATCGGAACAGCCACCACTGCGTCTTTTTCTGAGTTGGGGTTGACTCTCTGCAGCCCCGAACGGTTTGCAAGGACTTCCTCAATGAACGCAACATTCCCCGAGTTGAGAGGGACAGTCCCCGAGTAAGGAGGGGCAGTCCCGGGTTGCAGGCGTCAGTCCCCGGGATGGAGACTGCAGTCCCCGGGTCCTCCTTTGCACCTTCCAGTCAATCTCCATTGGAATTGCTTCTTCATTAGGCAGAGAAGGAACGAAAATGGACTCCGAGTTGGGGGATGGCTTGATGGATGGCTTTCTCAAATGCTCCAAGGCGATCCCAGCCGGGATGTACTGTCGAGAAGACCCCAACTTGGATAGTTCATCCGCTGCTTCATTCTCTGCTCGGTGGATGTGTTGGAACTCGCAGCCTTCAAAGAATCCCGTCATGGTTTGGACCAGGAAGCGGTATGATGCCATGTTGGCATCCAAAGCATCCCAAGTACCAGAAACTTGCTGCACAACCAGATCCGAGTGGTCATAGCATATGATGCGCTGCACACCAACTTCCTTTGCTACCTTCAAGCCATGTACCACAGCCTCGTACTCTGCTACGTTGTTGGATGCCTTGAAGTGGATTTGCAGCACATATTTGAGTTGATCTCGCTTGGGTGACGTAAGCACTACGCCAGCGCCAAGGCCTTCCTTCATTTTGGAGCCATCAAAGTGCATCTTCCAGTAGTTGGATACCGGAGTAGGAGGCTCATACTGCACCTCAGCCCAATCCACAAGAAATTCCGCCAGAATCTGAGACTTGATGGTTTCTCTTCTCGCATACGCGGGATCGTACGCGGCCAGCTCGATTGCCCAGTTGGCTACTCTGCCACTTGCTTCCTTGTTGCCCCTGATATCCGAGATGGGAGCTGAACTCACCACGGTGATGGGATGCTCCTGGAAATAGTGCTTCAGCTTCTTGGCGCCCAGGTACACGCCATAAGTCATCTTCTGGTAGTGTGGGTAGTTCTGTTTGGAGCTGGACAGCACCTCGCTGAGATAATACACTGGCCGCTGCACACTTTTTCCTTCCTCTTCTCGCTCCACCACAATCACCACGCTGACTACCCAGTTGGTAGCGGCAATATATAGCAGCATTGGCTCCTTGGGTAGCGGACTAGCCAAGATGGGAGCGCTACCCAGCATTTCCTTCAGCTCTTTGAATGCCACATCAGCTTGCGGTGTCCAGACGAACTTGTCGCTTTTCTTCATCAATTGATACAAAGGCAGGGCCTTCTCGCCCATTCTGCCCAAGAAACGACTTAGAGATGCCAAGCAACCGGTGAATTTTTTCACATCCTTCAGGGATCTCGGCAAAGACATGCTCTCAATAGCTTTTATCTGTGAAGGATTGGCCTCAATGCCCCGACTGGATACCAAGAAGCCGACTAGCTTGCCAGTCGGGACGCCAAAGGTGCATTTACTTGGGTCCAGCTTCATCTTATACTTGCGCAAGTTAGCAAAAGTTTCCTCAAGGTCACTAAGCAGAGTATGTGTTTTATTCGTTTTGATGACAATGTCATCTACGTACACCTGCACATTTTTGTCGATTTGATCGTGCAAGCATTTCTGCATGCATCTCTGATAAGTAGCACCCGTATTCCGCAATCGAAAGCACATGACACGATAGCAATAAGCCCCGTACGGGGTAATGAAAGCAGTCTTTATTTGATCAGCAGGGTTGAGAGCTATTTGATGAAAACCAGAGTAGGCATCTATGAAAGACAAGAGCTCACAACCAGCAGTGGAATCGATCACGTGATCGATGCGGGGTAGCGGAAAAGGATCCTTGGGGCAGGCCTTGTTCAAGTCGGTGTAGTCGACGACATGCGCCATGCGGTAGCGGCCTTGGGGTCCTCCTTCTTATTCTCAACCATGACCGGGTTGGCTAGCCAATCCGGATGCAACACCTCCATGATGAAATTGCTTATCAGTTGGTGATCTGATCACCGATGGCCTTCCTTCTCTCATCTCCGAAGTGGCGCATAGCCTGCTTCACTGGTTTGGCGTCAGGACGCACATGTAGCGAGTGCTCAACCAACTCCCTCGGGACACCTGGTAGATCCTCATTGGACCAGGCGAACACGTCCCGATTCTCACAGAGGAAGTGGATGAGCTCGCTTTCCTATTTCTCCCCCAACCCTGAGCCAATGATGGCAACACGATCGGGGAACTCAGGGTCTACCTGGATCTTCTTCGTCTCCTGGGATGCCTGGAACGCCGTCCCGTGCTGGGAACTCGACATGCCAGGCGCACCACCTTGCGCGGACTGCGCCATAGCCACCACCTCGTACATCTTCTTCTTCTCGGCCGCAATCACCATAGACTCCGCCAACTGAGAACCAGCAGAGGCACACTCCATAGACTTCTTGTAATCACCAGAGATGGTGATCACGCCGTTGGGACCATGGATCTTCATCTTCAAATATGCAGCATGAGTAGAGGCCATGAACTTGCTCAGAGCAGGCCTGCCGAGTAGAGCGTGATAGGGGCTCTGGTGATCAACCACCTCGAACTGCAGGCTCTCTGTGCGGCAGTTTTCCCTGGTGCCGAATAGAACGTCTATCCACACTTGGCCAATTGGAGAACAAGAAACTCCCGGTACAATGCCGTGGAAAGTGGTCTTGCTGGGTAGCAGCATGTTCTCGGCCATACCGAGCTTCTCAAGTGTGTCTCTGTACACAATGTTGATGTTGCTGTCGTTGTCGATCAGTACCTTGCTGAACCTCACGTTCTTCTCAGGACCCAAGAAGGTGGGATCCACCACCAAGGCGTAGCTACCCGGGTTGGGCATCACCTTAGGATGATCTGCTCTGGACCACGTGATCTCTTGGTTGCACCAGTGCATGTAGTGAGGAACAGCAGGGATCACAGCATTGACCTCCATGGCACGCCTGTGCTGAGACTGCTTGTCGACGGGCTCAGAGGTGAAGATCATGTAGCTCTCGTGATGCTCCTGGTACTGGTTGCGGCCTCCATCGCCATTGTTACCATTGTTGTTGTTACCTCTGTTGTTGTTGCCTCTGTTGTTGTTGCGGTTGCGGTCGTTGTTGTTGTTGTTGCGGTAGCCATCGTTGTTGAAGTAGCGGTTGGCTCCTAAAGCCACCTGGTTCACATTCTCCCTTCTCGGGAAAGCTGGAGGCCGGGCAGCGGGTGCACGAGCAGGCTGTACGTTGGCATTCGCAGCTGGCAGAGGAGGAGGAGGAGGCAGACCCTCATTCTTGATCTCTTCCCACCAGCTGCACTGCCGAGTAGTGTGGTTGGCGGGTCTAGCGGGATGCCGAGTATGGAAGCTGCATGGGCCATCCTTCATGTCCTTTAAGACAAAGTTCTGAACAGGACCCGAGTTGCCGCTACCCTGCAGGGGAGCGTTGTACGGCTTCTTGGTGCCTTGGCCCTGATTCTGGTTCTGCCCGTACTGGGCTCCAGCAGTTTTTGGCCTCTGGCTACTCCCAGCTCCGGTAGCCACAACATTCACCTCCTCAGGATCGTACCGGGTATCAATCCGGTCACCTCTGCACTTGTTGCGGAACTCATTGCGCTTGTTGTTGATGTAGTTCCTTCTTGGCTCAACAGCATCAAGAAGAGGCTGAGTTGGGTCACCGAGTGCGTACTGATCCGCAATTCGGATGGTCTCAGCGAGAGTACTCGGCATCTCTCTCTGCAGTCTTTGCCACAACATGCTGCCATGCCTGCAGCCTTGCGCAAACCAAGTGATGGCCTGGGCCTCGTTCACACCTTCACAGGTGTTCCTCAGAGTACTCCACCGAGTAAGATACTCTCGGTCCGTCTCCTCTTCCCGCTGCCTGCAAGCGGATAGCTGCTGCGGCCTATTCGGCCTCCGGTAGGTGTTGGTGAAGTTGCTGACAAAGGCCTCCGCGAAGTCAAGCCAGCAGTTGATGCTGTTCTTGGGCAGGTTGTTGAGCCAAGTTCTTGCTGGTCCGTCTAGCATCTGCGGGATGTACCGCACGGCCCATCTCCGGTTGCCGCCTGCAATGTGCACGGCTGTGACATAGTCATTAAGCCAGTCTTCCGGCTTGGTGCTGCCGTCATAGAACTTGGTCCCCCTAGCGAGCTGGAACTGCTTCACAGATGGCGCTGTCATGATGCGTGGGCCAAAGCATTCTGGGCCAGGCGGCCCCTTGCTCTCGAGTTGCGCGGATAGGCTAATCCGGTCCAGCTTGTGCCTGGCATCACTAGGCTCCAGCACACGCTCACCCACGCGATCCAGGATATCATAGCCAACCAACCCCATAGCCGAGTAGCCATCATCATATCTGTCCACCTGCACGACTGCAGGTTGCTCCACCGGGTTGGCGGCTAGCGTGATCGCACGCGGCTGCGGTCTCTGCCGAGTAGGCTGAGCAACCTGAAGCTAAGAAGGGCCTGGGCGATCTCCATTTCGTGCCTGGCTATGAGCTTTATGGGCTTGATAGCCTGCTCCTGCAGTGTTGTGTTTTTGACTGGACTGTCGCGGCACAGCGTGCTGTTTCGCGGCGACAGCCGGGTCGTACACCTGCATCTGCCTGTCTCTGCCAGAGTGCCCACTCCGGTCCCTCTCACGGCTGGGATGCGGTGATGAGGCCTGATCGTTAGATCTAGCCGCGTGCGAATGCACCACCTGAGAAGCTCCAGCACCCGGATTGGCTTTCCGGAACTCCTCGTTCTGCCTAGCAGCCTCTAGCACTAGCTCATTGAGCCTCTCCTGCTGCCTAACGCGCGCGTTGCCAGCGAGATGCGGCAACTCAGCAGCTACAGCCTCAGCAGCTCTAAGGGTTTTGGCGAGGGTGCTGTATTTGGGTCTGGTGGTGGCGGTGTTTTGGCTAGCAGCTTGGCCAGCAGTTTCACCAACTGCTGCCATCTCGGTGCCTAGGTTGCGGCGCGTAGCCCCTGTCTTGGCAGGCCTCCTCACTACAGGCGTAAAGCCGTGAGCTCTGTTGTACTCGTTCTGGTCCAGGTTAAGCTCGAGCCTAACCTTTTCCAGCTCCAGCTGCTCGGCGAGCAGCGCCTGGTGCTGCTGGTCGAGCTGCGCCCTCATGGTCATGAGCTCGAGCTCGGTGGGAGGCGGCATGCCTACTCGCACGGCGGATGCCGGTATCGTCGATGTCGTGGAAGGAGGGATGTAGCCCGGGATGTTGTGAGGCGCGTCGTAGGGCTTGTGCATTCTCGGCAGCTCGCTCGTGTCAGCAAGCTCCTCAACGACTGCCGCGGATGCGGCCGCGCCCTTCCCGACAGCGATAGCTGGGCCGGTCATCAGCACTTCCACGCTGTCTGAAGAACAACCAGTTGGCTTTCCGCGTGCAGTGATGACAGCAGGGGGATCTTCCGCGACGTGCACCTGCTCGGGGTACTCGCGGACGATGGTGGTGGCAACGTAGACGAGGTGCGAGCCGAAGGAGAGCACCGTGCCGCCCTCTGGCATGGCCCTGCCACCGAAATCGCCGGCGTTGTCGATGACGAAGTCGAAGGAGCCGAATCTGTGGACAAGGCCACAGACCACGTGCTCCCCAGTAGCAAAAATGGATCCCGTCCGAACGTGAACTCCAGCCAGCGCCGCTGGTTGCCCCACGGTGGGTGCCAACTGTCGTGGTGGTATCACGGCAGATGCCATAGGATGGCTAATTGTTTGGGGTCGATGGACGCTGGAGGTGCTCGGGGAGGGATCACGCAGCGAGTAGCCGCGTGTGGGATGAATCAATCACTGCAAACAACAAGATCTACCCAGGTTCAGGGCCCTCGTGTGGAGGTAAAACCCCTACTCCTGCCTTTCTCTCTTTTTATTTGTGTGTCACCGAGTAGCCACAGTACAGGTTTGGCCTACAGTCGAGTAGCCACCCTTCTCTCTACGTAAGGTGTGAGCTAGGTGTTCTCTCTAAAAACCAGACCCTCACACAGGAGGAGGCAAGGCACCTTATATACTGGTGCCCAGCCGGATACAGCCAAGAGGGAAAAGTACAAACAGATGTCGACATAGTGTGCACACTGCACACTTCCAGCTTCTCGCTGACAGCTTTGGCTTCCTAGTTTGTCTTGTGTGGAAAGTCGTTGTGCAAAACCAAGAAGACGATCTGTTATCACTGACACGACCACAGGGTAGGCCCCCTAACCTGCACCGCCCTGCTAACACCCTGGCGCAGATAAGCACGCGCTCTGCAGATGAACAGTGCACCAGTACGGACCCAGGATACGCGGGATCTTGTGTCACAACGGCTCCTTTGACTTCTGGCCCGAGTAGGAAACCGCCACCTCTACTCGGACCACTTCCTCTACTCGGAGGAGAATAACTTCCTTGATTCTTTCTCCTGGCCATCAGCGTGTATGGCCGAATAGCAGTCGACCGGGTAGCGTGTACCGGGTAGCCAGCTACTCAACCAAACCTCTCCTTTGATCTTGCCTTTAGCACTTGCCTTAACCCTACTCGGGGGTAACCCCCCGACACCCGTCCCCTCCCCGCCAATTCTTTTCCCGTCGCCGTTCAATTGGTATCAGAGACTCGTCTCTTTATTAAGGCTTCACCGCCTAAAGAGGAGGATGGAAGGGGTAGAAGAACCCATCACCATGGATGCTATTCAAAACCTAATTCAAACCATGCTTGATAGCTTGGAAAAGAGGATGGGGGGATTAATAAGAGTAATGCCATCTTCATGTAGTCCCCGGAAAGTATTATTTTAGATGGAAATGGAACTCCTATACCTTCTAAGGAAGATACCGAGGCATCTAAGCTAAAACATAAAATCAATGAAAATGCTTTCGGTTTTGCTTATAACAGTGCTCCTAATGTTCAACACCCACATGTAAACGATCTTGGTGCACCTCCTTTAGTAGATAGGTCTTGTTTTACTAATTGGAAAGTTTCCATGAAGTCGTATGTGTGTAGCTCCTCAATGCAAATATGGAGAATCATTGAGAATGGATACACGCCTAAGGACCCCAAGAATTGGAGCTCAAGTGATACCATAGATCAACAACTTAATGCTCATGCTATGCACATGCTCAACAAAGAAATGAAAGATGAAGGAGTTGAGCACATCTGATCCTTCACAAATGCCAAGGAGGGATGGGGTTGCATAATTGACATTTATGATGGCAATGTGAACATTAAAAGCTCTAATAAGTCCATTCTCCAAAGACAAGTCAATGACTTCCATATGAAGGATGGAGAGACTATAGAAGATGTGTTTAGAAGACTCAAGGCTCGTGTGGTTGACATGACAGATTGTGGATTCCAAGATTCAATGAGGATTGGGTCAAGGAGAAATTCATTCTCACCTTGATTACATACAATGAGAACATGGTGATGAATGTGCAAGCAAGGGATGGTTTCTTTGATCTAACTCCCAGTGATGGTTTGGGTATCTTCATTACCATGAACATGATGAAAAAGTCCTCTGATGATGTCATGGAACGTGTTAATGGAATGAAGAAACCCTCTCTTGCTTTGAAGGCCACATCCTATGAGGAAGATGACTCAAGTGATGATGGTTGTTCCTTATATGTTGTCTCCAAAAAGGAGAAGATGATATCACATGAAGAATGTTTGGATCTTGCCCAACATAAGTGGTGGAAGAAAGGAGAGTTTAGATCAAATGAAAACAAAGAACAAGGGAAAGGAAGCTCCAAGCATGAAGAAGGCAGGAACTTGCTTCAATTGAGGAGATAGTGGGCACTTTGTTGCGGAAAGCCCTTTGAAGAGTATGATTAATAATGGTGGAAGGAGTTCCAACTTCATTCCCAAGGCCAAGAACCTCATGAGAAGAGATACACCAAAGTCATTGATTGTCAAGGAAAATGAATACATATCTGGTGGTGAGGAGAGTGATGATAATGATGAAAGAGTTGGCATGGAGGCCATGAAAATTGGTGTCATTCCCCAACCTTGATCTCTCTCTTCTCCAACCAAAATGTCAGTAAGGGCCCCTCAAGTCACAAGTGCTTCATGGCCAAGGGTATATCCCCAGAGGTGACTCCTACACTCAAACTTGCAATTTACTCTACTCCATCTCTATTAAATTGTGTTGATAAAGTAGATAATGATCAAGATCCCCTAATAAACTTTGTAAAAAGACTAGAAGGTGAAACTAAAATCATATTTGATGCTCTCACGGTTCAATTAAGTGAGGCACATGGCCTCATTGATGAACATGAGGAGAGAATCATGTTACTTGAGGGCTTCGCTCGTGATGATGCTAATAGAATAGCGGAGCTTGAGGAAACTCTAGATGATTCACAATGTCTTAAGGAAAACCAAGAATTGGAGCTCAAGTGATACCATAGATCAACAACTTAATGCTCATGCTATGCACATGCTCAACAAAGAAATGAAAGATGAAGGAGTTGAGCACATCTGATCCTTCACAAATGCTAAGGAGGGATGGGGTTGCATAATTGACATTTATGATGGCAATGTGAACATTAAAAGCTCTAATAAGTCCATTCTCCAAAGACAAGTCAATGAATTCCATATGAAGGATGGAGATACTATAGAAGACGTGTTTAGAAGACTCAAGGCTCGTGTGGTTGACATGAGAGATTGTGGATTCCAAGATTCAATGAGGATTGGGTCAAGGAGAAATTCATTCTCACCTTGATTACATACAATGAGAACATGGTGATGAATGTGCAAGCAAGGGCTGGTTTCGTTGATCTAACTCCCAATGATGGTTTGGGTATCTTCATTACCATGAACATGATGAAAAAGTCCTTTGATGATGTCATGGAACGTGTTAATGGAATGAAGAAACCCTCTCTTGCTTTGAAGGCCACATCCTATGAGGAAGATGACTCAAGTGATGATGGTTGTTCCTCATATGTTGTCTCCAAAAAGGAGAAGATGATATCACATGAAGAATGTTTGGATCTTGCCCAACATAAGTGGTGGAAGAAAGGAGAGTTTAGATCAAATGAAACAAAGAACAAGGGAAAGGAAGCTCCAAGCATGAAGAAGGCAGGAACTTGCTTCAATTGTGGAGATAGTGGGTACTTTGTTGTGGAATGCCCTTTGAAGAGTATGATTAATAATGGTGGAAGGAGGTCCAACTTCATTCCCAAGGCCAAGAACCTCATGAGAAGAGATACACCAAAGTCATTGATTGTCAAGGAAAATGAATACATATCTGGTGGTGAGGAGAGTGATGATAATGATGAAAGAGTTGGCATGGAGGCCATGAAAATTGGTGTCATTCCCCAACCTTGATCTCTCTCTTCTCCAACCAAAATGTCAGTAAGGGCCCCTCAAGTCACAAGTGCTTCATGGCCAAGGGTATATCCCCAGAGGTGACTCCTACACTCAAACTTGCAATTTACTCTACTCCATCTCTATTAAATTGTGTTGATAAAGTAGACAATGATCAAGATCCCCTAATAAACTTTGTAAAAAGACTAGAAGGTGAAACTAAAATCATATTTGATGCGCTCACAGTTCAATTAAGTGAGGCACATGGCCTCATTGATGAACATGAGGAGAGAATCATGTTACTTGAGGGCGTCGCTCATGATGATGCTAATAGAATAGCGGAGCTTGAGGAAACTCTAGATGATTCACAATGTCTGAAGGAAAACCATGGAGGAAACCTTTGCTATAGCCTAGCTAAGGTAAAAAGTGATCACGATCATGCCTTTGAGATGGTGAAGGAATTATCGGTCCTAAATGATGCAACTAACCAGGTTACAATGATCTCACTAAGGATTTTGATAAGATTAAGGATTCTCATGGAGCACTCTCAAGTGAGCTCAAGAACCTTAAGGGTTCATATGATATAAATGAAAATGCTTGTGCCACTAACCCTTTATGTGTCAAAGCATCTCTCGTTGAGGAGAACAATAGGTTGAAGGCTCAACTCAACAAATTCCTAGATACTTGAATCCAAGGGAAAAAGAAGCTCAATGATATTTTGAGTAATTAAAGAAGAGTTGTTTGGAAAGAAGGACTTGGGTTTGGATCTATATGCAAGAAGTCCCACGAGAAGAAGTTAACTCCCTCCAATAATGTTATTGTTTTTGTGAAGGAAGGGGAGTTGGCTAATGAAGAATTGGAGTTTGATGCTATTGCTAAAAGTATTGTCCCTAGGGACACTACTACTCATACAAACTTTGTGGGGAAAATACAACCCATCTTATGTGCTTCTTAAATCTCATGATGGTCATGTATATGCAAAATATGTTGGCACTTCATATGGTGATGATTATAAGTATTATATTTGGGTTCCAGAGACCCTTGTGACTAACAAGAAAGGATCCATCCAAAAATGAGTACCTAAGACTTAAAAATTCAACTCACTAAATTCACACAATTTACCATTGGATATGGTTCAAAGCTTAAGGTATTGGGACATGGCAAGGTGATCATTTCTCCAGATGTATCCATTCAGAAAGTCCTCCTTGTTGAGTCCCTTGGATACAACCTACTTTCCGTTTTACAACTTTGTGAATGTGGTTATACAAGTGTATTAGGAGCTCATCACGTGCTTGTCCTTCACACTATTTATCTTAAAATAGACTTTTTTGGATTTGTGGAGAATGGTATGTATGTAGTGTATTTCTCGAAAGAAACTACACATATTGCCACATGTCTAATGGCTAAGTCCGATGTGGGGTGGCTTTGACATCGCCGTTTGGGCCACGTCGATATGAGAAACTTACAAACTCTTATGAAGGGTGAGCATGTGGAAGGACTAACAAGTGTGCACTTTTCCAAAGATTGACCTTGTAGCTCTTGCATATCTGGAAAGATACATGAGAAGTGTTACACACAATAGCAAAACAACGATAAAGTTAAGCAAAATCGAACCAACGGGGACATGAGATTTTAACGTGGAAAACCCTTCCAACAAGGAAGAGAAAAAACCACGGGCGCCAGCTAGCAATACTTCACTATTTCGGGTTAGGTTACAAACGCGTCGGGATTTACAATATGTGGCTTATCTCGCGCGACATCTTACAATAGGTATATATAGGTGGTCCTGACGTAAGTAGGTCGGCAAGGATGAAGCCAACTCCAACTCGGTAACAACTTGTACCGTACTCGTCATAAGTTCGGCCTTTTATCAGCATAAGTGAATTTGGATCACCCAAAAATAACAAGAATAACCACCCGAAGAAGTCAGTTATTTTCACAAAGAGGCCCTTTGAGCTTATTCATTTGGATTTATTCAGGCCTCCTACATATGATAGTCTTGGTGGGAAGAAATATTGTTTGGTGATTGTTGATGACTATACAAGATACCCATGGGTATTCTATATAGAGAAGAAGAGTGAGACCCAACAGAAGTCCATTGTTTGGTCCATGGAAGTGCAACGTCAATATGATACAAATATCTTGGAAATAAGGATTGATAATGTGTCGGAGTTCAAGAACTACACCATGGATGGATTATTGAGTGATGAGGGGATAAGACATCAATTTTCCGTTGCGTACACCCCTCAACAAAATGGTGTAGCGAAGAGAAAGAAATGTACACTCATTGATATGGCAAGAACTATGATGGCCGAGTTCAAATACCCATATAACTTTTTGGCTGAAGCCATTAACACCGCTTGCCATTTATCCAACTATCTCTTTCTCCGTCCTATGATTGGCATAACTCCATATGAACTCCTAACCGGTAAAAAAATGCCAAGTCTACATTAAAGGCACTAGATTATCTAAATTTGATCCTAGAACTTTCGAAGGCATATTTGTTGGTTATGCCACGAACTGTCATTCTTATAGATTCTACAACATAGCCACCGGTTTTATTGAAGAATTTATGAATGTGGAGTTTCATGAGGATTATGGCTCCCAAGTGGAGCAAATTGATTGTGATGATGTAGGTGATGAACCTTCCTCCATAGCCATAGGAAGAATGGATATATGTACTCTTATACCCATTGAGGGACACCTTGTGGAGAATGAGGATGGGACAAGCTCTACGCAAGTGGAGACCTCTACTTCAACCATTAATCAAATGGTAGACCAATAACAAGAACAAGACCTTCAAGATGATACCACTCATCAAGAAAGTGATCAAAATCCACCCAATGATAATGGTGGTCATTATATTGATGAATCTTCACCAAAAACTCCACTCCGGGTAGATCATGGCCTTGATTAAGGAAATGACGAGGATGTACCTCCAAATGAGAATTCCGATGATGCACTTGTCCGCATCATGACCCTTCAAGCCATAAGATTGCATGAAAAATCATCAAAAGATTGTTATTAGTGGATTAGGAAGAAGTGTATCCACTCGTGGTCAAGTACCCAAGTTTTGTGTTCTTCACTCCTATATCTCTCATGTTTAACCTATCAAAGTGTATGATGCTATTGAAGATGAAGATTGGGTTCAATCTATGAATGAAGAGCTCCATAACTTTGAAAGAAACAAAGTATGGTCTCTAGTGGAAATACCCAAGGATCATAATGTCATTGGAACGAAATGGGTGTACAAGAACAAGCAAGATACTCAGGGGCAAGTGATTCGCAACAAGGCTCTGCTCAAGGCTACTCTCAAGTCAAAGGACTTTACTACGGTGAAACTTTCACTCTCGTAGCTAGACTTCAATCCATTCGTATATTACTTGCATTTTCCACTAGTCATAACTTCATCTTGCATAAAATGGATGTTGAAATGGTCCCCTAAGTGAGTTGGTATATGTTAAACAACCTCCGGGATTCAAAGATCCCAAGTATCCTAACCATGTCTAATTACTCCATAAGTCTTTGAATGGCGTAAAAAATCCCCACGTGATTGGTATAATCATCTAAAGGAGCTCTTAGTAGATCGTGGTTTCGTACTTGGGGTAATTGATCCCACGCTTTTTACAAAGAGTGTAGATGGACATTTCTTTGTATTCCAAGTATATGTTGATGATATTATATCTGGATCTCTCAGACCCATGGAAACCGGGTTATCCCATGCCGTCTGCTGCAGCCCAGCCCATATGGCTCTACGGAAGGACTTGCTAAGCTGTCTCGCGAGGCAGTCACCCTCACGAGAGTTTTTGTCTCCCTAGGAGGCACTCTAACAAGGGACTTTCTCCCCTGGGAGCCCTCGGCCTCTTCTCTCTAGAGAGGAGCTCTACATCAACCCCTCCCGCCGCTTCTCTCTAGAGGAATTGTCCTCACGAGGAGACAAACCATGTGAGGGTGACGCCTGCAACTCTACGCGGTGACGATGGCGCCGCAGGGCGATATGATCGCTTTGGCCACAATTTCTATTCTCGTGTATAAAGCACGAACCACATGTATGCGCCAAAGCCCCTTCCGAGGCTTTCCCCTTTGGTGCAAGGAGACCAGATCGGTGCTACAAGACGGAGGAAACATCACCCTACGCCCCAAAACTTTTCAATGGGTGGTGGAGTTGTCTCCGACGACCAAGACTGACAGAGTACTATATGTCCTTTCATTGGCTCCTTGTGGTGACCCTTTCCCTCCACATGAGAGGGAAGGAGGCCCAAACGCCGGTACATAAGGAGTCCCCCGGTCTCCTTAGAAGAGGGATGACGGATAAAACTCATCTCGCACCCCCTAGTCTGAACAGAGCACAAGCACTCACCTTGTACTGTAACAATCACAGTGCAATCCAGAAACAAGAAGGAGTAGAGTTTTACACCGCGAGGTGGCCTGAACCTAGGTAGACTCTCCGTGTCACCATTGTCGACCATCCAAAGCTTTCCTCTTGAGGACCTTTCGAGGTGTGCTGCGAGTGTGGTTAGCCCCCAGTGTTCGAACCTCTAGAGAGTCCCTGTCTTTGACAGACCACCTCTATGAAATTTGGCACGCCAGGTAGGGGGATAAGGCGTTCCTTCACATCCTCACCACCAAGGTCGCCTCTCGCGCCAAGCGCTGTGGCCACAAGTCCCGGTCCTAGAAGAGGGAATCCCCTGGCGGCCCCGGCTCCAGTCTCTCCAACAACAGGCCTCACCGCTCCTGCTCCCCCGTGCTTTGCCGCGGACGTGACATGATGCTCGTCGGCGAGTCCCACGTAGACCCGAATTGGTTCCTGGAGTCTCCTGTGCAGGTGACGCTCGCCCTGCGTCCATCGTCCGTGCACATGCACGGTCGACAGTGCTTGCAGGAAACCCTACCAGGAGAACAAGGACCCCAACTCTGTCCTTCCAACGTCGTTGTTCACGACTCTCGTTGGTCCCTGATACGTCATAAACGTATCCTTAATTTCTGATGTTCCATGTTGTTTTGATGTTCTTTCCTACATGTTTTCCATACACTTTATGTCATTTTTATCAATTTTCAGGACTAACCTATTGACAAGATGCCACATAGCTAGTTCCCTATTTTCTTCTAATTTTTAGTTTCATAAAAGTTGTTCTGGAAATATTCTCGGAACTGGAAAATTCGAAGTCCGGAGGTCCTAAAATTCCCGAAGGTTCCACGGAGTCTCGAAGAGACCCGGAGGGGGCCCACACCATAGGGCCGTGCCCCCCAACCGTGCCATGCGGTGGTGTGGGGCCCCCAGGTGTAGCGTTCCCACATTTAAATAATGTAAGAACATCTGTGTTAGTGTGCTAGTCCCTGGATCAATTGCTAGCACCACAGTACAAAATGAAATATCATGCAAATGCATCAAATTCTATTACATCGCATGATCCAGTCTTTACAAAATAGGATTACAACTTGCATAGTCTTAGAAGACTAGCAGAAAACAAAGAAATACAACGGAATACATAGTACAACATTGAGCCCATCTTCTTCATGTGCCACAGGCAAAACATGTTGGCGATAGTCTCGAGATCCTAAACGAAATCCTCACTCGTCTTTAGAAATATCTGCAATATGGAATATGCAGCCACAAGGGAGTCAATACAATTTAATGTATTGGCAAGTAACACTATGGTGGATATAAATGGCAAGACTAGTACTACATGCTTATTTGGCTGAGTGGAGTTTAGGCTAAGTTTGCATAAAGCCAGTTTTGTCCTATCTCTTTTGTAAAACAAACTTTTCTTTTCAAAGGGTGGCAACATTGGAATAAGATCCAAGCACCACAATACTGTTCACTTGGTCAAAATTTTAATTATTGAAAATGGTGATGTGATTCTTCCGTCCATCCTTGTCCAGCTGCTCATAGTTGTCCATAACCGGGGACACGGCTAAGATCTTAGTTTGTTGACTCTGCAGAGCTTGTGCACTTTCACCTTCAGACTCAACTCAACCCAAACATCCTATACACCCTGAGTGCATTAAGGAAAGGAGAAGAATCAAGACGAGATCTTTCAGAAGCAAGAATCCAACCCAATGGCAAGACCCGTTCCACCTATAATTATGCTACATCTGCTTGTCAAGCCCGGGCTGAACCCTCACAACTTAGTTGATCAAGACAGAGCCCATATGACTAAAGGCTGCACTGGAAGCAATCTAAACTTGGGGAACATCATAATCACTTTGTTCCTGGGTGGCATTCCTTCAAGTGAACTCCCCTCGGGGAGACACTCAACTATCAACAGCCCCGCAATACCAATCCACCCAGGTGGTTCATTGAAGTTGTTACTTAGAATTTTCCACAACATCAAGTAAAACAAATTTTGTAGCAAGGCTAAGCATCCACTAAGTAACAAGGCTTCAAAATAACAAGGTGTAAGTATGGCTACACACTACTAGGATATAACATAGCATGATATAACTTAGTAAAATTTCCTATCATGCATACTACTCAAAAATCAACTAATGCATATAGAAAATAATGGGTAGTTGATGATGTGTTACTTGCCTTGTTGAAGTTGGTGAAGATATCACACTCTTCACAAAAGATCGTTGCTCTCCGTACAATCTAATCATTGACAACACAAAACCAAATAAACAAGCATCCTAACAAACAAACATACAAGTGTAGAAAACATACATAGCAACTAACATATCAAAGGGGGCTTAACCAAGTTGGTTAGGACAAGGTCTAGGTTTGAGTTGAAAGATTCATTCACTAGGGGTCTCATTCTTGTTAAGGAAATTCCAATGGTTTACTTGGGAAGGACTAGGTTGAGTTTGATGTGATCTAACTTTATTATAACCATACTTGTCTAGGAAGTTCCAAGAGTTCACTAAGAATAAACATATTACTTCTTCAACTAAAGTAATACATGCAAACACTTGGTCATATTCACCTTCAAAAATATTTAAGTGACTATGTTAGTATTTTCCATTGTGGTTAGGGTAGGTCTACTAACTTCATCATCATAGGGAAAATATTACTAAGTCTTGGGTTTTCCATTTGGGTCAATGGTTGGACAAAAATAACTTGTTACTCTTCAACTTGTATGAATTGCTTCTATACCTCATGTGATTGCCTTCTTGAAGATCATCTTCATGCTTCTATTGTAGTCTTGTTCCTTGTATGGATTCTTCTCTTGGTCTTGATAAATTCTTCAGGGCTTTCATTTCACTAATTGGTTTGGGTATGGGATGGGCACAAATACCACTAAGTCAAATTGGAAAGAAAAATAAGAAGAAAAATAGAAAGAGAGAGGGAGATGTTTTCTTCTGAATTTCTTAACACTTGTACTTCTTGAGTTGCTTCTAGTTGTGGAGTCTTTTCTTCAAAACTTCTTCATTGATCTTCCTTGTAGCTCTTCATGTTTCCACTAAGTTGAGAATGAAGTTTTCTTCTTGTGCTTGAGTCTTGATCTCCATTTTGCTAACTTGATGATTTCTTGAAGCAAGAATAGGGGAATGGAGAAGTAGATATAAAACTAAATTTCACTACTTGGTACTATATGTGATTGACACATTCTAAGGACTTGGCTTGGCTCCAAATTGACATAACATAAAGGAAAAACAGTTGAAAACAATTCCTAAGACATGGTAAAGATGGATGAATCACTAGGTTGGGTTTTTGGTCAAAACACATGATCATGGTCCAAGGATGTTCAAAATGGTTGGGCAAGTTTGTTTCTGGTTCAAGGTTGTCAAATGGAACAATTTTGCAAAAGGAACTATATTGAAAATATTTATAGAAATTAATCTATGTCAAAAATACTCAAATAGACAACTTAATTCTAAATTCAATTTTAATTTGTTCAAATATTATTTTGGGACAGAGGATATGAAAGTACACATTCTAAGGTTTCCAAATATATTTTATTTACAGTTTTGGATTTGTAGAATTTGAATTATGCCAAAATTCACCAAACAAGCATATTTGAATTTGAACCAATTTAAGTTTGTCAAATTTGAATTTGGCCAGTGCCAAAAGTTTCTACATATTGTGCTGATTTCAAAAAGTCCAAGATTGCTAAATTTGGGCTAATGGATCAAAAGTTATGAAGTTTCTAAGTTGTAGGGGTGTTTCTGCAAAATTACAATTCTAATTTATTCGGAAATTAATTCTGGAGGCAGGCTGGGCCGAAAACCTCTTATCTGTCGCGCGGGGCGATGGACAGGAGCTGGGCTTGGGCCGGTTGTGTGCTGCGTTTGGGCGACAAATACCAACATAACACGCGCGCTGGCGTGGCGCAATCCTATTGGCCGATACCGGTTCACTAAGTGGCTCTATTTCTACGCATCGGATCAAGATCGGACGGATGGGAACGAGAGGACGCTCACCAGCGGCGGGGCTGACCGGAAATGGTCGATGTGGTGGCCGGCGTTCACGGAATTTCGACGGCGACGCGTTCCCGTGGGCCTCCGGGCTCAGGGAGTGGTCCAGGAGGGTGAGGTCGACGCCCTAGACCGGATGGTGGCCTCCGTTGACTCCGGTGGTGCTCGATTCGTCGGCGCGGTGTGGATTCGCCATGTCCGCTCCGCCGAGCTCAAAAATGGACGGCGCCGTCGACGTGCTGTGCAAAACCAAACAAGAAAACCATCTAAGGTTGCGCACAGTGTGGACAAACAGGGGGTACCAAGTGAGGGCAGCGGAAACATGCTACCTTCGCCGGAATTTCACGAATACGGCGGCGGCCGTGAGCAACTCCGGTGAGGAATTTTGGAGGCGTGGGGGCATGAAACAGATGGGGAGAAGAGGGGTACTGAAGAGGAGAGGGAGGAGATTTAAGGGGCAGGATTTACAGCCATCAATCGGGCCTGTAACTGTCGAATTCATGGAGATTGAATTTCGGCCAAATGGAAACGGCTAGGGCTTGATGACGCTGACGTCATCATGACATCACCCAACCATTTTCTTTTCTTTTTTATTTCTGTTTTCTTATTTAATTTATATCTTCTGTTTAAATAATCTAAATAACATGAAACAAAATTCTAAATTCCTATTATTTCAAACACTTCCCAACAGTACCACTTTTGTGGGGTTTTCACCATTCTTGAATTTTTCAAAATACCAATTCAAATGAATTCATAATTGCCTTAATATTCCAATTAAATGAGAAATAATAATAAAATAGGGAAATGGGTTTGGGAAATTTTCATAGACTATAATATGGTTAATTATTATTTTCCAAAACCATTTCAACTTGTTTCCATGATTTTACAATTTTTAAATAAGATGAAAACATCATAGTCACTTAATAGAAAAATTTCCTTATTTATTTGACTTGGGGTTTAATAAAAATAATGTGGTTTTCTCAAATTAAGATGTTGTTTTCCCAATTGAAAACATTATTTTTCAAGGTTACTTTACTTGTTTTCACAATTTTATATTTTGAAAAATAAATAAAACACTAATAATACTTTTAAGGCCATTTTTAAAATTTAGTAAATAATAAATTGATGTTATTGTCTAAATAGAATTTCAGAGACATTATATAAGTCACTTATCATTTTTGAAAATCATTTATACTTTTTTTTCTATTTTATATTTTGAAATAGAAATGATTTCACTAATAGCATATTAATGCCATTTTAAACATATCAATTGTATAAATGAAAATTATTGGTTGAATAAAATATCAGAGACATAAATGTGATCAAATGACATTTTCCAAAATCATTTTTAATGGTTTTTCATATTTTACGATTTTAAAATATGAAGAAACAATGATAGTCACTTATTAGAAAACATTAATTTTTATATGATTAAAACAATTTTTAGAAATATTTTCTATGGTTCAACTATTGTTTTATAAGACCCTTTTAGGAACTTTCATATTGTATATATTCAACATATTAGTGAAACCACAATTAGTATCCTTTTGTTATATTTCAAACATAGAGAATTATTTAATAAATTTGGAAATGGGGTTTAGTAAAAGCAGAAAGGTTTGCCTAAATGAAAACATTGTTTTCTCAAAGTATCTTACTTGTTTTCATAAACAATTTATTTCTATAGTATTATATTATTTTCTTGATTGACATAACACTTAGAAAACAAGGATACAACTTATATCTATTTTGGGGTTTTCAATAATAGTGAAACCCTTTTTAGAGATAAGAAGAAAAATATTAGAGATAACAATTCTCTAGTTTTTATATATCAAAAATATTTTCAAGATCATAATTGGGTTGAAAACATGTTTGGTGTAAGGGCTTGCTTAGGAAGAATTATTTTATTTATGTAGAAATATTTATTTTGAAATGACTTTAGGGTTTATGGAATAGAGTTATATTGGATTTTCATTTCCAAAACATTAGAACATGCATTGTTTTCTTTTGTTTCTTGCATCTCATTTGGTTTTTGGTGACTTACTAAACATGAAAACAAAAAGTTTCAAATTTTTGTGATTTTTGAGTTTTCCAAAAATCAGGGATGTTACAGACTACCACCCTTAAAAGAAATCTCGTCCCGAGATTTGGGAAGGATAGAAAGAAGGATTTGGTTAACTGGATTCCAAAACAACTGGATGGGCTACCACCCTTAAAAGAAGCTTTGGTGGGTAGTCTATTTTCATTAGATTAGAGTGTAGATTGATTCTAGATGAGCTTGAGTAGATCTTTCCTTTGTGGTAGAGGTGTAGACCAACATAGGTATGTTGGACTACCTTTGACACTGAGGGGTCACTCTTTGGGTCAATCAAAAGTCTTTGGGTTCCTCTCAACTTGATCTTTTGATGTCCTTGGAAATCTTTCATCCTGTTGTTGTCATCCTTGAAGGCAAACACCATGCTATTTCTAAGGAAACTCTCATGGTAGGAAAACTCACATTGCTTGATAGCTCCAAGGTTAGCTTGATCCTTATTAGGCAGTTGGCATTGATCATGGATGTGATTGTTCCTTCACACAGAAGAAAGAAATTTGATACTAACATTCCTCAAATGGGATGGCTTGTGTATCAATAGGGTAAAGGTTGTATGATTCCACATGGTTCTTGTCGGGGGGTTACCCCCGAGTAGGGTAAAGACAGATGATAAAGGCCGCGTACAGAAGAAAGGTTTGGTCGAGTATCCGACTACCGAGTACTCGCTACCCGGTAGTCTGCTACCCGGTCTCACCTCGAGATGGCCAGACGGAGATATCAATCAGTTTCTACCCTGTCGAGTAGAAACTTTGGCCCGAGTACAATTGGCGGGAACCTTTGGCGGGAAACTACTCGGGCAGGAAGTCAAAAGAGCCGTTCTGACACAGGATCCCGCGTATCCTGGGTCCGTACTTGGCAGCATTCGAACTACTGTTCACGTGGGGACGGCCTGCCTGACAGTGACAGCATGGAAGCAGTCGGTGGCAGGATAAGGGGGGCCTGCTCTGTGACTAGGTACAGTGATACCAGTCTGTCCCCTAGTTTTGCCCAACGACTTTACAGAAGCGGCCAAGACCAACGACCAAAGCTGTCAGGCCGTACTCGGAGAAAGGACATGTGAACACTATGTCGACACTTGTCTAGGATTTGGACGTATCCGGCTGGGCACCGTGTATATAAGGTGCCCCGCCGCCTCCTGCGCGAGGCACGCTGGGAGATATTGAGAGGAAACCCTAGAAACCCTAAGTTCTTGACCTAGCTCTACTCGGGAGCATAGAGAGGCTACTCGGTGAACATCATTCCTTGTACTGTGAGCTACTCGGTGACATATAGCAATACATAGAGAAAGGCAGGAGTAGGGGTTTTACCTCCTCACGAGGGCCCTGAACCTGGGTACATCGTGTTGTTTGTGTTGTATGGATCTCACCTCACGCGGCTACTCGTCGCGTGATCCCTCCCCGGACACCTCCAGCGTCCATCGTTCCCACATCTTTAGCCATCCTATGGCATCTGCCGTGACACCACCACGACAGTTGGCGCCCACCGTGGGGCAATCAGCGGCGCTGGCTGGAGTTACTGTTCGGACGGGATCTTCATCTACGGAGCGAGTGGTTTGTGGCCTTGTCCACAGATTCGGCTCCTTCGACTTCGTCACTGACAACGCCGGCTGTTTCGGCGGTAAGGCCATGCCGGAGGGCGGCTCGGTGATCTCCTTCGGCTCGCATCTCGTCTACGTCGCCACCGTCGCCAACGACGCCTACCCCGAGCTGGTGCACGACGCGGAGGATCCTCCCGCGGTTGTTGCTGCTCGTGGAAGGCCTGCATGCAGCTCTGCGTGCTGCGCTGAGGTGATGGTGACGGGCGTGGCGGCAAACGTTGGCGCAGCCGCTACTGGCGCTGCGGCCGTCGTCGAGGAGGTTGACGACCCGCCTGCTGGTGGCAGAGATCATCGGCCCTACGAGAAGCAATGCAACTTGCCGCCTTCCACCTCTACGGTCATCCCCGCGTCTGCAGCGCGGACCGGCATGCCCACGCCCACCGACGTCGAGCTCCTAGCCACGCGGGAGCAGCTCGAGCGGCAACGCCAGGAGCTGCTCGCCGAGCAGGCGGAGTTGGAGAAGATCAGATTGGAGCTGAGCCTGGACCAGCTCGAGTACAACAAGGCTCACGGCTTCACGCCGGTTGCCAGGAGGCCCAGCAGGGTAGGCGCAACGCGGCGCAACCTAGGCGCCGAGATGGCGACTGTTGCGGAGGAGCCCGCTCAGTCCGCCACCGCGAACACCTTCACAAGGCCAAGGTACAGCACGCCCGCCAAGACGCTGCGGGCTGCGGAGGCTGTGGCTGCCGAGTTGCCGCGCCTAGAGGGAGAGGCGCGTCGCAGGCAGCAGGAGAGGCTAGGCGAACTAGTGCTGGAGGCCGCCAGGCAGAACGAGGAGTTCCGGAAGGCCAACCCGGGAGCTGGAGCTTCGCAAGTGGTTCATTCGCACGCGGCAAGATCTAACGATCAAGCCTCATCTCCGCATCCTAGCCGCGAGAAGAGCCGCAGCGGGCGTACGGGTAGAGACAGGCAAATGCAGGTGTATGACCCGGCTGCTGCCGCGAAACAGGTTGCTGTGCCGCAGCAGCCCGGGCGGGAACACAACGCTGCAAGAGCAGGCTCTCAAGCCCATCAAGCTCAAAGCCGTGTCCGAGAAGCCGCACGTCCGGGTACTTCTCGGCAACCCGCAGCTCCGCCTACTCGGCAGAGGCTACAGCCGCGTCCAGTGGCACCAGTCGTCAACCCGGTGGAGCAGCCCGCAGCTATGCAGCCGGATAGGTATGATGATGGCTACTCGGCTATGGAGATGGCCGGTTATGACATCCATGACCGTGTGGGTGAGCGCGCGTTGGCGCCTGGAGATGCAAGGCACCAGCTGGACCGTATCAGCTTGTCGGCGCGGCTTGAGAGCACGGGTCCTCCCGGCCCCGAGTGTTTTGGCCCGCGCATCATGAACGAGCCGTCCGTGAAGGGCTTCCAGCTCGCAAGAGGCACCAAGAGCTACAATGGTAGCACCAAGCCCGAAGATTGGCTCAATGACTACGTCACCGCAGTCCACATTGCGGGTGGCAACCGGAGATGGGCGGTGCGCTATGTGCCGCAGATGCTAGAGGGTCCAGCTCGTACTTGGCTCAACAACTTGCCCAAGCACAGCATAAACTGCTGGCTGGACTTCTCGGACGCATTCGTCAGCAACTTCACCAGCACCTACAAGAGGCCGAATAGGCCACAGCAGTTGTCGGCCTGCCGGCAGCGAGAAGATGAGACGGACCGCGAGTACCTTACTCGGTGGAGCACCCTGAGGAACACCTGTGAGGGTGTGAATGAGGCACAGGCCATCACTTGGTTTGCGCAAGGTTGCCGGCACGGCAGCATGCTTTGGCAAAGATTGCAGAGGGAGATGCCCAACACCCTGGCCGAGACCATCAAGATCGCGGATCAGTACGCGCTCGGTGATCCTACTCAGCCACTGATGGACTCCTCTGAGCCGAGAAGGAACTTCAACAGCAACAAGCGCAACGAGTTCCGCAACAAACGCCGAGTAGATACTCGGTATGATCCCGAGGAGGTGAATGCAGTGAACATCGGAGGCGGTGGTGGCCAAAGGCAGAAACCTGCTGGAGCCTACGGGCAGAACCAGAACCAGGGCCAAGGCAACAAGAAACCGTTCCGCACTGCGCAGCCGAGTAGCGGGAACTCCGAGCAGCCGAAGAAGTTTGTCTTCGATGACATGAAGGATGGTCCGTGCAGCTTCCACACTCATCACCCCTCAAGGCCTGCGAACCATACTACTCGGCAGTGCGAATGGTGGGACATAATCAAGAGTGATGGCTTGCCTCCTCCTCCTCCCCTGCCAGCCGCAAATGCTGCTGTTCAGCCTACTCGGGCACCCGCAGCTCGGCCCCCAGTGTATCCGAGAAGGGAGAATGTCAACCAGGTGGCTTTAGGAGCCAACCAGAACTTCAACAATGAGAGATACCGCAACAACAACAACAACTATAACCGCAACAACAACAACAGAGGCAACAACAACTATCAGGGCAACAACAACAATGGCAACAATGGCAACAACGGGGGCAATGGCCCTAACCAATACCAAGAGCACCATGAGAGCTATATGATCTTCACTTCTGAGGCAGTCGACAAGCAGTCACAACACAGGCGGGCCATGGAGGTCAATGCAGTGGTTCCGGCTGTCCCTCACTACATGTATTGGTGCGACCAGGAGATCAGGTGGACTCGGGCAGATCACCCCAAGGTGATGCCCAATCCGGGTACCTATGCTTTGGTGCTGGATCCTACCTTCCTGGGTCCCGAGAAGAATGTGAGGTTCAGCAAAGTGCTGATCGACAACGGCAGCAGCATCAACATTGTGTATAAGGACACACTCGAGAAGCTTGGCCTGGCCGAGAACATGATGCTGCCCAGCAAGACCACTTTCCATGGGATTGTGCCCGGGATCTCGTGCAACCCGATTGGCCGGGTGTGGATTGATGTGCTATTCGGTACTCGGGAGAACTGCCGCACAGAGCGCCTGCAGTTCGAGGTGGTGGATCATCAGAGCCCATATCATGCTCTACTCGGAAGGCCTGCTCTGAGCAAGTTCATGGCCTCTACTCATGTGGCTTACCTGAAGATGAAGATCCCTGGGCCAAATGGTATCATCACCATCTCGGGAGATTACAAGAAGTCCATGGAGTGTGCCTCTGCTAGCTCTCAGCTGGCGGAATCAATGGTGATTGCTGCCGAGAAGAAGAAGATGTACGAGGTGGTAGCCATGGCTCAGTCCGCACAAGCTGGCGCACAAGGTGTGCCGAGTACTCAGCATGGTACTGCTTTCCAAGCTGCCAAGGAGACCAAGACTGTTCAGGTTGACCCCGAGTTCCCGGAGCGCGTGGCCATCATTGGTGCCGGGCTGGCCGAGAAATAGGAAAGCGCGCTCATCCACTTCCTCCGTGAGAATCGGGACGTGTTCGCCTGGACCAATGAAGATCTACCAGGAGTCCCGAGGGAGTTGGTTGAGCACTCTTTGCATGTGCGTCCTGACGCCAAGCCCGTGAAGCAGGCCTTGCGCCGTTTCGGGGATGAGAGAAGGAAGGCCATCGGTGATCAAATCACCAAGCTGCTGATCAGTAACTTCATCATGGAGGTGCTGCACCCGGACTGGTTAGCCAACCCGGTCATGGTCGAGAAGAAAAAGGAAGATCCCAAGGCTACCACTGCATGGCGCATGTGCGTCGACTACACCGACTTGAACAAGGCGTGCCCCAAGGATCCTTTCCCGCTACCTCGCATCGATCAGGTGATCGATTCCACTGCCGGTTGTGAACTGTTGTCTTTCATTGATGCCTACTCTGGTTTCCACCAGATCGCACTCAACCCTGCTGATCAAATAAAGACTGCTTTCATTACCCCGTACGGGGCTTATTGCTATCGTGTCATGTGTTTTGGCTTGAGGAATGCGGGTGCAACCTATCAGAGATGCATGCAGAAATGCTTGCATGATCAGCTCGGCAAGAATGTGCAGGTGTACGTAGATGACATTGTCATCAAAACGAATAAAACACATACTCTGCTTGCCGATCTTGAGGAAACCTTTGCTAACCTACGCAAGTACAAAATGAAACTGAATCCGAGTAAGTGTACCTTTGGTGTACCAGCTGGAAAGCTACTCGGTTTTCTTGTTTCTAGTCGGGGCATTGAAGCCAATCCGTCTAAGATAAAAGCTATTGAGAGCATGTCTTTGCCGAAATCATTGAAGGATGTGCAGAAATTCACGGGTTGTTTGGCATCTCTGAGCCGTTTCCTGGGCCGAATGGGCGAGAAGGCTCTGCCTCTGTACCAGCTGATGAAGAAAAGCGACAAGTTTGTCTGGACTCCGCAAGCGGATGTGGCATTCAATGAGCTGAAAGCAATGTTGGCTAGTGCTCCTGTCTTGGCTAGTCCGCTACCCAAGGAGCCTATGCTGCTATACATTGCCGCGACTAACCGAGTAGTCAGCGTGGTGATAGTGGTGGAGCGAGAAGAAGAAGGCAAGAGTGTGCAGCGCCCAGTCTACTATCTCAGTGAAGTGCTGTCCAGTTCCAAGCAAAACTACCCGCATTACCAGAAGATGACATATGGTGTGTACCTGGGCGCCAGGAAGCTGAAACATTACTTCCAGGAGCATCCCATCACTGTTGTGAGCTCAGCTCCCATCTCGGACATCATGGGTAACAAGGAGGCGAGTGGCAGAGTAGCAAAGTGGGCAATTGAGCTAGCTGCGTATGCTCCCGCATATACGAGAAGAGAAGCCATCAAGTCTCAGGTGCTGGCAGAATTTCTTGTCGACTGGGCCGAGATGCAATATGAACCTCCTGCTCCAGTCTCGAACTACTGGAAGATGCACTTTGATGGCTCAAAGGTGAAAGAAGGCCTTGGTGCTGGCGTTGTGCTTACATCACCCAAGCGGGATCAGCTCAAGTATGTGTTGCAGATTCATTTCAAGGCATCCAACAATGTAGCCGAGTACGAGGCAGTTGTGCATGGTTTGCGTGTAGCAAAGGAGGTTGGTGTGCAGCGCATTATCTGCTATGGCGACTCGGACCTGGTGGTGCAGCAAGTCTCAGGTACCTGGGATGCCTTGGATGCCAACATGGCGTCGTATCGTTTCCTGGTGCAGTCAATGACTGGGTTTTTCGAAGGCTGTGAGTTCCAGCACATCCACCGAGCAGAAAACGAAGCAGCGGATGAGCTGTCCAAGTTGGGATCTTCTCGGCAGTCTATCCCGGCAGGGATTGCCTTGGAGCATTTGAGGAAGCCGTCCATCAAGCCTTCCCCCAACTCGGAATCCATCTTTGTTCCCTCTCTGCCGAGTGAAGAATCTGACCCAATGGAGATCGACTGGGAGAGTGCTGCAGGGAACCCGGGGACTGCCACTCCTTACCCGGGGACTGCCACTCCCTACTCGGGGACTGCCGCTCCCTACTCGGGGGCTGCCATTCCCTACTCGGGGACTGCCATTCCTTACTCGGGGACTGCCATTCCTTACTCGGGGACTGCCACTCCTTACTCGGGGACTGCCACTCCTTACCCGGGGACTGCCACTCCTTACTCGGGGACTGCCGTCCTCAACCCAGAAGCTGTTGCATTCATTGAAGAAGTTCTCGCCAATCGATCTGGGCTGCAAAGAAGCGCTCCTACTCCTCCTGTGCAACCACCAGAGCCTGTCCCAATGGAAATGGACGAACCAGTGTTTCCCGTGCGGGAGACACCGAGTTGGGCAATGCCCATATTATCCTTTCTAAGGGACGGTACTTTACCTGAAGATGAGGTGACCGCGAGGCAGATTCAGAGAAGATCCAAGGGCTACGCCTTAGTCCGAGATGTGCTGCACAAGAGAAGTGCCACTGGTGTGCTGCAACGTTGTGTGAGCCCAGAGGAAGGAGAAGAAATCCTGGTGGAGATACATCAAGGAGAATGTGGGCATCATGCCTCTTCTCGGGCCTTAGTCAAGAAAGCTTTTCGGCATGGCTTCTACTGGCTCACTGCATTGCAGCAAGCTGAGGACATTGTGAGGAAGTGCGCCGGCTGCCAGATGTTCGCAAGTAAGATTCACGTGCCAGCATCCGAGTTGAAAACAATTCCTATCACATGGCCGTTTGCTGTTTGGTGCTTGGATATGGTTGGTCCTTTCAAGCCGGCTAAGGGCAATATGACACATATCTTGGTCATGGTGGACAAGTTCACCAAGTGGATCGAGGTGAAGCCTATTCGGAAGTGTGATGGAGTCACAGCTGTGAAGTTCGTGAAAGATGTGATCATGAGATATGGCTACCCACACAGTATCATCACCGACAACGGTACCAACTTTGCAGAGGGGGCAATGGTGCGATTCTGCAGAGATAAGCATATCCGACTAGACGTTGCGTCAGTCGCGCACCCTGCCTCCAATGGGCAAGTTGAGAGAGCAAATGGGATGGTACTGGCAGGCATCAAGCCGAGGCTGATTGAGCCATTGCTGAAAACACCTGGGTGTTGGCTAGAAGAGTTGCCAGCGGTGTTGTGGAGTCTAAGGACTACCCCTAACCGGTCAACCGGCTACACGCCATTCTTCTTGGTATACGGGGCTGAGGCCGTGTTGCCAATAGACTTAGAGCATGACTCCCCCCGAGTAGCCCTCTACACTGAGGTGGAGGCGAGAGAAGCTCGAGAAGACGACGTTGACCTGCTTGAAGAAGCAAGAGAGCTGACTCTGTCACGTTCGGCTGTCTACCAGCAAAACCTGCGGCGCTATCATAGCCGAAAGGTGAACCCAAGGGTTTTCCGAGAAGGAGACATGGTCCTTAGGCTTGTGCAGCGCACAGCCGGGATGCACAAGTTGTCTCCTCCATGGGAAGGGCCTTTCATTGTCAGCAAAGCGCTGCACAATGACGCGTACTATCTTGTAGATATGCGCCCATCGCAGGCGAACAGGGCAGATAAAGCTGGAGAGGAAACCAAGCGTCCCTGGAATGTAGCTCTACTTCGTCGTTTTCATTCGTAAGCAAAGATGTGTATGTACTCTTTCATCCGAGTTGAAATTCTACTCTGCAATCTAAAATTGTTCTCGGGGACTGCCCTCGTCCAAAATTGCTCTAAGTGTTTTTACTCGGTTTGTTCCTCTGTCTATTCGGTTGCTTCACTTCAGAACTCAAAAGTGCATTGAGTACTGTGTTTAAACCTACATGCCAACTCTTCGACTTCGCTGCTGTCCGAAACCCGGCTTCATGGCAAGCAAGAGAACAAGCAAAAGGTCAATGAGCACACGAAAATCGCTAAGGAAGAAAAAGTGCAGGAACCGAGTAGATTGTCGGTTACTTTTTGTTCCTCGTTTTCGTCTTCTCGGCTAAATGGTGGGCTGCGTTATCATGATTGTTCTCTAGCGGCTAAGTATTTGCAGCCTTGTTCTTTAATTCTTGTGACTCGAATACCAAACAAGCGACAAGTCGCAGGTAGAGCAGAGATGAAAAGACAGGGTGAATAAGAAAAGCTACTCGGGGACTCGCATGGAAACACAACTCGGCATTGAGCCATTGTCGTTCAAATTGATTAATGTCAACGTAAACTGAGTGGGCATAAAAACTGAGTAGCAAGCGAAAACAAATATTGTCTGATACATATGCTCCCGGCATCCCGGGGATCTGATAAATGTTCAAGTTAAAAAAGTTGCAGGTGGCCTCAGGTTGAGGAGGCAGTGTTCTCGGCGCTGGCATGGGCAGTTACTTCCTCGACGGCTGTCTTGGTAGCAGTTTCTTCAGCGGTGGCTTTCTCGGCAGCTTCTTCGTTGTTGGTGGCGTCCGTTTCCGTCTGTACGGCGGCGGACTCCTCCATCTCAACATCATTCTGGGTGGCCGTCTGCTCGGATGTAGCTGTGGCCACCGAGATGGGGCCTGGAGCCGAAGAGGAGCCAGCGGTGTGGCTAGGAGGTGGCACCGTGTCGTCGAGAGCAGCACCCGAGGAGGTGCCGAAGTTGAGTGGCTCGCTGTCGATGTGGGCATGCTCTTCCTCATCGCTACTCGCGACGACGGTGGCCTTGCCCTTCCCGGCCTTGCCCTTGGGAGATTCGAAGTAGTCCGCAAGTTCTTCCTCATCGTCGTCCTCGTCGTCCTCCAAGTCGGCTTCCTCCTCATCTTCATAATCAGTGTCCGGCTCGGGGGGGCCGTCGATGTAGACCTCCGTCTCGGCATACTCGGCAACTTCATAAGCGATCTGCTTGCGCAAGGCCACGCTAGCGGCATCGTTTTCCCACTTGGAGTTACTGCGCTTCCCGCGGATGCGCTGCATGTCAAGGTTCTCGTACCAAGACGCCATGCAGAGAAGCATCACATCTGCACCAGCACGGGCTGCAGAGGCTCGCCACTTCTTCAGCTCGGCCTTCGCTGCCTCCAGCTTGTGGGCGAGATCCCGCATCTTTCTTGGCTGGGGGTCATGAGGCCAGAACAACCTGTGAAGCTCAAAGCCCACGTGCACCAAGTCGGTTCCAAGACCGACTAGCTGATCGAAGAAGCTTTTGAGCACCAGCAAGACGTCCTCGATCTCAGAACTAGTATCTGCCTCCTCGCCCTTCGAAAGGCGAAGCGCTCGGTTTGTGGCCAGAGTAGGCGCAGATGTGGAATCGAGAGCAGGCCAGATATCTGAAATAGCAAATGGCAACTTCAAAAACCGAGAAAAGGGAAACCGAGAAGAGAGAGACCGAGAAGAGAGGATGCAGGGAAGAAGAAAACTTACCCCTCAATTGGCGGCACAGCTGCTGCAGCTTGGATTTCCAGGACTCCTCGTTGCCAATACGTTTGTCTTGGATTCCGCGAAGAGTGGTCATCTGAGCGAAGAGATTGGCATTGGTTTTCTTCAGAGTTTCGCATTCAGACTCGAGGGCCCTCTCCTTGGCCTTGAAAGTGGTCTCGGCCTTGGCTTTCTCGGCGATGGCCGCGTCCCTCTCGGCGCCAATCTTCACAGCGTCCTGGAGTGCTTGCTGAAGTCGGAGCTGCAGGGATTCCATCTCGGTGGTGTGGTCCTTCACCAGAGCGATGGTCTGGTCAGACAGCTGTTTCTCCACCTCTGCTGGCTTGATGCAATCTTGGTGCGCCTCAGCAAATGACTTGTGATCTTCTGCGAAGAGATTGATAAGGTTAGCCGAGAAGTAAAACAGGAAACAGACTTAATACAGAACCGAGTAAACAGCAAGCTCACCTTCAAGTCTCTTTATGGTGGCCTCGGCGTCTGCCACAAAAGCACGGCACTTCTCGTGCTCGTCGACTAGGGCTTTCAGGTTAGCTGCAGAGAAGGAAAGGTTAGGGCCAAAGAAAGCAGGAGCGGGCGTAAAAATAAAACGCAGAAACCGCGTAGCTAAAAGGCCTACCCTGCACTTCAGCCAGCTGCTGGCTGCTCTCTTTGGCGTTCTTGCTTGCGGCCTCGGCATCTGCCTTCTCTTTCTCCAGTGCGGTGATGCGCCTCCTGGCGATGGAGTGGTTCCAGAGAAGGATGCGGTACAAGTTGGTCCGCTTGAGAACGGTATCCTGAAAACCGAGAAGAAAATGAGTTAGGCAAAGCAGAGAAGATTTGGCCCGAGTAGGAGGCTACTCGGAGAGTATCCACCTACTCGCCCCAAATCTCGGGGACTGGGAGTGATGGTGAGAAAGAAGAAAGGCGAGTAGAAGAGAAGAAAATTCAACTCGGAAAAGGCCTAAAGACTTACTGCGTAGCTCTGTTCGATATCCTCGGCATTCTTGCGATGCAAGAACATCTTGGCTGCGAGGGTGGCGGTATCGGTGGAGACGGACATGGGCTGGTGTCCCAAGTCGATCTTGTTCCACTCCACGCGGTAGTGGTCGACGGAGCCAAGAGTCAAGCCGTGCCACTTCTCCTCTCCAAGAACAGCGCTGTCCCACTTGGCGCTGATGTAGCCGACAGTGTCCAGTACCTGCTCAAGACCCTTGGAGGTTATTGGCTTGTCTTGGACTCCCCGAGAAGCAATATTGATGGGCTTGTTCTGGGCTGGATCGAAGGGAGGAGTGATCCTGGCTACAGCTTTCCTCCCCTTCTGAATAGCTACAGCTTTATCTTGGGGAGGGAAACCAATGCTATGTTGGTGGCTAACCTCAATCATGTATTCCGGGTAGCAGGGCTGACCAGCAGCGCGAGCGCCCGCAGAGAGCGCAGCAGGAATTGGGCCGGAGTCGCGGATCACGAGTGCTCCGCCTGCAGATGCGCCTTGCTCTCTGGCCCTTTCCTTCCTCTGCTCCTTCTCGATCTTCTGCTTCTCGGGGTCCTCGGGTTTCTTCCCCTCAGTTTTGGCCTTTGCCTTCTCGGCGACTGCTTCCTCGGCAGCTCGCTTCTCGGCTTCCTTCTGTTCAGCCCTGAGCTTCTTCTGCTCGGCCTTGGCTCTCTCAGCAGTTTCTTTCTCGGCTTTGGCCTTCTCGGCGGCCTTCTCCTTGGCCTTGGCCTCCTCAGCAGCCACCTTATCGGCAGCCTCCTTCTCAGAAGGGCCCTTCTCGGAGCAGTAATCCCTCAGAGCATCAAGGGCCCGTTGCCTGGTTACTCGCCCAGGAGGGCTGGGTGTGTTCTTACCCTGTGGCGACAAGGAAGATGTCGGCGGTGTAGGGTCTTGCACAGTTGGTGGCGCTGCAGACCCGTCACCCAGCGCAGTCTCTAGCTGGGCGCTACTCGGAGCGCCGCCTGGCAACGGATAAGCATCCGTGACGGTGGCATCCGCAGCGGCGTTGTCTCCTACTTGCTGCTCGACAGCAAGATTGTCTCGTGCACCAGCCTCTGTGCTGGTTTGCTCTGGTTCTGCTTCAGGCCGCTCGGGGGCGGCAGTGTCTTGCATATCATGGTCTCGGATCTCCTCGGCATTGCTAGCCGGAGGAGAAGGTGGTCTTTCGGGGTGGACGGCAGCGTCCTGAGCTGCCGCTTCGGATCCTGCTCCCTGAGCAGAAGTGATCGGTGCGTTGGCGGCAGCAGCGTGGGCAGTGTTGTCCTCCTCGTCGTCATCGACGTTGATCAGAGGAATTGGGGTTTCCTTGGCTTGGCCGGACGCGCAAGCGGCGTTCACGTCCAGGGGAGCTCTGTGGAAAGAAGAGAAGGGAATCAGGAAGCGGAAGAAAATGGGGAAAATGGTACTGCGCGAGAAGTAAGACGACTGGGAAGGAAGCTTACGCGGTAGTGGAAGAGAGCTGTTTCCTCTTTCTCTTCGTGGTGAGCTTGGTGGGTTTCTTCTTCTCGGGGGTCTCTCCCTCCTCGGCGGGCTTCTTCTTCTTCTTGGCAGGGGGCGCTCGTGCTTCGCCGCCTGTCCGTTTGCGAGTTTCGGGGGGGGCAACCGACAGAGGCTTGACGACAAGGGGCGCATCGCCCTTGTTCTCGTCCTCATCCTCGTCGTCCTCCTCCGCAGCGGCCTCGTCTGAGAAATTCAAGGGAGAAGAAGGAAGAATCAGAAACAGCAACGCAAGAGGTTGATGTTCTTCAGAAACAAACGGGATAAAGATAACAGTACCGTGAGAGCCTTCATCCGACCAAGTGTTGAGGACGTCGCGCTTCTCGGGAACGGGGCTGCTCTGCTCCGCGTCATCAGAGGGAGGTAGATCATCCTCCTCGCGATCCTTGGACCAGTTCTCCTCGAGGACCTCGCTGCTTTCAGTGAGCTGGCGAGTAAGAGTCTGAAAGGCAGAGAAGGATCACAAGTTAGCCGAGTACCAGAATAGAACTCTACTCGGGTAGGCGTGCACCCACGAAGCACACTAAGCCCAGGCTTTTTTCTAAGTTTCCTACTCGACGAGGCGTGCAAGCACAAAGCACACTAAGCCTAAGGCGATTTAGCTAAGTGTCCTACTCGGTGCACGAGGTGATTGCTAGTCGAGGCGAAAAGATAAGCTATCTACTCGGAAGGCAGAGACGAAAACAGAGTAAGGGAGACGTACCCGTAAGATTGGAGTCCTGCGGCTGAACGGAACGAACCCGTACCGCCACTTCTCGTTGAGGCCGGTCTTCAGAATGTTCCTGGCAAGCCGGGGAACGTCAGCGTCGTCGATCTCGACGGTGGTAGTCCTGGTGCAATCGCGAGGCCCTCCCATGTAACACATGAGGTGGCATCGCTCCTGCAGAGGGAGCACCCGGCGTTTGATCCAGCACGCCACTGGATCGTCATTCCGGAGGCCATGCGTCTTCAGCCAGCCGAGTTGCGTCTCTATCTCGGTGGCGATCTCGTCGTTGACGGGCTTCTCCTTCCAATTCGACCCGAGTGGAGCACGCTTGCTCCAAGGGGGCAGATTGATCCGATCGTCGACGGGGGCTCCATCAGCGGCGGCAACGTTCCTCACGTAGAAGAACGTTTGCTGCCACATTCGGCAGGAATCCAGCCCCTGGATACGGGGGTGGTTCGTGCCGTTCCGCTGCACCATCATGGCACAGCCGACGTCGGTGGCGCGAGGAACGCCCGCGCTGTCCTTCTTCCCGGCAGATTGTTGGCGGAGGTGGAAGTAGCGGAGCCACGTCTCCACGGTGGGCCTGATGCCGAGAAAAGCCTCGCACACCACGGCGTGGTATGCGAGGAAAACAACTGCATTGGGCGGCAGATGGTGCATCTGCAGCCCGAAGTGGTTCAGGAACTTACGCATGAAGTCCGACGCTGGCAGCCCGAACCCGCGCTCGAAGTGGGACATGAACACCACGCGCTCTCCGTCCCTGGGCTTGGGCACGGTCTCGTCGTCGGGCGCCCGGCACTCCACGCCGGGGGGAACCCTTCTCTCATTCACAAGCCAGGCGAGGTTGGCTTGGGTGATGGAGGAACCGGCCCAGCAGGACTTGGCCATGGTTGCGAGTGGAGGAATCGGAAATCAAATGGGTTTGGTGGTGGAGCGAGTCCGCGGCGGCGCAGAGGCTAGCGCGGCGGCGGAGCGCTCGGTGGCGAAGAAGAACGGGAGGAAGAAGAGGAAATGAGCAGGGAAGGGGAAAAGGAAGTTACCGCGGAGGTATTTATACCCCCTCGGCGAGATTACCGTTACCGCTGCGGGAGTGGGATCGATTGTGGCGTGTGGTGGGTCCTGTGGCCGAATAGAAACGCGCACAAGCGCAGGCTGCGCGCGTAACGGCCGCATTTGATCCCACCTTCAGATCGTGGCCAGTAATTGCGCTTGATGGGACACGACGGCCGGTGGGCCCACGGCGTGAAAACTGGACACGTGGCGTCGTGTCCTGGGCAACCAAACGACAAGGTCGTGGATGCTTGACACGTAGGCAGTGCCTGCGTGAAGGGCTGGATGTTGCTCTGCGCTGCAGAGGCTCAGTTTGCGAAATTTCGCTAAGTCTTTTTACTCGGATACAGAGTAGAAAGCGAGTGCTACTCGGAAAAGAGGAGACTCAAGATACTTTCCAGATAGCTACTCGGAGGACCTACTCGGCATCTTGAGGTTCGATGGGTAAGATGCAAAGGCTGGTTTTAAGCTGGCAGAGCCTAGTGAACAAGTTCGCAAGACTCAACCAGCTTCGGGGACTGCTGTCGGGGGGTTACCCCCGAGTAGGGTAAAGACAGATGATAAAGGCCGCGTACAGAAGAAAGGTTTGGTCGAGTATCCGACTACCGAGTACTCGCTACCCGGTAGTCTGCTACCCGGTCTCACCTCGAGATGGCCAGACGGAGATATCAATCAGTTTCTACCCTGTCGAGTAGAAACTTTGGCCCGAGTACAATTGGCGGGAACCTTTGGCGGGAAACTACTCGGGCAGGAAGTCAAAAGAGCCGTTCTGACACAGGATCCCGCGTATCCTGGGTCCGTACTTGGCAGCATTCGAACTACTGTTCACGTGGGGACGGCCTGCCTGACAGTGACAGCATGGAAGCAGTCGGTGGCAGGATAAGGGGGGCCTGCTCTGTGACTAGGTACAGTGATACCAGTCTGTCCCCTAGTTTTGCCCAACGACTTTACAGAAGCGGCCAAGACCAACGACCAAAGCTGTCAGGCCGTACTCGGAGAAAGGACATGTGAACACTATGTCGACACTTGTCTAGGATTTGGACGTATCCGGCTGGGCACCGTGTATATAAGGTGCCCCGCCGCCTCCTGCGCGAGGCACGCTGGGAGATATTGAGAGGAAACCCTAGAAACCCTAAGTTCTTGACCTAGCTCTACTCGGGAGCATAGAGAGGCTACTCGGTGAACATCATTCCTTGTACTGTGAGCTACTCGGTGACATATAGCAATACATAGAGAAAGGCAGGAGTAGGGGTTTTACCTCCTCACGAGGGCCCTGAACCTGGGTACATCGTGTTGTTTGTGTTGTATGGATCTCACCTCACGCGGCTACTCGTCGCGTGATCCCTCCCCGGACACCTCCAGCGTCCATCGTTCCCACATCTTTAGCCATCCTATGGCATCTGCCGTGACACCACCACGACAGTTCTCACTATGGTTGGTGAATGAGTATGGTGTTGGGTTTGTTCTAGTAGGGATGAGTAGAGATTTAGAAAGAGATTGAAGAAATTCCTACCCCAACACATCAGATCAAGGAAACTCATCTTGAAAACAACACATAACAAACATATAGCAACACATTCATCACACCAAACAACAAGGGTTTTTGAAAACAACTAATATTGTCATACCACACTCATTGGTATAATCAATACACTAACACGTTAACGTTGTTCTAACAAAGGAACTAGATTGGTGGTCTCATCTATATCTTCTTGAGTTTTCTTTAGATTCTTCTCTCAATGCCTTGAGATGTTCTTCATTGTTGTGAAGTCTGGGTATATCTCCAAGTTTCTTCAACTGTCTTGAGTGTAGGTCTTCATGTGGTGAAAATACTTCTTGCTCTTCTTGGTATGGTCATCAACATTTTTCTTGATGGTATTGAAGAGGGAGGTCATCTAGAAAATTTTTTGAAGGTGAATAATAGATGAGATGATATGAGAAGAATTAAGATGGTTGTTTTGTTTCTAGAAAGTTTGAACATAGAAAATTTTCAATCCTAGGGTCTTTTCCAAACTTAGGGTCTCGAATCCTACAGGCAACACAATGGCTCTGATACCATTTTGTAGCGTTCCCACATTTAAATAATGTAAGAACATCTGTGTTAGTGTGCTAGTCCCTGGATCAATTGCTAGCACCACAGTACAAAATGAAATATCATGCAAATGCATCAAATTCTATTACATCGCATGATCCAGTCTTTACAAAATAGGATTACAACTTGCATAGTCTTAGAAGACTAGCAGAAAACAAAGAAATACAACGGAATACATAGTACAACATTGAGCCCATCTTCTTCATGTGCCACAGGCAAAACATGTTGGCGATAGTCTCGAGATCCTAAACGAAATCCTCACTCGTCTTTAGAAATATCTGCAATATGGAATATGCAGCCACAAGGGAGTCAATACAATTTAATGTATTGGCAAGTAACACTATGGTGGATATAAATGGCAAGACTAGTACTACATGCTTATTTGGCTGAGTGGAGTTTAGGCTAAGTTTGCATAAAGCCAGTTTTGTCCTATCTCTTTTGTAAAACAAACTTTTCTTTTCAAAGGGTGGCAACATTGGAATAAGATCCAAGCACCACAATACTGTTCACTTGGTCAAAATTTTAATTATTGAAAATGGTGATGTGATTCTTCCGTCCATCCTTGTCCAGCTGCTCATAGTTGTCCATAACCGGGGACACGGCTAAGATCTTAGTTTGTTGACTCTGCAGAGCTTGTGCACTTTCACCTTCAGACTCAACTCAACCCAAACATCCTATACACCCTGAGTGCATTAAGGAAAGGAGAAGAATCAAGACGAGATCTTTCAGAAGCAAGAATCCAACCCAATGGCAAGACCCGTTCCACCTATAATTATGCTACATCTGCTTGTCAAGCCCGGGCTGAACCCTCACAACTTAGTTGATCAAGACAGAGCCCATATGACTAAAGGCTGCACTGGAAGCAATCTAAACTTGGGGAACATCATAATCACTTTGTTCCTGGGTGGCATTCCTTCAAGTGAACTCCCCTCGGGGAGACACTCAACTATCAACAGCCCCGCAATACCAATCCACCCAGGTGGTTCATTGAAGTTGTTACTTAGAATTTTCCACAACATCAAGTAAAACAAATTTTGTAGCAAGGCTAAGCATCCACTAAGTAACAAGGCTTCAAAATAACAAGGTGTAAGTATGGCTACACACTACTAGGATATAACATAGCATGATATAACTTAGTAAAATTTCCTATCATGCATACTACTCAAAAATCAACTAATGCATATAGAAAATAATGGGTAGTTGATGATGTGTTACTTGCCTTGTTGAAGTTGGTGAAGATATCACACTCTTCACAAAAGATCGTTGCTCTCCGTACAATCTAATCATTGACAACACAAAACCAAATAAACAAGCATCCTAACAAACAAACATACAAGTGTAGAAAACATACATAGCAACTAACATATCAAAGGGGGCTTAACCAAGTTGGTTAGGACAAGGTCTAGGTTTGAGTTGAAAGATTCATTCACTAGGGGTCTCATTCTTGTTAAGGAAATTCCAATGGTTTACTTGGGAAGGACTAGGTTGAGTTTGATGTGATCTAACTTTATTATAACCATACTTGTCTAGGAAGTTCCAAGAGTTCACTAAGAATAAACATATTACTTCTTCAACTAAAGTAATACATGCAAACACTTGGTCATATTCACCTTCAAAAATATTTAAGTGACTATGTTAGTATTTTCCATTGTGGTTAGGGTAGGTCTACTAACTTCATCATCATAGGGAAAATATTACTAAGTCTTGGGTTTTCCATTTGGGTCAATGGTTGGACAAAAATAACTTGTTACTCTTCAACTTGTATGAATTGCTTCTATACCTCATGTGATTGCCTTCTTGAAGATCATCTTCATGCTTCTATTGTAGTCTTGTTCCTTGTATGGATTCTTCTCTTGGTCTTGATAAATTCTTCAGGGCTTTCATTTCACTAATTGGTTTGGGTATGGGATGGGCACAAATACCACTAAGTCAAATTGGAAAGAAAAATAAGAAGAAAAATAGAAAGAGAGAGGGAGATGTTTTCTTCTGAATTTCTTAACACTTGTACTTCTTGAGTTGCTTCTAGTTGTGGAGTCTTTTCTTCAAAACTTCTTCATTGATCTTCCTTGTAGCTCTTCATGTTTCCACTAAGTTGAGAATGAAGTTTTCTTCTTGTGCTTGAGTCTTGATCTCCATTTTGCTAACTTGATGATTTCTTGAAGCAAGAATAGGGGAATGGAGAAGTAGATATAAAACTAAATTTCACTACTTGGTACTATATGTGATTGACACATTCTAAGGACTTGGCTTGGCTCCAAATTGACATAACATAAAGGAAAAACAGTTGAAAACAATTCCTAAGACATGGTAAAGATGGATGAATCACTAGGTTGGGTTTTTGGTCAAAACACATGATCATGGTCCAAGGATGTTCAAAATGGTTGGGCAAGTTTGTTTCTGGTTCAAGGTTGTCAAATGGAACAATTTTGCAAAAGGAACTATATTGAAAATATTTATAGAAATTAATCTATGTCAAAAATACTCAAATAGACAACTTAATTCTAAATTCAATTTTAATTTGTTCAAATATTATTTTGGGACAGAGGATATGAAAGTACACATTCTAAGGTTTCCAAATATATTTTATTTACAGTTTTGGATTTGTAGAATTTGAATTATGCCAAAATTCACCAAACAAGCATATTTGAATTTGAACCAATTTAAGTTTGTCAAATTTGAATTTGGCCAGTGCCAAAAGTTTCTACATATTGTGCTAATTTCAAAAAGTCCAAGATTGCTAAATTTGGGCTAATGGATCAAAAGTTATGAAGTTTCTAAGTTGTAGGGGTGTTTCTGCAAAATTACAATTCTAATTTATTCGGAAATTAATTCTGGAGGCAGGCTGGGCCGAAAACCTCTTATCTGTCGCGCAGGGCGATGGACAGGAGCTGGGCTTGGGCCGGTTGTGTGCTGCGTTTGGGCGACAAATACCAACATAACACGCGCGCTGGCGTGGCGCAATCCTATTGGCCGATACCGGTTCACTAAGTGGCTCTATTTCTACGCATCGGATCAAGATCGGACGGATGGGAACGAGAGGACGCTCACCAGCAGCGGGGCTGACCGGAAATGGTCGATGTGGTGGCCGGCGTTCACGGAATTTCGACGGCGACGCGTTCCCGTGGGCCTCCGGGCTCAGGGAGTGGTCCAGGAGGGTGAGGTCGACGCCCTAGACCGGATGGTGGCCTCCGTTGACTCCGGTGGTGCTCGATTCGCCGGCGCGGTGTGGATTCGCCATGTCCGCTCCGCCGAGCTCAAAAATGGACGGCGCCGTCGACGTGTTGTGCAAAACCAAACAAGAAAACCATCTAAGGTTGCGCACAGTGTGGACAAACAGGGGGTACCAAGTGAGGGCAGCGGAAACATGCTACCTTCGCCGGAATTTCACGAATACGGCGGCGGCCGTGAGCAACTCCGGTGAGGAATTTTGGAGGCGTGGGGGCATGAAACAGATGGGGAGAAGAGGGGTACTGAAGAGGAGAGGGAGGAGATTTAAGGGGCAGGATTTACAGCCATCAATCGGGCCTGTAACTGTCGAATTCATGGAGATTGAATTTCGGCCAAATGGAAACGGCTAGGGCTTGATGACGCTGACGTCATCATGACATCACCCAACCATTTTCTTTTCTTTTTTATTTCTGTTTTCTTATTTAATTTATATCTTCTGTTTAAATAATCTAAATAACATGAAACAAAATTCTAAATTCCTATTATTTCAAACACTTCCCAACAGTACCACTTTTGTGGGGTTTTCACCATTCTTGAATTTTTCAAAATACCAATTCAAATGAATTCATAATTGCCTTAATATTCCAATTAAATGAGAAATAATAATAAAATAGGGAAATGGGTTTGGGAAATTTTCATAGACTATAATATGGTTAATTATTATTTTCCAAAACCATTTCAACTTGTTTCCATGATTTTATAATTTTTAAATAAGATGAAAACATCATAGTCACTTAATAGAAAAATTTCCTTATTTATTTGACTTGGGGTTTAATAAAAATAATGTGGTTTTCTCAAATTAAGATGTTGTTTTCCCAATTGAAAACATTATTTTTCAAGGTTACTTTACTTGTTTTCACAATTTTATATTTTGAAAAATAAATAAAACACTAATAGTACTTTTAAGGCCATTTTTAAAATTTAGTAAATAATAAATTGATGTTATTGTCTAAATAGAATTTCAGAGACATTATATAAGTCACTTATCATTTTTGAAAATCATTTATATTTTTTTTTTCTATTTTATATTTTGAAATAGAAATGATTTCACTAATAGCATATTAATGCCATTTTAAACATATCAATTGTATAAATGAAAATTATTGGTTGAATAAAATATCAGAGACATAAATGTGATCAAATGACATTTTCCAAAATCATTTTTAATGGTTTTTCATATTTTACGATTTTAAAATATGAAGAAACAATGATAGTCACTTATTAGAAAACATTAATTTTTATATGATTAAAACAAATTTTAGAAATATTTTCTATGGTTCAACTATTGTTTTATAAGACCCTTTTAGGAACTTTCATATTGTATATATTCAACATATTAGTGAAACCACAATTAGTATCCTTTTGTTATATTTCAAACATAGAGAATTATTTAATAAATTTGGAAATGGGGTTTAGTAAAAGCAGAAAGGTTTGCCTAAATGAAAACATTGTTTTCTCAAAGTATCTTACTTGTTTTCATAAACAATTTATTTCTATAGTATTATATTATTTTCTTGATTGACATAACACTTAGAAAACAAGGATACAACTTATATCTATTTTGGGGTTTTCAATAATAGTGAAACCCTTTTTAGAGATAAGAAGAAAAATATTAGAGATAACAATTCTCTAGTTTTTATATATCAAAAATATTTTCAAGATCATAATTGGGTTGAAAACATGTTTGGTGTAAGGGCTTGCTTAGGAAGAATTATTTTATTTATGTAGAAATATTTATTTTGAAATGACTTTAGGGTTTATGGAATAGAGGTATATTGGATTTTCATTTCCAAAACATTAGAACATGCATTGTTTTCTTTTGTTTCTTGCATCTCATTTGGTTTTTGGTGACTTACTAAACATGAAAACAAAAAGTTTCAAATTTTTGTGATTTTTGAGTTTTCCAAAAATCAGGGATGTTACACCAGGCCTCCACCGCCTTTTCCCTTTCACCTATTTATACCCCTCCGGCATATTAACCCTAAAAATATACCACTTCGTCCCGAGAGACACCCGAGGCCGCTGTCATTGTCATCCTGAGATCGGGAGGGTTTTGGAGATCTCCCCGGCACCCTGCCGGGAAGGGAATTCATCACCGGAGGGGTCTACACCACCATGCCCTCCTCCGAAGTGCTGCGTGAGTAGTTCATCCCTGAACTATGGGTCCATAGCAGTATCTAGATGGTTGTTCTCTCCACTTTATAGCTCATGTTTAGATCTCGCGAGCTGCCTCACATGATCGAGATCATCTTTGTGTAATACTACATTCGTGTTTGCTGGGATCTGATGAATGTTGAATGTTATGTATTCTGATCATCAATCTATCATGTTATCTTCATGCTTATGTTATTTATGATCTTGCATGCTCTCCGTTATTAGTAGATGCTCTGTCCAAGTAGATGCTAGTAACTCCAAGAGGGAGTATTTATGCTCAATAGTTGGTTCATGCCTCCTTTGCATCTGTGCTCGAGTGACATGAACGTGACAGATGGAAGATGTGTTGTTACCATTAGGGAGAAAACAACGGTTTTTACCTAGTTTACATTGATTAAATTACACATTTTGCTTACTGCGATAATCTATTGCTAGCAACTTAATACCCAACATTTGTTCGGATGATACTCGGAGGGTGGATTATTAGACATAGATGCAGTTGGATGATGGTCTATTTATTTTTTTGTAATGCCTGCATGAATCACATAATAATCTTTATGTCGTGCATATGCACTACGGTGTATCCTTCATTTCTGTCAATTGCTCAGCTGTAATTTTTTCACCACACATGTTATTTATCTTTCACGGAGAGACATCACTAGTGAACTATGGACCCCGGTCCATTTTCTCATACTGATAATACACACACTACTTTCACACTGCTTTCATACTATTACTACTGCTTTCATAATGTTCTCCTACTGTTTTCCACACCATACGTTTAACCTCTTTGTGTTCTGCAAAACCGGTGAGATTGACAACCTCACTGCTTCGTTGGGGAAAAGTGATTTGATTGTGTTGTGTAGGTTCCACGTTGCTTCTGAACCAGTAGTGCGCCCTGCCATCTCAGCTGCATCAACCTTCTGAAAAATTACTCCTTCCTCCTATTGGTCGATTCAACCTTGGTTTCTTTCTGAGGGAAACTTTCTGCTGCACTCTTCATACCTTCCTCTTGTGGTCTCCCAACGAACGTGTGTTCACACGCATCAAAGCATTTTCTGGCGATGTTGCCCGGGAGGAAGTTAATTTCTACAAGGGGAGTCTCTCACTTCCAATCTCTTTACTTTGTTTTTGTTTTGCTTAGTTTATTTTATTTTGTCTTGTTTGCTTCTCTTTATCAAAAAAACAAAAAATTAGTTCTTCTTCTAGTTGTTACTTTTGTTACCTCGTTGTTATCTTCATCATGCTGTTCCCTAAGTTTACCCTGAAATATCTGCCAGTAGGAAGTGGTTGTATACTTGGAAAGGATACCATTAAAGAATTATTTGATCATGTTAGTAAGCATGATAATTTTGAGGAAAAATGCATAGTAGAATTTGATCCAAATTATGAGACTACTGCAACTTATTTAGTTCACATGATAGAAGCTAGGTTTGTTAACCTTCATCACATATTACATCATATGTTCCTCAACTTGAATAACATTGAACATGTTGAGAAAAGGAACTTTCTCTTAGAAACCATGCTAAAAGAATTTGGAGATGTTGCTATAGAAGCTAGAAAAGTCTTTGATTGTTTCAATATGCTAGGCTCATGTGTAGATATTGTTGGTGCTCTTGAAAAAAATGAATCTAATAATGAAAAGGAGGATAAAATACCAATCCCCTTTAAATTGGTACCACTGCATGAAGCCCAAGAAAAGAATTTTGATTGGATAGTTCCTAAGAATTTATTTGATGAGAATAGTAAGCCTAAAATTTCTAAGAGAGGATCCTATAAAACTCACTTAGATAAAATACAATGCATTATTAAGGAATTGACAAATCTTGATTTGAATGCCCCTCCACTTGAAAACACTTGATTCCGCTTTTCTGGGCCTAGCTAAAAGGCGTTAAAGAAAAGCACTTCTTGGGAGATAAACCATGGTTTTATTTTTGTTTTGTTTTTCTCTGTTTTCTTTGATTCAAGGGGTTGTATACTTCTGTAGCAACTCCTTTGTATATTTATTTTCATGTTTTAGTACTGCCAAGTAAGGTTTCTGATGAGAGTTGGAGTTGGTTTTTGGATTTCTGCGCAGGAAACAAATTTCTGCTATCCACCATACAAAATCGTATAATTCACAGAAAAATCAGAATGACCTAAAATGTCTTGTGCTTATTCCTCGGCTAATTCCACAAAAAAAAATTCTTTAATTTTTTCGATCTGAGCAACCTAAGTTCCCCGAATTTTTTTATCTTTACAGACTATTCTGGTTTTGACAGATTCTGCCATTTTTCTTGCATTTGCTCTTTTGCGATGTCAAGTGGATTTCCTTGCTTCACGAAACATCAGTGGCTGTAGCTATTGTTTAAAAGTTTCAATAGCACTTGTTCCCTTACATAACCCATGGATTTTTTTATTGTTTCACTGACCCTCTAATGCGAATTACTCTTTGAGTGTGGTGTGAAGGAAGTTTTCAAGGGTCAAGAGAAGAGGGTGATATATGTGATCAAGAAGAGTGCAAGGTCAAAGCTTGGGGATTCCCCCGTGGTTCATCCAAGAATATTTTTAGAAGACTCAAGCATCTAAGCTTGGGGATTCCCAAGGCATCCCCTTCTTCATCAAAAATCTATCAGGTCACTTCTAGTGAAACTATATTTTTATTCGGTCACATCATATGAAATTTCCTTGGAGCGTATGTTTGTTTTTCTTTTGTTTTCTTTTGTTTTCCTTTGTTTTATTTTGTTTGCCTGCTTCCATAATATAGTTGGACCCTAGCATTCCTGTTTTGGGAGAGAGACACGCTCCTCTTTTTCGTTTGAATACTTGCTATGCTAGTATTCTTAGCCTTTCTTCTAGTTACTGCACAAATTCCTGTTTAGCTCTTGTTTTCATTGCATCTCTTGTTCAGAGTTGTTAGTTTTAGTAGTGTTATATGAGTACTCTCATGTTTGCTTTCTATATAATTTAGAGAGTTTTTGTTAAATCATGTTTTGTATGGTGCTTGTTGGGAAAAGAAACTGCTGCTTGTAGTAGAATTTATAACGGTGCAAGTAGAAGCTTGTATAGACTGTGGCTAGAATTTTTCATATCATGATAGATGTTATTTTAATTCTAAATCCTTTTAGTTATTTAGTAGCATGATTATCCTCAAATAGATGAGAGTGTTTAATGTGCCATTGAAAGAATCATGAGTTGTTCTTGTCATATTGAAGCATAAATTTGTGGTGTTCTCCTTTGAATGTTTTATTTGGTTGACTTGGTGCATGCTCACACCATGTTTATGACTATGAACCATTCACTTATAGCCTCCATGATCATTTAGTTTTTGAACTTGTGGTGCCACTTATGATTTGATTAATGATGTTTATGTCGCTATGCATCATTATGGCTCTTATATATGCTCTCTTGATTTGTCGCTCCCAGTCTTTTGCTAGCCTCCACCTGTACTGAGTATGAGCTCTAATCGTGCATCCAACTCTCAAAAACCAAAGTTTCCCCATTTTGGCCACCATACCTACCAACATGTGGTATTTAACCGCCACTCCAAAGTAAATTGCTCATGTGTTACCTTTAAAACTTTCAAAATTACTCCTATTTTAGTTCACGAGGACGTAAATGGAGAATCTTTATCTCACTTGTTGATTGGACTTTCACACCCTGGACTAGTGATTCATCCTCTTATCCAATGATAGAAGAGAGCGGGGTGCCTAGCCCCAAATTAATAACAAAAAATTCTCTTCACTATTTTTGCCCATGATTTATCAGTCAAAGCATAATTGTGTAAACAAAATAGAAAGAGGGATTACCTTCTACCCAGATGCGTCCTTCTATGGGATCCGCTCTTGTGAAGTCTAATTAGCTTGTGACGTACTGTATTTTCTGTTTACCATTCGTTGACATAAGAATACACCTCTCTTAAAAATGTTTTCGATGCCTTTGTTTAATAAAATAAAATCTCTAGCACATGAGTTGATCCATGCTTCCCTCTGCAAAGGGCCTTTCTTTTACTTTTATGTTGAGTCTCCATCTTCTAACTTTATGCACAGTTGAGAGATCATAGTTGTCATTCTGAGTTTTATGTGCATTTGTCCCAGAAACATTATTAATTGATTCATGATATGTTATTGCTTGTTCTCTAATTATTTGTTCTAGTACTCCTCATGAACTTTGAAGGTGTCCTGGAATTTATGTTTTGCCCCACTCTTAAGAACTATCAAAATATCACTTTGCCATGTTTTCTCTATACTTGAAACAAACGTATATCTTTCGTTGCATTGTTATTCATGATCTTTTATTTGTGTTACTTCTCATGATGCAAGGTGATTGCTATGCTTTATTGTTAAAATTTTATTTATCATGCTTGTGTTTAAGTTCTATGATCTCATATTACTATGCTTTTATATTATTGATGATCAAGTTTATGTTGGTAGCATGTCACCTAAAAAAATATGTGTTTTTATCGTTTATCTACTCGAGGATGAGTAGGAACTAAGCTTGGGGATGTGGATACGTCATAAACGTATCCTTAATTTCTGATGTTCCATGTTGTTTTCATGTTGTTTGCTACATGTTTGCTATACACTTTATGTCATTTTTATCAATTTTTCAGACTAACCTATTGACAAGATGCCACAGGGCCAGTTCCATGTTTTCTCCTATTTTTAGTTTCAGAAAATTGTTCTGGAAATATTCTCGGAATAGGAAAATTCGAAGTCCGGAGGTCCTAAAATTCCCGAAGGTTCCACAGAGTCCCGAAGAGACCCGGAGGGGGCCCACAGGGGACCCACACCATAGGGCGGCGCCCCTGGCCACGCCACGGGGTGGTACAGGACCCCAGGCATTCACCGCATTTGCCCTTTCGCATATTTATACCCCCCGACATATTAACCCTAAAAATATACCACTTTGTCCCGAGAAACACCCGAGGCCGCCGTGATCGTCATCCCGAGATCGGGAGGGTTCTAGAGCTCTCCCCGGCACCCTGTCGGGAGGGGAATTCATCACCGGAGGGGTCTACACCACCATGCCCTCCTCTGAAGTGATGCGTGAGTAGTTCATCCCTGGACTATGGTTCCATAGCAGTAGCTAGATGGTTGTTCTCTCCACTTTGTACCTCATGTTTAGATCTCGTGAGCTGCCTCACATGATCGAGATCATCTTTATTTAATACTACATGTTGTGTTTGCTAGAATCTGATGAATGTTGAATCTTATTTCTTATGATTATCAATCTATCATGTTATCTTCATCCTTATGTTATTTATGATCTTGTGTGCTCTAGGTTATTAGTATATGCTCTGGCCAAGTAGATGCTAGTAACTCCAAGAGGGAGTATTTATGCTCGATAGTGGGTTTGTCGTGGTGTTGTCACGGCAAGTGTCCTCATGCGAGAACTAGATTGCGAGGCCATTTCTACTGAGCGAAACTTCAAAAGGGTTAAGGCGGAAACGAGGGACGTGAGTTTACCCAGGTTCGGCCCCTCGATTGAGGGTAAAACCTACTCCTGCCTTCTTACTATCAGGACACAAGGTCTCGAATACAAAGGGCGATTTAACCTCTCGATGTCTCGAGTTACCTTGCTATTGACTTAGAGATTATCTTTCTACGCCCCAGGGTCTCGCCTTATATAGAGGACGAGACCTCCGGGTTATAGAGGATCCAGGTTATGCCCGTTATCGGAGTCCTGATCTAATCCGGTTCTAGGTCATCCTTTGTCGATTCACCCCGTGACCTGGTCGTCCCCGTCCGGCCTTGGGCTGACCTCCAGGCCTTGGGCCTTTATGTTGCTTAACACAAACTCTGGGTCGGTCTTCTATCTTCTCTGGGTTATGGAAAGGGTAACCCGGGCCTTCTTCCTTTAGAGCGATCGTCACAATCCGGATCTCCCTATTATAAACCGGACCAACAGTCTTGAGTCCCATTAAGTGGGTTCCGGTTTATAAGAGGGGTAGGTGAGGCCCCCCTCACCTATTCCCCCAACATTATCCCCCAGGTTAACATGAACACTTAAGTTTGGACTTACGACGTTCACGTTAAACTTCTTGGAGCGCAAGCCAGGCAAAAAAACCATTTGCCTTTATAAGATAATTAACTTTCAAAAAGGTATCCAATCCAGATTTCACGGACCGAGCTCTTTATATCCAAGATCATATCTTTCCGTTTCTTGGAAATATAACTCCCGCGTTTTCATCTCCCAGATCTCCGGAACCAGAAAAAATCTTAACTTAGCCCGGATTTTTCTCCATGCAACTACTGCATTTTTTCAGAGAAAATCTCCTCCTGTGATCCAATCTCCCTGTATATTTCCCATAAAAAGTTTAATCTTGAGGGGACCTTGTGCAAAAATCACCACTTAACCCTAGGGTTTAAGCCCCGCCTATAAATTGCCAAGGGTACGGCCCCACGGGCTCATTCGCATCTTGTGCCCCCCGCTTCATCTCCTTCCTCCGGACCAAGCTCGAGAGATCCACCTTTTCTCCTGCGCCGCCGCGGCCGGAGCATCGCCGGTGTTCATCTCAAGATGGTGATGGAGAAAGCTTGGTGTCCAAGACCGGCTGAGCTGGAAAGAAGAAGAAAACCGGAGGTGCTTCCGGTTCTGGAGCTGCCGGGTTTGGGAGAAGAAAAATGCAAGTCAATTGGTGCAAGTCGGAGATAACCCAAGGCCGGCTTACGGAGATGGAAGACTCTGGGTTACTGCCCAAGAACCTATCTTGGTGTGCCCCTAGGAACGAGATCCGGCCCGAACCTAGGGCGGGTGAGGTAATAGTTTTTGAATCCCACATTCTTCGTGGGTTTCGTCCACCCGGATCTCTCTCTTTTCGCCGGCTCCTAAGTTATTATGGCCTCCACCCTCAAGATCCTCCATCAAATTACATCCTTAACGTTAGCAATTTCGTAGTCCTCTGTGAGGACTACCTCCAAGTAGAGCCCAACTTAGACCTCTTTCTCGAATACTTTTATTGCAACAAACAACCAGAAGTAGCTGGGGGTGAACTTATTCACTGTGGGGGTGTTTCTTTCCAAAGGCGGAAAGATATCGCCTATCCGGGCATTCCTCTGGCCAGTCACCCTAAACTGTGGCAAAAATCTTACTTCTACATAAAAATACTTCTCCTGAAGATGAACCGGCTCTTCTAGGTTATCGTCCTGAACGTTTAGTCTACACCAGTACCATGAACTCCTACGCCAAATCTCCTGATCGAGTTAAGATCCGGCCACTTCTGAAGCGCGTAACTTCTTTGATAGTTCACGGGCTTACTGGTTTAGACTTAACCAAAACCTGGGTAGATTGGCGCATCCAGCCCCCCATGAATATGTCGGTTTATCAGATTCTATGCGATATTCTCCGTCTCCAGTGTCTAAGGCAGATATGGTAACCTCCTTAAAGCTCCTTGTTGGAGTAAAGCAAGATAAATTCTTTGACGTTGGCCTGGAGCCCTACAGCTCTTCTAACACGGCTCCTCCTGTAAGTTTCTATACCTTTTGTTTTATAAGTACTTTTTCATTCCTTTAATTGCACAAGCTCTAACCTTGACGTTGTTCCAGTTAATAGGTCACATACCCCTTCTGGGTTACCACAGAAGAACCGGCTTCTCCACCTGAGGATGAAGAATCAGAAGAGCAGAGTGACAACGAGGAAGAGGTTTCTGAATTTGATTCCCTCGGTCACTTGCACAACCAATTTGCTAACGTTGATTACTCGCAGGATGAACATGCAGAACAAGAAGGTGCCGGGTTAGGCAAAGGACAGGCTGGTGAAGAAGCGTCGGGTCATGAAGCTTCGGATCAGACTATGCCGGATCTCGACCCCTCTACTCCCATCACCGGTTACAACCTGGTGACTGAGAAGGAGTCCCCCGTTGGCCAAAAGAGGACCCGGCAGGCTGTTGCAAAGGTGCCTATCTCTAGACTGTCAAAAAATCCTTTGAAACCATCCTCACACACAGAGAAAACGCAGGATGATGAGGAGGGCAGCACAAGAAGGAGGACCCGGAGCTCCGGCTCAAGCAAGTTAGAAATAGTTTTGCCTGAGAAAACTCCTCTTCGCCAGGTCTCCAAAGTTCGAGTTTCACCCACTGCTTCACATCCCTTAGCCGGACAAATAAGGCCAGAGATGAGTCGTTCTTTTCATTCAGATTCTCCAAACTCAGATTCATCTCATTTTAGCGGGGCTAGTGAGTTCTCCGTTAACTCTGGGTAAGCTAACTTTTCCATCCCTTGTTTCATTACTGCTAATATCTTAATCATGCAATGTAACTTAGGGTTTTCTTTTTGCTGCAGGGCTCAAGCTGTACTGAAAGCAAACCCTGTCTCATCTGCTGCTCCCTCTGTGAACCTTGAAGAGAGAGTCCTTGGAGAAGAAAATGATGAGTTGGCTGCTCCATCGCCGAGTCATATAGATGTTATGGTTGAAGAACATGAAGAAGAGGTGAACCCGGTTGATGATATTCCGGGTAATGATCCTCTGGTTGAAAAGGTGGTTGTGCAAGACCCGGATGTGGTCATAACCGGATCTCAGGCTGCCCAGGTTACTGGGCCTTCCACAGTGCTCTCCAAAATTACTGAAGACCTGAAAAGAGAGCTACTCCTAGCCTGAATATTGAAGGCCAGGACTTTGATACGCTAGCTCAAGAACTCTCTGAGAACCGGCGCCGTGCTGATGGTATTATAGAATTTCTGAAGCAGAAATATGAGGTAACCTAGATATGCATAACATGTATCCCTCAATCTTCTAGTTCATATTTTGATATATACTTGGAGATTTATGACCGAATAGTTGTAGACTGAATAGTTGTAGCCCCCCAAGTGCCGGTTTATAATTCCGTTGTAAACCGGGACTTATTATGCTTTTGTTCTTAACCACTGGAGCTAAGATTGAAATAGTATAGCCCCCAAGTGCCGGGTTGCGAGCCTGTAGCTGGCCGGGACTTAGTCATAGCTTATAACCCAATGCTTGAAATTGAAATAATGTAGCCCCCAAGTGCCGGGTTTTCCAGCCTGCGGCTACTCGGGACTTTTAACTTTATTTTTGAAAATGTTATAAGTTCGCCAGTTTCCGGGTTATGCTATTATAAGCCGGATTTTCCTCAAGTTATGACTGTAACTTGTTGATAACTTTATTCTGTTGTAACCAATGAATTTGCAGAGTCTTGAATCTTCCTCGCAAAAGGAGGTTTCAAATTTGAAGAACCCGCTCGCACAAGAGGCCAAGAAAACTGAAGAAGCCAAGAACCGGCAGAAAGAGTTGGAAGATCAAATAACTAAAGCAGCCAAGACTTGGTCTGTTCTGCAGCAGGACTTTGAGACCCGGGAAAAGGCTCTTATAACTAGAGCAGAAACTACTGAGACGGACTTGGAGGAAACCGGGACCAACTTTACCAAGGTCATAGATCTGCTAAGAGATATCACCTGCAGTGTGTTTGGTAAGTTTGTCCGGTTTATTATCCCTTATCAATGCACTGCTTTTCTAATTCAGTATTTCCTTTGTCTTGTTATCAATAGCTTGGTTCTGATCAAAAAAAATCTTGTAACCTGTAGGCAGAATGCATGGCAATAACCTTCAACTTCTAGACCTGAAACTGAAGGCTTTGTTCACCTTGATCCGGCACCTATACATTGGAGGTGGAGAATGTATTAAAGCTGTCCGGAACTGGGACACTCCTCCTAAAAAGGCTTAGTGAAATTCTTGTGGAGCTAACTCAGGTCCCTCAGTGGATAGAAGAGAATAAGCTATCATCCTTCCGCCATGGAGCCATCAAAGTTATGTCCCTGGCGAAAGACTATCACCCGGAATTGAATCCGGATCTTCTTGTGAAGGGCTTCCTGGAATATAAAGCGGATATGTCCAAGTATGACGGAAAAGACTTCGCCAGGATCGAGAAGGAGTGCCGGTTTCAGGCTTGCACTATTGCTGAAAAGGTTAAGTTGAAGGATATGTGTCCGGGTTATAACTCGTCGGGTGAGCGTAAAATGTCGTTTACTCCTCAAGTTATGGTTGATGTCCGCCAAGCCCCGCAGAAGAGCCAGCTCTCTATAGCCTCTTCATCTGGTGCGCCTCAATCTGTTACTCCTTCTGTTTCTACTCCACCTCGCCCTTTATATGAACCGGAGAACATTACTGATGCTCTGGCTCAGCTGGAGTGGAAGTACATTCCTGCCGATAAGGTTGAAGGAACAGAGGCCATCCAAGCGACAGATGAGCCGGAGACTCAAGACCCGGAGCCTGAAGACCCGGCGAAGGAAAATCTATTGTGGAGTAATCATTTTATTTCTGCAAAAACAATAATTTGACCCTGATGGGTCTGTAATAGGCTAGATGAACTGCTTTATTTCTAGTCCTATTTTTGAAAGTCTGCATGTGCACTTATGCTAGAATTTGGTGTGTAATAACTCGGTTTCCCTTCGAGGTTATGCAAAGTGTTTCCGGTTTTACTTCATTTTTGCAACATCTTCTATTTGCATGTGAAACTTTTCTTGACTTGGTTTTTCTTTGCTTTCTAGCTCAGCCGGTTTTTCGCATGGCTTATTCTAGTGTGTACAACTCTGGTGAGTTCAGGGTCATAGTAACCCGGTTTTGTCGGGTTATAAAATGATTGACTCAACCAGGTTTAAACATATAGGTCATAAAAGTGCGTGTAACCACTGACTGGCAGGCAAGTATAACCAATATATTTTGGCTTATGCCAGAGTCTTGAGATATAGAATGTGCTCTAGCATCAGCCCCCAAGTAATCATATAGAAAAAATGTTGTGACTTTCTTTCATAATGATATGAAAACAAATCCCAATAACTCAGATTTTGTTAACTCTGCTACTCATTGCCAAAATAACATAGTGATTACAATGATCCTATGTATAATATGGCCTCAGCTGGTCTATGTTCCATGGTCTTCCAGTTTCTTCCTCAGATGTTCGTGATTTATCAGCATCACGCATATCAATGAGGTAATAGGATCCATTATGTAGTTTTTTAATTACCACAAATGGTCCTTCCCATGGAGGACTTAGCTTGTGCATCCTGTCCTTTTTCTGAATTAGGCATAAAACCAAGTTCCCTTCCAGGAAACTTCGAGTCTTAACTCTGCGGCTATGGTAGCGACGCAGGTCCTGCTGATATATAGCTGACCTAGATGCTGCGAGGTCGCGTGCTTCCTCTAAAGCGTCTAGCGAGTCTTGACGAGCTATCTCATTCTGGGTTTCCACATAAGCAGTCACTCGTGGTGAATTGTGACAGATATCACTTGGCAAAATTGGTTCTGGGCCATAAACCAGAAAGAAAGGTGTATAACCTGTTGACCTATTTGGGGTAGTTCTTATACTCCATAAAACAACAGGCAACTCTTCAACCCAACACCCAGCAATTTTCTCCAATGGAACCTGAAGCCTAGGTTTGATACCTTTAAGTAATTCCTGGTTAGCCCGCTCTGCTTCTCCGTTAGACTGTGGATGTGCCACTGAAGCAAGGTCTAGCCGAATATGGTTCTTTTCACAAAGCTTCTGCATTGCTCCTTCTGACAAATTTGTCCCATTATCTGTTATAATACTTTGTGGGTAGAAAAATATGAAAATCAGCTTTTTTAAGAACTTGACTGCTGTAACCGCGTCGCATTTACTGATTGGTTCTGCTTCTACGCACTTTGTAAACTTGTCAACTACCACCAGTAGATGAGTCTTTTTATCAGCTGAACTTTTGAAAGGTCCTACCATGTCAATTCCCCAAACCGCAAAAGGTCAGGTTATGGGAATCATGCGTAAATCCTAAGCTGACACGTGATCCTGCCTTGCATATCTTGACATCCTTCACATGTTCTTACTATATGTTCTGCATCAGCATTCACGGTTAACCAGAAAAATCCATGTCTAAAAGCTTTATTGACCAAAGATCTGGAACTTGCATGGTGGCCGCAATCTCCTGAATGGATTTCTCTTAAAATTTGACATCCTTCTTCTGGAGAGACACATCTTTGAAAAATTTCAGCCGCACTTCGCTTGTGTAACTCACCATTTATAATTATATATGACTTGGATCTTCTTGTAACTTGGCGAGCGATAACCTCGTTCTGCGGGAGCTCGCCTCTCATAAGGTATGCCAAGTATAGTTTAGTCCACTCTGGGATTATATGTAGGGCGGCTACCAATTCTGACTCTGGATATGGATTTTCTAGGTCTTCCTCTTTTGGGATTTTAACTGGTGGGCTATGAATTTCATCCTAAAAAACATTTGTGGAACTTGCTTTTTCTGGGAACCTAGATGAGCCAGTGCATCGGCTGCTTCATTGAGACGTCGATAGATATGATCAACCTGATATCCTTGAAAATGTCCAGCCAGCTAGGTAACCGCCCGTCTATACGATGCCATAACTGGATCTTTAGAGTCCCAGGTTACTGTAACTTGTTGAGAAACAAGATCGGAATCACACAGACATTGAATCCTGGTTATGCTCATTTCTTTCGCAATCCGAAGCCCATGGAGCAAAGCTTCATATTCTGCTGCATTATTAGTGCATTTGAATGAAATTTGAAAGACATAGCAAAACTTATCTCCTCTTGGGGATGTTAACACCACCCCAGCTCCTGAACCTTCCAGTTTTCGAGACCCATCGAAATGCATAGTCCAGTATTTGGTATCTGGTTTATCCGGTGGAACCTGTAACTGTGTCCAGTCATTTATAAACTCGATCATGGCTTGGGATTTTATTGCGGTCCTTGGCTCATATTTGATATGATACGACCCCATCTCAATAGCCCACTTGGTAACTCTCCCTGTTTCTTCTCTGTTTTGAATAATATCATACAAAGGTGCTGAACTAACCACGGTGATAGGATGTTCCCGAAAATAATGTTTCAGCTTACGACTAGCCATGAATACTCCAAAAACCAGCTTCTGCCAATGTGGGTAACATTATTTAGACTCTGTCAGGACCTCTCTCACATAGTAAACCGGCCGTTGAACAAGGCCTTCTTTCCCTTCCAGCTTACGTTCCACAACTACCACCGCACTCACCGCCCTGTTATTCGCCGCTATGTATAGTAACATGGGCTCTTTCTTCTCAGGCGCAACCAAGTTGTTTTTTCAGGGTCTCCAATGCCTCATCAGCCTCTTGATTCCACGTAAAGGTGTCCGTTTTCTTCAACAATCGGTATAAAGGTATTGCCTTTTCGCCTAGTCTGCTTATAAACCGGCTCAAGGCAGCAACGCAACCTGTCAGCTTCAGAACTTCCTTCAGGAAAATAGGCTTTTTCAGGTTATGTATGGCCTGAATTTTTTTTGGGTTTGCTTCAATGCCTCTGTCTGAAATAATGAAACCCAATAACTTCCCAGCTGGTACTCCAAAGACACATTTTGTTGGATTAAGCTTCATCTGGTATTTGCGCAAACTGGCGAACATCTCTTCTAGGTATGAGATCAAAGTGTCACCTTTTTGGGATTTGACTACTATGTCATCCACATAAGCGTGCACGTTTCGCCCAATCTGACTTTCCAAACAATTCTGGATACACCTTTGATAAATTGCCCCTGCATTTTTTAAACCGAAAGGCATTGATGTATAACAAAATGCTCCAAAGGGAGTAATGAATGAGGTCTTTTCTTCATCTTCTTCCTTCATTTTGATTTGATGATAACCTGAGTAGGCATCCAGGAAACATAGCAATTTGCAACCATCCGTAGAGTCTATAATCTGATCGATACGGGGTAACGCGAACGGGTCTTTAGGACATGCTTTGTTCAAATATGTGTAGTCTATGCACATTCTCCAGGTTCTGTTTTTCTTGAGAACGAGAACTGGATTGGCTAACCACTTTGGATGGAATACTTCTACTATGAACAGTGATGCAAGTAACCTGGCAATCTCTTCTCCAATTGATTTCCTTCTCTCATCATTGAAACGACGGAGGAAGTGACGAATAAGTTTCAGATTAGGATCCACATTTAAACTGTGCTAAGCAATTTCCCTTGGGACACCTGGCATGTCAGAAGGTTGCCATGCGAAGATATCCCAATTCTCAGGGAGGAACTTGATGAGCGCGCTTTCCTATTTTTCTGTCATGTGAGCCCTCACGCTGAACTGCTTAGATGAGTCACCGGGGGGTAAAGTCCACCAGCTTGGTATCTTGAGCAGACTTAAATTTTAACTTAGACTCACCTGATGGCTTTTTGAGCGAGGTCATGTCTTATGGATCAACTTCCAGTTTATAAAATTTTAACTCCTCTTCTACACAAGCATTCTCTGCGTAAGTTGCATCACCTTCCTCAAATTCCAAAGCAAAGTCTCTGTCACCATTGACAATAATATTTCCATTGAGACCTAGCATCTTCAGCTTGAGGTAAACATAGCAGGGTCTGGCCATAAATTTGGCATAAGCTGGCCGTCCGAACAGAGCATGGTATGGAATTTTGAACTTGACCACTTCAAATGCTAGCATCTCTGTCCTGTAATTTACAAATACTCCAAAAGAAACTTCAAGGAATATTTTTCGGATAGGTTGTGCAGACCTACCAGGTACAATCCCATGAAACACGGTTGACGATGGCTGAAGCTGTTTCTCTTGCAGGTTCATCCTTTTGAACGTGTCGTAGTAAAGTATGTTTATACTGATTCCTCCTTACATCAATACTTTTTCTAAATTATATCATCCAACTTGTGGAGCCACAAACAGAGCCACTCCTTATGGATTATCAACTCGCGGAGGATTATCAGCCCGACTCCAGGTTATGGGTTGTTCTGACCAGTTAAGTCATCTAGGAACAGCAGGAGCTACTGTATTGACAGCGCGTTTCTGCACCTTGCGTTCTCTCCTGCATGAACTGGTAGTGAATACATGATATTGGCCCAAGCTTAACTGCTTCGGATTTGTTTGAAAACCAAAATTTCCTCCTTGCTGATTACCACCCGGGTTAGTTCCTTGGTTACCCTGACCGTGATGACCCGGATTATGATTTCCGGGTGCAGAGCTGCCAGCTCCCGGATGTACACCTCCCATATTTCCTGGGTTGCCTCCTCCACTGTTTCCTGACGAGGGCGAGTTATTTCCTGTCGAAGCCTTTCGATCTCTGCGTTACGCTGCACCATGTTCTCCGGGGTAATCGAAGTGGCCAAGACTTCATTTAATGAATCCATTGCCGCCATCAGCTCGGGCCTTGGGTTATATGACGGGGGCGCTGTTAAGTCGATCACTGTTTCGGCCGACCCAGAGTTAGTCGGGCCGGGTCCTGTTGAGCGCGGTTCTGTTGGTCCGACTGGTCTACCGTTGGGCCCGTTGATGCTGTTCTCGTGCCTCCTGGCCCTCCTGGAACTGGATTCGAAGTTGAAACAATGTCTGTAATTAGATTTCCAGTAGCGTCATACCTGGGCTCCGTAGGTCGCATTGGTCCAGCCATGTAAACAGTTGCATGATGAGTTGTTTCCCTTAGACTCTGTAGATCTGGCTCGAGGTCTCCTCCTAACCTGTCTTCAAAGAGCTGGTGGATGGATCCCGTTTCATCACGATCATCATTGTTCCCAACTGAAGATTCACCATCAGGGTATATCATCGTAGCCTCCTCCGAGACTGAGTCTGACTGCTGGTCTGGGTCCGTTGCTCCCACGAAACCAACAAAGACGTGGATACCACCGAAGGGGACTCGAAATCCTAACTCCATCAATGCGAACTCCAGACCCCATGTGTCATGGTTGTAGTAGTTTCCACGCCGGCTGCTCCAGAGCCGGCCTATCGCGAGCTTCTCGATCCCTGGTAAGGCTCCTTCCGAAAAGACGACGCTTCCGCGAGCAGGCCCCACGGTGGGCGCCAACTGTCGTGGTGTTGTCACGGCAAGTGTCCTCATGCGAGAACTAGATTGCGAGGCCATTGCTACTGAGAGAAACTTTGAAAGGGTTAAGGCGGAAACGAGAGACGCGAGTTTACCTAGGTTCGGCCCCTCGATTGAGAGTAAAACCTACTCCTGCCTTCTTACTATCAGGAAACAAGGTCTCGAATACAAAGGGCGATTCCGGCTCTCGATGTCTCGAGTTACCTTGCTATTGACTTAGATCTTATCTTTCTACACCCCAGGGTATCACCTTATATAGAGGACAAGGCCTCCGGGTTCCAGAGGATCCAGGTTACGCCCATTATCGGAGTCCTGATCTAATCCGGTTCTAGGTCATCCTTTGTCGGTTCACCCCGTGACCTGGTCATCCCCGTCCGGCCTTGGGCTGACCTCCAGGCCTTGGGCCTTTATGTTGCTTAACACAAACTCTGTGCCGGTCTTCTATCTTCTCCGGGTTACGGAATGGGTAACACGGGCCTTCTTCCTTTAGAGCGACCGTCACAATCCGAATCTCCCTATTATAAACCAGACCAACGGTCTTGAGTCCCATTAAGTGGGTTCTGGTTTATAAGAGGGGTAGGTGAGGCTCCCCCTCACCTATTCCCCCAACAGGGTTCATGCCTCCTTTGCATCTATGCTCGAGTGACAGAAACATGACGGATGGAGGATGTGATGTTGCCATTAGGGAGAAAACAACGGTGTTTACCTAGTTTACATTGTTTACATTACACACTTTGCTTACTGCGATAATCTGTTGCTAGCAACTTAATACCCAACGTTTGTTCGGATGATATTCGGAGGGTGGATTATTAGACATAGATTCAGTTGGATGACGGTCTATGTGTTTTGTTGTAATGCTCGCATGAATCACATAGTAATCTTTATGTCTTGCATATGCACTATGGTGCAGCCTTCATTTCTGTTACTTGCTCGGCTGTAATTTGTTCACCACACATGTTATTTATCTTTCACGGAGAGACACCACTAGTGAACTGTGGACCCCGACCCATTTTCTCATACTGATAATACACACACTGCTTTCATACTGTTACTACTGCTTTCATACTGTTCTCCTACTTTTTTCCACACCATACGGTTAACCTCTTTGTGTTCAGCAAAACCAGTGAGATTGACTACCTCACTGCTTCGTTGGGGCAAAGTGATTTGATTGTGTTTTGTATGTTCCCCGTTGCTTCTGAACCGGTAGTGCGCCTTGCCCTCATAGCTGCATCAACCTTCTGAAGTCACTACTTCCTCCTACTGGTCGATTCAACATTGGTTTCTTTCTGAGGAAAACTTGCTGCTGCACTCTTCATACCTTCCTCTTGGGGTCTCCCAACGAACGTGTGTTCACACACATCAGTCCCCTCCACCAAGCTCACCTGGGCTGCCAGAGCCGAGTCTGTAAGTCCAAGCGTCTCATCCGCCACCTGATAGCTCACTAGATCCACCACGGGGGCCACGACCGTGGTTAGCACCATGGAGTCTCGCACGCACGAGACTTAACTCCATCCAGCGGGTGACATGTTCTCGCGCCTCTCTCAGGGCAGTGCCCACATGAACCCGGAGCAGCCCAGCTGTCGTGAGGTCGAGCGCTAGGGCTAGAGCGGGGTGCTGCTACGCATTCTCTAGGGATCTTTGGGAGGTAAGATGGCCTTCCATGTTTCGTCCTCACTTCCCACCTCGCTACACCGACGACGCTCCTCCCTTCTGGTTCCTACGGAGATACGAGGCGGGCGTCTGGGCCGTCGGGGGGTGCGACAAGTGCCTCATGAGGTACTTCCTCCTGGCGCTTCGACGCGCGCCCCTTGCATGGTTGCTAAACCTCCCATACAGCTCCGTGAGAACATGGGAAGCCTTGCACGTGTTGTTCTTCTGCCGCTTTCAACACTACGACCGTTTCCTCCACGACGAGCCCGGGGGCCACACGGTCCTGTTGCGCTTCAACAGGGGGAACAACCGCGGCAATCCTCTAGGGGAAGACGGATCTACCAGAGTGGTTCTCCATGTGGCGTGCATCCTAGGTGACTCGCTGGCCTCTCTCTTCTGCCACCACCTCAAGAAAGCCTCACGAGAGGTCTACGCTGTCCGTCAGGGGGACAAGGCACCTGCGCAGCCCCTCAAGTGGTCGCACCAGGAGATCTCCTTCGACATCACCGAACACCTCAGGATCATCGTATCCATGGGCGCCATACCCTGTGTCTGCACCCCCCCACAATCAACAACGTCTCCAAGATGCTCGTGGACGGAGGCGTGTGCCTCAACGTGATCTCACTCGAAACCTTCGAGAAGCTACAGGTGCCCCCCGAGCGTCTGATGGACACAAGTTCGTTCAACGGCGCCACCAGCGGCACCACCAGCGGCACCACCGTTCCCCTGGGACGGGTGCGCCTCGCCGTCATGTTCGGCACACACTATAACTACCGCACCAAGAACATCGACTTCGACGTCGCGCACATCGGGCTTCCCTACAACGCCATCCTCGGCTACCCCGCGCTGTCCAAGTTCATGGCCGTCACGCACCACACGTACAACCTCATCAAGATGCCGGGAAGCAGTGGATCTCTCACCATCCATGGCGACGTCAAGGACGCGGTGCGCTCCATGGACACTTACAAGGACACTGCGGCATCGCACCCTATCGCCGAGGACAGCACCGAGTACCTCGTCGAACCCCCAAAGAAGAAGAAGTTGTTCTCTCAAGAGAAAGCGGCCATGTAGAAGGTCTCCATGGACCCCGACGGCACGGGTCCTGCCCTCACCATCAGAGTCGGGTTGCCTCCCAAATAGGAAAGTGAGTTCGTCGTCTTCCTTTAGGAAAACGCTGACATGTTCGCACAAACAACGTTAGACATGCCCGGTGTACCAAGGGAGGTGATCAAGCACCACTTAGCCGTCTTCCCAGAAGTGTGCCCTGTTAAGCAGAAAGCCCCTCGCTAGGGCCCCGAGAAGCAAGAGTTCATCGTCTGCGAAGTGGAGAAGCTTCTGAACATGAATATCATCCGTGAAATCATTCATGCCGAGTGGATCTCCAACCCGGTCGTGGTCTCCAAGTACACATGCGGAGGACTGTTATGTGTCGACTTCACAGACCTCCACAAGGACTACCCCAAGGATCCATACCCCTTCCCGAGGATCGACCACATAGTGGAATCCACCGCAGGGTGTTATCTCCTCTGCTTTCTGGATGCCTTCTAGGGGTATCACCAGATCAAGATGGCCAAGGAAGATGAAGAGAAGATCACGTTCATGACACCATGCGGCGTATTCTACTACGTATGCGTACCCTTTGGATTGAAGAATGCTGGCGCAACCTTCCAAAGGCTGATGTGCATCGCCCTGGGAACTCAGATAGGGAAGAATACTGAAGCCTATGTCGACAACATCGTCGTCAAAATTCGCGAGGAGCACACGCTCATCGACGGCCTCGAGGAGACCTTCCAGAATCTCCACATGGTCAACATCATGCTCAACCCCGACAAGTGCGTCGTCGGAGTCACAGCGGGGAAGCTACTTGGCTTCCTGGTGTCTCACTATGGCATTGAAGCCAACCCCAACAAGATCTGAGGCATCAAAGAAATTAAGCCTCCGTTGTGGCTCAAGGACATGCAGCACCTTGCAGGATGCGTAGCGGCGCTAGGGTGCATCATCTCCAAGTTTGGCGACAAGGCTCTGCCATTCTTTAAGCTCTTGAAGCGAACGGGTCCCTTCAAATGGACCCCCTAGGCGGAAACTACATTTGAGGAGCTCAAGAGGTACCTGGCAAGCCCGCTCATCTTGGTCGCCCCTCAACCTCGTGAGCCGCTGCGCCTGTACCTTGCGACCAATCCTCAGACAGCCAGTGCCGCCCTCATCATGGAAAGGACAGGTGACAAGAAAGTGCGGGCCCACCTGGCAAGGATCCCACACCCTCCTCTCCCCAAGATAACACCACAACACAGCAAGACCTTCACAAGGAGGACCCCCTCAAGCCTCAAGAGAGCCCCAACGCGTCTGGAGAACTCACTGTCGGCACCTCCGCAAGCTCTCTCGTCAAACACACTGTCTACTTTGTTAGCACTGTGCTTCGAGATGCCCGCGAGAGGTACCCCATGCAGAAGAAGCTCCTGTATGCGCTCCTCGTGGCTTCCAGGAAGCTCCACCACTACTTCTTCGAGGGACAGCCTATCACGGTGGTATCCGCTTTCCCTCTGGAGCAAATCTTGTGCAACTCCAACGCCACAGGGAATGTCGCGGAATGGGCGGTCGAGCTCCATCACTTTGAGCTCCATTTCTTCGCCACCAAGACAATCAAAGGAGGAGCTCTAGTGGAGTTCAACGCATAGTGGAACAACCCGCCGCCAGAAGAAGACCCTGAGGAGGAAACCGTTGTACCAGGCAAACTGGCTCCAGGGATGTGGACCATGCACTTCGACGACGCTTTCTCCTCCAAGGGCTCGGGGCCTGGCGTCGTACTCACATCGCCAACATGCGACATGCTCTACTACATCGTCCAGCTTCACTTTGGCTGCGGGGCCAAGGTCTCCAACAACATCGTAGAGTACGAGAACCTCCTAGCCGACATTAGAGTCGCCATCGCTCTAGGAAAAAAGCGCCTTACCATCAAGGGAGAATCACAACTCCTAGTGAACTTCTCCAACAAGAGCTACACGACCAAGGACCTGCTAATGGCCCTGTACCTCAAAGAGGTTCGCAAGTTCGAGAAGCACGTACTCGGCATGGAGCTGCAGCATATCCCTCGGACGGATAACAAAGAAGCGGGCAACATTGCCAAGAGAGCATCAATAAAATAGGCAAAGCCCCAGGCGTATTTGAAGAGAGGCTCGAGAAGCCATACATCATACCTCCCATCAACGACGACGAGACCCCAGACCACCAGCACCTCTAGGAGGAGCTCCCACCAGCTCCTGCCCAAGGAGCACCGGATTGCGGCATTCCCTTAGGATGGCGACTCGTGATAGCATTCACTCATGAGGAAGCATGCGGGAACAAGAGCCTCATCGACTACATCTAGAAGTACCTCCCCGAAGACGAAGCAGAAGCAGAATTAGACTTGTTATGTGTCATCGACCATAGGCTGTACCAGAGGTGTCCCAACAGGGTAGCACTGTCGTGCGTCCCTCTAGAGGACGGTGTGGACCTCCTCAAGGACATACATCAAGGCGACTGTGGCCACCACTCCTCATCACCCACTCTCGTCGGCAAGGCCTTCCGCTACGGTTTCTAGTGGCCTACCGCCCTCAAGGACGCCACCGATCTCGTGAAGACCTGCAAGGCATGCCAGGTCCACACCAAAGAAGTGCACCAGCCCGCGCAAGGATTGCAGACCATCCCCCTCTCGTGGTCGTTCACGGTCTGGGGGCTGGATATCCTGGTACCATTCCCACGAGTGCTCCGGGGCTATCGCTACCTCTACGTCGACATCGACAAATTCACCAAGTGGGAAGAGGTCGAACCAGTCCGAGACATCTCGACAAGGTTGGCAGTGAAGTTCATCAAAGGGTTCGTCTTCCGCTTCGGCGTCCCCAACCGCATCATCACCGACAACAGTGCACAATTCACAAGCGGTCTCTTCAAGTCCTACTGCGCCAACCTTGGCACCAATATCTACTGCACCTCCGTCGCCCACCCATGCACCAACGGCCAAGCGGAGTGCGCCAACGCCGAGGTCCTCAAGGGCCTCAGGCGAGGAGATTTAACAAGCTCAAGGCCCACGATAAGAAGTAGACCGATGAGCTCTCGTCGGTGTTGTGGTCCATCCTCACCATCGCGACAAAGCCCACGGGAGAATACCATTGTCCCTCGTCTATGGAGCCAAAGTTAATCTCCCTGCTTAACTCAAGCACGGGTCTCCTCGAGCCCTTGCCTTCAGCGAGGATAAGAAGGGAGAGCTCCAGGCCAAAAACATGCTGCTCCCCGAGGAGGCAAGAAATCGCGCCGTCGTCCGCGTGGCACGGTACCAATAAGCGTTGAGTCGCTACCACAACAACAACATCAAGACACACATACTAGAGGTGGGCGACCTACTCCTGAGAAGAATCCTCTCCCGGGAAGGCTTGCACAAGCTCTCTCCCATGTGGGAGGGATTGTACTGGCTAGCGCTCATCGCGCGCACAGAAGCGGCACGCCTGGAGACGGAAGACGACAGGCCTATGCCCAACCCATGGAACATACAACACCTACGGAAGTTCTACCCATGACGCCATGGTAAAAAAGATGGCATGACCTCTCTCTATGAGGGTCTTAGGGAGCTTCTCAACAGGCGTGCCCACACGGCCGCGAGAGCTTCTACCCACACAAATGGGAGCCCCGTTCTGGCGGGGCAATATTTTGTTTCTCGAGGGCGCCACAAGGCCACAACATCCTCGAGCTATGCACCTGAACTCGCTCGAGTATCATCCCCATGACGATGGGAGTTCCGTGTCCGCACAGTGACGTTAAGTGCCTCTTGGGGGACCACAAGGTCATGACATCCCCAAATGTTTTGTAATGGAAAGTCTCACCCTAGAAGTAAAGCCCAAACCTTTTCCTCTAACTGCACTTGTCACCTCGACAAGAATTTTTTTCCCTCCAGAAGTGTGCGTTTGTTACTTCCTCTCCAGGACACCTCGCGAGCGGGGGCTGGGATTGGAAAATTGGTCTACAAAACTCACATTAGAAGATCCAAATATAATATCATCAACATATACTTGACAGACGAAGAAATGTCCATCTACACTTTTGGATAAAAAGTGTGCTATCAATTACTTTAAGTATGAAACCACGATCTACTAGGAAATCCTTTAGATGATCATACCAAGCACGTGGGGCTTGTTTGAGGCCATACAAAGCCTTATGGAGGAAGTAGACATGGTTAGGATACTTGGGACCCTCGAACCCCGGGGGTTGTTTAACATATACCAATTCACTTAGAGGACCATTTATAAAAGCACTTTTAACATCCATTTGATGCAAGATGAAGTTATAGCTAGTGGCAAATGCAAGTAATATACGAATGGATTCAAGTCTAGCTACGGGAGTGAAAGTTTCACCATAGTCAAGTCCTTCGACTTGAGAGTATCCTTGAGCAACCAATCGAGCCTTGTTGTGAATCACTTGCCCATGAGAATCTTGCTTGTTCTTGAACACCCATTTTGTTCCAATGACATTGTGATCCTTGGGTCTTTCCACTAGTGACCATACTTTGTTTGTTTCAAAGTTATGGGGCTCTTCATGCATGGCTTGAACCCAATCTTCATCTTCAAGAGCATCATAAACTTTGATAGCTTCAACATGAGAGACATATGAATGAATACCACAAAACTTGAGCGCTTGTCCACGAGTGGAGACACTTCTTCCCAAGCAACCAATAATATTATTTTGATAATGTGATTTTTGTTGCAATCTTGAGGCTTGACGAGTCATGATACGACCTAGTGCGTCATCGGGATTCTCATTTGGAGGGATATCCTCAGCATTTCCTTCATCAAGACCATGATCCATCTGGAGTGGAGTTCTTGGTGAAGAATCACCAAAATCATTTCCACCATTATCATTGGGTGGACCTTGATCACTTTCTTTATGAGAGGTATCCACTTGAAGGTCTTGTTCTTGTTCTTGGTGTACCATATGATTGGTGTTTTATTTAGATGGCTCCACTTGCGTAGAGCAAGTCCCATCCATATTTGCCACAAGGTGTCCTTCAATGGGTATAACGGGACCTATACCCATTCTTCCTATGGCTATGGAGGAAGGTTCATCACCTACATCATCACAATCAATTTGCTCCACTTGGGAGCCATTGTCCTCATGAAATTCTACATTCATAGATTCTTCAACACACCCGGTGGATATGTTGTAGACTCTATAAGTGTGAGAGTTTCTGGCATAACCAACAAATATACCTTCAAAAGTTCTAGGACCAAATTTAGACAATCTAGTTCCTTTATTGTAAACTTGACATTTACACCCAAAAACCCGAAGATACTTGAGGTTGGGTTTGTTACCGATTAGGAGTTCATATGGAGTTATACCAATCATCGGACGAAGGAAGAGTCGGTTAGATAGATGACAAGTGGTGTTGATGGCTTCGGCCCAAAAGTTATATGGGGATTTGAACTCGGCCATCATAGTTCTTGCCATATCAATAAGTGTGTGATTCTGTCTTGAATATTGATGTCTTATCCCCTCTTCACTCAAGAATTCATCCATGGAGTAGTACTTGAACTCGGACCCATTGTCACTCCTAATAGACAATATCTTGGTGTCATATTGGCGTTGCACTTCCGTGGCCCAAGATATGAACCTTTTTTGAGTCTCACTCTTCCTCTTGATATAGAATACCCAAGTGTATCTTGTATAATCATCAACAATCACTAAACAATACTTTTTGCCACCGAAACTATCATATGTGGGAGGCCCAAATAAGTCCAAGTGAATACGCTCAAAGGGCCTTGTTGTGGAGATGATTGATGTCTTGGGATGATTCTTCTCATGCATCTTACCGGCAATACAAGAGCTACAAGGGAGATCTTTGGAAAAATTCACACTTGTTAGTCCTACCACGTGCTCACCCTTCACAAGAGTTTGTAAATTTCTCATACCTACGTGGCCCAAGCGGCGATGCCAAAGCCACCCCACGTCGGATTTAGCCATTAGACAAGTGGCGATATATGTAGTTTATTTTGAGAAATCCACTATATACATACCGTTTTCCACAAATCAAACAAAGGCTACTTTAAGAGAAATGGTGTGAAGAACAAGCACGTGATGTCGCCAAAATACACATGTAAAATTGCATTCGCAAAGTTTCAAGATGGAAAGAAGATTATAGCCAAGGGACTCAACAAGGAGGACTTTCTCAATGGATGAATCCGGAGAAATGACCACCTTGCCATTTCCCAATACCTTAAGTTGTGAGCGATCACCATTAGTTACATGAGAAAATTTGAGGAGTTGGAGTTTTAAGTCATTCAACACTTCCTTTCTTTCGTTCATATGTGCGGAACAACCACTATCAATCATCCATGATGTTCCTCCAGAAGCACAACCCTACAATGAATCAACTTCTTGTCTTAGGCACCCATTTTTGGATGGGTCCTTTCTTGTTAGTCACGAGGGTCTTAGGAACTCAAATAGCATACTTGTAATCATCACCATATGAGGTGCCAACATATTTTGCATAAACATGACCATCAGTAAATTTAAGAAGCACATAAGATGGGTTATACTTTCCCACAAAGTTATTATGAGTAGTAGTGTTCCTAGGAACAATACTCTTAGCAATCATATCAAACTCATCTTCATCATTATCCAACTCTCCCTCCTTCACAAAAACAATAGATCTAGTGGAGGGAGTTGACTTGTTCTTACAGGCCACCTTGGAAGTTGAACCAAAACCAAGGCCTTCCTTGCCAATAACTCTCTTTTGACTACTCAAAAGACCATTAAGGTTCTTTTTCCCTTGGATGCATGTGGCAAGACCTCTGTTGAGTTGTGCCTTCAACCTATTGTTCTCCTCAATGAGAGTTGCCTTGACACACAAAGGGATAGTAATAAAAGAGTGTTCATCTACATTTTTTTAACCCTTACAAGGTTTTGAGCTCATTTGAAATTGTTCGATGATCAATTTTAAGCTTATCAAAATCCTTAATGAGTTCATTGTAACCTTGGTTAGTTGCATCATTTAAGGACATGAACTCTGTTACCTTAGCAAAAGCATGCTCACAATCAAGTTTTACTTTAGCTATGTCAATTGCAAAGGTTTCCTCTATGGTTTCTCTAAATCAATGTGATTCATCTAGAGCGTTTTCAAGCTCCTTAGTTTATCTAGCATCATCATGAGCAAACTTTTCAAGTAAAGTTATTCTCTCCTCATGTTCATCAATGAGGCCATGTGCCTCACTTAATTGATCCATGAGAGAGACAAAGATAGATTTAGTTTCTCCATAAAGTTTATCAAGGGGTCTTCCTCAACACAATTTAATAGTGAAGGAGTAGAAGAGTTTGAAAGTTTGAGTGTAGGAGTCACCCCAGGGGATATACCCTTGGCCATGAAGCACTTGTGACTCGAGGGACCCTTGTTGTCGTTAGGGTTGGAGAAGAGAGAGCTTAAGTTAGGAGGTACGACGCCCCTAGCCATGGCTGCCATACCTACTTGTTCACCTTCACCATCACTCTCTTCACCACCCGACGTGTACTCAACTTCTTTTTCAATCAATGCCCTAGGAGGGACTCTCTTGATGAAGTTCTTGGACTTGGTAATGAAAGTGGATTTCTTGATAAGTTTTCCACCATTTTCAATTCTACTCTTGAAGGGGCACTCGGCAACAAAGTTCTTGGAATCTCCACAATTGAAGCAAGTTCTTGCCTTCTTCATGCTTGAGACTTCTTTTCCCTTGTTCTTGGTGGCATTTGATCTAAAATCTCCTTTCTTCCACCACTTGTGTTGAGAAAGGGCCAAGCATTCTTCATGTGATGTCTTCATCTCTTTCTCGGAGACCTCATGTGTGGATCCACCATCATCACTTGATTCATTATCTTCATAGGGGGTGGCCTTGGCCTTCAAAGCAAGAGATGGTCTCTTCATTCCGTTTACATGGGCCATGACATCCTCGGAGGTTTGCTTCATGACTTTTAGAGTGATGAAAAGACCCAAAACATCATTGGGGGATAGATCCAAGTAATCGGCCCTTGATTGCACATTCATCACCATGTTTTCATTGTATGGAATCAAGGTGAGTAGAAATTTCTCCTTGACCCAATCTTCCGTACAATCCTTGAAGACACAATCTCTCATGTCATTTACAAGAGCCTTGAGTCTTCTAAACATCTCTTCAGTGTTCTCTCCATCACCCAAATGAAAGTGTTCAACTCTTCTTTGGATGATTGACTTCTTGGATCGTTGAAGATTGATGTTGTTCTCATACATATCCACAAGGCAATCCCAAGCTTTCTTTGCACTTGAGAAGGACCGAATGTGCTCAACTCCTTCCTTTTCCATTGCCTTCTCCAATCTGTGCATGGCATGAGCGTTGAGTTGCTCATCTATGATGTCACTTGAGCTTAAATTCTCGGGGTCCTTTGGCTCATACCCCTTATCAACAATTCCCCATATTTGCATTGAAGAGTTGCACATGTAAGACTTCATGGAAGCTTTCCAATTAGTAAAACATTTCCTATCTACCATGGGAGGAGGACCAAGATGATTAACATGTGGATGTTGAACATTTGGAGAATTGTTATAAGCAAAGCCAAAAGAATTTCCACCACTACCACTTCCGGGTGCCGATGTTGCGGACCCTTCCTTAGATGGAATGGGGTTTCCATGTTCATCTAAGACAACATTATATCTAGATTGATTAGATGAAGATGTGAATTCCTTTATTATTCCCTCCATCTTTTTATCGGAACTATCAATCATAGCTTGGATTAGCTTTTGAATCCCCTCCATGGTGACGGGATCATTAGCCATCCTTTCCTCCTCTTTAGGCGGCAAAGCCCTTAATAAAGAGACGAGGCTCTGATACCAATTGAAAGATTGAGAGATTAACTAGAGGGGGGGTGAATAGGTTAACTGCAAATTTTAGCTTCTTTCCCGATTTAACAAGATAGTGCTCAAATATAGATTGTCTAGATTATGCAACTAGGTGAACAATCCTATATGTTGAGCAAGTACAACTAGCACAAGGTGAAAATATAGCTAAGCTAGTAGCAACAAGTAAAGGTAAGTTGAGGAATAACCAAACACAATGACGCGGAGATGTATCCCGAAGTTCACTTCCCAATGGAAGATAATCTCCGTTGGAGCGGTGCGGTGCCACCAATGTGGAACACCGAGTAGCCCTCAAATGGCACACCGTATCTCCTTCGAGTCCTTCCACCAATGTGGAGAGGCTCGAAACACTATGTTGCCGTTGAGGTTGACACTAGGACCTCTACAAAGATGAGGCACACTCCACAACTTTCGAGGGTCCTCACCAAATCTCGAAAGCCACCAGGACCCCGAGAAACAAGATCCAGGAGCACAAGAGCTCCGAGGATATCAACAAGGCTCCGAGCTCCAATGAGCTAAGAGCAACAAGGTTCTTGGCTCTGATGAACTAAGAACAACAAGATCCCTAAGGGATGAGTGGGGTGATTTCTAATCGAATTGGTGGAGTTGTAGATCGGGGATGTCTCCTCCAAATCCCAAAGTATCACTAGATTTGGTTGGGGATTTGGGGAGATGCTTGAGCTTGAGTGTGGTCAACAATGGTGGAGAGAGTGAGTTTGTTTGACACTTTCTAGAGGTAGAGGATGAGCTCCTTTTATACCGGAGAGGGAGAAAACGGTCGTTGGGGGGAACCCCCTCACTGCAGCCCACCCCGGCCTAGGGGAGCGGCCAGGCCGGCTAGGGCGGTCGGGACATCACCACGTTCCCACCCCAGCCTAGAGGCACTGTGGGGCCGGTTGGCACCCAGTCTGGGGCCGGCGCCCCCTTCCCACCCCGGCCTGGAGCTGGCCCGGCATGGAGACGAAGCGGGGTCGGGGCAGCGCCCGGAGCACCCGGCCTAGTGCCCGGCCTGGGCCCGACGTGGGGCAAACTGGGGTCGGGGCACCGCCCGAGCAGCCCGGCCTAGGAGATGTTCCTCCCTGAGTTCGATAAACCTTGGGTAATCCACTTAAGGGAAACTTGCTATTGTTCTACAAACCTCTGCACTTGGAGGCCCAACAATGTCTACAAGAATATAAGCGTGCGTAGACATCAAGCTCTTTTCTGGCGCTGTTGTCGGGGAGGTAAGGTAAAAGGTACTCACATCCTCGGGTGTGAGTGTGATGGTGCAGGTCTTGCACTCGTTGGGAGACCCCAAGAGGACGGTATGATGAGCACAATAGCAGTTTTCCCTAAGTAAGAAACTGAGGTTTAATCGACCAGTAGAAGGAAGGAGTAACTTCAGAAGGTTGAAGCAGCTGAGATGGCAGAGCACACTACCGGTTCAGAAGCAACATGGAACCTACACAACACAATCAAATCACTTTGCCCGAACGAAGCAGTGAGGTTGTTAATCTCACCGGTTTTCCTGAACACAAAGAGGTTAAATGTATGGTGTGGAAAATAGTATGAAAGCAATATGAGAGCTGTATGAAAGCAGTAGGTGTTTTATCAGTATGAGGAAAAAGGATCGGGGTCCACAGTTCACTAGTGGTGTCTCTCCATGAAAGATAAATAACATGTGTGGTGAACAAATTACAGCTGGGCAATTGACAGAAATGAAGGCTGCACCATAGTACATATGCAAGACATAAAGATTACTATGTGATTCATGTGGGCATTACAACAAGATACATAGACCGTTATCCAACTTCATCTATGACTAAAAATCCACCCTTTGAGTATCATCCGAACAAACATTGGTTATTAAGTTGCAAGCAACAGATAATCGCAGTAAGCAAAGTGTGTAATGTAAATAATAACATCATCCTTAGACAAAGCATTCTTGTTTTTTCCCTAATGGAAACAGCACATCCTCCATCCGTCACGTTTCTGTCACTCGAGCACAGATGAAAAGAAGGCATGAACCTACTATCGAGCATAAATACTCCCTCTTGGAGTTACTAGCATCTACTTGGCCAGAGCATCTACTAACAACGGAGAACATGAAATATCATAAATAACATAAGCATGAAGATAACATGATAGATTGATAATCTGAAGACATAGCATTCAACATTCATCAGATCCCAGTAAACACAACATGTAGCATTACATAAAGATGATCTTGATCATGTTAGGCAGCTCACAAGATCTAAACATGAGGTACAAAGTGGAGATAACAACCATCTAGCTACTGCTATGGACCCGTAGTCCAGGGATGAACTACTCACGCATCACTTCGGAGGAGGGCATGGTAGTGTAGACCCCTCCGGTGATGATTTCCCCCTCCGGCAGGGTGCCGGGGAGACCTCCAGAACCCTCCCGATCTCGGGATGACGATGATGGCGGCCTCGGGTGTTTCTCGGGTAAAAGTGGGATATATTTAGGGTTTACGTCTTGGGGGGGTTATATAGGCGAAAGGGCAAACGCGATGGAGGCCTGGGGGGCCCACACCACCCCTTGGCGCGGCCAAGGGGGGCCGCACCACCCTATTGTGTGCTCCCTGAGGCCCCCCTCCGGGTATCTTCGGGACTTCATGGAACTTGCAGGATTTCAAAGACTTCCGGGCTTCGAATTTTCCAATTCCGTGAATATTTTCAGAACAACTTTTCTGAAACTAAAAATAGCAGTAAAATGGGAACTAGCTCTGTGGAATCTTGTTTATATGTTAGTCCGGAAAATCTATAAAAATGACATAAAGTGTAAAGCAAACATGTGGGAAACAATAAGAAAACAACATGGAACATCAGAAATTAATGATATGTTTATGACGTATCAACATCCCCAAGCTTAGTTCCTACTCGTCCTCGAGTAGGTAAACGACAAAACAAATAATTTTGAGGTGACATGCTACCAACATAAACTTGATCATCAATAATGTAAAAGCATATAAGCTGAGATCATAGAACTTAAACACAAACATGATAAATAAAACTTTAATGATAAAGAATAGCAATAACTTTGCATCATGAGAAGTAACACACATAAAAGATCATGAATAACAATGCAAAGAAAGATATACGTTTGTTTCAAGTAGAGAGAGAACATGTCAAAGTGATATTTTGCTAATCCTTAAGAGTGGGGCAAAACATAAATGCCAGGACACCTTCAAAATTCACGAGGAATACTAGAACAAATAATTAGAGAACTAACAATAACACATCATGAATCAATTAATAATGCTTCTGGGACAAATGCACATAAAACTCAGAATGAAAACTATGCTCTCTCAATTGTGGATTAAGTGAGAAGGTGGAGACTCAACATAAAAGTAAAAGAAAGGCCTTTCGCAGAGGGAAGCATGGATCACTCATGTGATAGAGCTTTTTATTTTATTAAACAGAGGTATTGAAACATTTTTAAGAGAGGTGTCTGCTTATGTCAACGAATGGTAAACAGAAAATACAGTACGTCACAAGCCAACTAGACTTCACAAGAGAGGATCCCATGGAAGGACGCATCTGGGTAGAAGGTCATACCTCTTTCTCTTTTGTTTACACAATTATGCTTTGACTGATAAATCAGGGGCAAAAATAGTGAAGAGAATTTGTTGTTATTAATTTGGGGCTGGACACCCCGCTGTCAGCTCTTCTATCATTGGATAAGCGGATGAAGCCGCTAGTCCAAGGTGTGAACGTCCAATCAACAAGTCAGATAAAGATTCTCTATTTACATCCTCATGAGCTAAAACAGGAGCACAAAACTAGAGTAATTTTGAAAATTTTAAAGGTAACACATGAGAAATTTACTTTGGAGTGGCGGTTAATTACCACATGTAGGTAGGTATGGTGGACATAGTGGGAAAACTTTGGTTTTAGGGAGTTGGATGCACGAGTAGAGCTCATACTCAGTACAGGTGGAGGCTAGCAAAAGACTGGGAGCGACAAATCAAGAGAGCATAAGAGCCATAATCATGCATAGCGACATAAACATCATTAATCAAAGAATAAGTGGTACCACAAGTTCAAAAACTAAATGATCATGGAGGCTATTTGTGACTAGTTCATAGTCATAAACATGGTGTGAGCACACGCCAAGTCAACCAAATAAAACATTCAAAGGAGAACACCACAAATTTATGCTTTAATATGACAAGAACAACTCATGATTCTTTCAATGGCACATTAAACACTCTCAGATATTTGAGGCTAATGGTGCTAATCAATAACCAAAAGACTTTTAAACTAAAATAACATCTAGCATGATATGAAAAAGTTCTAGCCACAGTCTATACAAGCTTGTACTTGCATTGTTAAAAATTCTACCTCAAACAACAGTTTCTTTTCCCAAAAAGCACCATACAAATCATGCTTTACCAAAAAAATCTCTAAATGCTATAGCAAGAAAACATGAGCGGACTCACATAACACTAATAAAACTAACAACTCTGAACAAGAGATGCAATGAAAACAAGAGCTAAACAGGAATTTTTGCAGCAGCTAGAAGAAAAACTAAGAATACTAGCATAGCGAGTATTCAATAGAAAAAGCTGAGCGTGTATCTCTCCGAAACAAGGATGCTAGGTGCAATTATATTATTTCATCAAGGACAACAAAAGAAAACAAAATAAAAAACAGACGCTTCAAGTAAACTTCATATGATGTGACCGAATAAAAATACAGTTTCACGAGAAGTGACCTGGTAGATTGTTGATGAAGAAGGGGATGCCTTGGGAATACCCAAGCTTAGATGCTTGAGTCTTCTAAAAATATGCTTGTATGAACCACGGGGGAATCCCCAAGCTTTGACCTTGCACTCTTCTTGATCACATATATCACCTCTTCTCTTGACACTTGAAAACTTCCTTCACACCACACTCAAACAATAATTCGCATTAGAGGGTTAGTACAACAATTAAAAATCCATTGGTTTTGTATGGCTCAAGTGCTATTGATACTTTCAAACATTAGCTACAGCCGCTGATGTTTCGTGAAGCAAAGAAATCCACTTGACATCGCAAAAGAGCAAATGCAAGAAAAATGGCTGAATCACTCAAAACTAGAACTGTCTATAAAGACGAATTTTTTCGAGGCACTTACGTTGCTCAGATCAAAAAACTTAAAGAACAAAAAAAATTCAGAATTAGCTCAGGAATAAGCACAAAAAAATCAGATCATTCTGAGCTTCCAGGATTTTATACGATTTTTTACGGTGGACAGCAGAAATCTGTTTCCTCCGCAGAAATCTGAAAACCAACTCCAACTCTCGTCAGAAACCTTACTTGGCACTACTAAAACATGAAAATAAAGATACAAAGGAGTTGCTACAAATTATACAACCCCTTGACTCAAAGAAAACAGAGAAAAACAAAGCAAAAATAAAAACCATGGGTTATCTCCCAAGAAGTGCTTTTCTTTAACGCCTTTTAGCTTGGCCCAGAAAAGTGGAATCAAGTATTTTCAAGTGAAGAAGCATGAAAATTGTATAGAGGCTTACGCTTACCTTTCTTACCCTTATTCTTGTTTTTAGGGAACTGATGGTCTGCACACGATTTTGGAGTAGAAGTCATGGTACCTTTCCCCATATCAATAGTTGCTCCTAAGAGCTTCAGCAGAGATCTTCCAAGGGTAATCTGTCCTCCTCCTACACATTCAATAACAAGATAATCAGTGGAGACAGGTTTTCCTAAGATCTTTGTAAAAACTCCCTCAGCTATCCCAATGGGAAATATAGTGGTGTTATTAAGGAGAGGAATTTCTTCCCCTCCCTCGGCAAGTCCCCAAAGATTCGAGGATTCATAAATCTCTTTAGGCATAAGACAAAATTCAGACATAATAACACAACGGGCATGAAAAGTTTCACCATCAATAGTAACCTTCACAGTAGGGATTATATTTGAGGCTTCAGAGTTTATTGGAACATGATCAAGGTGTTCACGAATCCGATTATGACCATCACTTAAACAAGAAATATGTGTCTCAAGAGTGTTCAATCTAGCATAAATACTTGCAAAGGCTTTATCAGAGCTACTAGGTGAGTTGAAAGTGATAATTAATTTTTTAATAGCATCAAAACCTTGATCTTCATCACAATGAAGGAAATCTCCTCCAACCACGGTATCCAAAGCACATCTATAGTAAAGAAAAAGTCCCAAATAAAAGCTACACAAAAACAGGCTTAGAGTCATTTTAGGTTCAGTTTTGCGATAGGAATCAAAACTCTAGACTAAGCTTCCTTGAAACTCTCATAATTCCTTTGTTTGAAAGTGGAAATACTTTCCTAATGTGACAAGGTAACAGGAACAGGAGTATTCATATTAACAAGACTAAAAACAGGAATAAAACTACAACTAGAATAAGAACTTTTTTTGTTTTTGATAAAGAGAAGCAAACAAGACAAAATAAAATAAACTAAGGAAAACAAAAACAAAGTAAAGAGATTGGAAGTGAGAGACCCCCCTTGCAGAAATTCTCTTCCTCTCCGGCAACGGCGCCAGAAAAATTGTTGATAGCAGAGTTGACGAGGGAGTGGTTGCTTCTTGATGACTTTGAAATCCCCGGCAACGGCGCCAGAAAACTTTGTTGATGACTAACGTTGGTAGACCCCAAGTGCACGGTGTGAAGAGCTGATGACCCACAAGTATAGGGGATCACAACAGTCTTCGAGGGAAGTAAAACCCAAATTTATTGATTTGACGCAAGGAGGGCCAAAGAATATTTGTGAGCCTTAACAAGTGAGTTGTCAAATCACCAGCACCTGAAATTACTTTTGTTCGCAGTGGTTTATCAGTAGTAACAGTTTTATAATAGCAGCAGTAGTGAAATAATAGCAGCAGTGGAATGAAAACAGCAGCAATAGTAGTGTTCGAAGTAAACAACGGGATTAAATACTTTAGGCATAGGGATGGATGAACGGGCGTTTCATGGATAAGATAGTTCATATAATGATCAAGTCATGGGCATTGCAGATAAATATGATAAAGCATCCAAGCACTAAGTAACCATAGGTGTGTGTTCCGTAAATAGTCGTACGTGCTCACAATGAGAACTTGCACAACATGTTTTGTCCTACCAGCCCGTTTTCAGCGGGGCCTCAAGGGAACTACTGGTAATTAAGGTGTTCCTTTTAATAGAACACTGGAGCAAAGAATTAACACTCTGTGAACACATATGATCCTCACATCACAGCCATACCCTCCGGTTGTCCCAATTTCTGTCACTTCGGGGCCTCGGGTTCTGGAAAAAAATGTGTGTAAACAACTTGCAGGTATGATCAAGAAACAATAGTTATCATCGTGATTCAATAACATGTTCAGATCTGAGATCGTGGCACTCGGTCCCAACGTGGCAAGCATTAAGCATAACAAGTTGCAACAATGTCAATAGCACAAATAGAGGATACTAGGCACTATGCCCTAACAATCATGGCATTATTACATGAACAATCTCATCCAATCCCTACCATCCCCTTCAGCCTACAGCGGGGAATTACTCACAAATGGATGGGGGAAAGATGGATGGTCGATGGAGAGACGTTGGTGATGACGATGGCGATGATCTCCCCCACTTCCCGTCCCGACAGGGTGCCAGAACACGAACTTCTGATCCCCGAATCGAGGTTCGGGATGGCGGCGGCGCTCTGTTGTGTTTCTGTGGAATATGACGAGCCCCCTCGGGTTTTAGGGTTGGAGGCTACTTGTAGTTGAAAGGGGAGTCTGAGGGGGGCTCTAGGGGGGCCCACACCCTATGCTGGTGGGGCCAAGGGGGGACCCGCGCCAGAGGGGTGTGGCCACCCTGTGGCTCTTCTCCTGGCCCCCTTCTGGCTCCCGGGGTCTTCCGGAGTGAAAACACCAATGGGGTCTTTTTTGGGCAATTTCGCGAAAGTTGATTTTTCTGCACAAAAACAAGACACCAAAGTAATTCTGCTGAAAACAACGTTAGTCCGTGTTAGTTGTATTCAAAACACAAAAGTTTAGAGGAAAACAATAAGAAAAGTGTTCGGAAAAGGAGATACGTTTTAGATGTATCAACTCCCCCCAAGCTTAGCTTATTGCTTGTCCTCAAGCAATTTAGTGACAACTGAATGCGATAAAAGACTTTTACGAACACATTTGTTTCATATGATGTAAACATACTCACTATATGATCAAATACTTAATTATGCTCATGATAAGATACATGCAAGATAATGTCACTTAATAGCTATGCAAACCAGGAGGAGATAAAAACATATTAATAATAAACAACATGAAGCATAACTATTTGCAAGATTGTAATATTCATAAAAAGGATCTAATAAAGTGGTATCTTGCTTGCCCTTAAGTGTGGGGCAAAACATAAATGCCAGGGCACCTCTGAAGTTCAAGGGAAGACTAGAAGTAAAGATATCAAAGATACAAGTATCAAAGTTATACCACAATCAACCGTACTTTGGGACAAACACATCACACAAAGAATGACCATTGTGCTCTCAAGTAAGTGCTCAAAGAATATGATGGAGACTCAACATAAAAGTAAAAGAAAGGCCCTTCGCAGAGGGAAGCATGGATCATTCATGTGCTAGAGCTTTTATTTTATTAAACAGAGGCATTGAAAACATTTTGAGAGAGATGTATGCTTATGTCAACGAATGGTAAACAGACAATACAGTATGTCACAAGACAACTGGATTCACAAGAGCGGCTCCCATGTGAAGGGTGCATCTGGGTAGAAGGTCATCCCTCTTTCTCTTTTGTTTACACAGTTATGCTTTGACTGATAAATCAGGGGCAAAAAGAGTGAAGAGAATTTGTGTGTATTAATTTGGGGTTGGGCACCCCGCTGCCAGTTGTTCTATCATTTGGATAAGCGGATGAAACCACTAGTCCAGGGTGTGAAATCCAATCAACAAGTGAGATAAAGATTCTCTATTTACGTCCTCATGAGCTAAAACAGGGGCACAAAACAGGAATAATTTTTGGCACGTTTTAAAGGTAGCACATGAGCAATTTACTTGGAGTGGCGGTTAGATACCACAAATAGGTAGGTATGGTGGACACATTTGGCAAACTTTGGTTTTTTGGAAGTTGGATGCACGAGTAGAGCTCATACTCAGTATAGGTGAAGGCTAGCAAATAGACAGGGAGCGACAATCAAGAGAGCAACAACTATCATAATCATGTTTGCGACAAAGTAAAATTAACTGATGCATAAAATTGATACTAGAACTCTGAGGCAAAATAAATCATCGAGGCTTATTGATTTTTTGTTTTCAGTCTTAGCATGCGTGAACATGTGCCAAGTCGATTCAAATGAAACAGTCCGAGGAGGCTACCACAATATCATACATCTACGAATAGAACAATGCGAACAAATATTTATATGACATGTCATTTACCATTAATAAATTGGAACAAAACATGAGAGAGCATGAACTATTAAGTAGCCATTAAGTCACATATATCTTATACGAACAAACTAATCATGCTCACATAGATGGATATATGTACAAAAATGAAAGCAAATAGAGTTCATACTAGCCTCTCATCACAACTTGAATTGTCGTATATCGTAATTATTGCTCTACACTTGTGGCTCGAATAATCTGTACCTAATAATAAAGAGAGGAAGGCTTCTTCCGGTCCAACCTGATGTTTACCGTTTTACCCTTCCACCGAAATATTGATGGCAGGACTGTTTCCTTGGTTTGGTCCCTTGTACGTTTTTTTTTGGTCCGTTGCCGTGCCAAGTTGTCGCACCCGGACTTCTAGAGGATACTCACAGCCCGCTAAACAGTAGATGATTGGATTACGGGGCCTACCTGCACCCGCACCTCTTACGAGTAGGCCAACACGTAAACGTGTGACAACCAACCTCTACTATTCATCGTCTGTGTAAATCATCCCATAGGAATCCGAATACTTCCATTGACGTACTTCATAACATACACACATGGTACGTCAACGGAATTTGAACAAGTGATATCACAACAAATCTCTAAGACACAAAGAAATAGAAATAAGTGGCAAATAGCTCTCACTAGAGCAGAGATAGCAAATACAATCATGCAGAGGACACATGTCCCAACAAGTCATCATTACATCACAGCGGAAGCATCCAAAGTGTCTGAGTACAGACAAGATCCAAATAGGCCTAAGAGGCCGGAAACGAAAAGTACGGAGCCCATCCACGAAGTCTCGGATCCTACCCGGGTCCGCTATCTACTCGTCAGCAGCCTCGTCATACTCCACGTAGTAGCCACCATGGGGATCCTCGGAAACGTAGTCTGCAGAACACGCAGCCCCAAAGGGGTCAGTACAGACGAGTACTGGCAAGCAAGACGCACAAGATACCAAAGTGTACCCGACAACACCAAGTACAGATGATTTGGGTTCAACGGAAGATAGGTGATACAAAGATGCGGCAGCGGGCCGCCCTAACCAACTACAGAGACACGCTACAACATCCGGCTAAAAGAGAGGGATAAGATAGCGCATCGGAACCAACTACCACTAACCTCAAACAAACCCATCCTGGATCTCGCCCCTTATCCAAAGAAGCAATCCGAGGATAACCCACACAGTTGGATTAATGAAGGTTCAAGTTATTGTGTCAATAAGCCTATTACTAGTCAAGTTATTATTAATTAGGTGTAAGTTGTCTAATCCTTGTTAGCCAGCCCTATCACCAAGTCATCCATAACCGCGGACAACACGGCTTCTCGAGAAGATTTAACCCTGCAGGGGTGCACCAATTTGGCCGTACACGTGAGAATATCCCGCCAGACGGGGGATCAACCCACCAAGCGAGGTACTCAACACAACCCAACTCTTCTTCGCATCAAGCCCAAAGAACCACGTGTTGTGCGTGCGCGGGTAATCGAGCCCCCACGAAGAAAAGGGGGACCCTCATAGCACTAGAAGACCACGCCGCCCTAAATGCCGACTATAAAAGTTCCACCCTGGCGCCAAGGGTTCGTACCTGCATATGCGTGCATCAAATGGAAAGCCCGAACTAAGTGTGGCGATTTGGACGAGATGCGAATCGAATCAGAGTTGCGGGGGGCGCCCATACACGCTTCCCACATGCGGTTAGCGCGCTCAACATGGATCCAGAGGACAAGAACTTTTCCTGAGTTCGACACTAGCAGGCCTCAAAACCATACCCGGCCTCCTGCCGGTGCCTTATCATCAAATTAGCATTACCTCAAACATTAACAGGTTGTTGTTTAAACATCGAGCCCCCAGAACATAATAAATATGGTAACAGAAATAACGGACATCAGACTCGAGCATAAACAACCCTAAGCATGCTATTACGACACAGGCAATAGGCAACGGGGTTATAGGTGTGGAGGTGAGGCTATATCAGGGTTACAGGATAACATGTGATAGGATCGGAACAGAAGCAACGAATCTTAAGGCTAGCAGATTAGACAACGGAAAGTATCGGTATCCAGTGTGGAAGGGACACAATGGTTCAGGTCAGTGAATACTTGCCTGCAAACTCAGTAGCCTGGTACTGGGCTAACTCCTCTGAAGTAGTGTCGTAAACTTCGTCTGTCTCAACGTCGTCGTCTATTCGAGAAGAAGCAAACAAACAACGCAGAGAGACAAACAATCAATAACATGGCATAATGCACAAACATGGGATGATGCATGGCAATTTAATTGATGCATCAAGGATAAGCTAGTTGACATGGTAACATAATTAAATGGGCCCATATGCAATTTGGGTTGCATATAGAAAGCTCATGAATTAAAGTTGAATTAAGTGATCTACAAATAACCATCATGTGAAAGTTGATTAGAATGATGCATGGATGATGAAAAAAATAAGAAAACAACAATAGCTTCAATTTGATATGTTGTTTACCAAGTTTGGAATTTTATTTATTAAGTTATGAAATTTGGCTTCTTATATGAGTTACACAAGCATTTATTGTTTTCACCCATTTTAATTGTTCAAAACAGATAACAAAATTCATATTTGGAAAAACACAAAATTTTAGATGGAAAACATATTTCATTTGTTGAAAATTGGATTTAAAATGAGCAAGTTATTAATTTGACAATTTTAAATGCATTAATTAAGAAACAGTTGTTTTCAGCAATTTAATTTATTTAAAACAGAACACAAAGTTGATATTTGCAAAGTTCATGAAAAATGGATGGAAAACATATTTTATATGTTCAAAAAGAATTTAGTTTGACCAAGTTATTAATTTAGCAATTTTAAATGATTTAAACAAGATTTAAAGTATTGAACCAATTTTAATTATTCAAAACAGGAAACAAAGTTTATATTTGGAAAGCTTGTTCAATTTTGCATGGAAAACATATTTTACATGTGTCATTTGAATTAAATTTGAATTAGTTATGAATTTGACCAAATTTGAAAGAGTTGTTTGAATTTGAATTTCTGAAACCATTTGAAAGGTTCAAAACAGTATACAAATGGTTTTAACATGTAGAGAATTTAATTTGGTATGGAAAACATATTTAGTTTGTTGAATTTGGAATTTTTATGCCCAAGTTATGAATTTTGCAATATTTAAAGCATTTAACAAGTAATAAGTGTTTTCAGCATTTTCAATTATTCAAAAACAGAAATAAAGTTTATATTAGTGTAGAGAATTTAAAATGGAGTGGTTTTCATGTTGAAAGTTTTGCATTTTGAGTTTCCTAGCAAAAGTTATTAAATTACAAAGTTTTAAACATTTTTATGGTTTATTAAAATAACCAGGGACCTAGAAAAATATTTACAGGGACTTGTGTGCGAAAAAGAGTTGTTTATGGATCTGGAAAAATAAAATGAAAAAGTGGGTTTTATCTGCGCGGGGGGGGGGGGGGACTCGATCCCACGCCCTCATGCGCTCGCTGCGCGCGCGTGACAAGATGGGCTGCTACTCGGGTTTGATAGGTACTGCTCGCGATGGATTTTGAGGTAACGTTGCGGGCTTTACTGTCGAAACTGAACATTGTTCAGTTAACTGAACACGTCGAGGACAGGAAACGACGGACGGCGATCGCTGCGCTGCTGCGGCTGGCGGCGCTGGGGTGGTGCGGTCGTGTGCGTGCAGCGTGCAGGGGAAGAGAAGGAGGGGAGACGGAGGAGTTCTCACCGGGGGAGGCGCGATGTCGCTGTGAGGTGGCGACGAGCGTGAAGGAGACGTCGGGGTGGCCGACGGGAAGAAGAGGGAGCGCGACCTCCCTAGTCCATCTCCGGCCCTGGTTCTCAGCGACGAGGAACGCCGTGGCGAGAGGTTTCCGTTCCCACCGTCAGCTCGTCGTGAGGAGGGCCATGGAGGCGACGAAAGGTGGGGTTCTGACGGTGGTTTTTGCTGTTCGGGCTTCAGGGAACAGAGGAGAAAGGGGAAGGGAGAGGAAGAGAGAAACGGCGGCGGAGGCAAGAGGAGGAAGGAGATAGCTAGGGTTTCGGAGGGGGCCTGCTCGGGGCTTAAGTAGAGGAGAAAGGAGGGGCAGGTGGCGCTGTAGGTGGGGGATGCGTCCCCTCCTCTGTCTCCGTACAGAGGAGGAAGACGACAGGGGGTCGTGGGCGCCTGGGCTTCGTGGGGTGTGGTGGGCTCAGCCCACTTGGGCTGGCCTGCCCTCCCCCTTTTTCTTTTGTTTTTTCTGTTTCTATATTTTTTTTTCTGTTCACCTTTTCTTTTTTTTGTAGGAAAGAGAGAAAAAGAATAGGAATTTTGGGGCTTCCATTTCTGAACTATTTTTATTGAGTTACAAAACAGTAAAGCCCAAAGTGTTAACTTTGTTTTCAAAATTTCAAACTGCAAATTGATTTGAATTTTGTCATTTGAGTTTCAAATAGGGTTTCAAAAGAATGGAATTTTGAATTAATCAATATCATTCCACAATTCCAAACAATTAAGAATTTCTTCTTGAATTGAAAATGTTTGCAAAATTTTAATTTTAATTCACAATTGGAACATGCCAAGTATGAAATGGATTTGAATTTGAATTACAATTGAAAACACTAGAAGACAAATGCAAAAGTTTATGATGCATGATGCAGAACAAAAATTTAGCAAGAAGCAAACAATTTAGGATTGTTTCCATACTTGGGATTTTACACAAGTAAAGGTTTGCTTCTCTGTTCCGTTGTACATATCCGGTCCGGTCTCTTGGTCCACGTGCATACGGTTGCTAAAGCTAATGTATACGCCGCTGCAACCAAGCCAAACTTTGGCTGCCAAAGGTATCCATCAACCCGGAAACGGAGCGAGAGCAAGGAGCAGTTACGCAAGATCACGCCTTGTAGAGATGAGATCGAGGCCTTCATGCCTGGTGGTGGCTGGCCCCGAGTGTCTTGACTCTTGAGCACCGGCGGCGGAGAGCGGAAAGGGGCTCCGGTCCGTTAAGAAGGATGTGAGTTCCGGGACTCCAGGTTATCGATGCAATGTTGGTTCCGACGGCCATCGGCGTCCGCACAGTGAGGTCTTTAGAGGCGGACACACGGACCCAGCCTCCTGATGACAGTAGCATCGCAGCCGCCGAGCCGCCCTCCCGTCCTCCTCCGGTCCGGTATGAAGCGAACCCGCGCTGGCCACGCATGGAGACGGAGCCGCGCCTGCACCCGAGTGGCAGCGCTTGGGAGCCAGGGACGGAGCCAGAATTTAGGTATGGGGGGAGGGGGCGAGGCACGGGATGGCCAAAAAATTATTTCGTGTTCGAGCAAGGTAATCGGCATTTTTCTTTCATATAACCTCTAGTACCTATCGAATCACTAATAATGCAAACAATTACAAAATCAGATCTTAACTAGCATAACTATGACTCAAAACATAAAATATGATCAACTTCTACATAGTGAGTATAGGTGAAATTGTTGGATTTTCTGCTAGCACTTGCGACCTGCCTTGAATTTAAAATTATTACTGATCTTGACCAGAAATTCTATAAGGGGCAATATTGCTTACACGTGTTCAAGAGCAAATGATCAAATAACTTTCTAGAATGATCAACGTACCTCTAGATTTATAGAATGAGTGACATAACTCAGAGATCGACTTCTTGAATGATGGTGAGGCGAAGAAACAGTCAGCCCGATAAATACTTCAACACAGAGGTTGACATGATGGCATCGCGCGCGGGAGAATTTCCTAGCGGATGGTTGTTGGCATAGTTTTCGAGCAGCTAAGGGCGCAATAACGGCATGGCAGATCAATCTGATCTTGGGGCAAGAGTACGGTCACTCGGCCGCTAGAAAGAAAAACAAGTTACACTAAGAAGATGAAACATGCCTAAACTGGACTGGGCCTCGCTGCGTACATAGTCATCGGCGTTAAGTACTAATTAGCACATATATGAGATAATTAGCAAGTATATGGATTACCGACACTAGTAATACGTACTCCAAATCATTAGGGGGGTCTGAACCTTGGCGGGGGTCTAGCCCCTGCTAGCCCCCCTTGTCTCCGCCCCTGTTGGGAGCGTCGTTCGACCCGCACCCCACGGCGGCAGTCCAAGCCCGGCTTCACACCAGCGGTTAGCTCGCGACAGAGACCTCACTGAACTTCCGGTGCCGTGGTGCCCATGCCCGTACTACGTTCCCGAAGAGAACTTCTTCGGCCTCAGGGCGGCCGTCTTGGCGCGTCGAGCTGCATCTGCTCGTCAAGGCAGACCTCGCTGTAGAAGGGCGTGTCCCCTTTGTAAATGAAGAACTCGATGTCACGCGGCAACTGCTTGGTGTAGAGCGCACACCCGTCCTGCCAGGCCATCCCGGTCCTTGGTGGGAATTCCGGCCCCGCCGAGTGGCTTGGCTTTGAAGAAGTAGACACTGGCCAGTGATCCTGCCGTGGTATGTCCATGGGCCGTAACGATTCTCCCAGGGACAGGGTCTGAGCTTCAGTTAGCTGTAGTATCACCGTACGCTGCTGCTTCCGGTGTGGGTGTGGTGAAGAAGATTTATCTCCACCGCCCTTTTCTATTTTGGTATCATCGATTTTTTCCTTCTCGCTGATTATTCAGTTTTGTTTCGTGACATACATGGTCAAACGGCCCTGACAGCAACTAGATTGATGCGTTCTAAGAGAAATCATCTACCAACATATTTACTTTGTGTCCCACTTTGCATATTATTTTAAAAAAAATGTACGTGACGGTTGCCCACTCATGACTACACTCAGTACGTTGCTATTTGTCTAACTGGTCAGGCATTAGGATCAAATATCCAACCATTTTTTTTAATTTGGTTGCCATATGTTTGAAAGAATCCCTCTCTTTCTGATAATGATTTTCTGAACAAGTTAATAAAACAGTTGTTTCTTTCAGATTTGCTCGACATTGTTGCGCCTAAAAGCGTCCAATCATGTCATTCCGCCAACTTTCCTGAAATTCCGTCGTGTTCTATCCAAGTTACGTAGTTCAATGCCTTCAAATGTTAAATGACACAACTCATTCATTCATATTGGTCAGCACCTAAATTATTTGATATGTGCTTAGGGCATCTCCAGTCGACCCCCCCAGAAGCCCAAATAGCGCTGTTTCGGCGCTATTTTGCGCCGCGGCACCCAGGCGAAACCCAGCCCGCTGGGTTCGGCTTGGGGGGCGAAATGGCGGGGCAGCCCACACGGGCCAGCGCTGTCAGCGACGCGTGGGGAAACCGCGGGAACAGAAACCCCCATCCGTGATCTTCTTCTCGGCTCCAGCGTCGGTCAAAGGCTGCCGGAGTAATGGCTTGGTGGGCGGCCAGTGCATGCGCCCGTTTAAAGGCTACCAGAGTAATGGCGTGGCGAGCAGCCGGACGGGCACGCGGCGCAGTAAATGGCCCCCCAGCCAGACGGGCACGCCAGAGCTACAAAAGGCGGCGCCCGCTCGCCACTCTCTCGCATTCTCGGCGTTCATCCCCTCGCTCTCACCGCACTCACTCTCCCTCGCTGCACTCCACCTAGACACCCCCGAGACGATGCCTCGTCGGCTCCGTGCCTTTGGCAACTCGTCGTTGCACTGCCGACCCACGGCCGCGACGCGTGGCCACATCGATGACGACAGCGACAACGAGTTCCACTACGAGGAACCGACATAGGAGGCGGCGCCGAGCAGCTGTCGGCGCAGGAGGAGGCGGCGCCCGAGCAGGAGGAGGTGGCGCAGGAGGAGGCGGCGCCTGAGCAGCAGTCGGCGCAGCCAATCTGGCCCGAGCAGCACGCGGCGTGCCACTCGTTCGAAACATGGCGCGACGAGGAGGCGTTCCGCCGTGTCCGCGCTGGCCTCGAGGAGGCGGCGGCAATGGCCGAGGCTGCCGCTGTTCGGGCATCCTTGGAGACCCAACAGAGGGAGGAGGCGGAGCGCCAGGACTACCAGCAGCTCGCCGCGAACGCGGCGTCAGATGAGCAGCAGGCCCTCGTCGCGCGGTACGAGAGCGAGCTGCACCAGGTTGTTCTGCAGAGCGCGAGGCGCAACCGCCCTCCCTCCGAGCAGGCGCAGCTGCACCGGATGCGGATGCAAGGCAGAGCGGAGCGGCGCTTGCTCGCTACGCCGGCGAACCCATCGCCAAGCGACCCATCGCCCTCCGCCGAGAGCGACCACGAGGCTGACCCCTCCAACACCTCCAACATGCCGGCCTACGACGACCGCGAGGAGGACGACGATGAAGAGGACGACGCCTAGGAGAAGGGCGACGACCAGGCCGGGCGATCGCGGCGAGCCTCGGCATGCCATAGTTTTTTTAACATTTTTAGTTAAATTATGTCGTCTTTCTGTAAAAATATCGTCGAATCTATGAATTTGCGCCTATTTCAACGAGTTCGCCGTTTTTGAATTAATTTGGGCCGAGACTTGGGCTGGGGGCGACTGGAAACCGTGCCCCCAGGTTCTAGATTAGCGCCGTTTGGCGCCGCGGCGCCACCAAAACAGCACCGTTTTGGGCCCTGGGGGCGACACGGCTGGAGATGCCCTTAGGATGTTGTAATTTCAAAATAAATATTCATGCATTCATGCACCAGATGCAGTTGATGAAACATAGTAATGCACGATCCTTACAATTAATTACGAGTATAGGCAGGAGGGGCCGTCATCGGTGAGGGGGAGCAACGACAATGGTCGGTCTTGAACTAGGATCCACGAAATTAAAATTGGTTCATGGAGGGTTCGCCGAAAGCGGCGTCTTAAGGTGTGACAACCAAGCTCGTCGTCTTAAATCCATCACGTTTATCAAGACTAGGTGGACAATGTGACCACCAAAGTGGTCATCTTGACAAACATGAGAAGTGGCAATATAGATGCACCGTTAGGATGTGTGACCCCCGTTGCAACGCACGGGCACATTTGCTAGTATATAATGAAAACCAAGCTCCAATAGAGTCACGGACGACTGTTGAACTCTGCAACAAACTTTACAAAACCAAAGAGGAACAAAAAATATTTTTGGGTTTTTCAATTAAAACAAGAACAGAAAGAGAACAAGCAAACAAAGCAAAATATTTTTGGATTTTTGAATATTAAATTGCAACTTAAAGATAAAGCAAACCAACAAAATAAACAAAATAAGAAAACAAAAAGAAGCAACAGAAATATTTTTGGTCTTTTTGTGTTTTGGAAAGCGAAAACAAAACAATAAAAACAAAGAGAAATGAAAGAAACGAAAACAAACAAAAGAAACAAAGAGAAACTAAAACGAACGAAAGAAAAGAAAACATGGATATACAAAGAACCGACTGAATCATGATATATAAATGAGTGTGATGTCGGTATACCTCCCCCAAGCTTAGAATTTTGGCCTAAGTGGAGATCAATCACCATGGGGACCAAGAGGTGCCGCCCCCGTAATACGCCGAGGAGGAAGCCTCCTCCTGATATGTGCTCGAGGACGCGCCGGTGTACTTCGTGTTGTGGTCCTCGGGAGGCGCGTCTCGCCTCTCCTGCTGTCGGTAAAACTCCATGGTGCTCAGATGCTCGTCTACCTGCTCCTTGGAGAGCGACCATGGTGACATGTCAATCTTAAACAAAACAGGCTGCGGCAAAGTAACTTTTCGCTCCTCTCCATCCATATATAAAACTCTATACACTAAACGTTCATTAGTAGAGTTAGCAGTGACAAATTGTTGGGACTTCAAGGCAGCAAGGTTAAGCCTACATGGAGCAATTATTTCATCATTGGGGTTAATGGAAACATGTAAAGCAGCCGCTACTCGTGTAGCAATAATACCCCCAAAAAATAGGCCCAGAAGCAGCAAGGCAGCGTGCAACAAGTGCACCAAGGTTATACTTCGTGCTATGGTTCAGTGCAGCATCAATAAAAGCAAGGTGGTAACTAGAAATGTTGCTAGTGTTCTCCCTACCAAGGATACTAGTTGTAAGATAATAAGTAAAATATCTAAGAGCAGGAAGTTGAATGTTCCTTATCTTCCCACGCTGGGATGAGCGACCATCATCGTTGGTGATCTCTCGGTAGAGCCCCTGGAGGTCTACCGGTCTAACTTGAATCCTGCTCGTTGTCCCGGTGGCGTTGATACCTATAATAGTAAAAAAATACACCAAGGACAAAGACATAGGTCTACTATATAACTTGAATGCAACAATTGGACCATATCCAGTGTTCTGAAATTTAAAGCTCTTAACAAAAGCTTTTGTGAGTGTGGCATACTGAGGGCTTTTGTCCTTCAAAAAGGTGGTGAGACCAACTCTTTCAATAAGCATATGGAAGTCATCTAATAAACCTGCATTTCTTAAAAATTTATTGCAAGGAAAGCTAGATGGGTGAACAATACCATCATCTCCTTCATTGTCAATAGTCGATGCAATAACGTCTTCATTATACGATAGCCTCGCTGAAGTGGATGAGCGTGAGGGCCGTGTCCTTCTAGGAGCATCACTCCTAAATATCTCTCCAAAATTATAACTATCCATCTCTGAAATTTTTCAGCAATCATCATAAAATTAATTTCAAGAAACTATAAGGTGGAGACTACCATAGGGACTTATATGAGAGCTAAACATACATCAAAAATATATTATTTCTACTCAAATCAAGCATGCAAACTCACATAAGCTGTCACCTACAATACCAAAATACTCAAGAAATACTTCACTAAATAAAATTCTACTTGGATCATCGGAGGAGTCACATACCGGAGATCAAACACACCAAAAATCAGCACAAATGATGGGATGAAGAAGGAGATCGAAAATCCAGAGGAAGAACGCCAAGAACACGGGATCCAGGAAATGTTTTCAATTTGGGAGGTGAGAGAGGAGACTTGGGCAGTGGAGAGAGTAAGTGGAGGGCCAGGGCACCCACACCATGTGCTGGCGCCACTAGGGGCTGGCTGCCCCACCCTGGGGTGTGCCTGAGTGGTGGATCCCCCTGGGGTCTCCCAGGTGGCTTTCTGCCTCATTTTTTACATAAAAATTTATTATAATTTTTCTGGAATTTTTCGAGAAACTTTACTTTTGAGGTATTTCCAGAATTTTAATAATTAATAAAAAACGGGAAAACGAAAGTGAAAACGTGGAAAACAAAACCAAAACCAGCACTACAGAGGTTCTATGACATTCTAATGAAAGAATACCCAAGGAAAACAAAGGTGGTACTGGTGAAAACAAAAGTATGGGTGGAGAAAACATGCATAACCTCAGTAATCAAGGTGAAAACATCAGGAAAACATGCATAATGATGGTGGAAAACATGATTGTACTCAAGTAGCAATGTAATAACAAAAGTAAACATGGTGAAAACATAATGGGAAAGGTGAAAACAAAGTGGAAACATTGCTCTCTTCATTTAAAATCATTTTGTTAACAAGGGTGATCAAGTCTTGCTACCAAAATAATTTTCTATGAAACAAAATTTTGTTTCTCACTAAATACTCATGTTATCTCAACCTTGATAGACATAGTCCCAATCATAATAATTTCGTATTCTTTGGGTGGCTTTGTAATAGGACAATAAAAATCTCTAATCTTGATGGTCTCAATATTTTCAATGGAATTTAGACCATATTTTCTATCAATATTCTTGGGAAAATAAACAGTGTGCTCTTTATCATTAACATTAAAAGTAACTTTTCCTTGATTGCAATCGATAACAGCCCCTGAAGTATTAAGAAAAGTTCTTCCAAGAATAATAGACATATTATCATCTTCAGGCATTTCCAACACAACAAAGTCAGTTAATATCAGACAATTATTAGCAACTTGAACAGGAACACCCTCACATATACCCACAGGAATATCAGTAGACTTATCAGCCATTTCCAAAGATATATCAGTTGGTATCAATTTTTCTAGGAGGAGTCTTTTATAGAGAGTAAAAGGCATGACACTAACTCCAGCTCCTAAATCACACAAAGCAGTTCTAACATAATTATTTTTAATAGAACAGGGAATAGTTGGTATACCAGGATCTAGAAGCTTCTCACAAACCTTGCCATTAAAAGAGTAATTAGGAAGCATAGTGGAGATTTCCTCATTAGGAATCTTCCTTTTGTTAGAGACAATATCTTTCATATATTTTGCATAAGGAGGCAATTTAATAGCATCAGTTAAAGGAATTTGCAAGAACAAAGGTTTCATCCATTCACAAAACTTGTTATAATGTTCTTATTCCTTAGATTTGTGTTTCTTATTAGGAAAAGGAATTGTTTTTTGTACCCAAGGTTCTCTATCATTACCATGTTTATTAGCAATGAAATCTTCCTTAGTATACTTTGTAGTTTTAGTTTTCTTTTCAGGTTTAGCTACAGGTTCTTCTTTATCAGAAGAATCATTCTTTTCATTACCACTTTCAGTTTCAGCATCAGAGATAGATATACTATTAGGATCTTTAGCAAGTTCAAAGGATTCTACAACAGTTTTATGTTTCTTCTTCTTTTTCTTCCTAGTATGAATAGCATTATCATTAGTTTGCTGAGAATCTTGTTCAATTCTTTTAGGATGTATCTCAGGATATAAAGGATCTTGTGTCGCAATACCACTTCTAGTTCTTATTTCATAAGCATGTTTTTCTTTAGAATCATTAACTAGCAAATCTTTTTGTACTTTAGCAAGTTGATCAATTTGAGTTTGAACCATTTGAAAATGTTTGACAAGCATTTTAACATCATTAGAGGTTCTTTCTATAATACCATGCAAATTATCAATAGCTCTAGAGTTTTCCATAAAGTGATTTTGCACTCTCATATTAAAATTATCTTGCTTTATAACATAATTATCAAATTCATCTAAACATTTATCAAGAGGTTTTTTATAGGTAATATATCTACTATCAAAATATTGGAGAGAGTGTACCTCAATGGCGGATGAGTGAGTGATTGGCTTACATAATTCTTCTATAGGTGGAAGATTATTTACATCTTCAGATTTAATACCCCTTTCTTTAAGAGATTTCTTGGCTTCTCTCATCACTTCATCATTTAATTCAATCATTCCCCTCTTCTTGGGTGTTGTTGTTGGTGTTGATACTGGAGTAGGGGTCGGCTCGGGCTCAATCATAGTCCAATCATCATGATTTTGGCTTATTTTAGCCATTAATTCCGCGGCTTCTTCTGGAGTTCTTTGCCTGAAAACACAACCAGCACAACTATCCAGGTATGTCCTAGATTCAACTATTAGTCCATTATTGAATATATCGAGAAGTTTATTATTTTCTAGCTTATGCCCAGGTGTAGTCCTAACTAAAGAGCAGAACCTTGCCCAAGATACAGGCAATTTCTCTTCTTCCAATTGCTTGAAATTAAATATATTTTGTAAAGTAGCATGTTGAGCACTAGCAGGAAAATATTTCTGAAAGAAAGCATTAACCAAACCAATAGGACTATCAATAGATCCAGGAGACAAATTGTTGAACCAAGTTTTAGCTTCATCTTTTAATGAGAAAGGGAATATTTTAGTAACAAAATAGCTACGTTTCTTAAGATCATCAGAGAATAAACTACTAAAAGAGGAGATCTCATTCATATGTTTCATAGCACTTTCATTTTCAGTACCACAAAAAGGTTCTTTCTCAACAATATATATAAGATAAATCAAGAGAGAAATCATAATCCTTATCCCTAATATTAATGGGAGAAGTGAATATGATAAAGCATCCAAGCACTAAGTAACCATAGGCATGTGTTCCGTAAATAGTCTTACGTGCTCACAATGAGAACTTGCACAACATCTTTTGTCCTACCAGCCCGTTTTCAGTGGGGCCTCAAGGGAACTACTGGTAATTAATATGTTCGTTTCAACAGAACACCGAAGCAAAGCATTGACACTCCGTGAACACATGTGATCCTCACATCACAGCCATCCCCTCCGGTTGTCCCAATTTCTGTCACTTCGTGGCCTCGGGTTCCGGACAACAATGTGTGTAAACAACTTGCAGGTATGATCAAGAAATAATAATTATCATCCTGATTCAATAACATGTTCAGATCTGAGAACATGTGTCGCACCCGGACTTCTAGAGGATACTCGCAGTTCCGTTGAACAGTAGTGGATTGGATTACGGGGCTTACCGGCACCCGCATCTCTTACGAGTAGGCCAACACACGTATGTGTGACAACCAACCCCTATCTGTTCATCGTCTACGTAAACCATCCCATAGAAATCAGGATACTACCATTGACGTACTTCATAGAATGCACACATGGTACGTCAACGGCGTTTAACAGAATGATAGCACAACATATCTCTAAGACACAAAAGATGGAAATAAGTTGCAAATGGCTCTCATTAGAGCAGAGATAGCAAATACAATCATTCAGAGGACACATGTCCCAACAATACATCATTACATCACAGCGGAAGCATTCAACAGGTCTGAGTACAGACAAAATCCAAATAGGCTTAAGAAGCCGGAAACGAAAAGACGGAGCCCATCCACGAAGTCTCGGATCCTGCCCAGGTCCGCTATCTACTCGTCAGCAGCCTCGTCGTACTCCACGTAGTAGCCACCAAGGGGATCCTCGGAAACGTAGTCTGCGGAAACCACAGCCCCAAAGGGGTCAGTACATAAACGTACTGGCAAGCAAGACTCACAGTTCACCAAAGTGTAACCCGTCAACACCAAGCACAGATGCTTTGGGTTCAACGGAAGAAAGGGGATATAAAAGATGCTGCAACTGGCTGCTCTAACCAACTACAGAGTTACTACCACTTCCGGCTAACAGAAAGAAGATAAGATAGCGTATCGTAACCAACTACAACTAACTCCAAACAAACCCATCCTGGATCTCGCCCCTTATCCAAAGAAGAGATCCGAGGATAACTCACACAGTTGGATTAATGATGGTTCAGGTTATTGTGTCAATAAACCTATTACTAGTCAAGTTATCACTAGTTAGGTGTAAGTTGTCTGAGTACTTGTTAGCCAGTACTTTCACCAAGTCGTCACATGACCGCGGACAACACGGCTTCTCGAGAAGATTCATCCCTGCAGGGTGTGCTCCAGTACCCGTACACACTCAAGCCACCAACTAAAACTCAGGTTGGCTTGACACGACTCGAACCATCTCTACAGCCTGTCCTAGGAGCCACGGAGCTATAAGGTCCCAGCCACGCAGCCGAATACTCAGCGCAAGTGTGCAAAACTCCCGCAGGACGCAACACCCCGGCAATACAGGCCTCGCCCTATATGTGTGCGTCATCATCATCATCACTAACCATGGGAGCGACCCATTTATGCGTATGAGCCAAATGGAACACCCGAACTAAGTGTGGCTCTTCGGACAAACTGCGGATCAGATCAAAGCCGAGGGGGGTTCCATACCACCACCCGGATGCGGTGAGCACGCTCATCATGGATCGGTAGACAAGACCCTTTTCCTAATTAGGGTCGACACTAGCAGGCCTCAAAACCACGCCGGGCCTCCTGCCGGTGCCTTAACATCAAATTATTATTACCCATAACATTAACAGGTTGATTGTTTAACGAGCCCCAGAACAATAATAGAATATGATAACAGAAAGTAACGGGTAACAGACTCGAGCAGAAACAACCCTAAGCATGCTAGTAAGACACGGGCTCAAACAACGGGGTTATAGGACTGGAGGTGAGGCAATATCATGGTTTCAGGGTATCATGTGATAGGATCGTAACAGAAGCAACGATACATATGGCTAGCAGAAATAGACAACGGAAAAGTATCGGTAACCAATGTTGAAAGGAACACAGTGGTTCATGTGAGTCATAACTTGCCTGCAAACCCAGTAGCCTGGTACTGAGCTAGATCCTCAGAAGGGGTGTCGTAAGGATCGTCGGTCTCAACGTCGTCGTCTAACCGGGAAGAAGCAAACAGACAATGCAGAAAGGGTAGACAATCAATATCATGGCATAGTGCACAATCATGGGGATGATGCATGTCATGTTAATAGTTGCATCAAAATAAACTAGTTGACATGGTAACACAAATTAAATGGACACATATGCAATTTTGAGTTGCATATGAAAAGCCCATGAATTTTGGGTTAGATTATTTGTTTTCCAACTAATCAACAGATGAAGGTGAATTAGTATGATGCATGGATGAGGAAAACAACAAAATAACAACAATAGAACCAATTTAAAATAGGGTTTACCAATCTAGAAATTTATTTATTAATTTAGGGGATTTTTGGTTCCTTAAAGGGATTACACAAAATAGTTGTTGTTTTCACCAATTTAAATTGTGCAAAACAAATAACAAAATTCATATTTGAAAAGAACACACAATTTTAGGTGGATTACATGTTTCAAATATTGAAAAAGGAATTAGGATGAATTTATTATGACTTAAACAATATTAAACAAGTTTTAGATGAATTTAAAACAAGTTTGAATTTAATTTGAATTTTTATTTGTTCACACATAAATTCAAATTCACATTTGAAAAGTTTATGCTTTGATGGTTTGGAAACATATTTTGCATGTTCAAAAATAATTTTATTTGAGCAAGTTATGATTTTATCAAATTTAAATGAATTAAACAAGGATTAAATTATTTAAGCAATTTTAATTATTCAAATCATGAAAAAAAATTAATATTTGAATTGGTGGTTCAAAATGGTATGGAAAACATATTTTATTTGTATGATTTGGATTAATAATGAATTAGTTATGGATTTTAGCAAATTGCAATTGAATTATTTGAATTCAAATTTGAATTGCATTTTGAAAATTCAAAACAGAAAACAAATGCTATAGATAGATAGACAATTTAATTTAGAGCAGTGCACATATTTTATTTTTATTAATTGGAGTTACAAAATAGAAGTTATTCATTTTTTAAGTTTAGGGGCCAAACTGTAATAAAAACTGGACTTAAATTAAGGAAAAGGGCCGAAAATAGCAACTGCACCACGCAGTGAGCAGACCCAGCCACTGACAGTGGGGCCAGCGCCACTTTGGCGCTTAGGTGGATGGCTAGGAGGTGATGTGGCTGCACGGGTCAATGACGCGCGGGTCCCGCGCGGTTGCGCGCAGAGGGGAAAAAATTGGGGCGAAAAATCGCGCCCCGCGGGACTCGATCCCGGGTGCTAGCGCTTGGGCGCACGGGGCTGGACCAGTTGGGCTGCGAACGGTTCCTTGACAGGATAGGAGCAGGTTTGGTTATAAGGTGTATTTCGCGTGGCTAACTGAATCTAACTGAATCTGTTATGTGCGTGCAGGTGCAGGCGCGGTCGCTGCCAGCGACAGAGGGCAGTTGCCCGCCGGCGGCCGTGGCGTGCTCGCGGGCGCGGCCCGTGCTTGCTGGTGCGGCGTGCTGGGTGCGGTGCGGGCTCGTGCGGAGGGCCACGAGGGCAGGGAGAGGAGAGAGCGAGGAGGAGGTGCGGGCTCACCTTGCTGTCGAGATGGAGGGAGCGGTGGCGAACGGTGGGGAAGCCGGCGATGGCGGCGGAGCTCCGGCGATCCTCGAGGAAGGCCGAGGCCACGGCGAGGAAGAGGGCGGCGTGCCGTTTCCGTTCCCGGCCCAAGCGCGGCCGGGCAGGCACCGTGGCGCCGGCGGCGAGCCGGAGAGGGCAGCGGTGATGGAGCTCTCGGGGAGGATACAGAGAAGGGAGGAGGAGCAGCGAGAGAGAGAGGGAGAAGAGCTGCGGCGCTCGAGGGAGAAGGAGGGAGGTGAGGAATTAGGGTAGGAGGGGGGACTCGAGTTCTTAAGGGGGAGGTGGAGCACGGGATCGCCGTTGCCTGCGTCTGATGCCGACGTGGGCAGGCTAGATTGCCTGCCGTACGAAGGTAGAAGACGATGGGGGGGTACCAGGCCTTCGGGGCAGTTGGCTGGCCCAAATGGGCTGCAGGCCCTATTCCCCCTCTCCTTCTTTTGCTTTTATCTTTTCTGTTTATTAATTTTTTTTTTGCAGATTTGAGAAAAGAGAGAAAACAAATGGTGTTAGGGTTTAGCAAAATTTGGGACAATGTTTTTATTGATTAAGTTTTGTAATAGCATCAAGTACCCACTTTGGTTTCTCCAAAAAAATTTAAATAGGTTGCTTGTTGAAAAATTAAATGAATTGAGCCATTTGTGGTATCAAAATAAATAAATGAAACTTAGCCAATTTAAAGATTTTGATTCCAAGTTTTAGTGGAACAATTTGTTTGTTTGTTTGTGGTTTTTTATTTGACACAAGTAACATAACAAGTATGAACCACAATTGAATTTTTGTTTTGGAATTCAAATAGAAATCAGATGGAAACAGATGCAAACAATGCAAAGAATATGATGACATGATGCAAAGCAATAATAAACATCTAGGGGGAGATTTTCATACTTGGGATGTTACAAAACGCCCCCCCTTGAAGGAATCGCGCCCCGAGATTCCTACTGAGAAGAGAAAAGGTCCGGATACTTCTTGCAAAGATCCTCTTCGGTCTCCCACGTTGCCTCTTTATCGGAATGATGCGACCATTGCACTTTCAAGAACTTGGTGCTCTTGTTGCGAGTCTTACGCTCGGTCTCATCGAGAATTCGAACAGGGTGCTCCTCATAAGATAGATCTTCTTGCAGTTCAATGGAATCATGATCAACTGCACGATCTGGATCTTTGAAACACTTCTTGAGCTGTGACACGTGAAACACATCGTGCACCTTGGATAGTTTTTCTGGAAGTTCGAGACGATAGGCATTTTCCGCACGCCTTGAGAGAATGTTGAACGGACCAATGTATCTCGGTGCCAGCTTTCCTTTCACACCAAAACGATGAGTGCCTTTGAGGGGAGTTACACGGAGATATGCCTTGTCACCAGGTGCATAGATCATATCCCTGTGCTTGCTGTCATAGTAGCTTTTCTGACAAGACTGAGCAATCTTGAGATTGTCACGAATGATTCGAACTTTCTCTTCGGCTTCCTTAACAATGTCAGGGCCTAAGAGTGAACGTTCACCAGCTCCAGACCAATTGATTGGACTCCTGCATCTGCGGCCATAGAGTGCTTCAAACGGTGCCATGCCTAGGCTTGCCTGGAAGCTGTTGTTGTAGGAGAATTCAGCATATGGAAGGCATTCCTCCCATTTCATGCCAAAGGATAGACCACATGCTCTGAGCATATCCTCGAGAATCTGATTGACTCTTTCGACTTGCCCTTGCGACTGAGGGTGATAAGCTGTGCTGAACAGAAGTTTGGTGCCCAATGCTTCTTGAAAACTCTTCCAGAAATGAGAAGTGAATATGCTTCCACGGTCTGAGCTTATTTCCAAAGGAACACCATGAAGAGGAACAATCCTTGTTGTGTAGAGCTCTGCTAACTGGCTAGCTGAGATTGTTTCTTTGACAGCAAAGAAGTGAGCTACTTTAGTGAGACGATCAATAACAACGAAGATTGCATCGTTGCCCCTCTTGGACTTTGGAAAACCAGTGACGAAGTCCATTTCAATCATGTCCCACTTCCACTCTGGAATTTTCAGAGGTTGGAGAAGGCCGGCTGTTTTCTGATGAACTGCCTTAACACGTTGACAAACGTCCCTTTCAGAAACGTATTGAGCAATTTCACGTTTCATGCCAGACCACCAATACAGCGTCTTGAGATCCTGGTACATCTTTGTACTTCCAGGGTGTATGGAAAGAGGAGTTTCATGAGCCTCCTTGAGAATAACATCTTTGAGACTTTGAACTTGAGGAACCGCAATGCGTCCTTCGAAGAACACAGTTCCCTTGTCATCAATTGAGAAGCACTCATACTTCACATTGCCTGCTTTGATGTTATTTGCGATCTTCTTGATCTCAGCATCACGAAGTTGTTCAGAACGAATCTTATCCTCGAGAGTTGGACTAGCTGTCAAGTTTGCAAGATAACCTTGAGGAACAAGACCAAGGTTCAGCTTCTGGAATTCTTCATGAAGTGGAGGTTGGCTTTCCATGATCATGAGATTATTGCAATACGACTTGCGACTGAGAGCATCGGCCATAACATTAGCCTTGCCTGGAGTGTAAGAAATGGTAAGATCAAAGTCTTTGATCTTTTCAATCCATCTCATTTGCCTGAGGTTTAGATCTGGTTGAGTGAAGATGTATTTCAGACTCTTATGATCGGAAAAGATTTCAGTGCGATTACCCAACAAGTATTGCCTCCATTTCTTGAGGGCAAACACAACTGCTGCAAGTTCAAGGTCATGTGTGGGATAATTGAGCTCATGTGCATTCAACTGACGTGAAGCATAAGCCACAACTTGACGTTCTTGCATAAGAACTGCTCCTAGACCTTGGAGAGAAGCATCACAGAATATCTGGAAAGGTTTGGTAGTATCTGGGCCAACCAGAACTGGTGTAGAAGTGAGTTTAGTCTTGAGGAGGTTGAAACTTTCATCACATTGTGGAGACCAAACGAACTTCTTGTCCTTCTTTGTGAGATCAGTGAGAGGTTTGGCAATCTTGGAGAAGTTTTGGACGAAACGACGGCAATAGCTAGCCAAGCCAAGAAAACTTCTGACTTGCTTCACCGTCTTAGGAGGTTTCCAATCAACAATTGCCTTAACCTTTTTTGGATCAATGGCTATGCCCTTGGCAGAGATGACATGACCCAGATAAGCAACTTCTGGAATCCAGAACTCACATTTGGAGAACTTGGCATATAGACGATGCTCGCGAAGCTTCATGAGAGTGAGACGAAGATGTTCTCCATGCTCTTCCTCGGATTTTGAGTAGACAAGAATATCATCAAGATATACCACAACGAACTTGTCGGGGTATTCATGGAAGACAGAATTCATGAGTCGAGAGAATGTCGCCGGTGCATTGGTGAGACCAAAGGACATGACGGTGTATTCATATAGACCGTACCGAGTGGTGAAAGCTGTCTTTGGAATATCTTCCTTTCTGATCTTTATTTGATGGTAACCCATCCTCAAGTCCAGCTTGGAGAATATTGAGGCTCCAGCAGGTTGATCAAAAAGATCATCGATACGAGGAATTGGATACTTGTTTTTGATGGTTTTCTCGTTGAGAGGACGATAGTCAACCACGAGTCTCTTTGTTTGATCCTTCTTCACAACGAACAGAGTTGGGCAACCCCAAGCCGAGGAACTAGGTTGAATGTAACCTTTCTCCATGTACATATCGATTTGCTCCTTCAACAACTTCAGTTCAGGAGGAGCTATCTTGTATGGATGCTTGGAGATTGGAGTAGTGCCTGGTTCAAGTTCGATGACGAACTTAACTGCTCTGTTAGGAGGCATTCCTGGCAATTCTTCTGGAAAGACATCAGGGAATTCACAAACCACCGGAATAGTTTCAATAGATGGTAGAGGATTTGCATTGAGAGTGTAGAGTTGAGCAACTGGATTTTCAGCATGGAAGTAGACTATCAGGCCAGAAGGGTGTGTGATTTTGACAGACTTAGCAGGACAATCAATGACTGCTTTGTTGGCTACCAGCCAATCCATCCCAAGAATGACATCAATATCTGAAGAGTGGAGAGCTATCAGAGATGCCTGGAATGGAAGGTTTCCAATTGTGATCTCGATGTTCTGGCTAACTTTATTGCTTTGCCAGCTAGATCCCGGTGATTTCACTAGGAGAGGGATAGACAACTGTTCGAAGTTGATTCCACTGTTGTTTGCAAAGCATTGAGAGATGAAAGAGTGTGAAGCACCAGAATCGAACAAGACTTTAGCACGAAACGATTTCACAAGAAGTGTGCCCATTACAACCTCTGGAGATTCTTCTGCTCCCTGGGCCTTGACATGGTTCGCCCTCACAGTTCTCAAGACAGACTTGTTCCTGTTGCGGGGCCTAGGCGAAGAAGTGTGTACCATCACATGATTGACCTTAGAGATAGGTAGTGATGGTAGCTTGTTCTGCGGGCACTTGTAGGAGTAGTGTCCTGATAGACCGCACTTGAAGCATGTACTAGCAGAACGAGGAGTTGTTGGACTTGGCTGAGATGTAGCACCTCCTAAGGATACCACTGGGGTGGGAGGGAGGGCAAGAAATCCTGCCGGGCTTGGCAAGCAGATGGTCGGTGTTGGAGTGGTATATGGAACCCAAACTCTTCGTTTTTGTGGAGGCATGATAGCTTTTGAGAGATTGGCCTGTTCACGAGAGTGCTTACGAGATTCCTCAACCAACTTGCGCCCATGCTCTTCATTTAGAGCGATGTTGATGAGGTCCTCAAAATTCTTGGCCTTGACGTTGGTGAGAGCATACTTGTGTTCCGGGTTGAGACCCCTGCGGAACTTTGCCATCTTTCTCGCTTCCGTGGAGATTTCATCTCCGACGTAGCGAGCCAGACGATTGAACTCTCTTTGGTATTCAAGAACGTCCAAATTGCCTTGTGTGAAAGAATAGAATTCCTCACGCATTTTCTCCATGAGACCATCGGGAATGTGATGGCGCACGAAGGCTTGCTTGAAATCCTCCCATGTGATTGCCACACTAGAACCTCTCATTTCTTGGAAATTCTCCCACCAAGACATGGATTGTCCACGGAGAAGGTAGGTCACGTAAGGAACACGGTCCTCGTCAGCCACATGAGCTACCACAAGAGTACTGTTCATTTCACGGAGCCAGTCATCAGCATCCAATGGCTCGGAGGAGTTATCAAACGTGCGCGGATTGAGCTCAAGGAACTCCCGAATAGACACCCGGGCGTTGCCATTACTCCCAAGGTCTTGGTTCTGCTGCATCTGCTTTATAACTTGTGTCATCTGAGACAGCACTTTCCCCATCTCAGGTGGTAGTGTGGGTTCTTCGTCACCACTTTCCATCCTGAAGAGGATACCAAGATTAACACACTAACCGGATAACAAAATCCAATATAAGTGCTTAAAAGGATTACTTCAGACGGTAAGTCGACAGCATAGAACAAGGATGGAGGTTAACAACGGATCAACAGATAAGTTGTTACAACGGAAGAGAAGATTTATGAAGGACGATATCGAAGCAACAACTGGGAAACAGGAAACCACAAACACCTGAGGTACTACGGAGAGAACCCATCCGGGCTTCTAAAGGATCAATATCTACTGCTTAAGGAATATAGGATCTGCTTCCGGGGCTTACACGCCTCCGTTCTCAATCGTGAGTAGGCAACATGATAAATCATGTCACAACCACCTCCATTCCTATGGTCTAGTAGATATAACCATCCTCGAGAAACCAGGATACGTGAAACCCTAACTTGAAAGTTTAGATGAGAAGGGAAAAACAACGTTGCACTTCCTTACCAGAAAAGGGAGGGTGGGTGGGGAAAGAAATAAAATGGCAGAATTCCTACTCTCACGTTTCATTTTCCTATATAGCTACAAAATAGTTTCTAGACTCAACTGCGACCAGTAAAAGGGATCCTACAGGCAGACAGGCTCTGATACCATTTGTCGCACCCGGACTTCTAGAGGATACTCGCAGTTCCGTTGAACAGTAGTGGATTGGATTACGGGGCTTACCGGCACCCGCATCTCTTACGAGTAGGCCAACACACGTATGTGTGACAACCAACCCCTATCTGTTCATCGTCTACGTAAACCATCCCATAGAAATCAGGATACTACCATTGACGTACTTCATAGCATACACACATGGTACGTCAACGGCGTTTAACAGAATGATAGCACAACATATCTCTAAGACACAAAAGATGGAAATAAGTTGCAAATGGCTCTCATTAGAGCAGAGATAGCAAATACAATCATTCAGAGGACACATGTCCCAACAATACATCATTACATCACAGCGGAAGCATTCAACAGGTCTGAGTACAGACAAAATCCAAATAGGCTTAAGAAGCCGGAAACGAAAAGACGGAGCCCATCCACGAAGTCTCGGATCCTGCCCAGGTCCGCTATCTACTCGTCAGCAGCCTCGTCGTACTCCACGTAGTAGCCACCAAGGGGATCCTCGGAAACGTAGTCTGCGGAAACCACAGCCCCAAAGGGGTCAGTACATAAACGTACTGGCAAGCAAGACTCACAGTTCACCAAAGTGTAACCCGTCAACACCAAGCACAGATGCTTTGGGTTCAACGGAAGAAAGGGGATATAAAAGATGCTACAACTGGCTGCTCTAACCAACTACAGAGTTACTACCACTTCCGGCTAACAGAAAGAAGATAAGATAGCGTATCGTAACCAACTACAACTAACTCCAAACAAACCCATCCTGGATCTCGCCCCTTATCCAAAGAAGCGATCCGAGGATAACTCACACAGTTGGATTAATGATGGTTCAGGTTATTGTGTCAATAAACCTATTACTAGTCAAGTTATCATTAGTTAGGTGTAAGATGTCTGAGTACTTGTTAGCCAGTACTTTCACCAAGTCGTCACATGACCGCGGACAACACGGCTTCTCGAGAAGATTCATCCCTGCAGGGTGTGCTCCAGTACCCGTACACACTCAAGCCACCAACTAAAACTCAGGTTGGCTTGACACGACTCGAACCATCTCTACAGCCTATCCTAGGAGCCACGGAGCTATAAGGTCCCAGCCACGCAGCCGAATACTCAGCGCAAGTGTGCAAAACTTCCGCAGGACGCAACACCCCAGCAATACAGGCCTCGCCCTATATGTGTGCGTCATCATCATCATCAGTAACCATGGGAGCGACCCATTTATGCGTATGAGCCAAATGGAACACCCGAACTAAGTGTGGCTCTTCGGACAAACTGCGGATCAGATCAAAGCCGAGGGGGGTTCCATACCACCACCCGGATGCGGTGAGCACGCTCATCATGGATCGGTAGACAAGACCCTTTTCCTAATTAGGGTCGACACTAGCAGGCCTCAAAACCACGCCGGGCCTCCTGCCGGTGCCTTAACATCAAATTATTATTACCCATAACATTAACAGGTTGATTGTTTAACATCGAGCCCCAGAACAATAATAGAATATGATAACAGAAAGTAACGGGTAACAGACTCGAGCAGAAACAACCCTAAGCATGCTAGTAAGACACGGGCTCAAACAACGGGGTTATAGGACTGGAGGTGAGGCAATATCATGGTTTCAGGGTATCATGTGATAGGATCGTAACAGAAGCAACGATACATATGGCTAGCAGAAATAGATAACGGAAAAGTATCGGTAACCAATGTTGAAAGGAACACAGTGGTTCATGTGATTGATAACTTCCCTGCAAACCCAGTAGCCTGGTACTGAGCTAGATCCTCAGAAGGGGTGTCGTAAGGATCGTCGGTCTCAACGTCGTCGTCTAACCGAGAAGAAGCAAACAGACAATGCAGAAAGGGTAGACAATCAATATCATGGCATAGTGCACAATCATGGGGATGATGCATGTCATGTTAATAGTTGCATCAAAATAAACTAGTTGACATGGTAACACAAATTAAATGGACACATGTGCAATTTTGAGTTGCATATGAAAAGCCCATGAATTTTGGGTTAGATTATTTGTTTTCCAACTAATCAACAGATGAAGGTGAATTAGTATGATGCATGGATGAGGAAAACAACAAAATAACAACAATAGAACCAATTTAAAATAGGGTTTACCAATTTAGAAATTTATTTATTAATTTAGGGGATTTTTGGTTCCTTAAAGGGATTACACAAAATAGTTGTTGTTTTCACCAATTTAAATTGTGCAAAACAAATAACAAAATTCATATTTGAAAATAACACACAATTTTAGGTGGATTACATGTTTCAAATATTGAAAAAGGAATTAGGATGAATTTATTATGACTTAAACAATATTAAACAAGTTTTAGATGAATTTAAAACAAGTTTGAATTTAATTTGAATTTTATTTGTTCACACATAAATTCAAATTCACATTTGAAAAGTTTATGCTTTGATGTTTTGGAAACATATTTTGCATGTTCAAAAATAATTTTATTTGAGCAAGTTATGATTTTATCAAATTTAAATGAATTAAACAAGGATTAAATTATTTAAGCAATTTTAATTATTCAAATCATGAAACAAAATTTATATTTGAATTGGTGGTTCAAAATGGTATGGAAAACATATTTTATTTGTATGATTTGGATTAATAATGAATTAGTTATGGATTTTAGCAAATTGCAATTGAATTATTTGAATTCAAATTTGAATTGCATTTTGAAAATTCAAAACAGAAAACAAATGCTATAGATAGATAGACAATTTAATTTAGAGCAGTGCACATATTTTATTTTTATTAATTGGAGTTATAAAATAGAAGTTATTCATTTTTTAAGTTTAGGGGCCAAACTGTAATAAAAACTGGACTTAAATTAAGGAAAAGGGCCGAAAATAGCAACTGCACCACGCAGTGAGCAGACCCAGCCACTGACAGTGGGGCCAGCGCCACTGTGGCGCTTAGGTGGATGGCTAGGAGGTGATGTGGCTGCACGGGTCAATGACGCGCGGGTCCCGCGCGGTTGCGCGCAGAGGGGAAAAAATTGGGGCGAAAAATCGCGCCCCGCGGGACTCGATCCCGGGTGCTAGCGCTTGGGCGCACGGGGCTGGACCAGTTGGGCTGCGAACGGTTCCTTGACAGGATAGGAGCAGGTTTGGTTATAAGGTGTATTTCGCGTGGCTAACTGAATCTAACTGAATCTGTTCTGTGCGTGCAGGTGCAGGTGCGGTCGCTGCCAGCGACAGAGGGCAGTTGTCCGCCGGCGGTCGTGGCGTGCTCGCGGGCGCGGCCCGTGCTTGCTGGTGCGGCGTGCTGGGTGCGGTGCGGGCTCGTGCGGAGGGCCACGAGGGCAGGGAGAGGAGAGAGCGAGGAGGAGGTGCGGGCTCACCTTGCTGTCGAGATGGAGGGAGCGGTGGCGAACGGTGGGGAAACCGGCGATGGCGGCGGAGCTCCGGCGATCCTCGGGGAAGGTCGAGGCCACGGCGAGGAAGAGGGCGGCGTGCCGTTTCCGTTCCCGGCCCAAGCGCGGCCGGGCGGGCACCGTGGCGCCGGCGGCGAGCCGGAGAGGGCGGCGGTGATGGAGCTCTCGGGGAGGATACAGAGAAGGGAGGAGGAGCAGCGAGAGAGAGAGGGAGAAGAGCTGCGGCGCTCGAGGGAGAAGGAGGGAGGTGAGGAATTAGGGTAGGAGGGGGGACTCGAGTTCTTAAGGGGGAGGTGGAGCACGGGATCGCCGTTGCCTGCGTCTGATGCCGACGTGGGCAGGCTAGATTGCCTGCCGTACGAAGGTAGAAGACGATGGGGGGGTACCAGGCCTTCGGGGCAGTTGGCTGGCCCAAATGGGCTGCAGGCCCTATTCCCCCTCTCCTTCTTTTGCTTTTATCTTTTCTGTTTATTAATTTTTTTTTTTGCAGATTTGAGAAAAGAGAGAAAACAAATGGTGTTAGGGTTTAGCAAAATTTGGGACAATGTTTTTATTGATTAAGTTTTGTAATAGCATCAAGTACCCACTTTGGTTTCTCCAAAAAAAATTAAATAGGTTGCTTGTTGAAAAATTAAATGAATTGAGCCATTTGTGGTATCAAAATAAATAAATGAAACTTAGCCAATTTAAAGATTTTGATTCCAAGTTTTAGTGGAACAATTTGTTTGTTTGTTTGTGGTTTTTTATTTGACACAAAGTAACATAACAAGTATGAACCACAATTGAATTTTTGTTTTGGAATTCAAATAGAAATCAGATGGAAACAGATGCAAACAATGCAAAGAATATGATGACATGATGCAAAGCAATTATAAAAATCTAGGGGGAGATTTTCATACTTGGGATGTTACAACATGGCACTCGGGCCCAAAGTGGAAAGCATTAAGCATAACAAGTTGCAACAATGTCAATAGCACTAATAGAGGATACTAGGCACTATGCCCTAACAATAACGGCATTATTACATGAACAATCTCATCCAATCCCTACCATCCCCTTCAGCCTACAGCGGGGAATTACTCACACATGGATGGGGGAAACATGGATGGTCGATAGAGAGGCGTTAGTGATGACGATGGCGATGATCTCCTCCACTTCCCGTCCAGGCAGGGTGCCAGAATAGGAACTTCAGATCCCCGAATCGAGGTTCTGGATGGCGGTGGTGCTCTGTTGTGTTTTTGTGGAATATGACGAACCCCTCAGGTTTTAGGGTTGGAGGCTACTTGTAGTCGAAAGGAGAGTTCGAGGGGGGCTTTGGGGGGCCCACACCCTATGTTGGCGCGACCAAGGGGGACCCGCGCTAGGGGGTGTGGCCACCCTGTGGCTCTTCTCCTGGCCCCCTTCTGGCTCCCAGGGTCTTCCGGAGTGAAAACACCAATGGGGTCTTTTTTGGCAATTTCCCGAAAGTTGGTTTTTCTGCACAAAAACAAGACACCAAAGTAATTCTGCTGAAAACAGCGTTAGTCCGTGTTAGTTGTATTCAAAACACACAAGTTTAGAGGAAAACAATAAGAAAAGTGTTCGGAAAAGGAGATACGGTTTAGACGTATCAAGAGCACAGCAGCAAATTTCCCTCAGTAAGAAACCAAGGTTTAATCGACCAGTAGGAGGAAGGAGTAACTTCAGAAGGTTGAAGCAGCTGAGATGGCAGGGCGCACTACCGGTTCAGAAGCAACGTGGAACCTACACAACACAATCAAATCACTTTGCCCCAACGAAGCAGTGAGGTTGTCAATCTCACCGGTTTTGCTGAACACAAAGAGGTTAAATGTATTGTTAGGAAAACAGTATGAAAGCAGAAGATGTTTTATCAGTATGAGGAAAAAGGACCGGGGTCCACAATTCACTAGTGGTGTCTCTTCGTGAAAGATAAATAACATGTTGATTTCCCACAAGTATAGGGGGTGTATCGTAGTACTTTCGATAAATAAGAGTGTCGAACCCAACGAGGAGCAGATGGTGTTGACAAGAAGTTTCAATGAAGGAATAACTGTAAATACTGGAAAATATATTTGTAGGGTTTTTTTATATGGCATATAAATAAAGTGCGAGTAAATAAAATGCAGCAGTAATAATTGCAGAAAGTGGCCCAATCATTTCTTCAGCGAAGGACAAGCCGGTGAGTTTACTTATGATTAACAAGCGTTCTCGAGGACACATGGGAGGTTTCTCACAAGTGATTTTGTTCCATGCAGTTGAATAATGTTCGCTGTTTTGATAAGTTATGTGTCGGTGAACCTATTCTAATGTACCGTCCCATCAAAGACTAATACATACTTGTGATTATACCCCTTGCAAGCATCCGCAACTACAAGAAAGTAATTAAGAAATAAATCTAACCACAGCTTTAAACTCCGGGATCCTACGCTCCCTCGTGTAATGGTTTCCTAACGGGGGTTTAGGTTTATGTCACTCCGGCAACCCCAAAATTAGTATCCAAATACACGATGCATTCCCCTTGACCCATAAATGGTGAAGTATCATGTAGTCGATGTTCACATGACACCACTAGAAGAATAACACCAGAACTTAAATATCAAACATTAAATATTATTCAACATTACTTCACTACTAACAACTTGACTTCTCCCATGTCCTCAAGAACAACACGAACTACTCACAACACATAATATGGATCATGATCAGAGGTGATATAATGGATGATAACAATCTGGTCATAAAGTGCAAACACCAATAAATCTCACAAGCACCAACTAATAACAAGTAATCCACACCGGGAGAGAGATCTAATGCAAAATAACGATAGAGGCCCCTAATTGTTACAGCGGGATGAACATGGATGATGAGGGTGATGATGCTGGTGGTGATGATGACGATCTTGATGATGCCCGGAGTGATGACGGGGACGATGGCTGTGATTTCCCCTCTCTGGAGAGGAATTTCCCCAGCAGATTTCTCCCTGCCAGAGAGCTTTTCTCTCTCGGGTGTTTTCCGCCCCGCAGCGGCGGTGTCGTGGTGGTATCACGGCATATGCCATAGGATGGCTAAAGATCTGGGGTCGATGGACGCTGGAGGTGCTCGGGGAGGGATCACGCAGCGAGTAGCCGCGTGAGGAATGAATCAAGCACTGCAAACAACAAGATCTACCCAGGTTCAGGGCCCTCGTGTGGAGGTAAAACCCCTACTCCTGCCTTTCTCTCTTTATATGTGTGTTCTACCGAGTAGCCATAGTACAATTTGGCCTACAGCCGAGTATCCAATCTTCTCTCTACGTGAAAGTCTAACAAGTGAACCGACCCTCTCACAGAAGGGGGCAGGGCACCTTATATACTGGTGCCCAGCCGAATACATCCAAGATGAAAAGTACAGCCGGGTGTCGACATAGTGTGCACACTGCACACTTCTAGCTTCTCGCTGACAGCTTTGGCTTCCTAGTTTGTCTTGTGCTCAAAGTCGTTGTGCAAAACCAAGTCCATGACCTGTTATCACTGTCACGGCCACAGGGTAGGCCCCCTGACCTGCACCGTCCTGCTGACACCCTGGCGCGGATAAGCACGCGCTCTGTAGATGAACAGTGCGCCAGTACGGACCCAGGATACGCGGGATCCTGTATCAGAACGGCTCCTTTGACTTCTGGCCTTAGTAGGAACTCACTCCCTCTACTCGGACCACTTCCTCTACTTGGAGGAATGTAGCTTCCTTGATTCTTCCTTCTGGCCATTAGCAGGTGCGGACGGATAGCAGTCTACCGGGTAGCGAGTACCGGGTAGCCAGCTACTCAGCCAAAACTCTCCCTTGACCTTGCCTTTAGCAATTTCTTTACCCCTACTCGGGGGTAACCCCCCGACATTTGTCCCCGAAGCTGGTAGAGTCCTGCAAACTTGTTCACTGGGCTCTTCCAGCTTAAAAACAAACCTTGTCCTTGATCTGTAAGATGCCGAGTTGTGTCTCCGAATGGCCTTCAATTCTTGCTTGAATTTCTTCTTCTCCGAGTAGCACTATTTCTCTTCTCTAACGCCGAGTAAAAAGACTTAGCGAATTTTTGAACAGAATCGCGCTGTGCCAGAGCAGATCCATCTCTCCGCGTCGCTGCTGGGCACGTGTCACGCCCCCGTACCCCCGACGCCTCGGTACTTGGGATGTGACAGGCCACGCGCCCATCACTGCGACCAGGGCCCATCGGCCCGTTAGGTCACTTCAACTGCACTTATTAGCCCACGATCTAGACATGGGATTAACTGCGCCGGTTACGCGCGCAATATGCGCTGTGTGCGTTTCTAACCGGTTCGCTTCCCACGCCGCACGATCTCAATGCACGATCGATCCCACTAACTCCATTGGCAACGGCAACCCGAGGGGAGAGATAAATACCCCCTCGGTACCTCCTCCTTCTCTTTCCTGCTCACTTCCTTCTCTCGCCCCTTCGCCTCTCCGCCGCCGCCGAACACGCCGCCGCAAGTCCTTGCCGCGCCGCTGCTCTATGCGCCGCCGGAAAGCCAGAGGGCGATTTCTTCACCCATCTTGCCACTCCGATCTTCCACAAATCTTTCCTTCTCCATGGCCCGCGGAGATGATGATGGCCGCGCCGGTTGGGAGGGGTCCGATGTCACGGCGGAAGGCTGCCGATGGCTAGTCAATACCCGCCGTGTCCCTCCCGGCGTGCGGTGCGGGCATCCGAACAACGAGATCGTCCCCACGCCGGAGAAGGGCGAGTTCGTCGTCTTCCTCGCGCACTTCAAGCGGGGATTCGGCCTCCCGGTGTCAGATTTCTTCAAGGAGTTCCTCAAGAACTTCCACGCGGTGGTCTGCGAGGCGTTTCTCGGCGTGTACCGAACTATCCATAGTTGGGCACGTTATTTCTTCTTCCGGAAGCAGAGCGTCCCCAAGCCCGGAAACACGGAGAGCGCCCGCGCGATGACGAAGACGGGGGGCACCATGATGCTGCAGCGCAGCACCGGCAGCCACCCGCGCATCAAGGGACTCGATACGGTACGCAAGTGGCAGCGCTCCTTTCGTTATGTCAAGAATGTTCCCATCGAAGAAGGAGCGCCCATCCAGGACCGGATAGGTCTTCCTGAGTGGAAGAACACTTTGCCAACCCAGCAAAATTGGGGTTACAACCCGAAGAGCCTCGACGATACCATTCAGATCGAGAGGCGCCTCGCGGAGTTGAAGGAGTTGGGATTCAAGCGCGATGATCCCATCGCGTGCTGGATCTCGCGGCGAGTGCTCCCGCTCCAGCGTCGCTCCCACAAGATGTGCTACATGGGAGGCACCCGGGACTGCACAAGGACTACTACTTTCGAGCTCAGCACCGCCGATGTGGCCGTCTGGGCGAGATCCATCACGAAGACACCGCTCACTGACACCTGGCAGTATGGCTTCGTGCCGTATAGCCGCGCTAAGCCAATCGAACAGGTTAGTCCTTTATGCTTTGTCTCTGCACTTTGATACCGAGTAGGTGGGTTCCCAGCTTAGTATGCTTAGTGTCTGCATGCTGCACCGAGTAGAACGCCACAAACATTTCATTGGCTTTATGTGCTTTGTGTTTGCACGCCGTGTCGAGTAGAGAACCTTAGCCGAATATGATTTGTGTTTGCATGCTACTCTGAATAGAAATTCATGGGTATGTATGCTTTGTGTTTGCATGCGGTACCGAGTAGAACTTCTCAGCCTTGTACTCAACTGATTTGTATCACCTTCTTGTCTTTTCAGCATATTGATCGCCAAGCAGAGGAAGATGAGGAACGCTTCGAGGCCAACTGGCACAGCGACCGAGAAGAGGACGATGAGACCGCCTACGATACCCAGGACACCCTCTGCATCCCCCATGCCGAGCAGCCGGGTAAGCATCAAGTTGACGCGTCCATTCGGGACTGGTCCGAGGACGACAAAGGTGACCAAGTTCACTTCTCTGACTGCGAGTAGCGCAATCCAACTTCCCTTTCAGTTTCTCAAACCCTTTTTCTCTTCTACTCTGCAGATGACCCTGAGGTGGACGAGGAAGACGAAGATGCCATCGATGTCGATCCTCTTTCCGTCGCAGCTCCCACCACTCGGAAGAGGGTAGGCAGTGGTGCCCAGGAGCCTGCCGCCAAGAAACCCAAGAAGACTGAGAAGAAGAAGAAGATCACCACCGCCAGAAGGAAACTCCCCACCCGCAAGGGGTAAATAACTTTCATCCAAGTTGCATTCTGCTGCTGCTTCTCGGTGTTCTCTTCCCCTTCTCTGTTTCTGAACTACTTTTCTCTTTTTCCGAACCTCCTTTCTCTTCCAGCGATCCTCTGGATGCTGACGCTGCCGCAGCTCCCACTAGCTCCAAGAGGCAACCTATTATTGATCTCGATAAGCTCGTTGACCTCTGCGAGGATGAGGAAGAGCCAGCGCCACGGGATAGGACCCGTGCGCCCTCTCCCGTGAAGGCAGAAGAAGAAGACGCCAGTGCCGAGAACACGGGCGCTGGTGACCAAGACGAGAACATGGAGCAGCATGCCTACGCGGACCAGAGCGCGCAGGATGCTGCTCACGATGAAACACCCCCTTCTCCCCCAGCTGCCTCAGCTGGGGAGAATACTGAACAAGAAGCCGAGCATCAAGACCATGCCGCCCTTGAGCGGAAAGACGAGAACATGGAGCAGCAGGAAGACGAAGCTGCCGTTCAGGAAGACCCCGCGGCCATGCCGCGGGTAGAAGAACAAGACGACGCCAGACCTGATCCCGCTGCCGAGCAGCGGGTTTGAGGAGACTGTGGTGCAGCCGGTCCTGCAGGATCAAGCGCAGCCAGATGCTGCGCCGGATAGCCGGCTTCCTGTGCCGCCTACCCAGCAGGTTACTCCACCCACTGCACCGAGCCCTCCATAGAAGAAAACAAAGACTGAACCGAGCCCTCCACCAAAGCAAAGCACGCACAAGACCGCGTCGAGCCCTCCTCCTAAACAAGGCACCAAGAAGACTGCATCTCAGCAGGCTCCTCTCACTTCACGCCAAGCGCCTCCGTTTGCTTCTCGGACGGATGTTGCCGCCAAGAAGGCCGTCCCGCCTGAAGCCCTAACCCGCAGGAATCCGCCGCGCCAGGCTGCGCAGGACTCTGCTCTGATGTCGCCGCCCAAATCAACCGGGAAGCCGGCTGCGAAGAGCACGCAGCTTACGATTGGCGCTGCTGTTGGGTCTGCTGGCGCAGGCGAGGGGTCGAGTGCTGCTCAGGCGCAACCCAGCTTCCTGCCATACATGCTTCAAATGGCCAAGCAGCACAACATTGAGTTGACCAAGGGCGAGCAGCGGGTCGCCGTTACGAAGGGCGGCCAGGCCAAGGCAGTGGACGCCAAACTGAAGGAGAAGAAGACCCTTGAGTTCTACTCGCGCGAGGCCGGCGAGACTGAGATCCAATCCGAGGGGCTGATGCAGATCGTGGACCGAGTAGGCTTCATCGACCAGGTGTGGGAAAGCGCCGCCCATGGCAACAAGACGTGGGATGGCAGCACCGTGGGCACGCTGGATCACTGGCGTATTGACTGGAACAAGGCTGATATGGGCCACAATCCCATGACCATCTCCTCCAGTACAAGCACGCTGGCCGCGAAGCCATTCGTTCTCCGCAAAGCCGCCGAGGACGTCGAGCAGACATACGCCGTAAGTTCCTTTTGCTTGTTCTGAGTTGCGGTTTCTCTTCTCCTCTATTCTTCTTTTTCTCCTTAGCCACTACCCAGTCCCCGAGATTCGGGCCGAGTAGACGGGTACTCAACCGAGTTGTCGTCTTCTCGGGCCAAATCTTCCAAAAATTGTGTAACTCCTTTTCTTTCTTTTTCACAGAATAGCCTCTTGAAGAGGACCAACTTGTTCCAGCGGCTGCTATGGAACCATAGCATCGCCACAAAACGCCTCGTGGCCCTGGAAAAAGAGCGCAAGGATGACGCCGAGATGGAGCAGGCGGCAGTGGATCGTGCCCTTCAACTTTCCGCAATCGAAAGTAAGCCTTTAGCTATTCGGTTAGTGCGTTTTGTGTTTACGCCCGGATTTGCTCTTTGCGCTAACTCCTTCTACTCTGCAGGCAAATTCAAAGAACTGCAGGAGCAGCACCAGCACTGCCACGTCTTCACCGCCTCCGCCGAGAGCAAGATCAAGGAGCTAGCGGGTGAGTTGACAGCTACTCTGGCGTCTGTATCGTCTCCTCCACTTGACTACTCTGCTAACATTGCTCTCCTTCTCACAGAAGAATATAAGAAGTTCCGGGAAGAGCACCTCCATTGCTTGATGCCTGCCGAGGTGCAGCAGCAGCTGGCCGCCCGAGATGCAGCACTTAAGAAGGAACCCGACGCCGAGTGCGCCGAGTTCGAAGCGATGCAGGTGAAGCTGAAGACCACTCTTGAGGACGCCTTGAAGACCGAAACCACAACGAAAGCCAGGGAAAGGACGCTCGAGGCAGAAATCGAAGTTCTAAAGCAGCACAACGTGCAGCTCGCGCAGCAGATTGCCAACGCGCGTAGCATTGAAGACAGGCACATTGCCGATGAGGAGGCCTGGAAGAGAAAGCTGGACGCGCTACTCGTCGACCTCAATAGTAAGTTTTGCGCTTCTCTGCACTTGGCTGTTTCCTTCCTCTTCCGCTTGGCTTGGTTCGTTTTTCCTCTTTTCTACTTGATTTCATCTCTGCTCTGCTGCCATTTGTAACTCTTTCTGGTTTCACTCTCAGATATCTTCCCTGATCTCTGCGCGGCTAGCACGCCTGCTTTGGCTAAGGCGCAAGAAGTCCGAGCTGAAAAAGGATTGCCCATGAACACCAAATCCACAATCGAGGACAACCTCACCAGTATCAAGTCGCAGCTCCATTCGATCAAAGGCCTGGGCACCAGCATGGTGTCCACGGCCTTGCAGCTGCACCAGCTGTTCTGGCCTGGTAAAACTGCGCCGAGGACTATTCGCGAAATCTCCCAGAAGTTGGACGGCGCAAAGGCCGAGCTGAAGAAATGGCGTGCGTCCGCAGCTCGGGCATGGGCCGATCTGCTGCTTCGCTTCATATGCAGCTGGTACGAGAACCTGAACCTCGACACCATTCTCGAGATGCGCCAAGGCTCCAAGTGGTCAGATGATGCCGACTGCGTTGCACGCCGCAAGGCAGTTGCGTACGAGATCGCATCCTACGCGGATACCGCCCACTTCATCGTCGGCCCCACCGAGCCTGACACCGAGGCGGAAAGCGAGGGCGAGGATGAAGACGAGGACACCGAGTCGGAGGACTTAAGTATCTTAGAAAACACTGGTGCCGAGGAGGGATCCGGAAAGGGGAAGGGCAAGGTTGCTGCAGACAGCGACGAGGAGCCGGAAGCCGAGGGCCAGGATGGCACCATCACCACCGAGATGGTGATCCAGCAAGCTGCTCCCGAGTTGGGCTCCTCTTCTGGCGCGGCACTTGACGATGCGGCGCTACTCCGCACCCAGTCCGCTGCTTCCACTTCAGCCACCGACCCCATCTCGGTGGCCACTGCCACTTCTGAGCAAGCCACCACTATGGACGTTGATGCTGAAGCTGACGCCGAGAAGGCCAACTCCGAGAAGACTGCTGCGGACAACACCGCCACTACTCACGATGCTGCTGCCTGAAACTCTATCTTAAAACTTTCATGAGATCCCCGGGATGCCGGGTGCAGATGTATCTAAACAATTAAGATTTGTTGCTACTCCTTTTTTATTCCAGTTTGAAGTTTGCTACTTAATATTTGAGTAACTTTGGCTCGATGCCGGGTTGCGTTATCATGCAAGTCCCCGAGTTGCATTTTTCATCCGCTCTTCTCTTTTTGTCTCAGCTCTTACCTGCCACTTGTGGCTTTGTTGGTAGTCGAGTCACAAGATGACAAAGATCAAGTTTCAAATACTTAGCCACTTAGAAACATTCATAGTAACGCTACCCACCACTTAGCCGAAAAAAGTTAACAAAAAACAGTAAAGAACGCTCTACTCGGTTCCTGCACTCCTCTTTTCCTTAGTCATTTTTCGTGTGCTCATTGACCTCTAGCTTGTTCTCTTGCTTGCCATGGAGCCGGGTTTCGGATAGCAGCAGAGTCGAAGAGTTGGCTTTTAGGTTTAAACACAGTACTAAATGTACTTATGAAATTCTAAGCAGAGCAACCGAGTAGACAAAGGTAAAACAAGATAGAACAACATGGAGCAAGTTGGACGAGGGCAGTCCCCGAGTTCAATTTCAGATTGCCGAATAGAAGTTTAACTCGGATAAGAGAGTACATACACATTTTGCTCACGAATGAAAGCGATGGAGTAGAGCTACATTCCAGGGGCGCTTAGATTCCTCTCCGGCTTTATCCGGCCTGTTCTTCTGGGATGGCTGCGCGTCAACAAGATAATAGGCATCATTGTGTAGAGCCTTGCTCACAATGAATGGCCCTTCCCCCGGAGGAGATAGCTTTTGCATCCCGGCTGTGCGCTGCACGAGCCTAAGCACCATGTCTCCCTCTCAGAGAACCCTTGGGTTCACTTTCCGGCTATGATAACGCCTCAAGTTTTGCTGATAAACAGTTGAACGTGACAGAGTAAGCTCTCTTGCTTCTTCTAGCAGGTCAACGTCATCTTCTCGAGCTTCTCTCGCCTCCGCCTCAGTGTAGAGGGTTACTCGGGGCGAGTCATGCTCTAGGTCAATTGGCAACACGGCCTCAGCTCCATAAACCAGGAAGAATGGTGTGTAGCCGGTTGACCGGTTAGGGGTAGTCCTTAGACTCCACAACACCGCTGGCAACTCGTCTAACCAACACCCAGGTGTTTTCAGCAGTGGCTCAATCAGCCTTGGCTTTATGCCCGAGAGCACCATGCCATTTGCTCTTTCAACTTGCCCATTGGAGGCGGGATGCGCGACAGATGCGACATCTAGCCGGATGTGCTTATCTCTGCAGAACCTTACCAAGGCACCCTCAGCAAAATTTGTGCCATTATCTGTGATGATGCTATGTGGGTAGCCGTATCTCAGGATCACATCCTTCAGGAAACTCACTGCTATGGCTCCATCACACTTCCAAATAGGCTTCACTTCAATCCTCTTGGTGAACTTATCAATCATGACCAAGATGTCAGTCATGTTGCCTCTAGCCGGCTTGAAGGGACCGACCATGTCCAAACACCAAACAGCAAATGGACAAGTTATGGGAATGGTTTTCAACTCGGAAGCAGGCATGTGGATCTTACTTGCGAATCTCTGGCAGCCGTTGCACTTTCTCACAATATCTTCAGCTTGCTTCAAAGCAGTGAGCCAAAAGAAGCCATGCCGAAAAGCCTTCTTGACCAGAGCCCGAGAAGAGGCGTGATGTCCGCATTCTCCTTGGTGTATCTCCACCAGAATTTATTCTCCCTCTTCTGGTTCCACACAGCGTTGCAACACGCTGGTGGGACTTCTTTTGTGCAGCACTTCTCTGAAAATGACATAGTGTAACACCCGGGGAATTTTTTTCCCCTAATAAATATGTTGCTTGTTTTTCTTTCCTTTGCATAACATGGCATAATGCATCATTATTCTTTTAAAACTTGCGATCAAATTAAATTTCATCAAGTCCAATTTTCTAACACTTTCTGGAATTCATTTGATGCATAAAATCCGATTTTATTTGTGCCCAAACTCTTTCTTAAAATTAATAAAAGGAAATAAATGATTTGAGAGAGGGAGAGAAGCAGCCAATCCAGCCGGCCAGGCCTACTAGAGGCCCATGGCCCAACCGGCCACCCCACCTCCCCAAACCCTAGCTTTTTTTGCACTCCCACCCCCTCCTCACTTGCAGCCACCCTCCTCCCTTTTCTTGTTTTCGCAACTAGGTCCCTCCACCTCTCCAACAGGAACCGCACGCACGGGAGGGGATCGACCCAACTCCCGCACGCACGCACCCAAGCCCATCGAGACCCCATCGCTCGATCCCCCCGCTCCTCTCCTGTCGTCCTCCTTCCTCGACCCCCCCCTTTCTGCCGCCGCTCCATGCTCCCTGCCGGCGAGCGGCGCGCTCCTCCCGCCGCCTCGCTCCCATCCCCTTCCTCCCGACACCGCCCACCCCACTCCCCCAATTCTCTCCGCCTCCGCGCTGCCCCTGCGGCTGACCGCTGCTCCTCGGCCGGGGGTGGAGGCCGATGTTGAACCAGGCCGGCGGGCGGCCGCGATGAGGGTCGCCGTGGCGGTGACGTGTGGCGCGGTAGCCTCGGCATGGTGCCGTCGGGCAGTGGCCGTAGGAGCCGGCGCGGCGGGAGCAGGGACGGGGGCGTCCGGGGCGGTGGAGGCGGCCGTTGCGGTCGGCTGGGCGGCGCTCCGAGGGAGCTGGCCCACGGTGCTGCAGATTCTGCAGCTGCTCAATGAGCAGGGTCTTGTTCTCGTCCTGTTACTCGGCCTCTCCGCTTTCTTCTCGATGGCCGAGACCTCCATCACTACGCTCTGGCCCTGGAAGGTTCGTGAGCTTGCTGAAAAGGAACCTGAGAATGGTGTTTTCAAAATGCTCCGAAATGATGTCACTCGCTTCCTGACAACCATACTAATTGGCACAACTGTGGTCAACATTGGTGCGACGGCAATTGTTACTGAGGCAGCAACAACAATGTTTGGTGAAGACGGTGTCAGTGCAGCAACAGGTGTCATGACTGTACTATATCGCCAACGCACGAACGACCGCCGACAAGATCTCCGTTCCGTGGAAAATACGACGATTGTGCAAAGGTCGACCCCGACCCGTACCTCGACGACAAGGCCTTCATCGAAAAGTTCCACAATGACTGGGTGGACATCTTCCATTGCCGTGTCCGTTTCGTCGTTGCTTGTTTGTGTTGGCCGCCGTCGTGTGTGCCATGAAGACCGGAACCGCAAAGATCTCCTACCTGGATATGACGAGTACCTCGACCACGTCTATGTCTACTTCCTCTTCGAACCTCGATGACAAGATCGACAACTACCACCGATGACGTGAACGACTACTTCCACTACTTCCTCGACGTCGACTACTTCCTCCACGTTCCGAAGTTTCCGGCGTTAACTCCGAAGACCCACTTTCCAACGTGCGAACCCAAACCCCAACCCTATACCTACATACCTATTTTATAAATGTCATCTATTTTGTTCATATTAAATCATTCATCATGACGCATTGCATTGTGTGGTTTGTGGGTATTTAGCACTCACCTAACAATTAAATATGGAATTTGGTGGATGCTATATATAGTAGCTCGGTTCCATTTAAAATTGCATAGCTCATCTTTATAATTTCTCGCCATGTTAAACAACATTTAATCTTGATGGGTAGATAAATAACTCGAACCTCCTAAATTAGATGTTGGGCTTCCGGCTCAATTTAAATTGATTTAATTGCATAAATCATAACTAATTCATTTTAACTCCAAATTTGAAAAAGTAAAATATGTTTTCCAATCAAAATTCTCTGAACTTTGCAAATATCAACTTTGTTTTCTGTTTTGAATAATTTAAATTGCTGAAAACAACTGTTTCTTAATAAATGCATTTGAAATTGCTAATTTGATAACTTGCTCATTCTAAATCCAAATTCAACAAATGAAATATGTTTTCCATCTAAAATTTTGTGTTCTTTCCAAATATAAATTTTGTTATCTGTTTTGAACAATTAAAATGGGTGAAAACAATAAATGCTTGTGTAACTCATTTAAGAAGCCAAATTTCATAACTTAACAAATAAAATTCCAAACTTGGTAAACACCTTTTCAAATTGAAGCTATTGTTGTTTTCTTATTGTTTTCATCATCCATGCATCATTCTAATCAACTTTCACATGATGGTTATTTGTAGATCATTTAATTCAACATTAATTCATGGGCTTTTCCATATGCAATCCAAATTGCATATGGTCCCATTTAAATATGTTTACCCTGTCAACTAGTTTATCTTTGATGCATCTTTAAACTTGTCATGCATCCATATCTTGATCATGCTGGATCTTTTGCCGTAGTAGTAATTGTTGCATCCGGTGTTTGTTCGAGGTTCGTTGCTTCTTCGCGGATAGGACGTTGAGATGATGTGAGCAACGACAAGTTCTGTGGATGTACCTCTACTTGCTGGATCTCAGGCAAGTATACTCACTTGCTGCCAAATGGCTGCCTTTCATCACTTGTTACCGATTCTTTCCGTTGTTCTTATGCTAGCCTTATGATTCGATGCTTGTGTCTCGATCCTATCATATGTTTACCTTGCAACCATGATATAGCCTTCCTTCCACTTCCTATTAACTGCTGTTTGTTTACCCCGTTGGCCCTCGTGTCGTAGTTGCATGCTTAGGTTTGCTTGCGCTCGAGTCCTGTTGTCCTTTTGTTCTATCACCTGTTTAGTTGGATAGTTGGGTTTCAATTCAATCAACACCATGTTAATGTTTTGGGTAATAATAATTTGATGATAAGGCACCACCAGGAGGCCCGGCGTGGTTTTGAAGCCTGCTAGTGTCGACCCTAATTAGGAAAAGGGTCTTGTCCATTGATCCATGATGAGCGCACTAACCGCATGTGGGAAGCGAGTATGGGCGCCCCCCGCAATTCTGATTCGATTCGCATCTCGTCCAAATCGCCTCATTTAGTTCGGGTTTTCCATTTGCCGCATGCATATGCAGGTGCGAACCCTTGGCGCCAGGGTGGAACTTTTGTAGTCGGCATTTAGGGAGACACGTTCTTAGAGTGCTATGAGGGTCCCCTTTTCTTCGTGGGGTTTGATTAGCCGTGCGCTCAATTGCACGGGGTTCTTTGGGCTTGATGCGAAGAAGAGTTGGGTTGTGTTGAGTGCCTCGCTTGGTGGAAGTGCATTTCCATCTGGCGGGTCATTCCTACGTGTACGGCCAAATTGGTGCATCCCTGCAGGGTTAAATCTTCTCGAGAAGCCGTGTTGTCCGCGGTTATGGATGACTTGGTGAAAGTGCTGGCTAACAAGTACTCAGACAACTTACACCTAACGATGATAATTTGACTAGTAATATAGATTACCTCAACCATAAGAATGAATGTCACCTTAATCAACCGTGTGAGTTTTCCTCGGGTTGCTTCCTTAGTAGGGGGTAACATTGGATGGGTATTGTTTGGTGAGTAGTTGTAGTTGGTTTTGATACGCTATCTTATCCCTTTCTTTTAGCCGGATGTTGTAGCGCGTCTCTGTAGTTAGTTAGTGCAGCCAGCTGCCGCTTCTTTGCAATAATCCCTTCCTTTCCGTTGTACCCAAAGTATTTGTATCTTGTGATGATTGGTTACGCTGGTATCTTGTGAGTATGGGTTATCCACTTGCCAGTACTTAACCGTACTGACCCACGAATCCCTTTCGTGGCTGCATATTCCACATTGCAGTCAACAGGTTTGAAGTCTGACGATGTTAGCTTGGGAATCCCTCCGGCTTGTCCTGGGCAGGGATTGGACGCCATCGGTTATCTTCAGGACTCTTAGTCCAATTTGTATCTTGTCCGTAGTCGGACGCTATGTTGTTTCTTCCGCTGTTATTTGGATCTTTGTATTGTATCAGTTGTATCCTTGACTCGTTTGAGTCGTCTTGTATATATCTTTTCTGTTGCTGTTGCGGAATATTCGTGAACTGTTGTAATGTTATCACAAGTGGCAACCTGGAATCGGTTATTATGTGGATTTTGGCGGGAATGCTGAAATTTGCATAGTGCCCGATCCCGGGGCGTCACAAATGGTATCAGAGCATGGTTTCCGATTCCCGATATTGTTTCGAAACGAATGGTTATCGAAGCAACGGGTCCGCAAAGCCTGTAGGATAACCTCGCTAACGGTCGTTGTTTCTAGAGTGTCAAAAACTATTTCTGCTAAACTGTTTTGGAAACATCTCAATAGTATTCTTGTTTTCTCCTTATGTCTATTCTATTTCTCCTCTCATCTTATTTGTTTTGGAGTCTCTCTCCCTCTCAATCTTTCAAAGTTTTAGGATCCTTCGTGGGTGGACGTTTTCTGAGCCGTTAACCTAATAGGTTCGATCATCGGAAGATTCCTGGTGGAAGAACATCGTCATCAACCCGAGCAAGATTCTCTTGTTAGTGGTGTCGAGGAGATCAACTGGAAGCATGAAGAATCGATAGTCGAACTTCACCCCTCCCTCGTGTTCGTGGGCGGATTGCGAGGGCGCAATCCCTTGTTAGTGGTGTCGTCTGTAACACCCGGGGAATTTTTTTCCCCTAATAACTATGTTGCTTGTTTTTCTTTCCTTTGCATAACATGGCATAATGCATCATTATTCTTTTAAAACTTGCAATCAAATTAAATTTCATCAAGTCCAATTTTCTAACACTTTCTGGAATTCATTTGATGCATAAAATCCGATTTTATTTGTGCCCCAAACTCTTTCTTAAAATTAATAAAAGGGAAAAAAATGATTTGAGAGAGGGAGAGAAGCAGCCAATCCAGCCGGCCAGGCCTACTAGAGGCCCATATTCCAACCGGCCACCCCACCTCCCCAAACCCTAGCTTTTTTTGCACTCCCACCCCCTCCTCACTTGCAGCCACCCTCCTCCCTTTTCTTGTTTTCGCAACTAGGTCCCTCCACCTCTCCAACAGGAACCGCACGCACGGGAGGGGATCGACCCAACTCCCGCACGCACGCACCCAAGCCCATCGAGACCCCATCGCTCGATCCCCCCGCTCCTCTCCTGTCGTCCTCCTTCCTCGACCCCCCCTTTTCTGCCGCCGCTCCATGCTCCCTGCCGGCAACCCGCCTCCCGCCGGCGAGCGGCGCGCTCCTCCCGCCGCCTCGCTCTCATCCCCTTCCTCCCGACACCGCCCGCCCCACTCCCCCAATTCTCTCCGCCTTCGCGCTGCCCCTGCGGCTGACCGCTGCTCCTCGGCCGGGGGTGGAGGCTGATGTTGAACCAGGCCGGCGGGCGGCCGCGATGAGGGTCGCCGTGGCGGTGACGTGTGGCGCGGTAGCCTCGGCATGGTGCCGTCGGGCAGTGGCCGTAGGAGCCGGCGCGGCGGGAGCAGGGACGGGGGCGTCCGGGGCGGTGGAGGCGGCCGTTGCGGTCGGCTGGGCGGCGCTCCGAGGGAGCTGGCCCACGGTGCTGCAGATTCTGCAGCTGCTCAATGAGCAGGGTCTTGTTCTCGTCCTGTTACTCGGCCTCTCCGCTTTCTTCTCGATGGCCGAGACCTCCATCACTACGCTCTGGACCTGGAAGGTTCGTGAGCTTGCTGAAAAGGAACCTGAGAATGGTGTTTTCAAAATGCTCCGAAATGATGTCACTCGCTTCCTGACAACCATACTCATTGGCACAACTATGGTCAACATTGGTGCGATGGCAATTGTTACTGAGGCAGCAACAGCAATGTTTGGTGAAGCCGGTGTCAGTGCAGCAACAGGTGTCATGAGTGTACTATATCGCCAACGCACGAACGACCGCCGACAAGATCTCCGTTCCGTGGAAAATACGACGACTGTGCAAAGGTCGACCCCGACCCGTACCTCGACGACAAGGCCTTCATCGAAAAGTTCCACAGCGACTGGGTGGACATCTTCCATTGCCGTTTCCGTTTCGTCGTTGCTTGTTTGTGTTGGCCGCCGTCGTGTGTGCCATGAAGACCGTAACCGCCAAGATCTCCTACCTGGATATGACGAGTACCTCGACCACGACTATGTCTACTTCCTCTTCGAACCTCGATGACAAGATCGACAACTACCACCGATGACGTGAACGACTACTTCCACTACTTCCTCGACATTGACTACTTCCTCCATGTTCCGAAGTTTCCGGCGTTAACTCCGAAGACCCACTTTCCAACTTGCGAACCCAAACCCCAACCCTATACCTACATACCTATTTTCTAAACGTCATCTATTTTGTTCATATTAAATCATTCATCATGACGCATTGCATTGTGTGGTTTGTGGGTATTTAGCACTCACCTAACAATTAAATATGGAATTTGGTGGATGCTATATATAGTAGCTCGGTTCCATTTAAAATTGCATAGCTCATCTTTATAATTTCTCGCCATGTTAAACAACATTTAATCTTGATGGGTAGATAAATAACTCGAACCTCCTAAATTAGATGTTGGGCTTCCGGCTCAATTTAAATTGATTTAATTGCATAAATCATAACTAATTCATTTTAACTCCAAATTTGAAAAAGTAAAATATGTTTTCCAATCAAAATTCTCCGAACTTTGAAAATATCAACTTTTTTTTTCTGTTTTGAACAATTTAAATTGCTGAAAACAACTGTTTCTTAATGAATGCATTTAAAATTGCTAATTTGATAACTTGCTCATTCTAAATCCAAATTCAACAAATGAAATATGTTTTCCATCTAAAATTTTGTGTTCTTTCCAAATATAAATTTTGTTATCTGTTTCGAACAATTAAAATGGGTGAAAACAATAAATGCTTGTGTAACTCATTTAAGAAGCCAAATTTCATAACTTAACAAATAAAATTCCAAAATTGGTAAACACCTTTTCAAATTGAAGCTATTGTTGTTTTCTTATTGTTGTCATCATCCATGCATCATTCTAATCAACTTTCACACGATGGTTATTTGTAGATCATTTAATTCAACATTAATTCATGGGCTTTTCCATATGCAATCCAAATTGCATATGGTCCCATTTAAATATGTTTACCCTGTCAACTAGTTTATCTTTGATGCATCTTTAAACTTGTCATGCATCCATATCTTGATCATGCTGGATCTTTTGCTGTAGTAGTAATTGTTGCATCCGGTGTTTGTTCGAGGTTCGTTGCTTCTTCGCGGATGGGACGTTGAGATGATGTGAGCAACGACAAATTCTGTGGATGTACCTCTACTTGCTGGATCTCAGGCAAGTATACTCACTTGCTGCCAAATGGCTGCCTTTCATCACTTGTTACCGATTCTTTCCGTTGTTCTTATGCTAGCCTTATGATTCGATGCTTGTGTCTCGATCCTATCATATGTTTACCTTGCAACCATGATATAGCCTTCCTTCCACTTCCTATTAACTGTTGTTTGTTTACCCCGTTGGCCCTCGTGTCGTAGTTGCATGCTTAGGTTTGCTTGCGCTCGAGTCCTGTTGTCCTTTGTTCTATCACCTGTTTAGTTGGATAGTTGGGTTTCAATTCTATCAACACCATGTTAATGTTTTGGGTAATAATAATTTGATGATAAGGCACCAGCAGGAGGCCCGGCATGGTTTTGAAGCCTGCTAGTGTCGACCCTAATTAGGAAAAGGGTCTTGTCCATTGATACATGATGAGCGCACTAACCGCATGTGGGAAGCGAGTATGGGCGCCCCCCACAATTCTGATTCGATTCGCATCTCGTCCGAATCGCCTCATTTAGTTCGGGTTTTCCATTTGCCGCATGCATATGCAGGTGCGAACCCTTGGCACCAGGGTGGAACTTTTGTAGTCGGCATTTAGGGAGACACGTTCTTAGAGTGCTATGAGGGTCCCCTTTTCTTTGTGGGGCTTGATTAGCCGTGCGCTCAATTGCACGGGGTTCTTTGGGCTTGATGCGAAGAGGAGTTGGGTTGTGTTGAGTGCCTCGCTTGGTGGAAGTGCATTTCCATCTGGCGGTTCATTCTTACGTGTACGGCCAAATTGGTGCATCCCTGCAGGGTTAAATCTTCTCGAGAAGCCGTGTTGTCCGCGGTTATGGATGACTTGGTGAAAGTGCTGGCTAACAAGTACTCAGACAACTTACACCTAACGATGATAATTTGACTAGTAATATAGATTACCTCCACCATAAGAATGAATGTCACCTTAATCAACCGTGTGAGTTTTCCTCGGGTTGCTTCCTTAGTAGGGGGTAACATTGGATGGGTATTGTTTGGTGAGTAGTTGTAGTTGGTTCTGATACGCTATCTTATCCCTTTCTTTTAGCCGTATGTTGTAGCGCGTCTCTGTAGTTAGTTAGTGCAGCCAGCTACCGCTTCTTTGCAATAATCCCTTCCTTTCCGTTGTACCCAAAGTATTTGTATCTTGTGATGATTGGTTACGCTGGTATCTTGTGAGTATGGGTTATCCACTTGCCAGTACTTAACCGTACTGACCCACGAATCCCTTTCGTGGCTGCATATTCCACATTGCAGTCAACAGGTTTGAAGTCTGACGACGTTAGCTTGGGAATCCCTCCGGCTTGGCCTGGGCAGGGATTGGACGCCATCGGTTATCTTCAGGACTCTTAGTCCAATTTGTATCTTGTCCGTAGTCGGACGCTATGTTGTTTCTTCCGCTGTTATTTGGATCTTTGTATTGTATCAGTTGTATCCTTGACTCGTTTGAGTCGTCTTGTATATATCTTTTCTGTTGCTGTTGCGGAATATTCGTGAACTGTTGTAATGTTATCACAAGTGGCAACCTGGAATCGGTTATTATGTGGATTTTGGCGGGAATGCTGAAATTTGCATAGTGCCCGATCCCGGGGCGTCACACGTAGCCCTTGGATCTTCTCTCAATTTGCCTCGCAGTAACCTCATCATCTGGTAGTGTGCCGTCCTTTAGAAAGGATAATATGGGCATAGCCCAACTCGGTGTCTCCCGCGTGGGAAACACTGGTTCGTCCAATTCCATTGGATCAGCCACCACTTCATCTTCTTCTGAGTTGGGGTTGATTCTCTGAAGCCCCGAACGGTTTGCAAGGACTTCCTCAATGAAAGTGACAGTCCCCGAGTTGAGAGGGGCAGTCCCCGAGTAACAAGGGACAGTCCCCGGGTTGCAGGCGCCAGTCCCCGGGATGGTGACGGCAGTCCCCGGGTTCTCTTTTGCACCTTCCCAGTCAATCTCCATGGGAACAGCTTCTTCGCTTGGCAGGGAAGGAACGAATATAGACTCCGAGTTGGGGGATGGCTTGATTCATGGCTTTCTCAAATGCTCCAAGGCAATCCCAGCTGGGATGGATTGCCGAGAAGACCCCAACTTGGACAACTCATCAGCTGCTTCATTCTCTGCTCGGTGTATGTGCTGGAACTCACATCCTTCAAAGAATCCCGTCATGGTTTGCACCAGGAAGCGGTATGAAGCCATGTTGGCATCCAGAGCATCCCAGGTGCCTGAAACTTGCTGCACCACCAGATTCGAGTCACCATAGCATATAATGCGCTGCACACCAACTTCCTTGGCTACTCGCAAGCCGTGCACCACGGCTTCATACTCTGCAACATTGTTGGACGCCTTGAAGTGGATCTGTAGCACATACTTGAGTTGATCTCGCTTGGTGACGTGAGCACCACGCCAGCACCAAGGCCTTCCTTCACTTTGGAGCCATCAAAATGCATCTTCCAGTAGTTGGATACCGGAGTAGGAGGCTCATACTGCACCTCAGCCCAATCCACCAGAAACTCCGCCAGAATCTGAGACTTGATGGCTTCTCTTCCCACATACGCGGGAGCGTACGCGGCCAGCTCGATTGCCCACTTGGCTACTCTGCCACTTGCTTCCTTGTTGCCCATGATATCCGAGATGGGAGCAGAACTCACCACAGTGATGGGATGCTCTTGGAAATAGTGCTTCAGCTTTTTGGCGCCCAGGTATACGCCGTAAGTCATCTTCTGGTAGTGCGGGTAGTTCTGCTTGGAGCTGGACAGCACCTCACTGAGATAATATACCGCCCGTTGCACACTCTTGCCTTCCTCTTCTCGCTCCACCACAATCACCACACTGACTACCCGATTGGTAGCAGCAATGTATAACAGCATTGGCTCTTTGGGTAGAGGACTAGCCAAGATGGGAGCGCTACCCAGCATCGCCTTCAGCTCATTGAATGCCACATCAGCTTGCGGTGTCCAGACGAACTTGTCACTTTTCTTCATCAACTGATACAGAGGCATGGCCTTCTCGCCCATTCTGCCCAAGAAACGGCTCAGAGATGCCAAGCAACCAGTGAATTTTTGCACATCCTTCAGGGATCTCGACAAAGACATGCTTTCAATAGCTTTTATCTTTGAAGGATTGGCCTCAATGCCCCGACTGGATACCAAGAAGCCAAGCAGCTTGCTAGCCGGGACGCCAAAGGTGCACTTACTCGGGTTCAGCTTCATCTTGTACTTGCGCAAGTTAGCAAAAGTTTCCTCAAGGTCACTAAGCATAGTATGTGTTTTATTCGTTTTGATGACAATGTCATCTACGTACACCTGCACATTCTTGCCGAGTTGATCATGCAAGCATTTCTGCATGCATCTCTGATAAGTAGCACCAGCATTCCGCAACCCAAAGCACATGACACGATAGCAATAAGCCCCGTACGGGGTAATGAAAGCAGTATTTATTTGGTCAGCAGGGTTGAGAGCTATCTGATGAAAACCAGAGTAGGCATCTATGAAAGACAAAAGTTCACAACCAGCAGTGGAATCGATCACCTGATCGATGCGGGGTAGCGGAAAAGGATCCTTGGGGCAGGCTTTGTTCAAGTCGGTGTAGTCGATGCACATGCGCCACGCGGTAGCGGCCTTGGGGTCCTCCTTCTTCTTCTCAACCATAACCGGGTTGGCTAGCCAGTCCGGATGCAGAACCTCCATGATGAAGTTGCTTATCAGCAATTTGGTGATCTGATCACCGATGGCCTTCCTTCTCTCATCTCCGAAGCGGCGCATCGCCTGCTTCACTGGTTTGGCGTCAGGACGCACGTGTAGCGAGTGCTCAACCAACTCCCTCGGGGCACCTGGTAAATCCTCATTGGACCAGGCAAACACGTCCTGATTCTCACGGAGGAAGTGGATGAGCTCGCTTTCCTATTTCTCCTCCAACCCTGCGCCAATGATGGCAACACGGTCGGGGAACTCGGGGTCGACCTGATTCGTTTCCTGAGATGCCTGGAATGCAGTACCGTACTGGGAACTCGGCATGCCAGGCGCGCCACCTTGCGCAGCTTGCGCCATAGCCACCACCTCGTACATCTTCTTCTTCTCGGCAGCAATTACCATGGACTCCGCCAACTGAGAACCAGCAGAGGCACATTCCAAAGATTTCTTGTAATCACCAGAGATGGTGATGACTCCATTGGGACCAGGGATCTTCATCTTCAGGTAGGCCGCATGAGTAGAGGCCATGAACTTGCTGAGAGCAGGCCTACCGAGTAGGGCGTGGTAGGGGCTCTGGTGATCAACTACCTCAAACTGCAGGCTCTCTGTGCGGCAGTTCTCCCTGGTGCCGAACAAGAAACTCCTGGCACAATGCCGTGGAAAGTGGTCTTGCTGGGAAGCAGCATGTTCTCGGCCATACCGAGCTTCTCGAGCGTGTCCCTGTACACGATGTTGATGCTGCTGCCGTTGTACTTCAGCACCTTGCTGAAACGGACGTTCTTCTCGGGACCCAAGAAAGTGGGATCCAGCACCAAAGCATAGCTACCCGGGTTGGGCATCACCTTAGGATGATCTGCTCTGGACCATGTGATCTCCTGGTTGCACCAGTGTAGGTAGTGAGGAACGGCAGGGATCACAGCATTGACCTCCATCGCGCGCCTTTGCAGTGACTGCTTGTCGGCGGGCTCAGAGGTGAAGATCATATAGCTCTCGTGATGCTCCTGGTACTGGTTGCGGCCTTCCGCATCATAGTTGCCGTTGTTGCCATTGTTGTTGTTGACGAAGTTGCGATTGCCGTTGTTGTTGAAGTTGCGGTTACCATTGTTGTTGTTGTTGTTGTAGTTCCTGTTGTTGTTGCGGTTGGCTCCTAAAGCCACCTGGTTGACGTTTTCTCTTCTCGGGAATGCTGGAGGCCGGGCTGCGGCTGCTCGGATAGGCTGCACATTGGCATTTGCAGCTGGCAGAGGAGGAGGAGGAGGCAGGCCCTCGTTCTTGATCTCTTCCCACCAGCTGCACTGCCGAGTAGTGTGGTTGGCAGGTCTAGCGGGATGCCGAGTGTGGAAGCTGCATGGGCCATCCTTCATGTCCTTGAAGACAAAGTTCTCGACAGGACCCAAGTTGCCGCTACCCTGCTGGGGAGCATTGTATGGCGTCTTGATGCCTTGGCCCTGATTCTGGTTCTGCCCGTGCTGGGCTCCAGCAGTTTTCTGCCTCTGGCTACTCCCAGCACCTGTAGCCACATCATTTACCTCCTCAGGATCGTACCGGGTATCAATCCGGTCACCTCTGCGCTTGTTGCGGAACTCATTGCGCTTGTTGTTGTTGTAGTTTCTTCTCGGCTCAGCAGCGTCAAGCAGAGGCTGAGTCGGGTCGCCGAGTGCGTACATGTCTGCAACTCTGATGGTCTCAGCGAGGGTACTCGGCATTTCTCTCTGCAACCTCTGCCACAACATGCTGCCATGCTTGCAGCCTTGCACAAACCAAGTGATGGCATGTGCCTCATTTACACCTTCACAGGTGTTCCTCAGAGTGCTCCACCGAGTAAGATACTCTCGGTCCGTCTCCTCTTCCCGCTGCCTGCACGCGGATAGCTGATGCGGCCTATTCGGCCTCTGGTAAGTGCCGGTGAAGTTGCTGACAAAGGCTTCCGCGAAGTCGAGCCAGCAGTTGATGTTGTGCTTGGGCAGTTTGTTGAGCCAAGTTCTTGCTGGTCCTTCAAGCATCTGCGGGATGTACCGCACGGCCCATCTCCGGTTGCCGGCTGCAATATGCACGGCTGTGACATAGTCATTGAGCCAATCTTCCGGCTTGGTGCTTGTCGAGACATCGTAGTAGTTTTCATAGACGGGGGTGCCATGAGACTACGGTAGAGACGTGGGGTAACGGGATAGCGTAGTAACACAGAACACGGGATTTTACCCAGGTTCGGTACGTCGCGACAGTACGGCGTACCTACTCCTGCACTTCTCACTAATTGGGACTGAAGCCCGTAAATCTGGGTTGCAATGTGAGGATATAGATCTAGCTTCTCGGCGAGGATGAGCTTCTCGGCGAGTTGCGTAGAGCTTGAACTTGTGTCTAACTTCGAATCTGAACCTGTTTAATCTATCTCCCGTACGGCTTTATATAATAGCCGGATTAGGGCTTACATAATAGGAAACCTACAAGACTACGTTTAACTTGTAACTTGGAAAGCAAGGAATCCGTCTTCTCCTCCAAGCCAGATCACGTGGGCCGTGATCCGGGTTCTTCTAGAATCCGGCTTCTGCGCGTCGGACTACTGGGCCGCCCAATGGACCTAAGCCCATTACGATGTAGGCCACCCTGGTAGTCCGGCTCTTTGTCTACCATCTTCTATACCCCTATTCAGTATATATCCGACAGTAGCCCCCAGGAAGGATCAAAACTCTGATTCTCCGCTTTCGTCAAATACATTTTGTCCGGGAAATCTTGATTCAGCAGTCTTGATTCTTTCTACTTTCCTTTTGAAGGAGATGGTAACATAAAACTCGGAACCATGAAAATCCGGCTTTTCTTCTCGCGATCCTTCGCGGAAAAGGAACTTCTAACGTCAGCGTTTTAAACATGCTGACGCAAGCGTAAGAAGATAACTTCCTCGGAAGAAATTATCGATCTTGACGGAATCCCCGTCGCCACCTCCAGGTTCTTTCTTCTGGAATTTTCTTTTATGGGAACTTTTTTCATCCATCTTCGGTGTTTTAACCTTTTCCGGGTTTTATGTTTATAGCCTGCAGCCTTCCACCCTGAAGCCGAAGAAGCTGAAGAAACACAAGGTTTCTTCCAGCCGAGGCAGCCAACCTTCTCCCGCCGTCGCCCCGGACACTCCACGCACAATGGCGGAAGAGCCTACTGCAGCCCCCACCACCAAGCCCCCGGAGCCCAGCCAGCCCATTGTGTCCAACACGGACACGAGGGAAAGGGCGGCCCGAGAGGTGGGAAAAATTTCTCGGACTTTCGACGAGGAAATTCCCACCTTTGACAAGGATTTCAAAGCTATCAATGACGGCCTGGACGCAGCCGGGAATCTCTTCGCGGAATACGCGAAAGAGTTTAAAGAAAACTTGGCAGGTTTGCAGCGCATGAGCCAGGTATATAACTCTAGCCCCCAAGCATTAATTAAAATGCGTGCTTTTTGCTTTGATGCTTTTTGTATTCATTCTTTCCCTTGCTATGTTTCAGCAAACCTCCGAAGCCATCAACCGGGAAGTTTTCAAGAAACTCACCATCAAGAATAAAGAAGTTAGAAGTCTTCTTTCTATTCTTGAAGAGAGGGAGGCAGAGCTGGAATCGTCTCAGCTCGCGTTGTCGGAAACAAAAGGTGAGCAGTTTCCTTCTGAAATTTCCGATTCAATCATTTTCCTAAGTATTTTCCGGGAAGTTAACTAACTCGGATTTTTTCTTGCTTTTCAGCTGCATTAGCTCAGGCTAAACAAGCAGCGGAAGATTCTGGCAATGCCGAGATTCTCCGTAAGGAGAATGTTGAGCTTCACAAGAACCTTGTGAAAGCACAACAAGACCTGGAAGCCAACAACATGGCCCTTGGAATTTCCAATTCCAAGGCTTCCGAACAGGCGAAGAAGGACAAATCCACCATTAAGGATTTGACCGATGCTCTGAACCTTCGCCTGGAGGAAGTTTCCGAGATCGACAAACTCATCGGTAAATCTCTGACTCATTTTATCATCTTTCCATGTTTTACTTTCTCTGTTTTTCCTTCTAACCCTTTTGGGTGTTTTATTGGAAAAACCAGGAGATACCCCAGATGGCACTCGGGTTGCAGGCATCCGAGCTTTCGGGGAGACATGGACTTTGATCAAGGCTGCTGCAACGCAGCTAGTAGACAAGTTTCTTCCCGAAAAATCTGGGGAATGCTCGGAGGTTAAAAAACTTCCGGGTGCTATCATGGAGGTGGCGGAATCCAAGGAGTCCCTTCTTCACTCCGCTGCAAGGGGTGGTGCGCGCATGGCTCTCGGCCTCATGCGCATGCACTACCCCACTGCCAAATCCTGGCGCGTGGCGTCCGGTGTCCCTCAAGGATACACGGATATGCAGCGAAACACCATCTTTGGTGAAGTCAAAGGCCACGCCACCCAGATTGCCTCCATGGTGAATATCTCCGTCAGCTATCCAGAAGAGGAGATCCCTCCGATCCCCGAAGACGAGAGCAGCGAGGAAGAGTCAGATGCTTGAAGGGTTATCTTGAACCTGGATAGCAAAAGTAGACAATAGGAGCATTACTATTCTTTCAATGTAATCCAAAATGTAATGCTTCTTTTTGTATGAATGAAACTTCCGTCTTTTGCAGTTTAAATTATGAAATTCTTTGCAAGTTTTTTGGATTTTATCATTCCTTTATCTTCTAAGTTCTCTGGGGTATATGTTTTAACTGTCCTTAGTGTTTGAAATGGCTCAAATAGCAATATGAATCTTCATGCCGAGTAACTGGGGACGAACCAAGCAGTTTTGAATCTCGGAAACATGGACCATGCTAAAGGCATTTTTACTAACAAGTTCCAGTAACCCAACACACACACAATCAGATAAGACTTAGAGAAAACAAGGAAGGTTTTAAGTGGAACTTGGGCACGCAGGCAATTCAAGTTTCCCTTAGCCGTTAATAGGCTGAAAAATCATTCAGTTTTGTAACGCCGAGTACGCAAGCACAATTCGGGTTAACGTTGAGAAATTTGTAAGATCATTGGGAAATAGATGAGGCGGAAACACTTTGCACTTATAAAGAAAAAGGATGACAACATTCCGACAACTTTATTTCATGATCTCAAAAGATGTTTACATAGAATTGAACTAAGTACGGAAAGGTACATAACTTTCTAGACGTTCCCAGGCTTCCGCAATCCACTTAACTTTGTCGAATTTTTTCAGCAGCTTGTAGAGTGGTAAGGTTTTAGCCCCCAGCCAACTGATAAATCTGCTGACGGCTGCAGCGGAACCCGTCAATCTTTGGACATCTTTTACATATGTAGGTTTTGAGATGTTCAAGATTGCCTTGCTCTTTTCCGGGTTAACTTCTATTCCTCTGTGGGAAACAATGAAACCCAGAAGTTTTCCTGAGGGAACCCCGAATACGCACTTAGATGGATTTAACTTCATCTTGTAAGTGCGTAAGTTTTCGAAAGTTTCTCGCAAATCCTCAAGGAGTGTATCTTTTTCCTTGGTTACGACAGCGATATCGTCCACGTAAACATGAACGTTTCTGCCAATCTGACTATGCAAACAGCGTTGCATGCAACGCTGGTAGGTTGCACCTGCGTTCTTCAGGCCAAAAGGCATGGTTACGTAATAGTACGTCCCATACGGGGTTATAGAAGAAGTCTTGATTTGATCTTCCTTTTTCATGCGTATTTGGTGGTACCCGGAGTATGCATCCAAAAAGCATAAAAGCTCGGAGCCTGCAGTGGCATCTATTATTTGATCGATTCGCGGTAATGCGAACCTATCTTTCGGACACAACTTGTTCAATCCTGTGTAATCTATACACATTCTAAGAGCAGTGGTGTCTTTCTTCGGCACTAATACCGGATTTGCGGACCAATCAGTATGGATTACTTCCTTGATGAAATCCGCTGCTAAAAGCCGGATAATTTCCTTGCCAATAGCCTTCCGTCTTCTTCCGTCAAAACGACGGAGACCTTGTTTGACGAGTTTTGATCCGGGAATAACCTTGAGTTGGTGCTCAGCAAGTTCCCTGGGTACGCCTGGCATGTCAGCTGGACACCAGGCAAAAATATCCCAGTTCTCACGGAGGAACTTGATGAGCTCGCCTTCCTATTTGTCGGTCATCCCAGTCCCTACGACGACAAATTTTGTCGGATCTTTGGGATCTAGGATTACCTGTCTTGTATTCTCGGACGCCTTGAAACTATCTGTTGGCTTCCGAGTTTCTTTTCCTGCCGGCATTTCTTTCGGCGATACCTCCTTGGCTAATTCCTTCAGTTCCTCCTTTGCTATGACTCTCTGAGCGCAAAGGGCGTTTTCTTTCTCCAACTCGTTTGCCAGCTTGAAATCACCGGCTATAGTGATTACTCCTCCTTTGGGTCCTGGCATTTTCAGCTTGTTGTAGATGTAACAGGATCTTGCCATGAATTTGGCGAAAGCTGGACGTCCGAGTATTGCGTGATACACGCTTTCGAACGGCACTACTTCGAAGGATACTTTTTCCTGCCGGAAGTGATCTTTATCTCCGAAGGTGACATCTAGGGAAATTTCTCCTAGGGATCGTGCTTGCCTGCCAGGAACAATGCCATGGAAGCGTGTATTGCTGTGGTTGAGCTGGGACTCAGAAATCTTCAAGTGCTTCAGTGTATCCAGGTACATTATATTGATGCTGGATCCTCCATCCATCAGCACTCTTCTTAGCCTAGTGTTTTGAACAATAGGGCTTACAACAAGAGCTTGTGTACCGGGTTCAGGGATATTTCCGGGATGATCAGACTGATCCCAGATTATCTGTGTGTTGGAGTACTTCAAGAATTTTGGGGTTGCCGGAACAACCGCGTTTATTTCTCGAAGTGTTCTTTTGGCCACCTTTGCTGACGGGGTTGCTAAGAAAGTTAACATTGCTTCTCCGTCAACTCTCGGAAATTTGGTTTCGCCCTTTCGCTGTTGTTCTTGGATTTTGTCATCAGTGTCTGATTCACTGTCTTCTTTTTCAGCTTCTGGCTTTTGTTTGGCAGGTTTCCTCTTGGAACCCTTCCCTTTATTTCCGGATCCTGCATTGCCTTTCATATGCTTGTTTAGCCGGCATTGCGCGTTTGTGTGGGTTGGTTTCCCAAATTGCGAGTGGTGGACGCAGGGTTCCGACTTAATTCTCTCCCATTCTTCGGGAGTGTAATTGATTGGATCTGGACTGCGGCCTTTCCACTTATTCGCTTTTTCTCCTCCAAAGGCTATGTTAACCTCCTTGGGCTTTGTCGTTGACTCTGGAGTTCCTTTTTTGTCAGAACGAGGGGTTTTCTTGGCGAGTATTAGTGACTCAATATTGCCTCCTCTTGCTCTGATATCATCTTCGGCTGCAGCATGCTCATTAGCGGTTGTAAGCATAGATCCGAGATCTTTGTGCTGTTTAGAACCAACCATGAACGGTACAAGTCCGGGTTTTAGGCCATTGACGAAAGCATGCATTGCTTGTACGTCAGTTACTCCAGAGCAACTATTCTTCATTGCAGTCCATCTGGAGATGAAATCCACGTATGGTTCGTCCTCAAATTGGGTGCAACGGTTCAGCTGGTTGATGCTATTTGGGCGTTTGTATGTTCCCCGAAAATGCTGAGTGAATACTCTCGCCATATCATCCCAACTGTCGACAGTTCTCGATGGTAAACCATTGATCCAATCTCTGGCTCCGTCTAGCAACATTAGGGGAAGAAACTTGACAGCTTCCAGGTCTGTCCCATTGTTGATTTGGACGGCTGTATAATAATCTGAGAGCCAGGTATCCGGGTTTGTACTGCCGGTATACTTTTGATAGGTTGGACCAACTTTGGCGAAGCCAGAATGCAGGGTTATCCTTCGGATCCTGTCAGTAAAACACTTAGGACCAAAGTATAGATCATCCTTTTCTGCTCTATCAATGTGTGCAGAATATCTCCCGGCTGAATGGACAGAAGGGGATCTACTCCTCTCTTTTCCATTGTTGCGCGGATGCGCTTTTCCGGGGTTGTTTCTATCTCTTCCGTTGTCCCGCCCCTTGGGATTAGGTGGAGTCCTGCTCCTGTACCTTTCCTTATCCTTAGGCGGTGTCCGAGATCTTTCACGTCTGTGAGGTATATCGTATCTTCCAGCTTTTTCAGCTGGGTTTCTCGGAGGTGGCATTATTTTGCCGTCATTCCGGTTTTTGTCTTCCCGATCACGTGGTTTATATCCATCTTTCGGGAGATGAGGTCCGGTTCAAGACGCTGCGTCCCGGTTGTCGGGGTTTTTCTTGTCTTTTCTCGGATCCTCTTTTTTATCCGAATCTCCGGGTTCTTCCGGTCCAGGTGCTCCAGCAGCGCAAGTAGCTGCTTTGCAGAGAGCGGAATTATCATGCAGCCTCCCTGATCGTTCTTGGCCTCGCTGCTGCTGCTGTAATGCTTTTCCTAAGAAAGCATGCACCCCTTGGAGTTTTTCCCCGTTGGAGTATAGATCATTGTTTAGGATGGCGAACGCTGCTTCCGCGTTTTCTGCTGCGGTTTTGTATATTGGTTCGCCCTTGGCATCTTTGCCGTTTAACTGCTTTTGCCAAGATGGGTTATAGAACCTTTCTTTTGGCGGCAGTTCTTCCGGTCTTGCGATTCCGGGTAACCTAGTAGGTTTTAAGGCAGATCTATGCTTTCTCTCGTACTCCTCTATTTCTTCCTTCATGACTTTGATGTCATTATGGGTTTGTTGGAGGTGTTGCCGAGATCTGAGCAGATGTTGCTGTTGCCGTTGGAAAGCTTGTCTTCTGGCTTCCAGCATCTCAGGGGGTTCATTCGGTCCCACTGGTGTTTGTAATAGCTCTTGCTCTTCCAGTTCTGTCATTGGCGGAGCAGTGATTTCCTTAGATTTCTTTTCCGCTGGCTTTGTGCCGCTAATATCTCCTACTTCCAGGTTTTCATCAGCGAGATCGGCTGATTTTTTCTTCCGGAGTTTGTATTCGAGTTTTTTAGAAGCACGGTGCTTTTTCTTGGAAGAAGGAGGTTTTTTGACAGGCTCATCTTCTGTCATCTCCTTAACATTGGGGAATATCGGAGAGGTTTCTCCGTCTTCTCTTTCTTCCACCGGCGGAGGGGTTTTAGGGCTTTCCTGGCTGCCGGCATCCGTTGTATCAGCTGGTTTTGCCATTAGCACTTCCTGGAATCCCTCTTGAAAGGACTTAACCTTTCTTACGAAGGCATCTTCGTCTTCGTCTTCGGAGTCGAAATTGTCCGATCCGGTTTCCGACTCCAATCTCGCCTCGATGGCGGCAAGCACGGACTCTACTTCCAAGTTCATCGTCTTGTTGACGGATGTCGGATCTTCCGTCTCTGTGACGGGTGTTTCTTCTTCCGTCTCTATGACGGGTAGGTTGTTATCTGCCTCTTGCATGGGATTTCCGTCATCCGTGTTTTCAGCGATTTCGGATTGCACCATGCCGATAAAGTGTGTATCACTTGTTTGTCGGCGATCTGAGCAGAATCCGGGATCATAGTCGTTCTCGACTGGGTATAGGGCGGGTGGGATAAATTTGCTTCCACCGCAAAACCCCATTGCCTCTGCGGTTAGTCCGATAAAGATGTTAGCAGATCCGATCGGTAACACGCAGGCACTTACCAGGTGGTTTTGCGCCGGTATGTAGGATCCGTTGTCGAGGAAGCGCCCGACGTCGTCGTCGAATTCCAAGCTTCCGACAGTGATCGATCTTCCAATTCCGCCGAGTATCCCAGATCGGAATTTCACGCCTGACGTCGTTTGCCCCACGGTGGGCGCCAACTGTCGAGACATCGTAGTAGTTTTCATAGACGGGGGTGCCATGAGACTACGGTAGAGACATGGGGTAACGGGATAGCGTAGTAACACAGAACACGGGATTTTACCCAGGTTCGGTACGTCGCGACAGTACGGCGTACCTACTCCTGCACTTCTCACTAATTGGGACTGAAGCCCGTAAATCTGGGTTACAATGTGAGGATATAGATCTAGCTTCTCGGCGAGGATGAGCTTCTCGGCGAGTTGCGTAGAGCTTGAACTTGTGTCTAACTTCGAATCTGAACCTGTTTAATCTATCTCCCGTCCGGCTTTATATAATAGCCGGATTAGGGCTTACAGAATAGGAAACCTAGAAGACTACGTTTAACTTGTAACTTGGAAAGCAAGGAATCCGTCTTCTCCTCCAAGCCAGATCACGTGGGCCGTGATCCGGGTTCTTCTAGAATCCGGCTTCTGCGCGTCGGACTACTGGGCCGCCCAATGGACCTAAGCCCATTACCATGTAGGCCACCCTGGTAGTCCGGCTCTTTGTCTACCATCTTCTATACCCCTATTCAGTATATATCCGACAGTGCTGCCGTTGTAGCACTTGGTCCCCCTGGCGAGCTGGAACTGCTTCACGGATGGCTCATTCATGATGCGGGGACCAAAGCATTCTGGGCCAGGCGGCCCCGTGTTCTCGAGTTAGGCGGACAAGTTGATCCGGTCCAGCTTGAACCTGGCATCACTGGGCTCCAACATGTGCTCACCCAAACGGTCAGCCATGTTCCTTGGGTCAGCATAGCCGGCTAGCCCCATCGCCGAGTAACCATCATCATACCTATTTTCCTGCACAACTGCAAGCTGCATCACTAGGTTGGCTGCTGGCGCGGCCGCACGCGGCCGTGCTGCTGCTGGCTGCTGCGTCCTCTGCCGAGTAGGCTGAGCACCAGGATGCCGAGAAGGCCCCGCGTTTTATCCGCTGTTCTCCTTGCTGTGAGCTTTATGGGCTTGATAGCCTGCTCCTGCAGTAGTGTGTTTTCGACCGGACTGTCGCGGCACAGCGTGCTGTTTCACGGCGACAGCCGGGTCGTACACCTACATCTGCCTGTCTCTGCCAGAGTACCCACTCCGATCCCTCTCACGACTAGGATGCGGCGATGAGGCCTGATCGTTAGATCTGACCGCATGCGAATGCACCACCTGAGAAGCTCCAGCACCCGGATTGGCTTTCCGGAACTCCTCGTTCTGCCTAGCAGCCTCTAGCACTAGCTCATTGAGCCTCTCCTGCTGCCTAACGCGCTTGTCGCCAGGGAGATGCGGCAACTCAGCAGCTACAACCTCAGCAGCTCTAAGGGTTTTGGCGGGGGTGCTGTATTTGGGCCTGGTGGTAGCGGTGTTTTGGCTATCAGTGTGGCCAGCGGTCTCACCAACTGCTGCCATCTCGGTGCCTAGGTTGCGACGAGTGATGCCTGCCTTGACAGGCCTCCTAACCACAGGCGTAAAGCCGTGAACCCTGTTGTACTCGTTCTGGTCCAGGTTAAGCTCAAGCCTAACCTTCTCCAACTCCACCTGCTCGGCGAGCAGCGCCTGGCACTGCTGGTCGAGTTGCACCTTCATGGTCATGAGCTCGAGCTCGGCAGGAGGCGGCATGCCCACCCGGACGGCAGATGCCGGTATTGTCGATGTCGTGGAAGGAGGGATGTAGCCCGGGATGTTGTGAGGCGCGTCGTAGGGCTTGTGCATTCTCGGGAGCTCGCTCGTGTCAGCGAGCTCCTCAACGACTGCCGCGGATGCGGCCGCGCCCTTCCCGGCAGCGATAGCCGGACCGGTCATCAGCACTTCAACGCTGTCCGCGGAGCCGTCGATTGGCTTTCCGCGGGCAGCGATGACAGCAGGAGGATCTTCCGCGACGAGCACCAGCTCGGGGTACTCGCGGACGACGGTGGTGGCGACGTAGACGAGGTGCGAGCCGAAGGAGAGCACCGAGCCGCCCTCTGGCATGGCCCTGCCGCCGAAATCGCCGGCGTTGTCGGTGACGAAGTCGAAGGAGCCGAATCTGTGGACAAGGCCACAGACCACGCGCTCCCCAGTAGCAGAAATGGATCCCGTCCGAACATGAACTCCAGTCAGCGCCGCTGGTTGCCCCACGGTGGGCGCCAACTGTCGTGGTGGTATCACGGCATATGCCATACGATGGCTAAAGATCTAGGGTCGATGGACGCTGGAGGTGCTCAGGGAGGGATCACGCAGCGAGTAGCCGCGTGAGGAATGAATCAAGCACTGCAAACAACAAGATCTACCCAGGTTCAGGGCCCTCGTGTGGAGGTAAACCCCCTACTCCTGCCTTCCTCTCTTTATATGTGTGTTCTACCGAGTAGCCATAGTACAATTTGGCCTACAGCCGAGTAGCCACTCTTCTCTCTACGTGAAAGTCTAACAAGTGAACCGACCCTCTCACGGGAGGGGGCAGGGCACCTTATATACTGGTGCCCAGCCAAATACATCCAAGATGAAAAGTACAGCCGGGTGTCGACATAGTGTGCACACTGCACACTTCCAGCTTCTCGCTGACAGCTTTGGCTTCCTAGTTTGTCTTGTGCTCAAAGTCGTTGTGCAAAACCAAGTCCATGACCTGTTATCACTGTCACGGCCACAGGGTAGGCCCCCTGACCTGCACCGTCCTGCTGACACCCTGGCGCGGATAAGCACGCGCTCTGCAGATGAACAGTGCGCCAGTACGGACCCAGGATACGCGGGATCCTGTGTCAGAACGCCTCCTTTGACTTCTGGCCCGAGTAGGAACTCACTCCCTCTACTCGGACCACTTCCTCTACTCGTAGGAATGTAGCTTCCTTGATTCTTCCTTTTGGCCATTAGCAGGTGCGGCCGGATAGCAGTCTACCGGGTAGCGAGTACCGGGTAGCCAGCTAGTCAGCCAAAACTCTCCCTTGACCTTGCCTTTAGCACTTGCTTTACCCCTACTCGGGGGTAACCCCCCGACAGGCGGCGGAATAATTCTTCGAGGATGGAATGAGGCTTAGGGTTCCCTCGGGGTCAGGCACGTAGAAAATATCCCCCGGAGGTGGGCCAGGGTGGCCACACCCTAGGTGCCGCGGCCAAGGGGGAGCGCCACCCCTAGGTATGGGCCCCTGGTGGCCCCCCTCCGGCTCCCCTTCTGGCTGAGTTCCTCCTCTGAACTTTTAGGAACCCCCGGATGTCCCCCTTCTTCTTCTGATCTTCTGAAATATGGTATCTCGACGGTGCTTTTTCCATCAGATTTCTGGTCCCGGTGTTTATTCTCCATAAATTATAAAACATGCAAAATAAGATAAAATAACATAAGAGATGCATCATAACATGAAATATATTGATGAATAACAGAAAATTATGATATAAAATAGTGATGCAAAATGGACGTATCAACTTCCCCCAAGCTTAGACCTCATTTGTCCCCAATGAAACTGAACTCAGAAAACATGACCACAGGTTTATGGAGTGAAGAGTCGATAAATAAAATACGGACAAGAAGCATCACATTTACCTATGCACCAATCATTACAAACATCAACTTCCTCTCATATAACTTAACTTTAAACAAGTAAAGGGAGTCACAAACAAATATTCAAAAGAGAGAATCAAAATTGGTAATGGCAAACTTCGTTCTTGGTCAGAGAACATTTAATGAAATTATACTTATCTTAGGTGAAGTCTTTATAAAAAGGTTTATAGTGTAGAGCTTAACATGTTTAATTATAACAACTCTTTTACAGTGATTCATCGCTTTCAAAGTAATATTCATTCAGATAATAAAGCATGTGCTAAACAAAGAAGGATGGAAAACATGATTGAATAAATCAACATATAGATGATGAGAACACAACAACTCAAATGCTTGCTGGAGATAGAGACAAATGGGTTTACTGATTCAACATAAAAGTAAAAGATATGCCCTTCGCAAAGGGAAGCATTGACTACTCATGTGCTAGAGCTTTTATTTAATAAAACAGAGTTATAAAATGCATGACACTCCTCTCATCCATCTTAAACAAACCATGGCTAACCGAATCCTCGGGTGCCTGCCAACAATCACAAACCATGGAGGAGTGTCTAAATTTTGAGAGGTGTATATTTATGTCAATGAATGGCAAACAGAAAATACGGTACGTCACAAGCCAACTAGAGTCACAAGAGCGGCTCCCATAGAAGGGCGCAACTGGTATAGAAGGTCATCCCTCTTTCTCTTTTGTTTACACAATTATGCTTTGACTGATAAATCAGGGGCAAAAAGAGTGAAGAGAATTTGTATTAACATTTGGGGCTGGGAACCCCGCTGCTAGCTCTTCTAGCATTTGGATAAGCGGATGAAGCCACTAGTCCAGGTGTGTGAGTCCAATTAACAAGTGAGATAAAGATTCTCTATTTGCGTCCTCATGAGCTAAAACAGGAACACAAAACAGGAGTAATTTGAAAGTTTTAAAGGTAGCACATGAACAATTTACTTGGAGTGGCGGTGAAATACCGCATGTAGGAAGGTATGGTGGACACAAATGGCAAGGTTTTGGGGTTTAAGGTTTGGATGCACGAGAAGCATTCCCTCTCATTACAATTTTTTGGTTAGCAAGGCTGGGTAGCAAGCATAAGAGTTGAAGGAAAAAAACAAATATACATATGATAAAACCAATCATGCAATCCTCATTGAAAGCACAAGCAATCTTACCTTGTGAATACTAAGTTTATGAGCTTATAGGAAAATTCCTCTTTCTTATACTAACAACTCAAATTATTATTCCTGCTGACCCAAGCTAAGTTTGCCAAAACCAACTAGATTAACTTTATGATCTCTAGAGTGATACCAAATACTAAAAGCAAGCTCAACCATATGACCGAAGATGAAAACTGAAATAATGTGCATAGAAAGTAAATGATGAAACTTCTCATTAATATTTTAAACCGACAACTCACACCAACGGATACAACGATAACCAACTAGGGAGAGACACTTCCATACTGCAAACCATCCTATATGATAACCTCTCTACTCATGATATGACTCTACTTGAAAAAAAAAGTAAAAAGATGAAAGATAGTGATGTGATACTGCGGCACTCCCCCAAGATTGGAACAAGACAAGGGGATGCCAAAACCAATGACGAATCAATTCTTCGGTGGTGGTGAAGGTGGTATCACTCGGAGAGGAGTCAGAAAGCCTTTGATGATACGACGAAGCTCAATGTTTTCCGCTTCCAGAATTGCTACCTCGGCCTTAAGAATATGATATTGTTCGCAGAATTGATCGGCAACCCGGTGTGCTTCAGCTATCACAGGGAACAGGTTGGGGTCTTGATCCTGAGACACGGTCCCCTGCACATTATGAGAGTAGCGACGCTGAGGGTTCATGGATCCCACAAAGGTGGGGTTCCTCGTTGGTGCTGGTGCAGCCCTCTGGATCTCTTCCCTCAAACTGTTGACCATGTCTTCCCTTCTTGCATCTATCTCTTCCTCCGTGGCCCATCCCGCGAAAGCACTCTCATGGATGTCTTGCTGGATTTGTCAAAGACGACATGCAGCGTAATCCTCAACGCTAGAGCTGAAGGACGACATCTTGTCCTAGAAACTCCGAACTCCGGCCAGGAAAACAACTCGAAACATAAACACGACGAGAAAACGATATACGGACCTCGGCGGGTCCGAGGGTTCATATGGTGAAAAGTTTCATAACGAAAGGAAAGTCCAGGTCGAAAACGAGTTGGAGAGGGGCTCCGGGGTGCCCACACCATGGGCTCGCGCGGCCAGGGGTGGGCCCGCGCCACCCTATGGTGTGGATCCTCCGTGCTCTGACTCCCTCTCGTTTCCGGCTTATAATTTTTCATATTTTCTAAAAACAGTAAAAATATAAGTTGGAGATGTTTCGCGAACATTTTCTTACCAAAATTTTTACCTATTCGAAAACTGACTCTGCAGTTTCTGAAATATGCTTCTTAATAAACTCCTCCGGGGTCATGGCTTGAATATAATCAACATTTTCATTATAAGGATCTCCGGAGATATAATGCTTGAGTCTTTGACCATTCACCACTTGTGAAGAGTTGTCTTCAAGGGAAACACTTTTAATTGCCTCCGAACAATATACATCTTCGATAACAAAAGGTCCTTCCCATCTCGAGAGTAATTTTCCTACAAAAAATCTAAGACGAGACCTATGAAATAGAACTTTCTCACCAACATGAAATTCTCTTTTAATAATTCTCTTATCATGCCACCTTTTAACTTTCTCTTTAAAGAGTTTAGCATTTTCATATGCTTCACTCCTCCATTCATCTAAAGAACTTAAGTCAAGCAGCCTTTTCTCACCAACAAGTTTAAAATATCTATTTAGGTCTTTCACTACCCAATAAGCTTTGTGTTCTAATTCTAGGGGCAAGTCACAAGCTTTTCCATAAACCATTTTATAAGGAGAAATGACCATGGGATTTTTATAAGAAGTTCTATAAGACCACAAAGCATCATTTAATTTCTTAGCCCAATTTTTTCTAGATTTGTTAACAGTCTTTTGCAAGATAGATTTGATTTCTCTATTTGATAATTCTACTTTCCCACTCGTTAGAGGATGATAGGGCGAGGCAATTCTATGATTAACATCATATTCAGCAAGGGTTTTTCTAAAACCACCATGAATAAAATAAGAACCCCCATCAGTCATAAGATATCTAGGTACACCAAACCTAGGGAAAATAATGTCCTTAAGCAATTTTAAAGAGGTTTCACCATCAGCACTTTTAGTAGGTATAGCTTCTACCCATTAAGTAACATAATCAACAGCAACAAGAATATGAGTGTAGCCTTGTGAAGGAGGGAAAGGACCCATCAAGTCAAAACCCCAACAATCAAACGGTTCAATAACAAGAGAATAATTCATAGGAATTTCATTACGTCTAGAAATATTTCCAACCCTTTGACATTAATCACAAGATAAAATAAAAAAATTAGCATCTTTAAAGAGAGTAGGCCAATCAAAACCAGACTGTAGAACTTTATGTGCAGTTTTATCTCCAGCGTGATGTCCTCCATAAGCACTACTACGACATTTTCTCAATATTTCTCGTTGTTCATTTTCAGGAACACATCTTCTCATTATACCATCAACACCTTCTTTATATAAGTGTGGGTCATCCCAAAAATTAATGCCTCAAATCATAAAAGAATTTTCTTCTTTGCTGCGTTGTAAAGGTAGGAGGTAAATACTTCGAAACAGTAAAGTTAGCATAATCAGCATACCATGGACTCTCTTGAGAGCTCACTTTTATTGCAGCTAACTTTTCATTAGGAAAACTATAATTAACAGGAATAGGGTCGTCAGGGATATTTTCTAATCTAGACAGATTGTCAGCAACAAGATTTTCAGCACCCTTCCTATCCACAATATGTAAATCAAACTCTTGTAAAAGTAGCACCCATCTAATAAGCCTAGGCTTAGCATCTTTCTTTTCCATAAGGTATTTAATAGCAGCATGATCAGTATGAATAGTAACTTTAGAATCAACAATATACTGCCTAAATTTATCACAAGCAAAAACTACAGCTAGGAATTCTTTTTCAGTGGTAGCATAATTCTTTTGAGCAGCATCAAGAGTTTTACTAGCATAATGAATAACATTTAACTTCTTATCTATTCTCTGTCCAAGAACAGCACCTAGAGCATAATCACTAGCATCACTCATAATTTCAAATGGTAAATTCCAATCGGGTGGTTGAACAATATGGGCAGATATTAAAGCCTTCTTTAAAATTTCAAAAGATTCTTTACAATCTTCATCAAAAACAAATGGTACATCTTTTTGAACAAGATCAGTATGAGGTTTTGATATTTTAGAGAAATCTTTAATAAATCTTCTATAGAAACCAGCATGACCAAGAATACTACGAATACCTTTAACATCCTTGGGACAGGGCATTTTCTCAATAGCTTCAACTTTAGCTCTATCAACTTCAATACATCTTTCAGAAATTTTATGTCCAAGAACAATTCCTTCATTAACCATAAAATGGCATTTCTCCCAGTTAAGAACAAGATTAGTCTCCTCACATCTCTGCAAAACTTTATCAAGGTTCTCAAACACTTATCAAAAGAAGTTCCATAGACGGAGAAATCATCCATGAAAACTTCCACAATTTCTTCACAAAAAACATGAAAGATAGCAGACATGCATCTTTGAAAAGTAGCAGGAGCATCACATAAACCAAAAGGCATACGTCTATAAGCATAGGTTCCATAAGGACAAGTGAAAGTTGTTTTCTCTTGATCAAGCTTTTTAACAGCAATTTGAGAAAACCCAGAATACCCATCAAGAAAGCATAAATGAGTTTTCTTAGACAACCTTTCTAACATTTGATCAATAAAAGGCAAAGGATAATGATCTTTCTTAGTGACTTTATTAGCCTTTCTAAAATCAATGCACATCCTATAACCAACTACTACTCTTTGAGGAATGAGTTCATTATTTTCATTTGGCACAACAGTCATCCCTCCTTTCTTAGGGACACAATGCACGTGACTAACCCATCTACTATTAGCAATAGGATAAATAATGCCAGTTCAAGGAGTTTCAATGACTCATTTCTTACCACATCCTTCATTTTAGGATTTAAACGGCGTTGATTCTCAACAACTGGCTTTGCATCAGGCTCAATATTAATAGCGTGCTGACAAATAGCAGGAGAAATCCCTTTCAAATCATCAAGAGTATAACCAATAGCACCTCTGTGTTTCTTCAATATCCCCAATAATTTCTCCTCTTCTTTATCAGAAAGTTGAGAACTAATAATAACGGGATATAATTTCTTATCATCAATATGAGCAAATTTAAGATTATCAGGCAAAGGCTTTAAATAAAAAACAAAATCTTCCTTGGGTGGTAATGTGGTACCCAAATCTTGCACATGTAAATTATGTTTCAGCATTGCTGGCTGATGTAGGAAAATCTCATCAATTTCATTCCTTTCTTCCATAAAGACACCACTTTCATGGTCTTCCATGTATTGCTGCAAAGGATTGTTAGGAGCAAGAGCAGTCACAGCCAACTGTTCAACTCTATAATTTTCATTAGGCAATTCGGCTTCATAAGGTACTTAAGCAAATTTGGAGAAATTAAATTCATAAGACTCTCCATCAAACTTTGTAAGAATTTTCTCCTTTTTGACAATCAATAACAGCACCACAAGTGTTTAAGAAACGTCTACCAAATATAATAGGACAAGTATCACTAGCAGAAGTGCCTAGTACTAGAAAATCAACAGAATATTTAATTTTACCACATAAGACCTCCACATCTCTAACAATACTAATTGGAGAAATAGTTTCCCTATTAGCAAGTTGAATAATCACATCAATGTCTTCAAGTTCACAAGAACCAATTTCATGCATGATTTCTTTGTAAAGCTCATAAGGAATAACACTAGAACTAGCACCAATATCACATAAACCATAATAACAATGATCACCTATCCTAACAGATAGCACAGGAACACTGGGTTTCCTAGAATTATTAGGATGAGAGACAATATTAAAAGCATCTTTACAAAATATAATGTGTCCCTCTTCTACATTTTCAGAAACAGTGTCCTTTACTATTTCTATTGTAGGTTTTACAGTTATTTGTTCCTCAGGTTCTACAGGTTTTCTTGCACTTTTATTAACCACACTAGGTAACATAGAATGTCCTTTTACCTTAGCAGGGAAAGGCATTTTCTCAATATAAGGTTCATGCACAATAGAATCAACAGTATGAACTTCTATATCTCTAGAAGAAACACAATTAATCTTTACTATTAAATGGGAGTTGGTCCCCCGTCGTCCCGTGGTCTGCCATCGATCCATCTAGATCGTTGATCGCTATCGCTCCTCGTGATTGGTACCTATGTTAAACTTCAAAACATCTCTCTCTCCCATCGTCTACTCTATCGGTCGTCTGGTCAGCGGTCGCGCACAGGCCCATCTAGGTCCGATCGGCCCAACTCCCTGAGACCCTGACATCTCCCAAACCCTAGGTCCCCTCATCCTCATCACCATCAGCCGCCTCCCTGGCCTCCAACTCCACACCATCATCCGCAACCATTGCACCATCAGCCTCCAGGAGATTTCGGCTGCGTTGGTCATGTTCAGGCGCCGCATTGCCTCCCCAGTGGCGATGGATGCCGTCGTGTTCCATCCTGTCCCATGGCAAGCTCACGGCGCGGGTCAGTGCTGTCGTATCTCTCCGCAAGATCGAGCAGCTGGTGGACGCCCACAGGGGTACGACGGAGAAGGCGCTGGCCACGCTGGACAGCCTGCTCCTCAACGTGAAGGGTCGCGATGCAGCCTACGCGTAGACGCTGGTCGTGCCGGCTGATCGTAAAGAAGATGCAGCAGGTGTCCGACATGGCGACGGAGTTCGCCGTGTCTGCGCTATGGCGGAAGTGCAAGAACTTGGCGGCGGACGACGATAGCTGCAAGGCTGAGGCGCTGCAGTTCGGCGCGTTCCAGAAGCTCTTGCTGCTGCTGCAAGTGGGCTGCCAAGGCGTGACCAAGGATCAGGCCAACGAGTTGCTCAGGCTTCTGAATGGATCCAGGGATGCGCGAGTGCATCAACTCGCTGGATTTCAAGGCGTCTCAAGAGACCCTTCTGAGTGTGCATATCGAAACATGAATACATGATTAACCAGAAAAAATTTCTATTAAATATGCTTTTTTTACGTGTAGGTATCCTGCTTAACCAGAAGATGAATTTCCTGTGAAATGACAAGATTGTCGCAAGAATTGTAATTATAGGTATGGTTTCCGCTCGGTAGATTTAAAGAGGTTTGCACTTGTCGTGGCGTCGCTGCACTTCGCAGCTTTTTGTCTCATGTTGATTTTGCTTTAGCTCAAATAATTATCTTCTCCAATTTTCCCTTAAATATTTGTTGCAAAAAAAATCAAACACTTGATGCTTGCCATATTGTGAGCTTGTTGCTGCTTAATTGGGTTATAGAACTGCAACATGAGCAGATGGAGGAGAAGAAATTGCAGGCTAATTAGCACGGTATGGTGTTTTAGGACACAAGAGAGGCTTGTTGCTTAATTGTTTCGCCAGTGTGATTGATTTTATTTCGGAATGTGGTTTAAAGGTGAGTTACGATATGTGATCACGACACCATTATGATTGATTTTGAGTATAAGAATCTGATTTGGGGGATTTATACATTGTGATTTTTGGGTTGGAGGCAGAAACATTCAACCATCGAGAGGTCATCAAAATTTATCGTCCTGACATTAGCCTCCAAGAAGAAAAATAGAGAAGGTATTTCTTACTTTGCAAGTACTTTTTGTTGACTAATTGACAAGCCGGGTCTGTAAGTATGCAAAAAAAATACCATCAAAGAGGCTGATGTGTCCAGTCGTACTAACTTTATGATGATCATATTGTATGGATTTTAATATATGCTGAAATTAATCTACATTGAATTTTTATGTTCAATATATAATTTACGAGTAATCTGATCAGTGTCATCTTCCTCACCTTGGTGTAATAAGTTCTTCAATTTTGATCAACCTTTGTGTATTGTTAATTATCTTTTACCAGATGTTTATGATTATTTGTGACATGTTCATTCGCTGCAGCATAGAACCGTGACTGCATACCAGCAAGTGAAGCTGAATGATGTCAAATTTTTTTATGAATGACTACACAATAATTCTCTCAGCTGGGACTAGATGACCTTCAAGTCCATCTGCGGCAACGCCACCAAATGGTGGTCGCCCATCTTCCAACACCATGTCGATGATATGCTCTGTTTCACCTTCTTGCTCGCCGCCGCATGGGACCAATGCTAAAGTCTTATTGTTGTGTTGGGTTAGTTGTTTTCCCACCAAGTATTATCTTGCAATCTGTTGGCCCTTCATTGAAGCTCATACCAGTAGGAATTTAATTCTAGGACGGTAAATGGACACACAAAAATGGCATGGTTTACGATGGCTAATAAATTGAAGGGCACGGCTGTGTGTAAGAAGTTTCTTATTTACTCCTTTGATCTTCTAGGAGAAGAACAAATGGTGGAAAGCGTATAAGAAAAGTTTGCAACCATTTTTACTGAATCTTACAAACAGATGTGTATTTATGGTCACAAAACATGTTTGCACAGGAATTTCCCGGTACTCTCAGATTTTATATAGAGGAGACATATGGTATAAAAATAGAGTGAGAGTTCTACAATAGTTAGTTTCTTATCGGCGTCGAGGATCGCTCCACCGACGACATCATGGGAAAATTCAATATGGAGAGCAGATCAGCCTCCTGCATGAACAGCAACAGAGTCAATACGTTCGCGCGCGCAACTGAACTGAATCATACTTCAGTTTGTCCGGTAAGCTTTATTTGTTTCTTTCATAACATTGATTTATTTCCATGTACTATATAACTAGCAGAAACTATTGATAGGATAAATTACAGCTTAACTGACCTTTTTCCATTTTTATTTGAGTGTTGGCAGATGTTCTTTGTCACATTATATTTTAGCACGAAATTCTGTAACATTATATCTTGTATGGAAATCTATTTGAAACTTCTGATATACATTTGGCCCATAAAGTAATTATTTTTCTAGGCTTCCTTGCATCTTAGTTTTGTAGAGAGAAAAAGGATGTAATAAAGAATATGTGATGCCATGTATACTTTTTTCCCCAATTAGAGTTTATCTGGGGTAGATTTTTGAGATAGTAGATCTATCGAACGAGCACGTTTCAACCGTAAAATCCCCAACAAATTTTCGATTTAGTTGTAGAGGCAAAAAAAAATATCTTCAATGTAGTACAAGGAGAATGTATAATTTTTGTATATGGCATTGAAAACAACATTCAGAATATGATTTGGCGAATTAGATGACTTCCCGATCATGATTATGGTATTTCTATTTCTATGTATACCAACATACATGTGCTTTGCAACAAATTTGAGACAATCAAGTATTTGTTTTTATACACATTTATTGCATTCAGAAGACCATACCATTATTTCACTCAGAGAATATGGAGAGACAAATACAAAGCATGCATCTGATAGGAAAGAATTTTAAGGACCCGTGGCAACGCACGGACATTCAACTAGTAGTATCTTTATAAGGTGCTTGGTACTTCTCCCATTCCTTTTTAGGAATATCAAAATAAGAAGCAAAAGCCTTATATAAGTTTGCAACAACTTGAGAATCAAGACCATAAACAGTACTAACATTATGAAAATCATCTGATGACATAAAAGTTTTAATGCATTCATAATCATAATTTATACCTAACTTTCTACCTTTGTCATTCTCCCATCCTTCAGTGTTTTCTTGAATATGGTCAAGAAGATACCATTTAGCTTCATCTTTCATACATGTAAATGATCCAGAACAAGAAAAATCCAATAAATCCTTATCATGAAGAGAAAGACTTGCATAGAAATTATTAATAACAATATTACTGGGGAGCTGATGAACAGGGAATTTGAGAATTAGTAACTTCAATCTCCCCTATGATTGGGCAATACTCTCTCCATCATGAGGCCAAATATTATATATATAATACCGATCTCTATGGATTTCACTTGGAGGATAAAATTTAGAATAAAAGAGAGGTACAATTTCCTCCCATTCAATAGTGTGGCTATTTTTCAGCAGTTTGAACCATTCAGAGGCTCGGCCTGTCAATGATATAGATAATAATTTCATCTTCACTTGGCTTGTTGTAATACGTGCACACTTGAACAACTCGCATAATTCATGTAAAAAAAGCAAATGATCATCAGGATGGACATTTCCATCACCTGAATAGCAGTTATCCATAACATATTTAACAATCTTTATAGGTATTTTATAAGGATCCAAATCATCATGCGGTGGGTTACTTACTACCCTAGCAGTGGCAGCAGTGCCCGCAAATAAGGACTCAAAGGAGTTCCAAACATAGTGTAATAAAGCAGTAGACAGAAATAAAAACAACACTTACAGCAGAAGCTTCCTTTATCAATTCCACTTCCCAATAGTGCTTCACTCCTTGGCAACGGCGCCAGAAAATACTCTTGATGACCCACAAGTATAGGGGGGTGTATCGTAGTGTCGAACCCAACAATGTTTTGATAAGTGTTGTGTGGATGAACCTATGCTAATGTACCGTCCCATACAAGAATAATACATACTTGTGATTATACCCCTTGCAAGCATCCGCAACTACAAGAAAGTAATTAAGAAATAAATCTAACCATAGCTTTAAACTCCGGGATCCTACGCTCCCTCGTGTAATGGTTTCCTAACGGGGGTTTAGGTTTTTGTCACTCCGGCAACCCCACAATTAGTATCCAAATACACGATGCATTCCCCTAGGCCCATAAATGGTGAATTATCATGTAGTCGATGTTCACATGACACCACTAGAAGAATAACACCACAACTTAAATATCAAACGTTAAATATTATTCAACATTACTTCACTACTAACAACTTGACTTCTCCCATGTCCTCAAGAACAACACGAACTACTCACAACACATCATATGGATCATAATCAGAGGTGATATAATGGATGATAAAAATCTGTTCATAAAGTGAAAACACCGATAAATCTCACAAGCATCAACTACTAACAAGTAATCCACACCGAGAGAGAGATCTAATGCAAAACAACGATAGAGGCCCCTAATTGCTATAGCGGGATGACGGTGGATGATGAGGGTGATGGTGCTGGTGATGATGATGATGATGATGATGACGATCTTGATTATGCCCGGAGTGATGACGGTGACGATGACGGTGATTTCCCCTCTCCGGAGAGGAATTTCCCTGGCAGATTTCTCTCTGCCAGAGAGCTTTTCTCTCTCGGGTATTTTTCACCCCGCAGCGGTGCCGGAATAATTCTTTGAGGATGGAATGAGGCTTAGGGTTCCCTCGGGGTCAGACACGCAGAAAATATCCACCGTAGGTGGGCCAGGGTGGCCACACCCCTAGGTGGCGCGGCCAGGGGCGCGCCACCCTTAGGTGTGGGCCCCCTACGGCTCTCCTTTTGGCTGAGTTCCTCCTCTGAACTTTTAGGAACCCCAGATGTCCCCCTTCTTCTTCTGATCTTCTGAAATATGGTATCTCGACGGTGCTTTTTTCCATCAGATTTCTGGTCCCGGTGTTTATTCTCTAAAATTATAAAACATGCAAAATAAGATAAAATAACATAAGAGATGCATCATAACATGAAATGTATCGACGAATAACATAAAATTATGATATAAAATAGTGATGCAAAATGGACGTATCACATGTGTGGTGAACAAATTACAGCTGGGCAATTGACAGAAATGAAGGCTGCACCGTAGTGCATATGCAAGACATAAAGATTACTATGTGATTCATGCGGGCATTGCAACAAGACACATACACCATTATCCAACTGCATCTATGACTAAAAAGTTTTAATGCATTCATAATCCGAACAAACATTGGGTATTAAGTTGCAAGCAACAGATAATCGCAGTAAGAAAAGTGTGTAATGTGAACAATAACATCATCCTTAGACAAAGCATTGTTGTTTTCTCCCTAATGGCAACAACACATCCTCCATCCGTCACGTTTCTGTCACTCGAGCACAAATGAAAAGGAGGCTTGAACCCACTATTGAGCATAAATACTCCCTCTTGGAGTTACTAGCATCTACTTGGCCAGAGCATCTACTAACAACGGAGAGCATGCAAGATCATAAATAACATAAGCATGAAGATAACATGATAGATTGATAATCAGAAGACATGGCATTCAACATTCATCAGATCCCAGCAAACACAACATGTAGCATTACATAAAGATGATCTTGATCATGTTAGGCATCTCACAAGATCTAAACATGAGGTACAAAGTGGAGAGAACAACCATCTAGCTACTGCTATGGACCCGTAGTCTAGGGATGAACTACTCACGCATCACTTCGGAGGAGGGCATGGTGGTGTAGACCCCTCCGGTGATGATTTCCCTCTCCGGCAGGGTGCCGGGGAGAGCTCCAGAACCCTCTCAATCTTAGGATGACGATGACAGAGGCCTCAGGTGTTTCTCGGGTAAAAGTGGGATATATTTAGGGTTTACGTCTCGGGGGATTATATAGGCGAAAGGGCAAAGGAGGTGGAGGCCTGGGGGTCTCTTGAGGACTCCGTGGAACCTCCGAGATTTCTAAGACTTCCGGGCTTCGAATTTTCCAATTCCGAGAGTTTTTCCAGAACAACTTTTCTGAAACTAAAAACAACAGAAAACAGGGAACTGGCTCTATGGCATCTTGTCAATAGGTTAGTCCGGAAAATCGATAAAAATGACATAAAGTGTATAGAAAACATGCGGGAAACAATAAGAAAACAACATGGAACATCAGAAATTAAGGATACGTTTATGACATCTCAGAGTGCTCGAAGTTATTTCCTTTACATTCTGCAATTATATCTTTTTGTTTCTTGTTTTTATTTTCACTGGTTAGGCTTATTTTTACTTGTTCCTTGTTTCTATTTTTACTAGTTAGTCTTAATGGAAAACAACAAAAATATGAGGGAGCTTTATTTGCAAGCTAGAAGAAATGGTATTAGCATTAATTCTTTGGATACCATTATTTCTAATACTATGGAAAAGTCTAAGCTTGGGGAAGCTAGTTTTTATAAACTTTTTAGTTCCCCAGCTTTAGAGGAGAAAATTTGCTCTGATGATACTTTATCTCCCATATGTGATAAATCTAATGATGTTTGTGATATTTTAAATCCTCCTGCTGAAAGTATTCCTTTTAAAATACCTATGAAAATTGTTGAAAGTGTCAAGAACAACTGCTATCTTGGAGATGGAACTGTCCATCCTTGTGATCATTTACTCTTTATACATGAATTATGCGGGTTGTTCGAGTGTGCATGTATTTCAATGGACCAAGCTAAGAGGAGGCTATTCTCTTTGTCACTTAAGGACAAAGCAAGAGAGTGTTATGAGCTACTAGATGATCCTCATCATTTGGAGTGGAAGGAGCTTGCATCTCTATTTTATTCTAAATTTTATTCTTCTCGTGAACTGTATTTAGATAGGAATTACATTTATAATTTCTGCCCTCGTGATGTAGAAAGCATTGCTCATGCTTTGGGAAGACTGAAAACATTAATACTCAAATGTCCTAACCATGAGCTTCCTAAGGAAATAATTGTTACTAATTTTTATGCAATGCTTTTAGGACATTACATGGATTATCTAGATGCTTGTTCAGAGGGTTCTTTCTCAAGTAAAAAAGGTTGAAGCTAAATGGGATCTTCTTGAAACAATTCAAACCAATAATGAAGGTTTGAATAACGACAAAGTTGAAGAATCAGGTATAAACTATGAGTATGATTGCATTAAGTCCTTCGCTGAAACTGCTGATTTTCATGAGCTTAGTGCTAAATATGGTCTTGATCCTCAAATGATTGTTGGTTGGTATAGATCCTTTGCTTCTTATATTAATGTTCCTGAAGCAAATGGGGACATATATCATGAACCTTTTAAAGACACTTTCATGAAAAATGAAATTGTTATTAATGATTGCAATGAACATGCTCATACTTCTGAAAGTATTATTTCTTATAAGCGTGTTACTTTTTGTGGAGCACTTAGACCTTGTGAAAATAATCAAATCGAAGAAGAATATTGCATACATCATAGGAATGAAAAAACTAGAAAGTGGGACAGGGCTTTAGATGATCTTGGCAAAAAAGTTTGTGCCCTCTAACCTTTTATTTGTGAACTTCGTTGTAAAGTGGGTCATTTCAATTTTCAATGCTCAGGTGTAATAGTAACCATTCGAATCCTATGAGTACTGCAAGTTTATATTGTGATGACAAGGTCACTCCTAATCAGCATGATGAACTTACATTTTTTTGCGATGTGAAGAGTTATCAAGAAAATCTTCTTTGGTAGATATGAGTGCTCTTGATATAAATAGTGTCCTGCATGGTTGTCATCTTTATTGTGTTAATAATTGCAACGCAAATACCTACATACAAAATTTTATAAAAGAGGAGACTTTACCAAAATATGACATGTCTAATATTTGTTTTCATCTGATTAATGAATAGGAGGAATCCTCCAAGGTTTTTTCTATTGTTTCTGACAATAAACAGGGTATGGGAGAAGCTTCCTTTCAAGTCTCTCCCTCCTATAGAGAGGAAGAAGAAGAAGAAGAGGAGGAGGAGGAGGAGGAGGAGTAAAAGGAGAGAGGTTACAGTATCTCCCCCTAATCATGTTGCTCCTATTACAGTTTTTGATGAGTCTGAACTCGATGATTTTCCTATGCCTGTTATTTATGAAAGTGATCATGATTGGGAGAAACACACTACTTTTGATATTGAAAATCTCTTTGGTACCAATTCTGAAAATGATGATGATTGTTGTACTATTAGTACCATCCATGTTACTTCCAATGATGATATAGAAAAATCTGAGCTTGTGGATGATGTGTTTGAAAATCGTTTTGCTACTGATGATTATATGCTTCATACATCTGTTTCTAGTAAAAATGATGATATGTTTACAAATGACTGCACTTTGGAAAATAACTATTCTATTGCCTATGATGATACTATGCCTCCAGTCTTTGATAACTATTATAAAAGATGCTATAACATAGGCTATGATTACAACTATCCTCATGAAACTTGTCGTAGTTACGGAGGGATTACCGAAAACCATCTCCCTAATATACAACTTGCCTATCATGTTGGAGTTCTTTATGATGTTTACAATGAAGACCATGCTATTTTCAGTCCACCTACTATTGAAGAGAAAATATTATGATCACAATATGCCTCCTATATTTGATGATTATGGTGATGAGAATAATAATGGTAGCTATTTTGTTGAATTTGCTCCCACTGCTATTAATAAGAATGACTATGCTTATGTGGAGGGTATTAATTCTTTTATGCATGTGTCTCATGATAAGAATGTTATATGTGATAGTTATATTGTTAATTTTATGCATGATGCTACTGAAAGTTATTATGAGAAAGGGAAACATAATCTTATGCATCTCAACAATATCAAGTTTCTCCTCTTTATGTTTAAATTTTTGAAGTTGCACTTATTTTGTCTTCCTATGCTAGCCACTTTGTGCTTTATTGACTTGTTCTTCTACAAGATTCTTTTTCATAGGAAGTAAGTTAGACTTAAATTTGTTTTACATTTTCTTCTTTATGCTCTCTTTTGCTTCAATCCATATTTCTCATGTGAGCATCTTCTAAAATTACCATGCCTAGCTAAAAGGCTTAAAAGAAAAGCACTTCTTGGGACATAACCCATTGTTTTATTTTTGCTTTGTTTTTCTCTATTTTATTTGAGTCAAGGTGTTGTATACTTATGTATAAACTCCTTTGTATCTTTCTTTTCATGTATTAGTTGTTCCAAGTAAAGTTTCTAGCAAAAGTTGGGGTTGGTTTTGGATTTCTACGTATGAAACAGATTTCTGCTGTCCACCGTAAAAAATCGTAAAAATAACAGAAAGATCAAAATGGCCTAAAATTTATGTTCTTATTCCTAAGCCAATTCCAAAAAAAATTATTCTTTACGGTTTTCGATCTGAGCAACTGAAGTGCCCTGAAAAAAATCCGCCATTACAGACTGTTCTGGTTTTGGCAGATTCTGCCATTTTTCTTGCATTTGCTCTTTTACTATATCAAGTGGATTTCTTTGCTTCACGAAACATCAATGGCTGTAGCTAATGTTTAAAATTATCAATAGCACTTGTGGCCATGCAGAACCCATGTATTTTTTTATTGTGCATTAACCCTGTAATGCGAATTACATTGAGTGTGGTGTGAAGGAAGTTTTCAAGGGTCAAGAGAAGTGGGTGATATAATGTGATCAAGAAGAGTGCAAAGAAAAAGCTTGGGAATAAACCCATTGTTCATCCCAGCAAATTCTCAGAATACTCAAGCGTCTAATCTTGGGGATGCGCAAGGCATCCCCTTCTTCAACAACAATTTATTAGGTCACTTCTAGTGAAACTATATTTTTATTCGGTCACATCATATGAAGTTTACTTGGAGCGTCTGTTTTTTCCTTTGTTTTATTTTGTTTTCCTTGCTGCAATCATATTGATGGAACCTATCATTCCTTGTGTGGGAGAGAGACACGCTCCACTTTTTCATATGAATACTTGTTATGCTCGTATTCTTAGTTTTTCTTCTAGCTGCTGCAAAATTCATGTTTAGCTCCTGTTTTTCTTGCATCTCTTATTTAGTGTTGTTAGTTTTAGTATAGTTGTGTTAGCACTATCTTGTTTCATTTCTGTATCTTTTGGAGAGTTTTTGTTTATTATGAAATGCTTGGTGTTGGAAAGCAAATAGTACAGTTTTCGTGCTTATAACGGTGCAATTAGAAGCTTGTATAGACTGTGGCTAGAATTTTTCATGTCATGCTAGGTGTTATTTTAATTCTAAATCCTAGTGGTTATTTTTGTAGCATGATTTTTCTCAAATATATGAGAGTGTTTAGTGTGCCTTAGAAAGAATCATGAGTCATTCTTGTCATTTTCAAGCATAAATTTGTGGTGTTCTCCTTTGAATGTTTTATTTGGTTGACTTGGCGCATGCTTACACCATTTTTATGACTACAAATCAGTCACTTATAGACTCTATGATCATTTAGTTTTTGAACTTGTATTACCACTTATGCTTTGATTAATGATGTTTTTGTCGCTATGCATGATTATGACCATTATTGCTCTCTTGATTTGTCGTTCCCTGTCTTTTTCTAGCCTCCACGTGTACCGAGTATGAGCTCTACTCGTGCATCCAACTCCCAAAAACCAAAGTTTGCCAAATGTGTCCACCATACCTACCTACATGTGGTATTTAACTGCCACTCCAAAGTAAATTGCTCATGTGTTAGCTTTAAAACCTTCAAAATTACTCCTGTTGTGTGCTCCTGTTTTAGCTCATGAGGACGTAAATAGAGAATCTTTATCTCACTTGTTGATTGAACTTTCACACTCTGGACTAGTGGCTTCATCCGCTTATCCAATTGATAGAAGAGCTAGCAGCGGGGTGCCTAGCCCCAAATTAATACAAAAAAATCTCTTCACTATTTTTGCCCCTGATTTATCAGTCAAAGCATAATTGTGTAAACAAAAGAGAAAGAGGGATGACCTTCTACCCACATGCGTCCTTCTATGGGAGCTTCTCTTGTGAAGTCTAGTTGGATTGTGACGTACTATATTTTCTGTTTACTATTCGTTGACATAAGCATACACCTCTCTTAAAAATGTTTTCAATACATTTGTTTAACAAAATAAAAGCTCTAGCACATGAGCGATCCCTGCTTCCCTCTGTGAAGGTCCTTTCTTTTACTTTTATGTTGAGTCTCTATCTTCTAACTTTATGCACAGTTGAGAGAGCATGGTTGCCATTCCGAGTTTAATGTGCATTTGTCCAAGAAACATTATTAATTGATTCATGATGTGTTATTGTTTGTTCTCAGATTATGTTTTCTAGTCTTCCTCTTAAACTTTGAAGGTGTCCTCGCATTTATGTTTTGCCCCACTCTTAAGGACAAGCAAAATATCACTTTTCGATGTTATGTTTATGCTTGAAACAAACGTATAGCTTTCGAGTGCATTATTATTCATGATCTTTTGTTTGTGTTAATTCTCATGATGCAAGTTGATTACTATGTTTTATTGTTATAATTATATTTATCATGCTTGTGTTGAAGTTCTATGATCTCAGCTATGCTTATGCTTTTACAATTTAGATGATCAAGTTTACGTTGGTAGCATGTCACCTCAGAAATTATGTGTTTTTATCGTATACCTACTGGAGGACGAGTAGGAACTAAGCTTGGGGATGTTGATACGTCATAAACGTATCCTTAATTTCTGATGTTCCATGCTGTTATCATGCCATATGCTACATGTTTTCCTTACACTTTATGTCATTTTTATCGATTTTCTGGGACTAACCTATTGACAAGATGCCACAGATTTCAGAAAAGTTGTTCTGGAAATATTCTCGGAAGTGGAAAATTCGAAACCCGGAAGTCTTAGAATTCCCGAAGGTTCCACGGAGTCCCAAAGAGACCCGGAGGGGGGCCCTGGAGCCCCTACACCATGCCTCCGCGCGGGTGCGCCCCTGGCTGCGTCGACTAGTGGTGTGGCCCCCTCGGGTTCCCACTGTCATCTCCCTTTCACCTATATATGCCCCCCGATGCATAAACCCTAAATTAATCAGCCTTTTTCCACGAAAAGTTCCGGAGCTCCGCCGCCACCGACGACAAGTTTCGGGGGACAGAAATATCTGTTACGGCACCCTGCCGGGATGGGGAAGTGCCCCCGGAGCCATCTCCATCGACTCCACCGCCATCTTCATCGCTGTTGATGTCTCCTATGATAAGGAGGGAGTAGTTCTCCCCCGAGGCTGAGGGCTCTACTGGTAGCTATGTGTTCCATCTCTCTCTCTCTCTCCCATTGTGTGATCATGAGCTTGTAATCTAGTTGAATAAGTAGATGTTACTCTTCATCTGTTGTGCTACTCAAGTGGTTTTGTTATGAGATCTCCGTAGACACTTTGATCATGGTGTAATGGTGACAGTGTGTGCACCGTATGGTTTAGCATGATATTTATATCTTGTGTTTGACGACCCTATGAAATTGTGGTGTTTGTCTAGTACCTTCTAGGGCACTCAAGTTGACAGTGTGGGGTTAACTAGACATGGGAATGCGACTTTAAGGTGTGCTTTGAAGCCCTATGCAATGAATTGGTGTTTGTTATCCGACCGGAGAGTGGTTCGGAGTAGCATAGTGAAGAGAGATATTTATGCATTCAATTATGTTATCACTGTTGAGAGTGTCCACTAGTGAAAGTATGATCCCTAGGCCTTGTTTCTAAGCATTGAAACACCTTTTATAATCAGTTCTGCTACATGTTTGCTTGCTGCCATTTTTATTTCAGATTGCTATTATCACTTAGAATCATCCATATCACTTGTATTTTACTCTCTCTTCGCCGAACTAGTGCACCTATACAACTGACAATTGTATTAGGTGTGTTGGGGACACAGGAGACTTCTTTTATCGTAATTGCAGGGTTGCTTGAGAGGGATACCTTTGACCTCTTCCTCCCTGAGTTCGATAAACCTTGGGTAATCCACTTAAGGGAAACTTGCTGATGTTCTACAAACCTCTGCACTTGGAGGACCAACACTGTCTACAAGAATAGAAGCGTGCGTAGGTCGGGGGCGGCCTAGGTCGGACTACGAGCTGGCCTCACAGCCCCCGCAGGCCAGGCATCCGGCGAGCCGGCCCAGGCCGGGCTCCAGATGGCCTAACTGGCTCCCTAGATCGGGTGGCTCTGGCTGCTGGCCGGCCTACCTTCACGCCCAGGCCGTCCTGGCCGGGCTCCCAGGACGGGTTTCCTGCACAGCTAGAAACCCCACAATAGTCGTTTTCACCTACCACTATAAATAGGGGTCTTCTTCTTCCTTTATAAGGTGTCACTTGAAACTTCATTGTGACTACCTCAAAACTCATAAATATTCCCAAATATCCAACAAAAGCTCTTGATCTCTTTGAATTTGGAGGAGAGCCAATATATCTACATCTCCACCAAACCGATTCGTCACCACCCCACTAATACCTTGGGGATCTTGAAGTTCTTGGTTAATTGGAACCTAGAACCTTGTTGCTCTTAGTTCATTGGAGCTTGAAACCTTGTTGGTGTCCCCTAAGCTTTGGGAGCTCATGGATCTTGTTGCTCGAAGTCTTGGAGGCTTCCAGGATTTGGTGAGGACCCTCCAAGTTGTGGAGTGTGCCTCATCCTTTTAAAGGTTCTAGTTGTCAACCTCAATGGCAACATAGTGATTCGTGTCCTATCCACTTTGGTGGTTGGACACGAAGGAGATATGGTGTGCCATTTGACGGCTACTCTATGTTCCACTTTGGTGACACCGCACCGCTCCAACAGTGATTAGCTTCCATTGAGAAGTGAACTTCGGGATAAATCTTCGCGTCATTGTGTTTGGTTATTCCTCTACTTACCTTTACTTGTTTCTACTAGCTTAGTTCTTGGATATCTTGTGCTAGTATTATTTGCTCATCATATAGGATTGTTCACCTAATTGCATAATCTAGACAATCTATATTTGAGCAATTATCCTTAATCTAAAAAGAAGTAAAATTGTGTGTCTCACCTTGCCAATGCCGGAGAGTGGAAAGAATACAAGAGACCAAGTAAGTTTATGTGTCTCATCTTGTCCTATGCTATGAGAACATCCATGCACATTGTCTAACATCTTGCATTCTCGTGTTTCTATCTTGTTGATGCTCTTACCTTGTTCAAGGCGCTCAACGATGACAAAGACTTTTTGCTCCTACATTGTTTCAACAAGATCAAAAATAATGAGAAGTGGATGAAACTAAGACTTCGGAAGAAACAAAGGCCCGCGGTGATGCTCAAATTGATGAGGTGGTGACAGACTTGGAAAGCAAAATTGGAAACAAGAAAGCCAAGGCGGCCATTATGGCAGCGGCGATCTCGGAGCAAGTGCACGCCACCATTGGCAAGGTCATGGACAATGTTTGTAAGAACTCGGCCGAGAGGCGCGTCTAGACCGAGGCCAAGTGGGCGGAATTCTCCAAGATGACTGATGACCCACAAGTATAGGGGGTGTATCGTAGTACTTTCGATAAATAAGAGTGTCGAACCCAACGAGGAGCAGAAGGTGTTGACAAGCAGGTTGGATAGACGATTCAATGTAAACACTAGCAAACGGGTTTTTGGAGGTTTTTAATATAGCAGATAAATAAAGTGCGAGTAAATAAAGTGCAGTAAATAATATTGCAGCGAGTGGCCTAGTCCTATTGAGAGCAAAGGACAAGCCGGTTGTATTACTTCTGACTACCAAACGTTCTCGAGGACACATGGGAATTTTGTCAAGTGCTTTCTCTTCGTTACGGTTAATTAATATCCATTGGTTCATGAAGTGTTGTGTGGGTGAACATATGCTAATGCACCGCCCAACTAGGAATAATACGTAATTGTGATTATACCCCTCGTAAGCATCCTCAAATACAAGAAAGTAATTAAGATAAAACTAACCATAGCCTTAAAACTCCGGGATTCTACGCTCCCTCGTGCATTGGTTTCCTAATGGGGGTTTAGGTTTCTATCACTCTGGCAACCCCACAATTAGTAGCCAAATACAGAATGCATCCTCCTATGCCATAAAGGTGAAGTATCATGTAGTTGACATTCACATGACACCACTAGAAGAATAGGACCACAACTTAAATACCGAACCACGAGATATTAGTTCAACGTAACTTCACTACTAACATCATGACTTCTCCCATGTCCTCAAGAACTAAACGAACTACTCACAAGACATCATATGGATCATAATCAGAGGTGATATAATGGATGATAACAATCTGGTCATAAAGTGCTAACACCGATAAATCTCACAAGCATCAACTACTAACAAGTAATCCATACCGGGAGAGAGATCTATTGTAAAACAATGATAGAGGCACCTAATTGTTACAACGGGATGATGGTGGATGATGAGGGTGATGGTGCTGGTGGTGATGATGATGACGATGATGATCTTGATGATGCATAGAGTGATGACGGTGATGATGGCGATGATTTCCCCTCTCCGGAGGGGAATTTTCCCGGCAGATTTCTCCCTGCCAAAGAGCTTTTTTCTCTCCGGTGTTTTCCGCCCCGAGTCGACGGCAGAATAATTCTTCGATGATGGTCTGGGGCTTAGGGTTCCCTCGGGGTCAAGTACGCGAAAAATATTGACCAGAGGTGGGCCAGGGTGGCCACACCACGTGGCGGCGCGACCAAGGAGGGGGCGCGCCACCCCATGGTGTGGGCCCCTGGTGGCCTCCCTCTGGCTCTCCTCGTGGCTGGCTCCCTCATATGTACTTCTAAGATATCTCCGGTGTCCCCCTCTTCTTCTAATCATCTGAAATAGGGTATCCTGATGGTGCTTTTTCCATCAGATTTCTGGTCCCGGTGTTTATTCTCCAAAAATTATGAAACATGCAAAATAAGATAAAATAACATAAGTGATGCATCATAACATAAAATATATCGATGAATAACAGAAAATAACAATATAAAACGGTGATGCAAAATGGACGTATTCAAACAGATAAAAGCATTTGCAGAAACAAGGAAGAATAAAGAACATGATTGAGTAAATCAACATGTAGCTGGATGAATCACAACAACTCAAATACTTGCTTAAGACAGAAAGAAGTAGGTTTACTGACTCAACATAAATGTAAAAGATAGGCCCTTCGCAGAGGGAAGCATTGGTCACTCATGTGCTAGAGCTTTTATTTTGTAAAACAGAGGTATAAATGAAGGGAATATGCCCGAGAGGCAATAATAAAATGGTTATTATCTTATTCCTTGTTTATGATGAATGTTTATTTCTCATGCTAGAATTGTATTAACCAGAAACGTTAATACATGTGTGCTTAATAAACAAACAATGGTTCCTAGTAAAGCCTCTCTTTTAACTAGCTCGTTGATTAATAGATGATCAAGGTTTCCTGATCATGAACATTGGATGTTATTAATAACGGGGTCATGTCATTAGAAGAATGATGTGATGAACATATACCCAAAGAGAATATAGCAATGCGATCAAGTCATTTAGTTTACATTGTTATATAAAACATACGAAGTAACTTATTCCTTAGACCATGAGATCATGTCAATCGCTGATACCGGAAGAGTGCTTTGATGGCATCAAACGTCACACCGTAACAGGGTGACTATAAAGGTGTCGTTAAGTATTCGGAAAGTATTAGTTGAGGATCATGGACCAAGAGTGGGATTTGTCCATCCAAATGACGGAGAGATATACTCTGGGCCCTCTCGGTGATATCACATCGAAACCGCTTGCAAGCACGTGATATGATCACAAAGGATGTTATATCACGGGAACGAGAAAAGAGTACTTGTCGGTAACGAGATTGAACAAGGTATGGTTGATACCAATGATCGAATCTCGGACAAGTAAAATATCGAGAGACAAAGGGAATAGTTCACGGCGTTGTTGGTTCACACGATCACGAGAGTCATCGTTGAATATATAGGAGTCATCACGGATCTCCAGATCCCGCTGTTGATTATTGATCGGAGAGGAGTCTCGATCATGTCTATCTTATTCGCGAACCGTAGGGTGACACACTTAAGGTTCGATGACGCGTTTGAGAGGATAAGGAATATCGAAGAATATTTTGGGCAGCACCGAAATTGTTTCGGGGAAAATTGAAATAGTTCAAGGGGTTTTTCGTCGAATGTTTGTTAATAGAATTAACAAATGATTCGAGGTGCTATATGCAAAAGTTTGTTAATAGAATTAACAAATGCTGAAATAAAGAAATAAAAATGTTTTATTTATTAAAAGAAAACCTTTGGATTTTCCAAGTGGGAAATAATGGGAAAGTGAGTGGAGGTGAGTGGAGTGTCCACTCACATGATGAGGGAAGAGGTGGGGGCACACCCATGGGCTGGCCGCACCCCCCTTGGGCTACCTCCCCCCTCTCCTATAAAAGGAGGGTGAGAGCTCTCCCTCCTTCACACACTTGGCCACTTCCCTTTCCCTCCACCCACTGCTCCATTTCATGGTCTCCGGCTTGGCGAAGCCCTGACCGTGGGATTCTTCACCACCACCACGTCGTCGTGCTGCTGGAGTTCCGAGGGATCCTCTACTTCCGCGCCCCGCTGGAACGAGGGAACGGAGGTCGTCATCAACCATACGTGTGACCGATCACGGATGCACCGCCGGATTGCGGTGCCCATCTTCTCGCTATCGGGATCGATGTGAGTACGACTACACCAACAACGAGATTTTATCTCGTACCACTTTGAGTCTTCGAGGGTATGTGTTCTCCTTAACCCTCTTGTTGCCCGTTGCACTTCGTCTCCTAGATTAGATCTTGGCCTTTCAGGTGTCTCTCGCGTAGGAATTTTTTTGTTTTCTATGCAACGACCCCTTCAGTGGTATCAGAGCCAGGTTCTATGCGTAGATGTTTTGTACGGGTAGAACACATAGGTGTATGTGGGCGTTGATGATCATGTTATTGCCTCCTTGAGTATTTTATGATCTTAGTGGCATAGTAGGATGAAGCTGCCCCAGACTAAGTTTACGTGTACTATGTACGCGAGAGTTGTCTCACTTGTGGCTAAGGGGGTGTCCGTTTCTCCTACTATAGTTAAGATCTAATCTACGAAGGGTTGCTAAAAATATGTTTATCAATGTTGTGGTTGATGTTCGTAGGTATGAACGGTTCTATCCTCGAAAGCCCTAAGCCACGTAAAATATGCAAAAATAAATTAGGAGCGTCTAACTAGTTTTTGCTGGGCATGTGATGTGATATGGTCAATATTACAAATTTGATTATGAGATTATCTATTTTGTAAATTATTGATATACCGGAAGGTATCCATAAGGTTGTCTTCTTATTGATGGACAATCAAGTTTGGGGTACCGTGGTACTTGGTACCAAGCCGGTGGAATGATTGAGATCATACCATAATGCACATGATGGAGATCAAGTGCAAGAAGGACCATATCATATCATGTTATCCTTTCATGTGATGTCTGTGATGTTAATCCTTTTTATGCATCTTCTTTTGCTTAGATAACGTTGGTAGCATTATAAGATGATCCATCTCACTTAATATCAAGATAATACTGTGTTCTTCCTTAAGTATGCACCGTTAAGAAAGTTCGTCGTTTCGAGACACCACGTGATGATCGGGTGTGACAGACTCAACGTTCGCATACAACGGGTGTTTTCAAGCCTAGCATGTACAAACATGGCCTTGAAACACACGCAATACTACGGTTCTACTTGGCGAGCCTAGCATGTACAGACATGGCCTCGGAACACGTAACCGAAAGGTAAAGCATGAGTCATATGGATGATATGATGAACATGTCGATGTTCGCCTTTGAAACTACATCATCTCACGTGATGATCGGTTTTGGTGTAGTGAATTTGGTTCGTGTAATCACTAAAGACGACTAAGAGGGATGTTGTTTTTGAGTGGGAGTTCATGGTTTATTTTTTTGAATTAACTTGAACTTATTTATCATGAACAAAAAATCAAAGTGAATTTGCACAAATTGTAGTATTCATTGGCATCTATAATTACCTTACACTTAGATTGTTAATTGAGATATAACTGTTATGATCTGGTAAATACCATTTAAGATTGGTACCGTATTAGTGAAATTTAAAATTGAATCCTATTGTAGATTTTCGTTATTTCCTACCTACCTCCATGTGATTAATGATTGATTGATCTAGAGAGCAACCAAATCCTACTTAGAATCCAAAGTCATGGTTGCTTCCGTATTACTTTATCTTCAAAAGAATGTTTTGTTGATCAAAGTGATTTAGGAACCGAAAAGAATTGTTTTCAGAAACAATCAAGTGAAAGATATATTGATATCTAGAAACTTATTTGTGGCAACATGGCTGAGTATAATTTAGCGTGACAATGTATGCTTATATTATTTGAATATATGCAATGATTGAAGACGCTAGGCGTTTGAATATTCCAAGAAGTTGGGCGCTAAAAATTATCCTCCAAATCCCTTCCTTCGAGCTATAGTAGCTTAATCATAAAATTGTTATGATGGGATGGATTAAAAGTATGTGTAAAGTCGTTTACCTTACTTGGAAATTGCTAAGAGTGGAATCTAGAAGAATGCTATTAATATGGTGATATTAGTAGAACAATCAAACTCAAAGTATGACTCAATGGGTGATAGTATATGACTAACACGCCAAAGAAAATGAGCTAGTTAGACTAGCATTGTTTGATGTTGAATGATTCTTCTATAAAGGAAAGGGAATATTGAAAAATAGAATTACAAAAAGATATATGGCAGAAAAAGAAGATAACTGGAAAGTCCAGCTCGGGAGTATATGCTTGATATACAAGTTATAGATGTATTACTAGTTAACAAAGTATTTTTGGGTATTTTGATACCACATTGGTTGGTATGAGTTGTCATACAAAGCAACGCAATGCAAGAAATACAAGGGACTAAAAGGAACTAGTAATAGATGTGGAATCGATTATGACAAGAACATAAATAAAGTGTTATTGTGTTCATTGTCGTATCGAACCAAACAGTCAAGATTTATTTGAAGAACTTAATAATTTGTTATTTTGTTCTAGTCTTTTGTGAGAACAAATGAGATTGTTCAAACTATGACCATATTCCATAATTGATGGATATGTTAATATAAATCATGTTGGTAAAGTAAACATCTATAAGACTAAATGCTAAACGTTGCAAGACGTAGAAGAGTTTCACTTAAATTGTGAGACCACCATTTTAGTTCATATCGGAAAGGAAAACATGAAGGAACTCCATATTGATGGACTTCCAGAGTCATTTTGTTTTGAATAAATTGACGCTTGTGAGACCTCTTCCAAAAGATGACTAGAATTCCGTTCATAGGCCAAAGTAGAATGGACGACTAATTTAGTGGAGATTATACATATTGATGTATATAGTCCATTATGTGTAGTCATGTATGGTGTATTAATTTTTCCTTCATAAAATTATGTCGATGATTTAAGTAGATATGTGAGTATATCTATTTAAAGGGAACAGAGTTTGACATTTTGAATTGGTTCAAAAAGTTATTAATATGAAGTTAAAATCAATATAACAAGATAATCAAGTATTTATGATTGGATCATAAAGGATAAAGTTTGATTTACAAGTTTAGCAAAACATCTGAGAAGTTGCAGAATTGTTCTACAACTTATACTTATCGAATACCCCACATTAGATTGGAGTATTCAAAAGACAAAATCAAACCCTGTTTGACATGGTAAGATTAATAAAATTGCCATTATAATTTTGTAGTTTATACATTAAGGACAACCGCTTGTACACTGAAAAGAGCACCATCATGATCCGTTCAAATTGACAACATATAAGATATGGTTTGGGGTAATGACCCGAATTGTCATTTTTTCTTATGTTTTGGTATGCATAGAATGTGTAAAATGTTTACAACCAAAATAGGATAAATATATGTTTATAAGGTTATCCCAAATAAAACATTGGGTATTTCTCCTATCACCGAACCAAAAGACAAATGTTGTTTGTCAGAAAGGGTTGATTTCTCGAGAAAGTAGTTCTTGCGAAACAAGTGAGTGGGAGCACAGTACAAACTCAACGAGATTAGAGAATCTTCGTTATCATGTCAAGAGTAGCGCAGCACTGAAAGTTGTTCCGGGGTTTACTATTTTGACTAAGTAGAAGACACTACAAATGTTGTAGATACTTCAAATGAGTTTGCGAGCTGTACCAGAAAAGTCCAAAAACTTTGTACTTAGAACAACTTGTGGTTTAAGTGTAAAGTGTTGTTTTGACAACAAAAGGACCTGGACCTTATAAAGGAAGCAAATGATGGGCCCTAACTTTGTAAAATTGACTATGAGTCATTATATCCGCCATAGTATCCTTGTATGAATATCAAGTATGTGACTTGGTAGTCCTTTCAATAGGCATGATGCCTAACGATAGCAAAAGGGTCTATATAGCAACAAAGACATGGATACTTATCGAAAAGTTGTTTTCGACGAAGTTCAAAGAGTTGACTACTACAAGATTTCGATCTTCCGTAGTGATGATTTAGTCTTTGCGGATAGTTCTAGCAAAAAGTTACATATTATGATATGGCAGTTGAATAACAAAACCAACTCTCCTCTCGAGGAAGTTTGATCAAGGATGTGTACTTGACACAGTCTGAGAGTTTTGTAAAAATTCAAAAGGTTGCTAGAAAGGCATGCACACTTCAATGGTTGAAGTGAGCATAGTGAAGTTGAAATCTTTAGCTTAATGAAGTTATCAAAAGAGTTTGATTCCATCATGAATGATAAAGATGCTTGTAGAGTTACAAGAAATTAAGTGGGAGCGCTATGACATATTTCCAATACTTTATGTAGATGACATATGGTTGATTGGAAAATATGTATTTTAAATTAACACGGTTAAGATTTTCATATTGATCAAAGGCTTAGAAGATATTGGGCATCGATATCTATAAGAGATGGATTGAATCGCCTGATATGGTTGAAGCCAAATTACATAGATGAAATATTGAAGTAAGTCAATATAGAAATGACAAGGAGTTCTTGTCACATGGAAAGTAATTGAGCAAGATTCAAGTGTTTTGACACATGATGATCATCATTGAAATTGAGATTTCTAAGTCATGTTTCCATGCTATGTACACAACCAGATAAGTCCTATGCTATAAAATGTTATAGTAGGATAATTCATATGATGATTAGACAATAGTGGGAGAGATCCTTGTGTCATTTTAGAAATGCTAAGGATATGTTTTCCTATATAGTAATGACAAAATATTAGTTGTAATATGTTACACTAATAGTCTTGTCATTTATTCAAGTAATTTTATCTCAATTAAAATATGTGATGAAGGGTAGCACAATAGGATGGAAGAAAGTTCCATGCTGGATTTGAAAGAGTTTAAAAATTAAAATATTGTGACAGATACTACAACAAAGGCTAAAGTATATCGTTGTGTTAACAACTGATTATAAGCGTATTTTGTGTCAAGGAGTTCTTTATTGAACTTGGTGAATTTCCAAGAATGCTAAAACTATGAAGCTACATTTTCACAATGTTAGTAACATCAGTTTAAGCTGAGGAATTAAGGTATCACCGGAACTTGGTGAGTTTCCAAGAATGCTAACACTATTAAAGCTACATTTTCACAATGTTAGTGACATCAGTTTAAGCTGAGGAATTAAGTTTTCACCAATTGACCATATATATACAAAGCCATCTCATTAGAGAATGAGTGATGCGTGTAGACGCAAAGAACATGCAAATACAATAGGACCTGAACAGTTCAGATCTTTTTGATGATGTTTACCGCATGCGAAGCATGGAAATAACACTGGTACGCCATATGTTTTAAAGTGCTTACAGACTAGATTATTGACTCTAGTGCAAGTGGGAGACTGAAGGGAATATGCCCGAGAGGCAATAATAAAATGGTTATTATCTTATTCCTTGTTTATGATGAATGTTTATTTCTCATGCTAGAATTGTATTAACCGGAAACGTTAATACATGTGTGCTTAATAAACAAACAATGGTTCCTAGTAAAGCCTCTCTTTTAACTAGCTCGTTGAATAATAGATGATCAAGGTTTCCTGATCATGAACATTGGATGTTATTAATAACGGGGTCATGTCATTAGAAGAATGATGTGATGAACATATACCCAAAGAGAATATAGCAATGCGATCAAGTCATTTAGTTTACATTGTTATATCAAACATACGAAGTAACTTATTCCTTAGACCATGAGATCATGTCAATCGCTGATACCGGAAGAGTGCTTTGATGGCATCAAACGTCACACCGTAATAGGGTGACTATAAAGGTGCCGTTAAGTATTCGGAAAGTATTAGTTGAGGATCATGGATCAAGAGTGGGATTTGTCCATCCAAATGACGGAGAGATATACTCTGGGCCCTCTCGGTGATATCACATCGAAACCGCTTGCAAGCACGTGATATGATCACAAAGGATGTTATATCACGGGAACGAGAAAAGAGTACTTGTCGGTAACGAGATTGAACAAGGTATGGTTGATACCAATGATCGAATCTCGGACAAGTAAAATATCGCGAGACAAAGGGAATAGTTCACGGCGTTGTTGGTTCACACGATCACGAGAGTCATCGTTGAATATATAGGAGTCATCACGGATCTCCAGATCCCGCTGTTGATTATTGATCGGAGAGGAGTCTCGATCATGTCTATCTTATTCGCGAACCGTAGGGTGACACACTTAAGGTTCGATGACGCGTTTGAGAGGATAAGGAATATCGAAGAATATTTTGGGCAGCACCGAAATTGTTTCGGGGAAAATTGAAATAGTTCAAGGGGTTTTTCGTCGAATGGTTGTTAATAGAATTAAAAAATGATTCGAGGTGCTATATGCAAAAGTTTGTTAATAGAATTAACAAATGCTGAAATAAAGAAATATTTTTTTTTATTTATTAAAAGAAAACCTTTGGATTTTCCAAGTGGGAAATAATGGGAAAGTGAGTGGAGGTGAGTGGAGTGTCCACTCACATGATGAGGGAAGAGGTGGGGGCACACCCATGGGCTGGCCGCACCCCCCTTGGGCTGCCTCCCTCCTCTCCTATAAAAGGAGGGTGAGAGCTCTCCCTCCTTCACACAATTGGTCACTTCCCTTTCCCTCCACCCGCTGCTCCATTTCATGGTCTCCGGCTTGGCGAAGCCCTGACCGTGGGATTCTTCACCACCACCACGTCGTCGTGCTACTGGAGTTTCGAGGGTCCTCTACTTCCGCGCCCCGCTGGAACGAGAGAACGGAGGTCGTCATCAACCGTACGTGTGACCGATCACGGATGCACCGCCGGATTGCGGTGCCCATCTTCTCGCTATCGGGATCGGTGTGAGTACGACTACGCCAACAACGAGATTTGATCTCGTACCACTTTGAGTCTTCGAGGGTATGTGTTCTCCTTAACCCTCTTGTTGCCCGTTGCACTTCGTCTCCTAGATTAGATCTTGGCCTTTCGGGTGTCTCTCGCGTAGGAAATTTTTTGTTTTCTATGCAACGACCCCTTCAATAAAACGGTTAACACTCCTCCCAACCTTTCTTACACAAACCATGGCTAACCTAATCCTCGGGTGCCTGTCAACAATCACAAACCGTGAAGGAGTGTCTAAATTTTGAGAGGTGTATGTTTATGTCAACGAATGGCAAACATAAAATATAGTACGTCACAAGCCAACTAGACTCACAAGAGCAGCTCCCATAGAAGGACGCAACTGGCATAGAATGGCATCCCTGTTTCTCTTTTGTTCACACAATTATGCTTTGACTGATAAATCAGGGGCAAAAAGAGTGAAGAGAATTTGTATTATTCTTTGGGGATGGGAACCCCGCTGCCAGCTCTTCTAGCATTTGGATAAGCGGATGAAGCCACTAGTCCAGGTGTGTGAGTCCAATCAACAAGTGAGATAAAGATTCTCTATTTGCGTCCTCATGAGCTAAAACAGGAACACAAAACATGAGTAATTTGAAAGCTTTAAAGGTAGCACATGAGCAATTTACTTGGAGTGGCGGTGAAATACCACATGTAGGTAGGTATGGTGGACACGAATGGCAAGGTTTTGGGTTTAAGGTTTGGATGCACGAGAAGCATTCCCTCTCAGTATAGGGTTTTTGGCTAGCAAGGCCGGGTAGCAAGCATAAGAGTTGAAGGAAAACAAACAAATATACATATGATGAAACCAATCATGCAATCTTCATTGAAAGCACAAACGATCTTACTAAGTTTATGAGCTAATAGCCAAATTCCTTTTTCTTATACTAGCAATGCAAATTATTATTTCTCCTGACCCAAGCTAAGTTTGCCAAAACCAACTAGATTAACTTGATGATCTCTAGAGTGATACCAAGTACTAATAACAAGCTAAACCATATGACATAAGTTGAAAACTGAGATTATGTGCATAGAAAGTAAATGATAAAATTCTAATTAGTATTTTAAACCGACAATTCACACCAACGGATACAACGATAACCAACTAGGGAGAGACACTTCCATACTGCAAACCATCCTATATGATAACCTCTCTACTCATGATATGACTCTACTAAAAAAGATGAAAGATAATGATGTGATACCGCGTCACTCCCCCCAAGCTTGGAACAAGCCGAGGGGATGCCAAAACCAATGACGAATTAATTCTCTGGTGGTGAAGGTGGATGATGCGACAAAGGTCAATGTTTTCCGCTTCCAGAATTGCTACCTCGGCCTTGAGAATGCGATATTGTTTGCAGAATTTATCGGCAACCCGGTGTGCTTCAACTATCACAGGAAACACGTTGGGGTCTTGTCACGACCTCGGACCCAGAGATATACATACTGTTATGTGCTCCTAGCCATGGACTCACAAGGGCTTCAGGTTTACCAGCCCCGGCCGCAACAAACAACGGCAGGCAGACTGGATTCATCGGCACGTAGTCCGGATCCCCAGTCTACTACTCCTTGTATCCATGCTAGTCATAACCAACTATGCATATCAAAGCGTCCACGAATCGAATGAAACTGAAGGAAACGGGACCAAAGATATACAGAGATGCTATGTGTCCAGAAAGTGCAACAACAATCGAGGGTTACTGGGGTTACCTCGCCCCAGGCCGATCACATCGACAGGCGGGCTCGGACATGGATCATCGGCTCCGCAACCCCTCGACTGCGACAACTATGCAGGCATAGCCAAAACTGTATAACGATGAGCTCGAAACCAACAACCGATCAAAGCAGTACTCTAAACATGAAACTTTATTAAACATGTGTTACTAGAGTATAGCTTATAAACAGAGGTCACACGACCCAACATTACATCAGACAACGGAAGGCAAATTATGTTGCTAATCAACAAGAACCAAAAAGGCCTAAGAGGCCGCAACATAAGGCGACGTCCCAGCCCATAGATTCCAGGCTGCTACCTGGGAACCCCAAACTACTCGTCGACGTCCACGTTGAATCACCACCGAAGTGAGGAACTCCACCTGAACCAAATTAAGCAAACCTGAGTACGGGAGGTACTCAACAAGACTTAGTTAACCTATTATATATCTGCTACTTTTCGAAAAGGGTTTTATGCAGGCCATATTGCGTAAAGCAATCTTCGTTTTCCAAGTTGAGGAGGAGTAGCACGTCTCATGGAGTATTTTTAAAACAGATGAGAAACTTAACTACTGATATCATCATCTTTTGAATCCACCAACATCATTTCCCATAAACTCACATGCTACAAGGATCACCCCTCCCGGCATCTCCGGGGAGGCACCCTTCAAACATTGCCAATATCTTTTACGCCACTTTCAAGTTATCTATGACCCCGTGACTTTCACCAAGTCGTCCATAACCGTGGACACGGCTTTCCGAAAGATTTATCCCTGCAGGGTGGTACACTTTACCCACAGGTACCATCCGACTCTTAATGCCAAGCTATTGACACAATTCCGACGATGTGCCGGCAGAGTGTGGTTGGCCACTACCTTTACCTTGTCGAGCCCTATCCATGAGTCAACCCAAACAGGACCACCCCGTCAACAGGGAGTTGGCCACCTCCTGACAGCACCTGTTCTGTGAGTCGGGATCAAGATCCGTGTACGTCCATCACTTGTCCCGGTCACGCCCTAAACACCTCCAAAAGGTTTTTGACTCACACGCAGATGGAAATCCCAAACTACGTGACTCACGGATAGGACCAAACAAGTTAGTTAGTCGAGCGCGGTCTGTTAGGCCCCGCGTGTGGTTGCACGCTCAGTCTTGGTTTCCGCGGCGAGACCTTACTCCTAGGGTTGGCAAATACAGGACAAACAACCACTTCCCAAGTGGCCTCCCGTCAAAGCCATAGTCATGTTAACCACACAGTGCTCATCTTACCACGTCATCATATCATACTAGGTTATCGCAGCTCTGATTCATCAACCGGATGGAACAGATGTAACAAACATATGAAACTAAGCGGTAGCAGATATGAGGCTCTGGCGATGCGCACAAGCAAATCTATGGCGGCTAGGAGCAGTGGATCAGGATATAGAGGCAATGCAGCATATAGGTGAACTATGTCTACTAGCATCAAATACTTTGGAATCGAATGCAAAATACGAGATTCAAATGTTGTTCGAAAGCATATATGAGCAGATAAGAGGTTATGCTTGCCTTGGTGTCGAGACATCGTAGTAGTTTTCATAGACAGGGGTGCCATGAGACTACGGTAGAGACGTGGGGTAACGGGATAGCGTAGTAACACAGAACACGGGATTTTACCCAGGTTCGGTACGTCGCGACAGTACGGCGTACATACTCCTGCACTTCTCACTAATTGGGACTAAAGCCCGTAAATCTGGGTTACAATGTGAGGATGTAGATCTAGCTTCTCGGCGAGGGTGAGCTTCTCGGCGAGTTGCGTAGAGCTTGAACTTGTGTCTAACTTAACTTTTTTAATCTATCTCCCGTCCGGCTTTATATAATAGCCGGATTAGGGCTTACAGAATAGGAAACCTAGAAGACTACGTTTAACTTGTAACTTGGAAAGCAAGGAATCCGTCTTCTCCTCCAAGCCAGATCACGTGGGCCGTGATCCGGGTTCTTCTAGAATCCGGCTTCTGCGCGTCGGACTACTGGGCCGCCCAATGGACCTAAGCCCATTACCATGTAGGCCACCCTGGTAGTCCGGCTCTTTGTCTACCATCTTCTATACCCCTATTCAGTATATATCCGACAATAGCCCCCAGGAAGGATCAAAACTCTGATTCTTCGTCTTTCGTCAAATACATTTTGTCCGGGAAATCTTGATTCAGCAGTCTTGATTCTTTCTACTTTCCTTTTGAAGGAGATGGTAACATAAAACTCGGAACCATGAAAATCCGGCTTTTCTTCTCGCGATCCTTCGCGGAAAAGGAACTTCTAACGTCAGCGCTTTAATCATGCTGACGCAGGCGACGCTTGGTTTCACGCGGGAAACCCTGCAACGTATCTCTGACAGATTCTCACGGGAAACGAGGAGATAGCCATCATTCCCCTGTCGTTATATTTCCCGTAGTTTCCGGCGAGCGACACGCGTCGAGCATCCAACGGTCGAAAGAGCCGTTGGCACGTATCTAAACGGATTTCTGGCTATAAATAGCCATCATCGTCCTCATCGGAAACTTTCCTCACTCCCTCACTGCCCACACCATTGACGCGCACGCGAGCTCGAGAGCAAGTCCTTGTTCCAGGCGCACTTAGCATCCAAACGCACCGAAACACGCCACCAAAAGATGGCCTCCTCGCCGTCGTCACCGACCCGCGCCGCCATCGACGAGCTCGTCAGCGATCTAGATCCGCAGCCGGGATCGCAGAAGCACGCCGGCGGCGAGCCGGAGAAGACTACGTGCCTTCCCGAAAAATCTGGGGAATGCTCGGAGATTGAAAAACTTCCGGGTGCCTTCGTGGAGGTGGCGGAGGCCAAAGAATCCCTTCTTCGCTCCGCTGCACGGGGTGGTGCGCGCATGGCTCTTGGCCTCATGCGCATGCACTACCCCACTGCCAAATCCTGGCGTGTGGCGTCCGGTGTCCCTCAAGGATACACGGATATTCAGCGAAACACCATCTTTGGTGAAGTTAAAGGCCACGCCACCCAGATTGCCTCCATGGTGAATATCGCCGTCAATTATCCAGAAGAGGAGATCCTTCCAATCCCCGAAGATGAAAGCAGCGAGGAGGAATCAGATTCTTGAAGGGTTACCTGGAACCTGGATAGAAAAAGTAAACAATAGGAGCATTACTGTTCTTTTAATGTAATACAAAATGTAATGCTTCTTTTGTATGAATGAAACTTCCGTCTTTTGCAGTTTAATTATGAAATTCTTTGCAAGTTTTTTGGGTTTTATCATTCCTTTATCTTCTAAGTTCTCTGGTGTGTATGCTTTAACTGTCCTTAGTGTTTGAAATGGCTCAAATAGCAATATGAATCTTCATGCCGAGTAACTGGGGACGAACCAAGCAGTTTTTGAAACTCGGAAACATGGACCATGCTAAAGGCATTTTTACTAACTAGTTCCAGTAACCCAACACACACACAATCAGATAAGACTTAGAGAAATCAAGGAAAGTTTTAAGTGAAACTTGGGCACACAGGCAATTCAAGTTTCCCTTAGCCGTTAACAGGCTGAAAAATCATTCAGTTTTGTAACACCGAGTACGCAAGCACAATTCGGGTTAACGTTGAGCAATTTGTAAGATCATTGGGAAATAGATGAGGCGGAAACACCTTGCACTTATAAAGAATATGGATGACAATATTCCGACAACTTTATTTCATGATCTCAAAAGATGTTTACATAGAATTGAACTAAGTACGGAAAGGTACATAACTTTCTAGACGTTCCCAGGCTTCCGCAATCCACTTGACTTTGTCGAATTTTTTCAGCAGCTTGTAGAGTGGTAAGGTTTTAGCCCCCAGCCAACTGATAGATCTGCTGACGGCTGCAGCGGAACCCGTCAATCTTTGGACATATTTTACACATGTAGGTTTTGAGATGTTCAAGATTGCCTTGATCTTTTCCGGGTTAACTTCTATTCCTCTGTGGGAAACAATGAAACCCAGAAGTTTTCCTGAGGGAACCCCGAATACGCACTTAGATGGATTCAACTTCATCTTGTAAGTTCGCAAGTTTTCGAAAGTTTCTCGCAGATCCTCAAGGAGTGTATCTTTTTCCTTGGTTACGACAGCGATATCGTCCACGTAAACATGAACGTTTCTGCCAATTTGACTATGCAAGCAGCGTTGCATGCAACGCTGGTAGGTTGCACCTGCGTTCTTCAGGCCAAAAGGCATGGTTATGTAATAGTACGTCCCATACGGGGTTATAAAAGAAGTCTTGATTTGATCTTCCTTTTTCATGCGTATTTGGTGGTACCCGGAGTATGCATCTAAAAAGCATAAAAGCTCGGAGCCTGCAGTGGCATCTATTATTTGATCGATTCGCGGTAACACGAACCTATCTTTCGGACACAACTTGTTCAATCCTGTGTAATCTATACACATTCTAAGAGCAGTGGTGTCTTTCTTCGGCACTAATACCGGATTTGCGGACCAATCAGTATGGATTACTTCCTTGATGAAATCCGCTGCTAAAAGCCGGATAATTTCCTTGCCAATAGCCTTCCGTCTTCTTCCGTCAAAACGACGGAGACCTTGTTTGACGGGTTTTGATCCGGGAATAACCTTGTGTTGGTGCTCAGCAAGTTCCCTGGGTACGCCTGGCATGTCAGCTGGACACCAGGAAAAAATATCCCAGTTCTCACGGAGGAACTTGATGAGCTCGCCTTCCTATTTGTCGGTCATCCCAGTCCCTACAACGACAAATTTTGTCGGATCTTTGGGATCTAGGATTACCTGTCTTGTATTCTCGGACGCCTTGAAACTATCTGTTGGCTTCCGAGTTTCTTTTCCTGCCGGCATTTCTTTCGGCGATACCTCCTTGGCTAATTCCTTCATCTCCTCCTTTGCTATAACTCTCTGAGCGCAAAGAGCGTTTTCTTTCTCCAACTCGTTTGCCAGCTTGAAATCACCGGCTATGGTGATTACTCCTCCTTTGGGTCCTAGCATTTTCAGCTTGTTATAGATATAACAGGATCTTGCCATAAATTTGGCGAAAGCTGGACGTCCGAGTATTGCGTGATACACGCTTTCGAACGGCACTACTTCGAAGGATATTTTTTCCTGCCGGAAGTGATCTTTATCTCCGAAGGTGACATCTAGGGAAATTTCTCCTAGGGATCGTGCTTGCCTGCCAGGAACAATGCCATGGAAGCGTATATTGCTGTAGTTGAGCTGGGACTCGGAGATCTTCAAGTGCTTCAGTGTATCCAGACACATTATATTGATGCTGGATCCTCCATCCATCAGCACTCTTCTTAGCCTAGTGTTTTGAACAATAGGGCTTACAACAAGAGCTTGTGTGCCGGGTTCAGGGATATTTCCGGGATGATCAGACTGATCCCAGATTATCGGTGTGTTGGAGTACTTCAAGAATTTTGGGGTTGCCGGAACAACCGCGTTTATTTCTCGAAGTGTTCTTTTGGCCACCTTTGCTGACGGGGTTGCTAAGAAAGTTAACATTGCTTCTCCGTCAACTCTCGGAAATTTGGGTTCGCCCTTTCGCTGTTGTTCTTGGATTTTGTCATCAGTGTCCGATTCACTGTCTTCTTTTTCAGCTTCTGGCTTTTGTTTGGCAGGTTTCCTTTTGGAACCCTTCCCTTTATTTCCGGATCCTGTATTGCCTTTCATATGCTTGTTTAGCCGGCATTGCGCGTTTGTGTGGGTTGGTTTCCCAAATTGCGAGTGGTGGACGCAGGGTTCCGACTTAATTCTCTCCCATTCTTCGGGAGTGTAATTGATTGGATCTGGACTGCGGCCTTTCCACTTATTCAGCTTTTCTCCTCCAAAGGCTATGTTGACCTCCTTGGGCTTTGTCGTTGACTCTGGAGTTCCTTTTTTGTCAGAACGAGGGGTTTTCTTGGCGAGTATTAGTGACTCAATATTGCCTCCTCTTGCTCTGATATCATCTTCGGCTGCAGCATGCTCATTAGCGGTTGTAAGCATAGATCCGAGATCTTTGTGCTGTTTAGAACCAACCATGAACGGTACGAGTCCGGGTTTTAGGCCATTGACGAAAGCATGCATTGCTTGTACGTCAGTTACTCCAGAGCAACTATTCTTCATTGCAGTCCATCTGGAGATGAAATCCACGTATGGTTCATCCTCAAATTGGGTGCAACGGTTCAGCTGGTTGATGCTATTTGGGCGTTTGTATGTTCCCCGAAAATGCTGAGTGAATACTCTCGCCATATCATCCCAACTGTCGACAGTTCTTGATGGTAAACCATTGATCCAATCTCTGGCTCCGTCTAGCAACATTGGGGGAAGAAACTTGACAGCGTCCAGGTCTGTCCCATTGTTGATTTGGACGGCTGTATAATAATCTGAGAGCCAGGTATCCGGGTTTGTACTGCCGGTATACTTTTGGTAGGTTGGACCAACTTTGGCGAAGCCAGAATGCAGGGTTATCCTTCGGATCCTGTCAGTAAAACACTTAGGACCAAAGTATAGATCATCCTTTTCTGCTCTATCAATGTGTGCAGAATATCTTCCGGCTGAATGGACAGAAGGGGATCTACTCCTCTCTTTTCCATTGTTGCGCGGATGCGCTTTTCCGGGGTTGTTTCTATCTCTTCCGTTGTCCCGCCCCTTGGGATTAGGTGGAGTCTTGCTCCTGTACCTTTCCTTATCCTTAGGCGGTGTCCGAGATCTTTCACGTCTGTGAGGTATATCGTATCTTCCAGCTTTCTCAGCTGGGTTTCTTGGAGGCGGCATTATTTTGCCGTCATTCCGGTGTTTGTCTTCCCGATCACGTGGTTTATATCCATCTTTCGGGAGATGAGGTCCGGTTCTAGACGCTGCGTCCCGGTTGTCGGGGTTTTTCTTGTCTTTTCTCGGATCCTCTTTTTTATCCGAATCTCCGGGTTCTTCCGATCCAGGTGCTCCAGCAGCGCAAGTAGCTGTTTTGCAGAGGGCGGAATTATCATGCAGCCTCCCTGATTGCTCTTGGCCTCGCTGTTGCTGCTGTAATGCTTTTCCTAGAAAAGCATACACCCCTTGGAGTTTTTCCCCGTTGGAGTACAGGTCGTTGTTTAGGATGGCGAACGCTGCTTCCGCGTTTTCCGCTGCGGTTTTGTATATTGGTTCGCCCTTGGCATCCTTGCCGTTTAACTGCTTTTGCCAAGATGGGTTATAAAACCTTTCTTTTGGCGGCAGTTCTTCCGGTTTTGCGATTCTGGGTAACCTAGTAGGTTTTAACGCGGATCTATGCTTTCTCTCGTACTCCTCTATTTCTTCCTTCATGACTTTGATGTCATTATGGGTTTGTTGGAGGTGTTTCCGAGATCTAAGAAGATGTTGCTGTTGCCGTTGGAAAGCTTGTCTCCTAGCTTCCAGCATCTCAGGGGGTTCATCTGGTCCCACTGGTGTTTGTAATAGCTCTTGCTCTTCCTGTCCCGTCATTGGCGGAGCAGTGATTTCCTTAGATTTCTTTTCCGCTGGCTTTGTGCCGCTAATGTCTCCTACTTCCAGGTTTTCATCAGCGAGATCGGCTGATTTTTTCTTCCGGAGTTTGTATTGGAGTTTTTTAGAAGCACGGTGCTTTTTCTTGGAAGAGGGAGGTTTTTTGACAGGCTCATCTTCTGTCATCTCCTTAACATTGGGGAATATCGGAGAAGTTTCTCCGTCTTCTCTCTCTTCCACTGGCGGAGGGGTTTTAGGGCTTTCCTGGCTGTCGGCACCCGTTGTATCAGCTGGTTTTGCCATTAGCACTTCATGGAATCCCTCTTGAAAGGACTTAACCTTTCTTACGAAGGCATCCTCGTCTTCGTCTTCGGAGTCGAAGTTATCCGATCCGGTTTCCGACTCCAACCTCGCCTCAATGGCGGCAAGCACGGACTCTGCTTCCGAGTTCATCGTCTTGTTGACGGATGTCGGATCTTCCGCCTCTGTGACGGGTGTTTCTTCTTCCGTCTCTATGACGGGTAGGTTGTTATCTGCCTCTTGCACGGGATTTCCGTCATCCGTGTTTTCAGCGATTTCGGATTGCACCATGCCGATAAAGTGTGTATCACTTTTTTGTCGGCGATCTGAGAAGAATCCGGCATCATAGTCGTCTTTGACTGGGTATAGGGCGGGTGGGATAAATTTGCTTCCACCGCAAAACCCCATAGCCTCTGCAGTTAGTCCGATAAAGATGTTAGCAGATCCGATCGGTAACACGCAGGCACTTACCAGGTGGTTTTGCGCCGGTATGTAGGATCCGTTGTCGAGGAAGCGCCCGACATCGTCGTCGAACTCCAGGCTTCCGACAGTGATCGATCTTCGAATTCCGCCGAGTATCCCAGATCGGAATTTCACGCCTGACGTCGTTTGCCCCACGGTGGGCGCCAACTGTCGAGACATCGTAGTAGTTTTCATAGACATGGGTACCATGAGACTACGGTAGAGACGTGGGGTAACGGGATAGCGTAGTAACACAGAACACGGGATTTTACCCAGGTTCGGTACGCCGCGACAGTACGGCGTACCTACTCCTGCACTTCTCACTAATTGGGACTAAAGCCCGTAAATCTGGGTTACAATGTGAGGATGTAGATCTAGCTTCTCGGCGAGGGTGAGCTTCTCGGCGAGTTGCGTAGAGCTTGAACTTGTGTCTAACTTAACTTTTTTTAATCTATCTCCCGTCCGGCTTTATATAATAGCCGGATTAGGGCTTACAGAATAGGAAACCTAGAAGACTACGTTTAACTTGTAACTTGGAAAGCAAGGAATCCGTCTTCTCCTCCAAGCCAGATCACCTGGGCCGTGATCCGGGTTCTTCTAGAATCCGGCTTCTGCGCGTCGGACTACTGGGCCGCCCAATGGACCTAAGCCCATTACCATGTAGGCCACCCTGGTAGTCCGGCTCTTTGTCTACCATCTTCTATACCCCTATTCAGTATATATCCGACACTTGGTTATAAGAAAACCAGATAAAGTCTTCAGGAATAAGTGCTTGACTTGTCGGTTAAGATCAAGTATTCATCATTGGATTGCTGGCCTTCTCTTCGGAGTCACGTTCTACCGAGGGGGAGAGAACACCAAAAGAGAAATAACAATCAACACATGGCATCGATGCAATGCGCAATATGTATGCATGAGCAGGTTAATGCACTGAAATAAAGCCCTAAACATGATCGTTGGGTTGCTAGGTTTCATATGTCAGTTAAACATTTTTACTGAAATTAGCCCGAAATAGACCCCGGAGGGCAATTCGGGTGGTTATGGAAGTGAGTACAATTTTAAAAGCTCAAATGGGTTTGAAAATACCATAACTAGATTCCAATTGTCATTTTGAGCAATTTGATATGTAACTTTTAATTTTCTAATTTTAGTGAATAAAAACTTATTTTTCTATTTTAAAATGATTAAACAATATTAAATAATGTCCAAAAATGAAATGTGTCAAACATGTATGAAAGTGACATTTTTGGGTAGCTTACATTTTTATGAACATTACCATATTTTTACTTTATTTTTCTGAGTAACATATTAATAGTTATTGATTTTACAAAATAGACCATTTTTCTGGAATTTCCTGGGAATTCTAAAATGGGAGTTTATGACATCATCATGACGCAGACATGACGTCATCTATCTATGTTCTTCACAGGAGCCTTCAAATTCGACGAAAACCGCACGCAATTCGCAAAACAAAGGGTACCACCACGTAGAGGACACCGAGGCGGACCTAGGGGTGGCGGCGGGTGACCGTTTGATCGCCGGAATGCCCACCGGCGGCGAGGAACCGCGGCGGCGGCAATGGGTGCACGGTGAGCGGGAGGAGCGGAGGGGCAGGAGTGAGGGGGAGGGCATGGGAAAGCTCACCTCCTCGCGGTGAAGCTAATGGAGGGGTCAGGGAAGGCCGGGGATGAGCGGTGGCGGCGAATCGACGGCGGGAAGGTTCGCCGGCCACGGAAAAGAAGAGGACGGTGCGGTCGACTCCGGTCGTCCCTGCTCATGGCGCCTAGCTTAGAAGCACGAGGAGGTCCAGGCGGAGCCATTGGTGGTGTCCGCTCGTCGCGGCGTGGCCGGAGACGGCGGGGAAGAGGCGGCGGCCGGAGAGGCAGTAGCTAGGGTTTGGTCTGCGCAGGCTGTTACAGAGAGCGGGATGGAGGGCGCGGGTAGGGGAGGCGAGAGAGAAGTGATGGAGGGGATCTCCTCTCCCTTATCCCCTCGAGAGGAGGCAAGCAAGACTGGTGCGGGGCGCCGTCGGAGACCTTCCGGCCTACTGGCAGGAGGTTGAAGATGACAAATCAGCAAATTTATGAAAACCCCCTGGAACTTTGAAAAATCACCAAGAGGTCCGATTCTATTTAAAAACAGAACAAGAACAAAGTTTAGAGGGCCTTTTTGTAACTAGAAAATTTGGCAAAAATAACTTTTGAAAACCTTATCAAATTTCCAACCAAACCATGTTTTGTTTTGGTGTAAATGAAATATTTTCCAACACAAAATTTTGAAACCCATTTTAAGTACTTTTTGTGGGATTTTCTCAAACCATTTAAATTCACAATTTAAATTGGTTGAAACATGATTAAATTTTATTGATTCATGCATGTATGAGATGAACACAACACGACACACCCTAATGTGTCAAAAATTGGGATGTTACAAATCTACCCCCCTTACAAAAATCTCGTCCCGAGATTCCCGAAGGAGAAGAAAGAAGGAACACCGGTTTTGAACGATCTTCTCGAACCTTACGGTTCTCTTCTGGAAGAGATTGATCCGTAGCACTTGCGAAGATCTCCAGAGGCTACACCTTAGGTAAGAGGGAAACTCTTAGGAAATGATCTTCACGAAGATCGAGTATCCCATGGGTAACTCATGACAGCGATGTTCATAAAGAACTTTTGAGTTAACAGGCATGAAACACATCAAGGTAACGGAGTGAACAAATGAAGGTTTCAAGTTTGCGGACGAGTGGTCTTGAAAGGATGTTAGAATATGAGCTTTGCACAAGACTTTAAATCCTTTTGGAAAAGAAAGGTTGGTCAACTTGTGACATAGAGGTTTCTTCAAACCGAAAACCAAACCACAACGTAATATCCGTAGACGAGGGAAAACAGAAAACACTGTAATCGTGCGTCAGAGAGAAATCGATACAAGATCATGTTCACTCTTCAGAGTGGACACGGAAGATAACGGAACTTTCACTCCGTCAAAACTTTGTCGAAATCTTTGTCAAAGATCGGGATGTTACTTCAGAACAGAAGATGAGTAACCGAAAGATGTGGAAACACCGTAACAAAGGAGGAATCCTTGATCACAGCATGAGGATGGGTAACCAATGAGGGTTGAAACATCGGAAGAGGATAGGGAATCTCTTTCCTATTGTGGATTTGACATAGCAGTACATCGAACACGTGGTTAAGATCCCATGGCTGAAGTAACTGACAAATTCACACAATGTGTGAGATGATCAGAACTTCAAGTACAAACAACTTGAAAAAAGGGAGTTGATCGATGGTGATTGCAAAACACCACCAGCATTTTTTTTCCACAAAGAACTTGTTTCCACTAGAACAAAGGTTTTGAAGGTTCAACGAAGAGATATGGGAAATATCAACTTCCAGGTTCTCCTGGACGTTCCAGATACCAATATCGGGCTTATGAGAAGCCTTCTATAGGTCATCAAGTCAAAGTAAACATTGGTTTGGAAGGACGGTGAGGGCAACTTGTTGGAATGAGCCATACCAGAGTTCTCACGGAGAGTGGTTGTTCTTACGGATTCAAAGAGATATGACATCAGGCCTTACGACTAATTGTGTCAACCACAACATCAACCATGCCGTACTTTCAAAAGGACCTAATTCAATACCCTTGAGGAAACACCAACCATCATTGATGCTTGAGATTCAGCTCTGGTTAGTGGGTTGAATAACTGAGACTCAACGTGTTTGATTGAAGAGCTTGCAGCGATTACCAATGGGACACATCTACTAGATTCTCAAGATATGGACTACAATGTCACACTCAAGGGGATGAGTGAGATTGCAAAACTTATGTATTAGCAACTTGTGAAATATGGTTGCACCTACATGGTTTACTTGCAAATGAACACATCGGAGTCCTTGTTAGAAGGAGGTTACAGAGATAACAAAGTTTTTGGACTTCTTCTCTTTCACGGAAGATCAGTCAGTGGCGGGGTGTGGATGCAACTTCTTCAAATGAATGGAGGTAACAACCCACCATCTCAAGGATAGACCACACGTGCATGACCGAGGGATTATTCCCGAGGGAACAAGAAAACTTTACTCAGATCCATGTCGACAACTTTCACCGTAAGCACATGGACTGGAGTAAGCCACTTCGAACATCCAGAACACAACTTCGTGATAACACAAAGTTGGTTCTCGAGAGTTTCCAACATTGTTGCCAATTGTTCAACATGAGCCGCTCGCAACTTGGAGAAAATAGGAATGTCATCGATGGGCTCGAAAACACACTTATCAAAACACTCCAAGAAGAGGGATTCATATGCTATATGAACGAGGCAGAATATAGGTCAGACCAAAGGACATGAAGGTGTACTCGAGCAAAACACCATGAGTGAGAACACCATCAAGATGAGCCTTGAATCTGGACTTGATCTGACGATAGCCCAAACCAAATCAAGGGTGGAAAGATAGCATGTCCATTAAGGAGATACTATCATGCTTCAACGCAAAGGAAAGTGGACATCCCATAACGAAGGATCAAGTTAGGCGGAGCTTTTGTCTTTCAACTCTCCAAGTTAGTGATTAAGCTCAACCAACTAGTCCAGGATATCCAGCAGGGTTCCTTGGAGAAAGGAGTGATTCAAACTACCCCTTTCTTAGACATTACGATCAGGTAACAACCTGGTGATACTTCTAGAGAGACAACTAGAATATCACGACCTACCGGTATGTCTTAGAAATCGAAAGGAGGCATGCTTTTCAAAGCAACCGATATGGTCTGGAGAACTTTGGCATGCACCTAACTCTCTGACCGAGGATGTGCACCGGAATGGACGGATTTGGTAACACGGTCATATTAAAGTGGGGACCGGGTGACCAATAGTGCTAAGAAGGATACAGATGATTCTTAGATTTTTCAAAGCAATAAGAATGGCTAAGAATAACTGATACACATATCAATGCACACCCAACATTCTTTATCATTCAAGCTTGGAGGAAGGGGGAGTGAAAATGTGTAGGAGCATCACTTCATCGATAAGGCCATGAAACACAACACAACCTCTTGATATATAAGAGTGTGATACTCGAAGGTAGAACGGAACAGAAGCTAATGAAACTTCTTTATCCTGTGGATTACAAAACTTTGACCTGGTTCTAGAGAGGAACGAGGTACTGGAGTTTGTTTCTCCTCACATTCCAAGGTGGAATGTTTTGACAAGAAACAAGAGCAATGCATTGGAAGACTCCAATACACGTAGGCAACTTGATTTCTAAACAACGGATGGAGTTCGGAAGGCAACTAGAAGATAGGAACATGCTCAGGAGAATTCCTAAGATCACGTTGATTGCACAGGGCAATACTCATGTGTAGAACCCATGCCAAAAGGTTGGTATAGCAGAGTCAAGAACAAGGATATGGGAATCATAAAGAACACTCTTGTTGTGATCCCTTTTGATTCCTAGAGAAAACTTATGGCTATTGGAGCTAAGATTACCTAGCCACCCTAAGGTAGAACAGATTCCTCAGGATCCAAAGAAACAGAACTTGGGTTAAAGGTCAGCATCCTGTACTGATAGAGTGAGCATCACATGGTTATAAAACCACATGATTCAACCCACCGCAGTTCAGCACATTCTGGGACCTTCGGTTCAAGTCCAAGGTTTAAAAACATCGATAAAGGAGTAACTACTATCTTAGTGCCTTGAAGGAACACTACGAATATCAATCACGGAGTATTTTCAAAAGACAACATTGCTCCGGAAGTATATGAACAGAGGATAACGGATACATTCGAGATGAAAAGGAAATATCGAGGTTCAGGATTTTGAGACTTTAGAGCTGGAGTATGTGGAACCCACACAACTCTGAGGGATTAGAATGGAAAGGAAATCTCCCAGTTAAGAGATAACGGAACATGGAACACACACGACTCTAGAAACTTTTTAACACTAGGTCAACTTGGATAACAACGTCCTTGCCAAAGAAGGCACCTAGGTTTTGAATGAATAGAAAAGATAGAAAACCTTTTCAAACCAAAACAGGTAAGATGACCCGATACCAGATACGAAGTAAAAAGAATCCTAGGAAGTTTTTTCACAATCATTTGAGGTTTCGAAATAGTTTTCACAAACACTAGACTCAACATAGACCAAGCAGTAAGTTTTCCTACAGGCAGTCCTGCTCTGATACCATGACTTGTCACGACCCCGGACCCAGAGATATACATACTGTTATGTGCTCCTAGCCATGGACTCACAAGGGCTTCAGGGTTACCAGCCCCGGCCGCAACAAACAACGGCAGGCAGACTGGATTCATCGGCACGTAGTCCGGATCCCCAGTCTACTACTCCTTGTATCCATGCTATTCATAACCAACTATGCATATCAAAGCGTCCACGAATCGAATGAAACTGAAGGAAACGGGACCAAAGATATACAGAGATGCTACGTGTCCAGAAAGTGCAACAACAATCAAGGGTTACTGGGGTTACCTCGCCCCAGGCCGATCACATCGACAGGCGGGCTCGGACATGGATCATCGGCTCCACAACCCCTCGACTGCGAAAACTATGCAGGCATAGCCAAAACTGTATAACAATGAGCTCGAAACCAACAACCGATCAAAGCAGTACTCTAAACATGAAACTTTATTAAACATGTGTTACTAGAGTATAGCTTACAAACAGAGGTCACATGACCCAACATTACATCAGACAACGGAAGGCAAATTATGTTGCTAATCAACAAGAACCAAAAAGGCCTAAGAGGCCGCAACATAAGGCGACGTCCCAGCCCATAGATTCCAGGCTGCTACCTGGGAACCCCAAACTACTCGTCGACGTCCACGTTGAATCACCACCGAAGTGAGGAACTCCACCTAAACCAAATTAAGCAAACCTGAGTACGGGAGGTACTCAACAAGACTTAGTTAACCTATTATATATCTGCTACTTTTCGAAAAGGGTTTTATGCAGGCCATTTTGCGTAAAGCAATCTTTGTTTTCCAAGTAGAGGAGGAGTAGCACGTCTCATGGACTATTTTTAAAACAGATGAGAAACTCAACTACTGATATCATCATCTTTTGAATCCACCAACATCATTTCCCATAAACTCACATACTACAAGGATCACCCCTCCCGGCATCTCCGGGGAGGCACCCTTCAAACATTGCCAATATCTTTTACGCCACTTTCAAGTTATCTATGACCTCGTGACTTTCACCAAGTCGTCCATAACCGTGGACACGGCTTTCCGAAATATTTATCCCTGCAGGGTGGTACACTTTACCCACACGTACCATCCGACTCTTAATGCCAAGCTATTGGCACAATTCCGACGATGTGCCGGCAGAGTGTGGTTGGCCACGACCTTTACCTTGTCGAGCCCTATCCATGAGTCAACCCAAATAGGGCCACCCCGTCAACAGGGAGTTGGCCACCTCCTGACGGCACCTGTTCTGTGAGTCAGGATCAAGATCCGTGTACGTCCATCACTTGTCCCGGTCACGCCCTAAACACCTCCAAAAGGTTTTTGACTCACACGCAGATGGAAATCCCAAACTACGTGACTCACGGATAGGACCAAACAAGTTAGTTAGTCGAGCGCGGTCTATTAGGCCCCGCGTGTGGTTGCACGCTCAGTCTTGGTTTCCGCGGCGAGACCTTACTCCTAGGGTTGGCAAGTACAGGACAAACAACCACTTCCCAAGTGGCCTCCCGTCAAAGCCTTAGTCATGTTTACCACACAGTGCTCATCTTACCACGTCATACTAGGTTATCGCAGCTCTGATTCATCAACCGGATGGAACAGATGTAACAAACATATGAAACTAAGCGGTAGCAGATATGAGGCTCTGGCGATGCGCACAAGCAAATCTATGACGACTAGGAGCAGTGGATCAGGATATAGAGGCAATGCAGCATATAGGTGAACTATGTCTACTAGCATCAAATACTTTGGAATCGAATGCAAAATACGAGATTCAAATGTTGTTCGAAAGCATGTATGAGCAGATAAGAGGTTATGCTTGACTTGGTTATAAGAAAACCATATAAAGTCTTCAGGAATAAGTGCTTGACTTGTCGGTTAAGATCAAGTATTCATCATTGGATTGCTGGCCTTCTCTTCGGAGTCACGTTCTACCGAGGGGGAAAGAACACCAAAAGAGAAATAACAATCAACACATGGCATCGATGCAATACGCAATATGTATGCATGAGCAGTTTAATGCACTGAAATAAAGCTCTAAACATGACCGTTGGGTTGCTAGGTTTCATATGTCAGTTAAATATTTTTACTGAAATTAGCCCGAAATAGACCCTGGAGGGCAATTCGGGTGGTTATGGAAGTGAGTACAATTTTAAAAGCTCAAATGGGTTTGAAAATACCATAACTAGATTCCAATTGTCATTTTTAGCAATTTGATATGTAACTTTTAATTTTCTAATTTTAGTGAATAAAAACTTATTTTTCTATTTTAAAATGATTAAACAATATTAAATAATGTCCAAAAATGAAATGTGTCAAACATGTATGAAAGTGACATTTTTGGGTAGCTTACATTTTTATGAACATTACCATATTTTTACTTTATTTTTCTGAGTAACATATTAATAGTTATTGATTTTACAAAATAGACCATTTTTCTGGAATTTCCTGGGATTTCTAAAATGGGAGTTTATGACATCATCATGACGCAGACATGACGTCATATGTCTCTGTTCTTCATAGGAGCCTTCAAATTCGACGAAAACCGCGCGCAATTCGCGAAACAAAGGGTACCACCACGTAGAGGACACCGAGGCGAACCTAGGGGTGGCGGCGGGTGACCGTTTGATCGCCGGAATGCCCACCGGCGGCGAGGAACCGCGGCGGCGGCAATGGGTGCACGACGAGCGGGAGGAGCGGAGGGGCATGAGTGTGGGGGAGGGCATGGGAAAGCTCACCTCGTCACGGTGAAGCTAATGGAGGGGTCAGGGAAGGCCGGGGATGAGCGGTGGCGGCGAATCGAGGGCGGGAAGGTTCGCCGGCCGTGGAAAAGAAGAGGACGGTGCGGTCGACTCCGGTCGTCCCTGCTCATGGCGCCTAGCTTAGAAGCACGAGGAGGTCCAGGCAGAGCCATTGGTGGTGTCCGCTCGTCGTCGCGTGGCCGGAGACGGCGGGGAAGAGGCGGCGGCCGGAGAGGCAGTAGCTAGGGTTTGGTCCGCGCAGGCTGTTACAGAGAGCGGGATGGAGGGCGCGGGTAGGGGAGGCGAGAGAGAAGTGATGGAGGGGATCTCCTCTCCCTTATCCCCTCGAGAGGAGGCAAGCAAGACTGGTGCGGGGCGCCGTCGGAGACCTTCCGTCCTACTGGCAGGAGGTTGAAGATGACAAAACAGCAAATTTATGAAAACCCCCTGGAACTTTGAGAATCATCAAGAGGTCCTATTCTATTTAAAAACAGAACAAGAAAAAAGTTTTGAGTGCCTTTTTTAACCAGAAAATTTGGCAAAAATAACTTTTGAAAACCTTATCAAATTTCCAACCAAACCATGTTTTGTTTTGGTGTAAATGAAATATTTTCCAACACAAAATTTTGAAACCCATTTTAAGTACTTTTTGTGGGATTTTCTCAAACCATTTAAATTCACAATTTAAATTGGTTGAAACATGATTAAATTTTATTGATTCATGCATGTATGAGATGAACACAACACCACACACCCTAATGTGTCAAAAATTGGGATGTTACAGGTCTTTATCATGAGGCACGGTCTCCTTCACATTATGAGAGTAGCAACGCTGAGGGTTAATTGATCCCACAAAGGTGGGGTTCCTCGTTGGTGCTGGTGCATCCCTCTCTTCCCTCAAACCGTTGATCATGTCTTCCCTCCTTGCATCTATCTCTTCCTTCGTCGCCCATCCCGCGAAAGCACTCTCATGGATGTCTTGCTGCATTTGTCGAGGACGACGTGCAGCGTAATCCTCAACGCTAGAGGTTAAGGAGGAAATCTTGACCTAGAAACTCCAAACTCCTTCCAGGAAAACAGCTCGAAACAGAAACACGACGAGAAAACGATATACGGACCTCGGGGGTCCGGGGGATTATATAGCGAAACGTTTCATAACGAAAGGAAAGTACAGGTCGAAAACAAGTCAGAGAGGGGCTCCGGGGCACCCACACCTAGGGCTGGTGCGGCCAGAGGTGGGCCCGCGCCACCCTATGGTGTGGAGCCTCCGGGCTCCGTCTCCCCCTCGTTTCCGGCTCATAATTTTTCATATTTTCTAAAAACAGTAAAAATATAAGTTGGAAGATGTTTCGCGAACATTTTCTCACCAAAACTGTTACCTATTCGAAAACTGACTCTGTAGTTTATGAAATATGCTTCTTAATAAACTCCTCCGGGATCAAGGCTTGAATACAATCAACATTTTCATTATAAGGATATCCAGAGATATAATGCTTGAGTCTTTGGCCATTCACCACTTCTGAAGAGTTGTCTTCAACGGAAACAATTTTAATTGCCTCCGAACGATATACCTCTCCGATAACAAAAGGTCCTTCCCATCTCGAGAGTAATTTTCCTGAAAAAAATCTGAGACGAGACCTATACAATAGCACTTTCTCACCAACATGAAATTCTCTTTTAATAGTTCTCTTATCATGCCACCTTTTAACTTTCTCTTTAAAGAGCTTAGCATTTTCATATGCTTCACTCCTCCATTCATCTAGAGAACTTAAGTCAAGCAGCCTTTTCTCACCAGCAAGTTTAAAATCTCTATTTAGGTCTTTCACTGCCCAATAAGCTTTGTGTTATAATTCTAGGGGCAAGTGACAAGCTTTTCCATAAAACATTTTATAAGGAGACATGCCCATGGGATTTTTGTAAGCAGTTCTATAAGCCCACAGAGCATCATTTAATTTATTAGCCCAATTCTTCCTAGATTTGTTAACAGTATTTTGCAAGATAGATTTGATTTCTCTATTTGATAATTCTACTTGCCCACTAGTTTGAGGATGATATGGTGAAGCAATTCTATGATTAACATCATATTTAGCAAGAGTTTTTCTAAAACCACGATGAATAAAATGAGAACCCCCATCAGTCATAAGATATCTAGGCACACCAAACCTAGGGAAAATAATGTCCTTAAACCTTTTTAAAGAGGTTTCACCATCAACACTTTTAGTAGGTATAGCTTCTACCCATTTAGTAACATAATCAACAACAACAAGAATATGAGTATAGCCTTTTGAAGGAGGGAAAGGACCCATAAAGTCAAAACCCCAACAATCAAACGGTTCAATAACAAGAGAATAATTCATAGGCATTTCATTATGTCTAGAAATATTTCCAACCCTTTGGCATTGATCACAAGATAAAACAAATTTTCTAGCATCTTCAAAGAGAGTAGGCCAATAAAAACCTGATTGTAGAACTTTATGTGCAGTTCTATCTCCAGCGTGATGCCCTCCATAAGCACTACTATGACATTTTCTCAATATCTCATGTTGTTCATTTTCATGAACACATCTTCTCATAATACCATCAAAACCTTCTTTATATAGGTGTGGGTCATCCCAAAAATAATGCCTCAAATCATAGAAGAATTTTCTTCTTTGCTGAGTTGTAAAGGTAGGAGGCAAATACTTCGAAACAATAAAGTTAGCATAATCAACATACCATGGACTCTCATGAGAGCTCAATTTTATTGCATCTAACTGTTCATTAGGAAAACTATCATTAACAGGAATAGGGTCATCAGGGATATTTTCTAATCTAGACAGATTATCAGCAACAGGATTTTCAGCACCCTTCCTATCCACAATATGTAAATCAAACTCTAGTAAGAGAAGCACCCATCTAATAAGCCTAGGCTTAGCATCTTTCTTTTCCATAAGGTACTTAATAGCAGCATGATCAGTATGAATAGTAACTTTAGAATCAACAATATACTGCCTAAATTTATCACAAGCAAAAAACTACAGCTATGAATTCTTTCTTAGTGGTAGCATAATTCTTTTGAGAAGCATCAAGAGTTTTACTAGCATAATTAATAACATTTAACTTCTTATCTACCCGTTGCCCAAGAACAGCACCTACATCATAATCACTAGCATCACGCATAATTTCAAATGGTAAGTTCCAATCAGGTGGTTGAACAATAGGGGCAGATATTAAAGCCTTCTTTAAAATTTCAAAAGCTTCTTTACAATCTTCATAAAAAACAAATGGTACATCTTTTTGAAGAAGATTAGTAAGAGGTTTTGATATTTTAGAGAAATCTTTAATAAACCTTCTATAGAAACCAGCATGACCAAGAATACTATGAATACCTTTAACATCCCTGGGACAGGGCATTTTCTCAATAGCTTCAAATTTAGCTCTATCAACTTCAATGCCTCTTTCAGAGATTTTATGTCAAAGAACAATTCCTTGATTAACCATAAAATGGCATTTCTCCCAGTTAAGAACAAGATTAGTCTCCTCACATCTCTGCAAAACTTTATCAAGATTCTGCAAACAATTATCAAAAGAAGTTCCATAGACGGAAAAGTCATCCATGAAAACTTCAACAATTTCTTCACAAAAACTATGAAAGATAGCAGACATGCATCTCTGAAAGGTAGCAGGAGCATTGCATAAACCAAAAGGCATACGTCTATAAGCATAAGTCCCATAAGGACAAGTGAAAGTTGTTTTCTCTTGATCAAGCTTTTTAACAGCAATTTGAGAAAACCCAGAATAACCATCAAGAAAGCAGAAATGAGTTTTCTTATACAACCTTTCTAAAATTTGATCAATAAAAGGCAAAGGATAATGATCTTTCTTAGTAACTTTCTTAACCTTCCTAAAATCGATGCACATCCTATAACCAACTACTACTCTTTGAGGAATAAGTTCATTATTTTCATTTGGCACAACAGTCATCCCTCATTTCTTAGGGACACAATGCACATGACTAATCCATCTAATATAAGCAATAGGATAAATAATGCCAGCATCAAGGAGTTTCAATACCTCATTTCTTACCACATCCTTCATCTTAGGATTTAAACGGCGTTGATGCTCAACAACTAGCTTTGCATCAGGTTAAATATTAATAGCATGCTGACAAATAGTAGGAGAAATCCCTTTCAAATCATCAAGAGTATAACCAATAGCACCTCTATGTTTCTTCAATATCCCCAGTAATCTCTCCTCTTCTTTATCAGAAAGTTGAGAACTAATAATAACATGATATAATTTCTTATCATCAATATGAGCATATTTAAGATTATCTGTCAAAGGCTTTAAATCAAAAACAGGATCTTCCTTGGGTGGTAATGTTGTACCCAAGTATTCCACAGGTAAATTATGTTTCAACATTGTTGGCTGATGTAGGAAAATCTCATCAATTTCATTCCTTTCTTCCATAAAGACATCACTTTCGTGGTCTTCCATGTATTGCTGCAAAGGATTGTTAGGAGCAAGAGCAACAGCAGCCAATTGTTCAACTTTATAATTTTCATTAGGCAGTTCATCTTCATAAGGTGCTTTAGCAAATTTGGAGAAATTAAATTCATAAGACTCTCCATCAAACTTTGTAAGAATTTTCTCCTTTTTACAATCAATAATAGCACCACAAGTGTTTAAGAAAGGTCTACCAAATATAATAGGACAAGTGTCACTAGCAGAAGTGCCTAGTACTAGAAAATTAGCAGGATACTTAGTTTTACCACACACAAGACCTCCACATCTCTAACAATACAATTTGGAGAAATAGTTTCCCTATTAGAAAGTTTAATAATCACATCAATGTCTTCAAGTTCACAAGAACCAATTTCATGCATGATTTATTTATAAAGCTCATAAGGAATAGCACTAGAACTAGCACCAATATCACATAAACCATAATAACAATGATCACCTATCCTAACAAATAGCACAGGAACACTGGGTTTCCTAGATTTACTAGGATGAGAGACAATGTTAGAAGCATCTTCACAAAATATAATGTGTCCCTCTTCTACATTTTCAGAAACAAGGTCCTTTACTATTGCTATTGTAGGTTCTACAGTTATTTGTTCCTCAGGTTCTACAGGTTTCCTTGCACTTTTATTAACCACACTAGCTAACATAGAATGTTCTTTCACCTTAGCAGGGAAAGGCATTTTCTCAATATAAGGTTCAAACACAATAGAATCAACAATATGAACTTCTATATCTCTAGCAGGAACACAATTAACAGTACCTTTATAAGGAGCATGGTACTTGTCCCATTCCTTTTTAGGAATATCAAAATAAGAAGCAAAAGCCTTATACAAGTTTGGAACAACTTGAGAATCAAGACCATAAGCAACACTAACATTATGAAAATCCTCAGATGACATAAAGGTTTTAATGCATTCATAGTCATAATTTATACCTGACTTCCTACCTTTGTCATTCTCCCATGCTTCAGGGTTTTCTTGAATACGGTCAAGAAGATCCCATTTAGCTTCATCCTTCATACGTGTAAATGATCCAGAACAAGAAGCATCCAATAAATCTTTATCACGAAGAGGAAGCCTTGCATAGAAATTATTAATAACAATATTACTGGGGAGCTCATGAATAAGGCATTTGAGCATTATTAACTTCAATCTCCCCCATGCCTGGGAAATACTCTCTCCGTCATGAGGCAAAAAATTATATATATAATTCCGATCTCTATGGATTTCACTTGGAGGATAGAATTTAGAATAAAAGAGAGGTACAATTTCCTCCCATTCAATAGTTTGGCTATTTTTCAGGAATTTGAACCATTCAGAGGCTCGGCATGTCAATGACATAGAGAATAATTTCCTCTTCACTTGGCTCATTGTAATGCCTGCACACTTGAACAGCTCGCATAATTCATGTAAAAAGAGCAAATGATCACCAGGATGGACATTTCTTATCCATAACATGTTTAACAATCTTTATAGGTATTTTATAAGGATCCATACCATCATGCAGTGGGTCACTTACTACCCTAGCAGTGGCAGCAGTGCCCACAAATAAGGACTCAAAAGGAGTTCCAAACATAGTGTAATTAAGCAGTAGACATAAATAAAAACATCACTTAGAGCAGAAACTTCCTTTATCAATTCCACTTCCCAATAGCGCTTCACTCCCCCCCGCAACAGTGCCAGAAAATAGTCTTGATGACCCACAAGTATAGGGGGTGTGTCGTAGTACTTTCGATAAATAAGAGTGTCGAACCCAGCGAGGAGTAGAAGGTGTTGACAAGTAGTTTCGATGAAGGAATAACTGTAAATACTGGAAAACAGATTTATAGGGTTTTTTGATATTGCAGATAAATAAAGTGCGAGTAAATAAAATGCAGTAGTAATAATTGCAGCGAGTGGCCCAATCCTTTCTTCAGCAAAGGACAAGCCGGTGAGTTTACTTATGATTAACAAACGTTCTCGAGGACAGACGGGAGGTTTCTGTCAAGTGCTTTTGTTCCATGCAGCTGAATAACTTTGGTGTTTTGATAAGTGTTGTGTGGGTGAATCTATGCTAATGTACCGTCCCACCCAAGACTAATACATACTTGTGATTATACCCCTTGCAAGCATCCGTAACTACAAGAAAGTAATTAAGAAATAAATCTAACCACAGGTTTAAACTCCGAGATCCTACGCTCCCTCATGTAATGGTTTCCTAACGGGGGTTTAGGTTTCTGTCACTCCGGCAACCCCACAATTAGTAGCCAAATACACGATGCATTCCCCTAGGCCCATAAATGGTGAAGTATCATGTAGTCGATGTTCACATGACACCACTACAAGAATAACACCACAACTTAAATATCAAACATTAATATTATTCAACATTACTTCACTACTACCAACTTGACTTCTCCCATGTACTCAAGAACAACACGAACTACTCAAACACATCATATGGATCATATTCAGAGGTGATATAATGGATGATAAGAATCTGGTCATAAAGTGCAAACAACGATAAATCTCACAAGCATCAACTACTAACAAGTAATCCACACCGGGAGAGAGATCTAATGCAAAACAACGATAGAGGATCCTAATTGTTACAGAGGGATGAAGGTGGATGATGAGGGTGATAGTTGTGGTGGTGATGACAATGATAATTACGATCTTGATGATGCCCGAAGCGATGACGGTGACGATGGCGGTGATTTCCCCTCTCCGGGGAGGAATTTCCCGGGGAGATTTCTCCCTGCTAGAGAGCTTTTCTCTCTCGGGTCTTTTCCGCCCCGCATCGACGGCGGAATAGTTCTTCGAGAATGAATGAGGCTTAGGGTTCCCTCGGGACCCCGGGGGCAAAGATGACCCCCAGAGGCGGGCCAGGGTGGCCACACCCCTAGGTGGCGCAGCCAGGTGGGCGCGCCACCCCTAGGTGTGGGCCCCTGGTGGCCCCCCTTTGGCTCCCCTCTTGGCTGTGTTCCTCCTCTGGACTTTTAGGAACCCTCGGATGTCCCCCTTCTTCTTCTGATCGTCTGAAATATGGTATCTGTACGGTGTTTTTTCCGTCAGATTTCTGGTCCCAGTGTTTATTCTCCCAAAATTATAAAACATGCAAAATAAGATAAAATAACATAAGAGATGCATCATAAATTTAAATATATCGATGAATAACAGAAAATTATGATATAAAATAGTGATGCAAAATGGACGTATCATTATCCAACCGGAGAGGGTTAAGAGTAGCATAGTGAAGGGACGATATTTATGCATTCAATTATGTGACCATTGTTGAGAGTGTCCACTAGTGAAAGTAGGATCCCTAGGCCTTGTTTCCAAGCATTGAAACACCGTTTTCCGCCTGTTCTGCTACATGTGTGCTTGCTGCCATATTTATTTAAGATTGCTATTATTACTTATAACCATCCATATTACTCGCATTTCACTATCTCTTCGCCGGACTAGTGCACCTATATACCTGACAAGTATATTGGGTGTGTTGGGGACACAAGAGACTTCTTGTATCTTAATTGCAGGGTTGCTTGAGAGGGATATCTTTGACCTCTACCTCCCTGAGTTCGATAAACCTTGGGTGATCCACTTAAGGGAAACTTGCTTTCTACAAACCTCTGCACTTGGAGGCCCAACACTGTCTACAAGAATAGAAGCGTGCGTAGACATCAAATACTAAGCTTATGAGCTAACAAGAAAGAAAGATCATGGAATAATATATCTACATGCAACTCCCTCTTTTCTACTTAAGTCTCAACAAATTGTTGCTACTGACCAGTGCTAAGTTTGCCAAAACCAACTAGATTATCTTGAAGCTCCAAAATTGATACCCATACTAACAACAAGATCAACCACATAAAAAAAATTGCAAAATAAAATAGAACAAGTAGATGATGAAACTTCTCATTAATATTTCATTACGGCAACTCAAACCAAGGGATACAACGATAAGCAACTAAGGAGCAACACTTCCATACTGTAAACCATACTATATAATTATTTCTCTACTCACGATATGACTCTACTAAAAGGTAAAAAGGGTGAAAGATAAAGGTGATACCGCGACACTTCCCCAAGCTTGGAACAAGCCAAGGGGATGCCAATACCAATGACGAATCAATTCTTCGGTGGTGGTGGTGATACACTCTTCTGAAGCAAGGCGTGGAAACGTTGCAGCATCTCACGAAACCTGTCGTTTTCCTCGTGAAGAATCTCTACCTCCGTCCTTAAAGCTCGATAACGTTCACAAAACTCATCTACAACCCGAAGAGCTTCCTCTACTCCAAGGACGGGACTGAGGCCCGAAACTGATGGTCTTGGTCCCTGCACGCTACAAGAATAAACACTGCTTGACGACGTCCTTTTTGCTTCTCTCTTGACGCCCTGATCCATGTTCTTGAGCTTGGGACCTTGGATATCATCTTCCATTGGCTCCTTCCCCTTGTTGTTGTTGGCGAAGGCCATGATGCTTCTAAAACTGAAAACAGATCCTGGCAGAAACAACTCGAAACAAAAACACGACGACAAAATGATATACGAACCTCGGGGGGGGGGGGGGGGGGGGGGTCCGGGGGGGTTATATAGCAAAAATATGCGTAAAGAAAGGAAAGTACATGCCGAAAACGAGTCGGAAAGGGGCTCCGGCGCGCCCACACCATAGGGTGGGCACGTGCCCCCAGGTGGTGTGGTGCCTCCGGGCACCATCTCCAACTCCTCTTCGGCTCGGTACTTTCATATTTTCCATAAACCAATAAATTATAACTGAAAAGGTATTCCGCGAACTTTTTCTTAACAGAACTGTTACCTATTCCAAAACAGACTCTGCAGATTCTGGAATCTTCCCTCCAATGAACTTCTCCGGAGTCATTAGTTGAATAATATCAACATCTTCATCACAGGAATCCCTAAAAATATAATGTTTGAGTCTTTGTCCATTTACCACTTGTGTAGTGTTATATTTGAGGGAAGAAATTTTAATTGCACCCGAATGATACACTTCTTCAATAATATAAGGTCCTTCCCAGCGGGAGAGTAATTTTCGTGCAAAAAATCTGAGACAAGACCGGTACAATAGAACTTTCTCACCAACATGAAACTCTCTTTTAAGGATTCTTTTATCATGCCATTGTTTAACTTTCTCTTTAAAGAGTTTGGCATTTTCATAAGTTTCACATCTCCATTCATCTGAATGATTCAAATCAAGCATTCTTTTCTTACTAGCAAGTTTAAAAATCTTTATTTAACTCTTTCACTGCCCAATAAGCTTTGTGTTTTAATTCTAAAGGCAAGTGACAAGCTTTTCCATAAACCATTTTATAGGGAGACATACCCATAAGATTTTTATAAGCAGTTCTATAAGCCCATAAAGCATCATTCAACTTATCTGACCAATTCTTTCTAGATTTATTAACAGTCTTTTGCAAGATAAATTTAATTTCTCTATTTGATAATTCTACTTGCACACTGGTTTGAGGATGATAAGCTGAGCCAATTATATGATTAACATCATATTTAGCAAGGGTCTTTCTAAAACCACCATGAATAAAATGAGAACCTCCATCATTCATAAGATATCTAGGCACACCAAACCTAGGAAAAATAACATCTTTAAGCATTTTCAAAGAGGTCTCACCATCAACACTTTTAGTAGGTATAGCTTCTACCCACTTAGTAACATAATCAACATCAACAAGAATATGAATGTAACCATTCGAAGGAGGAAAATGACCCATAAAGTCAAATCGCCAACAATCAAAAGGTTCAACAAGAGAATAACTCATAGGCATTTCATTACGTCTAGAAATAGTTCCTACTCTTTGACATTCATCACAACATAAAATAAATTTACGTGCATCTTTAAAGAGAGTAGGCCAATAGAAACCTGATGGTAGAACATTCTGTGCGGTTCTATCTCCAGCGTGATGTCCTCCATAAGCACTACTATGACACTTTTTAATATTTCACGTTGTTCATGATCTAGAACATAATTGAAAGATGATAGAGATTTATTTACTTATGTACATAAAATAATGAAGAGATCGAAAGAACATAATGTCTTGTTTTTCTCAAGCCACTTGCTTCGAACTCAAACACTTTTGTACTGAAAATTTAAACATATAGCACTGAAAAATTCATTTGCATACATGTACAAGCGCATTGCACAAATTATAACTTAGACCTTTATACTTAAATATATCTTGTAATCTAAAAAAAAATGTTGTGATGCAATTATACGAGACTTGTTTTTTTTTTGTTGGTGTCTCTTTCGGCCCCCCTATGTCCAAATTATGGATCCGCCCATCTGTCCAGCGGTCGGATCCCTCCTAGTAGTACTCCCTCCATCTTATAGCTACATCCATTTTTGTCCAACTCTAAGACGATTAATATGAGATCGGGAGTAGTTCTAATAATAATACGAAGTACTCCCTCCGTTCCACAATATAAGATGTTTTAGCCATTTTCCACAATCACATATACATACATGTATCTAGACATGTTTTAGTATATGTCCACTCATTTTAGTCCGAATCTAGACAATTATGTGAAACACCTAGAATATCTTATATTATGGAACGGAGGGTATATATAATAATAAAAAAAACAGTCGGATCCCACCTGTTTTCTGAGTTTGGGAGAGATCGCCTTGACACCGAAGGAACCTGTAACGCATCTGGCCGCTTTACTTAACCACGACAGGAGACGCGCAAAAAGTAACACACTCAAGCCAAAAAAGAAGACGCCGAAAACCGAAGGAAAACGCACCGGAATCCCCATCTTGCCGGTGGGCACCCCGATTCCTTCCCTCCCCACTTCCTCGCAGAGGCCAAAACCCAACTCCCCGATCTCCCAACTTCCCAGATCTCGAAACCCTCGCCGTCGCCGCGGCCATGGCGAAGCAGTTCCCCGTGCCGCCGGTGGTCTTCAACACGTCCACGCCGACCAACCGCCGCCACCCCATCCCCGGGACTGGCGCCTCGCCACCACAACCCGCCTTCGCGGCCCCCCGTCCCCCCTCCGCCTCCGTCACCAACAGCCTCCCCTTCATGACCTTCGACATAGGCCCCGCTCCCACCAACTCGGCGCCGCCCCTCTTCGCTGGCCCCATCGGCGTCTCCGGTGCCTCCTTCGAGGACGAGCCGCCGCTCCTCGAGGAGCTCGGCATCAACACGCGCCAGATCTGGCGGAAGACGCTCTCCATCCTCCACCCGCTCCGCTCTGCCGACCCTTCCCTCCACTCCGACGCCGACCTCTCCGGCCCCTTCCTCTTCCTACTCTCCTTCGGCCTCTTCCAGCTCCTCGCCGGGAAGTTCCACTTCGGGATCGTCCTCGGCTGGGTCACCGTCGCCTCCCTCTTCCTCTACTTCGTCTTCTCCATGCTCTCCGGCGGACGCCGTGGCGATCTCGACCTCTACAGGTGCGTCAGCCTCGTCGGGTACTGCATGCTCCCCATGGTCATCTTCTCCGCGGTCTCCCTATTCCTGCCACGGGGCGGTGGGCTCATCTTCGGGGTCGGCATGGGCTTCGTGCTCTGGTCAACCAGGGTCTGCACCAGGCTGCTAGCAGAGCTTGCATCCAGTGGCGACGAGCACAGGGGACTCATTGCCTACGCCTGCTGGCTCGTCTACATGCTCTTCTCTCTGCTCGTCATCTTTTGATGCTGTCTATAAGGTATGCTTCCCTAGATCATGCTAATTATTATCATTATAAAAGTTATTGTTATCAATCGGTTAGGCTATGCTATTGATTTCACAGTGAACAAGAATTTGGTGGACACATCTGATTGTATAGTAAACCATTAGCCAACAGAACTATTGGCTCATGAATCGATTTTCAGTGATATGTTTTATAGTGGATAATCCTACATAGAGATTAGATTTAGAGGGTCAGTTTTATTCTGTCTTCTGCAAAGAACATCTGATTGGATGGTTATTGCGGGTTTCCCTGATATTATTGACACCGTTGTTCACTTCTGTTGTTCAAGTTTGTATTTTATTTGGAAGTTGTTCCTTATTGCCTTACTGTCCATAAATTACTAGTACCTTGTTACATTAGATTGCCTTAGCTTACATGTGAACAAAATTAGTTTACAGCCAACAACATCATGAGCGTGGATGTTGAAGGCGTTTCTTGTACGCGTTATGTCCTCGGTTGGATTCCAAACATAGAAATAACTTACTAGGAGACTTGAAATACAAGAACCAACGAAATTAAAAAGGAGACTCTGTTTGGCTGGTTGCTCGGCAAAAACTGTAGCCAGCCAGGTTCTTGTTTATGCACCCCCACCACCTCTAAAGAAACCCCAAACAGTTTACTGAAACCCGGCATGGCAATCCATCAAATCAAAATTAGGGGTTTACGCCTAGCGCTCCTTTTTTTTTAACCTTGAACACTAGGAACGCTCCTACTGCTTTAATATATTATTAAGAAGAGAGGAAACAGTTACAGGCTATTGAGCAACTTTCTATAAAAGGATGCAAAGATGCTTTAGCCCTATGTGCCAGCAAGCCAAAGTCAGCCTTCAATCTTGCCCTCCAGGATTGGATTGATGGCACCATCCCATTGAACAGCAGATTGTTCCTCTGCTTCCAGATGCTCGAGGCACTTGACATAAAGATTTCCAGGAACATATACCTTGACCAAGCAGATCTAGCATGAGTAACAATGTCGAGCCGATTACCATAAATTTGCCATTGGAAGCCCAAACTGTGCCACTAAATGGACAATGGAAAAAAAGATGTTCCAATGTTGTAGTTTCTCCTTTTAAGCACATTCCTTTTATTTAGGCGATCAGAAAAAAAGCAATCAGCAAGAAAACTTAATTTTTAGGAGTACACTTAGACTTCCAAATCCTAAGGAAAGCCTGATCACGAGACGATCTCATCTAGCAACATATGAAGGAATTGTACTTACATGAGCAATGAAAGCATGTAATATACCTGTCTGGAACTCTTATTTCAGTGGCTTATTTCTCTTCCCTGCAAGAAGATTGTGTATATTGTATCGTTGTGCTTGCAATATCTAAATTGTCTGAACATATGCATTTACTTGGTTTGCCGTGTTAATGTGTACATATTATTGAATCTCTACCCCTTGTATGCAGGTTCATGCTCAAAATTCTTTTGCCCCTGTGGAGTGTAGAACTGCATTTGATCCGCCACTGGAGTGGTTTTGCTGCGCTGTTACAGAACGATTGATGATCTAGTCAGTAGTTCGGAAAATGTTTTGTAACAATCTGTTCCTTTTCATCCTTAGTTCCTGTGGCAATGGTAGACGGCTGGTATAGATCTTGGTAAAGAAACGGAAGGCAAGACCGGGACAGTAAAAATATTATAAGTACTGCTAGTTAGTTTTTGTTAAGTGTTGATGGGATCTAGCAATTTACACTAGCGATCTGTTTGAACTCGTTCATCGTGCTTGCTTACCACGACTAGTTGTCAAGGACCGATTCTGCCAAAATTTCTTTATGAGTTACTTTTTTTTTGTGCGTCAGTGTTCCTAGTTGTTAACTCCATGTTGTCAGGTATTCATTTCTTGTTTGTGGATAAAGATTAAAAAACGCTGCTGGGCATTACGTGTTTTCCTGCCATAAACTTGCACAGTACCCATGTTTACTTCGGGCGTTTGCAGGGCATTTTTTTTTTTTGAGAGAACACGGAACTTTATTGATCACAGCAAATCATTACATAAGGTTTTCTGGATACAATCCGGGACAGAATTCCTGAAGGAAAATGCTGTGAATCACCCGGGGGCGGTGTCCGTTCGATGCGAGCGTCGTGGGCGGTTGGATTAGGCGCACGACCCCGCCGGTTTCGCGTGGATTAGGACAGCACCCCGTTTTGCTCCTTCGGTGTTTACCATTTCTGCGCTTACCGTTACGTTTCCTCTCGCGCGGCGGCGACGAAGGCGAGGTGAGCGACGCGGGCGGCGACGGTAGATTCGCGGGCGGCGACGAGAGGCGACGCCGTCGACGCGGTCGCCCTCCTCCTCCTCCTCTCCGGCTATCCCCTGAGGTATTATTCCTTGCGCCTCCCTCCTCCTCTCCGGCTCGGCCTCCCTCTATCATCTCCGGCGTCATCTCGTAGTTAAGTAGCAGTCGTGAGCGCCGGCGGGCGGCGGAGCGGTCGCGTGTCCTTGCGCACTACGGCGCCCCCTTGACCGAGCCCTACCCTGCTCTCAGGCGCCCCCCCGACGTGGCCAATTTCCCCTTATTTCGCATCAACGCCGGTAGCTAGGGTTTCGCAGCGGATTCGAGCGGCGTCGCTGTCGCAGGTATGCGAGGTCTCCGGCGCTCCCCTGCCGCGCGAAATTGCTGTCTCAGGCGACCCCCCTGCCCTGTTGCTCCAGGATTTTGGTTCTGAGCAGATGTTGCTCCCAATTTTGCTTCAATAGTTTAGTCCGCAACTTCTTCAGTAGCATTTGTTTGGGTAAAAAATGCTCCACTGTACTCCACCTTCCATGTGCTTATTTCCTGTTTGTGCATAATTGTTAGTTGTATTTTTTGAGCAATTTGCAAATTATTTTAGCAGTTTTTAGACCTTTTTAGCATATTTTTAGTTGCTCAACCACATTCGACTCCCCGTGTCCACACATCCGTGTTTGTAGCAATTTCCTGTTCCTTTTAAGTTCGAACCGTACATGCAAGTAGTTGTATTTTTCTGAACTTCATCTATTCTTTTTTGCAGCTTTTTTGGTGTACTCACTCGGCCTCCTAGAGTATCTGCTTGCAGTTTGTAATCAGCAGCTCAATGGAGGTTTGTTCTATTACTGCATTCTTTTTGCTTCTGTTGTACATATTGTGTGCTACTTTTGTTTCCTTTTTTTGTTCACAGTTTTGCTATTTTTTTGCTGATCAGGGGCAGTATTGGGTCAGCAAGGACCGTTTCGCTGCCAAGCGTTTGCTGAAGTGTGCAAATGATCTCTCGCCGCGGAAGCGAGAAATTATTGAGCAGCATAGCGCTTTTGCCTCACTTCTCAATATTTCTCCTTTCAATGTCCCCAACGAGCTGATTGATTTTGTTGCTGTGAACACCGTGGTTGAGCTCCGTGAGTTTCATTTTGGATCTAAACGGATAGTTTTCACAAGGGATATTATAAAGAAGGTGTTTGGTCTACGATCAGGATCAAAACCTGTTGAGTTGCTCACCAAGAGTGTTCATTCAGACATCAGAGAGGCTTACAAAGGCTCGTTGGGGAGGCTTCCCATAGAGAATGCAGCGAAGTTGTTGAAGGAGCTTGACGATGGTGAAGAGGATTCCATTATCAGGACATGGGACCTCTTATGCTTTGCTACTGTTCTGAACCCTTCCACCAACAACATGATGTGCTTAGAGTACATAGGGTCCATGACTGACCCAAAGAGGACGCACGAGTATGATTGGGAGGAGCACATCTTGGAGCTTCTGATGTTTTACATTGAAAAAATTCAGAAGAAGAAGGAGCAACCCCTCGAGCTCGATGGCGTTAACATTCGTAAGGGCAAGCAGAAGGTTGATTCCGAGGAAGCACCCGGCCCTTCGAAGAAGAAGACGAAGGTGAAGAACATGTTTGAATTCTGGATGTCTGGCCCATTGCCTGTTCTTGCTGTAAGTTTTTTAATTTTTTACGTTGCATATTGCTACTTTACTTAATGTTGTTTGCTCCATTAGTTTTATTTTATTGTTGCCTTAGTTAGTTTCTGTTGCTCCTTTTGTTTTATTTTCTGTTATTTATGTTATATGTTTAAGGCTTTTCTTTTTTCAGTATAGCTTGCTACTTTTCTTTTTTTGTTTGCTCCATTAGATTTAAATTTTTGTTGCTTTAGTTTTTCTTTGTTGCTCCACAGTTTAGTGTTGTGTGTACTAGTTTATGTTTTTTATGTTGTAGCTGTAAGTTATTTGCTACTTTACATGGTTTGTGTTGCTCTTTTAGTTTTATATTATTGTTTCTTTAGTTATGTTCTGTTGCTCCAAATGTTTATTTTTCGCGTGAATTTTTGTTTCTGTTTTTAGTTGCTCTTTTTTACAGCTGCAGGTTGATTCTTTTTGTGTGTTTTTTTCCATATGCAGCTGGTTTACATGGACCACTTGCAAATCCCGAAGAATGAGCACTTCATAAACAATGGGATTCCTAGGGTTTGCTTTGTGACAAGTGAAGATTTCAGCTTCATAGTCAAGATCGACCGCGACAACAAAATATTGCTGAACAAGACCGTCTTTGGGAGGCGTCCTGTAAGTAGACTCCCATTTGTTGTTTTCTTTTTTGCTTATTCGTTGTTTTGTGTCCCGCTGCCACGTAACAATTTTGTTTTTGTTTGATCTCAACGTTGATTTGTTTTTTGGTTGTGCAGTTCCTCCCGTTACCCAGAACCGTGTATGCGCCTCCCTTGGACAGTTCATTGCCCGAAGAAATTGATGTAAATCCGTCCGCATCACTTAATGAATGGCTGGTTTTCCCCACCATCGAGCAAATTGAGGTTTGTATAGTTGTCTATGTGTTGTTTTTTGTAGGTCATTTTGTTTGTTCATATAGCATTTTTTGTTTCTTCATGTGTATCAAGGTGGCTTTTTCCCCCATTTTGCTACTTTACTTATTTCACTTTGCTCCATTAGTGTTTAAGCAATACTTTCTTAGTTATTTTATTTTGTTCAATTGTTTTTATATCGCGCGTACTTTTTCTGTTTTTTAGTTGTTTTTACATGACTGCTACTATATTAATATTACTTTGCTCCATTACTTATTTTGTTTTGTTCTGTCAATGTAGTTGCTCAGTTTTTGCTGTTTTTTGCTTCTTTTTTGAATGTAATCCATGTTTCTTCTTCATCTCAGGTTCCATCTCGTTTCAAGAACATATACGACAAGCACAGGGTTAGTTTCGCTTCAAACGTTGATGCAACTCTCAAGAGTCTCGCTGTAGGCTTAAAATCAATGCAGTCCAAGCAATTGGCTTTGCTTTTAAATGATGTTGAAGCTGCCCTGAAGGAAGACGATGGCCCGAGTGTTGTGTTTCCAGCCGCTGGGGTAGGACTTGACGGGCAGGGCAATATGGACGGTGACAAGGCTGATTCTGAGTCCGATGATCCCGATATTGATGATGATCTTGTTGCTGTGAGTCCTACTGACTGTGATTCTACTGTTTGTGGAGAAGGCAATGCAAGGGTAGCAGAGAATGAGCAAACCAATGCTACGGAGCGCAATGATGTGCCGCAACCAGCAGTTGTTGTAGGGACCTCTCAGACGGACGCTGATGGCGAGGAACATGATGCTGTTAGTAGTCCGATTAGAGGTGCTGTTGGTAGCCCAGGAAAACTTGCTGATGGTAGCCCGGTTCTAGTTGATGTTGGTTGTCCAGTTGAAGTTGCTGCTGTTGGCAGTCCAGACAAAGTGGCTGCTGCTGGTAGCCCAGCCATCCCTGCTGCTGTGATTCCACCCATGCCCACTGCCCTTAGCCCACCTAGAGTTGCTGCGGATCCTATGCCGGCTTCTCCCTCACCTCGGCGCAACATACCAGCAGGCTACTGGGATGACGTTCCGAAATTCAATCTGTGGAGCCAAGACAATGAATCTTCCCAAGCCGCTGACCAGATCGATGTTGTGGAAAAGGTCGATGATGTTGCTGCTCCGATAGTTGGAGACAAGGTTGCTCCATCGTGTATGTTCTCCTTGCCTTTTTTCTCTATTTTGTTACATTTATGCATTTTTCATATTGGTTTTTGTGTGCTCTGCCCGCCTAAACAAGCCTTTTCAAAGTTTTTCTTTTCTGATTCACCTTTTGTTGTTGTGTAGCTTCCAAAGCTTGCCTTGACACCGCCATACCGGAAAATTTGGAGGAGATTCCGGAAGCTGCAACACCGGATCATGGTGACAATACAGGTTTGCCTCGCTGTTATTTCTGCTGGTTTTCTTTAAAAATAATAATTTTCTTAGTGTTATGGTTTTGCTTCATTAGTTAATTATATTTGCTACTTTAGGTATTTTCTGTTGCTTCTTTACTTAATTCTGCTTGCTACTTTATCTCAGTCCGTTTGCTCCTTTTAGATACTTATGGTTGCTACCTTAACCACTTGCTTTTTTTTTGTTGGTTTTCCTAGACATTGGGGGCAGCTCAGGTGCTGAAGAGAAGAAGGATGCCAGCACTGGCTTGGTAACTTTTCAAAGGAGGACTAGGCGCAAAAGGGCTATGAAAGATGATGTCAAGGCTCCGGTGGCGAAAAAGATGAAGAAGCCATCTGTAGATACGGTTGCACTGTACGACAAATTTGTGCGCCATCCGCGCCATCTCAAGCCTTTAAACAAGGGGAAAGATGACCCGTGAGTCTATTTTTTTCTGGCATTTTTTAGCACAGTTTTTGTAATTACGTGACATTCTTTGTTTTGCTACTAGCTACTCGTTTTTTTGCTTTTTACTTTTGGTCATTGTAGCAAAACGGGACACGACTGATTAGGTTTTATTGTTTTTCTTTTTTACAGTCCTCCTTTCGTTGCGATTGGGGGCTCTCACTGTGACTACAGGAGTTTCCACAATTCACTAGGACCGAGGAAGTATCAAGACACTCAGGTTATGTGTGTTTGGTCTGAGAGCTTCAACAAGGATGCCAAAAGAGAAGAGGAAAGTTGCTCAACCGCTTTGAAAAGATATGTTTTCAATTGCTACTCAACGGTTAGTTTTTTGTCCTAAGACCTTTTTAGATGCATGCCTCGGTTTTGTCCTAAGATCTAATTCAAATTTTGCTCCTTTTCTGTTTTGTCTTGAGTAGCAAAAGCTCATAGTTGACCCAGCGAAGTTCAACCCTGCTGCACTTGCGAGAGAGTTCAAAATGCAAAATGCAAAGTTCAAGATCATGAAGAAAGACCTTGTGAGCTATGCTTTCCCTGTTTCTACATTTTGTTTTTCGCTACGTTGTAATTACATTGGTATTTCTTTTATGAACCAGTTTTTTTGTGGACAATTGTATAACTTTCTGTTTTTTGGACAGAATTGCTCCCATTCCTAGTTTTTAATGCTCTTTTAGAAGTTTTTGCTTGCTTCAATAGTTTTAAATAATTGCTACATTCAGATATCCAGTGATTTGTACATTTTCTAATTTGGCTTTCTTTTTTGCTCCGCTTGCATTTCTAGCTATACTTCCCTGTGGTGAAAAACAATCACTGGATGGTTTGCACTGTGAATTTGATCCACGACCAGTTCCACGTGTTTGACTCCCTGAACAACAAGGACAAGAGCTTTCTCGAGGAAGCAGCAAACAACCTGGTTTGTTGTTACAACTGTCTACAAGTATTACATTTTTGTTGTCTTGTTTGACTATCACACTAATGTCTATTTTTTTTGCTATTTTCCAGTTCATTAACTTTGCTTCACTTTGCAAAGCTTCTGGAGTGTCAAACCACATAGACATCGACCGCTACACACTTTCCACACCCGCACACCCACAACAGAAGACTCTGTAAGATTTTGTTTCTCCTTTTTTGATGCAGTTGTACCAGTTTCTGTTTTTGGGACAGAATTGCTCCCATACTTAAGTTTGTATGCTCTTTTAGAAGTTTATGGTTGCTACAATAGTTTGAACAAATTGCTACCTTCATGTAACCATTCATTGCACATTTCTTTTCGAGTTTGCTACTAACTATGATCATTTGTTTTCTTTTCTCTTTTCTGTACAGCTTTGATTGTGGCTTCTTCACAATGCTCTTCATTGAGCACTTTGATGCTAAAACCATGTTGCCTTTCAACAAGGAGGAGATTCTGTTATATCGCATGGCTGTCGCAGCAAAGCTCATCGAGGAAAGAGAGAACAAAGACAACATTGTCGACATCATGGAGGCTGCCTTGGAGCCTCCGAGGGGGGTGTAGACATTTGTAGTTTCCTGTAGTCTGGAGTGACAATCACCACATGTACATTCGCCTTTGCCTCAATTAGTTTCGTTGTAGCCTTGGATGGATGAAACAACCTTTCTATTTTGTGTTTCCGTATTGTTTATCCCCGGTGATATCTACTGATCCACGGTTTGTGTCAGTTTGTCGAACAAATTACTGTGGCTATCAATGACAAAGAGTTGACGGTGTACTTTTTTAACCATGTGAATTAATGTATTTTCTCACCTGCTTGGTTTTTATCCACTAGTTCACATCAAATGAAATCTGTGTAATTTCCTGGCACCCTTTTTTGTGTGTTTTTTGTTTTTTCTGGAGTTGACCATGTTTTTGCTTCATTAGATGTATAGCTTTGCTTCAATAGGTTTTTTCCAATGCTACAATAGTGAAATCTGTTTGCTACAGAACACCTTTTTATTTGTATCATACAGAGATTTTCTGAAACCCCTGGACAGGAACAGGTTTTTGCTCTCGCAGAGTAATTCATTTGCTTCAATAACAGATTTTCAATGCTTCAATTGCAATAAAAAGTTGCTACCAACATTTTTTACACAAACAAAAGGTAATAATTTTATATTTGGCTCCAATGCTGACCACATTTTTTCATTTGCTCCAACGCAAGAATACAAGATATCCTCAGAATAATTAGTTGCTCCAATGCAAGGTAACTATGTTCTAAATCGTTCCATACCAATAGCACCAATGCCATGTACAAGTAAAAACTCCACCCTAACAACTTAATCGTAGCAATATGTTTACAAAAACATCATGACAAAACAGCTACAGCCTTAGCTCAGCCCCAGCAGCAATTCTTTCATCCTCCACCTGTTTTGCAACACAATCTTTCACCGCATGTCCCTCCTCATGACACCATGCACACTTCATTGCTCTTTTCTTCCTAGGTTGCTTGGGTTTCTTCACCGGTGTCTTGTTTGTCGCTTTGGCATCGTTAGCTTGCTTGCGCCTCTTCAAAGTTTCTTCATCGCGTAGCTCAACCAAAGTCTTCCGCCTCTGTTCTTTCATCGTGGGACGTCCTTTGGGTTTTACCCGTTTAGGATTTTTTAGAGTTTGCTCGCCGGTAGCAAATTGCCCGCAGTCACCAACCATTGTTGTTGGTTCATCTTGTGGTGGTCCATTTTGTTGCTCTTCATCCAATCCTGCATCCTCTTCTTGACCTCCTTCAACAACATTTCTTTTTGCTCTCAAGATTGCAGCAACCTTTTTGCTAGCCTCACCCACCATTCCTGAAACAACCTCATAAGCTTCATCCACAAAACAAGCATCAGAGGCAAGCTGATTCATTTTTCTGCATAGCGAGTTGTATTTCAGTGTATTGGTTGGTGGGACACCAAATCTGAGCCCGTTGTCCCCAGGATCAGGTGCTGGTGTTGTTGCTACCGAGGACCATCTGTAGAGCAAGTACCTTTCTGGGATTTTTCTGGACATTTAGGTGGACCATGACCCTGATGATGTGTGGACATATCAGTCCACACATTTCAAACCCGTTGCAGCCGCATGAGTATAGTCCCTCCTCAAAGTCAACTTGAACCCGGTATGTTCTCACATCTAGCCCATGGTTTGGAACTAGATCAAAACAAAAGCCATCTACCTCTGCCCGTAGTGGATAGAACTTTGTTGATGCAGCAACATGCTTCTGGTACCTTTCAAAGATTTCTGCTGTGTAGAATTCCTGTCCTTGCTTCTCAATCGCATAACTGCAAAACAAGTTTTTTGCACCATTAGTTTAAATTTAATGCTACAATAGTATGTTTTGGTTGCTACTTTAACTGTTCTGGAATGCTACACACACACAGCAGGCAGAGACATTTTTTTTGCACTAGTTGCTACACACTACCTTACATTTTTGTTTGTTTTCTTTTGGTGTGCTACAATGGGTGCTGTTTTTATTTAGAGAAATGGTACTTCTCTTTGCCTACCTTCCCCAAAGTGATCTTCTCGTTGTCTCCATTGCAAACCCGGAGTTATCCTCCCGGTCAAGCATCAATGTTTGGCAAAGCTCATACTGTTGCACAAAATTGTACACCGAGTCCCCTGGCCGTATCAGCGTTTTGAATTATGAATTCAGCCCTTCAGACCTTCCAGTAGTGCTCGTGAATGGGAAGAATCTTTTCCTGAAATAAACAGGGGCCCATGTTGTTCTAGTCTTCCACATGTTTTGCAGATGAGTGTTTTCAGACATGCCAAACTCCGCGACCATATGCTCCCAACATTCCTCAAATTGCTTCACTGTGTCCGTTCCATATATGCACCCATAGAAAGCATCACTGAAAGGATTACCTTCCGCCAAGTTTGGTCCCAACTTCTTCCTCGCAAGATGCAGGATATGGTAGAGACAGCACCTGTGAACCGAGTTTGGGAAAACCTGACGTATTGCTTCTGCCATTGCTTGATCTTGGTCTGTCATTATGTTATCCGGATGGACACCATCCATTGCTAGCATCCACTGCTCGAACACCCACTTGAACGTTTCTATCTTCTCATCTGCTAACAGAGCACAGCCTAGCACAATCGTGTGTGAGTGGTTATTTATTCCGACTATGGGAGCAAAAGGCATGTTGTATCTATTTGTACAGAAAGTTGTGTCAAAAAACACACAATCCTTGTACTTATGATACAATGACCTTGTTCGACCATCCACCCAGAATAAGGCCCTCACAGCACCATCTTTATCAACCTGCGTAGCAAGCAGAATTAAGTAAAGTAGCAAGAAGAATTAACTAAAGTAGCAACCATAACTAAGTAAAGTAGCAAACAGAAATGAGTAAAGAAGCAAAACCTGCGAAGCATAAAAGAAGTTGATGTTCTCAGCTTGCCTTTGCTTGAAATATTCCAATGTCAACTCCATGTCTCTCAATGTCACCTCATTGCGTAGCATTGTTCGGATGTTTGAAACATCCCTCTTAACATAACCCAAACATCTCGGGTCTCCACCGTGCACACTGCCCAGAGCTCCCATCAGTTGCGCTGTGGTTATGTTTTGGTTATGCAAGGTTTGTATGAACTGATAGTCCTCCTCCGGCACCTTCCTGTGTGAACGGTAGAACCTGCGCCGCCCCACTTGCTTCACCAAGGCGTGTGTGTGATCTGCTCGGAAAACCGTCACAGTCCAAGCTCCATTGCGCACGCCAACGACCATGTGCGCTTTACAATCATGCCGAATGACCTTCATTCGCTGCCTCGTGTCCGACATTTGAACTTGCTCACATGCTTGCTTGCTTCGAGACTTTTGCGCGCTGTGAATGCTCATGTCATTGTCTTCTTCATTTGGCAATTTGCTACCACCATTGCTACCAGGCTTCTTCTTCTCAGACTGCGGTCTACCTGTGTGCACGCACTCGAACACCCTGCTCAGAATAGTATCCGGAGGAGCATTTCTCGCTTGGTTGTACTTCGTGTTTTCAATGCGTGTGCCAAATCCCAACTTCATCGCGTAGTCGTTGTAGACCTTTTGTGCTTCCTCGATATCATCAAAAATCATCCCAACATATGGCTCCACTGGTTGTGATGTTATTTCTTCGCCAGCTTCCTCAACAGCATTTGAAACAGAACCACTATTCGTGCTATGAGGCCCATCAACGAAACCATTCGGAGTACTGTCCCGACAATCATAGTGGTTCTGATCCTCTCCTCCAGGGGTGGCGTTAAGGTCAAATCCTTCCAATATTGAGTCGGCAACAAATCACTGAATCAAAAAACAACAAAATATGATCAATCTAATTTGCTCACAAACCACAAAAGGAGAAATGCACTTGCTCTGAACATAACATGTTTTATCATTTGAGAGATGGTAGCAATTTTTTCTCAACCTTTTTTATATACTCTAACCATTATTTGCTTTTTTTTTGATTGGTTATTTGCTCCACAAAGATAAGAAGATATTTTATTTTCATTTTTTGCCGATGCTACAGAACACACATTTTCTTTGTTTGAGTTTTGGAGCAAAACACCATGCCAATAAGTAGCAAGTTTAGCAAAAATATGTGGATCAATCTAAGATTGCTACATAAATGCTACCATGAACCAAACACTCCAATTGGACACACAGAACCATCAAGTTGATCCAAAACAATGGGAGCAAACTTTCTGTACAAACATCATAAAGAGCAGAGCATTTTTTCTTGTACAAGCAAACCATCCCAAAAACCACACCAAGTGGAGCAATTCATAGCAACAACAAGTATTTGGGCACATTTTTATTGCACCAAGACTGATACTCATAACAAGTTGTAGTAGCATTTTTTTTTCAGGAGCAAAATCAAGTATTAATTTGAGCTTGTAATTGGATTTTGTGAGCAATTCATAGCAACATCACAGTTTTTGGGCACAATTTCCAGCTACCATCTTAGAAGGTTTGCTCCCAATGATCAAACAAGTTGCAGGAGGAATTTTTTGCACATAATTGGGGAGCAATTTTTTTGCAGGAACAAAATTTTTGAGCAAAAAAAACTCACAGAACGTGGTGGTTCCTCAATGTCCGGATCTTCATTGAAGAAGGCTGGAGGATTTCTGACCCCTTCACTCGGGCGCGGAGCAAACCATGCTCCCAGGCCGCCGTCGTACAAGCTTGAACTGCGGCTCCTTCGCCGGTTCGCCGGAATCGCCCCCGAGCTTGAAGCTACCAACGATGGTGGGGGGACGCTGTGAGGTTGGCCAGGAGGAGGGTACAACACGTTGTTGCGGACGTGGTGGGCCATCGCGTCTGCTTCGCGCCGCGCCGCCGCGTCGACCGCCGCCGGCCGCCCGCGTCGATCTCCTACCTCGCCGCCCCCGGAGATCACGGGGACCTGCCCGATCCGCGTCCTGTCGGCTTTTGCTTCGATGGCTTGCCTTTTTGCTCCTCGTAGCAAAAGCGGGGAAGTGTTTCCTTGGAGGCCATCGTGCGGCGCACGTCCGCCCGATCGGACGGCTGCCGACCCGGGGGATCGGGATGTTTTATCCCCCGGGGGACGCTCAGCGCGTTCCATTCCTGAAAATAGTAGAAACAAAAAGCTCCGCAAAGCGAGCTAGAACATGAGCCGCTTCATTACATTGACGAAGAGCATGCTTGAAAGAAACATCGGTGAATCTGGACCATGCTACGATCCAGCTCCGATGACTTCAAACGCTGGACCAATGAAAGGCAGTCGGAGACTACCAGGATCCTGTCAAAACCTTCCTCCTAAGCGAGGGAGACTGCACGGTGACAAGCCACTGCTTCAGCAATTTCCGGCGTCGTAACTTCGTCACGTAGTTCACTGCAAGCCAGTAAACACTCTCCGTTGTGGTTCCTGATCACGACGCCCGCTCCCATCCGACGAGAAGAGGCAAACAGAGCTGCATCGACATTAACACAGATCGTACCTTCGGGCGGCGGAGACCAACGAGCTCTAGAAAGATTGGACTCACGCCTAGTAGAAGGCTTTGGATCAATAATATGTTGCTCTATCATTTCGACATAAGATTTGATTTGAATGGCAACTGACTTTGGATGTTGCATTTTTTCTCCATTCCTTACTTCATTACGAGTCAGCCAGATATGCCAAATTGTAACTGCTAGAACCAGACATTCGTTGTCTGTGGATCTTGAGATGAAATCAAAAACCCAGTTTTTTGAGCAGGTGAACAACCTCCGACGCAAGTGAAAACCATACGTTGGTTTTAGCTCCTCCCACACCTCCTGTGCAAACTGACAGAAAAGAAAGGTATGCTCAGCTGATTCATCTCGGTTGCAAAAGAAACATGCGATAGACGCAAGTATATGTCGTCTGCATAGTTGAACTCCTGTTGGCAAACAGTCATGCGCTAGGCGCCATAGATTGATCTTCATCTTGCCAGGAGCTTTAATAGCCCAAAGCTTTTTCCAAAGATGGCCCTTCTGTTCAGCATTAGAACTCGTGCCCCCACCTGGTTTGCTTCGGCCCAAAAAGAACTTCTCTGACCGAGCTAGATGGTAGGCCGACCTGACTGAATAAGTAGCCAGTTTGGTGAAGGGCCAGGAGACGAAGTCTTCTCCTCCACGCCGGCTGATTGGAATTTGTAAAACCTGGTTGGCCACTTCTTCTTCAAAGGTGGAGCGGACCACATCCACGTCCCAGGCACTATGAGAATCATTAAGCAAGAAGTTCACCGTAGCACCTGCCGGGATTGGCGTCAAGAGACGAAAGGAACCAGGCCGGAAATTAGGAATCCAATTATCAGCCAACACCTTGACCCTTGTACCATCACCAACACTCCATCGGACCCCTGTTTTACCAGTTGCATGCCATGCAGGGCAGTCTTTGTGCATGTTGCATTAAGTGCATGTCTGAACTGATCTTACATGTTCTCATAATCTCATTGTTGATTCCGAATTTCTTCGCGTAATAGCAAATATAAGGTAACCTTGGCAGGCTATTACTCATGGTTGCATGTGAGTTGCAACTGTGATTTTTTTGATTTTACACATGAGTTGCAATTAAAAAAAATTGTCAGTTGCATATGGAGTTAATTCTCACTCGAGTGAGAAATAGCAAAGACATGACAATAAAATATACTTGGCTATATACTGTCACCCTTGCTCTAAATGTCTATCTCGGTGCATTATAAATCTTTTGTTGTCACATTTGCCATAGCATTGAAGTTAAGAATGAGGTCATTGAAGCTAAGAATGAGGTCGAACTAGGGAGAAACCCGTCATGTTTAATTTAGTAGAAATGCACAACAACACTGAAATTGCAAATAAGAGAACTCAAATTCGGATGTGTGGAAAGGCATGAACCTCTCCCCACCACTAGGCTAAGCCTCGGTCCGCTAGGTACTTATATTACTAAAATAATATAATTATAGCTGACTATCTCCTCCGTCGCAACACATCTGGTTCTTCATTTTGAGTGTGGTAACTTTGACCATCAACTTGATTAATAAAACATGTGTTACGTGTTATAAAAATTGCATCAAACACAATTTTACTCGAATACGAATTTAATAGTATAAGTTTTAATAGTATAATTTTTTGTGGCTGGCTGGTTGTGGCTGGCTGTGCTGCTGTGGAGGGAAAACTGCTGTGCAGGGGAAGCCGCTTTTCTGAATGTGCATGTTTGGCTACCCGGCTGACTGTCTAGCTGTGTGTTGAGTAATTGTCTGAAATACCCTCAGACACCGAGGAGATGTATTTACCGATCGAAATGTGCAATCGTATCCCTCACTATTGCTGATTTATCTGAAATACCATAATTTGATTTGATGATGATCATTCGTTTTTCATATACGCATTTCTTTAGAAACTGAAGCACTGCAATGTTATTTACAAAAATAGGGAGTGTTTACCTTTAAATGTACAGTAACCTAAACTAGTGACTACTCTAGCAGTTCCACCTTTAAATGTATCTTCAGCATATCCGTCTGTAATACTCAGAATTTTAGATCACCTACATCTACTGATGTTGTACAAGAGCGGGCCAGAATTCAGTTTCACGGCCTGAGAAGCAACAATGAAAAGAACGGGATGGCCACCGGGTTCCAAGCAGCTATCGTCAGACCACGCATGCCCCTACCGGAGTGAGGAATCCCGGATCCCACGATGGGCAGAAGGGAGCCGCGGCGTGGTCGGCCAAGGCGGCACACACAACGGGCCCGTGCACAGGCACGTCTTGGACGTGTTTCCGTCCAGCACGGCGGCGGCGAGCAAGGCCTCCGGCCACAGAGACAACATCCTCGAGATCCGGGGGCGGCGTCCAGGCCGGAGGGTGGAGCTCCGGTGACGGGATGGAATTCCGATGGGCGGGGATGGGGAGCACGGCAGGGAGGAGGTCGGCTGGCGGGCATGGGGTCAAACGAGGATGGCGTGGAGGATCTCTGGCGGCGGGGATGGGGAGGATGACGGGGGGAGGTCGGTCGGTCGGCCGGCTTGGACGGCAGCGAGGTTGTAGGGCAGAGGGGTGGACGTCCGGTGGCGGAGGCGAGCTGGGAGGTGGCGGCGCTGGCGGAGGTCAAACTGGAGTTGGGGAATGGGGAGAAGAACGGTTCAGGTTGGATTGGCCTGGGCTGTGTGGCTCACGATGGCAATCTCTGCGTAATTTCCTCGAACGACATGCCCAAATAAAAAAACGCTTCGCTTGGCACTGCGGGAAGCCGCGCGAAGCACCTGCGGAGGTGCTTTCTCCTCTACGTGTATTTCGTCTGCTGGCTTTGGCGAAGCCTGCAGCCACCGCACCCCGTTTGTTTCTTTTGGACTGCTTTTTGCGACGGAAAGCTAGTAAAAGCTCAAACAAACACCCACTGAGACGAAGGGAGTATTGCCTATAGAAGAGATGACAATAAAATAGCTAGTTAGTAGCTTTCTATATTGTTACCCTTGCTCTAAATGTCTATCTTGGCGTATTATGAATCTTTTGTTGTCAGATACATTGAAACTCGCCATTAGTGTTATGTACTTTTTGGGGGAATAGTGCTATGATTGTTCTTAACGTTCGAGCAGGAGCATATGCTCTTCCGAATTGAATTTCCGCTTTTATTAGAAATTTTCTCGTTGCCGTCTTGTTCACCAAGTTGGTGTAGTTCCTAGCTACCGGTAAACTAGAGCCGGTCCCTAATTTGTATACTACTCCCTCCATTCCAAAATACTTGACTTTTTTTTATGGCGGGTCAATATCAAGAGCTTTTATTCACTCATGGCAATCCTTGTTTCATCCGCCAAAATGCCGGTAACCAGGAAAGGCGGTTCAAGTCAGCTATCAGTCACCATCATGATGGACCGGTAGATTTGCTGCTCTACTAACGTGAACAATATCAAAGGAAGTAAACGTAGAGGCAAGCTCTCTAACACCTAAAAGGATAGAAGCCACAATTGAGTGAGCATTGCGGCTAGATTTCCAGAGGTTGACAACCTCCAGGCAGTCCGATTCCATGATCACATGTGTGAAGACCCTTAATCTTGCGAACATGACTCCATATCGAATTGATTCCGCCTCAACAATCATGGGATCTGTCACCCTAAGTGGGGTTTACTCCATGCTCCTAAGAACGCATTAGTTGTACGAGCCACTCCACCTACGCCATCCAAACATGCTTCAGAGTTTATCGCCGCATCTGTATTAATTTAGATAAACCCCAACTCCAGTGGTCGCCAGCCGTAGCCTGGCACCATAGTAGCCAATGAATCTGGGATTTCAAGAACGGCAAGATCCTCGTGTATCCTCTTAACCGCAGTACTCGGATCCCATGGCACCTTATCACGTGTCCATCTGTTACGGCCTTACGGGATTGCCAAATTGCCCATCACCATGATGATCTTTGACCTATCCGCAGTCTAGAAACGATCTTCACATAGAATGTCCCGTGACCAAGTATCTGGATGAAGTGCAGGTAGTCTCTAATTGGTTTGATATGCCGCCGTCGTAGAGTGGATTCATCCGGGAGGATCCCTCTAACAATTTGCCACCAAAAGTCCCCGACTTTGGGCATCACTTTGAGTTTCTACAACGTACTTCACATATGTTTTTCTGTCTGTGAGGTGCTGGTCACCGTCCCTTCCTGTGGAGCAGAGCTCCTTTTTAGAGTCATGAGAGCGCGGTACACCGACTTTACAAAGTAGAGTCCCGAATTCTCAAATGTCCAAGCCAATGAATCCTCTCCGTCGTTCCACCGTAACGGGATATTTAGAGAATCAACATCAGGTTTAGAGAAGGACGCCTTGACTAGGTCCGATCGCCACTTCCCAATGCTTGCATCTATCAGCTCCTCCACCTTAACCACAGTAACGCCATTAGGTTTGAAGAGTGGAGAGAAGTTTACCGCCGAAGGAATCCACTTATCGTCCCATATGGATATGGAGGGACCGTTTCCAACCCGCTTGATCAGTCCCGCCTCTAGTGCATCTCGCCCGCCACTATTGCACGCCAAATAGCCGAGGCCGACTGCGGAAATGTTGCTTGCATGAAATCTGAGTTTGGAAAGTAACAACCCTTCATGACATCGTGCACATAGAGAATTCAGACTCTCCAAAAACCTCCAACCATGTTTCGCCAGTAGAGTTACGTTGACTAATTCAAAATCACGGAAGCCCATGCCCCTTTGGTATTCGGTGATGTCAAAGTGTTTGTCACGCCCCGAGAGTGGACCTAGGAGAATGACAGCCGCCACGCGCCTATAGACCGGAGGCCCATACACGCGCAAGGCGTAGAACAACATGCATAAACCAGCAAAGTGGATCTCAAACAACTCAATACTCATTTTACAAGATTATTATATTTACAAGAGTAATTAAGTCTCTAAATCGCTTCCCATCCTGCTGGTCCAGCCTACTCTTCCGATACAATGTCCTCCATTGCGAACTCTGATAAATATAAGAGGTGAAAGTGTGAGTACGATAAAACCATACTCAATAAACTATTCAAACACTTTCATATACGTTGTAAAATACAATATGTTTTAGAAATACATTTAGAACAATGTTATTAGATCATTAAGAAATTTAAAACACATGATGCCACACAAGAAGACAAGGTTCCCTAGCCGGGACTCACATGGGTGCATATTCACACTTTTGCACTCTTAACAGGGGTATTCTGACATCGACAGCCTCGACAAAAACAACACAGACTCTAGAAAAGGAGAGCTCCTTGACCCGCTAAAACATCGAACACCTTGACATACTCAATATCGGTTGCTCCTACGGATCCATCACTGACACTTTCCCGAACAAGGGCCGCCTCTCGTGGAGAACTCAGTCAGTCCCATACGTGAACTGTGACCGGTATAATACGATCACCTTCGTAGCACCAAGTTTTACTTTATAAAACATTCATTTCATTTCCATGTCCAATATACGTGCTAAGCCCGGTTGGTATCGGTGGCTCTTACGGATCCTTCACCGCCTACCGACACCAGCGCATTACCCCTGTATATCCACATAGATCTCGTAGTATCATGCAATTTAACATCAAAACATATTCTACAAAATATATGAGATATGTAGGAGCAACTTGCCTGAATTAGCTATGTCATAGCTATGAAATGTTATCTTTAGATGTAAGCTCAGTAGATGGCGAGCATTCTCAGGGTCCTGCATCGTCTGTGTCTCTGGTTGTGGGCCTTTTGACTTTTATTGTTGCTAGGTGTGGGACGGTATGCTCTCCTATCCGGCTCATCTCGACCACCACGCAACCACGCCCTGGGCATCGGGGGTCAGAGAAGCTGCTGCTCCAGGTGAGACTCAAGATCTTGAAGGCGGTGCTCAGGCGGACAACTGATGACCATCGAGGTGCCGATGGAGGCGCGCGGTCAGGGGCATGGAAGTATTAGAGCCCTAGGAACAAACTAGTTTAGATATGATCCGGTGATTACTGTAACTGTGCCTCTGTGAGTACAAAAACAAGAGAGAAACCGAGAGAGATAGCAAGAATCGAGAGAGGAGGAGGAGACCCCCTTCTGAACCTTTTGATGACGATGGCGAAGAGGTGGTCATGGTGGCGGTGAGGAGCGGAGGTGGAGCTTCTCGTGAGCACTGCGCGATAACCCTAGATCAGAAAGGATGTGGGTGGGGAGTGCGGCGACAACGGTGAACCTCGTACCGTGTGCCCGACCCCCACCACTCTTTATATGCGCATGTCACAGGGACCCACCAACCATTAGAGGGTTGGGCGCCCCCGATCAGGGGGCGTAGGTCAGAGGGCCTGGCAGACTGTTGGCTGAACCAGCAAGCAGGCCGTGGGCTGGACCGCTGTTTTCTTTTCTGTTTTTAGTTTTTTAGAAGCAGAATTAATAATGTTTTGTCCAATTTTGGGGCAAATTGGATCTAGTTTTTTTTTCCTATTCAATTTTTCCAACGAAATTTTTGTTTAGCGAATACAAAAGTAAAACAAATACTTATGGAAAGTATGAAGTGCATGAATTATTTATTCATGTTTTCCGCTGCAAATTAATAAAAGTGCTCTAAAAGTGAAAATTAAAATTTAAAGAGCATGTTAAAGTAATCATTGTGGTTTTTGTTATTATATGACCAACGTTTTTAATAACATAATCATGATTTATTGTTATTGTTTCATATGTGCATTTATTGCTATTTTCTTCCCAACGGTGATATAGTTTTAATTCCATATACAATTGTATGTTTAATTTTGACCAACGTTGAATTATTACATGAAATTGTTGTTCTGTTCTCATTTCATTGTGGTTTTCAGGAGGGTACTACTTGATGAGCTGCATCAAGGATGTTCCAACCCTTAGAGGTGACAACTACATTGAATGGAGGAAGAAGGTGAATTTGGCCTTCGTATGTGCTCAGGTTGACTGGGTTGTGGACACTCCAAAGTCAGTCAAGCCTAAAGAGGCAGAAAGAGAGGCAACTGATGATGAGGCTGCTTGGGAGAAAAACAAGAGGGAATATGCTCTTTTGGAGATGTCTTATACCGTCAAGAACCTAAAGTGGATGAGAGCCAACAAAAGCATGAAATTTATAGAGAACACAATTGAGAACGTCATTGTGGGCTCAATTGCAGAGTGTACTTCGCTAGGGAGTTTCTGGAAAAGATTACGAGTCGGTTCACCGACTCTTCAAACATATATGCTACCCAGCTGCTTAAACAACTGGTAACAGAAAAGTACACTGGAGGTGCACATGGCATAATGGAGCATATCCTAAGGATGAGCAAAAAGGCAGCTAAGCTTAAACCCATAGATGCTGATTTGAAGCTCAAGTCTGCACTCCTTGTCCATCTGATCATGGCTTCACTCCCAAATCAGTTTGACAATTTTTTTTATAACCTACAACATGGCCCCTAAAAAATGGGACATAGAAAAGACAATAGCCATGTGTGTGTACAAGAGGACGACAGACTTAAACCCTCATATGGTGGTTCTCGGAACTATGTGAAGCATAATAGTGTGTTGTTGGGAACCCCAAGAGGAGGGTGTGATGAGCAGAACGGTAGGAGTTTTCCCCTTAGTTAAGAACCAGGGTTATCAATCCAGTAGGAGAAAGAGAACCTTCGGAAGGTTGATGCCAATGAAGGTGATGCTGGCGCCTCACCGGTGTCAGCAACAACGTGGAACCTGCACACAACAGAACCAGAATACTTTGCCCCAACGGTACAGTGAGGTTGTCAATCTAACCGGTCTTGCTGAAAACAAAGATTAGACGTATAGTGTGGAAAAACAGTGTATGCTTGCAGTAAGTAAAGAAAGCAGGAAAATGTTGTGGTTTGTTTAACAGTGTGAAAAAATGGGCTGGGGTTCATAGTTTCACTAGTGGTGTCTCTCCATAAAAGATAGCATGTTGGGTGAACAAATTACAGCTGGGCAATTGACAAATAGAGGTTGCACCGTAGTGCACAATATGACATGAAGATTACTATGATATTTAGTGCGGGCATTACAAAAAGATACATAGACCGACATCCATATGCATTTATGACTAATAATCCACCCTCAAGTTATCATCCGAACCCCCTTAGATATTAAGTTGCAAGAAACAGATAACTGCATCAAACAAAGTGTGTAATGTAAGCAATGATTATGCACGCGGGCACTCTCACCGCTGTTTTCTCCCTAATGGCAACAACACATTCTTCCCCTTCACGTTTCTGTCACTCGAGCAAGGCAACAAGGAGGCATGAACCCACTATCGAGCATAAATACTCCCTCTTGGAGTCACTAGCAACTACTTGGCTAGAATAACCACTAGCAACGGAGAGCATGCAAGATCACAAATAACATATGCAAATAAAGACTATAATCAACTTGGCATAAGGTCAATATTCATCGGATCCTAGCAAACACAGCACAGAGAATTACATAAGATCAATCTCGATCATGATAGGCAGCACACGAGATCTAAACATGGAGGCATATGAGAAGAACACAACCATCTAGCTACAGCTACGAACCCGTAGTCCAAGGATGAACTACTCACACGTCACTCCGGAGGCAGGTATGGTGATGTAGAAGCCTCCGGTGATGATCTCCTCTCCGGCAGGGTGCCGGAAACAGCTTCAGAACCCCCCTGATCTAGGGTTGACGGTGACGTTGGCTGCAGAACTTTTTTGGAGCTTTTGATCAGGTGTCTAGGGTTTTCCATCCGGGGGGCTTAAATAGGCGAAAGGGTAAAGGCGGTGGAGGCCGGGGGGCGCCACACCCATAGCTGGCGCGGCTAGGGGGCCGCGCCACCCTATGGTGTGGCCCCCTGCTGCCCCTCTTCGGCTCCTCTTTGTTCTTCTGGATGCTTCCGGGGAAAATAGGAATTCCGGGCTTCGAATTTTCCAATTCCGAGAATATTTCCAGAACAACTTTTCTGAAACTAAAAACAGCTGAAAACAGGGAACTGGCTCTATGGCAACTTGTTAATAGGTTAGTCCAGAAACTCGATAAAAATATCATAAAGAAGGGAGAAAACATGTAGCAACTGGCAAAATATGATCATGGAGCATCAGAAATTAGGGATACGTTTATGACGTATCAAGCATCCCCAAGCTTAGTTCCTACTCGTCCTCGAGTAGGTAAACGATAAAACAATAATTCCTGAGGTGACATGCTACTAACATAAACTTGATCAATCTAATGTAAAAGCATATGCACGCTGAGATCATAAAACTTTAAACACAGGCATGATGAATAAAAATTTAATAATAAAGAATAGCAATTACTTTGCATCACGAAGAGTAACTCAAATAAAGGATCATGAATAATAATGCAAAAAAGGTAAACATTTGTTTCAGGTATAGAGAAAGCATGGCAAAGTGATATTTTGATAGTCCTTAAGAGTGGGGCAAAACATAAATGCCAGGACACCTTCAAAGTTCAAGAGGAAGACTAGAACAAATAATAACACATAATGAAGTAATTATTGATTCTTATGGGACAAATGCACATAGAACTCAGAATGGCAAAAATGCTCTCTCAACTGTGCATAAAGTTAGAAGATGGAGACTCAACATAAAAGTAAAAGAAAGGCCCTTCGCAGAGGGAAGCAAGGACCACTCATGTGCTAGAGCTTTTATTTTATTAAACAGAGGTATTAAAAGTTTGACACTCCTCCCATCCATGTTTCACAAACCATGGCTAACCGAATCCTCGAGTGCCTGCCAACAATCACATACCGTGGAGGAGTGTCTATATTTTGGGAGATGTATGCTAATGTCAACGAATGGTAAACAGAAAATACAGTATGTCACAAGTCAACTGGATTCACAAGAGCGGCTCCCATGGTGAAGGACGCAACTGGTGTACAAGGTCATCCCTCTTTCTCTTTTGTTTACACGATCATGCTTTGACTGATAAATCAGGGAAAAAAATAGTGAAGAGAATTTATTTGTATTAATTTGGGGCTGGGCACCCCGCTGTCAGCTCTTCTATCATTTGGATAAGCGGATGAAGCCACTAGTCCAGGGTGTGAAATCCAATCAACAAGTGAGATAAAGATTCTCTATTTACGTCCTCATGAGCAAAAACAGGAACATAAAGCAGGAATAATTTTGAGTCCTCATGAGCAAAAACAGGAACATAAAGCAGGAATAATTTTGAAGGTTTTAAAGGTAACACATGAGCAATTTACTTTAGAATCGCAGTTAAATACCACATGTAGGTAGGTATGTTGGACACAATGGGAAAAACTTTGGTTTAAGGGAGTTTGGATGCACGAGTAGAGCTCATACTCAGTACAGGTGGAGGCTAGCAAAAGACTGGGAGTGACAAATCAAGAGAGCATAAGAGCCATAATCATGCATAGAGAAATAAGCATCATTAATTAAAACATAAGCAGTATCACAAGTTCAAAAACTAAGTGGTCATGAAGGCTATTCGTGACTGGTTTGTAGTCATAAACATGGTGTGAGCATGCGCCAAGTCAACCAAATAAAACATTCGAAAGAGAACACCATATATTGATGCTTTACTATGACAAGAACAACTCATGAATCTTTCAATACATATTAAACACTCTCAGCTATTTGAGGCCAATCATGCTACTGAATAACCACAAGGCTTTAAAACTAAAATAACACTTAGCATGGCATGAAAAAGTCCTAGCCACAGTCTATACAAGCTTCTACTAGTACTGTTATAAATTCTACTTCAAGAAGCAGTTTTCTTTCTCCCAGCAAGCACCATACAAAACATGCTTTAACAAAAATACTCTTTATGATACAGAAAGAAAACATGAGATTACTCAAATAATACTACTAAAACTAACAGCTATAATAAGAGATGCATGCAAAACAGGAGCTGAATAAATGCAGCAACTAGATAGAGACTAAGAATACAACGTATTCTCAAGAAAAAGCGGAGCGTGTCACTCCCCAATAAAAGAATGATGGGGTCCAACCAAGATTATTATTAAAGTAAAAACAAACTTGTCCGACTTGGGCATGAGCTTGTCCGACTGAAGTCGCTTGACAAATACATCACAACTCCAAATCTTAAGAAAAGACAAACTTGGCTTTTTGCCCGTCCACATCTCATGTGGTGTCTTCTCTACTGACTTTGATGGTACTCTGTTTAGTGTGAAAGCTGCAGTTTCTAGACAATAACCCCAAAATGATAAAGGTAGATCTGTCCGACTCATCATTGATCGTACCATGTCCAACAAGGTCCGATTTCTCCGTTCCGATACACCGTTTCTCTGCGGTGTACCCGGCGGAGTGAGTTGAGGAACTATTCCACAACTCTTTAGATGGTCATCAAACTCATGGCTCATGTACTCGCCCCCACGGTCCGACCGTAGAAACTTTATTTTCTTGCCGAGTTGATTTTGTACCTCACTCTGGAATTCCTTGAACTTTTCAAAGGCTTCGGACATGTGTTTTATTAAATAGATATATCCATACCTACTCAAATCATCAGTGAAGGTAATGAAGTACTCATAACCACCTCTAGCTGTCGTGCTCATTGGTCCACATACATCACTATGTATTAGTGCCAACAAGTCGGACGCCCTTTCACAACTCCTTGCAAAAGGTGTCTTGGTCATCTTGCCTAGTAGGCATGATTCGCATGTCTCGAATGACACTAAGTCAAACGAAGTTAGAAGTCCATCATCATGGAGCTTCTTCATGCGCTTCCAACTTATATGACCAAGCCGACAGTGCCAAAAGTAAGTCATATTCAGATCATTTGGTTTCAACCTTTTAACATTTATGTTATAGACCGATTCACTATCAAGATTTAAAATAAATAACCCGTTCTGAACGGGTGCAAAGCCATGAAACATATATTTCAAATATAAAGAACAACCATTATTCTTAATATTCGACTCATAACCTTGTCTCATCAAACATGAGACGGAAATAATGTTTCGACTAAGCGCTGGAACATAATAACAATTATTTAGTTCCAATAAAAATCCTGAAGGTAAATGAAGTTGCATCGTGCCGACTTCCAACGCAGCGACTCTCGCCTTGTTGCCGACCCGAATGTCAACCTCTCCTCTTGCCACGCTCCTAGTTATTACCAGTCCCTGCAACGAGTTGCATATGTGAATAACTGATCCGGTATCATATACCCAAGAACTATTAGGCACATCAGCAAGATAAATGTCTATAACATTGCACACAAGCGTACCTGAGTTGGAAGTCACACCTCCACTCTTGGCTCTGTCAGCCAAATACTTGGTGCAGTTCCTCTTCCAGTGGCCATCTTGCTTGCAATAGAAGCAGTTGGCTCCGGCTGTAGGAGAAGGTTTAGTCTTTGAGGGAGCACTCTGGACAGGGCCATGGGTGCTACCTCCTGACTTATCCTTCTTCTTCTTAGTCCAAGAACTCTTCTTGAACTTAGCCTTATTCTGCACCATCAACACTTGACTGGCGCCTTTCTTGATACCAGCCTCTGCCGTTTTGAGCATCCCATGTATTTCAGTGATACTCTTATCCATACCATGCATATCGTAGTTTGAGATGAACGAACCATACGCACTAGGAAGAGAGTTCAGAATTATATCAGTAGCGAACTCTTCGTTAATTGGGACGCCCAGCCGATCCAGAGACTGAATGTAACCAATCATCTTGATTACATGCGGACTCAGTGGATCGCCATCTTTCAGCTTACAGCCCAGCAAATCTTGAGAGACTTGATACCTCTCGGTCTTTGCCTGAGCCTGGAACATACTTTTGAGGCTTTCGATCATATCGTAGGCCTCAACATTCTCGAACTGCTGCTGCAAGTCCGGTTCCATGTGTGCAAGCATAAGACAGCTAATTTCCGTAGACTCATCTCTAGTCTTACGGTAGGCATTCGTGACAGCGACAATCGCATCGTCATCTGGCTCTTCTGGAAGTGGAGTTTCTAGAACATGTTCTTTCTTGTCATGCTTGAGGACTATCCTCAGATTACGATACCAGTTGGTGAAATTAGTTCCATTAAGCTTATCTTTCTCTAGGATTGACCTCAACGCAAACGCGAACAACTGAGGAAGGTTGCTAGGTGCCATTGATCTACAACAGAAAATACGCAAAAACACTTAAGACATGTATTCATAAAAGAGCAGGCATATTAAACGCTTTAATACTTATGCTCCCACTAGAACCAACATCCCTCTGATGGTTGCTAAGTGATTCAAGATCCTAAATAAGCAAGCCGACTAGTGAGATTTAGCATCACCGCAAGCCGTCAAGTGATCTAGGTAGGCAACACCTTGCCAATCGTATCCAATACGATTCCTGTTAGTTGGGTGACATCACATGCCCCGTCTCCCAACCTACCTCGCCCCGAACCCCACAACCGTTGTGATGGACTCGTCTAGATTACCAAGTGCTTCTGCTTGTAAGAGTCCGACTCAAACCCACCTAACCGGAAAGAATTGGTAGCACCTCAATTTTATGAGCCCACTACCAAGAATATCCGACTTGTGATGGTGCAGCACTGGCGAGGCGACCGACTAGACTTTCTTTGAGGGATTAAAGAATCTACCAACTATCTAAATAGAGGTAAATAGAGACATAACAATAACACAAATAAAGCAATTATAATGTGAAATGGTATGGCTCTCTTCATGGCGATCTCCATCTCCACAAAACTTGTAAGTCGACTCGTGCCAACTCTTGTCACGTGCCATCTTACTTCATGTAGCCGACTTGTACATCGACTTGCATGCCTTCCGGGTTCTCCAACAAGCTACACTAGCTATTAAATAAAAATTTACATAGAGAATCGGACACGCAGGCCGGTATACAATAAAATGACAGCACCTAGGCTCCAGCCGGCTGACATAAACATAATACGCAGATCATGTATGGATTACACACATCACATGCACATAAGCCATACCATTCACAAATTCCTGCAAAAACAAGTTATGCATAGATACGATATCTACCGGCGTTGTGAAACTCACAACGACATCTAAGGCGCTACGACAGGGCGAAGCCGGCGGGATCGAAGGGGCAGCGCCCCTCGCGGGTCCGGGCAGCGCCCGACGATTTCGGAAAACGCAGATCTCATCTGCACTGATCATGGATTTCTTCATCGGATAAAACGATTTTAGCCGAATCTGATCCGTATTCCGATTCGACCAAACTCTTTGATTTTCGATCACCGCAACTGGATTTATGTGTCACGGTATACCCCGATGGCGGAAACCGACCGGTAGGGGTAAGTTGTTTCACGAGCTTAGCAGTATGATCACGGAAACCAGATCATCCATTAACCCCGAGTACGATTGATCCAATCAACCTTGTACAAAACCGATCTATCTCATAGACCGACCACCAAAACAGCAATTAGATCACATCTAACGCTAACTACATATCACATATGTACGGATCTCGGGCCTAATACTAGAAGCTACTGCTCTGATACCACTGTTGGAACGCGTAGAGATAAATAAAACTTTTCCTACGCGATGCTTCCAAGATCTAGCCGAGGTAGAAGGCCACGAGTATTACCACTAGACGCGCATGTGTGGATTATCGATGCAGCGCGTCGGGGCAGTGCAGTCCCACGATCCGGTCCGGCCGATCCAATCCCTCGAACGTCGAAGTGCTGAACGTACATCACCTCTGCCGGTATCCACACGTACGAGGAGGAGCTCCGACGGCGGACTGCTAGGTCCGGTGCGGCGGCTGGACTGAGTGGGGCTAGGGTTCCCAACGCATGGGAGAGTGGACTAACGTGCCCGCTGGGCAACCTGCGCCCCTCTTTATATAGCGTATGGTAATGGGCTTCACAACACTTGTGGCCCATTCCCTCTGTGAGTCCGACTCACAAAACCAGTCCATTTCCGGTTCGGGTCCAACCCGACCAATACTTGCTCCCTCTCTTAAGTGTGCGACCCTGCAGGCTCATGGCGACTTGGACACGATTGGAGTCCAACTCCCAATCGATCAATCGGTAGCGTCTCCTAGCAGAACGTGCCGACTCCCAAGTACCATTGAGTCATGACGACATACCTTTCAATGTGATATTCATCTTAGTCCCTTTTGCCTCACGATATACCTTGTCGAGCTATAGGCGATTTATCGTCATCCCTTGAATAGCTCAACTCTCTTCTCGATCTGTGACATATGATTCATCTGACTAACTCTTAGTCAACCGACACAGTTAACACTTAACTGAGTCGCGCATGGCCATGCTTCCTGAATCATATCACTCGAGAGGGCCCAGAGAATATCTCTCCATTCGGAGGGGCAAAATCCCATCTTGATTATCCACATCACGCAGCTTGCTTCTCATTCGACCCGAACTTTGCCTTTATAGTTGCCTTGTCACAGAACAACGTTTGACAGAACCTAAGTCGGTGATCCACAACTCGGATTGTGCGACAACCTCAGGTCTAAGGATTACATTGATTGAGACATGCAAATGACGACTTGATCGTTGCATCTCAATGTGGGTCAGTCCGACTTGCTAAACTCTTTAGCCAAGTCCGTGAACGTTGGAATGGCATCACCATGCCCATGACAAGTGGAACCGTGTCATCAGCCAACACTCACATTGGTCTAGGGTGTGTGTCCAGCACAACCTAAATGACCAAGGACAATCTAATATGAACAACATGAATATATAGTTCCACAATCGAATCACATATTCAATGGCATATATCAGATGTTCAAAACAAGGACAACTTAATAACTTTATGAATACAGTAGGAATTACATCATACATGCTTGCCTCTAGGGCATATTCCCAACAGGTCCAACAGTCGGCTAGGATGCGCACAATCTCAAGGAGCCTAGGGTGATGCTTAAGCTTGATATAGCCAAGGCCTTCGACTCCGTCTCTTGGAGTCTTCTCTTTGAGGTGCTCCGAAATTTGGGGTTTGGCTCGAGATTCAGGGACTAGGTTGCCATCCTCCTCTCCACGGCTAGTTCTAGGGTGTTGCTCAATGGCGAGCCGGGCCCACCGATTTGGCATCGGCGGGGCCTGAGACAGGGGGATCCCCTGTCGCCTCAACTATTCATCCTCATCATGAAGGTTCTTAACAGGCTTTTGGCCAGGGCAGCGGAACTCGGAATTCTCCGTAGGGTATCGCGCCAGGCGGCGGTGGCATCGGTCTCAATGTACGCGGATGACGTGGTTATCTTTTGTCACCCTGATGGGGAAGAGTTGCAGGCAATTCGGGATATTCTGGCGCTTTTTGGGGGCGCCTCTGGGCTCCACACCAACTTCTCCAAGTGTTCGGTCTCTCCTATCGGCTGCACCACAGAGGTGGCCGAGGCGGCTGCAGCCACTATGGGCTGTCAGCTCGCGGGCTTCCCGGTCAAGTACCTTGGGATACCCCTGGGTTTGCGGAGACCCTCCGGAGAATCTCTCCAGCCCCTCGTGGACAGATTGGCGGACCAGCTACCAACTTGGAAGGCAGCTATGATGCCCAAAGCAGGGAGACTCGCGCTCATTAAGTCGGTGTTAGCTGCGATCCCCCTGCACCAGCTTGTGGTTCTAAGCGCCAATAAGAAACTCCTTAAGAAGATGGAGAAGATCTTTCGAGGTTTCCTCTGGACGGGGAAGGCGGAGGCTAGAGGAGGTCAGTGCCACGTTAACTGGGCTAGGGTGTGTCGACCGCTGCACCTTGGCGGGCTAGGCATCCCAGACCTAACTCGTACTTCTATCTGCCTTCGGGTGCGCTGGTTGTGGAGGATGCGCACCGACCCGGAACGCCCCTGGCAAGGGTTGGACATGCAGTTTTCCAGGGTGGAAGAGACCATCTTTGAGGCCTCTAAGGTTTTGGAACTAGGGGATGGTACCGAGGCCCGGTTCTGGGTGGATAAGTGGATCGAGGGCAAGTCCCTTAAGGAGGTAGCGCCGGCGTTGGTGGCGCTGGTTTCAAAGAGACGCAGGAGGCGTCGGACGGTTCGGGAGGCGCTGTTGGAGCGCCAATGGATCTCGGACATTTCTGGTGCCATGAGCCCTCTCGCTCTTTGGCAATTCGTTCAAACCTGGAGGATCGTACAGAGGACGCACCTCTCTGAGCTGCCGGACAGATTACGCTGGCGCTTGACCCCGGATGCGACATACTCGGCGAAATCTTGCTACGAGGCCATGTTTCATGGCTCCATCGTTTCGGCTTCTTGGAAGCTTAACTGGAAGACTTGGGCGCCACCGAGGGTAAAACTCTTCATCTGGTTAGCGTGCTTGGACCGCTGCTGGACGGGAGAACGGTTGGCGAGGCGCGCCTTACCGCATCATGCGCTTTGCCCCCTGTGCGACTAGGAAACCGAACCCATGCCACATCTCCTCACTGGGTGTGCCTTCTCCCGGACGATCTGGCACGAGATACTCTCTTGGGTTCGATCTACCTTCCGAGCTCCGCTTGTGGAAGACGACTTTGCAGCTTGGTGGTCGCTGACTCTCCAATCCACTCCTAGATCACTGAGGAAGGGTACCTCATCGCTGATCATGCTCACGGCGTGGTGGATTTGGAAGCAGCGTAACACGATCGTCTTCGACAATGCGAGCCCGTCGGTCAGCGCTTTGGTGGAAACCATCAAGACCGAGGCTAGGGACTGGGTGAGCACGGGGGCGGCTGGCCTCAGACAGCTTCTCCCTTAATGACTTGGGTCAAGTTGTACTGTGTGGGTTGGCCTGTTACTGAGGCTTGTACATAAACTCTCTTTCTATCAATGCAATGAAACGCAAAGCTTTTGCGTTTTCGCGAAAAAAAGCGTGGGTATCGGCAGCGTGCAGCAACGTCAGCCCGCGATCTCTGTATCTCGGACGGCTTTGATTTCCTCCATCTGCTTTTCAGGTACCACCTTGAGATTCAGTGAAAGAACAACAGGGAATTATTTTTCTGTAAGGTATGTACATTCATCGTAATCTATCGTACTGTCTCTTGGCAAAATCTCCCTCAGTTAATTTGACTTGCTTGGTAATTTGGAGTGGTATACAGGATACCAACTTCCATATTTACTAAGGGCATCTTTAGTCGCCCCCCGCCCCTCAGAGCCCCACAGGTGGTCTTTTTAGCGCCGGAAGCGGCGAATAGCACCGTTTTCGCACCTGTCGCCCCCTCAGAAGTCCAAATAGTGCCGAAACGACGCTATTTCGCGACGCGGCACCCAGGCGAAACCCAGCCCGCTGGGTTCGGCTTGGGGGGGGGGGCGAAACTGCGGTGCAGCCCACGCGGGCCAGCTCTGTCAGTGACGCGTCGAAAAAACGCGGGAACAAAAACCCCCGCCCATGATCTTGTTCTCGGTGCCCGCGCCGGTCAAAGGCTGCCGGAGTAATGGCGTGGCGGCCGGCCAGTGCATGCGCCCCAGTCAAAGGTTGCCGGAGTAATGGCGTGGCGGCAGCGGTGACACGCGCGGCACAGTAACTGGCCCGCCAGGCTATAAAAAGGGCGCTCGCCGCTCGCCGTTCTCCCATTCTCGCCGCCCACCTCCTCGTCCTCGCCGCGCTCGCTCTCGCCACCCTCGTCGCACCCACATAACCACGATGCCTCGCCGTTTTCGTGCCCACCGCCACTCTCCACTGTACTGCTGGCCCACGGCTGGGACGCGTGGCCACAACGACGGGGACAACGACGGGGAGTTCCACTATGAGGAGCAGCAGCCGGAACAGGAGGTGGCGCCCGAGCAGCAGCCGGCGCCGGAAGAGGTGGGCCAGGTGGCGCCCGAGCAGCAGCCGGCGCAGGAAGCACGACGCTGGAGGAGGGAACGGAGGAGGCAGCCCGTCTGGCCCGAGCAGCACGCGACCTACTTCTCCTTGGAGACCTCGCGGAACGAGGAGGCGTTCCACCGGGTTCGCGGCGGACTCGAGCAGGCGGCGGCGGCGGCCGAGGCTGCCGCCGTTCGGGCATCCCTCAAGACCCACCGGAGGGAGGAGGCGGAGCGCGAGGCCTACCGGCAGCTGACCGCAAACGCGGCGTCGGCCGAGCAGCAGGCGCTCATCGCGCAGTACGAGGGCGACCGGCGGCAGGTGGTGCTGCAGAGCGAGCGGTGCAACCGGCAGCCCTCCAAGCAGGCGCAGCTGCACCGGCTGCGGATGCAAGGCCGAGCGGAGCGGCGCAGGCTCGCCAGGATGGCGAAGGACGACCGCAAAGCTGGCCCCTCCAACCGGCCGGCCTACGACGACCGCGAGGAGGACGACGATGAAGACGACGACTCCTAGAGTAGTCGCCGTCGTAGTTTTTAAGTTTTTGCAATGTTTTAGTTTAAATTTCTATGAAAAATTGCGTCGAATCAATAAAGTGCGTCGATTTTTATTCTCGATTTATTTTGGGCCGATTGTTGGGCTGGGGGTCGACTGGGAACCCTGCCCCCAGGTTCCAGATAGCGTCGTTTGGCGCCGTGGCGGCCCCAAAACGGCGGCGTTTTGGGCCCTGGGGGGGGGGCGCACCGACTGGAGATGCCCTAAGCTAGCATTTGATATATGCTTTCGATCGACGATAGGTTGGTGGCGTGTTGTTGTGATTCCGTTTCATGCATTTGGCGTAAGGAAGATGTATGAGCTTAGGAAGGTTGAATGTCCTCTTTGCAACCTGTTCAAGCACGATACATGATGGGATTTGGGGAAATTGATTTTTTTTTTAGTAAAACAGGTATCTTCTCAAGAAAACCAATAGGTTGGTTTCTGTACTTTTTAAGCCCAGCGGCGTGCCACATTTGTAAGGTCCTGAGAATCACGGCGGCGAGGACCAGCTCCAACCAGAACCTGAGTGTGACGATCCTAAACAGAGCAAGAATCGGCGTAAAAAATGACACGACAACCAGAGTTAGTAAGTTGACTAGCGGAGAGGAACATGAGAAATATCAGGAACTAAGAAGAAAGAAGTAGACATAGTGCCTCGACCAGAGACAGGGAGAGGAGTACCATCAACAGTGAGAACACTAAGAGAAGAATCAATAGGTCGAAAAGAGGAGAGAGCGGAAGAACCAGAACTCATATGAAAAGAAACTCCAGAATCCAAAACCCACGACGATGTACTCAGTCACAGAGCCAGCACTACCAGTCAAAGAAGAGACTGAAGCAGGAAACATCCGCCTGATCATCCGCACCATGTCCTGCTCGGTAGGAGTGACCGTAGAACCTGATCCAGTAGACGAACCTGACGCGCCATGAGACAGACGAGGCCCAGACTGCACCCTCTGCTAGCGCAAATCACGCTCCCTCGTGTAGCAGCGAGACTCAGTGTGACCATCCAAGTCACAGTAGGTGTAGTGAGATCGTGGACGAAAGCCACGACCTTGGCCCTGAGGAGTGGGCAACAGTGGTGGAGCAGTGGACCGCGGAGGAGCTGGTGGAGTAGGCAACGGAGCATAGCCACGGGGCGACGAGGCAAGTCCACGAGCAGCCAGCATAGAGGGAACATTAAGCAGACCAACACCATGGAGGCGAATCTCCCCAGCATGAAGCTCAGACAACACCTCTGACATAGGAATACGACCACGGGCAAGGAGCCGAGCACGACGAGTCTCAAACTCAGGACGAAGGCGCGATAAGAACTCGTAGATGCGCTGGAACTCCAAGTCGGAGCGCACGGTATGACAACACGGGCAGGTACCCCACACAGCAGAGCGAAGAGAGTCGAGCTGACGCCAGATAGCATAACTCTGCATGTAGAACTGATCAACTGTGGAGTCACCCTGCTGTAGAGCATGCTCCTCATGTCGTTGTTTGTTGCGGCCGGGGCTGGTAACCCTGAAGCCCTTGTGAGTCCATGGCTAGGAGCACATAACAGTATGTATATCTCTGGGTCCGGGGTCTGACATCTTCCTCCTCTTGATCATCAATCTCCTCCTCTTTTTCATCTAATGAGCTTCCAGATTCACCAGTTTCTTCTTCCATAGGTTCCGGCAAGGCATTAGTCTCTCCCTTTGGGGGAGATAATTGATTAAGATATTGAAGTATATAGTAATTATAATCCTTGTAATTATCAAAGAAATATTCAAGTATGTCATATTTATAAGGTGCATCGTCAATATTTTCTAGCAAATAGGCAATTTCGAATGCACCCTTCCGAGCAACAAATTCCTCAATTTGTTCCACATCATCAAAGTCATAATTTCCCTTAGCATAAGAAGATATGGTAACAAAACTTTTATACTCACATTTAAAAGGGAGGTGTTTATACCTCCTACATCAACAAGATTTATCAAAGAAATAAGTAACGTGGTGGTGTCACGGCAGATGCCATAGCATGGCTAAAGATGTGGGGACGAAGGACGCTGGAGGCGCTCGGGGAGGGATCACGCGACGAGTGGACGCGTGAAGGATGAAACAAGCACTGCAAACAACACGATCTACCCAGGTTCAGGGCCCTCGCGAGGAGGTAAAACCCCTACTCCTGCCTTTCTCTCTGTATTTTGATGTCTCACCGAGTAGCCACAGTACAATGGTTCTTGCTACCGAGTAGCCGCTCTTCTCTCTACTAGATGAACTAGGGCAGGAAATGTGAATCGGTCTCCAGATCTAGGTCAGCATCCCTCGCGCAGGAGGGGGCAGGGCACCTTATATACTTGGTGCCTTGCCGGATACAGCCAAATACAAACATATGTCGACATTGTGTGCACACCGTCCTTCTTCCGAGTTCCCGCTGACAGCTTTGGCTTCTAGATTTGTCCCGGTGCGGAAAGTCGTTGGGCAAAACCAAGTGTCCAGTCTGTTATCACTGTGGCGAACACAGAGTAGGTCCCCCTATCCTGCGACGCCCTGCTGACACACTGTCGCTGTCAGGCACGCCGTCCTCAGATGAATAGTGCTGTGAACAGTGCCAATTACGGACACGGGATACGCGGGATTCGGTGTCAGAACGGCTCCTTTGACCTCTGGCCCGAGTAGGTTCCCGCCATTTCTACTCGGACCAGCTCTTCTATTCGGAGGAGCATAACTCTCTTGATTCATCCTTCTGAACGTCTAAGTGTAAGACCGGGTAGCAGTCGACCGGGTAACGAGTACCAGGTAGCCGGCTACTCGGCCAAACATCCCTTTTGATCTTGCCTTTAGCACTTGCCTTTACCCTATTCGGGGGTAACCCCCCGACAGCAGTCCCCGAAGCTGGTAGAGTCCTGTGAATTCGTTCACTGGGCCCTGCCAGCTTAAAAACCAACCTTGACAGTCTTGCCCTTGAACCTTGGGATACCGAGTGAAAACCTCCGAGTAGCCCTTGATCTTGTTTCTTCTCTTCCGAATAGGGCCACTTTTCTTCTCTGTGGCCGAGTAAAATGACTTGGTGAAATCTTGAAACGGAATCTCTGCGTGACAGAGCACAATCCGGCTTTCCGCGCTGCAACTGGGCACGTGTCACGCGGACACGACTTCGACGCCTCGGTGCCCGGGAACTGACAGGCCACGCGCCCAGTTTTCACGGGGTGGGCCCACCAGCCCGTAACGTCCCATCACGCGCAGTAATTGCCCACGATCTCGTCGTGGGATCTAATGCGGCCGTTACGCGAGCGTTCCACGCTGTGTGCGTTTCTAACCGGCCCACGGACCCCACGCCACACGATTACTGCCACGATCGATCCCACTTCCTCAACTCGTAATGGTAATCCGAGGAGCGGTATAAATACCCCCTCGGTAACTCCTTCTTCTCCTTCCGCTCACACTTTCCCCTCTACCTTCTCGTTTCTCCGCCGCCGCAGAGCTCCTCGCCGCTGCGCAACTCACTGCACCGCCGCGAGCTCCTCGACACACCAAATTCTTCGATCTTTTCCCCAATTTCCTCCTCACTGCCATGGCTCGCGACGACAACGCTCGCGCCGGCTGGGCCGGATCCGAGGTCACCGCCGAAGACTGCCAATGGCTGGTGAACACCCGGCGAGTTCCTCCTGGTGTTCGCTGCCGGCAACCTGACGATGAGCTCGTCCCTGCCCCGCAGGAAGGTGAGCACGTCGTCTTCCTCGCGCACTTCGCGCGAGGATTCGGGCTTCCAGCATCAAACTTCCTCCGTTCGTTCCTCGACCATTACGGCCTCCAGATGCACCATCTCCCTCCGAACGCCGTCGTCTTCCTCTCGTACCACGCCGTGGTATGCGAGGCCTTCCTGGGCGTTCGCCCCACAACGGAGACTTGGTCCATTTATTTCTTCTTTCGCCAGCAGAGCAAGGGCAAGAAGGACGGCGCGGACACCAGCAGCCGGATAACAGAGTCCGGCAGCGCCATGATGGTGCAGCGCCCTGGAACCAACCATCCGCGCATCAAGGGACTGGATTCTGTCCGCAAGTGGCAGAGGACGTTCCTGTACGTGCAGAATGTCCCCGCCACGAAGGGAGCCAAGGTGGAGGACCGAATCAACCTGCCCCGTTGGAGCAACCGAGCTCCCACCGGGCAGAACTGGCGGACCAAGCCGTCCATCGACAGCAACCTGAAGCAGATGGACGAGCGCCTCGCCTATCTGGCCGGAGAAGGGCTCAAGAGCGACGACCCAATCGCCTGCTGGATCTCCAAGCGGGTGCTGCCGCTCCAGCACCGCGTCCACCCCATGTGCTACATGGGCGGCCCCCACGACTGTACTCGGACAACCACGTTCGAGCTCAGCAACGCGGATGTCGCCGCTCATGCGCGGTCCATCATGACCACTGGCCTCAGGGACAATTGGCAGTATGGCTTCATCCCATACAGCCGTACGAAGCCAATCGAGCGGGTATGTACTTCTTATCCTATTTCTTGTATGCATGTTCCGAGTAGATAGCCTTCTTATCTTGCAGCGACTAGTATTTGCATTCTGCGTCGAGTAGGGCACTTAGCAGAACTGCTTAGGCTTAATGTGCTTTATGTTTGCACGCCTTGCCGAGTAGCACACGGAGTAGCACTGCTTAGGCTTAATGTGCTTTATGTTTGCACGCCTTGCCGAGTAGGATGCCTCTATGCTACTCGACTAACTTGTGATGTTTCTCTATTCGTCAGGTCCTTGCTCGCCAGCTCGCTGAGAGCATGGAACGCTTCAAGGACAACTGGTCGGACGACCGAGAGGAGGACGACGAGGTCTCCTTCGAGACCGCGGACAAGCTCAACCTCCCTCATGCCGCTCAGACGGAGAAGCATCACGTAGATGCGTCTGTCCGTGATTGGTCCGAGGATGATGACGAAGGTAATTGAGCTCACCTTGTCTGGCCGCTAGCAGCGCAACCCCACTTCCTCCCGCTTCTGAACTATTTCCTTCTTCCCAATGGTACAGACGATGCCAACGCTGAGGAGGAGGGCGAGGACGAGGAGGAGGACGCCCTGGCTGTTGATCCGCTTGCAGTCGCCGCTCCTGTTACTCGCAAGAGGACGGGTAGCGGTGCTCAGGAGCCCCCCTCCAAGAAGACGAAGACGGCCGGGAAGAAGACCAAGAAGGCCGTGGCAAAAGGGCGACGGCTACCCCCTTCCCGCAAAGGGTAAGCCACTTTCTCCTAAGCTATACACCTCTGTGGCCGCAATTTCCCAATCCTTTTACTCCGCTTTTTCTTCTCGATTTCTTCTGTCCTTTTTCCCTTTCTAAACTTCTTTCTTCTCTTCAGCGTCCCCTTGGACGCTAGTGCTGCCGTCGCATCCACCAAGCCCAAGAAGAAGACCGCCATCGATGTTGACAAGATCATCGAGATCTCCGAGGAGGACGAGGACGCCGCACGAGATGAGGCGCGTGCATCCTCTCCCGTGAAAGGAGACGACTCCGACGACGCTCGATACATGGACAGCGACGCCCACGACACCGAGCAGGAGCAGCAGGCCCGCGCGGAACAAGAAGCGCGGGACGCTGATCGCGACGCAAGGCCACCTTCTCCTCCGGTCACCACGGCCGAGGAGAACTTAGAACAACATCTTGAGCAGCATGATGACGCCGCCCTTGAGCGGCGAGAAGAAGACCAAGAGCAGCCAGCGACAGGGGCTGCTGAGCATGACGACCCCGCGGCCCAGCCGTGGGTAGAAGGACAAGACGCCACACAGCAAGACCCCGCTGCCGAGCAGCGGGTTGAGACAATTGACGAGATGGAGCAGTACCCTCTGAGCGACGCGCAACCAGACGCCGCGCAGGGTAGCGCTCAGCCGGATGCTACGCCGGGTAGCGCGCCCTTGGCGCCGCCTACCCAGCAGGGTACTTCCTCCACCGCGCCAAACTCCCCACCAATGAAGAAAACCAAGACAACATCCAGCCCTCCGGCCAAGCAGCCTATCAAGAAGATCAAACAGGAAGCCGTTGACAAGAAGGCCGCCGAGAAGAAGGCCGCCGAGAAGCAAACTTCTGGGAACCAGGCCGCCGAGAAGCCAGCTGGCCAGCCAGAGGGCACTGTCCGCAGGAATCCCTTGCGTAGCGGTACGCGTGGTGCTGCCACGATGCCGCCGCCAAGACCAACTGCCAAGCCCTGCCAGCTCAGCATCCGTGAACCTGACGCAGCTGCTGACACCGCCGCAGGATCCAGCTTCCCGGATCCACCCACCTTCCCACCTTATATGGTGAAGATGAGCCAGCAGCACAGCATCCCAATGACCCCAGCCGAGAAGAAACTCGCTATCAGGAGGGGCAAACAGGCTACGCCGGTAGACTCCAAGCCTCCAGCCAGGAATAAGGGCCGATCCGTCTCGATCTACTCGCGCGAGGTTCAGGAAAACGAGGTAACGTCCACGGGCCTCGAGCAGATATTCGACCGGGTTGGATTTATTGACGCTGAGTGGGACAGCGAAGTCCTTGGCAACACGAACTGGCACGGCATGTCTTTGGGAGATTTGGATCACATGCGCATCGACTGGAACAAGGCGGACATGGGTTATAAACCCATGACTATCTCGTCCAATACCAGCACGCTCGCCGCCAAGCTGTTCGTCCATCGCAAGGCCGCAGAGGATATTGAACAGACTTACGCAGTAAGCTTTGCTCATTCGTCCCGAGTTGCATTTTCCTTCTCTTCTATTCTTCTCCTTCTTCTTATCCATCCCCGAGATTCTGGCCGAGTAGGCGGCTACTCAACCGAGTTGCCGCCTTCTCGGGTTGAATCTTCATGACTTTGTCTGATTCTTTTTCTTTCTTCCTCTCAGAATGGCCTTCTGAAAAGAACCAACCTGTACCGGCGGCTGCTATGGAACCACATCATCGCTAGGAGGCGTCTTGAGGCCGTGGAATTGGAGCGCAAGTCCGCTGAGGCGGCGGATAAGGAGGTCATGGATAGCGCCCTTAAGATCTCCGAAGTCGAGAGTAAGCTTTTAGCTACGCGGTTCCTGCGTTTGGTGCTTACGCCCGCTTTTGCTTTCTCCTCTAATCGGCCATTCTCTGCAGGCAAATTTAAACCCTTGGAAGAGGAGCATGCGAACTGCCGCGCCTTTGTCGAGAGCGGCCAAGCCACGATCAAGAAGCTGGAAGGTGAGTTAATGTCTTCTCGGCTTGACTTCTTGCTTTCATCTTTGCTACTCTGCTGACCGTGCTTTGCTCTTCACAGAAGATCATAAGAAGTTTGTCGAGGAGCATCTCGACTGTCTCAAGCCTGCTGAGGTGCAGCAGCAGCTTGCAAGCCTTGAGGTGGAGTTCAAGAAAAGGCACCTCTCCGAGATGGAACCATTGCAGGTCCAGCTGCGAACTGCTCTCCAGAAAGCCATTGATCTAGCTACCGAGAGAGATAAAGCAGTGGCCGACAAGAAGAAGACCGAAGCAGCAGCCGCGGCCAAGCAACGGGCTCTCGAGCTGGAATGCAAGACGCTGAAGGAGAGCAACTCGGATCTCATGCTCCAGCTGGCGCAGTTCCGGAAGGTGGAAGAAAAGCATGTCGCTAACGAAGAGTCATGGAAGAACAAGCTGCAGGCGCTACTCTACGACCTGAATAGTAAGTGCCCACTTCTTTGCTCTTCCCTTTTCCTTCTGCTTCTCTTCTACTCGACTCATTTCTCTATTCTGCCCCTGTCTCTAATCTTTCTGATAGCTCTTTCAGAGATCTTCCCCGACCTCGACTCTTCCTGCAAGCCTGCTCTGGCAAAGGCCCAAGCTGTCCGCACCGAGAAGGGCGAGCCTATGGATGTCAAGGCTTCAATTGAAGACAGCATCACCACCATGCAGGTCCATCTCCAGCGCCTGAGGGGCGTGGGCACCGATTTGGTGCGCACTGCCTTCCAACTTCATGACCTATTCTGGCCGCGGGAGACTGCGCCACCAACCATCCGCGGGCTTGCCGAGAAGCTGACTGGCGTGAAGGCCGAGCTGAAGAAATGGCGGGCATCTGGAGCTCGGGCCGGTGCTGACATGCTGCTGCTGTTCATCTGCAGCTGGTATGAAAACCTCGATCTTAACGTCATTCTCGAGATGAGGCAGAAGTCGAAGTCGGAGACGGATCCCGACTGCGTGGCGCCGCTAGTCGGTTGCGTACGAGATCGCCCAGTATGCGGACACCGCGCGCTTCATCGACGGCGTCACCGAGCCCGACACGGAGGTGGAGGGCGATGATGACGACGATGATGAAGACGAGGACGCCACCGAGTCTGAAGGCCTGAGCAGCTTCGAGAGTGAGCGCTACAAGACCGGGAAGGGGAAGGCCGCGGTCGTCGCGGACAGCGAGGAGGAGGCCGAGAGCATGGAGATGACGATTGACACCGCGGCCCTCGAGTTCGGCACCTCCTCAGGTGTGGCTCTCGATGACACGGCGCGACTCCTCCCTCAGACTGCGGCCTCCACCTCGGCTACGGACGCCACCTCGGTGGCCACTGCCACTTCTGAACAAGCTGCTACTGAGCCGGATGTGGATGCCGCGAAGACCGACGCCGCCAACTCGGAGGTTGATGCTGCTAAGGCCAGCGCTGAAGCTGAAGCCACCAAGGCCAACGCTGACGCTGAAGCCACCAAGGCCAGCGCCGAGAACACTGCTGCTTCTACCTGACTACTTCCTGCAACTTTATTCTCGAAACTTTTATCAGATCCCCGGGATGCCGGGTGCAGATGTACCGAAACAATTACGCTTGTCGTTTGCTACTCACTTTTATTCACATTTGATATTTAACTTAGTTAATTTGAGCAACTTTGGCTCGAATGTCGGGTTGCGTTATCATGCAAGTCCCCGAGTTGCAGTTCTTATTCGCTCTTCCTTTTCATCTCAACTCTTACCCGCAACTCGTTGCTTTTTTGGTATTCGAGTCACAAGAATTCAAAGTTGGAGTTGCAAATACTTAGCCACTTAGAAACACTCATAGTAACGCAGCCCACCACTTAGCCGAGAAGGAGTTAATAAGAAACGACAGTAAAAGACATCCTACTCGGTTCCTGCACTTTTTCTTTCCTTAGCAATTTTTCTTGTGCTCATTGACCTTTTGCTTGTTCTCTTGCTTGCCATGAAGCCGGGTTTCGGACAACAGCAGAGTCGAAGAGTTGGCATGTAGGTTTAAACACAATACTCAACGTACTTATGAAATTTGAAGCAGAGCAATCGAATAGACAAAGATTGAAGCCGAGTAAGAACACACAAATCAATTTTAGGCGAGGGCAGTCCCCGAGCTGAATTTCAGATTGCAGAGTAGAATTTTAACTCGGATAAGAGAGTACATACACATCTTTGCTCACGAATGAAAGCGACGAAGTAGGGCTACATTCCAAGGGCGCTTGGATTCCTCTCCAGCTTTGTCTGCCCTTTTCTCCTGTGATGGACGCATGTCCACGAGATAATAGGCATCATTGTGCAGCGCTTTGCTCACAATGAAGGGCCCTTCCCATGGAGGAGACAATTTGTGCATCCCGGTTGTGCGTTGCACAAGCCTGAGGACCATGTCTCCTTCTCGGAAAACCCTTGGGTTCACCTTTCGGCTATGATAACGCCGCGGGTTTTGCTGGTAGATAGCTGATCGTGACAGAGTAAGCTCTCTTGCTTCTTCGAGCAGGTCAACGTCATCTTCTCGAGCTTCTCTCGCCTCCACCTCAGTGTAGAAGGTTACTCGGGGGAGTCATGCTCTAAGTCTATTGGCAACACGGCCTCAGCCCCGTATACCAAGAAGAATGGTGTATAGCCGGTTGACCGGTTAGGGGTAGTCCTTAGACTCCACAACACCGCTGGCAACTCGTCTAGCCAACACCCAGGTGTTTTCAGCAATGGCTCAATCAGCCTTGGCTTTATGCCTGCCAGCACCATGTCGTTTTCTCTTTCCACTTGCCCATTGGAGGCGGGATGCGCCACAGATGCAACATCTAGTTGGATGTGCTTATCTCTGCAGAACCGACCATTGCCCCTTCTGCGAAGTTTGTGCCGTTGTCGGTGATGATGCTGTGCGGGTAGCCGTATCTCAGGATCACATCCTTCAGGAATTTCACGGCTGTAGCTCCATCGCACTTCCGAATAGGCTTCACTTCAATCCACTTGGTGAACTTGTCCACCATGACTAAGATGTGTGTCATATTGCCTTTAGCCGGCTTGAAGGGGCCAACCATATCCAGGCACCATACAGCAAACGGCCATGTGATAGGAATGGTTTTCAGCTCGGAAGCAGGCACGTGGATCTTACTCGCGAACATCTGACAGCCGTTGCACTTCCTCACGATGTCTTCAGCTTGCTGCAGGGCTGTGAGCCAGTAGAAGCCATGCCGAAAAGCTTTCTTGACCAATGCCCGAGAAGAGGCGTGGTGCCCACATTCTCCTTGGTGTATTTCCAACAGAATCTCTCCTCCTTCTTCTGGGTCCACACAACGTTGCAGCACGCCGGTGGCACTTCTTTTGTGCAGCACCTCTCTGAATATAGTATAGCCCTTGGATCTTCTCTGGATCTGTCTTGCGACCACCTCATCTTCTGGCAGAGTACCGTCCTTTAGGAAGGATAATATGGGCATGGCCCAACTCGGTGTCTCCCGTGCGGGAAACACTGGTTCGTCCACTTCCATTGGGACAGGCATCTCTGGCTGCTCTTTAGGGTTGGGAGCACTTCTCTGGAGCCCTGAACGATTGGCAAGGACCTCTTCAATGAATGCGACAGTCCCCGGGTTAAGGACAGCAGTCCCCGAGTAGGGAACGGCAGTCCCCGGGTGAGGAACGGCAGTCCCCGAGTAAGGAGTGGCAGTCCCCGAGTAGGGAGCGGCAGTCCCCGGGTTCTCTGTTGCATTCTCCCAGTCGATCTCCATTGGTACGGATTCTTCACTTGGCAGAGAAGGAACGAATATAGATTCCGAGTTGGGAGATGGCTTGATGGATGGCTTCCTCAAGTGTTCTAAGGCAACCCCCGCCGGGATGGATTGCCGAGAAGATCCCAACTTGGACAGCTCGTCTGCCGCTTCGTTCTCTGCTCGGTGAATGTGCTGGAACTCGCAGCCTTCGAAGAATCCAGTCATAGACTGTACCAGGAAGCGATATGATGCCATGTTGGCATCCAGAGCATCCCAAGTGCCAGAGACTTGCTGCACCACTAGATCTGAATCGCCATAGCATATAATGCGCTGCACGCCAACCTCCTTGGCTACTCGCAAGCCGTGCACCACGGCCTCGTACTCTGCTACATTGTTGGACGCCTTGAAATGAATCTGCAGCACGTACTTGAGTTGATCTCGCTTGGGTGACGTAAGCACTACGCCAGCACCAAGGCCTTCCTTCACCTTCGAGCCATCAAAGTGCATCTTCCAGTAATTGGAAACTGGAGCAGGAGGTTCGTACTGCACCTCAGCCCAATCTACCAGAAACTCTGCCAGGATTTGAGACTTGATGGCTTCTCTTCTCGCATACGCGGGGGCGTACGCGGCCAGCTCGATTGCCCACTTGGCTACTCGGCCGCTCGCCTCCTTGTTGCCCATGATATCCGAGATGGGAGCAGAGCTCACAACAGTGATAGGATGCTCTTGGAAGTAATGCTTTAGCTTCTTGGCGCCCAGGTACACGCCATAGGTCATCTTCTGATAATGCGGGTAGTTTTGCTTGGAGCTAGACAACACTTCACTGAGGTAGTATACTGGGCGCTGCACACTCTTGCCTTCTTCTTCTCGCTCCACCACAATCACCACACTGACTACTCGGTTGGTGGCAGCAATGTACAGCAGCATTGGCTCCTTGGGTAGCGGACTAGCCAAGATAGGAGCGCTAGCCAGCATTGCCTTCAGCTCGTTGAATGCCACATCCGCTTGCGGAGTCCAGACAAACTTGTCACTTTTCTTCATCAGCTGGTACAGAGGCAGGGCCTTCTCGCCCATTCGGCCCAGAAAACGGCTCAGAGATGCCAATCAACCAGTGAATTTTTGCACATCCTTCAGGGATCTCGGCAAAGACATGCTGTCAATAGCTTTTATCTTTGAAGGATTGGCTTCAGTGCCCCGACTAGACACCAGGAAGCCGAGTAGCTTGCCAGCCGGGACACCAAAGGTGCATTTACTCGGGTTCAGCTTCATTTTATACTTGCGCAAGTTGGCAAAGGTTTCCTCAAGGTCGGCAAGCAGAGTATGTGTTTTATTTGTTTTGATGACAATGTCATCTACGTACACCTGCACATTCTTGCCGAGCTGATCGTGCAAGCATTTCTGCATGCACCGCTGATAAGTAGCACCCGCATTCCGCAACCCGAAACACATGACACGATAGCAATAAGCCCCGTACGGGGTAATGAAAGCAGTCTTTATTTGATCAGCAGGATTGAGAGCTATCTGGTGGAAACCAGAGTAGGCATCTATGAAAGACAGCAGTTCACAACCAGCAGTGGAGTCGATCACCTGATCGATGCGAGGTAGCGGAAAGGGATCCTTGGGGCATGCTTTGTTCAAGTCGGTGTAGTCGACACACATGCGCCATGCAGTAGCAGCCTTGGGATCCTCCTTCTTGTTCTCGACCATGACCGGGTTGGCTAGCCAATCCGGATGCAGCACCTCCATGATGAAATTGCTTATCAGCAACTTGGTGATCTGATCACCAATGGCCTTCCTCCTCTCATCTCCGAAGCGGCGCATAGCCTGCTTCACTGGTTTGGCGTCAGGACACACATGTAACGAGTGCTCAACCAACTCCCTCGGGACTTGTCGTGGTGGTGTCACGGCAGATGCCATAGGATGGCTAAAGATGTGGGGACGATGGACGCTGGAGGTATTCGGGGAGGGATCACGCGAAGAGTAGACGCGTGAGGTAAGAACAACACACTGCAAACAACACGATCTACCCAGGTTCAGGGCCCTCGTGAGGAGGTAAAACCCCTACTCCTGCCTCTCTATGTGTATTATGATGCTTCTCCGAGTAGCCACAATGCAAATGATATCTCAACCGGGTAGCCTCTCACTCTTCCCCGAGTAGAGCTAGGTCAAGAACTTAGGGTTTCTAGGATGAGAGCGCTGTAAGCGATAGCGTATGAGCCGTGCCCCGCGCAGGAGGCGGCTGGGCACCTTATATACACGATGCCCAGCCGGATACGTCCAAATACGAACAAGTGTCGACATAGTGTGCACACCGTCCTTCTTCCGGGTTCCCGCTGACAGCTTTGGTTCCCAACCTTGGCTTCATCCGGAAAGTCGTTGGGCAAAACTAGGGAACAGACGGCTATCACTGTACCTAGGCACAGAGTAGACCCCCCATATCCTGCCACAGCATGCCTCCATGCTGTCACTGTCAGGCACGCCCCCCCCATATGAACAGTAGTTCGCATGCTGCCAAGTACGGACCCAGGATACGCGGGATCCTGTGTCAGAACGGCTCCTTTGACTTTCTGGCCGAGTACGTTCCCGCCAATTGTTCCCGCCAATTGTACTCGGGTCAAACTTCTACTCGAAAGGATAGAACTTGCTTGATTTCTCCTTCTGCGGTCATCTTGAGGTGAGACCGAGTAGCAGTCGACCGGGTAGCGAGTATCAGGTAGTCGGCTACTCGACCAAACCTCTCTTTTGTAAGCTGCCTTTACCACTTGTCTTTACCCTACTCGGGGGTAACCCCCCGACAGCAGTCCCCGAAGCTGGTTGAGTCTTGCGAACTTGTTCACTAGGCTCATCCAGCTTAAAACCAATCTTTGCATCTCAGCCCTTGAACCTCAAGATGCCGAGTAGAACCTCCGAGTAGCTATCTGGAAAGTACCTTGAGTTTCCTCTCTTCCGAGTATTACTTGCTTTCTACTCTGTAACCGAGTAAAAAGACTTAGAGAATTTTCTGGAATTGAGCCGTTGCGGCACAGAGCACGATCCAGCCCTTCACGCAGCAACTGCACACGTGTCAAGCATCCACGACCTTGTCGTTTCGTTGCCCAGGACACGACCTGCCACGCGTCCAGTTTTCACGCAGTGGGCCCACCGGCCGTCATGTCCCATCAAGTGCAGTTATAGGCCACGATTCGGTGGTGGGATCCAATGCGGCCATTACGCGCGCAACCTGCGCTTGTGCGCGTTTCTAACCGGCCACAGGATCCACCACACGCCACAATCGATCCCACTCCCACGATGGTAACGGTAAATGCGCGGAGGAGATATAAATACCTCCCCGGTAACTCACTTTTCCCCTTCCTCGCACTCTTTCTCCTTTGTCTCCTGCGCTTCTCCGCCACCGTGCTCTCCGCCGCCGCGCAAGCTCTCGCGCCGCCGCGGATTCGATCCACCAACCAATTCCTTCAAAACCTTCCAATCCTTCCACCCGCAGCAATGGCCAAGGCTGGCTGGGCCGGCTCCTCCGTCACGGCTGAAGACTGAGCCTGGCTCGTCAACACCCGGCGAGTTCCTCCCGGCGTGGAGTGCCGGGCGCCAGGCAGCGAACTCGTGCCAACTCCGCGGGAGGGAGAGCGGGTGGTCTTCATGTCGCACTTCGAGCGCGGCTTTGGACTGCCCGCCTCCGACTTCCTGCGAAACTTCCTCAACCATTTCGGCATCCAGATGCACCATCTGCCCCCCAACGCCGTCGTCTTCCTCGCCTACCACGCCGTGGTCTGCGAGGCCTTCCTCGGCGTCCGGCCCACGTGGGAGACGTGGCTCAGGTACTTCCACCTGCGCCAACAATCCACCGGGAAGAAAGACTCCGCGGGCGGCGCCCGCGCCACCGGCTGCGCCATGATGGTGCAGCGGTCCGGGACGAACCACCCCCGCATCAAGGGGTTGGACTCCGTCAAGCTGTGGCAGAAGACGTTCCTCTACGTCAAGAACGTTGCCGCCGCGGAAGGAGCCCGAGTAGATGATCGCATCAATTTGCCCGTTTGGAGCAACCGCGCTCCAATCGGGATGTACTGGAAGGACAAGCCCGTCAACGACGAAGACGCCATCGAGATGGAGAACAGACTCGGTTGGCTGAAGGCGGAAGGCCTCAAGAACGACGATCCGGTGGCTTGCAGGATCCAGCGCCGAGTGCTGCCTTTGCAGGAGCGCTGCCATCTCATGTGTTACATGGGAGGCCCCCGCGACTGCACCAGGACAACCACCATCGAGATCGACAACATCGATGTTCCCCTGCACGCCAGGAACATCTTGACGACAAGCCTTGGCGACCACTGGCAGTACGGGTTTGTCCCGTATAGCCGTACCAAGCCGATTGAGCGGGTACGCCTTTCTTACTTTGCTCTCTGCATTACTTTCCGACTAGATAAATCCTTCTCTTGCCGCGAGTAGCGATCGCCTTCTGCACCGAGTAGGGTACTTAGCCGGGTTGCGTAGGCTTAATGTGCTTCGTGCTTGCACGCCTTGCCGGGTAGCCTATTCGAGAACAACTCCTAGGCTTGATGTGCTTTATACCTGCACGCCCTTCCGAGCAATACCCTCCAGCAAACATGTTTAGGCTTAGTATGCTTTGTGCTTGCACGCCTATCCGGGTAGAGTACTTAGTAAACTGCCTAGGCTTTGTGTGCTTTGTACCTGCACGCCTATCCGAGTAGAATTCCTTCCTGGTACTCGGCCAGTCTCTGATCTTTCTCTGGTTTTCAGGTTCTTACGCGCCAGATCATCGAGAGCTACGAGGTTTTCGAGAGCAACTGGTCTGCTGATCGTGAGGAGGACGATGTGCCTTCTCACGATGCCGCGGAGCAGTCCAACCCTTCTCGCTCCCCCGTTGCTGATAAGCGCGACGCTCTCCGCACCTGGTCCGATGAGGACTTTGATGGTAAGTACACTTTCACTCTGTTTGCTTCCAAGAAGGACCAATCCCTCGTTTGCTGTTTCTGATTCCTTCCTTCTTTCTCTTGGATTCTCAGATGAAGGTACCGCGGAGAAGGACGACGAGGACGAAGACGAGAATGAGGGCGTTGCGCCCTTAGCCGCCAAGCCTCTGTCCGTCGCCGCTCCTGAGACCCGCAAACGGACTGGTAGCGGAGCACCAGCGCCTCCTGCCAAGAGGAAGAAGCCCACCGAGAAGAAGGTGGCTGTGAAGAGATCCAGACGAGAACTCAAGTCCACCACCGCGTAAGCCCTTTTCTCGGTCGCTTCCCTTCTCGCGCAGCGCTATTCTCCCCAGATCCTTTCTAATTTCTGGTTTCTTCCCTCTCTACAGACCTCCCATGAATGCGGACGCAGCTCTCGCGTCCAGCCAAGCTAAGGAACCTCCAGTACCTCTCATCAACCTTGATGATGAAGAGGACCACACTGCCAACGCTGCTACTGCCAACCCACAAGCCACCGATGCACAAGGAGCAGTGCCCGAACCAGCAGCACAAGACGCTACCGTCCGCCAAGAGAGACCCCCTTCTCCTCCGGCTAGCAATGCCGAGGAGATTCAACACCAGGAGATGCAAGACAACACCGCCGACGAGCGGCCCGAAGCAGAGCCAGAGCAGCGAGTGGAAGACACCACTGCCATGGATGCCACCCCAACCGATGCCGATCCATTGAGCGGCGTGCAGCCAGGTGACGCACCGAGTAGCTCCCTGCCAGGAGCTGCACAAGGCGATGGATCTGCGGCGCCACCCACTGCACAAGGCCCTACACCGCCAAGCTCCTCCTCGTCTCCGCAGACCAAGGATGCACCTAGCTCCCCTGCCGGGCGAGTAACCAGGCAGCAAGCCGCCCTGGATGCTCTGAGGAACGAGGTTGACAGAAGAGCAGCCGAGAAGGAAGCTGCTGAGAAGGCCAAGGCGGAGAAGGAAGCCGCTAAGAAGGCCAAGGCCGAGAAGGAAGCTGCCGAGAAGGCGAAGGCCATAGCTGACGGGAAGAAAGTTGCAGATCCCGAGAAGCAGCGGGCCGAGAAGGAAAGGGCGAAGAAGCGAGCCAGAGACCAAGTGCCGCCACCAACCTCAGGTGGGGCACTCGTGATCCGCGAGTCTGGCCCGATTCCCGCCGCGCTCTCGGCTGATGCTCGCGCTGCTGGCCAGCCCTGCTACCCGGAGTACATGATTGAGGTTAGCCACCAGCACTCAATCGGCTTCCCTCCCAAGGACAAAGCCTTAGCTATCCAGCATGGAAGGAAGGCTGTTGCCATGAACTCCCCTCCTCCAGATTCAAGCCAACAGCAGACTGCCAACGTTGCTTCTCGTGGAGTCCAAGATAAACCCATAACTTCCAAAGGCCTTGAGCAGGTACTGGACACCATTGGCTTCATCGACGCCAAATGGGATAGCAAGGTTCTCGGCGTGGAGAAGTGGCATGGTCTTACCCTTGGCGGCCTCGACCACATGCGCGTGGACTGGAACAAGGTCGACCTGGGACACAAGCCCATGACCGTCTCCACCGAGACCGCGACCCTTGCAGCCAAGATGTTCCTGCATCGCAAGAATGCCGAGGACGTCGAGCAGGCCTACGCAGTAAGTTTTCCTTATCTTTTCCGAGTTGAATTTTCCGAGTTGAATTTTCTTCTCTTCTATTCGCCTTTCTGTTCCTTTCCATCACTCCCAGTCCCCGAGATTCTAGCCGAGTAGGTGGATACTCTCCGAGTAGCCTCCTACTCGGGTTGAATCTACTCTGCTTTTTCTAACTTTCTTCTTCTCGCTTCTCAGGACAGCGTCCTGAAACGGACCAATTTATACCGCCATCTCCTCTGGAACCACTCAATCGCTAGGAGGCGAATCGCTGCTCTGGAGAAGGAAAAGGCAGCTGCGGAGGCAGCCAGCAAGGATGCCAACGCTAACACCCAGCAGCTGTCTGAAGTGCAGGGTACGCTTTTAGCTGTGCGATTCATGCGTTTTATGTTTACGCTCGCTTATGCTTTCTTTTGCGCTAACCTTTCTACTCTGCAGAGAAACTGAAGAGCCTAGCCGAAGAGCACAAGAAATGCCGTGCTTTTGTGCAGAACGCCGAAGCCACCATCAAAAGGCTAGAAGGTGAGTTTGTCGTCCACTCGGTTTAATTTTGAATCCATGTCTTCACTGCTTCTGTATTGATCTTGTCTGGCTCTTCGCAGAAGATCACAAGGTGTTTGCTGCAGCACACCGAGATTGTGTCCAGCCGGCCGAGTTGCAGCACCAACTGTCCGAGCAGGCTGCTGTGTTGCTGAACCACCATGCCACCGAGACCGAGAAGCTGCAACTCCAGTTGCAACAGGCACTCCAGGATGCCATCAACATTGGCGCCGAGAGAGACAGAGCCAACGCCGAGAAGGCCAAGGCCGAGGGCACTTTCCGAGCCAAGGAGAGGGCCCTTGAGGCGGAGTGCGAAACTTTAAAGAAGACCAATGCTGATCTCTTCGCTCAGATGGATGGCTTGCGCCTGATCCAAGAAAGGCATATTTCTAACGAGGAATCCTGGAGGAAGAAGCTGCAGCGGCTGCGCAACGAACTGTCCGGTAAGTCTTTTCTTTGCTGCTTCTTTCCTTCTCGGTCCCATTTCTTCTCGGTTTTCCCCTACTTGGTTCTTCTCTTCTTGGTTCTGAAGTTACCACATGTTATTTCAGAGATCTGGCCTCATCTTGACTCTCCTTCTGCGCCTACGCTGGCCAAGACCAAAGCGGCTCGCATTGCGAAAGGTGAAGCAGCAGATACCCGAGCCGAGATCGAGGACAGCTTGCTGGTGCTCAAAGGCTATTTCGAACAGCTGGCTGGCGTCGGAACCGATTTGATGCACGAGGGCTTTGAGCTCCACAAGCTGTTTTGGCCTCGTGATCCTCTGCCAAAGTCCATGAAGGGCCTAGCCTCCAAGCTGAAGAATGTGAAGAAGGAGTTGAAGAAATGGCGCGCTTCGGGAGCCCGGGCCGGTGCGGATGTGATGCTTCTCTGCATAGCTTCCTGGTATGAAAACCTCAACATGCAGCTCATCCGCGGGAAGCGCAATGATTCCAAGTGGGAGTTAGATCCCGCCTGCGTGGCCACACGCAAGCAGATCGCCTACGAGGTTGCGGAGTGCGCCGAGACGGAGACCTACATCGAGGGCCTCCCCGAGCCCGACACCGAGTACGAAGACGAAGAGGATGACGACGAGGCTGATTCCGAGTTGGAAGGCTTCTTCGACTCTCCTGAGGGCAAGGCCGGGAAGGGGAAAGGCACGGCCATCTCGAGTAGCGATGAGGAGGCTGAGCACATCGAGACCGCTCCAATCGAGTTCGGCACCTCCTCAGGTGCTGCTCTCGATGACACGGTGCCCCCTCCTGGCCACGCTTCAGGCTCCTCCTCGGCTCCCGGTCCCGTCTCGGTGGCCACGGCCACTTCCGAGCAGGCGGCCACCCAGCATGCTGCCGAGATGCCGGAATCCGCCACCGTCCAGACGGAAGCGGATGCCGCCCATGCCAGTACAGAAGAAACGGCTGCCACGACCGCCACCGAAGAAGCAGCCGCCAAGGCCAGCGCCGAGAACACTGCCTCCTCAACTTGAAGCAACCTGCAATCTCTTTCCACTTGAATTTTTATCAGATTCCCGGGATGCCGGGAGCAGATGTAATAGACTACCTTTGTTTTGCTTGCTACACAGTTTTTATGCCCACTCTGTTTATTTCGACATTAATCAATTTGAACGACATTGGCTCAATGCCGAGTTGCGTTTCCATGCGAGTCCCCGAGTAGCATTTCTCATTCACCCTATCCTTTCATCTTTGCTCTACCCGCGACTTGTCGCTTGTTTGGTATTCGAGTCACAAGAGTCAAGGAGTAGGGCTGCAAATACTTAGCCGCTTAGAAACAATCATAGTAACGCAGCTCACCACTTAGCCGAGAAGACGAAAACAGGGAACAAAAGTAACAAACAGTCTACTCGGTTCCTGCACCCTTTCTTCCTTAGTGATTTTCGTGTGCTCATTGACCCTTTGCTTGTTCTCTTGCTTGCCATGAAGCCGGGTTTCGGACAGCAGCAGAGTCGAAGAGTTGGCATATAGGTTTAAACACAGTATTCAATGCACTTATGGGTTCTGAAGTAGAGCAACCGAATAGACAAGGGACCACGCCGAGTAAGAAAAACACTTAGAGCAATTTTGGACGAGGGCAGTCCCCGAGAACAATTTCAGATTGCAGAGTAGAATTTTAACTCGGATAAGAGGGTACATACACATCTTTGCTTACGAATGAAATCGACGAAGTAGAGCTACATTCCAAGGGCGCTTGGTTTCCTCTCCAGCTTTGTCTGCCCTGTTCGCCTGCGATGGGCGCACATCTACAAGGTAATACGCATCATTGTGCAGCGCTTTGCTCACAACAAACGGCCCTTCCCAAGGAGGAGACAACTTGTGCATCCCGGCTGTACGCTGCACAAGCCTAAGGACCATGTCTCCTTCTCGGAAAACCCTTGGGTTCACCTTTCGGCTATGATAGCGCCGCAGGTTTTGCTGGTAGATAGCCGAACGTGACAGAGTCAGCTCTCTTGCTTCTTCAAGCAGGTCAACGTCGTCTTCTCGAGCTTCTCTCGCCTCCACCTCAGTGTAGAGGGCTACTCGGGGGGAGTCATGCTCTAAGTCTATTGGCAACACGGCCTCAGCCCCGTATACCAAGAAGAATGGCGTGTAGCCGGTTGACCGGTTAGGGGTAGTCCTTAGACTCCACAACACCGCTGGCAACTCTTCTAGCCAACACCCAGGTGTTTTCAGCAACGGCTCGATCAGCCTTGGCTTTATGCCTGCCAGTACCATTCCATTTGCTCTCTCAACTTGCCCATTGGAGGCAGGGTGCGCGACTGACGCAACGTCTAGTCGGATATGCTTATCTCTGCAGAATCGCACCATTGCCCCTTCTGCAAAGTTGGTGCCGTTGTCGGTGATGATACTGTGCGGGTAGCCGTATCTCATGATCACATCCTTCACAAACTTCACAGCTGTGACTCCGTCACACTTCCGAATAGGTTTCACCTCAATCCACTTGGTGAACTTGTCCACCATGACCAAAATATGTGTCATATTGCCTTTAGCCGGCTTGAAGGGACCAACCATATCCAAGCACCAAACAACAAATGGCCATGTGATAGGAATTGTTTTCAACTCGGAAGCAGGCATGTGAATCTTACTTGCAAACATCTGGCAGCCGTTGCACTTCCTCACAATATCTTCAGCTTGCTGCAGTGCAGTGAGCCAGTAGAAGCCATGCCGAAAAGCTTTCTTGACCAAAGCCCGAGAAGAGGCGTGGTGCCCGCATTCCCCTTGATGTATCTCCACCAGTATTTCTTCTCCCTCTTCTGGGCTCACACAACGTTGCAGCACACCAGTGGCACTTCTCTTGTGCAGCACATCTCGGACTATAGTGTAGCCCTTGGACCTTCTCTGAATCTGCCTCGCAGTCACTTCATCTTCAGGTAAAGTACCGTCCCTTAGAAAGGATAATATGGGCATAGCCCAACTCGGTGTCTCCCGTATGGGAAACACTGGTTCGTCCAGTTCCATTGGGACAGGCTCTTGCGGTTGCACAGGAGGAGTAGGAGCGCTTCTTTGCAGCCCGGACCGATTGGCGAGAACCTCTTCAATGAATGCGACAGCTTCTGGATTGAGGGCGGCAGTCCCCGAGTACGGAGTGACAATCCCCGAGTACGGAGTGGCAGTCCCCGAGTAGGGAGAGGCAGTCCCCGAGTAGGGAATGGCAGTCCCCGAGTAGGGAATGGCAGTCCCCGAGTAGGGAGCGGCAGTCCCCGAGTAGGGAACGGCAGTCCCCGAGTAGGGAACGGCAGTCCCCGAGTAGGGAACAGCAGTCCCCGAGTAGGGAATGGCAGTCCCCGAGTAGGGAGCGGCAGTCCCCGGGTTCCCTGCAGCACTCTCCCAGTCAATTTCCATTGGGTCGGATTCTTCATTTGGCAGGGAAGGAACAAAGATGGATTCCGAGTTGGGGGAAGGCTTGATGGATGGCTTCCTCAAATGCTCCAAGGCAATCCCTGCCGGGATGGACTGCCGAGAAGATCCCAACTTGGATAGCTCATCTGCTGCTTCGTTCTCTGCTCGGTGAATATGCTGGAACTCACAGCCTTCGAAAAACCCAGTCATTGACTGCACCAAGAAGCGATACGATGCCATGTTGGCATCCAAAGCATCCCAGGTACCTGAGACTTGCTGCACCACCAGATCTGAATCGCCATAGCATATAATGCGCTGCACACCAACCTCCTTTGCTACTCGCAAGCCATGCACCACTGCCTCGTACTCGGCTACATTGTTGGATGCCTTGAAGTGAATTTGCAGCACATACTTGAGTTGATCCCGCTTGGGTGATGTAAGCACAACACCAGCGCCAAGGCCTTCTTTCACCTTTGAGCCGTCGAAATGCATCCTCCAATAGTTGGAGACTGGAGCAGGAGGTTCATACTGCATCTCGGCCCAGTCCACAAGAAACTCTGCCAGGACCTGAGACTTGATGGCTTCTCTTCTCGCGTACGCGGGAGCGTACGCGGCTAGCTCAATCGCCCACTTGGCTACTCTGCCACTCGCCTCCTTGTTACCCATGATATCCGAGATGGGAGCTGAACTCACAACAGTGACGGGATGCTCCTGGAAATAATGCTTCAGCTTCCTGGCGCCCAGGTACACACCATATGTCATCTTCTGGTAGTGCGGATAATTTTGCTTGGAACTGGACAACACTTCACTGAGATAATAGACTGGGCGCTGCACACTCTTGCCTTCTTCTTCTCGCTCCACCACAATCACCACGCTGACTACTCGGTTGGTCGCAGCAATGTACAACAGCATAGGTTCCTTGGGTAGTGGGCTAGCCAAGACGGGAGCAGTAGCCAGCATTGCTTTCAACTCATTGAATGCCACATCCGCCTGCGGAGTCCAGACAAACTTGTCACTTTTCTTCATCAGCTGGTACAGAGGCAAGGCCTTCTCGCCCATTCGGCCCAAGAAACGGCTCAGAGATGCCAAACAACCCGTGAACTTCTGCACGTCTTTCAGTGATCTCGGCAAAGACATGCTCTCAATAGCTTTTATCTTTGAAGGATTAGCTTCAATGCCACGACTAGAAACAAGAAATCCGAGTAGCTTTCCAGCCGGTACACCAAAGGTGCACTTACTCGGATTCAGTTTCATTTTGTACTTGCGTAGGTTAGCAAAGGTTTCCTCCAAGTCGGCAAGCAGAGTTTGTGTTTTATTCGTTTTGATGACAATGTCATCTACGTACACCTGCACATTCTTGCCGAGTTGGTCGTGCAAGCATTTCTGCATGCATCTCTGATAGGTTGCACCCGCATTCCTCAAGCCAAAACACATGACACGATAGCAATAAGCCCCGTACGGGGTAATGAAAGCAGTCTTTATTTGATCAGCAGGGTTGAGCGCAATCTGATGAAAACCAGAGTAGGCATCTATGAAAGATAACAGTTCACAGCCAGCAGTGGAATCGATCACCTGATCGATGCGAGGCAGCGGGAAAGGATCCTTGGGGCACGCCTTGTTCAGGTCGGTGTAGTCGACGCACATGCGCCATGCAGTGGCAGCCTTGGGATCCTCCTTCTTCTTCTCGACCATGACCGGGTTGGCTAGCCAATCCGGATGCAGCACCTCCATGATGAAGTTACTTATCAGCAGCTTGGTGATCTGATCACCGATGGCTTTCCTCCTCTCATCTCCGAAGCGGCGCATAGCCTGCTTCACGGGCTTGGCGTCAGGACGCACATGCAAAGAGTGCTCAACCAACTCCCTCGGGACTCCTGGTAGATCCTCATTGGTCCAGGCAAACACATCCCGATTCTCACGGAGGAAGTGGATGAGCTCGCTTTCCTATTTCTCCGCCAACCCGGAGCCAATAATGGCTACGCGGTCGGGGAACTCAGGGTCGACCTGAATCTTCTTCGTCTCCTTGGCAGCTTGGAAAGCAGTGCCCTGCTGGGTACTCGGCACACCTTGTGCGCCAGCCTGTGCGGACTGAGCCATGGCCACCACCTCGTACATCTTCTTCTTCTCGGTAGCAATCACCATTGACTCCGCCAACTGGGAACCAGCAGAGGCACACTCAATGGATTTCTTGTAATCTCCCGAGATGGTGATGATGCCATTGGGACCAGGGATCTTCATCTTCAGATAAGCCACATGGGTGGAGGCCATGAACTTGCTCAGAGCAGGCCTGCCGAGTAGAGCGTGATATGGGCTCTGATGGTCCACCACCTCGAACTGCAGGCGCTCTGTGCGGCAGTTCTCCCGAGTACCGAATAACACATCAATCCATACTCGGCCAATCGGGTTGCATGAGATCCCGGGCACAATGCCATGGAAGGTAGTCTTGCTAGGCAGCATCATGTTCTCGGCCAAGCCAAGCTTCTCGAGTGTGTCCTTGTACACAATGTTGATGCTGCTGCCGTTGTCGATCAGCACCTTACTGAACCTCACATTCTTCACGGGACCCAGGAAGGTAGGATCCAGCACCAAGGCATAGCTACCCGGATTGGGCATCACCTTGGGATGATCTACCCGGGACCAACGGATCTCCTTGTCGCACCAGTACATGTAGTGAGGAACAGCAGGAATCACTGCATTAACCTCCATAGCCCGCCTGTGCTGTGACTGCTTGTCGTCAGGCTCAGAAGTGAAGATCATGTAGCTCTCGTGGTGCTCTTGGTACTGATTGGAGCCATTGCCCCCATTGTTGCCATTGTTGTTGTTGCCCTGGTAGTTGTTGTTGTTGCCTCTGTTGTTGTTGTTGTTGCGGTTGTAGTTGTTGTTGTTGCGGTATCTCTCATTGTTGAAGTACTGGTTGGCTCCTAAAGCCACCTGGTTCACGTTTTCTCTTCTCGGGTACACTGGCGGCCGAGCTGCGGGTGCACGAGCAGGCTGCACATTGTCATTGGCTGCTGGCAGGGGAGGAGGAGGAGGCAAGCCATCACTCTTGATTGCCTCCCACCACTCGCACTGCCGAGTAGTGTGGTTAGCAGGCCTCGACGGATGGTGGGTGTGAAAGCTGCATGGGCCATCCTTCATGTCATCGAAGACAAACTTCTTCGGCTGCTCGGAGTTCCCGCTACCCGACTGAGACCCGCGAAACGGCTTCTTGTTGCCTTGGCCCTGGTTCTGGTTTTGCCCGTAGGCTCCAGCAGGTTTCTGCCTTTGGCCACCACCGCCTCCAATGTTCACTGCATTGACCTCTTCGGGATCATACCGATTGTCTACTCGGCGCTTGTTGCGGAACTCGTTAAGCTTGTTGCTGTTGAAGTTTCTTCTCGGTTCAGAGGAGTCCATCAGTGGCTGAGTAGGATCACCGAGTGCGTACTGATCCGCAATCTTGATGGTCTCGGCCAGGGTGTTCGGCATCTCTCTCTGCAATCTCTGCCAAAGCATGCTGCCATGTCGGCAACCCTGCGCAAACCAAGTGATGGCCTGAGCCTCATTCACACCCTCACAGGTGTTCCTCAAGGTGCTCCACCGAGTAAGATACTCGCGGTCCGTCTCGTCTTCTTGCTGCCTGCAAGCTGACAGCTGCTGGGGCCTATTCGGCCTCTTGTATGTGCTCGTGAAGTTGCTGATGAAGGCATCCGAGAAGTCCAGCCAGCAGTTAATGCTGTTCTTGGGCAAGTTGTTGAGCCAAGTACGGGCTGGACCCTCTAGCATCTGCGGCACATAGCGCACCGCCCATCTTCTGTTACCATTCGCGATGTGGACCGCGGTAACATAATCATTGAGCCAATCTTCAGGCTTGGTGTTGCCATTGTAACTCTTTGTGCCTCTTGCAAGCTGGAAGCCCTTCACGGAAGGCTCGTTCATGATGCGCGGGCCAAAGCACTCGGGGCCAGGGGGACCCGTGCTCTCCAGCCGCGCCGACAAGCTGATACGGTCCAGCTGGTGCCTTGCGTCGCCAGGCGCCAGCACACGGTCACCAACACGGTCCCGAATATCATAGCCAGCCATCTCCATGGCCGAGTTGCCGTCATCATACCTGTCCACCTGCACCGCTGCAGGCTGCTCCACCGGGTAGGCGACTGGCGCCACAGCGCGCGGCTGCTGCCTCTGCCGAGTAGGCTGAGCTGCGGGTTGCCGAGAAGTACCCGGACGCGCGGCTTCTCGGACACGGCTTTGAGCTTGATGGGCTTGAGAGCCTGCTCTTGCAGTATTGTGTTCCTGCCCGGGCTGCTGCGGCACAGCAATCTGTTTCGCGGCAGCAGCCGGGTCATACACCTGCATCTGCCTGTCTCTGCCCGAGCGGCCGCTGCGGCTCTTCTCGCGGCTGGGATGCGGAGATGAGGCCTGATCGTTAGATCTAGCCGCGTGCGAATGCACCATCTGCGAAGCCCCAGCCCCCGGATTGGCCTTCCGGAACTCCTCGTTCTGCCTAGCAGCCTCCAACACTAACTCATTGAGCCTCTCTTGCTGCCTAACACGCGCATCGCCATCTAGGCGAGGCAACTCAGCAGCTACAGCTTCTGCAGCTCTAAGGGTTTTGGCGGGTGTACTGTATCTGGGCCTGGTGGAGGTGTTTGCAGTGGCGGACTGAGCGGGAGCCTCTACGACTGTTGCCATCTCGGCACCAAGGTTACGCCGAGTAGCACCTACTCTGCTGGGCCTCCTAACAACCGGCGTGAAACCGTGAGCCCTGTTGTACTCAAGCTGATCTAGACTCAGCTCTAACCTCACCTTGTCCAACTCCGCCTGCTCGGCAAGCAGCTCCAAGCGTTGCCGCTCGAGCTGCTCCCTCATGGCCAGGAGCTCGATGTCGGTGGGGGTTGGCATGCCAAGCCGCGTAGCAGACGCGGGGATGGCCGCAGATGTAGAAGGCGGCATGTTGCTCTCCTTCTCGTAGGGCCGGTGTACCCTGCCACCAGCCGGTACGTCTACCTCCTCGACGACGGCCGTAGCGCCAGTAGCGGCTGCGCCAGCATTTGCCGCCAAGCCCGTCACCAGCACCTCAGCGCAGTTCGCAGAGCGAGACGCGGGCCTTCCGCGAGCAGCAATCACCGCGGGAGGATCCTCCGCGTCTTGCACCTGCTCAGGATACGCGTGGTTGACGACGGTGGCGATGTAGACGAGGTGAGAGCCGAAGGAGACCACCGAGCCGCCCTCCGGCATGGCCTTGCCGCCGAAACAGCCGGCGTTGTCGGTGACGAAGTCGAAAGAGCCGAATCTGTGGACAAGGCCACAGACCACGCGCTCCGCTGAAGAAGATCCCGTCCGAACAGTAACTCCAACCAGCGCCGCTGGTTGCCCCACGGTGGGCGCCAACTGTCGTGGTGGTGTCACGGCAGATGCCATAGGATGGCTAAAGATGTGGGGACGATGGACGCTGGAGGTATTCGGGGAGGGATCACGCGAAGAGTAGACGCGTGAGGTAAGAACAACACACTGCAAACAACACGATCTACCCAGGTTCAGGGCCCTCGTGAGGAGGTAAAACCCCTACTCCTGCCTCTCTATGTGTATTATGATGCTTCTCCGAGTAGCCACAATGCAAATGATATCTCAACCGGGTAGCCTCTCACTCTTCCCCGAGTAGAGCTAGGTCAAGAACTTAGGGTTTCTAGGATGAGAGCGCTGTAAGCGATAGCGTATGAGCCGTGCCCCGCGCAGGAGGCGGCTGGGCACCTTATATACACGATGCCCAGCCGGATACGTCCAAATACGAACAAGTGTCGACATAGTGTGCACACCGTCCTTCTTCCGGGTTCCCGCTGACAGCTTTGGTTCCCAACCTTGGCTTCATCCGGAAAGTCGTTGGGCAAAACTAGGGAACAGACGGCTATCACTGTACCTAGGCACAGAGTAGACCCCCCATATCCTGCCACAGCATGCCTCCATGCTGTCACTGTCAGGCACGCCGCCCCCATATGAACAGTAGTTCGCATGCTGCCAAGTACGGACCCAGGATACGCGGGATCCTGTGTCAGAACGGCTCCTTTGACTTTCTGGCCGAGTACGTTCCCGCCAATTGTTCCCGCCAATTGTACTCGGGTCAACCTTCTACTCGAAAGGATAGAACTTGCTTGATTTCTCCTTCTGCGGTCATCTTGAGGTGAGACCGAGTAGCAGTCGACCGGGTAGCGAGTATCAGGTAGTCGGCTACTCGACCAAACCTCTCTTTTGTAAGCTGCCTTTACCACTTGTCTTTACCCTACTCGGGGGTAACCCCCCGACAGGACTCCTGGTAAATCCTCATTGGACCAGGCGAACACGTCCCGATTCTCACGGAGGAAGTGGATGAGCTCGCTTTCCTATTTCTCCGCCAACCCGGAGCCAATGATGGCTACGCGGTCGGGGAACTCAGGGTCAACCTGGACCTTCTTTGTCTCTTGGGATGCCTGGAACGCGGTCCCGTGCTGGGTACTCGGCGCGCCCTGCGCACCAGCTTGTGCGGATTGCGCCATAGCCACCACCTCGTACATCTTTTTCTTCTCGGCAGCAATCACCATGGACTCCGCCAACTGAGAACTAGCAGAGGCACAATCCATGGACTTCTTGTAATCACCAGAGATGGTAATCACGCCATTGGGACCAGGGATCTTCATCTTCAGATATGCAGTGTGGGTAGAGGCCATGAACTTGCTCAGAGCCGGCCTGCCGAGTAGGGCATGGTAAGGGATTTGGTGATCAACCACCTCGAACTGCAGGCTCTCTGTGCGGCAGTTCTCCCTTGTGCCGAATAGCACATCTATCCACACTCGGCCAATCGGGTTGCACGAGACTCCCGGCACAATGCCATGGAAAGTGGTCTTGCTAGGTAGCAGCATGTTCTCGGCCAGCCCAAGCTTCTCGAGTGTGTCTCTGTACACAATGTTGATGCTGCTGCCGTTGTCGATCAGCACTTTGCTGAACCTCACATTCTTCTCGGGACCCAAGAAGGTAGGATCCACCACCAGAGCGTAACTACCCGGGTTGGGCATCACCTTGGGATGATCTACTCGGGACCACTTGATCTCTTGGTTGCACCAATGCATATAGTGAGGAACAGCAGGGATCACAACATTGACCTCCATGGCACGCATGTGCTGTGACTGCTTGTCGACGGGCTCAGAAGTGAAGATCATGTAGCTCTCATGGTGCTCTTGGTACTGGTTGCGGCCTCCGCCCTCATTGTTGCCGTTGTTTTTGCTCTGGTAGTTGTTGTTGCCTATGTTGTTGTTACGGTTGTAATTGTTGTTGTTGTTGCGGTAGCCCTCATTGTTGAAGTGACGGTTGGCTCCTAAAGCCACTTGGTTCACGTTTTCTCTTCTCGGAAACACTGGAGGCCGAGCTGCGGGTGCGCGAGCAGGCTGCACATTGGCATTTGCAGCTGGCAGAGGAGGAGGAGGCAAGCCTTCATTCCTGATCAGATCCCACCACTCGCACTGTCGGGTAGTGTGGTTAGCAGGCCTTGAGAGGTGCTGAGTATGGAAACTGCATGGGCCATCCCTCATATCGTCGAAGACGAACTTCCTTGTTTGCTCCGAGTTGCCGCTACCCGACTGAGGAGCGCGGAATGGTTTCTTGTTGCCTTGGCCCTGGTTCTGGTTCTGCCCGTAGGCTCCAGCAGGTTTCTGCCTTTGGCTACCCCCAGCTCCAACAGCCACTGCATTCACCTCCTCAGGATCGTACGGAACATCTATTCGGTCACCCCTGCGCTTGTTGCGGAACTCGTTGCGCTTGTTGCTGTTGAAGTTTCTTCTCGACTCGGAGGAATCCATCAGAGGCTGGGTAGGATCACCGAGTGCGTACTGATCTGCAAACTGCAATCTTGATGGTCTCCGCCAGAGTGTTTGGCATCTCCCTCTACAACCTTTGCCACAGCATACTGCCGTGTCTGCAACCCTGCGCAAACCAAGTGATGGCCTGGGCTTCATTCACACCTTCACAAGTGTTTCGTAATGTGCTCCACCGAGTAAAGTACTCGCGGTCCGTCTCGTCTTCTCGCTGCCTGCAAGCGGACAACTGCTGTGGCCTATTCGGCCTCTTGTAGGTGCTGGTGAAGTTGCTGACGAAGGCGTCCGAGAAGTCCAGCCAGCAATTTATGTTGTTCTTGGGCAAGTTGTTGAGCCAAGTGCGAGCCGGACCCTCTAGCATCTGCGAGACGTACCGCACTGCCCATCTCCGGTTGCCGCCCGCGATGTGGACTGCGGTGACATAGTCATTGAGCCAATCCTCTGGCTTGGTGCTACCATTGTAGCTCTTGGTGCCCCTTGCCAGCTGGAAGTTCTTCACGGACGGCTCGTTCATGATGCGCGGGCCAAAGCACTCGGGGCCAGGAGGACCCGTGTTCTCCAGCCGCGTCGACAAGCTGATCCGGTCCAGCCGGTGCCTTGTATCTCCAGGCGCCAACACGCGCTCGCCCACACGATCCAGAATGTCATAGCCAGCCATCCCCATGGCCGAATCGCCATCATCATACCGGTCCACCTGCACAGCTGCAGGCTGCTCCACCGGGTTGGCGGCTGGCGCCACTGCGCGCGGCTGCTGCCTCTGCCGAGTAGGATGAGCGACGGGATGCTGAGAAGGACCTGGGCGCTCTCCATCTCAGGGCTGGCTTTGAGCTTTATGGGCTTGAAAGCCTGCTGCTGCAGCGTTGTGTTTCTGACCGGACTGTCGCGGCACAGTGAGCTGTTTCGCGGCGACAGCCGGGTCGTACATCTGCATCTGCCTACCCTTGCCGGAATGCCCACTCCGGCTTCTCTCACGGCTAGGATGCGGAGATGAAGCCTGATCGTTAGATCTGGCCACATGCGAGTGCACCACCTGAGAAGCTCCAGCACCCGGGTTGGCTTTCCGGAACTCCTCGTTCTGCCTAGCCGCCTCTAGCACCAACTCGTTCAGCCTCTCCTGCTGCCTAACGCGTGCGTCGCCAACTAGATGCGGCAACTCGGCAGCTACGGCCTCAGCAGCTCTAAGTGTCTTGGCGGGTGTGCTGTATCTGGGTCTAGTGGAGGTGTTTGCGGTGGCGGACTGACTGGGAGCCTCTACAACCGTTGCCATCTCGGCACCTAGGTTGCGACGCGTAGCACCTACTTTGCTAGCTCTCCTAACAACTGGTGTGAAACCGTGAGCCTTGTTGTACTCAAGCTGATCTAAGCTAAGCTCTAGCCTGATCTTCTCCAACTCCGCCTGCTCAGCGAGCAGCTCCTGGCGCTGCCGGTCGAGCTGCGCCTTCATGGTCGGGAGCTCGAGGTCAGTGGGAGGCGGCATGCCCGTCCGCGCAGCAGACGCAGGGATCGTCGGAGTAGTGGAGAGCGGAAGGTTGCATTCCTTCTCGTAGGGCTTGTGCGTCTTCCCGCCAGCACTCGAGCCAGCGAGATCCTCGACGACGGCCGCAGCGGTAGCAGCCGCGCCCTTCCCGGCATCAGCAGCAGGGCCGGTCATCATCACCTCCGCGACGCTCGCAGAGCGGCTCGACGGCCTCCCGCGTGCGGCGATAACGGCGGGTGGATCCTCCGCGTCATGCACCAGCTCGGGGTACTCGCGGTCGATGACGGTGGCGACGTAGACGAGGTGCGCGCCGAAAGAAAGCACCGTGCCGCCCTCCGGCATAGCCCTGCCGCTGAAATCGCCGGCGTTGTCGGTGACGAAGTCGAAGGAGCCGAATCTATGGACAAGGCCACCGACCACGCGCTCTCCGATAGCAGAAATCGATCCCGTCCGAACGGAAACTCCAGCCAGCGCCGCTGGTTGCCCCACGGTGGGCGCCAACTGCCGTGGTGGTGTCACGGCAGATGCCATAGGATGGCTAAAGATGTGGGGACGAAGGACGCTGGAGGCGCTCGGGGAGGGATCATGCGACGAGTGGACGCGTGAAGGATGAAACAAGCACTGCAAACAACACGATCTACCCAGGTTCAGGGCCCTCGCGAGGAGGTAAAACCCCTACTCCTGCCTTTCTCTCTGTATTTTGATGTCTCACCGAGTAGCCACAGTACAATGGTTCTTGCTACCGAGTAGCCGCTCTTCTCTCTACTAGATGAACTAGGGCAGGAAATGTGAATCGGTCTCCGGATCTAGGTCAGCATCCCTCGCGCAGGAGGGGGCAGGGCACCTTATATACTTGGTGCCTTGCCGGATACAGCCAAATACAAACAGATGTCGACATTGTGTGCACACCGTCCTTCTTCCGAGTTCCCGCTGACAGCTTTGGCTTCTAGATTTGTCCCGGTGCGGAAAGTCGTTGGGCAAAACCAAGTGTCCAGTCTGTTATCACTGTGGCGAACACAGAGTAGGCCCCCCTATCCTGCGACGCCCTGCTGACACACTGTCGCTGTCAGGCACGCCGTCCTCAGATGAACAGTGCTGTGAACAGTGCCAAGTACGGACCCGGGATACGCGGGATTCGGTGTCAGAACGGCTCCTTTGACCTCTGGCCCGAGTAGGTTCCCGCCATTTCTACTCGGACCAGCTCTTCTATTCGGAGGAGCATAACTCTCTTGATTCATTCTTCTGAACGTCTAAGTGTAAGACCGGGTAGCAGTCGACCGGGTAACGAGTACCAGGTAGCCGGCTACTCGGCCAAACATCCCTTCTGATCTTGCCTTTAGCACTTGCCTTTACCCTATTCGGGGGTAACCCCCCGACACCTCACGAACCACAAAAAGATAAAGAGCATCCCCAGATAGCTGATGGCACTGACGATGGTGAGCCCACATGGCAGCAGCAGTATCAAGTCCCATAAACTCTGAAACAAACTGAGGTAGAACACTGTCAGTAAGAACAGCCGCAACATGAGCATCATCATCCATCCACTGAGTGTACACAGTCATGTCCTTCTGATAGGTTGCAAGAGCGTCAGAGTACTGGACCTTCTGCTCATACGCCGCAACAACAACAACATCCGCAATCTTAGTTGAATCCTTGTAAGCCTGAGAAGCACCGGCAGCAAGGACTGGTGGAGTCGGCGGAGTAGGAAACGTAGGAGAAACGGGGCACGACGGACAGGGGACCTCGCCGGAAAGAACACGCCACAGACGAAGACCGCGCATATGGACGTGCACAAAGGCAGCGAAATCCGAATAGTTGTTGCTATCGAAGATCACGTAGCACCGAGGAATCGCGACGAAGCCAACATCGGCCATAGTTTTTCTCTTTTTTTTTGGTACGGAAACGATCTGGTCAGACACCCGAACGAAACGAGGAAAGATTCCTCGTGGACCTCGACCATGACAGGAGGCGGAGGTGACGGCACGGACGACGAGCAGAAGGCAGCCGGGCAGAAGAGGGGCAGACAGACGGCGGCCGGGGGCGGCGGCGACCTGTAGAGGCGGCGTAGCTTGGAGATGAGTGACGGCGACGGCCGGAGTGCCGTGGACGTGGGCGGACAGGCGGCGGTGTCCTAGAGATGGACGGCGGAGGCAGCCTCGGGCGGAGAGACGTGGTCGGCAGCCTGAATAAGCAAGGCGGAGGAGTCTCATGGCTTCGGTCGATGACGACTTGGGGCGCGGATGCGTCACGTGGATGAGGGACAAGCAACAGCGAGGCTTGTGCCCGATCTGACAGAAGGATAGAAACACGAGAAGTACCGCGATAGGCACAACAGACCGAAAGATTGAGATCGATCTCCAACTGTACGTGATGGAGAAGAAAAATCGCACGAAGTTGCGGCGTGCGTGGGATTAGAAAACCCTAGTCTGATACCATCTTATGGATGTAACTTGTATTACACGGGGCCAAAGGCCACAATATATATACATGTACGTGTGGCAATTAAGCAGGAAACCCCTAACTAATAGGGGACATATAAATATACAATAACCTCTAATATCGATATATCCCCACAAGTAATTTGTTTATTTCCCGCCTATGATGATATTATTTTTCTGTTCTATTTATACACCTCGCCCTATTGGCATATTTTTCTATTGGTTCAACCATTAGTTGAACATCTTTCTATACCTCTGAATTACTAAGAAAATGTATGAGAGAACTAGATTTTAGTTCAATGCAGCGGTTTGAGCAAGAAATAGATAATACATGTATTGTCTTACTTCATATGCACATATATTATATACTTCAACATGTTCGTCATATTTTTATGAGAGGAACCATAAGGCATCCACTAGAATGTGTTCTATACTGTTCTGTTTTTGCTTGCAGTGAAAGAGAGGAAGCATGATTACATCTAAGTTTTTTATCCTTAGATATCGAGGGGTCACATGACTTGCGGTTTTATCTATCCTTAAGGAGATGCATCCCCAGGATTTCATGGTAGGTTTCATTTAATCCAGTAGAAAAAGAACAAGCCCTGAATTAAATTCAAAATGCACATCATTCTTAGATTTGGATGTAGCAGTGTACTATAGTCATAAACTGTATGATTCAGGTAATGCTACCTTTGTGCCTTATTAGGACACATGACTATCAGAGGATCTAGGTGAAAAGGTTTGCAGCTTGTGTCTTTAGAGGTGAAAACCTGTGCAAATATTTGAATGTAATTCTTCTCATTATCGACGAAAACTGTATTTATTTTCAGTATCAAATGGAAAACATCAATATGAGTGGTACATAGTTATCATTTCTTCATGGAACCATATTTTTATTTCAAAATCACAACTAAAGAGGCATGGTTGTCTGCGTTGCTTATTCATCAATCCATCTCATTGTACTTGACCACGGCTCTGAGACTGCTACTTACCTAGTGTCTGCTCAAGTTACTGTACCCTGTGGTAGGAGAGCATGGATGGAAAGAACCTACATTGACCCTATGAAAATCAGAAAAACAAGCTCGAAGGCTAAAAGGAAAGGAGGAAATGAGCAGATGAAGGACCAAAAGTTTCATGAAGGCCAAGAGTGACATTCTCAACGATCTCCAAGATAGAAATGTGTATTGAGCTTTAAAATTCATGTGTTCTTCTATCATGCTCAGTTTCTGAGCTTTTACAAGGACAAATTGATCAATAATTGTACTACACATGGTGTTACCCATGGCCTGCTCATGGTAATGAACCATTTGACCATTTTATATGCAGTTGAGTATATATTGGAATTATGTATAAGAGAAGATGTAATTGATGTATCACCGCAACCATTTCTGGCATACGACAACATATAGCACTTTTAATTTATGGGCTACTTAAACACAAGGAAAAAACCTGCGGCGCGGTGAAGCACGCTTGACCATCTAGTGCGTTTTACTTGAAAATACACCGTCGTGTCAATAGCCTCTTACATCTCTGTGGCGTACTACATCCATGAATCAGTGTGATATTAGTGCTAGTACAATTTTAAGGATCGAACGTTGGAACTTCAGTGTTGCCCCCCCGAACAGCTTTGTACAAGAGTCTGGGAAAGATCTTTCTGTACTTGTCCTCCTCCCTCTTCTCCAGTAAATACGAGATTACGCCTTCCACCTCCGATTTAACATGCATGTAAAGATGTGCTGCAGCCTGCCGATCAGTAAGGACGTCTTGTCTTCCTTTCGTCGGAATGGGCTTTCCAAAACGGTAGTAAAACCGGCCCGGGATTTTCAGAAATACGCCCGGAAAGATCACCTCGTGATCAGCATCCCTGAAGGAGAAACAGTGAGAAAACATGTCGCTTGATTTTGGAGAAAATGCCTGGCTATAGATGGAAAGAAGCTAGCAATGGTCTCAAGTGTGAGCTGAAATCTAAGGATACCTTAGCTTCAGATGGTTGCTGTACGCGCGCATGATTTCCTTGCCAAAGGGTGCGCTCCTGATGTCGTCGAATGTACAAAGCAGCTAGAGAAATATATACGTGCGTTTATTAGCTACGGACGAAGGTATATCCTCTAATAATTGTGTAGTAAGATCCAAACTTGAAAAAAAAAACTGAAAAATGTTCAGTGTGAGTCAGTGTACACACAATGGGCTTACATTTAAGAGATCATCCTCTCCAACGACTCCAAATGGCACAATTGTGGCATTGAACTGCGCTGCCATCCTAACAAATTCAGTCTGGTCTGGCCAAAAGATCCTGTGCTCTTCACCCTACGATCCACAAGTTTCAATCTAAGTTTGCCCAAATTCCCGAGTAGTACAACAGCTCTATTTAATCAAATGAGGAAATTGTGTTGTGTACCTTGCAGTGGAGTGCCTCCCTGTAACCACCCGGGTACAGGAGAACGAACTCCCCAGCTGCCAGCAACTCGTATATGTACTTGTAGGTCATGGGCACGCCTCCCCACAGATTGAGGAAGTCGAAGAAGTCATGGCCCTCCGACCATGTCCTCGCCTTCTTCGGGAATAGCAGCGGGTGCGCGATGCCGCGAACGACGGCCTTCTTCTGTCGCATGAACTCCGCGGCGAGCGAGATGAGCTCGATCCCCAGCAGCATGTGGTTGCCCACCAGCAGCACCGGCCCGTCATCGGGCACCCCAGCGAGGCCCCGGACCACCGTGCCATCCTCCATCGTCGAGAACATGGCCGGGCACGTTCTGAACGTCAGGTCGCTGCATTTACGAATGTGTAAGTAGCACATTAATGTGATGTGCAATCAACGTGTTCAGGATTCTGCATGTATGGTATTGTAAGCAATTTGCTTGTTGGTGATTTTGGTTACCTGCTAGCTTTGTCGACTTCCTTTAGCTCAGTCATGGATGGCGGGATGTAGTCGAAAACCCGGTGATAGCGGCTCGAATGGCGGTAGAGACCAGCACACTTGATGATGGATGATACATGAACACCATGCTCCTGAAATTTGGGATCAGTCATCAGCACTGCCCCTTTGAGTTGTACCATATGTTCCTTTCAGTTCATAATCTATTCTGGAATTTGATACAGTCTGCTAAAAATAGAACTCACCAGCAGTAAGCTGTGCCCATGGTTCTCGAAGAAGAAGACTTTGCATTTAGGTAATTTCTTCTGCAGCCTGTCGGCTTCAGATTTGCTTGGAAGTAACCTATCAGCGCCGCTGAGTGCAAGCACACAAAATAAATTTAGTCGTGATCAAATTGTTAGAAATCCGATAAAATTATGCATTCAAACAATTAAGAAAAAAATGCTAAATCTTGCCATGGACTTTATCATGCTTCCCAATTATAATCGTGCAACTTTGAGTTGCCATCAGGAGGAAACAGTGGTTCATCTTTTCTTGATTTTTCTTATTGCTGCAAATTGTTGCGATTATATCTACCCTTGGAGGACAAGTTAATTGAATTGTCAGGAACAACAGAATTTTCAGAAGGCTGTCTATTTGCAAGACTAGTCTTAGTTGGCCACAGACAAGGAAGAAATCTGTTAAAAAAAATTAAAAGACTGGCTAGCTGAACAATTTTATATTCAGTTAACAAAAAAAAAAACCTTCATGGAATATTCCCTGTACTTATTTTTGTGAGGGTTTTTTCTATGTACTTTTTGTGACATATAAATATTAACTGCAGTAGGAATCTCTCCCATTGTTTTACCTCAAAAGAAGATTTGCATGTAACGATAGAATTGGAAACAGAGAACTGAGTTGCTTAAGGCGACAAACCTGGCTAGTAGTAGCACCTCAGCTGTAACTGATTGTACACGACAATTAGCATACGAAGCAGCCCGTTTGATCAGATTCATTTTCCAGCTTAGTGTGTCTTCTGGTAGTTTGTCCAGTATATTCTACAATTAAAGGTATACGTTTTCCTTGAAAACGATTTTTTTTTTTCATATTTGCACACACCTTAAGCTTACAGACGAAGAGAAACACGACAAATAGAGATTGTAGGAATATTCTTCCTTGATCAAATTAGACACATAAAAACAAGATGCAAAGAAGACGTTAGTACACACCGAATGCTTAAGGGACGATGACATGTTATTTGTCAGTTTGCTGAGTGCTTCTAAAGGATGCTTCCCACTCTTCATTCTGCTTAGTGCCATGTTCACTTCGTTGTCTAGTCTCATGATCAGGATGAATATGAGTAGCAAGTGCAACAAACTTAAAAGAACAAATATAGCTTATAACAAACCGATTACCAGGCAATTTTAAATCACATAATTCATACACTTGTTCCCTTTTTAATGTTCTTACTTACCGATGTTGTAGTTCAGTAGAGCTGTAATTGCAATGCAGGCGCAATCTGACAACGGGCTGAAAACCGACAGAAGGGTTTTTATGTCTGATCTCTCATATGAAGTAGCTTTTCCCAGAAGAAAATAGAGACCACAAAAGTTAAATATCAGAAATTTCATAAGTAGGAAGGTTCACAAAACATGGCATCAGATTTTTTGTCATACCTGGATTGACTAGTACCAGTATCAAATTAATACGGGGATGGCGGGCAGCAACTGCTAGAGCTAAGCATCCTCCAAACGAATTCCCCAATAGATAGATTGGCTTATTAGGAGAAACGGAATGTTCCGCTCTAACAATATCTTCTACCATTGTGACAAGTTCTGAAAAAGGAAAGCAGCTAAACTATACAATTAATGTTTCGAACTTACTAACATTCTGTATGTCTGAATCTTTATGTTAGCTGAAAATTTCTGTTGAGGTGAAAAATGCTTCAAAGAGAAAGTAACTAGACTATAAACAGGTATCTGATACCTTCGAATGGCGTGCGGTCGTGAAAAGGAATATGCATGCATCTAAGTTCAAATATCCTAAAATGAAAACAAAACAGGTATTCAAAGTATCAATAAGTAGTACGCACTAGGTTTGTTTAGTCGTATTAATTCGCTAGTATCAAGTTTTCTAAGGAAACTCATATTTGTATCTCACCTTCCAAGAGCCTTGTGGTGCATACAGAGACCCATCCCCATTCCATCTACTCCTGAAAAGAGCGAGCCACAAGTCAGCAGCTGAAATCAGCCTAAGCATCAACCTTACTTACTGGGAAGGTGCAAAGACACGGACATAAGGAGCTGTTTACATGTTTACCCGGCAAATACAGCATAAGTGGAGCATCCTCAACCGGCGAGCCAGCGTCTAAAGGGCAGAGCCATCGGGGCGGCCCACTGTCATGCTCCACCAACTCCCCTAGTGCGTGGTAGTAGTAGTCCAGGTCCTTGACTGACCCGTACCCATCATCGTACATCGCTTCAAGCCCCCTGTAGCTCGATTGCAGTCTGCCGGCATGCCGGAACCGGCAGCTGAAGGAGCCATGTCGCCATCGCTGCCCTTGTGGCCAAAGGGGGACCTGCGCGTGTACCAGAGGAAGAAAAAGAGTCGCCATTTGTGCAGTGATCTGCAAAGCTTTTCTCAGTATCTCGCTCGTGGTTTCAAGGGGGGCTTAGGAAGCAGGAGTCATGCACCATGCATCGGGTGCGTAACAGAGATAACTGAAATTGAGGAGGCACAAAGGGTGTGAGCGAGACCATGACATGGCAGGTAAGAGCGAGGCTAGTACTCTATGCCGAAATAGGCCGTAGCCCCGCTATATTAATATAACAACTTCCCGATACAACAGATTTAGAACAAAAACCGGCTGAGGCAGCAGCCAACACACACCCAAAGAAAAAAAAAAAGAGAAAGAGACATAGGTGTTACACGCAATAGCAAAACAACGATGAAATTAACCAAGATCGAACCAACGGGGACACGGGATTTTAACGTGGAAAACCCTTCCGACAAGGAAGAGAAAAAACCACGGGCGCCTGCCAGCAATACTTCACTATTTCGGGTGAGGTTACAAACGCGCCGGGATTTACAATGTGTGACTTATCCCGTGCAGCGGTTTAGAAAAGGTATATAAAGGCGGTCCTGGCCTAACTAGCTCGGTAACGGTGAATCCAACTCCAACTCGGTAACAACTCGTACCGGAGGACGAATTTTTCTTTATCTTTATATTAATTTGGATCACCACAAAATAACACTCCAATTTAAGACAAATTCCTTTATGTAGCATAAACGAAAACTTCACCCTGAAACAAACAAAGAAAATACATTCGGCGCCAAATGGCCTCTTCGGCTAAATAGTGATACCAACTAAGCTTGAGCAAAACTCAAACTTAGCAACATGAACTGATTTTGTCATCATATCAGTAGGATTATCATGAGTATTAATCTTGTATACCTTCAGTTTACCTTGTGCAACAACATCACGCACATAATGATACTTGACATAAATGTGCTTTGTTCTCTCATGGGACATCTGATCCTTAGTAAGGTAAATAACACTTTAACTGTCATAAAATAGGTTAATGGAAGTATCATCTCCACAAAGCTCAGCAAACAGACCTTTCAACCAAACTGACTCTTTGCATGCTTCAGCAATAGCCATATACTTAGTCTCAGTAGTAGATTGTGCAACAACACACTGCAAGGTAGCCTTCCAGCTAACAGCACATGCACTAACTGTAAACACATAACCTGTGAGAGATCTCCTCTTATCCAAGTCGGTAGCAAAATCTGAATCCACATAGCCTGCAAGTCTCTCACCAGTCTTTCCAAACTTCAAACAAGCTTTGGATGTGCCGTGAAAGTACCTGAAAATCCACTGAACAGATTTCCAATGTTCTTTACCGGGATTGGGCATGTATAGACTGATCAAATTCATAGCATAAGACAAATCAGGTCGAGAACACACCATGACATAAATTAAGGAACCAACAACACTAGAATAGGGAACTCGTGACATGTACTCAATATCTTTGTCAGTAGTAGGACATTGCAATGCTGACAACTAGAAGTGTGAAGCAATAAGAGTACTAACAGACTTTGCATCATGCATATTAAAACGATGAATAACTTTCTTAATGTAATTCTCCTGACTAAGAAATAGCAATCTAGATTTTCTATCTCATGAAATTTCCATACCTAGAATTTTCTTAGCAGAACTAAGATTCTTCATCTCAAACTCACTACTCAATTGTTTCTTCAATGTAGTGATATATTTCATGCTTTTGGCAGCAATTAACATATCATCAACATATAGCAACAGGTATATAGGCGATCCATCAACAGATTTAATGTACACACATCTATCATATCCAGACCTCTTAAAGTCATGTGACATCATAAAAGAATCAAACCTTTTATACCACTGTCGAGGAGATTGTTTCAAACCGTCTCCCTCCCTCCTCACGGCCATGACTCCTAGCCGTCGGCCGCCGCGCCTCCAGCCTCGCCGTCCGCACTTTCACCCCTACAACCTACGTCCGAGACCTCGTAGAACCCTAGGCTCAATTTGGTATCAGATTGCTTTGGTTCGACGATGTCTTCGGGCCTCCCCATCGCCTCCGTCGCCAGCTCCAGCGGCGCACCAGCCGCCACAACACAGTAGTCGCCACCGGTAGCCCAGCCACCGCCGATCACCTCCTGGCCGGCCGCCGCCTTCACCGTGCCACAGTCAACGGGACCGGCCCCCGATCTCTCTCCGGCGGAGATGTTGACGGCGATCCGCGACCTCACCATGGCAGTGTCGAGCCTCCGGACCTTTCTCCAGGCTCCCTACGCGCCGCCCTCTCCACCGCCGGCAGCGGCCTTCGCGCCACCGCCGCCGACCACGACCGCCCACCTGGTGATCCCGATCACTCAGATCAGGTTTCCGCCATCACCATCCCAGCTGCCGGCTTGGCTCGACGCGCCCGCCTTCACGATGGCGCCCCCACAACCGACTGTGTTGCAGCCGCTCGCCACCACCTTCGGGGGACTCGGCGGGTACACTTATCCGTATGCCGGGAGCTCCATGGTGCAACAGTATTCGCCTCCCGCCACGATGGGTCATCACGAGGGCGCCTACACCGTTGCGCCGCACGTCCAGCAGGCGCCCCGCTTCACCAAGCTGGACTTCGTCACCTACGACGGCACCGTCGACCCCCTGAACTGGCTCAACCAGTGCGACAAGTTTTTCCGGGGGCAGCGGACCATGGCGTCCGACCTCACGTGGATCGCATCCTACCACCTCCGCGGCGCCACCCAGACATGGTACTACGCCCTCGAGCAGGACGAGGGCGGGATGCCTCCGTGGGAGCATTTTCGTGACCTGTGCCTCCTCAGTTTTGGCTTCCCGATATGCGGGAGCCGACTGGCCGAGCTCGATCGCCTTCCCTTCACTACCTCGGTGCAGAACTTCGCTGACCGCTTCCAGCCGTTGGCGTGCCATGCGCCTGGAGTCTAGGCTCGCCAGCGCGCCGAGCTCTTCGTCGGCGGCATACCTGACCACATCCGCGTCGACGTCGAGATGCGTGACCCACTGGACATGCAGACGGCCATGCACTACGCGCGCGCTTACGAGCAGCGCGCCCTCGCCATGCAGAAGTCCTTCCAGGGCCGCGGCACGCACCCTCCACCCCGCCCGGCCCTGGCGGGCCCCACCCCAACGCGCCCCACCCTGCCGGCTGCCCCCGCGGCCTCCACCGCGCCGACACGCCCCTTCCGCCGCCTGACTGCGGCCGAGCAGCTCGAGCGGCGCCGTAAGGGCCTATGCTTCAACTGCGACGAGACATACGCGCCGGGTCACGTGTGCGCCCACCTGTTCTACTTGGAGACCGTCAGCGACGGAGAGGTGGAGGCCCTCACCGCGCAGCTCGACGCCACGACTATCTCCGAGGCCGGCGTCACGACCTACGGGCTGGTCGAAGCAACCGCTTGCGCCGTCTCCCTCCACACGCTGGCGGGCATCAAGAAGGCAAAGACCATGCTGCTTCCGGTGACGATCAAAGGAGAGCGCCTCACCATGCTCGTGGACACGGGGTGGACGCATAATTTCCTGTCCGGGGACGCCATGCGTCGTCTCGCACTGCAGCCGTCGGGAGCCGAGCAGTTCAGCGTCACCGTAGCTAGTGGGGACCGCCTTGCTTGGCAGGGCGTAGCTCGGCAGGTTCCCATCCTCGTCGGCGCTGAGCCCTTCTCCATCGACTGCGTCGGCATCAACCTGGGCTGCTACGACTTCATCCTCGACGTCGACTTCCTGTCCACATTGGGCCCCATACGCTAGGACTTCGACGTGTTGACCCTAATATTCTGGTGCGAGGGAGGCCGCCGCGTTCAGTGGACGGGCATTGACGGCTCGGGCGCCGCTGAAAGTACACAAAGGTCAACTAGAGGGGGGTGAATAGGTGACCTACAAATTTTAATCCTTTCTCAATTTTAATTGAGCTTTAGGAAGTAAATAACTTGGTTATCTAGATGTGCAACTAGGTAGACACCCTAAGTGACAAATAACGAGTATGCAACGGAAGTAAAAGCAAGGCACAAGATAACCACAAGTGAAAACACGGTGACAAGGATATGTTTCCCGTAGTTCCTTCTTAAAAGAAGTACGTCTATGTTGGAGAGGTGGGGAGCCACCTAGGCGCTCCTCAATAGCACGGATGTGCACAGCTTGTTCTCCTTGAGCTTCTCCGGTGAGGGAGATTCTCGTTTCCACTATGAGGTCGACTTGAAGGCGTTGATCAAACCTTTACAAGTGGTTGAGGCTACCCCACAAGTGAGATGGAGGCTCTCAACAATCTGAAGCTTCTTGCTACAAGGTGGAAGCTACAAGCACTAGGGTTTCTCTAGTATGACAAAGCAACCAAGAGATTACAAGATCCCAAGAGGTATGCAATTTTTGGCTTGGTAGAAATGTAGATATAGGCCTCCTCCACGAGATCCTTGAAGGGCATCGAGTTTGGTTGGAGGAGGAGGGAGATCAGGGCGTTTTGAGCTCTTGAACAATGGAGGAGAGAGAGGAATGGACGAACTGGCTGTCTAGAGGAAGAAGACGGCTATTTATAGGCTCCTCAAATTTCTGACCGTTGCAGTACGCCATGGCCGGAATATTCCGATGTTAGAACCAAAAATTTCCGGTGCAGCTAGGCCGGATATTTGAAATATCCGGGGGGCGGAATTTTGAATATTCTGGGGCCGGAATTTTCCAGCTAATATTCCGCCCCCATCTCTGCGCGCGGGCAATAGCACCACGCTGGAATTCAGCTAAGGACCAGGGCCGGATATTTGAAATATCCGGGGGGGGCGGATTTTTGAATAATCCGGGGCCGGAAATTTCCGGCCAATAGTCGGCCCCCATCTCTGCGCGCGGGCACCTGTGAGATCTCCAGAATATGCTAAGGACCCGAGGGCCGGAAATTTGCCCCGGAATATTCCGGGCAAATATCCGCCCCACCTTCTGTGCACGGGTAGATTGAGAATGACACTTAGTTGTTTGAAGAGGCCAGAGGGGCCGGAATATTCCGGTGCAAGGACTGGAAATTCCGCCCAATATACACCGGAATTTCCGGGGTCACCACCTGAAATATCCGGCTGCAATATAAACCATTTTCAGAAATCCTTTGTGAACTTTTCGAGAGTATTAACGATAGTCATCTGAGATGCAAGTTGTAGACACTTAACCAACATTGTTAGAGAGAGGATAACCGCGTTGTTATCATCACCAAAATCATTAGAGGGATCATGAGCTTTCAATCTCCCCCTTTTTGGTGAGTGATGACAACACGGGTATTTGCATGGAGATAATCTAACAATGCGATAGAAAGTAAACATCACAGAGAGCATATATAGGAGACATGCCTCCCAATAATATAAGTTCACACAATCAAATCCACGAATAACGAGCACGAGAAAACGAAGTTCAAAAAATGCACGAAGAGATAAAAATAACGATAAACACGAGGAAACCCACCCTAGCAAATCCCCGCGATCTCTAGATCTTCTCCCCCTTTGGCATCAGGATACTAAAAAGAGAAAAGAGAGCACTACGTACCATGGAACAAACTCTAGGCCTGAGCATCTTCTTCCTCCTGCTCACTAGCGGTAGCAATGTCCTCATCATCAGCGACATCCAGATCCCAGTCGACATCGCGGTTGTTCCAGTTCTTGTAGAGGATCCTCTCAGGAAGAGCAGCATGAGATATTGGGAACATTGAGTGCAGTCATGATGGTACGTTGATTCTCATGAATGTTGCGGCGCTCAACGTAGGCATTGTAGTTCTCCTTGTGGATGCACACGTCCATGCACATCACCTTCTCGATGGCACGAACAATCCAGGAGCGCTTCTTGGTGCCTGGAGGAGCTGGACGCATACGAGGATCACGGTGTCCCTGGCCAGTGGCACCAACGTCATGAGCAGCTTGCTGAGTGTGAGCGGCCTTCTTGTATAGCTTGACATCATGGTGGTCTTCACAGTCCAATTCCAGATCATCACGGAGTTCAGCAGGGTAGCGGTACTTCATGAGCTTCATGATGTATGGAGCATATGGGGGCACCTTGCAGTTGAAGAGAGCAAAGTGGATCTCATTGAAAATGAAATCCATCGCATCAATCTTGTGGCGCTCAGTATCTGTCATGTCGCCCTCAGAGAAGGTCAGGTAGGCGTGGTACATGAGGTTCACTAGGCCACCATGGATCTCATCATTATTGCCACCACTAGGGGCAATAGTCTCTCTGAACATGCGCATCAGGATGTCATAAATAGGAAAGAGACCCTTTGCAGAGCCCACAGTACCACGAGGACCATACAGCTCAACAAGCATATTCTTCTCATACTCCATCCCGTGAATGTGCATGCGAGTACCCTGAGGGACATTGAGACCGGCAAAGGGGTATCCAAGCTCAGCTGCAAAGTCATGGAATGTGGAGGTGAGCAGGTAAGGGCCAGACATCCAGGACATCCCAAACTCCTCAGAATCATCTATGACAAGAGTGGAGTAGAACTGTTGAATATAGGTGGTGTTGAAGGAGCATTTGGTCTCCATGAGGGGACGCAGACCTAGAAGTTCAGCCACCTGCACAGAGTTGTTGAAGTATGCGGGATTGGCAGCCATGTGTGCAAAGTTGATATACTTCATTGGGAAAACTGGCTTGCTCATCACAGTGTACACTTGCTTGAAAAGAGTTTCCTGCTCAACGTGCCAGAAGCAGGAGTCAATAGTTGGCTCTTGAGGACCCAGTGTACGCGCCACGCCTTGAACTCACAAATGGACATGGTGGCCACGTTAAGAGCAGCCTTGCCCTGCTGCTTGCCGGCCCTGCGAGCTGCTCTGGAAGCATCACGGTCACGCGCATACTCCTGCTCTGCATCCCTCGCACGACAGCGAGTCTCCGCCTCATCCACAAATGTACCCTCATCATCTTCCCTCAAGTGGCGGTACCTCTTTCACGTGCTAGTCACCTTAGGAGACCTAGAGTTTGAACCATCTGCGAGAAAAGCAAGAGAAAGCGCAAAGAAAACAAACAGAAAACGATCAAAACGGGGGCTCACATCTTTTGGAAGTGGAATAACAGATCTCTGTTGGAGATTCAGGGCAGACCGGATATTCCAGTCTGGGGCGGAAATTCCGGCCTCGGATGAAATTTCCGGTGGGCGGAAATTTCCGGCCCTCGAAATTTTCGCATCAGATCTGAGAATAAGGCCTGCCATGAATCTAAAACTTTGATGAAGTGCAATAGGGGGGAGCACTAGGGGATATGGATACTAGTGTATGGACGTTCCGCCCCAAAACACAAGGAAGATGAAAGTAAACGATATCTAATCATCCGATAACCCTAGATTACGGAGAAAACTGAACACATACCGGGATCCATGGGTGAGGAACGGATGTGCGGTCTCTTGATCCACAAAAAGCAACTGGAGGATGAAGAAGGGAGGCGAGAGGGCCTCCCGGACGGCTCGGAGTCGGCGACTATGGTTGGGGCGGAGTGGAGGCGAGGGGAGGGGAAACATCCAGGAACTGCCCCTCCCGTCGCCTATTTATAGCCCCCAGCCACACAGACCGGAATATTCCGGTATTAAAACCGGAAATTTCCGGGGGTCAGAGATTTGGGCCGGAAATTTCGCCCCAAATCCGGTGTGCCTTCTGCGAGCGGGCACACTGGATGTTTGGGTTGAATTTTCTAAACAATCTCGAGCCCCGGAAATTTCTGGGGCATAAGACACGGAAAATTCCGGCCACCCGGATATTTGCACCAGAAATTTCCGCCCAAATTTACGAGGTGCCTTCTATGAGCAGGCACCTTGGAAATGGGAGAAATTTCTGAGGCAAATATCATGGGGCCGGAAATTTCCGGGCCTTAGGGCGGAATTTCCGGGGTTCCCGTGCACTCCGAGTTTTGGTGGAAAATGGATAAAGAAGTGAGCCTCCAAAAACAACAAACAAATGAGAACAATGGCGATGAACACATAAACACAAATGAATGCCAAACAAAAAACACGAAGAGAAATGTTGGTGTCCGAAGCCACCGTATTTGAGTGTATACCAAGGAGCCGCAAAGATGTATCTTGGGCCCAAAAGTATGACTCGTGATTAAGCACAATAAGTCACAAAATGACTAGATATGCATGAAGTTTTGATTGTTTTGCGCATGATAGGTGGAATGTTGGTTCATGAATTGAAATACGCTCCCCCTATGTCGATGCCTACATCTACACCGAGATAGCACATGTAGTGAAGGTAATTATGCAAGGGTTCAAGAGAAGTTAGACGCATCGATAACATTTAGTTCATTCCTCAAACCACAAAATCTTGGTTCATCAAGGGCCTTCGTGAAGATGTCCGCGAGTTGATCCTTGGTCGGCACATAGGAAAGATCAATATCACCCTTCTCAACATGATCCCGAATGAAATGATGCCGTATCTCAATGTGCTTCGTCTTGGAGTGAAGAACGGTATTGTAGGCGATCTTGATGGCACTCTCATTATCGCACAAGAGGGGGACCTTGTCGAAGTCGATACCATAATCTCGCAATGTTTGCCGCATCCATAGCAATTGAGCACAACAACTTTGCTTCTTGGAAGACCAACATACCAATGAGCGACCAAGAAATTGACAACCATCGGATGTAGATTTCCTATCCGTCTTCTCGCCTGCATAATCCGCATCCGAATACCCAATGAGCTGAAAGATTGAACCCTTGGGATACCAAAGACCGAAGTTTGGGGTATGAACTAAATATCGAAAGATGCGCTTAACCGATTCAAAATGACTTTGTCTCGGAGAGTCTTGAAACCTTGTACATTTACCTACGCTATGCATGATATCAGGTCTAGATGCACAAAGGTAGAGCAAAGAGCCAATCATTGAGCGGTATACCTTTTGATCTACCTCTTTACCATTTGGGTCGGGTTTCAAGTCAATAGTCATGGACATGGGAGTCTTCATAGGCTTGGCATCATGCATGTTGAAACGCTTGAGCATATCTTAAGTATACTTGTCTTGCTTGATGAATGTGCCTTCGGGATGTTGCTTGATCTCAAATCCAAGAAAATACTCCAACTCGCCCATCATAGACATCTCGAATTTATCCGTCATAAGCTTGCAAAACTCATCATTGAATGCGACGTTAGTAGAACCAAAAAATGATATCATCCACATAGAGTTGACACATGAACAAGTCACCCCCAACCTTTTTGGTGAAAAGGGTGGGATCGATTAAGCCAACATTGAACCCACGGTCCACTAAAAACTCTTTAAGGTGCTCGTACCATGCACGTCGAGCTTGTTTAAGCCCATAGAGCGTCTTATCGAGTTTGTAGACATAATCGGGGTGGTTGGGATCCTCGAAACCCGGAGGTTGCTTGACATAGACCAAATCATGGATGAGACCATTTAAAAATGCACTTTTAACATCCATTTGTTGTAGCTTGAAGTTATGATGAGAAGCATATGCAAGCAAGATACGAATTGATTCAAGACGAGCTACGGGAGCGAAAGTTTCACCGAAATCGACGCCTTCGACTTGAGAAAAACCTTGAGCTACCAATCTTGCCTTGTTGCGAATGACGATGCCATCCTTGTCTTGCTTGTTCTTGAAGATCCACTTGGTGTCGATGACGTTCTTGGAATCTTTAGGTCTTGGCACCAACTTCCACACCTTATTGCGCTCGAAGTTGTTGAGTTCATCGTGCATAGCTTCAAGCCAATCTTGATCTTCAAGAGATTCATAGACCTTCTTGGGCTCAATGTGAGAGACGAAAGCATGATCCTTGCTAAAATCCGCCAATTGCCTCCTTGTGACGACCCTTCCACGAACTTGTCCAAGTATCATGTCCTCCGTGTGACCGGCACGAGCAAGATTATCTAGCCTTCTCTTTGCCCTACGAGATAGCATCTCCTCCAAAGTTTCCTTGGATATGGCTTGATCATCACCTTCATCATCGGAGCCTTGTCCCCCTAGCCCTTGATCTTGTTCATCAAGGGGTGGTGGATCACTTATATGACGAGTTCTATCATCAACATGAGCGTCTTGTCCTTCATTGTGAGCTTGGCCTTGAGTGTTAGCTTGGACTTGATTGATGAAATGATCTTGATCATTAGCTTGGCCTTGATTTGAACCATGAGGGCTTGGTGCATCTTGTTGGGTAGCTTGAGTATCAATGGGTCTTGTCAATGGCTCCATTTGAATGGAGCATAGTCCTTCTCCCTCCGTCATCCCGTAACCCTCAATGGGGATTATTTCACCAATCCCCATTCTTCTTATGACGATGGGAGGAATTGCATCTCCTACAACACCATGATCTATACGGCCCCCTTGGGACCCATTATCCTCATCAAACACCTCATCTATAGCTTCTTCAACTTGTCTGGTGGACTTGTTGTAGACTCTATAAGCGTGAGTGTTTGTGGCATAACCAACAAAGATGCCCTCATAAGATTTAGTCTCGAATTCCGACAAGCGTTTACCTCTCTTACGGATGAAGCACTTGCACCCAAAGACCTTGAGGTATGAAACATCCGGCTTCTTTCCCATGAGAATCTCATAAGGGGTCTTGTTCAATATCTTGCGGAGATACAATCGGTTGCTAGCGTGACAAGCGGTGGAGACGGCCTCGGCCCAAAAGTTATAAGGAGAAGAGAACTCCGCAATCATGGTCCGTGCCGCATCCATTAGTTTACGATTCTTTCTCTCCGCCACACCATTTTTTTGAGGGGTGTAGGGAGTGGAATATTGATGAGCAATTCCTTCCTTGCTAAGAAATCCCTCCACGGTGTAGTTCTTGAACTCGGAGCCATTGTCACTTCGGCTAGCCATGATGCTTGTATTATGTTGGCGCTCCACCAAAGTGATGAACTCGATGACCCGCTTTTGAGTCTCACTCTTCCTCTTGAAGAAGTACACCCAACAATATCTCGAGTAGTCATCCACAATCACCAACCAATACTTTTTGCCTCCAAGACTATCATATGATAGGGAACCAAATAGGTCCAAGTGAATGAGCTCGAGGATTCTTGAGGTGGTGATGTTGGTCTTGGTGGGGTGAGCTTCTCCATGTTGCTTTCTGTCGCACCCGGACTTCTAGGGGATACTCACAGTCCGTTAAGCAGTAGATAGAATGGCTTACGGGGCACACCGGCACCCGCATCTCAATATGAGCAGGCCAACACGTAAACGTGTGACAACCATTCCGTACTATTCATCGTCTGCGCAAACCATCCCATAGAAATACAGACACTTCCGTTGACGTACTTCAAAACATACACACATGGTACGTCAACGGCATTGGAACAAGTGATATCACAACAGATCTCTACGACACAAAAGATTGAAATAAGTTGCAAATAGCTCTCATTAGAGCAGAGATAGCAAATACAATCATCCAGAGGACACATGTCCCAACAATACATCGTTACATCACAGCGGAAGCATCCAAAATGTTTGAGTACAGACAAGATCCAAATAGGCCTAAGAGGCCGGAAACGAACAGACGGAGCCCATCCACGAAGTCTCGGATCCTGCCCGGGTCCGCTATCTACTCGTCAGCAGTCTCGTCATACTCCACGTAGTAGCCACCATGTAGATCCTCGGAAACGTAGTCTGCGGATACCACTGCCCCAAAGGGGTCAGTACATAAATGTACTGGCAAGCAAGACTCACAGTTCACCAAAGTGTAACCCGTCAACACCAAGCACAGATGCTTTGGGTTCAACGGAAGAAAGGGATGTAAAAGATGCTGCAACTGGCTGCTCTAACCAACTACAGAAACATACTACAACTTCCGGCTAACAGAAAGGAGATAAGATCGCGTATCGTAACCAACCTATCAACTAACTCCAAACAAACCCATCCTGGATCTCGCCCCTTATCCAAAGAAGCAATCCGAGGATAACTCACACAGTTGGATTAATGATGGTTCAGTTTATTGTGTCAATAAGCCTATTACTAGTCAAGTTGTTAATCATTGGGTGTAAGGTTGTTAATCATTAGGTTTAAGTTGTCCTGAGTACTTGTTAGCCAGTACTTTCACCAAGTAATCCATAACCGCGGAAAACACGGCTTCTCGAGAAGATTTATCCCTGCAGGGGTGCACCAATTTGGCCGTACACGTAAGAATATCCCGCCAGACGGGAATCAAACCCACCAAGCGAGGTACTCAACACAACCCAACTCTTCTTCGCATCAAGCCCAAAGAACCTTGGGCGCACGGCTAATCGAGCCCCGAAAGAAAGGGGACCCTCATAGCACTCTAAGAACGTGTCCCCCTATATGCCGACTACAAAAGTTCCACCCTGGCCTGGGCTCGCAAAAACATGCATGCGGCAAATGGAAAACACGAACTAAATGAGGCGATTTGGACGAGATGCGAATCGAATCAAATTGAGGGGGGCGCCCATACTCGCTTCCCACATGCGGTTAGTGCGCTCATCATGGATCAGTAGACAAGACCCTTTTCCTAATTAGGGTCGACACTAGCAGGCCTCAAAACCACGCAGGGCCTCCTGCCGGTGCCTTATCATCAAATTATTATTTAACACTAACATTAGCATGATTGATTGATTAAACATCGAGCCCCCAGAGCATAATGAAATAGTAATAGAAAGTAACGGGTAACAGACTCGAGCAAAACAACCCTAAGCATGCTAGTAAGACACGGGCAACAAGCAATGGTTATAGGTATGGAGGTGAGGCAATATCAGGGTTAAAGGACACATGTGATGGGTTCGTAACAGAAGCAACTAATCATAGGGCTAGCAGAATAGACAACGGAAAGTATCGGTAACCAATGTTGAAAGGAACACAGTGGTTCATGTGAGTGAATACTTGCCTGCAAACCCAGTAGCCTGGTACTGAGCTAAGTCCTTAGAAGGGGTGTCGTAAGTATCGTCGGTCTCAACGTCGTCGTTTATCCGGGAAGAAGCAAACAAACAACGCAGAGGCAAACAATCAATAACATGGCATAGTGCACAAACATGGGATGATGCATGACCATTTAATTGATGCATCAAAATAAACTAGTTGACAAGATAACAACATGATTAAATGGACCCACATGCAATTGGATTGCATATGAAAAGCCCATGAATTATGGTTTAATTAATTGTTCTACAACTAATCATCATGTGAAAGTTGATTAGCATGATGCATGGATGAGGAAAACAGCAAAATAACAACAATAGAACCAAAGGGAAATAAGGGTTACCAAGTTTGGAGATTCATTCATTAAGTTAGGAAATTTTGGTTCCTTAAAGGTGTCACACAAACATTTGTTGTTTTCACCAATTTTAATTGTTCAAAATAGATAACAAAGTTCATATTTGAAAAGAAAACAAGATTTTAGTTGGAATACATGTTTCACTTGTTGAAAAAGGATTTCAAATAAATTATTTATGAATTAAACAAGTTTAAGCATGAATTAAATGAATTTAATTCAAACATGAACTTATTTGAATTTTTATTTGTCAAAACATTAAACCAAATTCATATTTGAAAATCTTATACTTTTGTAGTTTGAAAACATTTTTTATATGTCCCAAAAGAATTTGTCTTGATCAAGTTATGAATTTAACAATATTAAATGATTTAAACAAGGTTTAAATTATATAACCAATTTTAATTATTCAAAACATGGAACAAATTTTATATTTGGAAAGAGGGTTTAATTTTGCATGGAAAACATATTTTATTTGTTGAAATTGGATTTAAAATGAGCTAGTTATTAATTTGGCAATTTTAAATGCATTAATTAAGAAACAGTTGTTTTCAGCAATTTAAATTATTCAAAACAGCAAACAAAATTTATATTTGGAAAGTACATGAAAAGTTGATTGGAAAACATATTTAGTTTGTGGAATTTGGAATTTTTATGCTCAAGTTATGATTTTTGCAAAATTAATTGAATTAAACAAGATTTCAAATATTGCACCAATTTAAAATATTCAAAACAGTAAACAAATTTTATATTTGGATAGAACATCCAATTTGGGACAGAAAACATATTTAAAAAGTTAAAATTGGAGTTAAGATGAATTAATTAGGCATTTTACAAGATTTGGTGCAAATCTGTCATTTTTAATGCACTAGGGACTTAGAAATAAATTGCAAGGATTTAGAAAGAATTATACAGGGACTTGGTTGTGATTTGGGGGAAGTTCTGTAACCAAACAAATAAATAAAAAAGGTTGGTTTTTATTTGAGGGAGTGGGGAATCGAACCCCCAATCTCCTGGGCGCGCAAGGGGCAGCTAGCCACTGCGGTGCGCTGTGCTTTGTTGACAGAAGGGGATCTCGGTGGGGTTAAGCTGTTGCTCGTGGCTTGTACTTAACTGACGAACTGAATCGTGGTTCAGGCATTGGGCGCGGATCGATCGCTGCTGTGGTTGATCGTGGTGCCCTGCGGGTGTGCGGTGGCCTAGAGGAAGGAGGGAGGGAGGCAGGGGACCGGAGTGCTCACCTTGAGGACTCCCGAGTGGACAGCGACGAGGAGGCGATCGGGGCAGGTGGAGGCGAGCGACAGGAACAGAGGGCGACGGTGGCGACTTGGTGAGGATGGCGGCGGAGAAGCGGTGCCTCCCGGCCCAAGCCGAGGGGGTGGAGAGGGAGCCCGCGGCGGGGGCTTTCCATTCCCGCCCTCGCCGCGGCCGGAGGGGCCCTAGACGGCCGGCGATCGTCGGAGGGATTTTCGGTGGCCTTCAGAGACAGAGAGTTTCAGAGAGGGGAGCAACAGAGAAGAAAGAAAGGGAGAAAAAGAGAGAGGACGGCGGGGGAGAGGGAGAAGGAGGAGAAAGGAAGGTTGGGGGAACCCTAGGGCAGGAGCTTAGGTTTATAGGGGAGGTGTAGGTGGTGATCACCGTTGCCTGATCTTTCTCTGCTACGTGGATACATCAGATGTTCAGCCGTACGAGGAAGATGAAGTGGAGGGGGGTATGGGCCAAAAAGAGGGGAAGTGGGCTGGGGAAAAAGAAGGTTGGGTTGGGCCTCTCTCTCTCCCTGCTAGCTTTTAATGTTTTTGTTCTATTTATTATTATTTTTTTGCTGAATTGGAAAATGGAAGAAAGGAAGATGGTTTGTGGGGTAGAAAAATTAGGGGGAAAATTTTAGATTGCTTATTTAAATAATAACAACATTTAGCAAGTTCTGTTTTTACAAAATGATCAAAATAAAAAGGTGGTTTGGAATTTAATTCAAATTTGGAGGAATTTGATTATTGATTGAATTATTGAAAACAGGAATTCAAATGGCATGAACCTTTAGTTTGAAATAGATGGAAACAAAAGATTAGAATGTTTTTGGTAACTTTCATAATTTTCCAATTGGGTGATGTTTGAAATTTGATTCCAATTTAAATGATTTTGGAGATTAAGTGATTATTGCAAACCAATTTAAAATGGGGTCAAATAATTTTGATTGGAAGCATATGATTAATAATTGTGTTGCAATTTTTATAAGATCAACATGGTTGCTGTTTTGGACAATGTGATTTGAATTTGAATGTGAATTGATTCAAATGAGTTATTAAATAGAAATAACAAGTTAATGGTTCTATTTAAATAGCAACAACTAGTTGTTTTAATTGAAACTTTTATTTGGAAAATGTAACATCACAAGGATGAAAACAAAAGGTTTGAATTTTGGTTTGAAATTCAAATAGAAAACAAAGGAAAACAAATGAAAACAGTTGGAAAACAAAGCAAAACAGAGGAAAACAAATGGAAAACAAACAAAACAATTGCAATGAACATGATGCCATGATGCAAAACATAAAATAACAGAGAGCAAACATTCTAAAGGCTTATTTTTCATACTTGGGATGTTACAAAACGCCCCCCTTGAAGGAATCGCGCCCCGAGATTCCTACTGAGAAAAGAAAAGGTCCGGATAATTCTTGCGAAGATCCTCTTGAGCTGTGACACGTGAAACACATCGTGCACCTTGGATAGTTTTTCTGGAATTTCAAGACGATAGGCATTCCAGGCAACTCTTCTGGAAGGATGTCAGGGATTTTGGAAACCACCGGAACATTTTCAAGTAAAGGGAGAGGTTTTGTATTGAGGGTGTATAGCTGGATAGAACTTGATTCATTTGGAGAATAGACTATCTGTCAGAAGGGTGGAACAGGGTTATTGATTAGACGCCGGTAGCAGAACTGAAATGGAAAGCAACAACAAGTTTTCAACGGACGAAAAGGATGTTGAGAAGAACATGATAACGAAGCAACACCGGGAAAACACGAGAATAAAGCACTCCTGAGGTACTACGGAAAACCCATCCGGGATTCTAAAGGATCAATATGTACTGCTTAAGGAATAGAGGATCTGCTTCCGGGGCTTACACGCCTCCGTTCTCAATCATGAGTAGGCAACATGATAAATCATGTCACAACCACCTCCATTCCTATGGTCTAGTAGATATAACCATCCTATAGAAACCAGAATACGTGAAATCCTAACTTGAAAGTTTAGATGAGAAAAGAAAACAACGTTGCACTTCCTTACCAGAAAAAGGGAGGGTGGGTGGGGAAAGAAGGAAAAGAACAGAATTCCTACTCTCACGTTTCATTTTTCCTATATAGCTACAAAATAGTTTCTAGACTCAACTGCGACCAGTAAAAAGGGATCCTACAGGCAGACAGGCTCTGATACCATTTGTCGCACCCGGACTTCTAGGGGATACTCACAGTCCATTAAGCAGTAGATAGAATGGCTTACGGGGCATACCGGCACCCGCATCTCAATATGAGCAGGCCAACACGTAAACGTGTGACAACCATTCCCTACTATTCATCGTCTGCGCAAACCATCCCATAGAAATCCAGACACTTCCGTTGACGTACTTCAAAACATACACACATGGTACGTCAGCGGCATTGGAACAAGTGATACCACAACAGATCTCTACGACACAAAAGATTGAAATAAGTTGCAAATAGCTCTCATTAGAGCAGAGATAGCAAATACAATCATCCAAAGGACACATGTCCCAACAATACATCGTTACATCACAGCGGAAGCATCCAAAATGTCTGAGTACAGACAAGATCCAAATAGGCCTAAGAGGCCGGAAACGAACAGACGGAGCCCATCCACGAAGTCTCGGATCCTACCCGGGTCCGCTATCTACTCGTCAGCAGTCTCGTCATACTCCACGTAGTAGCCACCATGTAGATCCTCGGAAACGTAGTCTGCGGAAACCACAACCCCAAAGGGGTCAGTACATAAACGTACTGGCAAGCAAGACTCACAGTTCACCAAAGTGTAACCCGTCAACACCAAGCACAGATGCTTTGGGTTCAACGGAAGAAAGGGGATGTAAAAGATGCTGCAACTGGCTGCTCTAACCAACTAGAGAAACATACTACAACTTCCGGCTAACAGAAAGGAGATAAGATCGCGTATCGTAACCAACCTATCAACTAACTCCAAACAAACCCATCCTGGATCTCGCCCCTTATCCAAAGAAGCAATCCGAGGATAACTCACACAGTTGGATTAATGATGGTTCAGTTTATTGTGTCAATAAGCCTATTACTAGTCAAGTTGTTAATCATTGGGTGTAAGGTTGTTAATCATTAGGTTTAAGTTGTCCTGAGTACTTGTTAGCCAGTACTTTCACCAAGTAATCCATAACCGCGGAAAACACGGCTTCTCGAGAAGATTTATCCCTGCAGGTGTGCACCAATTTGGCCGTACACGTAAGAATATCCCGCCAGACGGGAATCAAACCCACCAAGCGAGGTACTCAACACAACCCAACTCTTCTTCGCATCAAGCCCAAAGAACCTTGGGCGCACGGCTAATCGAGCCCCGAAGAAAGGGGACCCTCATAGCACTCTAAGAACGTGTCCCCCTATATGCCAACTACAAAAGTTCCACCCTGGCCTGGGCTCGCAAAAACATGCATGCGGCAAATGGAAAACACGAACTAAATGAGGCGATTTGGACGAGATGCGAATCGAATCAAATTGAGGGGGGCGCCCATACTCGCTTCCCACATGTGGTTAGTGCGCTCATCATGGATCAGTAGACAAGACCCTTTTCCTAATTAGGGTCGACACTAGCAGGCCTCAAAACCACGCAGGGCCTCCTGCCGGTGCCTTATCATCAAATTATTATTTAACACTAACATTAGCATGATTGATTGATTAAACATCGAGCCCCCAGAGCATAATGAAATAGTAACAGAAAGTAACGGGTAACAGACTCGAGCAAAACAACCCTAAGCATGCTAGTAAGACACGGGCAACAAGCAATGGTTATAGGTATGGAGGTGAGGCAATATCAGGGTTAAAGGACACATGTGATGGGTTCGTAACAGAAGCAACTAATCATAGGGCTAGCAGAATAGACAACGGAAAGTATCGGTAACCAATGTTGAAAGGAACACAGTGGTTCATGTGAGTGAATACTTGCCTGCAAACCCAGTAGCCTGGTACTGAGCTAAGTCCTTAGAAGGGGTGTCGTAAGTATCGTCGGTCTCAACGTCGTCATTTATCCGGGAAGAAGCAAACAAACAACGCAGAGGCAAACAATCAATAACATGGCATAGTGCACAAACATGGGATGATGCATGACCATTTAATTGATGCATCAAAATAAACTAGTTGACAAGATAACAACATGATTAAATGGACCCACATGCAATTGGATTGCATATGAAAAGCCCATGAATTATGGTTGAATTAATTGTTCTACAACTAATCATCATGTGAAAGTTGATTAGCATGATGCATGGATGAGGAAAACAGCAAAATAACAACAATAGAACCAAAGGGAAATAAGGGTTACCAAGTTTGGAGATTCATTCATTAAGTTAGGAAATTTTGGTTCCTTAAAGGTGTCACACAAACATTTGTTGTTTTCACCAATTTTAATTGTTCAAAATAGATAACAAAGTTCATATTTGAAAAGAAAACAAGATTTTAGTTGGAATACATGTTTCACTTGTTGAAAAAGGATTTCAAATAAATTATTTATGAATTAAACAAGTTTAAGCATGAATTAAATGAATTTAATTCAAACATGAACTTATTTGAATTTTTATTTGTCAAAACATTAAACCAAATTCATATTTGAAAAGCTTATACTTTTGTGGTTTGAAAACATATTTTATATGTCCCAAAAGAATTTGTCTTGATCAAGTTATGAATTCAACAATATTAAATGATTTAAACAAGGTTTAAATTATTTAACCAATTTTAATTATTCAAAACGTGGAACAAATTTTATATTTGGAAAGAGGGTTTAATTTTGCATGGAAAACATATTTTATTTGTTGGAATTGGATTTAAAATGAGCTAGTTATTAATTTGGCAATTTTAAATGCATTAATTAAGAAACAGTTGTTTTCAGCAATTTAAATTATTCAAAACAGCAAAAAAAAATTATATTTGGAAAGTACATGAAAAGTTGATTGGAAAACATATTTAGTTTGTGGAATTTGGAATTTTTATGCTCAAGTTATGATTTTTGCAAATTTAATTGAATTAAGAAAGATTTCAAATATTGCACCAATTTAAAATATTCAAAACAGTAAACAAATTTTATATTTGGATAGAACATCCAATTTGGGACAGAAAACATATTTAAAAAGTTAAAATTGGAGTTAAGATGAATTAATTAGGCATTTTACAAGATTTGGTGCAAATCTGCCATTTTTAATGCACTAGGGACTTAGAAATAAATTGCAAGGATTTAGAAAGAATTATACAGGGACTTGGTTGTGATTTGGGGGAAGTTCTGTAACCAAACAAATAAATAAAAAAGGTTGGTTTTTATTTGAGGGAGTGGGGAATCGAACCCCCAATCTCCTGGGCGCGCAAGGGGCAGCTAGCCACTGCGGTGCGCTGTGCTTTGTTGACAGAAGGGGATCTCGGTGGGGTTAAGTTGTTGCTCGTGGCTTGTACTTAAGTGACAAACTGAATCGTGGTTCAGGCATTGGGCGCGGATCGATCGCTGCTGTGGTTGATCGTGGTGCCCTGCGGGTGTGCGGTGGCCTAGAGGGAGGAGGGAGGGAGGCAGGGGACCGGAGTGCTCACCTTGAGGACTCCCGAGTGGACAGCGACGAGGAGGCGATCGGGGCAGGTGGAGGCGAGCGGCAGGAACAGAGGGCGACGGTGGCGACTTGGTGAGGATGGCGGCGGAGAAGCGGTGCCTCCCGGCCCAAGCCGAGGGGGTGGAGAGGGAGCCCGCGGCGGGGGCTTTCCATTCCCGCCCTCGCCGCGGCCGGAGGGGCCCTAGACGGCCGGCGATCGTCGGAGGGATTTTCGGTGGCCTTCAGAGACAGAGAGTTTCAGAGAGGGGAGCAACAGAGAAGAAAGAGAGGGAGAAAAAGAGAGAGGGCGGCGGGGGAGAGGGAGAAGGAGGAGAAAGGAAGGTTGGGGGGACCCTAGGGCAGGAGCTTAGGTTTATAGGGGAGGTGTAGGTGGTGATCACCGTTGCCTGATCTTTCTCTGCTACGTGGATACAGCAGATGTTCAGCCGTACGAGGAAGATGAAGTGGAGGGGGGTATGGGCCAAAAAGAGGGGAAGTGGGCTGGGGAAAAAGAAGGTTGGGTTGGGCCTCTCTCTCTCTCCCTGCTAGCTTTTAATGTTTTTGTTCTATTTTTTTTTTTTTGCTGAATTGGAAAATGGAAGAAAGGAAGATGGTTTGTGGGGTAGAAAAATTAGGGGGAAAATTTTAGATTTCTTATTTAAATAATAACAACAGTTAGCAAGTTCTGTTTTTTCAAAATGATCAAAATAAAAAGGTGGTTTGGAATTTAATTCAAATTTGGAGGAATTTGATTATTGATTGAATTATTGAAAACAGGAATTCAAATGGCATGAACCTTTAGTTTGAAATAGATGGAAACAAAAGATTAGAATGTTTTTGGTAACTTTCATAATTTTCCAATTGGGTGATGTTTGAAATTTGATTCCAATTTAAATGATTTTGGAGATTAAGTGATTATTGCAAACCAATTTAAAATGGGGTGATCAAATAATTTTGATTGGAAGCATATGATTAATAATTGTGTTGCAATTTTTATAAGATCAACATGGTTGCTGTTTTGGACAATGTGATTTGAATTTGAATGTGAATTGATTCAAATGAGTTATTAAATAGAAATAACAAGTTAATGGTTCTATTTAAATAGCAACAACTAGTTGTTTTAATTGAAACTTTTATTTGGAAAATGTAACATCACAAGGATGAAAACAAAAGGTTTGAATTTTGGTTTGAAATTCAAATAGAAAACAAAGGAAAACAAATGAAAACAGTTGGAAAACAAAGCAAAACAGAGGAAAACAAATGGAAAACAAACAAAACAATTGCAATGAACATGATGCCATGATGCAAAACATAAAATAACAGAGAGCAAACATTCTAAAGGCTTATTTTTCATACTTGGGATGTTACAAAACGCCCCCCCTTGAAGGAATCGCGCCCCGAGATTCCTACTGAGAAAAGAAAAGGTCCGGATAATTCTTGCGAAGATCCTCTTGAGCTGTGACACGTGAAACACATCGTGCACCTTGGATAGTTTTTCTGGAATTTCAAGACGATAGGCATTCCTGGCAACTCTTCTGGAAGGATGTCAGGGATTTTGGAAACCACGGGAACATTTTCAAGTAAAGGGAGAGGTTTTGTATTGAGGGTGTATAGCTGGATAGAACTTGATTCATTTGGAGAATAGACTATCTGTCAGAAGGGTGGAACAGGATTATTGATTAGACGCCGGTAGCAGAACTGAAATGGAAAGCAACAACAAGTTTTCAACGGACGAAAAGGATGTTGAGAAGAACAGGATAACGAAGCAACACCGGGAAAACACGAGAATAAAGCACTCCTGAGGTACTACGGAAAACCCATCCGGGCTTCTAAAGGATCAATATGTACTGCTTAAGGAATAGAGGATCTGCTTCCGGGGCTTACACGCCTCCGTTCTCAATCATGAGTAGGCAACATGATAAATCATGTCACAACCACCTCCATTCCTATGGTCTAGTAGATATAACCATCCTATAGAAACCAGAATACGTGAAATCCTAACTTGAAAGTTTAGATGAGAAAAGAAAACAACGTTGCACTTCCTTACCAGAAAAAGGGAGGGTGGGTGGGGAAAGAAGGAAAAGAACAGAATTCCTACTCTCACGTTTCATTTTTCCTATATAGCTACAAAATAGTTTCTAGACTCAACTGCGACCAGTAAAAAGGGATCCTACAGGCAGACAGGCTCTGATACCATTTGTCGCACCCGGACTTCTAGGGGATACTCACAGTCCGTTAAGCAGTAGATAGAATGGCTTACGGGCATACCGGCACCCGAATCTCGATATGAGCAGGCCAACACGTAAACGTGTGACAACCATTCCCTACTATTCATCGTCTGCGCAAACCATCCCATAGAAATCCAGACACTTCCGTTGACGTACTTCAAAACATACACACATGGTACGTCAACGGCATTGGAACAAGTGATATCACAACAGATCTCTACGACACAAAAGATTGAAATAAGTTGCAAATAGCTCTCATTAGAGCAGAGATAGCAAATACAATCATCCAAAGGACACATGTCCCAACAATACATCGTTACATCACAGCGGAAGCATCCAAAATGTCTGAGTACAGACAAGATCCAAATAGGCCTAAGAGGCCGAAAACGAACAGACGGAGCCCATCCACGAAGTCTCGGATCCTGCCCGGGTCCGCTATCTACTCGTCAGCAGTCTCGTCATACTCCACGTAGTAGCCACCATGTAGATCCTCGGAAACGTAGTCTGCGGAAACCACAACCCCAAAGGGGTCACCACATAAACGTACTGGCAAGAAGGACTCACAGTTCACCAAAGTGTAACCCGTCAACACCAAGCACAGATGCTTTGGGTTCAACGGAAGAAAGGGGATGTAAAAGATGCTGCAACTGGCTGCTCTAACCAACTACAGAAACATACTACAACTTCCGGCTAACAGAAAGGAGATAAGATCGCGTATCGTAACCAACCTATCAACTAACTCCAAACAAACCCATCCTGGATCTCGCCCCTTATCCAAAGAAGCAATCCGAGGATAACTCACACAGTTGGATTAATGATGGTTCAGTTTATTGTGTCAATAAGCCTATTACTAGTCAAGTTGTTAATCATTGGGTGTAAGGTTGTTAATCATTAGGTTTAAGTTGTCCTGAGTACTTGTTAGCCAGTACTTTCACCAAGTAATCCATAACCGCGGAAAACACGGCTTCTCGAGAAGATTTATCCCTGCAGGGGTGCACCAATTTGGCCGTACACGTAAGAATATCCCGCCAGACGGGAATCAAACCCACCAAGCGAGGTACTCAACACAACCCAACTCTTCTTTGCATCAAGCCCAAAGAACCTTGGGCGCACGGCTAATCGAGCCCCGAAGAAAGGGGACCCTCATAGCACTCTAAGAACGTGTCCCCCTATATGCTGGGCTCGCAAAAACATGCATGCGGCAAATGGAAAACACGAACTAAATGAGGCGATTTGGACGAGATGCGAATCGAATCAAATTGAGGGGGGCGCCCATACTCGCTTCCCACATGCGGTTAGTGCGCTCATCATGGATCAGTAGACAAGACCCTTTTCCTAATTAGGGTCGACACTAGCAGGCCTCAAAACCACGCAGGGCCTCCTGCCGGTGCCTTATCATCAAATTATTATTTAACACTAACATTAGCATGATTGATTGATTAAACATCGAGCCCCCAGAGCATAATGAAATAGTAACAGAAAGTAACGGGTAACAGACTCGAGCAAAACAACCCTAAGCATGCTAGTAAGACACGGGCAACAAGCAATGGTTATAGGTATGGAGGTGAGGCAATATCAGGGTTAAAGGACACATGTGATGGGTTCGTAACAGAAGCAACTAATCATAGGGCTAGCAGAATAGACAACGGAAAGTATCGGTAACCAATGTTGAAAGGAACACAGTGGTTCATGTGAGTGAATACTTGCCTGCAAACCCAGTAGCCTGGTACTGAGCTAAGTCCTTAGAAGGGGTGTCGTAAGTATCGTCGGTCTCAACGTCGTCATTTATCCGGGAAGAAGCAAACAAACAACGCAGAGGCAAACAATCAATAACATGGCATAGTGCACAAACATGGGATGATGCATGACCATTTAATTGATGCATCAAAATAAACTAGTTGACAAGATAACAACATGATTAAATGGACCCACATGCAATTGGATTGCATATGAAAAGCCCATGAATTATGGTTGAATTAATTGTTCTACAACTAATCATCATGTGAAAGTTGATTAGCATGATGCATGGATGAGGAAAACAGCAAAATAACAACAATAGAACCAAAGGGAAATAAGGGTTACCAAGTTTGGAGATTCATTCATTAAGTTAGGAAATTTTGGTTCCTTAAAGGTGTCACACAAACATTTGTTGTTTTCACCAATTTTAATTGTTCAAAATAGATAACAAAGTTCATATTTGAAAAGAAAACAAGATTTTAGTTGGAATACATGTTTCACTTGTTGAAAAAGGATTTCAAATAAATTATTTATGAATTAAACAAGTTTAAGCATGAATTAAATGAATTTAATTCAAACATGAACTTATTTGAATTTTTATTTGTCAAAACATTAAACCAAATTCATATTTGAAAAGCTTATACTTTTGTGGTTTGAAAACATATTTTATATGTCCCAAAAGAATTTGTCTTGATCAAGTTATGAATTCAACAATATTAAATGATTTAAACAAGGTTTAAATTATTTAACCAATTTTAATTATTCAAAACGTGGAACAAATTTTATATTTGGAAAGAGGGTTTAATTTTGCATGGAAAACATATTTTATTTGTTGGAATTGGATTTAAAATGAGCTAGTTATTAATTTGGCAATTTTAAATGCATTAATTAAGAAACAGTTGTTTTCAGCAATTTAAATTATTCAAAACAGCAAAAAAAATTATATTTGGAAAGTACATGAAAAGTTGATTGGAAAACATATTTAGTTTGTGGAATTTGGAATTTTTATGCTCAAGTTATGATTTTTGCAAATTTAATTGAATTAAACAAGATTTCAAATATTGCACCAATTTAAAATATTCAAAACAGTAAACAAATTTTATATTTGGATAGAACATCCAATTTGGGACAGAAAACATATTTAAAAAGTTAAAATTAGAGTTAAGATGAATTAATTAGGCATTTTACAAGATTTGGTGCAAATCTGCCATTTTTAATGCACTAGGGACTTAGAAATAAATTGCAAGGATTTAGAAAGAATTATACAGGGACTTGGTTGTGATTTGGGGGAAGTTCTGTAACCAAACAAATAAATAAAAAAGGTTGGTTTTTATTTGAGGGAGTGGGGAATCGAACCCCCAATCTCCTGGGCGCGCAAGGGGCAGCTAGCCACTGCGGTGCGCTGTGCTTTGTTGACAGAAGGGGATCTCGGTGGGGTTAAGCTGTTGCTCGTGGCTTGTACTTAAGTGACAAACTGAATCGTGGTTCAGGCATTGGGCGCGGATCGATCGCTGCTGTGGTTGATCGTGGTGCCCTGCGGGTGTGCGGTGGCCTAGAGGAAGGAGGGAGGGAGGCAGGGGACCGGAGTGCTCACCTTGAGGACTCCCGAGTGGACAGCGACGAGGAGGCGATCGGGGCAGGTGGAGGCGAGCGGCAGGAACAGAGGGCGACGGTGGCGACTTGGTGAGGATGGCGGCGGAGAAGCGGTGCCTCCCGGCCCAAGCCGAGGGGGTGGAGAGGGAGCCCGCGGCGGGGGCTTTCCATTCCCGCCCTCGCCGCGGCCGGAGGGGCCCTAGACGGCCGGCGATCGTCGGAGGGATTTTCGGTGGCCTTCAGAGACAGAGAGTTTCAGAGAGGGGAGCAACAGAGAAGAAAGAGAGGGAGAAAAAGAGAGAGGACGGCGGGGGAGAGGGAGAAGGAGGAGAAAGGAAGGTTGGGGGGACCCTAGGGCAGGAGCTTAGGTTTATAGGGGAGGTGTAGGTGGTGATCACCGTTGCCTGATCTTTCTCTGCTACGTGGATACAGCAGATGTTCAGCCGTACGAGGAAGATGAAGTGGAGGGGGGTATGGGCCAAAAAGAGGGGAAGTGGGCTGGGGAAAAAGAAGGTTGGGTTGGGCCTCTCTCTCTCTCTCTGCTAGCTTTTAATGTTTTTGTTCTATTTATTATTATTTTTTTGCTGAATTGGAAAATGGAAGAAAGGAAGATGGTTTGTGGGGTAGAAAAATTAGGGGGAAAATTTTAGATTGCTTATTTAAATAATAACAACAGTTAGCAAGTTCTGTTTTTTCAAAATGATCAAAATAAAAAGGTGGTTTGGAATTTAATTCAAATTTGGAGGAATTTGATTATTGATTGAATTATTGAAAACAGGAATTCAAATGGCATGAACCTTTAGTTTGAAATAGATGGAAACAAAAGATTAGAATGTTTTTGGTAACTTTCATAATTTTCCAATTGGGTGATGTTTGAAATTTGATTCCAATTTAAATGATTTTGGAGATTAAGTGATTATTGCAAACCAATTTAAAATGGGGTGATCAAATAATTTTGATTGGAAGCATATGATTAATAATTGTGTTGCAATTTTTATAAGATCAACATGGTTGCTGTTTTGGACAATGTGATTTGAATTTGAATGTGAATTGATTCAAATGAGTTATTAAATAGAAATAACAAGTTAATGGTTCTATTTAAATAGCAACAACTAGTTGTTTTAATTGAAACTTTTATTTGGAAAATGTAACATCACAAGGATGAAAACAAAAGGTTTGAATTTTGGTTTGAAATTCAAATAGAAAACAAAGGAAAACAAATGAAAACAGTTGGAAAACAAAGCAAAACAGAGGAAAACAAATGGAAAACAAACAAAACAATTGCAATGAACATGATGCCATGATGCAAAACATAAAATAACAGAGAGCAAACATTCTAAAGGCTTATTTTTCATACTTGGGATGTTACAAAACGCCCCCCCTTGAAGGAATCGCGCCCCGAGATTCCTACTGAGAAAAGAAAAGGTCCGGATAATTCTTGCGAAGATCCTCTTGAGCTGTGACACGTGAAACACATCGTGCACCTTGGATAGTTTTTCTGGAATTTCAAGACGATAGGCATTCCTGGCAACTCTTCTGGAAGGATGTCAGGGATTTTGGAAACCACCGGAACATTTTCAAGTAAAGGGAGAGGTTTTGTATTGAGGGTGTATAGCTGGATAGAACTTGATTCATTTGGAGAATAGACTATCTGTCAGAAGGGTGGAACAGGGTTATTGATTAGACGCCGGTAGCAGAACTGAAATGGAAAGCAACAACAAGTTTTCAACGGACGAAAAGGATGTTGAGAAGAACAGGATAACGAAGCAACACCGGGAAAACACGAGAATAAAGCACTCCTGAGGTACTACGGAAAACCCATCCGGGCTTCTAAAGGATCAATATGTACTGCTTAAGGAATAGAGGATCTGCTTCCGGGGCTTACACGCCTCCGTTCTCAATCATGAGTAGGCAACATGATAAATCATGTCACAACCACCTCCATTCCTATGGTCTAGTAGATATAACCATCCTATAGAAACCAGAATACGTGAAATCCTAACTTGAAAGTTTAGATGAGAAAAGAAAACAACGTTGCACTTCCTTACCAGAAAAAGGGAGGGTGGGTGGGGAAAGAAGGAAAAGAACAGAATTCCTACTCTCACGTTTCATTTTTCCTATATAGCTACAAAATAGTTTCTAGACTCAACTGCGACCAGTAAAAAGGGATCCTACAGGCAGACAGGCTCTGATACCATTTGTCGCACCCGGACTTCTAGGGGATACTCACAGTCCGTTAAGCAGTAGATAGAATGGCTTACGGGGCATACCGGCACCCGCATCTCAATATGAGCAGGCCAACACGTAAACGTGTGACAACCATTTCCTACTATTCATCGTCTGCGCAAACCATCCCATAGAAATCCAGACACTTCCGTTGACGTACTTCAAAACATACACATATGGTACGTCAACGGCATTGGAACAAGTGATATCACAACAGATCTCTACGACACAAAAGATTGAAATAAGTTGCAAATAGCTCTCATTAGAGCAGAGATAGCAAATACAATCATCCAAAGGACACATGTCCCAACAATACATCGTTACATCACAGCGGAAGCATCCAAAATGTCTGAGTACAGACAAGATCCAAATAGGCCTAAGAGGCCGGAAACGAACAGACGGAGCCCATCCACGAAGTCTCGGATCCTGCCCGGGTCCGCTATCTACTCGTCAGCAGTCTCGTCATACTCCACGTAGTAGCCACCATGTAGATCCTCGGAAACGTAGTCTGCGGAAACCACAACCCCAAAGGGGTCAGTACATAAACGTACTGGCAAGCAAGACTCACAGTTCACCAAAGTGTAACCCGTCAACACCAAGCACAGATGCTTTGGGTTCAACGGAAGAAAGGGGATGTAAAAGATGCTGCAACTGGCTGCTCTAACCAACTACAGAAACATACTACAACTTCCGGCTAATAGAAAGGAGATAAGATCGCGTATCGTAACCAACCTATCAACTAACTCCAAACAAACCCATCCTGGATCTCGCCCCTTATCCAAAGAAGCAATCTGAGGATAACTCACACAGTTGGATTAATGATGGTTCAGTTTATTGTGTCAATAAGCCTATTACTAGTCAAGTTGTTAATCATTGGGTGTAAGGTTGTTAATCATTAGGTTTAAGTTGTCCTGAGTACTTGTTAGCCAGTACTTTCACCAAGTAATCCATAACCGCGGAAAACACGGCTTCTCGAGAAGATTTATCCCTGCACGGGTGCACCAATTTGGACGTACACGTAAGAATATCCCGCCAGACGGGAATCAAACCCACCAAGCGAGGTACTCAACACAACCCAACTCTTCTTCGCATCAAGCCCAAAGAACCTTGGGCGCACGGCTAATCGAGCCCCGAAGAAAGGGGACCCTCATAGCACTCTAAGAACGTGTCCCCCTATATGCTGGGCTCGCAAAAACATGCATGCGGCAAATGGAAAACACGAACTAAATGAGGCGATTTGGACGAGATGCGAATCGAATCAAATTGAGGGGGGCGCCCATACTCGCTTCCGACATGCGGTTAGTGCGCTCATCATGGATCAGTAGACAAGACCCTTTTCCTAATTAGGGTCGACACTAGCAGGCCTCAAAACCACGCAGGGCCTCCTGCCGGTGCCTTATCATCAAATTATTATTTAACACTAACATTAGCATGATTGATTGATTAAACATCGAGCCCCCAGAGCATAATGAAATAGTAACAGAAAGTAACGGGTAACAGACTCGAGCAAAACAACCCTAAGCATGCTAGTAAGACACGGGCAACAAGCAATGGTTATAGGTATGGAGGTGAGGCAATATCAGGGTTAAAGGACACATGTGATGGGTTCGTAACAGAAGCAACTAATCATAGGGCTAGCAGAATAGACAACGGAAAGTATCGGTAACCAATGTTGAAAGGAACACAGTGGTTCATGTGAGTGAATACTTGCCTGCAAACCCAGTAGCCTGGTACTGAGCTAAGTCCTTAGAAGGGGTGTCGTAAGTATCGTCGGTCTCAACGTCGTCATTTATCCGGGAAGAAGCAAACAAAAAACGCAGAGGCAAACAATCAATAACATGGCATAGTGCACAAACATGGGATGATGCATGACCATTTAATTGATGCATCAAAATAAACTAGTTGACAAGATAACAACATGATTAAATGGACCCACATGCAATTGGATTGCATATGAAAAGCCCATGAATTATGGTTGAATTAATTGTTCTACAACTAATCATCATGTGAAAGTTGATTAGCATGATGCATGGATGAGGAAAACAGCAAAATAACAACAATAGAACCAAAGGGAAATAAGGGTTACCAAGTTTGGAGATTCATTCATTAAGTTAGGAAATTTTGGTTCCTTAAAGGTGTCACACAAACATTTGTTGTTTTCACCAATTTTAATTGTTCAAAATAGATAACAAAGTTCATATTTGAAAAGAAAACAAGATTTTAGTTGGAATACATGTTTCACTTGTTGAAAAAGGATTTCAAATAAATTATTTATGAATTAAACAAGTTTAAGCATGAATTAAATGAATTTAATTCAAACATGAACTTATTTGAATTTTTATTTGTCAAAACATTAAACCAAATTCATATTTGAAAAGCTTATACTTTTGTGGTTTGAAAACATATTTTATATGTCCCAAAATAATTTGTCTTGATCAAGTTATGAATTCAACAATATTAAATGATTTAAACAAGGTTTAAATTATTTAACCAATTTTAATTATTCAAAACGTGGAACACATTTTATATTTGGAAAGAGGGTTTAATTTTGCATGGAAAACATATTTTATTTGTTGGAATTGGATTTAAAATGAGCTAGTTATTAATTTGGCAATTTTAAATGCATTAATTAAGAAACAGTTGTTTTCAGCAATTTAAATTATTCAAAACAGCAAAAAAAAATTATATTTGGAAAGTACATGAAAAGTTGATTGGAAAACATATTTAGTTTGTGGAATTTGGAATTTTTATGCTCAAGTTATGATTTTTGCAAATTTAATTGAATTAAACAAGATTTCAAATATTGCACCAATTTAAAATATTCAAAACAGTAAACAAATTTTATATTTGGATAGAACATCCAATTTGGGACAGAAAACATATTTAAAAAGTTAAAATTGGAGTTAAGATGAATTAATTAGGCATTTTACAAGATTTGGTGCAAATCTGCCATTTTTAATGCACTAGGGACTTAGAAATAAATTGCAAGGATTTAGAAAGAATTATACAGGGACTTGGTTGTGATTTGGGGGAAGTTCTGTAACCAAACAAATAAATAAAAAAAGGTTGGTTTTTATTTGAGGGAGTGGGGAATCGAACCCCCAATCTCCTGGGCGCGCAAGGGGCAGCTAGCCACTGCGGTGCGCTGTGCTTTGTTGACAGAAGGGGATCTCGGTGGGGTTAAGCTGTTGCTCGTGGCTTGTACTTAAGTGACGAACTGAATCGTGGTTCAGGCATTGGGCGCGGATCGATCGCTGCTGTGGTTGATCGTGGTGCCCTGCGGGTGTGCGGTGGCCTAGAGGAAGGAGGGAGGGAGGCAGGGGACCGGAGTGCTCACCTTGAGGACTCCCGAGTGGACAGCGACGAGGAGGCGATCGGGGCAGGTGGAGGCGAGCGGCAGGAACAGAGGGCGACGGTGGCGACTTGGTGAGGATGGCGGCGGAGAAGCGGTGCCTCCCGGCCCAAGCCGAGGGGGTGGAGAGGGAGCCCGCGGCGGGGGCTTTCCATTCCCGCCCTCGCCGCGGCCGGAGGGGCCCTAGACGGCCGGCGATCGTCGGAGGGATTTTCGGTGGCCTTCAGAGACAGAGAGTTTCAGAGAGGGGAGCAACAGAGAAGAAAGAGAGGGAGAAAAAGAGAGAGGACGGCGGGGGAGAGGGAGAAGGAGGAGAAAGGAAGGTTGGGGGGACCCTAGGGCAGGAGCTTTGGTTTATAGGGGAGGTGTAGGTGGTGATCACCGTTGCCTGATCTTTCTCTGCTACGTGGATACAGCAGATGTTCAGCCGTACGAGGAAGATGAAGTGGAGGGGGGTATGGGCCAAAAAGAGGGGAAGTGGGCTGGGGAAAAAGAAGGTTGGGTTGGGCCTCTCTCTCTCTCCCTGCTAGCTTTTAATGTTTTTGTTCTATTTATTATTATTTTTTTGCTGAATTGGAAAATGGAAGAAAGGAAGATGGTTTGTGGGGTAGAAAAATTAGGGGGAAAATTTTAGATTGCTTATTTAAATAATAACAACAGTTAGCAAGTTTTGTTTTTTCAAAATGATCAAAATAAAAAGGTGGTTTGGAATTTAATTCAAATTTGGAGGAATTTGATTATTGATTGAATTATTGAAAACAGGAATTCAAATGGCATGAACCTTTAGTTTGAAATAGATGGAAACAAAAGATTAGAATGTTTTTGGTAACTTTCATAATTTTCCAATTGGGTGATGTTTGAAATTTGATTCCAATTTAAATGATTTTGGAGATTAAGTGATTATTGCAAACCAATTTAAAATGGGGTGATCAAATAATTTTGATTGGAAGCATATGATTAATAATTGTGTTGCAATTTTTATAAGATCAACATGGTTGCTGTTTTGGACAATGTGATTTGAATTTGAATGTGAATTGATTCAAATGAGTTATTAAATAGAAATAACAAGTTAATGGTTCTATTTAAATAGCAACAACTAGTTGTTTTAATTGAAACTTTTATTTGGAAAATGTAACATCACAAGGATGAAAACAAAAGGTTTGAATTTTGGTTTGAAATTCAAATAGAAAACAAAGGAAAACAAATGAAAACAGTTGGAAAACAAAGCAAAACAGAGGAAAACAAATGGAAAACAAACAAAACAATTGCAATGAACATGATGCCATGATGCAAAACATAAAATAACAGAGAGCAAACATTCTAAAGGCTTATTTTTCATACTTGGGATGTTACAAAACGCCCCCCTTGAAGGAATCGCGCCCCGAGATTCCTACTGAGAAAAGAAAAGGTCCGGATAATTCTTGCGAAGATCCTCTTGAGCTGTGACACGTGAAACACATCGTGCACCTTGGATAGTTTTTCTGCAATTTCAAGACGATAGGCATTCCTGGCAACTCTTCTGGAAGGATGTCAGGGATTTTGGAAACCACCGGAACATTTTCAAGTAAAGGGAGAGGTTTTGTATTGAGGGTGTATAGCTGGATAGAACTTGATTCATTTGGAGAATAGACTATCTGTCAGAAGGGTGGAACAGGGTTATTGATTAGACGCCGGTAGCAGAACTGAAATGGAAAGCAACAACAAGTTTTCAACGGACGAAAAGGATGTTGAGAAGAACAGGATAACGAAGCAACACCGGGAAAACACGAGAATAAAGCACTCCTGAGGTACTACGGAAAACCCATCCGGGCTTCTAAAGGATCAATATGTACTGCTTAAGGAATAGAGGATCTGCTTCCGGGGCTAACACGCCTCCGTTCTCAATCATGAGTAGGCAACATGATAAATCATGTCACAACCACCTCCATTCCTATGGTCTAGTAGATATAACCATCCTATAGAAACCAGAATACGTGAAATCCTAACTTGAAAGTTTAGATGAGAAAAGAAAACAACGTTGCACTTCCTTACCAGAAAAAGGGAGGGTGGGTGGGGAAAGAAGGAAAAGAACAGAATTCCTACTCTCACGTTTCATTTTTCCTATATAGCTACAAAATAGTTTCTAGACTCAACTGCGACCAGTAAAAAGGGATCCTACAGGCAGACAGGCTCTGATACCATTTGTCGCACCCGGACTTCTAGGGGATACTCACAGTCCGTTAAGCAGTAGATAGAATGGCTTACGGGGCATACCGGCACCCGCATCTCAATATGAGCAGGCCAACACGTAAACGTGTGACAACCATTCCCTACTATTCATCATCTGCGCAAACCATCCCATAGAAATCCAGACACTTCCATTGACGTACTTCAAAACATACACACATGGTACGTCAACGGCATTGGAACAAGTGATATCACAACAGATCTCTACGACACAAAAGATTGAAATAAGTTGCAAATAGCTCTTATTAGAGCAGAGATAGCAAATACAATCATCCAAAGGACACATGTCCCAACAATACATCGTTACATCACAGCGGAAGCATCCAAAATGTCTGAGTACAGACAAGATCCAAATAGGCCTAAGAGGCCGGAAACGAACAGACAGAGCCCATCCACGAAGTCTCGGATCCTTCCCGGGTCCGCTATCTACTTGTCAGCAGTCTCGTCATACTCCACGTAGTAGCCACCATGTAGATCCTCGGAAACGTAGTCTGCGGAAACCACAACCCCAAAGGGGTCAGTACATAAACGTACTGGCAAGCAAGACTCACAGTTCACCAAAGTGTAACCCGTCAACACCAAGCACAGATGCTTTGGGTTCAACGGAAGAAAGGGGATGTAAAAGATGCTGCAACTGGCTGCTCTAACCAACTACAGAAACATACTACAACTTCCGGCTAACAGAAAGGAGATAAGATCGCGTATCGTAACCAACCTATCAACTAACTCCAAACAAACCCATCCTGGATCTCGCCCCTTATCCAAAGAAGCAATCCGAGGATAACTCACACAGTTGGATTAATGATGGTTCAGTTTATTGTGTCAATAAGCCTATTACTAGTCAAGTTGTTAATCATTGGGTGTAAGGTTGTTAATCATTAGGTTTAAGTTGTCCTGAGTACTTGTTAGCCAGTACTTTCACCAAGTAATCCATAACCGCGGAAAACACGGCTTCTCGAGAAGATTTATCCCTGCAGGGGTGCACCAATTTGGCCGTACACGTAAGAATATCCCGCCAGACGGGAATCAAACCCACCAAGCGAGGTACTCAACACAACCCAACTCTTCTTCGCATCAAGCCCAAAGAACCTTGGGCGCACGGCTAATCGAGCCCCGAAGAAAGGGGACCCTCATAGCACTCTAAGAACGTGTCCCCCTATATGCCGACTACAAAAGTTCCACCCTGGCCTGGGCTCGCAAAAACATGCATGCGGCAAATGGAAAACACGAACTAAATGAGGCGATTTGGACGAGATGCGAATCGAATCAAATTGAGGGGGGCGCCCATACTCGCTTCCCACATGCGGTTAGTGCGCTCATCATGGATCAGTAGACAAGACCCTTTTCCTAATTAGGGTTGACACTAGCAGACCTCAAAACCACGCAGGGCCTCCTGCAAGTGCCTTATCATCAAATTATTATTTAACACTAACATTAGCATGATTGATTGATTAAACATCGAGCCCCCAGAGCATAATGAAATAGTAACAGAAAGTAACGGGTAACAGACTCGAGCAAAACAACCCTAAGCATGCTAGTAAGACACGGGCAACAAGCAATGGTTATAGGTATGGAGGTGAGGCAATATCAGGGTTAAAGGACACATGTGATGGGTTCGTAACAGAAGCAACTAATCATAGGGCTAGCAGAATAGACAACGGAAAGTATCGGTAACCAATGTTGAAAGGAACACAGTGGTTCATGTGAGTGAATACTTGCCTGCAAACCCAGTAGCCTGGTACTGAGCTAAGTCCTTAGAAGGGGTGTCGTAAGTATCGTCGGTCTCAACGTCGTCGTTTATCCGGGAAGAAGCAAACAAACAACGCAGAGGCAAACAATCAATAACATGGCATAGTGCACAAACATGGGATGATGCATGACCATTTAATTGATGCATCAAAATAAACTAGTTGACAAGATAACAACATGATTAAATGGACCCACATGCAATTGGATTGCATATGAAAAGCCCATGAATTATGGTTGAATTAATTGTTCTACAACTAATCATCATGTGAAGGTTTATTAGCATTATGCATGGATGAGGAAAACAGCAAAATAACAACAATAGAACCAAAGGGAAATAAGGGTTACCAAGTTTGGAGATTCATTCATTAAGTTAGGAAATTTTGGTTCCTTAAAGGTGTCACACAAACATTTGTTGTTTTCACCAATTTTAATTGTTCAAAATAGATAACAAAGTTCATATTTGAAAAGAAAACAAGATTTTAGTTGGAATACATGTTTCACTTGTTGAAAAAGGATTTCAAATTCAGTAAATTATTTATGAATTAAACAAGTTTAAGCATGAATTAAATGAATTTAATTCAAACATGAACTTATTTGAATTTTTATTTGTCAAAACATTAAACCAAATTCATATTTGAAAAGCTTATACTTTTGTGGTTTGAAAACATATTTTATATGTCCCAAAAGAATTTGTCTTGATCAAGTTATGAATTTAACAATATTAAATGATTTAAACAAGGTTTAAATTATTTAACCAATTTTAATTATTCAAAACATGGAACAAATTTTATATTTGGAAAGAGGGTTTAATTTTGCATGGAAAACATATTTTATTTGTTGGAATTGGATTTAAAATGAGCTAGTTATTAATTTGGCAATTTTAAATGCATTAATTAAGAAACAGTTGTTTTCAGCAATTTAAATTATTCAAAACAGCAAACAAAATTTATATTTGGAAAGTACATGAAAAGTTGATTGGAAAACATATTTAGTTTGTGGAATTTGGAATTTTTATGCTCAAGTTATGATTTTTGCAAATTTAATTGAATTAAACAAGATTTCAAATATTGCACCAATTTAAAATATTCAAAACAGTAAACAAATTTTATATTTGGATAGAACATCCAATTTGGGACAGAAAACATATTTATAAAGTTAAAATTGGAGTTAAGATGAATTAATTAGGCATTTTACAAGATTTGGTGCAAATCTGCCATTTTTAATGCACTAGGGACTTAGAAATAAATTGCAAGGATTTAGAAAGAATTATACAGGGACTTGGTTGTGATTTGGGGGAAGTTCTGTAACCAAACAAATAAATAAAAAAAGGTTGGTTTTTATTTGAGGGAGTGGGGAATCGAACCCCCAATCTCCTGGGCGCGCAAGGGGCAGCTAGCCACTGCGGTGCGCTGTGCTTTGTTGACAGAAGGGGATTTCGGTGGGGTTAAGCTGTTGCTCATGGCTTGTACTTAAGTGACGAACTGAATCGTGGTTCAGGCATTGGGCGCGGATCGATCGCTGCTGTGGTTGATCGTGGTGCCCTGCGGGTGTGCGGTGGCCTAGAGGAAGGAGGGAGGGAGGCAGGGGACCGGAGTGCTCACCTTGAGGACTCCCGAGTGGACAGCGACGAGGAGGCGATCGGGGCAGGTGGAGGCGAGCGGCAGGAACAGAGGGCGACGGTGGCGACTTGGTGAGGATGGCGGCGGAGAAGCGGTGCCTCCCGGCCCAAGCCGAGGGGGTGGAGAGGGAGCCCGCGGCGGGGGCTTTCCATTCCCGCCCTCGCCGCGGCCGGAGGGGCCCTAGACGGCCGGCGATCGTCGGAGGGATTTTCGGTGGCCTTCAGAGACAGAGAGTTTCAGAGAGGGGAGCAACAGAGAAGAAAGAGAGGGATAAAAAGAGAGAGGACGGCGGGGGAGAGGGAGAAGGAGGAGAAAGGAAGGTTGGGGGGACCCTAGGGCAGGAGCTTAGGTTTATAGGGGAGGTGTAGGTGGTGATCACCGTTGCCTGATCTTTCTCTGCTACGTGGATACAGCAGATGTTCAGCCGTACGAGGAAGATGAAGTGGAGGGGGGTATGGGCCAAAAAGAGGGGAAGTGGGCTGGGGAAAAAGAAGGTTGGGTTGGGCCTCTCTCTCTCTCCCTGCTAGCTTTTAATGTTTTTGTTCTATTTATTATTATTTTTTTGCTGAATTGGAAAATGGAAGAAAGGAAGATGGTTTGTGGGGTAGAAAAATTAGGGGGAAAATTTTAGATTGCTTATTTAAATAATAACAACAGTTAGCAAGTTCTGTTTTTTCAAAATGATCAAAATAAAAAGGTGGTTTGGAATTTAATTCAAATTTGGAGGAATTTGATTATTGATTGAATTATTGAAAACAGGAATTCAAATGGCATGAACCTTTAGTTTGAAATAGATGGAAACAAAAGATTAGAATGTTTTTGGTAACTTTCATAATTTTCCAATTGGGTGATGTTTGAAATTTGATTCCAATTTAAATGATTTTGGAGATTAAGTGATTATTGCAAACCAATTTAAAATGGGGTGATCAAATAATTTTGATTGGAAGCATATGATTAATAATTGTGTTGCAATTTTTATAAGATCAACATGGTTGTTGTTTTGGACAATGTGATTTGAATTTGAATGTGAATTGATTCAAATGAGTTATTAAATAGAAATAACAAGTTAATGGTTCTATTTAAATAGCAACAACTAGTTGTTTTAATTGAAACTTTTATTTGGAAAATGTAACATCACAAGGATGAAAACAAAATGTTTGAATTTTGGTTTGAAATTCAAATAGAAAACAAAGGAAAACAAATGAAAACAGTTGGAAAACAAAGCAAAACAGAGGAAAACAAATGGAAAACAAACAAAACAATTGCAATGAACATGATGCCATGATGCAAAACATAAAATAACAGAGAGCAAACATTCTAAAGGCTTATTTTTCATACTTGGGATGTTACACTTTCCAAGAACTCAAGAGCTACACACACGATCTTTGGCAAACTTAGCATTCGTTAGTCCTAGAACATGATTGCCACTTTGAAGGTCGTGCAACATCCTCATATTTGTGCGGGCTAACCGGCGATGCCATAGCCAACCCACATCAACTTTAGCCTTTAGTCATGTCGCGACACACGTGTCTCTTTTAGAGAAGACCACTACATACATGTCGTTCTCGACATGCCTAACAAAGGCTAATTTAAGAGTCGTCTCCCAAGTGACAATCACATTCTCCTTATTAAAGAACAAGGCAAAACCACTTTTAGCAAGTTGAAGAACCGAGATGAGATTATAGCCAAGGGACTCGACAAGGCTAATTTAAGAGTCGTCTCCCAAGTGACCTTGCCTCGTCCCAATACCTTTCGTTCGGAGTTATCACCAATAGTAACGCAATTGAGATGAGGTAATGGAGGATGAAGATCACTCATTGCGTCATTGCTTCCGGTCATATGTTGGGATGCACCACTATCCACCGTCCATTTGCTCGAACCGGAAGCACTTCCCTACACTAGATTAGTGTCTTGATTTAGGTACCCATCGTTGAATAGGTCCTCTTTTGTTAGCAACAAGGGTCTTTGGAACCCAAATATTCCAATGATAATCATCACCATAAGAAGTACCAACATATTTAGCATACACATGACCATCTCTAGATTTCATAAGAACATAAGATGGGTTGTATTTTCCGGCAAAGTCATTATGAGTGGTGCCCCCCCTAGAGGTGTCACCACCCACAATGGTGTTGGTCTCCTTTTATTTGGTCACCTCTCCCTCTTTCACAAATCTTACTTCTTTTGAGGAAGAGGTTACTTTCTTCTTGTACTTCTTCTTTGACTTGGCTACATAGCCAAGTCCCTCCTTTCCATTCTTGACTTGTTGAGGATCCACCTCATTGAGATTCTTCTCATTTCCTACAAGATTAGTTGCACTACAAGAAATTCTAGGCAATTTATTCATGCAAGTAGATGATGATGATGTAACTTGCTTGTTTGATTGTTGATCTAGGAGATTGTCACGAGACTTGGTTAGCTTGTCATGAATTTCTTTAAGAGACATGAACTCCTTCTTTAGTTTTTCATGACTAGTAACTAGTTCCTCGTGAGCAATTCCTAGCTTCAACTCTTCATGTTACAGTGTTTTAATGATAGCAAGAGATTGTTCATTATCCTTTCTAAGCTTAGAGAAACTCATGGCAAAGTTTACTTGAAGACTAGATAATTTCTCCTCAAGAGAAGCACGAATGGAACGCTCATTCTCAAGATCCTTTTCAAGCTCTTTGTCATTGTAAGTGTGACCTCCATGGCTTTCTAAGGTCATTATAATTTCCTCCTTTTCATCTACAAGAGAGTTAGCCTCATCAAGTTGCCGCAAGAGGGCATTAACTTTCTCCTTAGTCTCACCTTTGAGGCTAGCTAGCCAAATGCCTAACTCTTTTGCCTCACCATCCTCCTCACAAACATTTTCAACACAATCCAATAATGAAGGAGGGTTAGTGGTAATGGTCTTGGAGTTAGGAGAGCATCCCGAGGTGGCTTTTGCCATAAGACATGTAGGTCGGGTAGCCACAATTTCATTGGGGGATTCAAATAGAGAGATTGATGGAGATGATGCGGTAGCTATGGCGACGTCAGAAACTCCTACCACTTCATCTTCTCCTTCATCTCTGGAGACATAGGTTTCAAGAACCGCCCCTTCTTGGACATAAAGAGCTTCTAGCGAAGTTCTTGTTTTGTGGAGCCTTGGCCTTGTTTTTGCGAACAAGCTTGCCCTAATTTTCTTCTCTTAGGTCAAAACGGCACTCCTTCACGAAATGGTTTGCACTAGCACAGTTGTAGCATGTCCTTGGTCGCTCCCCCTTCTTCTTGTAGTTCTTGTTTCGTGGAGGTCTTGGAGAGCCGGCCTTGTGAGCTTCCCATCTCTTCCAATATCCATGCATAGCGAGAGCGATGCACTTGTGAGCTCTGGTGTAGGTGTCCTCATAGTCTTCGTCATCATCATCCTCTTCTTCACTTTCAACAACTCGAGCCATTTCCTTTGACTTCAAAGCAAGGTTGGGTGACTTTCCCATTCCTCTAGAGCGAGCTAGAGCATCATCCGCACTCTTGTGTGATAGAGAGATGGCGATGAACTCACTAAGCACACCAATGGAGTTGAGAGTATTGTAGTCCGCTCTTGTCCGGATGCTAGTGGAGAGATTCTTCTCAAAGGGTGTAATGGCTTTGACCAATTTCCTCTTTATCCACTCATCGGAGATCTCTTCCTTTCCAAAGTCTCTCAATTGATTGGCGAGAGTGACAACTCTTCTATATAGCTCTTCGGGAGTCTCATCCTCTTGCATAACGAAGTTCTCGGAGTTGTCAATGGCCACATCATACTTGGAAGATTGGATGCTAGCATTTCCTTGAAACAAGGTGTCAAGCTTGTCCCAAGCTTCCTTGGCGGTCTTGCAACCACGAATGTGAGTGAGATGCTCCATTGGGAGAGCCTTCTGGATGATAACGAGTGCAATCTTGTTGAGTTGAGATTCCACATCCTCCCTTGGAGTCAAGTTGCTTGGGTCATGTGGATGAAACCCATGAATCACACTCCTCCACAATGCGGTGCACGATCTGGAACTATGTGACTCCATTTCAAACTTCCAAGAAGAGAATTCATTAGTTTTAAGCATGGGAGGAAGTCCAACATTAAGAATGTGTGGCATGGAAACAATTGGGTGGATGGTACCATAATTTTGAGGAGGTGGAACTTGTGAGTTGGCCCCTGAACCATTAGCCGTTTGAGACTTGGAGCCACCAGAACTCTCCTTTGCCTTGGCTTTAGCCTTTTGTGCGGCTTTAGCCTTAGCTTTGGCAATGTTCTCTTCGATTTCGGAATCGTCCAGAACCGTTTCCTCTTATAAACTATCCTCATCGGAGGCGTGGGAAGAGTTCGAGGGCCCCTTAGGTTTACCCATCATGGTCTCCATCATCTTCTTGATGGAGGAAACCTCCGAGCTTACAGTAGAGCTAACCTTGGACAATTGGGTTTGGATAGTACAAACCATTGTCTCTAGGCTAGCTATAGTGTCGGCCATTTTGGAGAGCTCCTCCTTAGAAGATTCGGGATCATCTCCGTTGACCATGATACTCTTAGGCGGTTAAGCCCAATAAAAGAGCCGAGGCTCTGATACCAATTGAAAGTACACAAAGGTCAACTAGAGGGGGGGGTGAATAGGTGACCTACACATTTTAATCCTTTTTCAATTTTAATTGGGCTTTAGGAAGTAAATAACTTGGTTATCTAGATGTGCAACTAGGTAGACACCCTAAGTGACAAATAACGAGTATGCAACGGAAATAAAAGCAACGCACAAGATAACTACAAGTGAAAACACGGAGAAAAGGATATGTTTCCCGTAGTTCCTTCTTAAAAGAAGTATGTCTACATTGGAGAGGTGGGGAGCCACCTAGGCGCTCCTCAATAGCACGGATGTGCACACCTTGTTTGTCTTGAGCTTCTCCGGTGAGGGAGATTCTCGTTTCCACTATGAGGTCGACTTGAAGGCGTTGACCAAACCTTTACAAGTGGTTGAGGCTACTCCATAAGTGAGATGGAGGCTCTCAACAATCTGAAGCTTCTTGCTACAAGGTGGAAACTACAAGCACTAGGGTTTCTCTAGGATGACAAAGAAACCAATAGATTACAAGATCCCAAGAGGTATGGTGTGGGAATACAATTTTTGGCTTGGTAGAAAGGTAGATCTAGGCCTCCCCCATGAGATACTTGAAGGGCATAGAGTTTGGTTGGAGGAGGAAGGAGATCGGGGCATTTTGAGCTCTTGAACAATGGAGGAGAGAGAGGAATGGACAAATTGGCTGTCTAGAGGAAGAAGACAGCTATTTATAGGTTCCTCCAATTTATGACCGTTGCAGTACGCCAGGGCCGGAATATTCCGAGGTTAGCACTAGAAATTTCTGGTGCAGCTAGGCCGGATATTTGAAATATCCGGGGGGCGGAATTTTGAATATTCCGGGGCCGGAATTTTCCGGCTAATATTCCGCCCCCATCTCTGCGCGCGGGCAACAGCATCACGCTGGAATTCTGCTAAGGATCGGGGCCAGATATTTGAAATATCCGGGGGGGGGGGGGGGGCGGGGGCGGGGCGGATTTTTGAATAATCCGGGGCCATAAATTTCTTACCAATAGTCCGCCCCCATCTCTGCGCGCGGGCACCTGTGAGATCTCCAAAATCTGCTAATGACCTGAGGGCCGGAAATTTGCTCCGGAATATTACGGGCAAATATCCGCCCCACCTTCTGTGCGCGGGCAGATGGAGAATGACACTTAGTCGTTTGAAGAGGCCAGAGGGGCCGGAATATTCCGGTGCAAGGACCGGATATTCCGCCCAATATACACCGGAATTTCCGGGGTCACCACCTGAAATATCCGGATGCAATATAAACCATTTTCAGAAATCCTCTGTGAACTTTTCGAGAGTATTAACGATAGTCATCTGAGATGCCAGCTGTAGACACTTAAACAACATTGTTAGAGAAAGGACAACCGCGTTGTTATCATCACCAAAATCATTAGAGGGATCATGAGCTTTCAGCCGCGACCCCTCAGCTTCAGCTGATGGCGGTCGCACTAGACGAGACACATCCCCTCCTGGCCGACCTCCTGCAGCAGCAACACAGCGACATCTTCGATGAGCCACATGGACTTCCACTGGCGCGACCCTGTGACCACCGCATTCACCTACTGCCGGATACGGCGCCTGTCGCCGTGCTCCCGTACCTCTACCCCCCAGCTGCAGAAGGACGAGCTTCGAGTGCATCGTCTTCACCTCAAGCGCTCAAAGTGCTCGTTCGGCACGACCTCCGTCGCGTACATGGGGCACGTCATCTTGGAGGAAGGTGTCGCAATGGATGCGGACAAGATCGCCACCGTCGTTGCATGGACGATCCCGCAGTCGCCGCGGGATCTACGCGGTTTCTTGGGCCTCGCGGGATACTATCGGAAGGACATCCGGGACTTTGGCCTCATCGCCGCGCCACTGACGTGTCTCCTTCGATGCGACGCCTTCGCCTGGGACGAGGAGGCGACTACGACCTTTGAGGCTCTCCAGCGGGCACTCACGACGGGCCCCGTACTTCACATGCCAGACTATGACATGCTGTTTGTGGTGGACTGCGATGCCTCTTGCATCGGCTTCGGCGCCGTCCTCCACCAGGGAGAAGGTCCGCTGGCCTTTTTCAGCCGTCCCTTCGCCGCTCGCCATCACAAACTCGCGGCGTACGAGCGCGAGCTTATCGGGTTGGTCCAGGCCATGCGTCATTGGCGGCCCTATCTTTAGGGGCGGTCGTTCCGTGTTCGCACGGATCACTACAGCCTCAAGTTCTTGCTGGACTAGCGCCTCTCCATGGTGCCACAACACCAGTGGACCAGCAAGCTCTTCGGCTTCGACTTCACCGTCGAGTACCGCCCGGGCCGTCTCAACACGGTCGCCGACGCCTTGTCCCGCCGCGACACGGAGGATGTCGGGGATGACGCCGCTACTGCAGGCGCTGTCATGTGCATCCGCTCTGGGCCATCATTCGCCTTCATCGACGCCATCCGCCGGGCAACCTCTACAGCCACGGACGCACAGGGTCTGCGCCAGCGCCTTGACACTGGCGAGCTGGCGGCGCCCTGGTTCCTGGACGATGGGATGCTGCTCCATGGGCGCCGCCTCTTCGTGCCCGACCACAACGACCTTCGCCACCAGGCCTTGTCCCTGGCGCATTCTGTAGGACACGAGGGCGTGCAGAAGACCCTCCATCGTCTTCGTGCTGATTTCTACATTCCAGGTGATAGCACGCTGGTCCGCGACTAGGTGCGGTCGTGCGTGACATGCCAACGGAACAAGAAGGAGACACTACGGCCCGCGGGTCTGCTACAGCCGTTGGACGTGCCCTCACAGGTGTGGGCTGATATCTCCATGGACTTCATTGAGGGCCTCCCCAAGGTGGGCGGCAAGTCAGTCATCCTCACGGTGGTCGACCGCTTCTCCAAGTATGCACAATTCATCGCCCTCGGTCATCCATATACAGCCGCATCCGTGGTGCGGGCCTTCTTCGACGGCATCGTCCGCCTCCACGGGTTTCCGTCTTCCATCGTCAGCGATCGTGATCCCGTGTTCACTGGTCACGTCTGGCGGGATCTCTTTCTGCTGGCGGGCGTGAAGCTCCGCATGAGCACGGCATTCCATCCCCAGACGGATGGCTAGTCTGAGGTGGTCAACAAGGTGGCTGCCATGTATTTACGCCGTGTTACAGGCGATCGTCCGCAAGCTTGGGTGGATTGGCTGGCGTGGGCGGAGTACTGCTACAACACCTCCTATCACTCCGTCCTGCACACCATGCCTTTTGAGGAGGTCTACGGGCTTCCACCTCCGGCGATGTTGCCTTACGAGCCTGGGACGGCTCGATCCGAGACGGCGGGCGACTTACTCCGCACCCGCGATGAGATCCTGGCTGAGGCGCGCCAGCGTCTTCTTCAAGCACAACAGCCAGGAAGTAATATGACACTCATCATCGCGAGGCGGAGTTCGTGGTGGGCGCTTGGGTGTAGCTGCGCCTCCTCCACAGAACGACGCAATCCCTGGATCCGCGCGCCAAACGCAAACTGGGACCTCGCTACGCCGATCCCTTCCGTGTGCTGGAGCGTGTCAGCACGCTCGCATACCGCCTTGTGCTACCGGCTGGCTCTCGCCTTCATGACATCTTCCATGTGGGCTTAGTGAAGGCCTACCAAGGGGATCCTCCTACAGCGCCACTGGCACTTCCTCCTAATTCTGATGGCCGCCTCCTGCTGGTTCCCGAGAAGGTGTTGAAGGCGCAACAACGTCGGGGCATCTGGCATGTACTCGCGCAGTGGGCCGGGATGCCCAAGGAGGACGCGACATGGGAGAAGCTCGACGAGTTGCGCCAGCAGTTTCCAGAAGTTCAGCTCGAGGACGAGCTGTTTGAGAAGGCGAGGAGATTTTTTTTTTTGAGAACAGAAGGCGAGGAGATATGTTATGACCGGCATTACGTACAGCCGGAAGAAGCCCATTAGTGCATCGGATTAGGGGCTTAGCCCAATTTATATTTATTTGTATAACCTGGAGGATTATATAAACACTTGTACGCTACGTTTGGAGGTACGCAATAAATCATAATTGTTGCCGTCTCCCTCAGGAGATGGAATTCCCTAAACCCTAGCCGTCTCAACCGAGCCGTCGCCTCCCTCCCTCCTCGCGGCCATGGCGCCTAGCCGCCGGCCGCCGCGCCTCCGGCCTCGCCATCTGCACTTCCACCCCTACAACCTACGTCCGAGACCTGGTAGAACCCTAACCTCTACCAATTCCATTGATGCATTTATATTGTGATTTGCCTCATATATTATGCTGTTAGGAGGGATTCGATAGGTTTTTTCTCCATAGTTTTTTGGGCATTAGAAATTAGCCCTAGTCTTTCCCAAATCCTGGATCCTCCACTGGCGCAACAAATGCTCTTAAGATACACGAAACAGGCTTTCGCCCCGCTTTATAAATAAAGCCCAACGGCCGAACAGATACAAGGTGATGGGGGAACCCCTTACAAGCAGAACAAAGAAAGAATAGTGAAAAGCACAAAGGAGATCCAAACTTGCCACCGAGAACCGGACCGAACCCGACGAACGAAACTCCACAACGACGCCCCCAAGAGGGTAATGACGTAATCCGTCACCGCCGTCGAGACCGAGAAGGTCAACGGTTTTCACCCTGAGCACTAGCATGGCAGAGGTACCCTCAACAACGCCCCCAAGAGGGTAACGATACCCGCGGGCATCGCCGCCATTGGCGCCAGGGCACAGAGCTTTCGCTCGAGAACCATCACACACTTCGCACAGACGGACCGCCCACTAGTCTCGAGAAAGGTCTCCTAAACACGCTCTGGGAGAAGCTGCCACCACCTCCAGGTCCCCCGCTGCTCGCTCCACGCCACCCACATGACCGAAGATCGAGACCACCACCACGGCCACGTCGCTTGCCGTAGAAACGCCCGTGAAGTCCACCTTCCAGGGCCGCCGCCCGGCGTCCCAAGCTCGAGCCCTGTGAGCAGCGACAACGCACCGCGAGCCCAACATATCGGGAAAGGTAAGGCAACACCAAATCTAAGCCTGCGTGGACGGTCGACTGCGCGCATTCAATCGATGGAGATCAGCCGTCCTCCACCACAAATGTGGTCGCCGACCGGACGCAGCGGCAGTGCCTGTTAGGCCCTGGATCCGGTCCAGATCAGGCCCAACTAGCTCCGCTGCCACGCTGCAGCGCCATGTCCACCCGCCGTCGCGATCCACCGGCAGATTCATCGCCACCGACACCATTTCCTAATCTGTCCGGAATCTCGCCGCCGTCATGCCTATCGCCATGCTCCACGGGGAACAGCTCAAGCTGGCACCCCAACCCCTCGAGAGGCCGGGTAAGCACTCCGGCAGCACTCTCCTCCCCAAAGACGAAGGAGAAGGTAGCAAAAGCAACCAGGCCCGCACGGCCCAGATCGGCCCCGGGAAACCCAGATCTGGCCAGCAGGCCCAGCTGCCATGGACTTAAGATGAATCTTGTTGCTTTATATTAATCTACTACCTCCGATCCGAAATAAGTGTCGGATGGTTACACCACATCTAGGCAAATTTTTAGTTTACTGTCCGACACTTATATAGGATCGGAGGGAGTAGTAAAACGAACTAAAATCGGAGTGGCAACTTCGAATCGAACGCGGTTCAGAAGGCCGCCCAAAGATCGAGCAGCCGTCCGCTGATTCGCCTCCCAAGGACTCCTCATCCGGCTCATCTGATCTATCGGAGGAGCGCGTTGCCCCACGCAAAATCCCTTCCTCGTCTTCCAAACTCTATGAGGATTGAGGAGGAAGAGGTGATCTCTGCTCCCGAGCGGAAGCGCCCAGATCCGAGCACCCTCCGCCAAATACTGCTGAACCTGATCCACGCCTTCTACCTGGAGGCGCTCGCCCGCCTGCCAGCCTCCCGGCTCTGGAGCAAGCACGCCCGTGGTGTCTTCGTCGCCGGCCACTGCTACGGCCCCCTATCTCCCGTCGACAATATCCTCGTCAACGCCATCTGGTATGACACAGCCTTTCCCCGCTGTCCGACCGCCGAATTTCACTCTGGCGACGTGCTCGAAATCAGCCACCGATGCATGTCTCGCATCGCTCACCGCTCCCTGGAGGGCCTCGTCGCCTGTCTCCTCCACCTCTGTCCCTCCCTCTCCCGCGACGACGCGCTCTGGCACCTCCACCTTTCCAAGGCCAACCTCTCACATGCCATCGCCTCCGTCTCCGACTCCGCCTTGGCCCCTACAGATGCCGCCTATCTCGCCGCCGCCGAGGCTGCGCACCACCCGGTGCCGTGCGCCATGGCGCACTTCGCCTCATCAGTCCTTCCCACGGTGGAGGATGATGCGGGCATGCTTCTCCGCCTCAACCAGGTGCTCTCGGCCCGCTGCCTCGACCGCCTCTCCGCCATGTTGGTGCCCTCACCGATTCCTCAAGACCTCTGTCCCCCTCCCCCACTGATCACAACCTGGGTCGCCGCCATAATTAAGGCTCGCATCGAAAACTATAAATATTCCAAGGAATTTACACGCCAACTGACTGAAGCTGCGCTGTGCAAATATGCTCAGCAAACAGGTCAACACTACGAGCTCCATTTCATGTGTCGCTTGCGCATGTTCATTAGTTCCGGAGCCTACTGGCACATCAACTTCTTGGCACGCCGAAAGGACGCCGCTGGTGAGCTGCCCATTTGCTTTTTTGCCGAAGCAACTGTACCCATGGGCGAGGATGACAAATTCCATGAGGAGGACATCATCTTGTGCTGCCCAGTCGAACCATCTATAATTGGTATGTATGATCTCCCTTATCCTATGACTTTTTGATTTCTTCAGGTTATTATGCTGTGCTTTTTTCCTTGAATGTGCAACTGGCTGTTAGAAATAAGGCTTCAAGAAGCGCAGCAAGCCGAACAGAACACATAGGCCTGACAAAAAAATACAAAAGCTAACCTAAAACGAAAGCCAAAGAACCTAGAAATCCCACAGAACTAAAACTAAAACTACAGGAAGACCTCAGCCTGTCATAGTGGCATGGAAACCTAATATCAGTTCTCAGTACAATATATATGTATCAATATCTCAATCTGTGAACAGTCGTATGTTATGTATTTAAAAAATAACCTAAATTATGGTCTCATTTACGGTTGAAATTAGCTGTTTTATGTACTAAAAATAGTACTTATGTATTTTAGCAGCATTACTGTGCTGCAGTTTTAGCCATATCATAGTTTCCATTACAGAATTATTCCTAATCTTTCTTGTCAATTTATGCAATCTGCTTTAAGCTCTTTGCTCCACGAGAATCAAAATGTGGGTGAATTCTTCATTGCTAGCAATGAATTTATCCTGTCATGACTTGCATGTATATTCTAGCTATAGATACTGCCAAAATTCTCCGAAAAAATAGGAATTAAATATATATTATACAAGTTTTGGTCATTGCATGAGGAAAAATCATGGTGTTCTCTCCTTATTTACTGAAACACGCTGATGCTTCATGCTTCTGTTTCATTGGAACCTATGAACTGCATCGAGGTGTGTCCGGAACAAGTCATACTCCTTGACAAGCCATGAGTGATACAGATTATCAAAAAAAAATTTATGCCCAGAGTACCAGCCCAGGTCACTGCAGTTTCTGGGAATTTCGGACACAAAATGGTGTCAGTTCCCTGGCTTTGCAAGTTTGGCTCCTAATAAATATACAATCCTGGTAGACAGTTAAAGGGGGACCTTCGCAGTAACGAGTTCGCTGCTCCATATACCATTTTTTGAACCGAATACACATTGATGCATAGAACGATTTGTAGCAATTTCTTCTTTTACATAATGAAAATTGTTTTGATGTGCAATTTTTTTGAAGGTTTATAGCAGAATTTGTCCCCTTTTGATGCAATTTCATATAACGATTATAGCAGATTTTATTACTCGTGTGATGCAATTTTTATTCAGCATTGTAACAGATTTCTTTTTCCTGTGATGCAATTTTTTTTTCCTTCACCATTGCAGCAGATTTGTTTCTTCCTTTGATGCAAAATCACAAAAAATTTATAGCAATTTTTTCTGCATATATGAGCAAATTTTGTTTAAGAGAGGTGCAAATCCTTCAGAGTTTTTTTTGTATCTTCTCTTGCGATGGTGGCGTGATCGGAGGTGCTGTAAGCGACAGCCGCCCGTGCTGCAAACTGTAGCCAGAGTGCTACGAGCGCACGTCATCGTCGTCTCCGGCGACGGTGGTTGTATTTGCTATGGGAGGAGATGCTGTGGGGAGGGGCTTCCAAGGGAGCTCATAGGAGGACCTCGCCGGAGTTTTTTTTTTCTTTAGACAGTGGTGGAGGAGAGGGCCAAGGCGACGGTGGCAGCAGATCGAATAATTCGTGAGAGAGAGACGGGAAAAAGAAGAGAAGCGATGGGTCGCTGCGCGCTGCTTTGACCAACTGGTAGGACACGTGTCAAGCTGTCCATGCGGTCCAGAGGACGCTCAGCACCTGCCTTTCACCTACCTTGGGTTTGCTTTGGAGATCCAGACTCTTTTGTTTTGTCAATCCCTATGCAACCGTTTTGGTAAATGGAATTAAATTGTGCCATGTTGTTATTGCATGGTTAGGTTGTTCTGCCATGTTCCTCCAGGTAAAGCTATATTGGCTGGCTGAACTTCATGAACGAGTTACATGGTTTTATAATTTTGTATGCTACCTAAAGCGTGTTGTACTTTTGTTTCTTTTCTGTTGTGAAAAGCTCTTCTGCTAATTCTTCTTTCTGGAACATGTAGGTGGGTGTAAACCTTGTACTGGCCATTGTATAAGGATCAACCACCCTATCGATAAAGAACACCACGGTGGATTGCAGGACAAGGATGATGGCAAGATTTGGAATGGAGATAATCACCGTGCTTATGAATTTCTTCAGCTTGTGGACTTTATCATGTTCGATGCTGATAGGGACTGTGCAACTGTACGGGCTGTAGAGAAGAGTTTTCCTCGGAGATCTGATGGGGATGAAAGTGTTGAGAATATCTGGATCACTGAAATGTGATATCAGTTGATAGTAGTTGTTTAAAGTTAATGCTTTGCCTAGAGTTCCTTTTTAAGAGAATATTGTAAGTTTCAGTTGGTGCTGTTTTGTAAGATCAACTTGGTATTTGCCCAGTGAATGCTGTTGTTATTAATATCTTTATAAGCAAGCGTTCTAAATGTGCCCAAAGCTGACTGGTTTCTGAATCATCCTTCCAAGTTTGCATACGAGCCCAGTTGGCTCATGGGAGAAGTCGGGAAGGGGGTAGCTTATTTTTTGTTACAAATCGTAGGCGCACAATCGATCTACCGAGGACCAAACAATCGCAGCACGATGACAACACCGAGATTTGTTAAGGCACTTCGGCGAACTCGCCTACATCTGCGGGGCATGACTACGGGCGCACCTCCCCATTGATACCGCTGCACCGGTCGCTTTGGTCGTCGGCACAAGCCGCCGGCTCCCCTTGCGCGTCTGCTGCTATCAAGTCGTCATAGGTTACACGTGTGGTGCCCCCCGCATTATATGGGAGGCCAAGTCTACTAGTGTCCGACTCGAACACTACCCTTACCTATCCACACCTATTACAACTCCAAGTCCAAACTTAACCTAACACGTACACTATATTCGACACAAATACAACAAACTCCACATTGGCGAATATACTCCGCCACCTTGAATTCGTCAACGCGTCAAACCTCTATGTACTCCGGACTTGAGTTGTCTTCCATGAGCTCCACTTCTACTCCCAGACTCCGCGTGACTCCACCTGCAACTATAGTCCCTTCGTCCCGTTCAACACCATCACATACCGACCACTGGTCAACGTGAAGGAGTTTCAACTTGAAGGAATTTCACCGTCGCCCTTTAGACACACGTTGAGTCAAATTCGCAGTTGTCTCATCCTTTTCTGGATAGTCTTCTACATGTCTCACGGCTATAGCACTTCGCCTCCTTCTGCATCTTGTCAACCCGCACTTTGCCATATGCACCGAACATCACAGAATATACGGCCATGTACTCTCCAAGCTTCCAACATTATAGACTGTCCAACACTTCCACAGATTCCCCATGGCCGACTCATGTCTATCACCCGACGTCAATCTCCATAGACCTAGTCACCAACTTGAATATGATACTCACCAACACTGCTTCAGAACTCTCCACACATGTCAAACCTCATGTCCGACCGCCCGTGCCCTGGTCCGTCGCCGTGTCCCGTGTTTACCACACGCCTCGCCGCTATTACTGCGTCGAGCATCTACAATCTTAGCCAAGATCTTAAGGGTCGCTAACCCACACCATCTCAGGCCAATGCAGATAACCATCATTCATACTCGACCGATGCCGAGTTCCACGCATCTCTCGAACCCTGAGCTCCAGTCCGACCAACGTGCTTCTCGCCTTCCCGCTGACTAGGCTTCGACTCTCCGCGCTTACGCCGTAGCGACTCCATCAGCTGAGTGGAATCGTCAGACTCCAGCTCCACCTTCAACATGACTCCATGGTAGATGATCAGTCCACCCCACGCCCCGTCGACCTCAAGATATTACATATGCACTATCTTGAATCAACCCCGCTTCATCGCATGTCGAAGCACGCAGCCCTTAGACATGCGCCACGTGTTTTCACGTCACAGAATTCAGACACCATCAGCCGTCACGCTTCTACGTCGTCATCGCCGATCTTCACCGTATTCTGTCCCGACCGACCTCTCGTCGATCCGTCAGACTGTCCAGTCCAACCCAGCCGAACACATCAGACTGCGACCATGCTCCACACTTGCGCCTAGTACAACCCGCCAATTGTCGTGCACTGTCCGACGCTTGTATATGCATGATCCTGCCAACGCGCTCCAGCACGTCACCAATCCGCCAAACTTTTGGTAAAAACCCGCAAACTGAGCAACAACGTAAAAAAAATTGCTTCGTGGTAGCTTCTCGGGTATACATACCATGTCCCACAACTCCTAATGCTCCTTTTTCTTTTCTTCCATGTTGCTTGTGCATGCATCGCATCTACCACATGGTGCAGATTGCCTTTTTTTTCAATAACAAATCTCCATGCATGAGTGTTGGACTTGCGTGCAGCCTTTAGCACCCCTGGATCAGCACCTGTGACACGATACGACCTGATCCAGCTTGGTGGCCACTCCTGGAGCTAGCGTGCATCCGTACGCAGATGCAACGCGCCTCGCTGCTGTCTTTGCCGCGCCTTGTGCCCACATGTGCCGTATCTGACGCTGTTGCAGCACGTTATGGTGGCTCCGGAAACGCGTATGACCAGATTGATCAAATCTGTCTCCCGCACGTGAGATCACATGCATACGCGAGCCGCCGCCATACCAACCGATCTACATGGTGCTTCTCGATCGTTTTTCCTTAAAAATACGATGACCCGATACCTCTGCTGCCGAATCGCTCGTAATTCCTCCAGCAAAATTTGGTCGATATTTTCTTCTTCTCTAGATCAACAAACCGCGACCTTCGAACCTGGCTCTGATACCACTTATTACAAATCGTAGGCGCATAATCGATCTACTGAGGACCAAACAATCGCAGCACGATGACGACACCGAGATTTGTTAACGCAGTTCGGCGAACTCGCCTACATCTGCGGGGCATGACTACGGGCACACCTCCCCATTGATACCGCTGCACCGGTCGCTTTGGTCGCCGGCACAAGCCGTCGGCTCCCCTTGCGCGCCTGCTGCTATCAAGTCGTCATAGGTTACACGTGCGGTGCCCCCCGCATTATATGGGAGGCCAAGTCTACTAGTGTCCGACTCGAACACTACCCTTACCTATCCACACCTATTACAACTCCAAGTCCAAACATAACCTAACACGCACACTATATTCGACATAAATACAACAATTTTAAGCCAGCAAAAACTAGGCCTATGTTCCTGATTCGGGTACGAGCTACTGACGTTTTCATACCATCGGACGGACGTTGGACAACAAAACGTCGTCTTCATTAGAAGTCAACTACTCCCTCCAGTCCAATTTATTTGTCGCTGGAAAAGAGCTTAGTACGTACACATAACAGTATGACTCGCGACACTCTTTTCGGATTAGAGGGAGTAGTAAAAAATTATGATTCCAGGTAATTTTTGATGAATTTTACAAACATGTAAATTTTGGAGAGAATGCCTTTTTTTTTACATACGCCTCTCACAGGGGAGCCGGGTTCCATTAGTAGACATAACAGAACAGAGGTCTTATGTACAAAACCACGAACATAGCCAACGAAAAAGAAAACTAAAGTAGCATCACCAGAGCGCAACGAACAGTCTAGGAATTAGTCTACCAGGAACCACAACCTGGAACCACCAAACCAAGCAAGGACCAAAATGCCTGAACACAAGTTTAACATCACCACAACCCACAATCTTTAAAAGTAGCCGAACTGCACCATCATTAAGAAAGGAAAGACGCTTCATCAGTCGGAATCTTCCTCGTCATCCTCAACAGCACGATCTGCACCAGCTTCATCACGCGTCGGAGAATTAATTGATGCATAAGCTCTTACTGTCACATCTTGAATCATCGCAACTCCCTCTTCCAGCAAGTTCTTGTCTGCTTCAACCTGTAAACCTGCCGAATAACGAAGAAAAACACACATGTAACAAACCATCTCAACAGGAGATGAGATAGTCTTGCCCTCAAAACAAGCTCTGTTTCGCAACTTCCAGATAGCCCAGCAAAGAGAAGCAATCCCTATTACATGCAGATTAGTTTTCCCAGGGAAAAAACTGTTTATCCACCAAAAATAATGAGTAAATCCAGTGGGTCTAGCATTTGCTCCAATGGATGCACACACCGAACTCCAAACGAAACTAGCAGCAGGGCACTCAAAGAACAAATGACTAATAGACTCATTCAGATGACAGAACCTACAAATAGGACTCCCAACCCAATTTCGTTTCAACATATTATCTTTAGTGGCAATAGCATTATGCCAAATAAGCCAGAGCCACATCTTAGTTTTAAGTGGAATCTTAGCTTTCCACAGATGCTTAAAAGATCTATCCGGTCCGTAGGAAGATAGTTTATTATATAAAGATTTTACAGAAAAAATCACATTCTTATTATACTTCCATTTTGGTATATCCTTTCCAGTCCCCAAAGCTACAGTGCTCAAAGCACTCCTAAGCCCCCTTGCCTGTTGTTGCAGAACTGGTGTTAGCCATCTTCTAAAGGAAATGGCCCACCCAATATTATGCATTTCCTTCACAGTTAGCTACTGTTGATTACAAATTTCAAAAAGCATAGGGAAGACAGTACAAAGAGGAGACTCTCCAAGCCAAGCATCATGCCAAAAGTTAATTTCATTACCCCCAACCACACACATCTTTCTACCCAAAAGATAAAACTTCCTTACTTTCAAAAGGTCCTTCCACACAGGGGAATGACCTTGTATTGGTTTAATTGCCCAAACCCCCTTATCTATATTATACTTGTTGCAAACCAGTTTTTGCCACATTCCATCCTCACATTCCAACCTCCACCACCATTTGCACAGCAAGCAAACATTATGAATCTTTAGATTTTTTATTCCCAAGCCCCCTTTTTTCCTAGGTCTACACACTGTATTCCACTTAACCATGTAATACTTCTTCTTAACCCCAGTCCCTTGCCAAAAAAAACTCCTGATTATTTTTGTCATAAGCTCCAGATTAGACACAGGCAGCAAATACATTGACATCAAATAGATAGCAGTCCCCCCCCCAGGGAGGATTGGATCAGAGTGAGTCTTCCCCCAATTGAAGAATTATTTCCTACCCAACCATCTAACTTCTTTTTAAGTTTATCTGCCACACCATTTAACTCTACCACTTTCAACCTAGAGCCACAGACAGGGACTCCCAGGTATTTAATTGGCCAGCTACCCAGTTGACAACCAAACATATCAGCATATTCCAGATTTTTAACATCATCTTTAAGAACCATCATCACCTCACTTTTCTCAAAATTAATTTTCAGACCAGACATAGCCTCAAAAAGAAAAAGAATTAGTTTCAAATGAATTGCATGTTCCTTAACATCCTGAATCAAAAGGATAGTATCATCAGCATATTGTAAAATAGCAACCCCCAAATTTATCAAATGGGGAACCAAACCCACCAAAAGACCAACCTGTTGAGCCTGGTTGATCATTTTTGTTAAATTCTCAGCTGCCAAGTTGAACAGGAAGGGTGAGAGAGGATCCCCCTGCCTAACCCCTCTATGACTAGGAAAATCCTTTCCTCTAGTATCATTAATCTTGACACATAAGGTGCCATTCTGAACTATGTCCTTAATAATCCTCTTCCATCTATAATTAAACCCTTTTTGAGAAACACAATTTAACAAGAACTCCCAGTCCACCTTATCATAGGCTTTTTCAAAATCCAGTTTGAGGACAACCCCTTGCTGATTTTTCCTCCTAGACTCATGCAAGATCTCATGCAAAGATAAAATCCCATCCATAATATTCCTACCTTTAATAAAAGCATTTTGACAAGGTGATATGAGTTTTGACATAAAAGGTTCAAGTCTACAGGTTATCACTTTAGTGAGAATCTTGTACAGAACTTGCAGCAAACAGATAGGCCTATATGTTTGAATGACATCTGCATCAGGTGTCTTTTGAAGTAAAATAATCAGACCAAAGTTCAACCTATACAAAGGAAGGTTTCCCTCATACCAATCCCAAAAAGCTGCATTATCTCCTTCTTAACCAGAGGCCAGCATGCCTGATAGAATTCAATAGGAATTCCATCAGGTCCAGGGGCTTTGTTCTTTTCCATACTATGATACTATCTATGGCTGATTTAACTTCTTGCTCAGAAAAAGGAACATCTAAAATTTGCACTTCCTCCACAGAAAGTTTCTCATCTACACTCCAAACATCATCTGACATAGTAATCTCACATTTAGGCCCATAACCAAACAAAGATTTATAATACTAAGTTGCATGGCACAAAAGGGCCATGGTCTCATGTATTTCAACACCAATATGAGACAAGGAGTACATTGTACTCTTCCTCTTCCTCCCATTTGCAATCCTATGAAAATAAGAAGTATTAAGATCCCCCTGTAGTAACCACTTTTCACTTGATCTACTAAACCAATATTTATCTTCTTCTTCCAGAATGGACATAATTTCCTTCTGCACAGCCCCCTTCCTAATGTACTGCTCCCATGTAAGCATCTGATTTTCTTCTATCTGCTCAAGACTTTCCAACTCAGCTAGTAATTTTTTTCCTAGCAATAGAGTCACCTCTAACATTTGCCCCCACCCCTTAAGGGAGTTCTTAACCTTTTTAATCTTTTTTTGAATAATAGTTACACTACCCCCCACCACCACAGAGGAATTCTAGACAAAATTAACTCTGTCCTGGAACTCAGGGTGATCAATCCAGGATTTTTCAAACCTAAACTCCTTTACTTTATTAACAAAACCCGCTCCAGTATCTAACACCAAAGGGTTATGATCAGACAAAAATCTAGGAATCTTCTTGACATGAGTTAGGGGAAAACAATTTTCCCACTCATTGTTCATGAGGACTCTATCCAACTTTTCCAAGGTAGGGTCAGAATGACCATTGGACCAAGTAAACTGTCCACCCGACATATCCACTTCTCTAAGCCCATAAGAAAAGATGATTTGATTAAACCTGTGTGAAAATCTAGTCACTCCCTCTCCCTTATTCTTCTCATTATCAAACCTAAGAATATTAAAATCCCCACCAATTATAGTAGGAAGCTCAAGATTAGAACATATATTCTCCAAGGCATCCAATTTTTTTTTTAATTCATCCTGAGCATCACCATACACCATAGTAAAAAAAAACTTTCTTATTCAGTTTTCTGTCCAAAACATTAGCTAACACATGAAACCTGCCCACTTTAGTTTCTATAACATCAAATATATCACTCCTAATACCACAAAGAATACCTCCAGACCTGCCCACAGAGGGGGACAAGTGCCAGGTAAAGGATTTATCAGGATCAAATTTTCTCCAAAGGGAGCTATCAATATTTTTCCTCATCGTTTCCTGTAAACCAATGAAGTCTAGATGATGTTCACTAATTAAATCCCTAAGAGAAAAGGAAAAACCTTTTTTACCTACCCCTCTACTATTTAAAAAGTCCCCAATCATTTAATTTTATTAGTTCTGCTCCTTGTTCTTGGGCCAGATACAACATCACTCCAAGGGTGATTGGTACTGACCCTAGAAGGGATTCTTGTGCCACTAAGGGACACTCCATGATTTGAGTTCTTGTTAGCAGAATTGTTCTTAGCCTGCTTTTTAGATTTCTTAGACCTAACAGTAACAAAGCCATCATCATCATACTCAAGATATTGAGTAGGAGATTTTACATCTACACCATCTTCCAGAGTTTTCTTAACACTTTTACTAGGAGTATTCACATTGCACACAGCTTACTTAACCACCCTATCTTTTTGATTAACTACATCAATTCTAGCTAATTCCAGGTCTTTAAGCAAATTAATGGATTGCAGAGACAAAGTAGACACATCAATCCCAATTTCTAGAGATTTATCAAGAATATACTCATCATCTAACACAGAAAAAACATTAACAGAGGAGATAGGTTTGTTACCTTCAAGATTGTCTCTAGCCTCCAAATGTGCCATAGCTTTCTTGGCAGCATTAACATTAATCTTTGAGTCTGCCTGTAGTCTAGCACTCCCCCTTGCGGGTAGTGGCTGATCAGGAGTTGGGATAGAGGGCAAGTTTTGCCTGGTTTTGGATTGTGCATCTTCTTTCTCATCAGGACTAGAGAAAACTTCAGTAATCACCACTTTTGAGTGCAGCACCTGTGTACAATCAGCAGAATCCGCAGACATAACCTCCTCTGACATGGCCTCCACACTGTCATCATGGCTAGACATCAATGGGGATTCCACTACAGGGTCATGATCCACCCCAGCCAGATTCTACAGATGTTTCCTCCACTCCATCTTCTTGTCACTGTTTGTCTCCAATAACCTTTTCAAGAAATCTTCATAAGAGAGTTCCAGCTTAGGTGGCTCATCAGGATTTTCCACAACACCAGAAGTGATCCTAGGTGTCTTAAGGTATGCTAGGTATTGGGCATAGAAATCCACAGAAGGATGAGGTCTCTGGGGGGCTCTAGAGGAACCCACCCCCACCAGTGTCATCACAGGGACTACAGCAGAGCTGTAACCTAATTTTTGCACACTCTCAGTGAAGTCATCTTCATCACTTTCCTCCTCCTCAGGTTCAGGTTCACTCATTTTCCTCTTACCTTTGCTACAACCATCCTCCTCCACAACTTGCTTGCTCATCTTCTTCCCAGCATCAGATTGCATGTATGAAGTTCTAGCATCACGCATAAAACCTCCTTGAACAGCATTACGGGGTCCATCCCTCTCCCCAGCAGCAGCAGCACCACCATCAGTCTTTTGCTTCTTGGGGGTATGATTAAAATCACTCCCCCTGCTCTCAAGAAGATTCTGCCCAGTATGCTCAACATGAACCCGAGCCTTCTCCTTATCCAGCTTCCCACATATTATCTCCCTGGTGAATTCAATGTCATAGAAAGCCCCCCCCCCCAATATTAACATTAGGCACCACTGGAGGGACAAGAGAAACATCAAGATTCCCAATCAAAATAAGCACATAATCAACATTATTCATACTCAGCCCATCAACGGACAAGGTCCTGCCCACTAAACTGCCTGCATAGGAAGCAGTTGGACAGTTCCTGTTCTCCAAAGGTATTCCACGCACCTGGAATCAGGACATGTCCAATTCTGCAACAGCCCCGTATCCAGGAATCCAATTCTCAATCTGAAGAACAACCGAGGGAAGTGTCCTCATGTTAATTCTCCTGAAATGTATCCAAGCGTCCACATCTCTAGAGCTAGGGAAGCTCATCAGGTACCTGTTGGCTGCCATTTGTTTGGCATACCACCTCCAGGTACACCTATGGCCAGCCCATTGAGTAAACTCCTCTTCAATCAGCCGCGCAGAAACATTACCTTGGATAACCTCAACAATAGCTTGATGAATCTCCTTGGTTGGTGCAGGATTCCTGATGTCTGGAATCACAAAGAAGCCACCATTGGGTATCGCTGCGCACACAAGGGGGCTGCCAACTCCCAAGGTCTAGACTCAGTGTTGATGAGATTTGCATCATGATTAGCTCCACACAAATTGCAAATGGAATCTAGCTCAACAACTTGATTTTGGTTTTCCCTAAACTGGACAGCACGCGCACTACCACGCCCACTCTCACGGTTATCCTGCTCAACAACAGCACCTCTCATGCTTTGATTAGGCACATCCGCAGAAGAGAAGGTAGGTGTGTTAGATCTCCTAGGTGTAACCTGGACCTGGATCGGGTACGAACGCTCATTAGCAGAGCTATCCGAATCAGCATCACGCATCTCCGCACGGTGCGCTAATCTATCACGGCTAAAGGCACCTTGACGCCCTCCTCCAGAGAACGATCTCGAACCAATTGCACCAAGACGATTATCCATACCTCCTCTGTAGTCTTGATTTGCCCGTGGTTGCTCAAAGCTGGCAGATCTGCCACTCTGAAAGCCCCCCCTCGAATTCGCACGCGCGGGCAGCCGCCCACGAACGCTCGAATCGCCAAGATCCCGCGGACCCGCGTGCAGGGCGTGCACCACCGCAGGGCGCTCGACGGGCGCCGCCGTGTACCCTCCCAGCGGCCTCCGTGGAGGGAAGTTTGGACGCGGTGGCTGGCGCGCCGCGCCCCCTCTGCCGCCGCCGCGATTGAACGGATACATGGGTGCCCTAGCCTCAGATCTGACCGCCGCTGCAAAGGAACGACGATCACCACCCGCAGTACCTCTCCACGGCGAGAGAATGCCTTATTTGACACAATCAGGTTCCTTATTTGACACTGGACAAATTTTTCTTCCTTATGTGAAATCTAGTCTTAATTTTGTTCTCTATATAATACTCTTGTTCACTTTATACATGTAAAAAGACCTTTTTACCCATGGTGCATAGTGCGACCGGAAATGTGCCCAAGAAATCTGTTTTTGGACGTTTCGCGCCACGCGGAGGCCTCCCCGTCCCGGTCGCTGGTAGCTGAAGCAGTGAACGGCGAGCAACACGTACAGTACATGGTCACCCCTTCCGCGTGCATCTGCCATCAATTATCAGTCTCGCACGTCTACACACAGACGGCCACCGAGCGTGACATGCGCCGGACCGAGCAGTGAAATGAGGTTAGCCTCCATTGGAATGATTATCAATGGTCTGCCTTGTCTTTTCCTTCTAGTCACACGTGAAGAACTCCAGGCCGAGCAGATATATGTTACCCTAAAAAAAATCATGTGAACAATTGTACGTGCACTTTGCCCAGTTGCCCTGGCCACAAATGACTATGTACAAGTGCGTAGCTACTTAGCTAGCTTAGGTTGCCAAACGTAGCATAGCACTGGCTTGTTCGGTAGTGAATTCCGGTATTTGGGGCCTCTATACATAGTAGCTTTCAAAGTACGCTACCCAAAGGTTAGTTTTTTTTGTTTGTTTGAGGTAGTTTATCCCTTAAGGCTGGTGCCAACGCAGGCTATAGGGGCGGACGGTAGTGGGCTTACCGCCCGTGGCGGGGCGATAGGAGGCGGTAGGGCGGGGCGAGAGGAGCCGGCGGGCGGTGGCTGGCTCGCCCGGCGGTAGCGCCGCTACCGCCCGGCTACCGTCCGCACTAGCCGGGCGAGAGGGGGAGGCGAGAGGCGAGAGCGGGGCGAGAGGGAGGCGATAGTGGTGCTAGTGGAGGCGAGAGTGGAGGCGAGAGTGGAGGCGAGAGTGGAGGAGAGAGAAGTGAGAGTGGTACTACAGCCCGTGCACTGGCACCGTGGGGCGAGAGTGAGGTGAGAGTGGAGGTGAGAGTGAGAATAAAGCTGATGTGGCGAGGCGAGAGGAAGGCGGTGCACTGGCACCAGCCTAATAGTAATAATTAACCATATCTTTTGTTTCTGTTACGGGAAGCACTTGGGCAGTGGATACACACATGCCGGGCCTGGCTTTCCTTACCCGTGTACCCACTTGGCAAACAAAACATATTAGATATCATGTCAATTAGTACATGTGCATTGATTTAGCATGTGCATCTGCTATAAAAGCTGGTGAATCATTCGTGCTTGCTTGTGCAAAGCTTACATGACTCTTCCTTCTTGACTTGATTCTTTATGGAGCTAACCTGCAGAATTGCCGTCATCGATCTTCCTTAAGAACTTATTTGGTGATATGCAGGTAACCTGAAATGAATGATATCAAGTCAGCTATCTTGCTAGCTTTCTTACCGGTGACAAGCTTTCACTAATGACAAGCGTATTACCAGGCACAAGACGGCCACTGATGCAGCATGGAAAAATTGTGGAAACATATATGAAACTTGGGCATGCATGTTCTAAATAAACATTAGCGTACTCTACCTTGGTTCGATTGGCTTGCCCCACCTATACGTGTATATATTTGTCCTATGGCATCATGGAAGAAATACAAGTTGCATATTTCTGCATAGTCTATACATTTCTAAAAAAAAATAGTAAAGATATTGACGTTAAGAATTATCAAGTTGTGTTCTTGCCAAATCGAAACAATATCTAAGTTCATAAATTTGTTTGCAAGATAGTTACTTCGGAAGAACTACTACTAAATTTTCTGTTTATCATGGAAATTAAATGAAAGTGCAGAGTATAATAGTTGTGATATGCAAGTATGCAACCTATAGTTTCGTCACTGAAAATGGAGTGGTTGAGCATCAATTGACAGATCAACTATTCAAGAGAAAATTTGATTGCATCATGTCACTTACACTAAATAGCTTCATCTATTCTTATAACTTCACCATCCTCAATTTTCCCATGGCCAATTAGCTGCCAACTCACATTTATTGGTCTAAGAAGAAACATCTTATCTTTTTTCCTTGCACAAATAGGTGATTTGAGAATAACTACAATTGACATCCTCATTCACGATTTTATGCACACGTGCCTCTGCTGATAGCATTCCAAAGGTCAGCAACAATCTCTCATTTTCCTCAATCTTTGAGACCTCCTTGAATTCTTCGATATAGGAGTCAAACATCAGTGGCAGAAGTGATACTTTGACCTACAAGCGATCATATAGTTATATATGAGACTAACAAAAGAAATCTAGAAACAATTCACTACTACTAGTATGAAGTTCTCTAACCTTCCGTACTGAGAATACATCAGGTAAAGAATTGACATCACCGATAATAAATCCAGCCAAGTTTACGACAATGGGACCAACTTTGTCGTAATTAATATTAGTCCTCACAACAATAATATCACCTGCAGCTGCTCGCTGTACATTGCCTCCGATTGATTCTAGACTTGCTACATTTGTAATGACCAGATTGCATTTCGGTTCATCATTTTCATCACGAATAACTGATCCAGGGCGGATTTCTAATTGCTGATTTTCCTTGATAGTTCCCTGAAATTAATGATTAAAAATAAAGGTTCTAAATAATTGGGAATGGATATCAAATATCATCAATATGCGTTCATACCGGGATGACTTATGTATGTATCATGACATTCCATTATTTATAAATATAATCCCCGTAAGGGCCAAGACTATCTAATTCAGGTCTACAGAAGCTTGCTGATGGACGAGTCCTTTTAGTGCAATCCTTTAGAATCAATAAAAATAATATCTATCAATTGATACTGATACTGAACGACGGGAATGTCGCCTCCCACTGAAAGAATATTTCGTCTAAATGCGACATAAGGTGTCAAATCCTGAGACAACGACTGACCACCTGTCACTCTCCACAGGTGGTACCTGGGACGTGCCAAATGCTAACCAACAGTTTGTGTTATGTGCAACTATTAAATACGGTCGACAAAAAAAGTGATGGCTACAGTTCTACAGAAGGATATCATAGACCGGTGGAGCTTCATGAGCAGCGGGCCCCGGCAATGGCTCACAGGGTGGAGCCGCAAGCTTGGTCGGGAAACCAGGTGTAAGAAGGAATCGCTCCTCAACTCCATTAAAGAGCTTGACTTGAAAAGCAGACTCCCTTGGTCTCGATGACGAGGAATGGGCCTTTAGATTCCACCTAGAAGATCAACTTCTTCATTTCTTTAGGGTCGAGGAGGAGTACTAGCGTCAGCACGATAGAATCAGGTGGGCGTTGCACGGGGACGCTAACACCGCTTACTCTCATGCAATCGCTAATGGGAAACAGCAAAAATGTATCATTTTCTCCCTGATCTCTGGGGATGAGGTCATATCGGAGAAAATGGCTCTTCAGCAACACATATACGAATTCTATCGGGCTCTTCTGCCCCTAGGCACTGCAGACTCGCTAACAATATCTGGGCTGGGGCCCAGCTAGTGTCTGATCAGGACAACGAGAGGCTCTTCCGCACCTTTTCGGAATCCGAGCTCAAAGCCCTGGTCAAAGAAATGAAAACTGACACCGCTCTAGGGTCGGACGGTTTCCCAGTCATCTTCTACAAGAGGTATTGGCATTTGGTGAAGCACGGGGTTCTTCTCATTCTAAATGACTTCATACTCGACAGGATTGATATAGCTAGACTCAACTTTGGGGTGTTGACGCTAATCCCAAATGCCTGAGAGTTGACAGAATTGCACATTTCCGACCAATTGCTCTCATCAACGTTATTTAAAAAATAATTGCTAAGGCTTACGCCTCAAAGCTGGACCCAATGGCACATAAGGTTATCAGCCACAACCAAACTGTTTTCATCAAAGGACGCTTCATCCTGGACGGCGCTCTTTCCCTCCACGAGATCACTCATGAACTAAGCAGCAAGAAGCTAGGGGGCATCCTGCCCAAGCTGGATTTTGAAAAAGCATACGATCGTGTGAATTGGGATTTTCTTACGGATGTGCTGGGTCGGAAGGGTTCCGAAGCCAGCTACATTCATAGGATCTCCCAACTTGTGGCGGGTGGCCATACCGCGATTTCCATTAATGGGGAAATGAGTCCGTTTTTCCGGAATAAAATGGGCGTGCGTCAGGGTGACCCCCTCTCCCCGCTGTTGTTCAACTTTGTCGCCGAAGGGCTCTCGGCGATCCTTCACAAAGCAAACCTGGCCGGTCACATCCATGGGGTGGTTCCTCACCTGTACCAGGGCGGGGTAACTCACCTCCAATACGTGGACAACACTATTATTCTCATCCAGTTCGAGGACAGAGAAATCGCAAACTTAAAATTTCTGCTCATGTGCTTCGAGAACATGTCTGGGTTAAAAATCAACTACCACAAGAGTGAGGTCATTGTTCTAAACCAACCTGAGGAGGTCCAATTGAGGGTGGCGAGACAATTCAATTGCAAACTTGGAAAATTACCTATGACTTACCTAAGTATTACAATCTCCGATATAAAGTTATCCAAAGAACAATGAGAGTTCTTGGTCCAAAAGCTGGTGGGTAGGGTGGAACCCTAGACTGGTTGGTTCCTCTCCTCGGGAGGCCGCCTAATTCTCTCCCACTCTTGCCTAGACAATCTTATCACGTGCACCTTAGGCCCGTTTCTCCTGCAGAAAGGGGTGCACGAGAAGTTTGATTCTCATCGGGCAAAGATCTTTTTGGGAAGGAATAGGGTATAACAGAAAATATCACATGGTCAACTGGCCGGCAGTGTGCCGACCTAAGGAGTTAGGTGAGCTGATCAACTCTCTCACGATGAACAAAGCTTTGATGCTCAAGTGGAAATGAAGGATTTACCTGATGGATGATGCTATTTAGGAGGTGATCATCCGCAACAAGTACACGAAAGAAGGAGACATATTCTCCAACAGCGATAGAGGGGGGTCGCAATTATGAAGAAGTTCACACAAAATCAAACATCTCTTCAAAGCGGGAGCCAGACATCAGGTCAACAATGGCCGTCGAACTAGGTTCCGTCCGACTGGTGATACGGGAAGGGCCCGTTGAACCGTGAGTCTTCCCTGTTGTTTAGTATTTGCGACAACCAGGAGATCTCCGCAACACAAGTGTTCACGGGGGCCTTGGGCTTTCAGAGATCTTTGGATGATAGGGGCATCGCGCAATGGTAAAAGTTGCTTTCCTTGGTTCAGGTTACTCGCTTAACCCATGACCATGACAATATTTCTTGTGCCCTGGAGAATTCTGGGCAGTATTCGGTTAGATCGATGTATGGCTATCTATCCCAGGGCCTTCCGATTCCCTTCCACAGGTTTGTATTGGAAGCTAAATTGCCGCTAAAAATAAAAGTCTTTGCCTGACAGCTTATGCTAGAAAAACTGCCGACAGGGGAGCAACTAGCTATCCAAAAGGGTTCCTCAGATAGGCGTTGCAATGTGTGTGCGACGTCGAGAATGCGGACCACCTTTTCTTCTCGTGCTCACTGGCCAAGTTTTCTTGGAGCATGGAGAGACAAGTCCTAGGGCCTGGAACCCGATTAATAGAACCCATTGGCCGCACCTAGTCAACCAAGTCGAGCCTAGGGAGGCAAGAATGATCTGGGCGTTCTTCTTAGCCCAGTCATGGCCTCTTTGGACCATTAGAAATAAGCATGTTATTGAAGAGAAAATTATTTGTCATCCGGCTGACATAACTCTCTTATTCTTGCAGCTGTGGATCCCTATGCTTTGGGTGGAGGACCAGGAGGACGCTAGACGCCTGTCGGACGAGCTCAAAAGACTCCATCGCACCTGTCTCCAGCAACAGTCCTAAATGATTTAGTTGGCTGGCCTAGCGTGCCAGCTTGCCCCCTTTTATGTTTCATTTGGCTTAAGCTGTATGCCCATCATATGTAATGAACGACGTGAACCTGTTTGGTTTCGTTGATTCAAAGTCGGGCATAAGGGCATCTCCAGTCGTTCGGCCCCCCCAGGTTTCAGATCGGCGCTTTTTAGCGAAAGCGCCGCCCCGCACCAAAACCTAGGGGGGGGGGGGATTTCACCGGCCGTTCGGCGGCCCAGAAAAGAGAACGGCGATATCATTTCAAACTTCATCTTCCCTCCCCAAAAAATGGAGCCCTAGTTCGGCGATCACGGCAGCCATGGTTTTCGGTCATATTACAAAAAACGCCACATGTGGGCGGTCAAATAGTCTAGATCGAATCACAGACGGGCGCACGCAGCGTGGGCAGGTAGGCGATCAGGCAGAGGCGTCGGCCGGCGTCGGTGCAGGCGACGAGCTCGGCGCAGCATCGTCGAGGTCGATGACGGGCGATGCGTCCATGTCGATGGCAGACGCGGCATCCTTGTCGACGACGTGCGCGTCATCCTCCAGGTCGACGACGGGCTGGGCATGCTTGTCGGCGACGGGCGCGACATCCTCATGGTCGACGTGCGGGCTCGTCGGCGCGGTGCTGTAGCTAGTGCCGCCAAACGACGTAGCCGGAGGCGGTGGCGCACTGATGTCGCTCAGGATGAGGTTGCACTGCGCCAAGAACCAAGCTCTCGCCTCGGGGGTCATCGCGGCCGGGTCGCCCCCCGTGAGGAAGGCGAGGTCGTTGTTCCTCTTCTACGCCGCGGTGCCAGTCCTGAGGAGGTCGATCTTCACCTGCGAGTTGGCCATGAGCGCCGCCCATCGCTGTTTGGCGACCTCCTCCCTCTTGCCGGCCTAGGCCTGGGCATCGGCGATGTAGGTCTCGATGGACGTCTGGAGCTTTGCCGCTGCCGGCGCGTCGTCCCTTGCCAACTTGGCTTTCTTGTGGCCCATCGGCGGACGCCCTTCAGACGCGCACGCAGCCACCGCCTCGGGAACGTACTCCTTGCCCTTGCCGATCGACCGCCGCACCTCCGCCCACTTCTCGCACTTCTCGATGACGACGAAGACGTGGAGGAACTTAAAGTCGGAGCCCTCTTCGTTCTTGTACGCCTCGAGCATCCGGACGATCTCCATCTCGCGGTTGGCGCCGCTCTGCGGCCTCATCGAGATCTCCTCCTGGATGCCGTGCCACTTGTTGCAGGACACCTGGATGTTCGCCAATGGTTTGCCATGGCCTTCTGGCCGCGGTCGGCGACGCAACAGGCGAAGTAGGGATCGATCATCCGGCGCTCGTCGTAGGCAGTCTTGACCCGCTTCCAGTAATTGTTGACGTGCTGGTTGGCGCCGACCATCGGGTCCATGCTGATCGTTTTCCACGCCTCGGCGAGGAGGACGTCCTCCCTGTTCAGCAACTTGATGCGAGGCTCGGCGGGGGGGGGGGGGGGGGGGGCGGGGGTACCTTGGGTTCCTTGCAGGGACGGCGAGGACCACGGCGCTTGCGGCCTTCGGCGGCCGGATCTGGCCCCTCTAGCGCTACCGGCGTCTCTTCCACCTCGTCGTCTTCGCCCTGCACCTCCGTCGCCTGCGTGCCGGCAGAGCCACCTTCGCCGTAGTCGCCACCTCCCTGCGTGAAGAACTCCCCGCTGTGCTCGAGGAAGCCCGGGCTCGCCGCCGCCGCCATCGAGCCGGCCACGATGATCTCCTCCATGTAGTTGCTATCCTGGGGCTGAAGTCCGGCGAGGATCGCACGACGGTGGGACGGGGAAGCTACGTAGCCCGACGAGGCACCATACATCATCGGCGGGTGGTAGGGGAAGGTGAGGTTGGGGTTGAAACCTCCCAGGGGGTCGCCATCGACGAACCACGCAGGCGCCGGGTGCGGTGACGGGCGTGGCGACGGCGACTGCTTCTAGCCGGCGAACATGGGGCCGAAGGGGCTCTTCCGCTTGGCGAGCGGCGCTGTGGCTGCGACCGGAGTAGACGGCTCGTCCGGCGCGACCTCGTCCTCCTCCTCATCCTCCAACTCCTCTTCCTCGACGGCGGACTGCTCCTCCGCCTGCAGCTGCGCCATCAGCTGCCTCTGCCGCTGCGCCGCCTCCCTCCCCCGGCGCTTGATGTTGGCCGTCTTCAGGCGCGCCCTCTCGGCGATCCACTCCTTGTTGGACATGCCGGGCGGCTTCTCCTTCGGCGCTCTCGGCTTGCGCGGTTTCTTGGCGAGATCGGAGGCCGCGGGAATCGATACGGCGGTGGCGGCGGCACGGGGTCCTGTAAATCGGGCGGGAGCCATGGCGTCTAGATCTCGGGGGCGGGGGGAAATGGCGGGAATGGAGTGGGGGGGGGGGGAGAGGTACATGAGGGGGGAAGTGGAGAGAAAACGCCGAAATAAGGGAGGAAAATCGCCTTCCGTCGCCGACAGTTGTGGCCCACGCGCGCATTTCGCCCCCCTAAGCCTAACCCAGCGCGCTGGGTTTGGCCTGGGTTCGGCGGCGCGAAACGGCGCAAAACCGGCGCTAAATCGGATCTGGGGGGCGATTGGTGCGAAACGGCGCTAAACGGCGCGAAAACGCCGCTTGGGGCTCTGGGGACGGCTAGAGATGCCCTAAGACTTTTTATGTTTTTATAAAAAAAAACTCTTCGGAAAAAATGCGCCAACAAATAGGGTTACGCGGAATTTCCTCCCTCGTCTCCTGTCCTCTCCTTCCACCCCCACGCCGTCTTCGAATCGCCCCTAAAAACTCGCAATGCGGAAACGAGAGATCCCAAAATGGAGAGGGAAATGTCTCCTCCCACCACCACACGCCGGGGAGCAAACGAGGAGAGAAAACCTGGCGATCCAGGGGGAGCAGGCGGCGAGGCAGAGGCGGCGGCGATGGGTACGTACAAGTGCTGCATCTTCTTCACGCGCAAGTTCGCGTTGAGCGACGCGACCACGCCTGAGGATGTGCGCACGCTCTTCTCTCGCTTCTCCGGCGGCGCGCCGTACATGAGCGTCGACGAGCTCCGCCGCTACCTCGCCGCCACCGGGGAGCCCAACGGCGATGGCGATGGCGAGATGGACGCGGCGGAGCGGATCGTGGACCGGGTCCTCCAGGGCCGAAGCCGCACCCCGCGTTTCGGGAAGCCGACCCTCACCGTCGACGACTTCCACAACTTCCTCTTCTCCGAGGAGCTCAATCCGCCCATCCGCCAGGCCAAGGTAGCAATCCGCTGGTGCTCCCAAAATGCTTTCTCGTGTCAATTTTTACGATTGGAAGTTGGGAGATGCATTCGTGCGCAAGCTACATAATGTGGTGACTTGGGCACATATGCCGATCATTCCAATATACTCCTAGAAAGGGTTTTTTTTGCGAGAAAATATAGAAGGGGATTTGTGCTTTGTCAGACTGCTCCGTGATGAGCATGTCATTTGAATAATTTCAGCCATTGGTGCAAGTACCACTCTCGTGCACAATATTTTGATGCTGCATCAAGCTATTTAGCATTACTGTAACAAAACATAAATGCATGCAAATTATCTGTTTGGGAAACGTTACTGCATTGCGTTGCCTAACTTTTGGAATGTTATGTAATGATGATGCATCCTCAGCAAGCTGACGGATGTTATACTGAATTATTGAAACACACTTTAAAATAACTGAATTTCTGATGGCTAGCTTTATCTGAATATTCTGTTTGCCATTATTTGTTTTTTTTTTACTTACTGGCAACTATATGTTGTGGATAGCACGACAAGCTTCATTTTGACTTTTGATGCAATTTAGAGTGTGCTATGTGGTTTGAAATGTCCGTTATTATAACTCTTGTGTCCTCAGGTCCATCACGACATGAATGCACCATTGTCCCACTATTTCATATACACTGGACACAACTCATATCTTACTGGCAATCAACTTAGCAGTGACTGTAGTGATGTTCCCATCATCAAGGCACTGCAAACAGGTGTCCGTGTAATTGAACTAGACATGTGGCCAAATTCTTCTAAAGATGACATTGACATTCTCCATGGAAGGTACACATGGAAAATCTTTCCTTGAAGAGATATTTTTAGAACATCAAATTGTTGCAAGTAAATTGTATTATAAAGGTTACCCATCTGCTACGACTTCATTCTATTTCTTTCGCTCGTCGTAGGACACTTACTGCCCCAGTATCACTTATGAAATGCTTGACATCCATCAAAGAATATGCCTTTGTCGCATCTCCTTATCCTGTTATTATAACATTAGAAGACCACCTTACATCTGATCTTCAGGCAAAAGTTGCTAAGGTAATTGTATCTTCTTTACACAATTAATATCTTGGTACAGATGATTCTCTTGTACCTAGTTCTGAATTCTGTTTAGATGGTCCTTGAAGTATTTGGAGATATCCTGTACTATCCTGAATCAAAACATCTTCAAGAATTTCCTTCACCGGAAGCACTAAAGGGGCGTGTCATCCTCTCAACGAAGCCTCCAAAGGAGTATCTTGAAGCAAAGGGTGGCACTATGAAAGATAGAGACACCGAGCCAAAGTTTAGGAAAGGAGAAAATGAAGAGTCAGCATGGGGCATAGAAGTCCCAGATATTAAGGATGAGTTGCAAGATGCCAATAAGGTACTTGATTTGAAGTCAAGCAAAACGTTTCTGCCTTTCTTTTACTACAACATCTGTACGTCGAGGTTTACAAATGGTGCTCTAGCAGCATCAGGAAGATCTATTATACCATGAAAGAGATGTCGATGAAGATGACGAGCAGAAGGTGCGAAAGAATGCGCCACTGGAGTATAAACACCTGATTACTATCAAGGCAGGAAAACCAAAGGGTTCTCTTGTTGATGCCTTAAAGAGTGACCCGGATAAAGTTAGGCGTCTAAGTTTGAGCGAGCAGGAACTTGCAAAGGTTGCAGCACGCCACGGTCCCAACATAGTGAGGTTCGTTTACAAATTTATTGAATTGCTCACCGAACGTTGGAGGGGTGTAATCAAAGTTTTGAATTTTTGTGAATCTAAACTGTTTGTATCCACTTCTGTTTTCTTACTGAAGTGCTCATCCTGTTTGCTACAAGCAGCTTTACACAAAGAAATCTACTGAGAATATATCCAAAGGGGACTCGCTTCAATTCATCCAACTACAATCCATTTCTTGGCTGGGTGCATGGTGCTCAAATGGTGGCGTTCAATATGCAGGTACAGTTGTGATTTTAGCAAGAGATTATAGTTTGATTGCATTCCAACTGTTTACCGATCTCCAGTCACTGGAAGCAAATTGCCTTGATATGTTGCTCTGTGGTGCATATTTTCTCTGAAGAAGCTGCTACTTGTGTGCTATGGTCTCTACATGTGTGTTCTTCAGTTGTCGATACTATAAGGGCAGGCGTTTACTTTTGCAGGGATATGGACGAGCCCTTTGGTTAATGAGTGGATTCTACAAAGCCAACGGAGGCTGTGGCTACGTGAAGAAACCAGAATTCTTAATGCAAACTTGTCCCGATGGAAAGGTCTTTGATCCGACAGCAGACCTACCTGTAAAGACAACGTTGAAGGTACAAAATTCAGTTCTTCCTTTCCTGTTCCTATCTGAAATGCAGAATTGGGTTTCACTTGTCTAGTGGTTCTCAGGTGAAAGTGTACATGGGCGATGGCTGGCAGCAGGATTTTAAGCAGACACATTTCGATTCATATTCCCCGCCAGATTTTTATGTAAAGGTACTGCCAGAACCACTGGAATATGCCGCTTAAGACAAACACAATGACACACTAAGCTTGAGGTATTGCTGATTGCTTATGAAATCCTCTCAATGAGCAGGTGGGCATAGCCGGAGTTCCATCAGACTCGGTGATGAGGAAGACGAGAGTCGTGGAGGATAGCTGGGTTCCGGTGTGGGAAGAGCAGTTCACCTTCCAGCTGACCGTGCCGGAGATCGCGCTGCTCCGTGTGGAGGTGCACGAGTACGACGTGAACGAGGACGACTTCGGCGGGCAGACCGTGCTGCCGGTGTCGGAGCTGCGGCCAGGAGTCCGCACCGTGCCGCTCTTCGACCACAAGGGGATGAAGTTCAAGAGCGTCAAGATCCTCATGAGCTTCGAGTTCGTCTAGCCAGCTTTCAGCTGGCCGGCGTGTGCTGTACGTGAACACATGTTGTATTATCATGCTGTGATGTGATCGCTAGCTAGATTAGATGGATTTGTCGCGGATCTAAGAACTTTTGACAGCTAGAAGAATCGTGAAAATTCAGTCGCCTCGCCTGATCTGTTAGAAGTGATCGTGCGATCAGGAGTGCAAGCTCCCCGCCTTGCCAACGGTGCTGATTGAACCTAGAAAATCATGTGGATAAGACACCTGGAAACGTATCCTTGGCAGGCAGGGTGCGCGCCAGAGCTGAGCTGACTAAACCAAGCAGGTGGTGGCCATGGCAATGGGGGCTGCGGCGACAGCGGCCACCTGCTTCTCGTCTGCGTCCTCAGGCGTGGCTCGCTCTCGCGTCCGGGCGCAGGCCAAGTCATGGGCCGGAGGGGCGCAGGAGCTGGTGCGGTCCGGCGCGGTGAAGGCGGTCCGGCCGAAGGACGCGGCTGAGGCCATGGGCACGGAGGGGTTCCAGCTGCTGGACATCCGGCCGGCCTGGGAGCACGGCCGCGCCGCAGTTCGGGGGTCCGTCCACGTTCCGCTCTTCATTGCCGACGACGACATGGGCCCGGTCACGCTGCTCAAGAAGTGGGTTCACCTGGGTTACATCGGGCTCTGGACCGGCCAGTCCTTCACCAAGATGAACGACCGCTTCCTCGACGACGTCGCCGCCGCCGTCGCCGGGAAGGACGCCAAGCTGCTCGTCGCATGCGGCGAAGGCCTCAGGCAAGTAAATAGTAATAGTACCGTGTCATGCATGATCGGACATTTTGTTTTCCCGGACACGTTTGAGACTGACGTGGATAAAGCTTTTCTTTTTTGCTGGGCTGTTACTAATTCAAGGTCGCTGATTGCGGTGAGAATGCTGCACGACGACGGGTACAAGAACGTGGGGTGGCTCGCCGGGGGGTTCAGCAAGTCCGTCGACAGCGATTTCGCCGACGTTGAGGGGGAGAGCAAGCTCCGGTACGCCACCATCGGGGGAACATCCTACATCTTCCTCCAGGTCTTGTTGCTGCTAGGTGTGGTACAGTGAAAATCCATGGATGTATTGGAAATATGGCATGGCCGACCCAGTTCTCCTCTTCGCCTTCTGTTATGACTTCTTTTTGCTTGAGTGGAGTGTTGTACGATAGATCGAAATTCGTAGTTACAAAATTCTAATTCAGATGCATTAGCAAGGATGAGTGATAAACCAATCATGAAGCAAGATCTGTAATTTTCCCTACGAGAAATGGCATTATGGCAATGATGTGTAAACTGTTTGATGCATTGCAAAGGCCTTGTCTGTATGGGTTAAGCTATTTGGTGCATTGCAAAGCCCTTGCCTGCATAGGTTGGGCTACCAACTCCGACTTTGGTTCAGTTCTTTTCGGCTTCGGCTTGTGCATAAACGGCTCTAGCTTGAGCTGACCAGGGAAACAACAGTGAAGATAAGCTCGTGAGAAACTGCACTCTAGTTCTTTTCTGCTTTCACTTTCCCATCTTATTGTGTGAGTTGTAGCATGAAAAGTTATAATGCCCTTAAGATGATTTTGTATTTTGACTACTCCCTCCGATCCATAAAAAGTGTCGCTTATTTTATACTAAGTTAGTGCAAACTTTGTACTAAATGAGCGGCACTTTTTATGGATCGGTGGGAGTACCTAATATTGAGTTTTTTCTTATATTTTTTGCCGCAGATTTAAGAAATAAAAGAATTCCGGAGCATCATGAAGAGTTGAACATTAGTAGAATCCATATGGTGTAATTGATGCAATTTAAACATCCAATATCAGATAATATAACGGTAGTGACTTTGTTTTCTTGCAAGAGCACACCGCCTTCAACAACGTCTTTGAACTACTATCCAAATAAGAAAATTACAACACTACATCTATGTATCTCTGAACTAGCTATGTCTGGATGTCTCCGCTTGTGCAGCAGGGAGAAGCACAAAAACTTGCATAAATACGAAAAGTATAATACCACCATTGAACTTGATCGCAACACATGAATAGCTCGGGGTAGGAGGAGTACTGGCTGGAGGATGCCCCGCTGGTGGACGAGGTGGGCAGTTTAGCCGAGGAGCCAACGCTAGTGGAGGATGCAGCAGATTGCTCGGCTCCCCATGGAACTAGTAGCAAGTACTAAATAGTTATAAGAACCAAAAGCTAAACAAGGAAGCACACAATTAGAAGCAAGTTCTACATAGATCTGAATTACCACATGCCACAGATCTAGAGTATCACATGTAGATAAACCCTGCAATGATTAGGGTTTCTTTTCTTATAGCCATCTATCTATATGTGGGAAAATGAGCACATCTCGAGTAGACAAGGTAGTAGATCTCCCGCTACTGACGTTGTTGCCGACTGGAGATGAGCGCACCGCTTACTTGCTTACCGACAAGAGACGAGAGATCAATTGGGGGGGGGGGGAGTGTTGGATGTATGCCCAAAAGACAAATTTCATAATTATGATTCACATTACTATGTTATAACTGACGTGGCTCCGGAATATGATATTCAGAGGAAAACTCACACTCACATGTAGTAACATGAACACAGTATAAAACCCTAATCTTAACTTTTACAACTAATTTATTGGATGCTTGATGGCCGTGTTTTCCTGTTCATTGACATTGTTTATGTCAACATCAATGAATAACATATTGTTGAAGGGAACAATATGGTTGGTTATTCTCTAAGTAGATCGATATGCTAAGAGATTCAATTAAGACATCCTTGTCCTTAGTGTCATATCACAACATAGTTATATTACAATGTGTCCTTTGACCATGAGGTTATCAGGGTCATATATTCTTGAGGTTTTACTTTGGTGACTATCTAGAGTCACACAGTAAACTAGGTGAACATAATGGTAGCCACTGGGTAATTCTAAAGGAGGATGTTACCTCGATGTGCTGATATGGGAATTACTCCCCCGTAAAAAGAGAGATACATACCTATGCCCACTCGGTATTCTTGATATTCATAAGTTCTGCAGATAATACATGATGATGATACATCATGTGGGATATCATAATACAGTAACGAGTGAAAGAAAACTTACAGGTTAATAAGACAAGACAAAGGTATAGCGAACCAGAGATTGTTTCACGTCAATACCGGAATCCATAGTCTCGAGTAAGTTTGGTATCGTGAGTAATGAAAAAATTGTATAATACCCAACAAGTTCAGCAGTTTATTTGTATAGTATGTGTGAGTCAATATGGGCGTCCATGGCCCCTCTATTGATTATTGTAAAGGAAATAGTTTCCAGTATCGTATCCACACACTATCGAACCTATACGAGAAGCACACTTAAGTTAGGGCTGATTTTGTGTATATCGGTAGGTCCGGATCAACTAGAAGTATCATCGGAATGGTGTTCCGCTTGATACACATATTTTAATATGGGAGAGAATTTAAATTGAGGGCATGGATGTCCAAGAGTAATAGAATTTTTTTTGTATTACTATCGGAATTGTTCCGAGAGAGAAATTGAGACTGCACGCTTTACAGAACAAGTGCAGGGGTTTCTGACATCGTTAGATAATGTCGATGATTATATCTAAAGGGGTCATAGGGTTTCGGGCAAAAACCGAGAAGGGAGGAGGGGGAGTGCCGGAAGGGGGCAGAAATGCCCCTCATGGCTGCACCCATTATTAGGGACTGCCAGGTGGGCCCTAGGGCACCATGCATTGGTACTTGACATCTAAGTATTTGTCCTGAATTTTGTTGGAGATAAAAGGAAGAAAAGAAAAAAGGGAAAGGAAAAGGGAAAAAAAAGCGATGTGGAGTTGGACCCCACTTGGAGTACAATCTGAGTTGTGCTAGGAGAGGGGGTGCGACAATCATCTAGGCTAAGTGGTGGTTGTGAGTAGTGTGCAGCTCAGAGACACTCGGGGCATACTAATACATGGAGCTCCGCCCGTACACAATATATGATCAAAGAAGATTTTTTTCCCCAATCTTTAGTATGAGTAATAGTGGTGATTTAAGACTCTCCTGTAGCGTCCCTTGTTGAGTTCTTATCATTTTACTTTGAGTTCTAATTTATTTTCGTTCTTTACTTGTTTATCTATGTTCTAATTGTAGTGTTTACAAAACCCTCTTTGTTAAACAGATTTTCATAGCAACTTATAGAATAGGCTATTTCCAGATACGTTTGGGTGTGAACGTGAGTCTGTTTGACACCGTAGTTGCGGGATTCGTAATACCAACCAACAGTGCTCTCTGTGGGAACAATATAAATCGGAAGATCATATTTTCATGAAATTATGCTTTAACGAACCTGTGCACTTGCAGGCATCACCAATAAATACCTCGAGACGAGATGAATGATAAAATCGTGATTAAACTCGTTAATAACCTTATCACATTATTCCCGATACCTGGTATGATTCCTTTTACTCGTTACTATGATATAGTATCACCATGACTAGTGTCATGTCTTTGTCTGCGCAGACTTATTTTCCGATATTATTTCAGCGAGTGGATTCTGGATGTATCTCTCTATTAACTAGAGGAGTACTTACCAATCTTGAACTAGCACGATGAAATGAATACTTTCGAGACCACCTAGTTATAGCCCTTTTGATCACCTAGTTTACGTTGTGATACTTGACTATACCAAAATGATTTTTACGGTAAACATCATCGTATATTCTCATGGTCTAAGCAAGCAAAGAAAACAACCATCTTATGACGATACTATTTATAAAAACAAATCTTGTAGTATCTTAATTATTTAGTTCTACCCATCCACTTTGTGGAAACAACAAAGTGCTCCGTTAACATTGACAAAACATCTGTCCATGACTAAAAAAACACGGTCATCTAATACTAACAAGTTTGTCTGTGAGACATGACAAAGGGTATCACGGTGTGTTTATGTTTCTACACATGTCTATTAGTTTTCCTATGAATATCATATTCAGTGACCACAATAGTTATAGCATATAAACATAATATTTTAATCACGAAATAAATGTATATTATTGTCTCTTATGCATACATCCAACAGTTGGAGTGGCGTAGGTTTTCCTCTTTCAGAATTGGCTTCTCTCTAGCATTGTCGAGAGTGGTGGTTGTAGTTGTGATCGCTCTGTGCCGCAAATAGACGGTTCCCCAAGCGGCACTATGGTTGTCTAGTCGATCATGAGAAGGATCATGACAGACGATAACACAGACGATATCACCGATTATGGTTCTTAGGGATGTGCTTGGTATATGTTATTATGGGACGAGGCATTTTGGATCACGAGAGTAGATGCTCCCATTACGTAAATTATAATTTATTTTGTTCTCTCGAGAATGTACATGTATGTGTCTTTTACATGTTCTGAAACATCTTGTGAAGAAGAAACATATGCAATGTTGTAGGCCAAATAGACAAAAAAAAAAACCGTGAAAAATCATTATGTGGCACAGAAGATTATCTTTTTTAATAAGGTCGCAAAAAATTCTATTTTTCATCAAAATTTACGTGTGCGCATAGAATATGTAGATGTACAACCGACAATTTTTTTCCAGTTTTTTTTGGACACTTTAAAAAGTGTTTGCCCACCATCTAGTTTTATGAACCAAAGTGTATTTTGAATGTGTTTCTTGGTTTTATGTTGAGTTGGCTTTGCCAACACATGGTTTTCTTCACGATGTTTTAGGCGTAGTTTCCCTGCTCGACTTTTGTTTATTTAGTTGGGCATTGTATAATTTTATTGGCCTAGTTTTTAATAGATTTTGCTAACTAGTGCACGTTTTCCTCGTAAGATTCTAATCAACACTTCTCCCAAAATTGTTGGGACAATGCAGTTGAGATACAAGTTGCAGAAGACGCTAGTTGCAGTTGAGACCATGTAACCAACATACATAATGCATTTGAGACCATGCAATCAAAACACGAATTGCAGCCGAGACGATGCAACCAAGATCAGAGTAATGATGTAGTTGAGAATTTTTTATTACACCTGAGTAAGAGTTTATTACTCCGGACTCGTACCTTCAAATGTAGATTTCTTAGTTGAGTCCTTTATCAACAACCTCTATCCGCCTATATCCCCATGAAAGTTTGGTATTGTTCTCCATAGTAGGATCGGCGAGGAGATGGCGACGCTAGCGCATTGGAATAAGGTCTCTCCTCCTCTCCCTACCTCGTCCATGTTTCCGGCATTGGCGAATGTCCAGTGAGGATAGGTGATGGATGAAGTTCGTTGGTAGACCCTAAGTGTAGGGTGTGAAGAGTGCAGCGGCAAGTTTTCTCTCAGAAAGAAACCAAGGTTGAATCGACCAATAGGAGAAAGAAATCACTCCCGAAGGTTGATGCAGCTGATGTTCGTTGGGCGCACTACCGGTTCAGCAACAACGTGGAATCTACACAACACAATCAAATTACTTTTCTCCAATGAAGCAGTGAGGTTGTCAATCTCACCGGTTTTGCTGAAACAAAGGATTAGACGTATCGTGTGTAAAATAATATTTGTTTGCGGTAGATGAAAGAGAACAATAATTGCAGTAGTAAAACAATAGGAAAACAGTGGTTGCAGTGGTTGTATATCAGTGTAAAGAAACAGAACGGGGTCCACAATTCACTAGAGGTGTCTCTCCAAAACTGATAGATAACATGCTGGCTAAACAAATTACAGCTGGGCAATTGACAGATATAAAGGCTGCACCGTAGTGCATATGCATGACATGATGATTACTATGTGATTCATGCGGGCATTACAACAAGATATATATACCGTCATACGAGTAAACTTTGGGTATTAAGTTGCAAGCAACAGATAATTTCAGTAAGCAAAGTGTGTAATGTAAACAATAAAATAATCCTTAGAAAAATAATTGTTGTTTTCTCCTATGGAAACATCACATCCCCCACCCGTTACGTTTCTGTCACTCGAGCGTGAGTGAAAGGGAGGCATGAATCAACTATCGAGCATAAATACTCCCTCTTGGAGTTACAAGCACCAACTTGGCCAGAGCATCTACTAGTAACGGAGAGCATACAAGATCATAAAGAACATACACATGAAAAAACATGATATTGATAATCATTGGACATAGCATTTAATATTCATGAGATCCCAACAAACGCAACATGTAGCATTACAATAAGATAAACTTGATCATGTTAGGCAGCTCACAAGATCTAAACATGAGGCATAAAGAGGAGAGAACAACCATCTAGCTACTGCTATGGACCCATAGTCCAGGGATGAACTACTCACGCATCACTCCGGAGGCAGGCATGGTGATGAAGAGGCCTCCGGTGATGATTCCTCCTCCCGGCAGGGTGTTGGGGAGAGCTCCAGAACCCTCCAGAACTAGGATTGACGATGACGGCGGCTGCAGATGTTTTTGGTGGAAAAGGCTGATGCATTTAGGTTTAACCCTCTAAGAGGTATAAATAGACGAGAGGGCAACTTCGGTGGGAAGCCAGGGGCCCACACCACCCCTGGGCGCGGCCGGAGGGGGCGCCTCATGGTGTGGGGCTCCTGAGGCCTCCCTCCTGCACGTGACGACTTTCTAAGACTTCTGGGTTTTGTTTCGTCCAATTCCGAGAATATTTCCAGAACAATTTTCTGAAACTAAAAACAACAGAAAACAGGAACTGGCTCTGTGGCATCTTGTCAATAGGTTAGTCCCAGAAAATCCATAAAATGACATAAAGTGTATATGAAACATGTAGCATATGGCATCAAAACAACATGGAACATCAGAAATTATGGATACGTTTGAGACGTATCAAGCATCCCCAAGCTTAGTTTCTACTCGTCCTCGAGTAGGTAAACGATAAAAAAAATTCTGAGGTGAGATGCTACCAATATAAAATTTACCATCATAATGTAAAGTGTGTAAACTAAGATCAAATGAGTAAAGGATGTGGTTTATAGTTGATATAGAGTAATGTATAAACCATTAAGAAGAACAAAGTAAAAAAAATTAACGATCAATACAAAAAACAATCCACTGTGCAAAGTATATTAAAGAAGATTTAAGCTTCAAGAACAACAATATAATCATCTTAAGCATCCAACTCTCACAACAACTCCTGTTAGGATCAAGTCAAACGATAACAATATGCACATAGAAAAATAATCAAGCTATTTGGTCACTCAAAACGAGCAAGCGTTCCGTATTGGTTTTCGGCACCAGGATGCTATGGCTAAAAGAACATTATGGGGGGTTTGATGTTCAATGGAAGAAAGTCTCACACAACTGAAAGTGATCATTAGACAAGAGGAAGTCTTATAATCGAAGCTATGCAAGGATTATTGATTTCCACACAACAGATACACATAGAGATATAAGTGTATGAAAGCTCTCCAATGGAACTAGTGGGGGTGCATCCAACTTGCTTGCTCACGAAGACCTAGAGCACTTTCGAGGAGGCTCATCATTGGAATATACAAGCCAAGTTCTATAATGTAAGTTCCTCACATAGTTATGCAAGTCATAAAATGAAAACTCTCTCCAAACTGAAGTATTGGTGCTAAATAAGCACAAGTGTGAAATAAATGATAGTAGTGCTGCCCCCTCTCTCTTTATTACCTTTCTTTTGCCCCTTTTTTTCTTTTTCTTTTTGGGCTTTTTCTCTTTTTTTATTTTTTTATATATAACCTCACTGGTAGAGGCAACACTCTATTTTACAATGAATCATCACACTTTTAGTACTCATAACTGAAACTGAAATATCTCTGATGTATAAAACTAAATTCTCCTGCCAGTGTAGCAGTATGCAAAATAACAATAGAACATGTAACAAGTAACATAATGATGATGGATGTTGTATGGCAATATATCTCGGAATGGCTATGGAAATGCCATGATAGGTAGGTATGGTGGCTATTTTGAGGAAGATATTTTTAGACTTATGTGTAGAAGAACAAAGTCCTCCCACGGGGTTTGGATGTATTGGCGAAGTTTGCACCAACTCTCAATGTGAGAATGGGGAATGCACAACACTGAAGAGCTAGCAAATATGGATGGTGGAAGTGCCAGAAAACCAAAACTTAGAACTCACAAGTTAAAAGATTACATTTAGAAATCCGATTATCCAAGGGATAATGAAGATCGCTCCAAGAGGGTCCATGGCAGTGACAAGTCACTGTTGGATACCCCGACCGTAGCGCGTAACAAAAAGCCATTTAGATTGTTATCCACAGAGGAAGTCATATACCATTATACTGTCAATTGGTTTTCAAGTGTGGCACAGTTTCAAGCTTCTAGACCAACCATTAATTTTTTTACTTCACTAGACCAGTAAGTTTACCATTAAGCATATTAATATCTCAAAACAACAACAGATAATCAAGTGAAACAGTTTAATGACCCACTAGAGCGTGCAAAATTTTTCCAACATACTGTCTACCACAAGTAGAAATTTCTATTTCCATTAAACACCAAACAATAAAAACTCTCCAACTAATATAGAAATGAAACAAGAGAATACTAACATAACTCTAAATCTACTAGAACTAACAACTCTGAATAAGAGATGCATGAAAAACAGGAGCTAAAAGAATTTTCAGCAGCTAGAAGAAAAACTAAGAATACGAGCATGGAAGAAACGAGTATTCAAATGAAAACGAAGAGTGTGTCTCTCTCCCGCACAAAGAATGCTGGGTTCCAACTATATTTATTGCAGCAAAGAAAACAAAACAAAAAAAACAAACAGACGCTCCAAGTAAAGTGCATATGATGTGACCGAATAAAAATATAGTTTCACTAGAAGTGACTTGATAAATTGTTGATGAAGAAGGGGATGCCTTGGGCATCCCCAAGTTTAGACTCTTGAGTCTTCTTAGAATTTTCTGGGATGAACCACGGGGGCATCCTCAAGCTTTGGATTTGCACTCTTGTTGATCACATTATATCACCCTCTTGTCTTGATCCTTGAAAACTTCCTTCACACCAAACTCAATGTAATTCGCATTAGAGGGTTAGTGCACAATAAAAAAATTCACATGTTCTCCATGAACACAAGAATTATTAATATTTTTTGAACATTAGCTACAACCACTGATATTTTGTAGAGCAAAGAAATCCACTCGGCATAGTAAAAGAGAGAATGCAAGTAAAAAGGCAGAATCTGTCAAAACCAGAACATTCTGTAAAGACAAAAAAAATCGGGGCACTTATGTTGCTCAAATCAAAAAACGCAAAGCTATAAAAAGTTTCGGAATCAGCTGAGGAAGAAGCACAAATTTGTTCAGGTCATTTTAATCTTTCTGTGAATTTACACGAATTTAACGGTGGACAGTAGAAATCTGTTTCCTGCGCAGAAATCCAAATCTAACATCAACTTTCACTAGAGACTTTACTTGGCACAACAAATGCGAGAAAATAATACAAAGGAGTTGCTACAGAATGAAACAACACCTTGACTTAATGAAAACAGAGAAAAACAAAGCAAAAATAAAACCATCGGTTATCTCCCAATAAGTGCTTTTGGCTAACGCCTTTTAGCTAGGCATGATAATTTGAGAGGATGCTCACATAAGAAATATGAATTAAGCAAAAGAGAGCATCAAGAAGCAAGTATAAAACAAATTTAAGTCTAACCCACTTCCTATGCATAGGAATCTTGTAAAGAAATAAATTAAAGAAGCTCAAACTTGAAATCATGGGAAGGTAGAACAAGAGCAATTTCAAAACTTTCAACAAAAAGAGAGGTGTTTTAGTAACATGAAAATTCCTACAACTATATTTTCCTATCTCATAATAATTTTCAATAGAATCATGAACAAACTCAACAACACAATTATCACATAAAGCATGTTTGTCATGGTCTAAAAGTACACAATTCATATCAAGCTCAAAAATAGTGGGATCAAAATTAAGAATCAATTCCTATATTTTTTCCACTTTTACCAATTTCAAAACGAGATGATTGGTCACTCTTAAAAGGTATGGGACACATTAGAGCAATATTATTTTTTGTATAATTATAATTTATAACATCAAGTAACATTGGACCATCATCTAGAGCATTATCATATAAATTTTCTGAACAAACTTTCTCATTATCATGCATATCAATAGTTGGAATAAATAGAGGATTATCATAGGATTTATCAAATTAGCAAGTATTATCATAAATAACAGTAGAAATATCATTATCAAAAGTTTCATTCATAGTAGTATCAAGGTCACAAGTATAGCAAGTATCAATTTCATCAAAAAAGGGATATGTCGAAAGAATCAATAGGATCATCACATTCATCAATATAACACTCATCCTCTTTTGGTAAGCATGGAGGGAAATCAAATAAGGTATGAGTTAAAGAGTTACTCTCATTGGGAGGTAGACATGGGTAGCTACTCCATTCTTCCTCCTCTTGATCATCACTCTCCTCCTCTTTTTCATCCAATGAGCTTCCAGATTCAGCAGTTTCTTCTTCCATAGATTCCTGCAAGGCATTAGTCTCCTCCTTTGGGGGAGATAATCTATTAAGATATTTAATTATGTAGTAATTACAATTACTGTAATTATCAAAGCAATATTCAAGTATAGCATAAATCTCGTATTTATAAGGTGCATCTTCAATACTTTCAAGCAAATAGGCAATTTCGAATGCACCCTTCCAAGCAATAAATTCCTCAATTTGTTCCACATCATAAAATTCATAATTTCCCTTAACATAAGAAGATATGGTAACATTATCATTATACTCACATTAAAAAGGGAGGTGTTTGTACCTCCTACAGCAACAAGATTTATCAAAGCAGTAAGTAACATTATAAGTAGAGCACAAGTTTTTAGCATAGTTTTGCAATTTATTAATTTTCTCCCATAAGTGTATGCCTTTTTGTGACAAGCGGTGTTCCTTATAATATTTTTGTTATTCATCCGTGAACCCACCTTGCCAAAAAGATCTAGTTTTAAATAAATCAAGCATTGATAGCAAGCATGATAAAACAAGTATCAAGCAAAACAATAACAAAGTAAAAATGATTAGAGGTGAGAGACTCCCCTTGCAGAAATCCTTTTTCTCCCCGGCAATGGCACCAGAAAACTTAATGGCTGAAGTTCGTTGGTAGACCCCAAGTGTAGGGTGTGAAGAGTGCAACGACAAGTTTTCCCTCAGAAATAAACCAAGGTTGAATCGACCAGTAGGAGAAAGAAACCACTCCTGAAGGTTGATGCAGCTGATGTTGGCAGGGCGCACTACCGGTTCAGCAACAACGTGGGATCTACACAACACAATCAAATTACTTTGCCCCAACGAAGTAGTGAGGTTGTAAATCTCACTGGTTTTGCTGAAACAAAGGATTAGACGTACTGTGTGGAAAAATATATTTGTTTACAGTAGATGAAAGAGAACAATAATTGCAGTAGTAAAACAGTGGTTGTATATCAGTGTAAAGAAACGGATTGGGGTCCACAGTTCACTAGAGGTGTCTCTCCAAAACAGATAGATAACATGCTGGGTAAACAAATTACAGCTGGGCAATTGACAGATATAAAGGCTGGACTGTAGTGCATATGCATGACATGATGATTACTATGTGATTCATGCGGGCATTTAAACAAGATACATAGACCGTTATCCAAGTGCATCTATGACTAATAGTTGATGGTGCAGGTCTTGCACTCGTTGGGAAACCCCAAGAGGAAGGTATGATGAGCACAACAATAGTTTTCCCTCAAAAAGAAACCAAGGTTTAGTCGACCAGTAGGAGGAAGGAGTAACTTCATAAGGTTGATGCAGCTGAGATAGCAGGGCGCACTACCGGTTCAGCAGCAACGTGGAACCTACACAACACAAACAATTTACTTTGCCCCAACGAAGCAGTGAGGTTGTCAATCTCACCGATTTTGCTTAACACAAAGAGGTTAAATGTATGGTGTGAAAAACAGTAGGAAAATAGTATGAAAGCAGTAGTAGCAGTATGAAAGCAGTCGATGTTTTATCAGTACGAGGAAATGGACCGGGGTCCATAGTTCACTAGTGGTGTCTCTCCGAGAAAGATAAATAACTTGTGTGGTGAACAAATTACAGCTGGGCAATTGACACAAATGAAGGATGCACCGTAGTGCATATGCAAGACATAAAGATTACTATGTGATTCATGAGGGCATTACAACAAAATACATAGACCGTCATCCAACTGCATCTATGTCTAATAATCCACCCTCCAAATATCATCCGAACAAATGTTTGGTATTAAGTTGCTAGCAACAGATTATCACAGTAAGCAAAGTGTGTAATGTAAACAATGTAAATTAGGTAAACACAGTTGTTTTCTCCCTAATGGCAACAACACATCCTCCATCCGTGATGTTTCTGTCACTCGAGCATAGATGCAAAGGAGGCATGAACCCACTATCGAGCATAAATACTCCCTCTTGGAGTTACTAGCATCTACTTGGCAAGGGCATCTACTAATAACGGAGAGCATGCAAGATCATAAATAACATATGCATGAAGATAACATGATAGATTGATAATCAGAAGACATAACATTCAACATTCATCAGATCCCAGCAAACACAACATGTAGCATTACATAAAGACGACCTCGATCATGTGAGGCAGCTCACAAGATCTAAACATGAGGTACAAAGTGGATAAGACAACCATCTAGCTACTTCTATGGACCCGTAGTCTAGGGATGAACTACACACGCATCACTTCGGAAGAGGGCATGGTGGTGTAGACCCCTCTGGTGATGAATTCTCCTCCCGGCAGGGTGCCCCGGAGATCTCCAGAACCCTCCCGATCTCGGGACGACGATGACGGCGGCTTTAGGTATTTTCGGGACGAAGTGGTATACCTTTAGGGTTTACGTCTCGGGGGTATAAATGGGCGAAAGGGCAAAGGCGGTGGAGGCCGGGGGGCCCCACACCAGCCCATGGCGCGACCAGGGTGGCGCGCGGCCCTATGGTGTGGGCCCCCTGTGGCCCCCCTCCGGGTCTCTTCGGGATTCCGTGGAACCTTCGGGAATTCTAAGACTTCCGGGCTTCGAATTTTCCAATTCGGAAAATATTTCCAGAACAACTTTTCTGAAACTAAAAACAACAGAAAATAGGGAACTGGCTCTATGTCATCTTGTCAATAGGTTATCCGTAAAATTGATAAAAATGACATAAAGTGTATAACAAACATGTGGGAAACAATAAGAAAACAACATGGAACATCAGAAATTAAGGATACGTTTATGACGTATCAATAGTCCACCCTCAGAGTGTCATCCGAGCAAACCTTGGGTATTAAGTTGCAAGCAACATATAATTGCAGTAAGCAAAGTGTGTAATGTAAACAATAAAATCATCCTTAGACAAATCATTGTTGTTTTATCCCTAATGGAAACATCACATCCCCCACCCGTTACGTTTCTGTCACTCGAGCGTGAGTGAAAGGGAGGCATGAACCCACTATCGAGCATAAATACTCCCTCTTGGAGTTACAAGCATCAACTTGGCCAGAGCATCTACTAGTAACGGAGAGGATGCGAGATCATAAATAACATACACATGAAAAGAACATGATAGATTGATAATCATTGGACATAGCATTCAATATTCATCAGATCCCAGCAAACACAACATGTAGCATTACAATAAGATGATCTTGACCATGTTAGGCAACTCACAAGATCTAAACATGAGGCATAAGGAGGAGAGAACAACCATCTAGCTACTGCTATGGACCCGTAGTCCAGGGATGAACTACTCACGCATCACTCCGGAGGCAGGCATGGTGATGAAGAGGCCTCCGGTGATGATTCCCCCTCCCGGCAGGGTGCCGGGGAGAGCTCGAGAACCCTCCCAAACTAGGGTTGACGATGACGGCGGCTGCGGATGTTTTCGGTGGAAATGGTTGATGCATTTAGGGTTAACACTTCGAGAGGTATAAATAGGCGAGAGAGCAACGTCGGTGGGAAGCCAGGGGGCCCACACCACCCCTGGGTGTGGTCAGAGGAGGGTGCGCCGCCTCATGGTGTGGGGCCCCTGAGGCCCCCCTCCGGTTCTCCCCCGGCTCCGTGTACGTGACGACTTTCTAAGACTTCTGGGTTTTATATTGTCCAATTTCGAGAATATTTTCAGAACAACTTCTCTGAAACTAAAAACAGTAGAAAACAAGAACTGACTCTGTGGCATCTTGTCAATAGGTTAGTCCCAGAAAATCCATAAAAATGACATAAAGTGTATAAGAAACATGTAGCATATGGCATGAAAACAACATGGAAGATAAAAAATGTAACATCCCATTGTTTGGGAAGATATAAGGATCTAAATATAATATGTGCATTTGCAAAGCATGCATCTAAAAATACGGGAAATTTTGGCGCGAAAGTTTAAACAAACCAAAGTGACCAATGTTTCACTTGACATGATGAAATAGGTTTAGATCATCTGGTCAGGAGTACATTTGGAGTGATCTTTATGACATTGTATCTCTACAAACTAGATCATTTGATAAGACAAACCATAATTGGTTATGATCAAACACAAATTCTCAACAACCTTAACCACAAGTCTTTAAGTGACTTGGGATAATTCATTAGATATCTTCAACCCAAATAGGGGTGAGTACCCAAATCACACAACTGATAATCATACTTCCACGAATGAGTAATACACAATTGAACCATCTCATTAATAGAGGTGTTATGTCCTCTCAAACAATAACTCTTTAAGTTATCAACCATTCACACCACATCTTTCCAAATTATTTAGTAACTACTAAGTTAACCTTCACAAGTAAATAACAAAGGTTTAATAGAATACAAATGATACCCACAAGTCTTAACTCAAAACCCACAAGTGGGAAATGACATAATAATTGCATTAACATATTTATCGAATATGTACATATCTCATCCATCATAAAAGAAGTACCTAAAAAGAAGCTATAAATCTTCTTAACCTACTGTTAAACCTTAATCATTACATATGATCTTTTCAACCTCTATGTCTGTATTATATTTACAAAAGAAGGATATAAAGTAAAATCATGACACTGGAGAAAACAACTAACAACTATGACATAAGTCATTAAACCCAATAACTTTCACATGCTCATTGTTCTATCATCTCCAACAAGTGAGCATATGAAACCTCAGCACACCAATGAACCATTTGATTAACTTATTATCTTAAGTTCCCATTTCACAACCACTCCACATTTCTATCCACGTCAATATTCAACAACTAAAGTATCTCTAGATACAACCCATGGATAACAACAAGTTATAATCTCTGTTAGAGAAATTGAATTGATATCTAAGTAAAACCAATCATGTATGAAATAAATATCTATCTTTTGGGAAATAAAATAAGAAGTATATGTAAGGATAATAAAAGCATGAACTAACTTTTAATCTAGATCTTGTTATTTTATCTAGATCATTTTATGTTGTTATCTTCCAATCTTATCTAAGTCATTTTGTAAGAGAAGCATCCACAAGAACAGAGGAACTACCACAAGAAGATCTTAAGAAGGATTCTTTGGAGGATTCTAGAAGTGCTATTCCAATTTACCATAAGAGTATTTGGAACTCTTATATCCCGATATGATCTTATGAACTCCTCATGAAATAGTGTGATACTCCAATGTTAGTGTTATATAGAAGTAGTTTGGTAACAAGCCTGTACACCTTGTTAACAGATCACTTTTGTATACTCAAACAATTGAGTGTCATACACAAGCAAACAGAAGGTTGAATAACCTAGTACATCTCAGCCTCTTGTATATGAAAAGTAATTGGGGGGAAGCCTTGCAAACTTGTCAACAAATTCTTCTTATATGCTTAAGGCTAATGGATGTCATAAAACAAACTCACATACTTTTATAATCATCTAAATAAAATCTATGCTTGAAACACTGGTTGTTTTCACCACCAGGGGAAGATAGTTGAAGGTGGAATCCAAGAGATGATATTACTTGCAATTGACACAAGGTTAAAACAGAAGACTAGTGGAAACTAGAAAAAAGAACATCAAGCAACATAAGTCAACAAGGAGCAACTCTGTCTCAGGAAGAATTTATTCAGTATAGCATTAGTTAATGTTAGAGAATCCATAACCTCTATGCTTTGTCAAGCTCAACAGAGATGAGGAACAAATAGTAAATCTATTAAATAGAAACAAGTATCCAGAAAGAAATAACAACAAGGTATTGCATCCACATGTCTTGATATGTGGAGGTAGATGAAAACAAGCTTAATACCTTGTTTTCCAAATCCTTTTCATAGATAAGACTAACAGATGGTAACAAAAACTCATCTACACATAAAAATACAAATGATCACTTGTTTTTAAAACAAGCATGTATAATATTCAAATTTGGAACCTAGTGGAAAACAAACAACGAGATTTCAAAGGCCACCCATATTTCCACTTGATCCAGTACTGAAAACAACAAACATGGTTTACACACACCTAAGTATAATGCCAACCAAAAATTGCTAAGAGTTTTAGCTATGAAAATAACATAGTATTATAAAAGGAAAACAAGTTCCTTCACCCATTAAAATCATTTGGTGTGACATGGAATAAAATGCTATGTTAAATTATTTTCATAACAGTGCATAGAACTAGTACCAACTAGTTTTACTAAATTATTTTCTATAAGAAATTGTATAGAATATGATCCACTCATACCACACCACTTGGGAACCAAATGTGTGTTGTGGGGATATAATATTCAGGCCTAAAGTAAATTTTAAGACATTTAATAAATTAAATAGAGTGAAAACAATAAAATCACTTAATCTAGCACCCTAAATAAAAAATACAAATACTCTTCAAATTCACCAAAAAAAACATGGTGAGATGTGAAATTTGATAAGGAATTCAAATATGGTTTTTAATAATTTTTAAGTTCACAAAAAGGCCCAGAAAACAAGCTTTTCTTTTCAGTTTTTAAGAAAGAAGGACTTATAGGTAATTTGTAAAAACTTCCAGGGGGTTTTCTATAAAAGTTTATTTCTTTTCTTCTTCCTCCGTTTCGGCGAGAATGCACAGGTGGTCGACGTCGAGTCACCGTCGCCGTGTCGTCTCCTGTTTCCTCCCTTCGCGTGGATAAGGCCCAAGGAGGAGAGCCGTGCTCTCTCACTCTCTCTCGCCTTGCTGCATCTCGCTCTCTGTATCTCTGTGTGAAGAGCACGGAACCAAACCCTAACCCTAACCCCTCGGGCCGCCGGCCATTCCCATCGATTCCGGCCACGCCGAGACCAACCGAGGCCATGAGGAGATGCGCCATCCTCTAATCTCCCTCCTCAATGAGCCACGCATGCTGGGAAGACCGGAGGCCTAGGAATTCCACCGTTCCTTTTCTCTCTGCTGCCGGCCGCCATGGAAGCTCTCCGGCGAGTTCGACCACGCCGTGCTTCACCGACAGCTCCATCGTACTCCTCGTGAGCTCCTGCTCCTCATGGTACCATTGGATTTCATTTTGACGACAAATTCCATGCTTTCACCGTGCACCGCCGCCGGATGCCGCGCCGATGGTCGCCGGGAGCACTCCGGTGACCATTTGGCAGTAGCGCCGCCACCTACGGGACGGCTACACTTCCCTCTAGCTTCTGGCAACAATCAACTGCATCAATTTCAACTATATCGCCCAATTGCAATCCATCTGAGAGAATCGAGCTTGGGTGAGGTCATCTGTGACGTCACCATGACGTCACAATCCTTTTCATTTTCCTTTTTCTTTTATTTTTGATTTAAAATCAAATATGACAGGTGGGACCCACCTGTCAATTTAAAAACAAAAAATATGTATATGTTCATAAAAATAAAATCTATCTATTTATCAACTTTAAAAAAATGTTTGATAAAATTTAAAATTAAACATTTTCTGAATTAAATTAAATCATTTAAAATTGAGAAAAATAATAAATAATTCATAAAATCAGAAAAATACAAGTTATATACCAAAATGCTTCAAATGACAAATGCAACTGATCTATGATGTTTCCAAGGTAATTTGACCAAGTTTTCATGTGTGTAACATTTTGCCTAGTCATTTAATTCATTTAAACATTAATAAATTAACAACTTATTCAAATATTTTTCAGAAAACATAAAATGTTATATCAAATTGAAGAGAAAAGAATTTGGAATTCAAATATGTCAAATATAAACATTTTATTTAACTTATAAATTTGTTTCAAAGGGTATAATGGAATTTTGTAATATTCCATTATAACCAGAAATAACTACCACCTCATAATTTTCCTTATTAATAAAACCCTCACGTTTTCACACCTACTAAACATATCAACACAAAGTCATTAGCAAGCATGTGATGATAGAGTTAGTTGTACTAGTTCCACATTTTCAAATAAACGTGATGTCATTAGCTCTACACTATTCAACATAAAATAAAATGTGTCTGTTATCTTTTCAATAGTTATTTTCCATGTCTTGTTATTTTGTTATCTAATCAAGTAATAAACACTTCTACCTAAACATGATAACAATTGTTTGCTCAGTAAAAGTGAAACACATGTAAGTCTAAAATAAGTAATAACCACATCACCCCAAATAACGAAACATTTCACCCAAAACCTGTGTGAAAACATTATCGTATCAAACGTGGCTTACACTTCTAAGCTAGGTGTTTTACAGGGTAATTCATGATGCATCTCATTACTATGCATGTATCATCTTGCCAATGTTTTCTGTAGTCCTTACCAGGACTACTTTGCTATCTTCCAGATGTCGGAATTGTGTACGTAACCCTGGAACCCGAAGACATGGATTATTATTGTTGTTTCCATCTCAGGCAAGTTCGTCGCTTGCTCATATCCTTTGCAGTAATTCATAACAAACTAATTGCAAAAACTCTATCGTATTACCACCTAGTCTCAAAAGAATGCATGATCCTATTTTTTATAATATTATGACTAATTGAATGACTACCCGAGTGGCAGTGTTCTGTTTGGTGGGCGGATGGGACCATGGTAAGATGAATAGGTCAAAGGAAGGTTCCATCTGCATGGGAAAGTATTACCTAGGAATTAACCACAAATTCTGTCAGAACTTGGTGTGTCGTAACTACTGCGTTAACCATGGGTCTTCTATGGGGGGAGTAAGTCAGCTGTGATCTTTTCTCGTTCGCATGTCAACGGACTGCCAGAGACGTACGATGTAGGTTCTGCGGGACTACATGCACATGGGTGGGAGCCCTTACGTCCCACGGACTCTGGGGTCTACGAGTGTCTGCCAGGGGCGCGTAGATCTCCATCGTGAGGGGTGGAATCAGGCGTTCAACCTGCTGGCGGAAATGGGTGGGCATGCATTGTGCGGAGAAGCACGATTTGGTTTGGACCAACAACCGGGCCCGACACCTGAGTGGGAGTGGATAGGAATGTACACCTGGTTGTGCAACATGGTCTTGGTCGTCCATGGGTAAAGTAACGCACCTCTGCAGAGTGTAAAAGTTTGTGGCATGTTACCCCCTGTTCTGGGAAGGATTTGCAAATGCTACAGGAAAGGCAACTCCATGAAGTTCTAGTCCTGTGACGGTCTGGCGGGCATAGTTTTTGGAATTAAAAGCAACCTCTTGAAGAAAGTTTTACAAAACCTTGCATTAGCTTATGACTCTTTTGAGTCTAAAGATATAGTTAGTGCATCAAACCACCAACTATACATCATGAACTTGCTGAGTAACGCTCGTTACTCATTCGTTCCCGTTTGACCCCTTGCTTAGATTTGAAGCCTGATGGAAGTCGTCTTCGTGAAGCATCGTCATCAACAACGCTGATGGAGGAGAAGCTATCAAGGTGCAGGTGGAGTCCATTCTTGGAATTAGTTGTTATAAGCCATAGATTAGGGCTGACATCAGCCATAGTAGATTAGTAATGAGCTTGAGTTTTTCTCCAGCTTGGATCTTCGAATTACTTCTTCTGATGTTTCATTTGTATGAGATCTTCTTTGATTCTTCAAAGAGATTCTCGAGATTTTGTAATGAAGTTTGTATCCTATAGTTTTGCCTGGACCCGCTATGTTTCTGTTGTACTACTCTAAGGGATGTAATATTCACGGATAAGTCCTTCTGTGAGTATTATGTCATCGACTTGAGCACTACACATGCAGTGGTGTGCTAGGTCACCACAGATGGTATCAGAGCGAAGCGACCTTAGGTTTAAAACCTTTTAGGAGATCTGCAGGTTGTTAAATACTATAGGAAGCCATCTTATCTAAACCACATTTCCTACAACTATGATGATCATCCACTTGAGAATGATATAATCATACTTGTATAGAATTTTCCTACTCAACTTGAGTAAATATAATTATCTATTTTCCGTATACCTAGGTATGAATAGTTAGAAGTTTAGAAGGTATCAATTTTATCAAGAAAAAGAGATGTGACATAGTTAGAGATGAATAAGTCACGATGATGATTACCCCATTCTATGAATGCATAGGGTGGAGTAGAACATGGTATTGAGTTGGAGTCATCAGAATGGATGCTGAGAATCATTAAGAGGTATTAAAACTTTGGTAACTATGGGATATGAACCATATCCTTAGTTATAAAGTCTAGAGGTGAATCATTATAGTATAGTGTAGAATTAGGAGAAGGCATAAGCATTGATGGAAGCTACATTACTACTCCTACGATGTGATCAACAACATGAAGGATCAACAGATGCCATGAGAATCTTATCATAATCTCTATGAAGTACTTCAGTTGACATAGTACTTAGTCCTATATGGAACCAAGTTAGACAACAACTACTAAAGGATCATTTTGTCTTAGTTTATTCCATTGCAGTAAGGCATGTAACTGGAGTAATTACCTAGGAAAAGAGTGGTTGTGTAGAATAGGATTACAAGGTAATATATACCTACTTGTAGTGTATAGCATTTAAGAGCCTTGGTACTTGAGATGTTTTACTCTAAGTACTTTTATCCCACGGGCTTTTGAGGCATGAGTGATAACTGCATTTGGGATTTATAGAATCTTATATGGATCTTTGATTGACTAGATCTATACATGAAGATTGAACTTGATGTGCAAATGCATGTGCAAACACTGAGTTCTTTCTTGATGTTACTGGTCTAGAGGGTATAGGATTAGTATGAGAGCGGTCTGAAATATCAGCTGATGGAAACAACTACAAAAGCTCTAGATGATCAGGAAGACAAGAAGGCAGAAGCCAATGAAGCCACTGATGGGAATGGACCATAGTCCCCATTTTGTTTGGAGTTGGCAAAATATTTCATCAACACATGTAGATATACCACAAGTGATTCCAAGAAAATAACATGAGTAGCTATATTCGAGAAGGAAATAGGTAGAAGTTGAGAAATCTGATCATAGAGTCACCCTGTAGAAGTTGAAACCCAAATATATAGAAGTACCATAGGAAGTAACCAGTGGAATAGGTTATAGTCACCTATAGGAAAGAGTTAGAACTCGAGGAAACTCGAAGATGTTTTCACTAATAATTGAGTCTAAATCAATGTATACTATGTTGTACAAGCTTTTTTGAGCAGTATTCCTCTTGAGACCATTAGGTTGAATCAAATGGAGTCCTACACATAGACAATATCCAGTGTACCGGAAGAATCTTATTGGTTATTCATCACTTGGTGGATGTACCAAATGTTCTTCAAAAACTTGTGAGAGATAGGAAACCATACCTATTCATCAGAGAACGAAACTTGGTATCCACTATATGGTGGAGACACCACTTGTTCTTCGTGAGACCATTAAGTAAGTTTTAGGGACAAAACAAAGTTGTCATAATAACAGGCAAAGTATTAGGTCATAGTGCAAGACAGTATAAGGTAAACAATCTAGACAAGAGGCTACACATGCCAAGGTCAACACAAGAAACAATTGTGAAGATTCAACGGTCTACAGAAGTTCTCTCTGCCTATCTTTACGTGAGAGAGGTTGAACTTCGAGATGAACTTCTTGTTAAGGGGGTGATACTGTAACATCCCAGTGTTTGGGAAGTTATAAGGATCTAAATATAATATGTGCATTTGCAAAGCATGCATCTAAAAATACGGGAAATTTTGGCGCGAAAGTTTAAACAAACCAAAGTAACCAATGTTTCACTTGACATGATGAAATAGGTTTAGATCATCTGGTCAGGAGTACATTTGGAGTGATCTTTATGACATTTTATCTCTATAAACTAGATCATTTGATAAGACAAACCATAATTGATTATGATCAAACACAAATTCTCAACAACCTTAACCACAAGTCTTTAAGTGACTTGGGATAATTCATTAGATATCTTCAACCTAAAGAGGGGTGAGTACCCAAATCACACAAGTGATAATAATACTTCCACCAATGAGTAATACACAATTGAACCATCTCATTAATAGAGGTGTTATGTCCTCTCAAACAATAACTCTTTAAGTTATCAACCATTCACACCACATCTTTCCAAATTATTTAGTAACTACTTTAACCTTCACAAGTAAATAACAAAGGTTTAATAGAATACAAATGATATCCACAAGTCTTAACTCAAAAGCCACAAGTGGGAAATGACATAATAATTGTATTAACATATTTATCGAATATGTACATATCTCATCCATCATAAAAGAAGTACCTAAAAAGAAGATATAAATCTTCTTAACCTACTATTAAACCTTAATCATTACATATGATCTTTTCAACCTCTATGTCTGTATTATATTTACAAAAGAAGGATATAAAGTAAAATCATGACACCGGAGAAAACAACTAACAACTATGACATAAGTCATTAAACCCAATAACTTTCACATGCTCATTGTTCTATCATCTCAACCAAGTGAGAATATGAAAGCTCAACACACCAACGAACCATTTGATTAACTTATTATCTTAAGTTCCCATTTCATAGACACTCCACATTTCTATCCAAGTCAATATTCAACAACTAAAGTATCTCTGGATACAACCCATGGATAACAACAAGTTATAATCTTTGTTAGAGAAATTGAATTGATATCTAAGTAAAACCAATAATTTATGAAATAAGTATCTATCTTTTGGGAAATAAAGTAAGAAGTATATGTAAGGATAATAAAAGCATGAACTAACTTTTAATCTAGATCTTGTTATTTTATCTAAATCATTTTATCTTCCAATCTTCTCTAAGTCATTTTGCAAGAGAAGCATCCACAAGAACAGAGGAACTACCACAAGAAGATCTTAAGAAGGATTCTTTGGAGGATTCTAGAAGTGCTATTCCAATTTATCATAAGAATATTTGGAACTCTTATATCCTGATATGATCTTATGAACTCCTTATAAAATAGTGTGATACTCCAATGTTAGTGTTATATAGAAGTAGTTTGGTAACAAGCCCGTACACCTTGTTAACAGATCACTTTTGTATACTCAAACAATTGAGTGTCATACACAAACAAACAGAAGGTTGAATAACCTAGTACATCTTAGCCTCTTGTATATGAAAAGTAATTTGGGGACAAGCCTTCCAAACCTGTCAACAAATTCTTCTTATATGCTTAAGGCTAATGGATTTCATAAAATAAACTCACATACTTTATAATCATCTAAATAAAATATTTGCTTGAAACACTGGTTGTTTCCACCACCAGGGGAAGATAGTTGAAGGTGGAATCCAAGAGATGATATTACTTGCAATTGACACAAGGTGAAAACATAAGACTAGTGGCAACTAGAGAAAAGAACATCAAGCAACATAAGTCAACAAGGAGCAACACTGTCTCAGGAAGAATTTATTCAGTAAAGCATTAGTTAATGTTAGAGAATCCATATCTATGCTTTGTCAAGCTCAACAGAGATGAGGAACAAATAGTAAATCTCTTAAATGGAAACAAGTATCCAGAAAGAAATAACAACAAGGTATTGCATCCACATGTCTTGATATGTGGAGGTAGATGAAAACAAGCTTAATACCTTGTTTTCCAAATCCTTTTCATAGATAAGACTAACAGATGCTAACAAAAACTCATCTACACATAAACATACAAATGATTACTTGTTTTTAAAACAAGCATGGATAATATTCATATTTGGAACCTAGTGGAAAACAAACAACGAGATTTCAAAGGCCACCCATATTGCCACTTGATCCAGTACTGAAAACAACAAACATGGTTTACACACACGTAAGTATAATGCCAACCAAAAATTGCTAAGAGTTTTAGCTATGAAAATAACATAGTATTATAAAAGGAAAACAATTTCCATCACCCATTAAAATCATTTGGTGTGACATGGAATAAAATGCTATGTTAAATGATTTTCATAAAAGTGCATAGAACTAGTACCAATTAGTTTTACTAAATTATTTTCTATAAGAAATTGTATAGAATATGATCCACTCATACCACACCACTTAGGAACCATATGTGTGTTGTGGGGATATAATATTCAGGCCTAAAGTAAATTTTAAGATATTTAATAAATTAAATAGAGTGAAAACAATAAAATCACTTAATCTAGCACCCTAAATAAAAAAAATACAAATATTCTTCAAATTCACCAAAACAAAACATGGTGATATGTGAAATTTGATAAGGAATTCAAATATGATTTTTAATAATTTTTAAGTTAACAAAAAGGCCCAGAAAACAAGATTTTCTTTGCAGTTTTTAAGACAGAAGGACTTCTAGGTAATTTGTAAAAACTTCCATGGGGTTTTCTATAAAAGTTTATTTCTTTTCTTCTTCCTCCGTTCCGGCCAGAATGCACAGGCGGTCGACGTCGAGTCACCGTCGCCGTGTCGTCTCCTGTCTCCTCCCTTCGCGTGGATAAGGCCCGAGGAGGAGAGACGTGCTCTCTCACTCTCTCTCGCCTTGCTGCATCTCGCTCTCTGTATCTCTCTGTGAAGAGCATGGAACCAAACCCTAACCCTAACCTCTCGGGCCGCCGGCCATTCCCATCGATTCCGGCCACGCCGAGACCAACCGAGGCCATGAGGAGATGCGCCATCCTCTACTCTCCCTCCTCAATGAGCCACGCTTGCTGGGAAGACTGGAGGCCGAGGAATTCCACCGTTCCTTTTCTCTCTACTGCCGGCCGCCATGGAAGCTCTCCGGCGAGTTCGACCACGCCGTGCTTCATCGATAGCTCCATGGTACTCCTCGTGAGCTCCTGCTCCTCATGGTACCATTGGATTTCATTTTGACGACACATTCCATGCTTTGACCGTGCACCACCGTCGGATGCCGCTCTGGTGGTCACCGGGAGCACTCCGGTGACCATTTGGCAGTAGCGCCGCCACCTACGGGACGGCCACACTTCCCTCTAGCTTCTGGCAACAATCAACTGCATCAATTTCAACTATATCGCCCAATTGCAATCCATCTGAGAGAATCGAGCTTGGGTGAGGTCATCTATGACGTCACCATGACGTCATAATCCTTTTCATTTTCCTTTTTCTTTTATTTTTGATTTAAAATCAAATATGACAGGTGGGACCCACCTGTCAATTTAAAAACAAAAAATGATTAATCTTATAAATTCAATAACTTTAAAAATACTTATCTACAAAATGTAAATAAAATATGTATATATTCATAAAAATAAAATCTATCTATTTATCAACTTTTAAAAAATGTTTGATAAAATTTAAAATTAAACATTTTCTGAATTAAATTAAATCATTTAAAATTGAGAAAAATAATAAATAATTCATAAAATCAGAAAAATACAAGTTATATACCAAAATGCTTCAAATGACAAATGCAACTCATCTATGATGTTTCCAAGGTCATTTGACCAAGTTTTGATGTGTGTAACATTTTGCCTAGTCATTTAATTCATTTAAACATTAATAAATTAACAACTTATTCAAATATTTTCATAAAACATAAAATGTTATATCAAATTGAAGAGAAAAGCATTCGCAATTCAAATATGTCAAATATAGAACATTTTATTTAACTTATAAATTTGTTTCAAAGGGTATAATATTCCATTATAACCAGAAATAACTACCACCTCATAATTTTCCTTATTAATAAAACCCTCACGTTTTCACACCTACTAAACATATCAACACAAAGTCATTAGCAAGCATGTGATGATAGAGTTAGTTGTACTAGTTCCTCATTTTCAAATAAACGTGGTGTCACTAGCTCTACACTATTCAACATAAAATAAAATATGTCTGTTATCTTTTCAATAGTTATTTTCCATGTGTTGTTGTTTTGTTATCTAATCGAGTAATAAATACTTCTACCTAAACATGATAAAAATTGTTTGTCAAGTAAAAGTGAAACACATGTAAGTATAAAATAAGTAATAACCACATCACCCCAAATAACGAAACATTTCACCCAAAACCTGTGTGAAAACATTATCGTATCAAACCTGGCTTACACTTGTAAGCTGGGTGTTTTTCAAGGTAATTCACGATGCATCTCATTACTATGCATGTATCATCTTGCCAATGTTTTCTATAGTCCTTACCAGGACTACTTTGCTATCTTTCAGATGTCGGAATTGTCTACGTGACCCTCGAACCCGAAGACATGGATTATTATTGTTGTTTCAATCTCAGGCAAGTTCATCACTTGCTCATATCCTTTGCAGTACTTCATAACAAACTAATTGCAAAGACTCTATCGTATTACCACCTAGTCTCAAAAGAATGCATGATCCTATTTTTTATAATAATATGACTAATTGAATGACTACCCGAGTGGTAGTGTTCTCTTTGGTGGGCGGATGGGACCATGGTAAGATGAATAGGTCAAAGGAAGGTTAACCATGGGTCTTGTATGGGGGGAGTAAGTCAGCTGTGATCTTTTCTCGTTCGCATGTCAACGGACTGCCAGAGACTTACGATGTAGATTATGCGTGATGGAGGGATGATAACCCGGTAGGCTAACGTCAAGGCGTGACTCGGCCCAAAGGGAGCTGCGCAAGACCCGGCTTAAGGAAAGGGGGTTTCTAGAAGGCCCAAGAGTGTAGGCCTCGTAACCCGGATTGTGGGTTCTGATAAGGAAACTTAGGGTTTGTATGCGGTGACCGGGTAGGACTCCAAGTATGCCTTGGATAGGAAGCCGGGGAGCCGGATATTATATAAACTGGCTCCTAGGGTTAGATTAAAGAGAGTTTTTGCTAGCTATTCGAGTATCCCCTGTAATACGAAAGCTGAGATTTTAACCCTAGATCGGAGACTCGGCGACTTGATTGCCAGAGCTACCAGATCGATTGATAACATGATTTCCCTTGAGCTAAACCCTCTCCCAAACACCAGAGTCGAATTGCCCCAAGATAAGTTACCCCCGGTAACGTGTGCCGTGATTATCCCACGACAGTTGGCGCCCACCGTGGGGCCTACGTCCAAAGGTGTTTACATCACGGGAGAAGATCGGGAGAACATGAAGAACCTCGTCATCGGCGAGATCTACACCAACCCCGAAGGAGAGAAGATGGTGGACGATTTTGGCTGGGGGCCAGAGTCGGATCTGCTCGAATCCGGATCCGTCGTCACAATCGGCCGGGTCAACGTCTTTATCGGCATGGTACGTACGTCCGGTTCAATCCCTGATGATTTTGGATGTGATTCTGTATCAGGAGAAGCAACCTGCGTTCAATCGGATGGAGAAGAATCGGTCGGGACGATAGATCCGATAGAAGAACCCACCACGAAGAGGGAACAGCCGGAGGAGCCGGCATGGGCCCCGCGTGGCCGAGTCATGAGAGAATACGATACCGAGTCTATCTTGCACCTGCTAGAAGATCGGTACGAGGAGGATAGTTGTGATGAGGAGGAATACGAGTCTTCACCAGGCATCGCGCGCCAGGTCGCGGTCTACACGGCCCCTGCAACCAATCTCAATCAGGGGGACGTGACTACGGCCGCGGTCGGAGCAGCGCGAGCGCTGGCCCAGCAGCAAAACCCGGCTGACGGAAATCCGGTTCTTACCCGGGTTGATGGAGAGTCGGCTTCAGTCACCAGCAATACCCCGGAAAGCGAATTGCAGAGGAATATGTTCGGGTTTATGGCGAACAGAACGCCAGGGGAGGGTCCTTCGAACCCACAACACCCGGCCCTGTTCAGTAACAATTTGATCCTGGATCCCACGGTGCTAGCTACGGTGATAACTCCGGAAAATGCCGCGGCGCGGGCTAGGGATCTGGATGTAGCCCGCCGCGCATTGGAGCAACAAAGGAGAGATGTGGAAGCAGAGAAGAAAGGGGAAGCCACGCACCAACGCGAGCTGGAGGCATTGGAGAACCGGCTCCGGGTTGAGTCGACCAGGATGCATCAGAGATACCAAACGAGACTACCGGCAACGGGTCGAACTTTAAACCCGGCCACGTTATTCATCACACCCCAGGATCAACCAATTCCGGCCGTGAATCAAGGAACAGTAAACCAGCCTGCGACCGGAGGAGGACAGCCGGCAAACGTACAAGCCGGGTTACCAACGTTGCAGACAGGGGTTGCTGTTGGCAACACAGTGCCGCCACCACCACCATCACCACGATTTCACACTCCGCCAGGTCACTTCAATAATCCCATGGAAAATGTGTATGCAGCGACATTGGCATTGGATCGCATCCCCGTAAGAGAGTCACCCCATGCGGAGGAGACCCGGCCGGCGATAGATCTATTGCGCACGGCAGTGGCTCAGCGAGCCAATTACCCGGATAACAGGAGCGGGATGCATGGAACACCGTATGTAAGCCGGCATAACGGAAACACCGGTAATATTCAGACAAGCTCAGCACGGCGGAGGGCAGAGCAGCAGCAAATGCCGCCTCCTCCCCGTAGACCAGCAACACCTGCAGTATCAGCCGCACAAGCTATCGTGGACAGTTCTCGAGCCAGGCGCGCAGCAGCCGGGTCTGCGGTACGAGGGCCGGTAGCGGTTGCACCCCCGCCGCACCTGTCGCTGTATCGCATGTTTCCCGGGTGAGGCCAGTACCGGCAATTTTAGCCGGGCCCAAGTGTTTGTCGGATGCCATCAGAGCCGAGCCTTACCCGGATAAGTTCAAGGAACCGGGTAAAGTGGTCAATTACGAGCCAACCATGGATCCAGAAACCTGGTTGAGTAGTTATGAAATGGCCATGTCGATTCGCAATGCTTCCGAAAATCTGCAAGCCAAATTCATGTACCTGATGATGTCAGAGGGAGCGGCAAAGTTGTGGTTCAACAATTTACCGGAAAAATCTGTCAATTCGTGGAATGAGCTGAAAGTTGCGTTTATCAAGCACTTCCATGGGACGTGCAGGAAGTTATTCACAATTGATGATCTAGAATGGTGTGTCCAAAAGAAGGGAGAATCGGCGCGCAGCTGGGTGCGCCGGGTTATGGAAATACTTCACTCGTCTACAGATATTCAGCCAAAGGATGCGCTACAGGCTATGGCAAAAACATGCAAGTACATACCCCTAGTGCAAAAGCTAACACGCATGAAATCTAGTCGGAATACTTCGGAGGTTACTATGGGAGAGTTGATGGACGCATGCAACAAGCACGCCGCTACAGATACTACAGAGGAGGATGTTGATGACAAGAAAGCCAAAGCCAACGCAAGCAACAGTGGAAGACCCGGCAATGGGTCTGCGCCGGGTAACAGTGGAGGAAATAATGGAAACAACCAGAATAAGCGCCCGTACGAGGGAAGTTCCGAGTTTGTAGCCAACACAGAGGCCGGGTTTGCAAGACCCAGAGCATAAGGAAATTTCAACGGAGGAAACTTTAATGGAGGAAATTACCAAGGGCCGCCAAGGCCGGCTAATCATATAGAGGCCTTCAGGATGCCCTGTCCGCGCCATAGCAGGAACGCCAGGCCGGCCAATCATTCGCTGGAACAGTGTGTAGATTTACAGAGATGGAAGAATGAGGAAATACAGAAAGCAATGCGAGGTGCATGCCGGGGAGCAGGATCGGGTCCGGGTGGTAACCCGGGAAATGGCCCGCCCCCGGCAGGCAACCCAGGAGGTGGTAATCTGGGTAATAATCAGGGAGGAGCTGGAGGTTTCCAGGCCAACCCCAAGCAATTGGGCCAGTACCACGTTCACACCACAGGAACTTCTAACAAGGATAGAAAGATACTCAAGAAGGCAGTAAACTCGGTTTCCTCGGCTGTCCCGAGATACCTGAGGTGGTCAGATCAAGAGGTGACATGGAGCAGAAGGGATCACCCGGAAAGAATAGAACACCCAGGTGTCTTAGCATTGGTGGTTGCACCACAGGTTAATGGTTATGAGTTGAAAAAGGTGTTAATGGATGGCGGAAGCACCATCAATATCTTATATTGGGAAACTTTCCTACGCATGGGCCTCAAGGAGTCCCAGCTACAGAAAAGTTCTACGGTTTTTCAGGGGATCGTACCGGGCCACTCGGCGTGCCCCGAGGGGAAGATTACATTGGAGGTCGCTTTTGGAGAATCAAAGGATAATTTCCGAGTGGAGTGGCTCACGTTCGAGGTGGTAAAGTTGCACAGCCCCTATCATGTGTTGTTTGGAAGGCCGGCTTACGCCAAGTTTATGGCCAGGCCGTGTTACGTATACCTACAGCTAAAAATCCCGGGCCCCAAGCAGACCATCACCATCCATGGGAGCCGGGTTATAGCGGCTGAGTGTGACGAAGGAGACGCGGCAATGGCGGAACAAGCTTGTAGAAAGAAAGAGCTCAAGTATTACCGGTCTCAAGTAGACCCGGATGACAGAACAGCGTTAAAAAGGCCGAATACGGAGGATGAGAGAGCAAAATTCAAGGCAGCACAGGACACAAAGATGGTAGCTTTTGTTGAAGGTGATCCCTCCAAGCAATTTGCTATAGGATCTAACCTAGACAGTAAGCAGGAAGAGGCGCTCATTGAGTTCATTCGCGGAAATCAAGATGTTTTTGCGTGGACGCCCAGTGATATGCCAGGTATCCCGACTGAGTTAGCTGAGCACAGTTTACACGTTGATCCTAAGTCTCGGCCTGTGAAACAGGGCCTGAGAAAAATGAATGAGGAGAGAAGAAAATCTATAGGAGAAGAAATTGCCCAGCTATTGGCAGCCGGCTTTATCATGGAGGTATTTCACCCGGATTGGCTGGCAAATCCGGTTCTAGTACTGAAAAAGAGTAATGAGTGGAGGATGTGCATAGATTACACGAGTCTCAACAAGCACTGCCCAAAGGATCCATTTGCCCTTCCAAGGATAGATCAGATCATAGATGCAGTGGCTGGAAGTGACCTATTATGTTTCCTGGACGCATATTCCGGGTATCATCAGATCAAGCTCAAGAAGGAAGATTGGGAGAAAACATCGTTTATAACCCCCTTTGGGGCTTTCTGTTACAAAACCATGACTTTTGGGCTAAAGAATGCTGGTGCAACTTACCAGCGATGCATACAGAAGTGCTTCAAGGATCAGATTGGACGCAACGTTCACGCCTATGTGGATGATGTGGTGATCAAGACCAGGAAAGCAGAAACATTTATTGATGATCTAAAGGAAACATTCAAGAATTTGAGAAGGTATCAGATGAAACTTAACCCTACAAAGTGCGTGTTTGGAGTTCCAGCAGGAAAATTACTCGGATTCATCGTTTCCGAGAGAGGAATCGAGGCAAACCCGGACAAGATCAAAGCCATCCAGAGTCTGAAAAAGCCGGAAAATTTGAAGCATGTTCAAAAACTCACAGGATGCGTAGCAGCACTAAGCCGGTTCATATCTAGACTCGGGGAGAAGGCAATTCCATTATACCGGCTCTTGAGGAAATCCGACAAGTTCGTTTGGGACCAAGAGGCGGATGAGGCGTTCGAGGCCTAAAGAAGCAATTATCTGAGGCACCAGTCCTAGCAGCTCCGGGTCCTAAGGAGCCCATCTTACTATATATTGCGGCTGGGCCCCGGGCGGTTAGCGCAGTGGTTGTTGTTGAGCGTAAAGAGGATGGAAAGGATCACCCGGTACAGAGGCCGGTTTACTACGTAAGCGAGGTATTATCGGAAGCAAAGCAGCGCTACCCACACTGGCATAAGTTGGTTTTCGGGGTATTCATGGCCAGCCGGAAATTGAAACCATATTTTCAGGAACACCCCATCACGGTGGTTAGCTCTATTCCAATGTCGGATATTATCAGAAACTCAGATGCAACAGGCAGAATAGCCAAGTGGGCCATTGAGATGGGAGATTATCACATCAACTACGATCTCAGGTCAGCAATCCAGTCCCAAGCTTTAGTCGATTTCATCAATGATTGGACTCACACAAGCATGCCAACAACGACACCAAGTTCCGAGTCTTGGGTGATGCACTTTGATGGTTCTAAACAGTACGAGGGATCAGGAGCCGGGGTGGTACTTACATCACCCAAAGGAGATAAACTGAGCTACGTGTTGCAAATTCACTTTGATTGCTCCAACAACGTGGCCGAGTATGAGGCATTATTACATGGATTGAGAATAGCCAAGGAGATGAACATCAGGTGGATACGATGCTATGGATATTCGGATCTTGTGGTGCAGCAGGTCTCAGGAACCTTGGATAGGAAGGATGCAACTATGGCAACATATCGCAGAGAGGTGGACAGGGTTGCCGGGTGTTTTTCCGGGTATGAGGTGGAGCATATTGACAGGCGAAAGAACGAGGCAGCAGATGCGCTCGCAAGACTCGGCTCGCGCAGAGAGCCGGTTCCACCCAATGTTTTCCTGGACGAGCTATGGCGGCCATCTGTTAAAACTGAGTCTGAGGAAGAGGTGGCTAACCAAGACCCGGATTCAGAGCTTGTGGCCACGGCACGTGCCGTTCCTGAGTGGACAGAGCCGTTTTTAGCTTATTTATCACGGGGCGAGTTACCACCACAGGAATTTTTAGCAAGACAAATTCTGAGACGAGCAAAGGGCTATTCCATCATCAATGGCGAGTTATATAAAAGGAGTGCAGCAGGAGTCTTTTTACGTTGTGTAGCACCAGAAGAAGGCCGGCAGATCCTGAAAGAGATCCATGAAGGTGACTGTGGGCATCATGCATCCACAAGATCCCTTGTGGCCAAAGCATATCGGCACGGTTTCTTTTGGCTCACAGCCTTAGCAGACGCGGAACGCTTGGTGGCAAGGTGCGATGGATGTCAAAGGTACGCTCGCCAAATCCATGTGCCGGCTATGGAGTTGCAAACAATCCCATTAACCTGGCCGTTCGCTGTTTGGGGCATGGACATGGTGGGGCCCTTCCACATGTCACCCTGCAAAAAGACCCATCTCTTGGTGGTTATCGATAAATTTACAAAGTGGGTTGAAGTTATGCCAGTTACCAATTGCGAAGCAATCACAACAGTCAAGTTCTTAAAAAGAATCATCTACATGTTTGGGTATCCTCACAGCATAATAACAGACAATGGAACCAACATGTCCCTCGGGGAGATGGAGAAATTATGTGGGAACAACGGAATCCGGCTTGACATAGCTTCAGTAGCTCATCCACAAGCTAATGGACAAGTGGAAAGGGCAAACCAAGAATTACTTCGTGGGTTAAAACCACGGCTGCGGGTTCCGTGCATCAGAGCTGCTGGCGCATGTGTAGAAGAGTTACCATCAGTGGTTTGGGGAATTAACACCACACCTAACAGATCTACTCAGATGACACCGTTTTTCATGGTTTATGGTGCGGAGGCGGTATTGCCGAGTGATATCATTCATGATTCGCCTCGAGTGTCGGCTTATATCGAGGTGGAGAACGAGAAGACCCGACAGGACGCCGTGGATATGCTAGAAGAACACATGGAACAAGCTTTGGAGAGATCAGCCATATACCAGCAGGACCTGAGGAAATATCATAGCCGGCGAGTCAAAACCCGGGTCTTCCAGGAAGGAGACCTGGTGTTACGCCTGGTACAGTCAAAGGAAGGGAAACATAAGCTATCGCCACCATGGGAGGGACCGTTCATCATAAGCCGGAATTTGCACAATGGATCGTATTACTTGGTAGATGCAAGGGAAGAGTCGGCTACCGTCAATAACACCGCTCATACAACTTCATCTATACAAGAAAGAGAAAGACCATGGAACGTGGCTCAGCTACGTCCCTACTACACCTAGAATAGGATAGATTCACAAGTGGAATTACACGATGTAACAGGCAGCAGGTTTCAGACGCACTCTTTTCCTATCCAGGGTACCTAAGGGGACTGGAGGGTTTTTAATGAGCCGACTTGCTGACCTAACTTTTCTCATATCAATAAAGAGATGGTTAAACAATAATATCGTTTCTTTCTGTGTGTCTTTTGTCAAGTTTTTTATTCCTGTTGTTTTCTTATTTTCCTTCAGGTAAGTGTTATTTGTTGTTCTTAGTGTATTAGTTTTTCTAGTAAGTTATGTATATCTAGGTCTTGGGGGCTGATTGTTTAAATAGCACAGTTGCAAACTCAAAGACCCGGCCATGATGCCATTAAGTTATATAAGGGCCGATTACTTGTACTAAGTACGGCTGCAAGCTTATAACCGGACAATAGAGCCAAATTTTCTTGACTTTTCTTGCTTAAGCTCGATGTGACTCGCAAAAAGTGGCATGCTTTGCTAGCGTATAATTACAATCAGTCATGATGCCCAATGGGACTTGCCTGACCCTGTCTTTATGCAGTTATAGCAGCATTGATCATCCACGCGAAAGCCGGCTTATAGTAAAAGAAGTTCAAAAGGGTCATCCAAACCACAAGTTATGCAGAGTATAAGGCTAACAGTCGGAAACTCAAAATATATCAAGCATAACTTCAAACCTACGTGAGCAACTCTAGGTTTTGGGCCTTAGCAGAAACAAACTTTTTCTTTTGACAAACTCCAATCCCTAGACTCGGAAATTCGGGCCTTGGGGACTTGGGAATTCGAAAAAGTAACAAATTGTCCAGCTATTCAGCCTAAAAACCCAAAAATCCGAGTCTTGGGGACTTGGGGACTTAGGAAAAATCCACTTGTCAAAACCCCCGAGACCCGGAAACCGAGTCTCACAAAAGGAAAAATAGCGAATGTCGGAAAACCAGCAACGAAAAGTTCAAAGCTAGGAAATATCAAATTCACGCAAAAGGCCAGAAGGGCCACGAAAGCTATTGAGGTTTTTAACGTATTACAAACCGAGGAAATAGTACCGAAAAGTGCACAGGCGCACCATCAAAAGAATAATTGTTTTAGATGCCCATTGGCCGAATAAAGTGTTTGAGGCAGTGAAAAAACAAACTTCACTCGGCACCCTTGGCCGAGTCTTGAACGTTGTCCTTGGTAGCCGGGTCTTGGACTTGCTCTTCAGCGGTCTTCTCAGCACCTTTACCTGGATTGGCAGCAGAGTCGGCGCGAGCTGGTGGACGGACAGCCGGCGTAGAGGAGGAAGGCGCAGTGTCGGCCTCAGCCCTCCTCTTTGCAGCTTCCTCCCTCTTCTGGGCAGATTCCGCCTTCCACCTCTCCAGCATGTCAAAGGGCTTGGGAAGATCTCCTTTGATCGGCTTGTCGTCCGCGTCATAAGGTGTAACAATCCTCTCTAACTCTAGACTCTCGGTGATCTAGCTCGCCGAGTGACGCACCTCAGTTTGAATAGCCTTAAAGTTCTTGGCGGAAAACTTAGAGCCGTCAAGGTTGAACTCAGGAAACCCGGCCACCAGTTTTGCCGGCTCAAGCTTGGGGAAATAGGCCTTGGCCAGCATAAGCCCGCGGGTCACCCCAACTCGGCATGAAGAGCGCTTCCAGAGATTGATCCACTCGGGGATAGTGGAGCACGCTTCAAGCAATGTGTCCAAGCCACAATAGCCCGTAGCTGGCCACTGCATAGCCTCCAGGATCCACTTGGTGCCGGCAGAAAACTGCCGGATAACGCCTTTCAGTGTCTTCAACTTTTCAATGTCATCTTCATCTGGGGCAGTATCACCCGGACCTGCAGTATAAACAGAAAGGGCTAAAGCAACAACACTCGGTTATCGTATGTAAAGCAGTATACTTAGCGAGTTACATATTTTTAGCAAGCAAGGCATGATAAGTGTTGGCAATTTGAGCCGAGAGCTTCTTCAACGTATTCTCGGCAGTGCGGTATTTCTTCTTGTACTTTTCAACATCTTTTTCGAGGTTCTGTACTTCAACCTCAAGCTCTGCCCGCAGCTTTGACTCGGTATCGAGGAGCTGGTTGGTTTTGGCCAACATCTCCTCAGAACGGGTCACTTGCGCCTATGGAGGAGGGAAAAGGAAAGGTTTGTCGGATATACGAAAAGGCCAGATATAAAAGGAAGTACCGAGTAAAACTTTGCCTAAGTTACACTCGGAACTTGGGGACTAGAGGAGTATATAAGTAATGTTGATCGGGATTACCTGGTGCTCAGCAGCCATGGCCTCCAAGATATCTCTTTCAGTCGTCTTCAAAGCAAAGAGCGCATTCATCATCTCGTCGTAGGAAAGTTTGTTGAGCTCCAGGTTGGAAGAACCGGGATTCTGGTTACCCGGAGATGGAGTCTTCTCCTTCATGGGGGGGGGGGGACACCCGGGTCGCCTGGGTATTGGGAGTGGGTTCACTCCTTCCCGTGCCCAGGATCACAACGTCGTCCTCCTCGGGTGTGTGCGAGGGGATTGGATACATGGCCTCCTGATCGGCCGGATCTTTCAACGGGACTTGTTCTTCTCCAGCGCCGCCTGCCGCGGCCATCACAGTATCATCCGGATCCTCCTTGGCCGGGTCATCAACATCCATATTGTCCGGGTCACTGGTTGTGACCTTGGCCCTGAGGGAAATAAAGCAGGCAGTTTGTATATAATGAAGGAAACTTACGGAAAGTGTTGGTATATCGAATAGCAAGAAAGCTAGCTTACCCGGTATTCACGAAGAAATCCGCCGGAAGGTCGTTGCTAGACCCGGACGAGGCTGATAAAGATTGAGACAGTGAGGCTCGGAGTTGTCCAGCTAGGGGGTGATTGGGAGAAGGATGTTTTTGAGGTGAATTGGAAGGATGGGTTTGGGAAGTACCGGCAGGGCGGGCTGGGGACGAAGGGATACCCGGGTTGAGGGGGTCCTCACCCGGGGAGTTCCGGGTTACCCTGCGCTTGACCGTAGGGGGCTCCTTCAAGTATGGTGAATCGGACAATCGTTGATTAAGCTCACACATATCAGCAAATGAATACGGTTTGGAGGACATAGAGGAATATGGAACCTTGAATACGACCCCTCGGGGTTTCCTCTTGGCCCCAACCTCAGCTTCCGGTTCTGCCTCGCTTTCATCACTCTGGGTTTCCTCCTGATCTTCCTTATCCTCCTTGTCCTCCTTATCCTCCATTCCTGGAAAACATAGTGTACGGTCGGAATAAGAGAAAGTGCGGGAAAGCAAGTTAACAGAAATGGGGATAGTTGAAACCCGGATGATACCTTCATCCGAGTCAGCCGACTCTTCGTCCTCTTCCGAGTTTTCGGAAGGAGGGGGGGTCTCGATCTTCCAGAAAGTGCTGCCTTCCTGAAACAGAAGTATAATGGTAAAAATTAGTGATTGTATCAGACAAAGGTATAAGGATAAAGAACTAAGGCCGGATCTTACCGCTGGAGCCGGGTTATCGCGAGTAAACGGCTCCAAGCCGGCTATAGTCCGGATCACTTCCATTTTCTCGATCAAGAAACTCTTGATTATTTTGTTGGTATCAGCGGCTGGGTAGTTCCTCAGCGAGTAGCGGAGCGAATCCGTAACGTTCCCAGAATATTCGCACATCAGCTTGGGCCGGACGACGTTTGGTTGGATTCGGAAGTTTACCCAAGTTTTAACCAAGTTGAGCCCAAGAAGGCCTTGGGCCGAAAGAACAACGAGTTTGGCAAGGAGGGGCCGAATGGACTCCCTATCCGACTCAGAGGCGAAAGAGTTAAGATTGTCGGAAAGGTCAAGAAGGCCTTCGGAGAAACCCGGTAAAGTCTTTTCACCGGGTGAGGAGGTGTGCTGACAGTAGAAGTAGGTCTTCTGCCAGTGCTTGACGTGGGAGTTGAGGCTCAGAGTCGGCATCAAGGAGTTCTTCCGCCTCTGAATAGATACCCCGCCGCAAGCCAGGAGGGCTCCGTCGCCGCTTTCGCGGCACGGTTTGCATTGGAACAGTTCGAGAAATAGCGCAAGATTCGGGGGGATGCATAAATAAGATTCGCACAGAACAATGAAATGAGTAATATTCAACATGGAATTGGGGCCTATGTCAAAGACCCGGAGGCCATAATGGCTCAGTAACTCGCGAAAGAAGGGGTGACCCGGGGGACGGAATCCCCGGATCACATGTTCAATGAAGCAGATTACCTCGTCGATACCCGGAGTGGGCCGAGTCTCCTCCCCAGGGACGCGCCAGTGGATATCCTCCCGGGCGGGGAGGACGCTCGACTCTGCAAGCTCATCCAATTTCGCCTTGGTCACAGTGGACCTGGCCCAGTTGGCGGATATGGATTGAGTCGGCTTTGCCTTCGCCGGCTGTTTCCCCTTGGTCTTCGTACTGGCTTTGGGTGCCATGTGCGCAGTCTAAAAATAGGAGATAAAAGTGCAGAGTGTAAGTAACCTAAGACCCGGAAATGACGGACTATCCGGTTAATCAAAAAGCAACTATGAAAAACTTTGACATATTGGATCTAGACGGAGAAAATTGAGGGGAAGTTCATGACTACAGGTAATATAAGTGCATCGCGAGGTGTACTATTGGATCTATCTTGAGTGTTGGTTGTGAAAGAACAAAGGCATGGGTTACCCAATCGATGCGGAGCAAGAAAACCACCTAAGAACGGATCTAGATCTAATCTAGTTCGAATAAGATCGAGGGTGAGATCAGGGGAGCTAGGTTGCTTACCGGCGGGATCTGGAGGAGAGCACGGCGGCGGCAAATGGCGCAGTCGCGGTGGCCCTTTGGATCTTCCGGTGACTTGTTCGAGGGCGCGGCGGCGGTGGTCAACGGCGGCGCGGCGCGAGCTGATGCGGAGCGCAGGCGGCGGTGGTTCGCTTCCGGCTGTGTGCCCGTAGACGCCGTGGCGGCGAGGCCTTGAGCTCGAGCTAGAGAGCGCCGAGGGAAATCGAAGGTGAAGGAGATGAGGAAATGGAGTGCCCGATCTAGGGTTGCCTCTAAGCGCTTATTTATAGGTGCGGGTGGAGAGCCCTAGGCCTAAGGAGCGGGAGCCAAAAATTTCGGGATAGGGGGTACCCGACCGGATTTTTTGGGATAAGCAGTAAATGCTCCCGTTACGAGATATCCGGAAGGGGTCAGAGAAAATCGTTTCCGTGATATTTGGATTAACTAATGGACAGTGTGAGCCGGGTCTTCTGTGTTTTCCTCGGAGTGTTGGCCCGGGAAAACGACGTAGGACTCGGAGAAAGCCGGGTTATTATATGGACCACCTATGGAGTTAGGCCTAGCTATTATCAAAGCATCCTAACTTGGTATTTTATGAACTTGTATGTTTATTATTTTTGCAGGGAATAGCATGCGCTTCAAGGAAGATCCCGCGAAGCCCAAGCTATTCTGGGGACTACTGGAGGGATGATAACCCGGTAGGCTAACGTCAAGGCGTGACTCGGTCCAAAGGGAGCTGCGCAAGACCCGGCTTAAGGAAAGGGGATTTCTAGAAGGCCCAGGAGTGTAGGCCTCGTAACCCGGATTGTGGGTTCCGATAAGGAAACTTAGGGTTTGTATGCGGTGACCGGGTAGGACTCCGAGTATGCCTTGGATAGGAAGCCGGGGAGCCGGGTATTATATAAACCGGCTCCTAGGGTTAGATTAAAGAGAGTTTTTGCTAGCTATTCGAGTATCCCCTGTAATACGAGAGCTGAGATTGTAACCCTAGATCGGAGACTCGGCGACTTGATTGCCAGAGCTACCAGATCGATTGATAACATGATTTCCCTTGAGCTAAACCCTCTCCCAAACACCAGAGTCGAATTGCCCCAAGATAAGTTACCCCCGGTAACGTCTGCCGTGATTATCCCACGACAATGCGGGACTACATGCACATGGGTGGGAGCCCTTACGTCCCACGGACTCTGGGGTCTATGAGTGTCTGCCAGGGGCGCGTAGATCTCCATCGTGAGGGGTGGAATCCGGCGTTCAACCTGCTGGCGGAAATGGGTGGGAATGGGTTGTGCGGAGAAGCACGGTTTGGCTTGGACCAACAACCGGGCCCCACACCTGAGTGGGAGTGGACAGGAATGTACACCTGGTTGTGCAACATGGTCTTGGTCGTCCATGGGTAAAGTAACGCACCTCTGCGGAGTGTAAAAGGATGTGGCATGTTACCCCCTGTTCCGGGAAGGAACTGCGAACGCTACAGGAAAGGCAACTCCATGAAGTTCTAGTCATGTGATGGTCTGGCGGGCATAGTTTTCGGAATTAAAAGAAACCTCTTGAAGAAAGTTTTACAAAACCTTACATTAGCTTATGACTCTTTTGAGTCTAAAGCTATAGTTAGTGCATCAAACCACCCACTATACATCTTGGAATTAGTTGTTATAAGCCATAGATTAGGGCTTACATCAGCCGTAGTAGATTAGTTCTGAGCTTGAGTTCTTCTCCAGCTTGGATCTTCGAATTACTTCTTCTGATATTTCATTTGTATGAGATCTTTTTTGGTTCTTCAAAGAGATTCTCGAGATTTTGTAATGAAGTTTATATCCTATAGTTTTGCCTGGACCCGCTATGTTTCTGTTGTACTACTCTGAGGGATGTAATATTCACGGATAAGTCCTTCTATGAGTATTATGTCATCGACTTGCGCACTACACATGCAGTGGTGTGCTGGGTCACCACAAAAAATTATAGATACGTTTGAGACGTATCAATAGGTGTTGTCAGATATGTTGGTTCCCATTGGACTTGACACTTGGTGTGTCGTATAAGGGAAGTTGTTCGCTGGTCTATGGTGTGACATCTTTCATCCCTTCCTTCGTTTGGGTTTACGGTAAGCTCCAATTTCTCCAACCGTCTGAATTGATGGTGGAGGATTGCAAGAGTGTGCTGCTTCTTGGGTGTGTCCCCAGCGATGTTCCACCCGCGTTTATTCGATTTCGTTGTTCGTGCCGAGTTGCTATTACGGTCTTCAAAGCCTTGGTTGTCGAGTGCATTTGCAGGAGGTCCAGTCTTTTACCGCTTGTTCCAGGAATGTTTCAAACTACGGAAGCCATCGAACAATCTGTGCAAGAAAACGATCGGTATTAGTTTCATTATATTTTTATTTTGTATACTGATTGTGTTATGTCGAGTTGTATCTCATTCGTAACAGCTATTTTCCTGAATATATTATCATATATATAAGATATACGGTGTCTTTTAAAGAAAATACAAAAAAAGGTGATGATTATCCTTGGCAATATATAGTTTAAAATTTGGCCGGTAATCTTTGGCCGCATCGCTGTTTCTAAAGAATGTCTCCTCTAATTTCTTCTCCGCGCGAGTGAGTTTTTTTCTTGCCGAGCAAATCTCCGTGCGAGTGAGTGAGACAGTACCAACACTTGGGCCATGGTTTCAATATGACATTCTTATCTGCCTAACTTGTACATTTGGGAACTAATGTTGCTAATGTTGGGCTTGCATACTAGGACTAAAGGCCCTGCTTTGACCTTACAGTGCGCCTACATTTTAAACAGATTTTTAAACAGCACGAGAGTAATGTCTTCTACTCCCTCTGGTTCACAAAATTTGTCGTAGCTTCTTAACAATTTTGTACTAGACAAGTTTACTCTTTCCAACACTTTTATCGGACAGGAGGGAATAGAAAAAAAAGATATGTTTTTTCTCTATCTATCTATAAATGAGCCTTTTGCCGTGTGCCAAAGGCAGATGCCAAAGTTACACGGCTACATGGTACATAAGGCAAAGAGCACACCGTGAAAAAAATACACGGTAAGACCTATTTACCGAGTGTTGAAAATTGTGGTACACAACAAAGGTGCTAATTGGTCCACACCGCCACTTTACGTTAGGCCCAACTGCGTTGTCCTTTGCCGTGTGTTTTGAAAAAAAAAAAGATTTTTGTCGTCGGCCAACACACGGCAAAGAGCGACACGATGAGGTCCAATTCTTAGTTTATTAAAAAAAGGTTAAAATAGTTATTTAGTAAAATAAGAAATAAAATTTGGTCTTACCCGTGTACTTACACGCGGCAAAGACTGACAATGGGCCTGTTTCAGAAATCAGCCTATCAGATGGTGTTTGCACACGGTAAATATTTAATTTTTGCCGGCACACCGCAAAGACATGTCGTAACCGCGCCGTCCGCTCGGCCGTTCGGGTGGATACGTGTTCGTTGTCTTTGTCGTGTGCCATTCTTTATCGTGTGCTTTTGTTTGCTTCGGCTGTGTGCACTTTTTTGTTGTATGTTTTTTGTGCTACGACACTATATGACAAAGACTGACTTACCTGTGTGCCCGGTATCCAGCAAAGGCAAAGCCCCGGGCACACGGCAACGAACCGCTCTTCCGGAACACTTGAAATCTTATTGAAAAAGTACTTTGTATTTTAAGTACTCCCTCCGTTCCAAATTAATTGTCTTAAAGTTGGACGAAAGTGGGTGTATCTAGATACGTCTACTTTTGTCCAACCTTGAGACAGTTAGTTTGGGACGGAGGGAGTATATGAAAAAAAATGTGATTGCAAATATGCACTAAATTATTTATTATGGTTCTTCACATTTATCTTTTGTGTAGGTCAGGATGAAAAGGTACTAGACATCAGTTTTTGAAGTGAAAAAACAATAAAGTTTTTGATTTTTTTTTTCTTTCAAAAATCAGTTTTTACACGGGGCTCGAGCTCCATTGAAATTTCTAGTATTGTTTCTATAAAAAATACAGCTCATCAACTGGCAAATATATAATCTATCTGGATTTGTCAGCACATGCTACAAAAATCACACTGCATGAGCAAAATCCAAGAGACAAATGACGTCGAATACTTAATGAAACATAAGAATGATCTCTAGTGCGAACATCACCACGAGAAATAGATTGGTGACTGGGCAGACTGTTTGTAAGCAACGATTCAGACATTCTGCATAGGTAGAGGCAGTTTCGAATTTAGCCATTCCTTTCTGAAATACCAAATTCCGATTAGTAGATGTAGAGATGTAGCATGGCAACAGATATTTTGGGCAACGGGTGGTATGGTTGCAGTACTATTTTGTTGGGAGGAGAGAGGAGCAGTTTTCTGATTCGTCAGAAACAGAGTTTGATGCACCTGATCATTGTGGGTGGCGGTGAAAGCTGCGGCACTATCCAAGTGATCGAGCACTGCGCTGTAGCACGTACGCGCAACGTTGCAAAACCAAATAAAAGCTAGGGATCACGTTGATGTGAACAGGGCGGGTGCAGATCGGAACACGCACACCGGCGTGATCAATTCGATCGAGGGCATGGACCATGGTTGATTTACACCTGCAATCAGGATCAATGTTATTTCTGTCAAAGCGATTTCTCACCACTCGAAATTGCACGAATAACACAAAAACACGGGGGGAGAGACACCTTTTTGGGGGTCCGATTGCGACGAGAGAATCGAAAAGACAAAGGAAAACAATGATACGGGAAAAGGAAATCAAAGCAAGAAAATTGATAGGAGCTGACGAACACTCAAACGTCCCTGTTGCCCACGTGCCTGACTTGGGCCACCCTGTACCTTAACATCAATCTTTGTCGGAACTTGATATGCGATTCCCTGTAAACAGGAACGGTATGGTCACTCTTATCGTTGATGTGTGTGTGTGGCTGAGCCTACTGCTTCCTTTTCTCTTCGAAAGCAGTACGAGTTCCTACCGAATATATTATTTTTGGATTAGATAAAGCCATCTGGGCAAGATTGAAAGTGAAAGTTTCTACGCTTATCCTAGATGTCAATTTGACAGACGAAATATAATGTATATGCTAGAAAAAATATCACCGGCTTGTCTTTTGTGCTAAACAGGATTGCGCCACTTGCAGTAACTATTTATCTTTATTGTTATTTACTTGTTATCGGTTTATTATTATTACAAAAATCACTAAACATTTGTTCTCTAATGTTTACAGTGAAACATTACTTAGAACTATTTATCAATACATTCTACTCTTCGTTGGGTTCGACACTCGTATTTATCGAAAAAGTTACGATCGAACCCTACACTTGTGGGTCATCACATCCACATAGTTAATCCGTGTGTGGGACAATTTTTAACCATAGAATTGAGCAACATGTTCAATATAAAATTGTTTAAAATTCATTATTTTACTCCTAAATTGTATAATTTTAGCTGATGAATAGTATTTTCCAATAAAATCATCTTTGCGTTTAGTCCGATAATCAATGCTATTTCTAGGTAAGGACAATAACCATTCTTTAGCTCTCAGAATGAGAAAGGAAATAGTTTGAGTTTTATAATGTCACCTTCTAGCTCCTTATAATTTTGCAGATCACATAACTTAACAAAATTGTTTAAATGAGAGGCAACATCATCACCACTAACATCAGAAAATTGCTCTTTCATAACAAGATTCAACAAAACAGGTTTTATTTCATAAGATAATGCCACTGTGAAGGAGGAGCAATTTGTGTGCATATGAAATCCTCATTACTGGTACTATTAAAGTCACATAACTTAGTGTTCTCAACTGAACCCATCCTAGGAAGATAAAAGCAAGATAAACTAACAAAACAAGAAAAAGACTAAAAGTTGAAATTTTAATTTTTTTGGGGTTTCTGATTTTTAGAGAAAACAAGCGATCTAAATAAGTCTAAAAAAAGTAAGCAAGAAAATAACAAAATAAAGAGAATGAAAGTGTGTAATTCCCCTTGCTGTAGTCCTAGAGTCCCCGACAACGGCGGCAGAAAACGTTCTTGATGCGGTGAATTGTCACCACCCATTGACATCCCCAAGAGAAGGGTGATGTAGAGTAGTAAGAAGTTTTCTCTCAGCGGCGAGACCAAGGTTAAATAGAACTAGTAGGACGTAGAGATCTACATCACAGTGCCAATCAACTATTAGCGCCTAGTTGACGAGCGTGGACCTGCACACAACACACAAACTCACTTTACCCCAACGTTTCAGGGAGGTTGTCAATCTTCCTGTCTTGTGGCAAACAAAGAGATTAAACAGATGGTGTGGAAAATAATGATGATAGTGAAAGCAAAACATCAAGCAAGTAATAATGAAAAAAAAATAAAAGAGGTTGTAATCAATGTAAAGAATGGACCAAGGGCCATAGTTTCACTAGTGGTGTCTCTCCGAAAGATAACAAGTAAACATGTTGGGTGAACAAATTACAGCTGTGCAAATGATAGAATTGGAATCAACAACTAATTATGTCAACAAAATTTATGTGTATTCATGTAGGCATTACGTAAAACATACATAGAACTTTATCCAACTGCATCTATGACTAATAATTCACCTTGAATGCACCTCTATGCTTGCCACTCGCTGGTATTAAGTTGCAAAAGCAACAGATAATTGCATTAAGCACCGTACATAATACAAGCGATATTAAATATCATAAAAACATAAACACCGCTGTTTTACTCTTAGTAGCAACAACACATCCTTGGTCTTAGACGTTTCTATCACTCGAGCCCAGAAACGAAGGAGTCATGAACCTACTATCTAGCACAAACCCTCTCTTGGAGATGCGTGCAATAACTTAGCCGAAGTAACTACGCATATCAGAGAGCATGCAAGAACTTAAATAAAACATGGATATGATAATAGCAACATGATCATATAAGAAATATGAAAAATCTGATCATAACTTTACAATTCATCAGATCCGAGCAAACACAACAGGTAGAAATTACATAACTGTGATCTTGATCATGTTAGGAAGCTCACAAGATCTAAACATGATAGCACAAGGAGAAGAGACACCCATCTAAATACTGCTTTTGACCCGTAGTTCAAGGTTTAACTACTTATGCATAACTCTGAAGGAAAACATGGCGATGAAGAAGTCTCTGGTGATGATTTCCCCCCTCCGGCAGGATACCGGAATAGGACTCCAGAACCCTTGAATTAGAATTTCAAGATGACATAGGCTCTCTGTAAGTTTCGTGAAAAAGATTGCCCGCCTTGAAGGTTTTAGGTCAAGGGACTACTTATAGGCGAAGAGTGGTCCCTAGAGGAGGCTTGAAGGGCCTAGGCGTCGGGAGGGAACGACCCTACCCTAGGCCACACCTGGGGGGCGCCTCCTCCCCCTATTGACCGCCTTCGTCTCCTGTTTGGACTTCGTCTTTGTATCATGTTGAAATGTTCCCTCGATTTTTCGTGGCATTTTCTGGGGATATTTATATAATAGACTTTCCGAAACTCAAAATAAAAAATATGCTGCCACACATCTTGTCAATAGGTTAGTCCAAAAATATGACCTAAAATAATATAAAAAAAGTAATAGAAACATATAGGGAAGGTATAAAACAAGCATGTAACAATAAAAAATTATAGATACGTTATGGACGTACCATAGAGCTGCTTGAGAAACCGCTTCGGTACATACCGACGCATGATCGGTACCTCACAATTCGAAGAGCAAGAGGCAACCAATGCAATGGTCTCCTGTTATGTCCACCTTTGTCCTCACTAGGATGGCTGCGTGTGTCAGTAATGGGCTCTATGTTGAAAGGGAAATCAAAGAGAAGCATATTTTTAAGATATTTCCACCACTATTCTTATTTTCTGGAGAACTAAGGTCAACAATACTTGTTTGTACAACCACCTCGGGATGTAGAGATATAGGTGGCAAATGCTCCGCAAACTCGCATACATTAAAGGATCAGAATGGCGGGAGGACATAACTTCGTTAGTCATGGAGAAGGATATGTTCTGAAAACATGTCACGATAACCTTCTATAGTTCCACTTCTTCAATTTATTCACTACTTCGTGTGTCCTTTGACTAACTCTACTACCATTTCAGAATCACCACAAGGGTGTTTTTTTATCAGCATGACACTCTATAACTATGAATAGATGAAGATAATCTTCGGTAACAACCGTCTTCTCATCTATACTATCGCGTTTGAGACGCAACATCTCGCTCATGTAGAACAAAGCGGAAGGTATCATCTGCTTGCGATGACCCCTGATCTGGAGAAACGGTGGTTTGCTTCATTCCTTTGCAAGCACTACTGATGATGGTATTGCCGCTGATGTGTCTTGTGTGATGACCTAGCCTATATCCTCTGAATTATGAAGATATTGCTTAAACTGATATGAGGTCTATATATTTTGCGAGGTGGTATAAGACCCTGAGATTGTAAACTTGTGGTGCATCACCATCGGTTGTTGTGCTGAATTTGTGGTGAACCACTAAGGTATTTCATGAATTATTGAGAGCGTGTTTAGTTTAAGTCAATATGCTTGCCATGTGGTTGTTCTTATATGCTTTTTGTGTTGACATTTTTTGGTTGAGTAATGGGTATGGTCACCACTTAGCCGAGAAGGTTAACAAGTCACAGATGTACATGACCTCCCCCGAGGATGTTTCCCAATGAGTGTCTCCACATTTATTTGGAACATGCGGGGGTTCGAGGGCGGATGGCCGCCAGCTCTAGCTCTCCGATTATATGTGGCAGGAAAAGGTTGATATTGTGGGCTTGAAAGAAACGATTCGGCAAGACTTCTCCATCACTGAGCTACAGAGACTGAGTCACCACAAGTTTGCATGGCATTGGCTCCCAGCATCGGGACACTCAGGGGGGATCCTCCTTGGCACAAAGGAGGATACCTTTTAGGTCGATGATGTGGACTGCGGGGAGTTCTTTGTGAGCATGTATCTTACCCATAGACGATCTAATCTCCGGTGAGATATGGTTATTGTCTATGGCCCCACGGACCATAGAAGGTCCACTAAGTTCCTGGCAGAGCTGATGTCAAAAGTGGAGCGAAGTCCTATTCCGGTGGTTATAGTGGGGACTTTAACCTCATTCGCTCCCCTAATGACAAGATATCGAATAATGTGGACCTCCACAAGATGAGGATGTTTAATGATTTCATCACAGACCTGGCTCTGCGGAAGATAGATCAGGTGGGCTCCCGATATACATGGACTAATAATCAAGTGGACCCAATCCTGAGCGCTCTGGATCGGGTACTAGTATCTGTGGAGTGGTAAGTTGCTTTCCCACTATGTTCACTTTGGGCGCTCACTCACGTGGGATCCGACCATACCCCCCTCCTATTCTCGTCTAGAGGGGGTAGCCCCGAGGCCTAATCGGTTCCACTTTGAGGATTTCTGGCTAGGCCAGCCAGGTTTTGTGGAATCGGTGGGACTAAAATGGGCGGAGATTGCAGCCTCCCCTCCTCAAGTATATAATGCGGTGCACATATGGAATCACTATTCCAAGATGATCCGCCAATTTATGCGAGTTTGGGGGGCGAATGTGGGGGTGGACATCCATAGACACAAAGCAGCGCTTTTGATGCAGATCCAGATGTTGGATTCTGCGTCGGATTCAGTGGGTTTGTCTCCTGATGAGTGGCTGTAGAGAAACTCCCTAGAGGCGCCCCTGATGACAATTTATAAGGGAGAGGAGAATTTCTGGCGATAGTGAAGCCGTCAGAAATGGTTGCTGTTGGGAGACGCCAACACGGTGTATTTCCATGCCATTGCTAACGGGAGGCGCCAAAAGTGCTCTATCCTGTGTCTTTTGGCGGATGGCCGCCTCCTTGAGGAGGCACAAGAGCTTTCCGCCCACGTATACTCCTTTTACAAGGAGCTCTTCTCGGCAGGACCCCGCTCTGGGGTGGCGTTATCGCGAGAGCTTTGGCGTGCGGGCGCATTAGTCTCGGATAACGAGAATGCGAACCTCATACTCCCATTCCTGCCCGAGGAGGTTAGGAGGGCCATTATGGACATGAAGGCCAACTCGACCCCTGGCCCTGATGGCCTCCCGATCTCTTTCTTCCAAAAAATTTGGGGTCCTCTTCAGGCAGTGATTATGCCAATCCTCCAAAAGTTCTACGTTGGGACATTGGTTATGGCACGCCTGAATTTTAGCGTGATTACTTTGATCCCCAAGCTAACGGGTGCCTCAAATATTCATCAGATTCGTCTGATCACAGTGATTAGTGTCATCCAACGGATCTTTACCAAAGTATGCGCGATTTGGTTAGCTCCGGTGGTGCAACGGTTAACTCACCCCCTAGCAATTCGCCTTTACAAAGGGACGATATATTCATTATGGGATTCTGGCGTTTCATGAGATCGTTCATGAAGTGAAGGCTCATCACCTTAAGTGTGTGATCCTGAAACAGGACTTCCAGAAAGCGTATAATCGTCTAGACTGGGCGTTCCTACGCCAAGTCCTCGAACGCCGGGGTTTAACCGTGTCATCTGCTGGATTATGCAGATCGTTTCGAGCAGTAACACGACAATAAATATTAATGGGGACATAGGATCTTACTTTAGATCCTCATGCGGGGTGAGACAGGGGGATCCTATATCCCCAATTTTGTTCAACCTGGCAGTAGACTCCCTGGCTACTATGTTAGACTTGGCTAAAGAGGTTGGCCACATATTAGGTGTGGTCGGTCACCTGATCCCAGGAGGAGGGGTGACTCACCTCCAATATGAGGATGATACGATGATTATGGCGGAGGGCTTAAAGATGGATATCTGCAATCTCAAATTTCCCCTCATCTGCTTTGAGGCTATGTCGGGCCTCAAAATAAACTTTGAAAAAAGTGTGGTGATGGTCCTAGGGTTCCCCCGGATGAGCACTAACGGATCGCGGATAACTTCAAATGTAAGTAGCCCGCCTTCCTGGTTGAATATCTGGGGGGGTCCCGCTTGGGGTCTCCAGGATCCTGATGAGGGACCTAGAGCATCATGTGAGGCGGGTAAGGGAAAAGGATGAACCATGGCGCGGTAGGTTTACCTCTAAAGGGACCAAGTCTATGCTTATTGATTCATGCCTATCCAGCCTGCCCATGTGTATGATGGGCCTCGACCTATTGCCTGAAGGGGCCTGATACGTCCATTTTGCATCACTGTTTTATATTGTTATTTTCTTTTATTCATCGATATATTTCATGATATGATGCATCCCTTATGTTATTCTATCTTATTTTGCATGTTTCATAATTTTGGGAGAATAAACACCGGGACCAGAAATCTGATGGAAAAAAGCACCGCCAGGATACCCTATTTTAGAAGATCAGAAGAAGAGGGGGGACACCAAAGATATCTTATAAGTCCATATGAGGGAGCTAGCCACGAGGAGAGCCAGAGGGGGGCCACCAGGGGCCCACACCATGGGGTGGCGCGCCCCCCTTGGCCGCGCCGCCACGTGGTGTGGCCACCCTGGCCCATCTCTGGTCGATATTTTTTGCGTACTTGACCCCGAGGGAACCCTAAGCCCCAGACTATCATCGAAGAATTATTCCGCCGCCGCCTCGGGGCGGAAAACACCCGAGAGAGAAAAGCTCTCTGGCAGGGAGAAATCTGTCGGGGAAATTCCTCTCCGCAGAGGGGAAATCATCGCCATCGTCACCTTCATCACTCCGGGCATCATCAAGATCGTCATCGTCATCATCATCACCACCAGCACCATCACCCTCATCATCCACCGTCATCCCGCTGTAACAATTAGGGGCTTCTATCATTGTTTTACATTAGATCTCTCTCCCGATGTGGATTACTTGTTAGTGGTTGATGCTTGTGAGATTTATCGGTGTTAGCACTTTATGACCAGATTGTTATTATCCATGATATCACCTCTGATTATGATCCATATGATGTCTTGTGAGTAGTTCGTTTAGTTCTTGAGGACATGGGAGAAGTCATGATGTTAATAGTAAAGTTATGTTGAAGTAATATCTCGTGGTTCGGTATTTGAGTTGTGGTGCTATTCCTCTAGTGGTGTCATGTCAACGTCGACTACATGATACTTCACCTTTATGGGCCTAGGAGAATGCATTGTGTATTTGGCTACTAATTGTGGGGTTGCCGGAGTGACAGAAACCTAAACCCCCGTCACGAAACCATTGCACGAGGGAGCGTAGAATCCCGAAGTTTTAAGGTTGTGGTTAGATTTATCTTAATTACTTTCTTGTATTTGCGGATGCTTACGAGGGTATAATCACAAGTATGTATTAGTCCTAGTTGGGAGGTGCATTAGCATAGGTTCACCCACACAACCAATGAATATTAATCAACCCTAACGAAGAGAAACCACTTGACGAAATTCCCATGTGTCATCGAGAACGTTTGGTAGTCATAAGTAACACAACCGGCTTGTCCTTTGATCTCAAAAGGATTGGGCCACTCACTGCAATATTATTTACTATACTTTATTTACTCGCACTTTATTTATCTGCTATATCAAAAACCTCCAAAAACCCGTTCGCTAGTGTTTACAGTGAATCTTCTATCCAACCTGCTTGTCAACACCTTCTGCTCCTTGTTGGATTTGACACTCTTATTTATCGAAAGTACTACGATACACCCCCTATACTTGTGGGTCATCAAGATTATTTTCTGGCGCCGTTGCCGGGGAGTGAAGCGCTATTGGTAAGTGGAATTGGTAAGAGAAACTTTTACTGTGAGTGTTGTTTTTATTTTTGTCTGCTGTTTTATTTCATTATGGAGAACACCTTTGGTTCTCTATTTAGGGGTACTTCTACCATTGCTACTAGGGTAGTTGGTAACCCGTCATCTGATGAATTAGATCCTTATAAAATACCTATAAAAATTGTTGGACGTGTTATGGATAACTGCTATTACGGTGATGGAACTGTTCATCCCGGTGATCATTTGCTCTTTATACATGAATTATACGAGTTATTCGGGTGTGAATGCATTACAATGGTTCAAGTTAAAAGGAAATTATTTTCTTTATCGCTGAAAGGAAGAGTCGCTGAATGGTTCAAATTACTGAAGAATGGTGAATCTATTGGATGTGAGGAAATTGTTCCTCTCTTTTATTCTAAATTCTATTCTCCTAGTGAGATTCATAAAGACCGAAATCTAATCTATAATTTCTAGCCTCATGATGGAAATAGTATTTACCATGCGTGGGGGAGAATGAAGTTATTAATGCTTAAATATCCCGTTCATGAACTCCCGAGAAATATTGTTATTAATAATTTTTATGCAAGACTTTCTCTTCATGATAAGGATTTATTGAATGCTTCTTGTTCTAGATCATTCACACGTATGAAGGAAGAAGCTGAATGGGATCTTCTTGATTGTATTCAAGAAAACATTGAAGGATGGGAGAACGACAAATGTAGAAAGTCGGGTATAAACTATGCTTTTGAATGCATTAAATCTTTTATGGGAATCAATGATTTCTATGATGTTAGTGTTGTTCGTGGTCTTGATTCTCAAATCTTTGCAAACTGTCTTAAAGTTTTTGCCTCCTATCTTGATATTCCTAAAAAGAATTATCACAAGTACCATGCACCTTATAAAGATATTGTTCCTGCTATTAATAAAGAAGTGCATGCTGTTAATCATGCTGTCCCTGAGCCATATGTTGAAAAAAATGGCTTTCACTGCTAAAGTGAAAGAACACTCTATGGTGGCTAGTGTGGTCAATAAGAGTAATAAGAAATCGATTGAACCCGATGAACAAATAACTGTTGAACCTGCTGTAGCAATAGTGAAAGATCTTGTTTGTGGAAATGTGGAGGATGAACACATTGTCTTCTGTGAGGATGCTTCTAATATTGTTTCCCATCCTCATAGACCCAAGAAAACTAGTGTTCATATGCTTTCTGTTAAGATTGGTGATCATTGCTATTATGGTTTGTGCGATATTTGTGCTAGTTCTAGTGCTATACCTTATGAGATTTATAGATAAATTATGCATGAAATTGGTTCTTGTGAGCTTTAAGATATTGATGTGGTTATTCAGCTTGCTAATAGAGAAACTGTTTTTCTGATTGGTATTGTTAGAGATGTGGAATTCTTATGTGGTAAGACTAAATACCCCACTGATTTTCTAGTACTTGGTAAGGCTGCTAGAAAAACTTGTCCTATTATTTTTTGTAGACCTTTCTTGAACACTTGTGGTGCTATTATAGATTGTAAGAGGGATTTTTTTTTGATTAAATTTGATGGAAAATCTTATGAGTTCAATTTCTCCAAATTTGCTAGAGCACCTTATGAATCTAAATTGCCTGATGAGAATTTTAAAGTTGAACAACTTTCTTCTATTGCTCTTGCTCCTAACAATGCTTTGCAACAATATATGGAGGGCCATGAGAGTGATGTCTTTATGGAAGAGAGAAATGAGATTGACGATATTATTCTTCGTCAACCGGTGATACTGAAACATAATTTACCCGTGGAAGACTTGGGTACAACATTACTACCCAAGGAGGATCCTGTCTTTGATTTAAAACATGTGCCTGATGATCTCAAATATGCTTATATTGATGATAAGAAAATATATCATGTTATTATTAGTGCTAAACTTCCAGGTGAAGAAGAGGAAAGATTATTGGGAATTCTGAAGAAACACCGTGGAGCTATTGGATATACTCTTGATGATTTGAAGAGAATTTCTCCTACTATACGTGAGCATGCTTGAACCTGATGCAAAGCCAGTAGTTGAACATCAATGCCGTTTAATTTCTAAGATGAAGGAAGTGGTAGGAAATGAGGTATTAAAACTTCTTGATGCTGGTATTATTTTTCCTATTGCTGAAAGTAGATGGGTGAGCCTTGTGCATTGTGTCCCTAAGAAGGGAGGATTGACTGTTGTGCCTAATGAAAACAATGAGCTCATTCCACAAAGAGTAGTAGTTGGTTATAAAATGTGTATTGATTTTAGAAAGGTTAATAAAATTACTAAGAAAGATCATTATCCTTTACCCTTTATTGATCAAATGCTAGAGAGGCTGTCTAAGAAAACTCAATTTTTGCTTTCTTGATGGTTATTCTGGGTTTTCTCAAATTGTTGTTAGGAAGCAAGATCAAGAGCGAACAACCTTTACTTGTCCTTATGGTACTTATGCTTATGGATGTATGCCTTTTGGTTTGTGTAATGCTCCTGCTACTTTTCAAAGATGCATGTCTGCTATTTTTTATGGTTTTTGTGAAGAGATTGTGGAAGTATTCATGGACGATTTCTCAGTCTATGGAACTTCTTTTGATAATTGTTTGCACAACCTTGATAAAGTTTTGCAGAGATGTGAGGAAACTAATCTTGTTATTAATTGGGAGAAATGCCACTTTATGGTTAATAAAGGAATTGTTCTTGGACATAAAATTTCTGAAAGAGGTATTGAAGTTGACAGAGCTAAAGTGGAAGCCATATAGAAAATGCCCTTTCCTAGGGATGTTAAAGGTATTCGTAGTGTTCTTGGTCATGCTGGTTTTTATAGGAGGTTTATTAAATATTTCTCTAAAATATCAAAGCCTCTTACTAATCTTCTTCAAAAAGATGTACCATTTTTTTTATGATGATTGTAAGGAAGCTTTTGAAACTTTAAAGAAGGCTTTAACTACTGCTCCTATTGTTCAACCACCTGATTGGAATTTACCTTTTGAAATCATTTGTGATGCTAGTGATTTTTCTGTAGGTGTTGTTCTTGGACAACGCGTAGATAAGAAGTTGAATATTATTCATTATGCTAGTAAGACTCTTGATGCTGCTCAAAAGAATTATGCTACTACTGAAAAAGAGTTCTTAGTTGTAGTATTTGCATGTGATAAGTTTAGGCCTTATATTGTTGATTCAAAGGTTACTATTCATACCGATCATGCTGCTATTAGATACCTTATGAAAAAGAAAGATGCTAAGCCTAGGCTTATTAGATGGTGTTTCTTTTCCAAGAGTTTGATATGCATATTGTGGATAGGAAGGGTGCTGAAAATCCTGTTATTGATAAGTTGTCTAGGTTGGAAAACATTACTTTTGATCATATTCCTGTTAATGATAGTTTTCCAAATGAACAGTTGGCTGCAATAAAGTAAAATCCCAAGATATCCCATGGTATTCTGATTATGCTAACTTTATTGTTTCAAAGTATTTGCCTCCAACATTTATAGCTCAACAAAGAAGAAAATTCTTCTATGATTTGAGGCATTATTTTTGGGATGACCCAAATTTATATAAAGAAGGAGTAGATGGTATTATGATAAGATGTGTTCCAGTCATGAACAACGTGAAATATTGAAGAAGTGCCATGGTAGTGCTTATGGAGGACATCACGCTGGAGATAGAACTGCACAGAAGGTTCTACAATCAGGTTTCTATTGGCCTACCCTCTTTAAAGATGCACGTAAGTTTATTTTATCTTGTGATGAATGTCAAAGAGTAGGAAATATTTCTAGACGTAATGAAATGTCTATGAGTTACTCTGTTGTTACTGAACCTTTTGATTGTTGGGGATTTGACTTTATGGGCCCTTTTACTCATTCGAATGGTTACACTGTATTCTTGTTGTTGTTGATTATGTTACTAAGTGGGTAGAAGCTATACCTACTAAAAGTGCGGATGGTGAGACCTCTTTAAAAATGCTTAAAGATGTTATTTTCCCTAGATTTGGTGTGCCTATATATCTTATGACTGATGGAGGTTCTCATTTTATTCGTGGTGGTTTTAGAAAGACCCTTACTAAATATGATGTTAATCATAGAACTGCCTCAACTTATCATCCTCAAACCAGTGGGCAAGTAGAATTATCAAATAGAGAAATTAAGACTATCTTGCAAAAGACTGTTAATAAATCTAGGAAGAATTGGTCAGATAAGTTGAATGATGCTTTATGAACTTATAGAACTGCTTATAAAAATCCTATGGGTATGTCTCCCTATAAAATGGTTTATGGAAAAGCTTGTCACTTGCCTTTAGAATTAGAACATAAAGCTTATTAGGCAGTGAAAGAACTTAATAAAGATTTTAAACTTGCTGGTATGAAAAGAATGCTTGATTTGAATCATTTAGATGAATGGAGATGTGAAGCTTATGAAAATGCCAAGATCTTCAAAGAGAAAGTTAAACAATGGCATGATAAAAGAATCCTTAAAAGAGAGTTTCATGTTGGTGAGAAAGTTCTATTGTATCGGTCTCGTCTCAGATTTTTTGCAGGAAAATTACTCTCCAGATGGGAAGGACCTTATTTTATTGAAGAAGTGTATCATTCGGGTGCAATCAAAATTGCTTCCCTCAAAGATAACACTATACAAGTGGTAAATGGACAAAAACTCAAACACTATATTTCTGGGGATTCCTATGATGAAGATGTTGATGTTATTCAAGTAATGACTCCAAACAAGTTCATCAGAGGGAAGATTCCAGAATCTGCAGAGTCTGTTTTGGAATAGGTAACAATTATGTTAAGAAAAAGTTCGCGAATTAACTTCCAAGTTATAATTTATTGGTTTTTGGAAAATATGAAAAATACCGAGCCGAAGAGGAGTTGGAGAAGGTGCCCGGAGGCACCACACCATGAGGGGGTGCGGGCCCACCGTTGGCCGCGCCATCCTATGGTGTGGGCGACCCGGAGCCCCTCTTCGACTTTTTTTCGACCTGGACTTTCCTTTCGTTACACATATTTTTGCTATATAATCCCCCGGATCCCCCGAGGTCCGTATATCGTTTTCTCGTCGTGTTTCTGTTTCAAGCGGTTTCTGCCAGGTTACATCTTCAGATCTAGAGACACAATGTCCTCTCTGGGATCTCCCAAATACAGTTCCTTTGAGAACGTCGTCAACCCGTACATGAACGAGCTGAAGATGCATCCCAAAGAGTTCCAGCTCAAGGATGGGGAGGTGCAAATTACAGATGTTCGAGGCACTAAAGGAGAAGGCAGTCTGGAAGCTAGGATGGAAGAGCTCGAGCAAGAAGTCTTTAGGTACAAGAAGATGGCAGAGCGTGAAGTTGAGATCAGTCACATTATAAAAACAGAACAGATCACTGAGTATAAGAAGGAGACTTTGAAGCTTTGGGAGGAGATTTTCTTAGTCACCAAGACCACCAACGATTTGCAAGCACAACTCTATGATGTTCAGAATCATAACCGTGAGTATGAGAATAGGTTTAAACGTATAAGCTCTGCTGCTAGTTTCAGGATGTTGGAGACCAGGACATCATTTGTGGATGGAGAGCTTTTACCTTGGAAGACTGATGATGAGAAGGATTCACCACCACCACCGAAGAATTGATTCGTCATTGGTATTGGCATCCCCTTGGCTTGTTCCAAGCTTGGGGGAGTGCCGCGGTATCACCTTTATCTTTCACCCTTTTACCTTTTTAGTAGAGTCATATCATGAGTAGAGAAAATATCATATAGTATGGTTTGCAATATGGAAGTGTTGCTCCTTAGTTGGTTATCGTTGTATCCCTTGGTTTGAGTTGCCGTAATGAAATATTAATGAGAAGTTTCATCATCTACTTGTTCTACTTTATTTTAGTTTGCAATTTTTGTTCTGTGGTTGATCTTGTTATTAGTATTGGTATCAATGTTGGAGCTTCAAGATAGTCTAGTTGGTTTTGGCAAACTTAGCATTGGCCAGTAACCACAATTCGTTGAGACTTAAGTAGAAAAGAGGGAGTTGCATGTAGATATATTATTCCATGATCTTTCTTTCTTGTTAGACCATAAGCTTAGTATTCTCGAATAAGTTTGTTTTCACCTTCAAGGAAGATTGCATGATTGGCTTTATCATACATGTTTTTGTTTATTTTACTTCGATTCTTATGCTTGCTACCCAGCCTTGCTAGCTAAAAACTTGTACTGAGAGGGAATGCTTCTCGTGCATCCAAACCTTGAGCCCAAAACCTTGCCATTTCTGTCCATCATACCTACCTATATGTGGCATTTCACCGCCACTCCAAGTAAATTGCTTGTGTGCTACCTTTAAAACTTTCAAAATTACACCCATTTTGTGCTCCTATTTTAGCTCATGAGGACGCAAATAGAGATGATTTATCTCACCTGTTGATTGGATTTCACACCCTGGATGTAACATCCCAGTGTTTGGGAAGTTATAAGGATCTAAATTTAATATGTGCATTTGCAAAGCATGCATCTAAAAGTACGGGAAATTTTGGCGCGAAAGTTTAAACGAATCAAAGTGACCAAAGTTTCACTTGACTTGATGAAATAGGTCTAGTTCATCTAGTCAGGAGTACATTTGGAGTGATCTTTATAACAAGTATCTTAATAAACCAAATCATCTGGTTACACAAACCAAAATTGGTTGTGACCAACACAAACTCATAACAACCTTAACCACAAGTCTTTAAATGACTTGGGATAATTCACTAGGTATCCAGAACTCAAAGAGGGGTGAGTATCCAAATCACATAGCAGATGATCATATTTCCACCAAAGAGTAATACATCATTGAACCATCTCATCAACAGAGATGTGATCTTCTATAAAACAACAACTCCCTAAGTTATCAATTAATTTCCACAAGTTAGAAATGCTTGATGGAATAATCTCATCAACAAATATTCTAGGTTCTGTAAAACAATAACTCTTTAAGTTATCAACCATTCACACCACATCTTTCCAAATTATTTAGTAACTACTAAGTTAACCTTCACATGTAAATAATAAAGGTTCAATAGAACACAAGTGATACAAATAAGTATTAACTTAAACCCCACAAGTGGGAAGTGATATAAGAATTGTAATAACATATTTATCTAATATGTACATATCTCCTCAACCATAAAAGGGGTATCAACAAGAAGAAATAAATCTTCTTCAACTAATAATAAACCTTGATCATTACACATGATCTCTCCAAATCTCTATATCTGCATTATCAATGACAAAGGTAATAAAGAGAAGAATATAAAATAACAACATTGACATAAGTCCTTAAACCTCAATAACTTTCACATGTTCATTGTCTCAATCCTCTTATACAAGTGAACATATGAAATCTCAACACCTCAATGAACCATTGGATCCACTTCCTATTAATCCATCAGTCCATAAGCATTTCACACCTCTACTCAAATCCAAACCATCACTGAACCACTAAAGTATCTCTGGATACAACTAAGTAATAACAAAAAGTTATAACCTGTATTAGAGGAATTTAATGGAAAGCTAAGTAAAACTAATCATGTATGAAACAAGTACCTATCCTATGGAAAACAAAATAAGAAGTATATGAAACAAGAATAAAAGTTGAACTAACTATTAACCTAGATCTTATTACTTTGTCTAGATCATTTCTATCTGGTTATCTCCCAATCTTCTCTAAGTCATTCTGCAAGGGAAGCAACCACAAGAACAGAGAAACTACCACAAGAAGATCTTCAGAAGAATTCTTTGAAGGATTCTAGAAGTGCTATTTCAATTTACCATAAGAGTATTTGGCAACTCTTATATCCTGATATGATCCTATTAACTCTCTTGAAATAGGGTGATACTCCAATGTTAGTGTTATATAGAAGTAGTTTGGTAACAAGATTGTACACCTTGTTAACATATCACTTTTGTATATTCAAACAATTGAGTGTCATACACAAACAAACAGAAGACTGAATAACCTGGTACATCTCAGCCTATTGTATATGAGTATTAATTTGGAGGCAAGACTAGCTACCTTGTTTACAAATTCTTCTTATATGCATAGGTCAACTTGATGTCATAAACTACACCTACATTCCTTTTATCATCAACCACTAGAAAGAATAACCCTAAGGAAACAAGAAACCACAGTATAATGATCTAAGTAAAATCTTTGCTTGAAATAACTGTTTGTTTTCACCACAAGGGTGAGATAATTGAACTTGGAATCCAAGAGATGATATTCCTTGCAAGTGACAAAGGCAGTACCAGAAGACTAGTGGCAACTAGAGAGAAGAACATCAAGCAACAGAAGAGCACAAGAAGCAACACTGCCTCAGTAAGAGAGCATAAGAATTTATCCAGTAAATCATTAGGATATAATAGATAACCAACAACCTATGTCAAGCTCATAAGAGATGATGAACTCATAATAATATTTTTAATGGAAACAACTATCAAGTATGGGAAAATAACAAGTCATTACATCCACATGTCTTGATATGTGGAGGTAGATGAAAACAAGCTTAAAACCTTGTTTTCCAAATCCTTTCACAAGCAAGACTAATAGATGATAACAAAAACTCATCTACATCTAACCATGTAAATGATTACATGTTTTAAAACAACATTAGATAATATCCACACTTGGAAACTGGTGGAAAACAAACAAATAGGTTCCAAAGACACACATGTTTTCCACTTGATAAAGAACCCAATTTCTCAAATAAGGCTTACACCTACCTAAGTAAAATGTCTACTAAAATTGCTAAGAGTTTTAACTCCGAAAATAACAGAATATATAAAAAGGAAATAAGTCCATTCATTAACCAACACCAATTGGTTTGATATGGAATAAAATCCCCGTAGATGATTTTCATTACCGTGCATACAAACATTACCCAGTAGGGATACCAAATTTCTTTCTATAAGTGATTGTATCCAATATGATCCATTCATACCATACCCCTTGGTAAACCCCATGTGTGTTGTGTGGAGATAATTTTCATGCCTAAAATAGAATTTAAAACATTTAATAAATAGAATTGAGAAATCAAGAACATCACTTAATCTAGCACCCTAAATAAAAAATATAAATATTCTTCAAATTCACCAAAACAAACTATGGTGAGTTGTAGAATTTGATAAGGAATTCAAATATATTTTTTATTAATTTTTCTGTTCACAGAAAGGCCCTGAAAACAAATGTTTTTAGTTCAGTTATAAGACAGAAGGACTTGTTAGTAATTTGTAAAACACTTCGAGGGGGTTTTCCAGAAAATTTCATTTCTTTTCCTTCTCTTCCAACTCCGGCCAGAAGGCAGTGGCGGTGCGGGTCACGTCATCGTCGCGGTGTCGCCTCCTGCTTGCATTCCCGTACGCGGATAAGGGGGAGGAGGGAGACGTGAACCCCTTACTCACTCTCACTCGTCACCTTGCTCGCTCTCTCTCCCTGTACGAGCTCAAAACCAAACCCTAACCCTAATAGTACGGCCGCCGGCCATTGCCGCCGTTTCCGTCCACCTCGCGAAGGACGGAGGCAACCGTTGGATGCGCCGTGACTTCCTCTTCCTCATCTTGAAGTCTCGTTTGCTGGGATTGACGGAACCTCGCGAATTTCATCGTTCCTTTCCTCTCTGCCGCCGGCCGCCGTGGAAGCGCGTCGTCGACTCCGTCCACCTCGAGCTTCACCGAGCAGTTTCAAACGCTCAGGGTGAGCTCACGCTTCTCATCATGCCTTTGATTTGCGATTTGGTGGCGAATTACACATTGTTACCGTGTGCCGCCGGCCGCCGCCGCGTTGGAGCTCGTCGCCGATCAAGCGGTGACCATTTGGTCGGTCCGCCGCTACCAAATGGCTCCCCGTGAACCCCTCTCGCAAATGGTCGATGTTAATTTCATCAATTTGATCTCCAGCATCGAATTCGAACTCATCTGAGACGAATTCCTCTATTGCTGACATAGTCATGACGTCACCATGATGTCATGTCTCTTTTCCTTTTATTTTTCGATTTAAAACTGTTTATGACAGGTGGGTCCCACCTGTCAATTTAAATAGGGCAGAAATACCTAAAATTTGATAAATCAATAACTACTAAAATACTTATCAAAAAAATATGAGAAAAATATGGAAATGTTTAGAAAAATATAATCTAGATGTTTATCAAGTTTCCAAAAATGTTTGATAAAGTTTAAAATTAAACATTTTCCTTAATTAATTAAATCATTTAAAATAAAGAAAAATAATAAATAATTCCTAAAATCAGAAAAATACAAGTTATATACCAAAATGCTCCAAAGGATTAATACAACTCATCTATGATGTTTAGAAGGTCATTTGACCAAGTTTTTATGTGTGCAATATTTGTCTAATCATTTAATTCATTTAAAGTCAATAAATTAATAATTTATTCAAATATTTTCAAAAGGCATTGAATGATATACCAAATTAAAGAGAAAAACATTTCCAATTCAAATATGTCAAACCTAAAACATTTTGTTGAACTTATAAACTTGTTATTCAAGGTATAATGGAATTTGATAATTATCTACTATAACCATAAACAACTAACACAAGCATTATTTTATTTATTAATAAGACTCATGTTTTCACACTTACTAAAACCTATCATCACTAGTTATTAAGCATAGTATTATGATGATAGAGTTAGCTGTACTAGTTCATCATTTTCAACTAAACTCATTGTCATTAGCTCTACACTTTTGGAAAATAAAACTAAACATGTTTGTTACCTGTTCAATAATTGTTTTCCATGTGTTATGGTCTCGTTACCTCACCAAGTAATAAACACTTCTACTTAAACATGATAACAAGTGTTTGTTCAATAAAAGTGAAACACACTTAAGCCTAAAAGAAATAACAACATCACCACAAGTAATGAAACAACTCTAAGCCACCTAACAATTGTGTGAATACGTTATCATTTCAAACGTGGCTTACACTTGTAAGCTGGGGTATTTTCCAGGGGATTTCACGATGCATCTCATTACTATGCATATATCATCTTGCCAGTGTTTTCTGTAGTCCTTACCGGGACTACTTTGCTATCTTTCAGATGTTTGGATTTCTCTACGCGACCCTCGAACCCCGAAGACCTGGATTATTATTATGGTTATTTCAATCTCAGGCAAGCTCATCACTTGTTCATATCCTTTGCAGTACTTCATAACAAACTAATTGCAAAAAAAACCTATCGTCTTATCACCTACTCTCAAAAGAATGCATGATCCTATTTTTATAATAATATGACTAATTGAATGACTACCCGAGTGGTAGTGTTCTGTTTGGTGGGCGGATGGAACCATGGTAAGATGAATAGGTCAAAGGAAGGTTCCATCTGCATGGGAACGTATTACCTAGGAATTAACAACAACTGCCGTCAGGATTCTTGCGCCGTAAATTCGCGTTGACCATGGATCTTTTGTGGGGGGAGTAAGTCAGCCGTGATACTTTTCTCGTTCGCATGTCAACGGACGCGCCAGAGACGTACGCTGTAGGTCTTGCGGGACTACATGCACATGGGTGGGAGCCCTTACGTCCCACGGACTCTGGGGTCTATGAGTGTCTGCCAGGGGCGCGTAGATCTCCATCGTGAGGGGTGGAATCAGGCGTTCAACCTGCTGGCAGAAATGGGTGGGCATGCGTTGTGCGGAGAAGCACGGTTTGGCTTGGACCAACTACCGGGCCCCACACCTGAGTGGGAGTGGACAGGATCTCGAGCCTGGTTGTGCAACATGGTCTTGGTCGTCCATGGGTAAAGTAACGCACCTCTGCAGAGTGTAAAAGGATGTGACATGTTACCCCTTGTTCCGGGAAGGAGCTGCGAACGCCGCAGGAAAGGCAACTCCATGAAAGTTCTAATCCTGTGAAGAATGGCGGGCATAGTTTTCAGAATTAAAAGCAACCTCTTGAAGAAAGTTTTACAAAACCTTGCATTAGCTTATGACTCTTTCGAGTCTAAAGCTGTAGTTAGTGCATCAACCACCCACTATATATCATGAACTTGCTGAGTAACGCTCGTTACTCATTCTATCCCGTTTGAACCCTTGCTTAGAGTTGAAGCCTATTGAAGTCGCCATCGAGAAGCCATCGTTGCCTAAGGGAGCTACGTGGAGAGATCCACTACTTAGTCGGTAAAGTATCGTCATCAACAGCGCTGGTGGAGGAGAAGCTATCAAGGTGTAGGTAGAGTCCATTCTTGGTTTTAGCATTTACTAGCCATAGATTAGGGCTGACATCAGCCGTAGTGGATTATGTTCTTAGCTAGAGTTCTTCTCCGGCTTGGAGCTTCGAATTGCTTCTTCTGATGTTTCTTTTGCAGGAGATTTTCTTGATTCATCAAGGAGATTCCCAAGATTTTGTTATGAGGTTTGTATCCTATAGTTTTGCTTGGTCCCGCTGTGTTTCTGTTGTACCACTCTGAGAGATGTAATATTCACGGATAAGTCCTTCTGTGAGTATTATGTCACCGACTTGCGCACTACACATGCAGTGGTGTGCTGGGTCACCACAGGTGGTATCAGAGCGAAGCGACCTTAGGTTTAAACCTTTTAGGAGATCTGTAGGTTGGTAAAGACTATAGGAAGCCATCTTATCTAAACCATATTTTCTACAACTATGATGATCATTCACTTGTGAATGATATAATCATACTTGTATAGAATTTTCTTACTCAACTTGAGTAAATATACTTATCTAATTTCTATATACCTAGGTATGAATAGTTAGAAGTCTATCATCTATCAGTTCTGTTGAGAAAAAGAGTTCTGACATAGTCAGAGATGATTAAGTGAAAGTGATGATTACCCCATTCTATGAATGCATAGGATGGAGTAGAACATGATATAGAGTAAGTACATGAGTCATCAAGAAGGGATATTTGAGAATCATGAAGAGTCATTAAACCATGGTAACTACGGGGTATATACCATATCCTTAGTTATCAAGTATAGAAGTGAATTACTATAGTATAATATGGAATTAGGAGAAGGCATAAGCATTGATGGAAGCTACATTACTACTCCTAAGATGTGATCAACACCATGAAGGAACAACAGATGCCATGAGAAGCTGGTCATAATCAAGATGAGTTAATTCAATTAACATGGTACTTAGATTTATATGGAACCAAGTTAGACAACAACTACTGTAGGAACATTTTGTCTTGGTTTATTCCATTGCACTAAGGCACGCAATTGGAGTAATTACCCGGGCAAAGAGTGGTTGTGTAGACTAGGATACCAAGGTAATATATACCTATTTGTAGTGTATAGCATTTAAGAGCCTTGGTACTAGAGATGTTTTACTCTAAGTATTTCTATTTCACAGGCTTTTGATGCATGAGTGATAACTGCAGTTGGGATTTATTGCTTCTTATTTGGATCTTTGATTGACTAGATCTGTACATGAAGATTGAACTTGATGTGCATATGCATGTGCAAACATTGAGTTCTATCTTGATGTTACTGGTCTAGCGGGTTTAGGATTAGTATGAGAGCGGTCTGAAATCTCAGCTGATCGAAGCAACCACCAAAGATCTAGAAGACCAGAAAGTTAAGAAGGAAGATGACAATCAAGACACTGATGGGAATGGACCACATTCCACATCTTGTTTGGAGTGGTGACATACTTCATCAACACATGGAGATATACCGCAAGTGATGCCAAGAAAACCACATGATTAGTTATATCCTAGAAGGAAACATGTAGAAGTTGATGAATAAACTTATAGAATTGTCCCATAGAAGTCAACACCCAAAGATATAGAAGAACCATAGGTAGTAACCAATGGAATAGGTTATAGTCACCTATAGGAAAAAGGTTAAAACTCGAGGAAACTCGAAGATATTTCTACTAATTAGAAGAGTGTAAGTAAGTGTACACTACTTTGTAAAAGTTTCTTTGAAAAATCCTTATCTTGAGACCATTAGACTGAACCAAATGGAGTCCTAAACATAGTCAATATCCAGTATACCGGAAGAAGTTAATTGGTTATTCATCACTTGGTGGATAGACCAAACGTTCTTCAGAAAGTTGTGAGAGGTAGGAAACCATACCTATTCATCGGAGAATGAAACTTGGTATCCACTATATGGTGGAAATACCACGTGTTCTTCGTGAGACCATTAGGAAGGTCTAGTAACAAGACAGAGTTGTCCTAACAACTGGCATATTACTAGATTATTATGCAAGACAGTGGAAGGTGAATAATCCAGACAAGAGGCTACACATGTCAAGGTCAACACAAGAAACAGATGTGAAGATTCAACAGTCTACAGAAGTTCCCTCTACCTATCTTTACGTGAGAGAGGTTGAACTTCGGGACGAAGTTCTTGTTAAGGGGGAGATACTGTAACATCCCAGTGTTTGGGAAGTTATAAGGATCTAAATTTAATATGTGCATTTGCAAAGCATGCATCTAAAAGTACGGGAAATTTTGGCGCGAAAGTTTAAACGAATCAAAGTGACCAAAGTTTCACTTGACTTGATGAAATAGGTCTAGTTCATCTAGTCAGGAGTACATTTGGAGTGATCTTTATAACAAGTATCTTAATAAACCAAATCATCTGGTTACACAAACCAAAATTGGTTGTGACCAACACAAACTCATAACAACCTTAACCACAAGTCTTTAAATGACTTGGGATAATTCACTAGGTATCCAGAACTCAAAGAGGGGTGAGTATCCAAATCACATAGCAGATGATCATATTTCCACCAAAGAGTAATACATCATTGAACCATCTCATCAACAGAGATGTGATCTTCTATAAAACAACAACTCCCTAAGTTATCAATTAATTTCCACAAGTTAGAAATGCTTGATGGAATAATCTCATCAACAAATATTCTAGGTTCTGTAAAACAATAACTCTTTAAGTTATCAACCATTCACACCACATCTTTCCAAATTATTTAGTAACTACTAAGTTAACCTTCACATGTAAATAATAAAGGTTCAATAGAACACAAGTGATACAAACAAGTATTAACTTAAACCCCACAAGTGGGAAGTGATATAAGAATTGTAATAACATATTTATCTAATATGTACATATCTCCTCAACCATAAAAGGGGTATCAACAAGAAGAAATAAATCTTCTTCAACTAATAATAAACCTTGATCATTACACATGATCTTTCCAAATCTCTATATCTGCATTATCAATGACAAAGGTAATAAAGAGAAGAATATAAAATAACAACATTGACATAAGTCCTTAAACCTCAATAACTTTCACATGTTCATTGTCTCAATCCTCTTATACAAGTGAACATATGAAATCTCAACACCTCAATGAACCATTGGATCCACTTCCTATTAATCCATCAGTCCATAAGCATTTCACACCTCTACTCAAATCCAAACCATCACTGAACCACTAAAGTATCTCTGGATACAACTAAGTAATAACAAAAAGTTATAACCTGTATTAGAGGAATTTAATGGAAAGCTAAGTAAAACTAATCATGTATGAAACAAGTACCTATCCTATGGAAAACAAAATAAGAAGTATATGAAACAAGAATAAAAGTTGAACTAACTATTAACCTAGATCTTATTACTTTGTCTAGATCATTTCTATCTGGTTATCTCCCAATCTTCTCTAAGTCATTCTGCAAGGGAAGCAACCACAAGAACAGAGAAACTACCACAAGAAGATCTTCAGAAGAATTCTTTGAAGGATTCTAGAAGTGCTATTTCAATTTACCATAAGAGTATTTGGCAACTCTTATATCCTGATATGATCCTATTAACTCTCTTGAAATAGGGTGATACTCCAATGTTAGTGTTATATAGAAGTAGTTTGGTAACAAGATTGTACACCTTGTTAACAGATCACTTTTGTATATTCAAACAATTGAGTGTCATACACAAACAAACAGAAGACTGAATAACCTGGTACATCTCAGCCTATTGTATATGAGTATTAATTTGGAGGCAAGACTAGCTACCTTGTTTACAAATTCTTCTTATATGCATAGGTCAACTTGATGTCATAAACTACACCTACATTCCTTTTATCATCAACCACTAGAAAGAATAACCCTAAGGAAACAAGAAACCACAGTATAATTATCTAAGTAAAATCTTTGCTTGAAATAACTGTTTGTTTTCACCACAAGGGTGAGATAATTGAACTTGGAATCCAAGAGATGATATTCCTTGCAAGTGACAAAGGCAGTACCAGAAGACTAGTGGCAACTAGAGAGAAGAACATCAAGCAACAGAAGAGCACAGGAAGCAACACTGCCTCAGTAAGAGAGCATAAGAATTTATCCAGTAAATCATTAGGATATAATAGATAACCAATAACCTATGTCAAGCTCATAAGAGATGATGAACTCATAATAATATTTTTAATGGAAACAACTATCAAGTATGGGAAAATAACAAGTCATTACATCCACATGTCTTGATATGTGGAGGTAGATGAAAACAAGCTTAAAACCTTGTTTTCCAAATCCTTTCACAAGCAAGACTAATAGATCATAACAAAAACTCATCTACATCTAACCATGTAAATGATTACATGTTTTAAAACAACATTAGATAATATCCACACTTGGAAACTGGTGGAAAACAAACAAATAGGTTCCAAAGACACACATGTTTTCCACTTGATAAAGAACCCAATTTTTCAAATAAGGCTTACACCTACCTAAGTAAAATGTCTACTAAAATTGCTAAGAGTTTTAACTCCGAAAATAACAGAATATATAAAAAGGAAATAAGTCCATTCATTAACCAACACCAATTGATTTGATATGGAATAAAATCCCCGTTGATGATTTTCATTACCGTGCATACAAACATTACCCAGTAGGGATACCAAATTTCTTTCTATAAGTGATTGTATCCAATATGATCCATTCATACCATACCCCTTGGTAAACCCCATGTGTGTTGTGTGGAGATAATTTTCATGCCTAAAATAGAATTTAAAACATTTAATAAATAGAATTGAGAAAACAAGAAAATCACTTAATCTAGCACCCTAAATAAAAAATATAAATATTCTTCAAATTCACCAAAACAAAATATGGTGAGTTGTAGAATTTGATAAGGAATTCAAATATATTTTTTATTAATTTTTCTGTTCACAGAAAGGCCCTGAAAACAAATGTTTTTAGTTCAGTTATAAGACAGAAGGACTTGTTAGTAATTTGTAAAACACTTCGAGGGGGTTTTCCAGAAAATTTCATTTCTTTTCCTTCTCTTCCAACTCCGGCCAGAAGGCAGTGGCGGTGCGGGTCACGTCATCGTCGCGGTGTCGCCTCCTGCTTGCATTCCCGTACGCGGATAAGGGAGAGGAGGGAGACGTGAACCCCTTACTCACTCTCACTCGTCACCTTGCTCGCTCTCTCTCCCTGTACGAGCTCAAAACCAAACCCTAACCCTAATAGTACGGCCGCCGGCCATTGCCGCCGTTCCCGTCCACCTCGCGAAGGACGGAGGCAACCGTTGGATGCGCCGTGACTTCCTCTTCCTCATCTTGAAGTCTCGTTTGCTGGGATTGACGGAACTTCGCGAATTTCATCGTTCCTTTCCTCTCTGCCGCCGGCCGCCGTGGAAGCGCGTCGTCGACTCCGTCCACCTCGAGCTTCACCGAGCAGTTTCAAACGCTCAGGGTGAGCTCACGCTTCTCACCATGCCTTTGATTTGCGATTTGGTGGCGAATTACACATTGTTACCGTGTGCCGCCGGCCGCCGCCGCGTTGGAGCTCGTCGCCGATCAAGCGGTGACCATTTGGTCGGTCCGCCGCTACCAAATGGCTCCCCGTGAACCCCTCTCGCAAATGGTCGATGTTAATTTCATCAATTTGATCTCCAGCATCGAATTCGAACTCATCTGAGACGAATTCCTCTATTGCTGACATAGTCATGATGTCACCATGATGTCATGTCTCCTTTCCTTTTATTTTTCGATTTAAAACTGTTTATGACAGGTGGGTCCCACCTGTCAATTTAAATAGGGCAGAAATACCTAAAATTTGATAAATCAATAACTACTAAAATACTTATCAAAAAAATATGAGAAAAATATGGAAATGTTTAGAAAAATATAATCTAGATGTTTATCAAGTTTCCAAAATTTTTTGATAAAGTTTAAAATTAAACATTTTCCTTAATTAATTAAATCATTTAAAATAAAGAAAAATAATAAATAATTCCTAAAATCAGAAAAATACAAGTTATATACCAAAATGCTCCAAATGATTAATACAACTCATCTATGATGTTTAGAAGGTCATTTGACCAAGTTTTTATGTGTGCAATATTTGTCTAATCATTTAATTCATTTAAAGTCAATAAATTAATAATTTATTCAAATATTTTCAAAAGGCATTGAATGATATACCAAATTAAAGAGAAAAACATTTCCAATTCAAATATGTCAAACCTAAAACATTTTGTTGAACTTATAAACTTGTTATTCAAGGTATAATGGAATTTGATAATTATCTACTATAACCATAAACAACTAACACAAGCATTATTTTATTTATTAATAAGACTCATGTTTTCACACTTACTAAAACCTATCATCACTAGTTATTAAGCAAAGTATTATGATGATAGAGTTAGCTGTACTAGTTCATCATTTTCAACTAAACTCATTGTCATTAGCTCTACACTTTTGGAAAATAAAACTAAACATGTTTGTTACCTGTTCAATAATTGTTTTCCATGTGTTATGGTCTCGTTACCTCACCAAGTAATAAACACTTCTACTTAAACATGATAACAAGTGTTTGTTCAATAAAAGTGAAACACACTTAAGCCTAAAAGAAATAACAACATCACCACAAGTAATGAAACAACTCTAAGCCACCTAACAATTGTGTGAATACGTTATCATTTCAAACGTGGCTTACACTTGTAAGCTGGGGTATTTTCCAGGGGATTTCACGATGCATCTCATTATTATGCATATATCATCTTGCCAGTGTTTTCTGTAGTCCTTACCGGGACTACTTTGCTATCTTTCAGATGTTTGGATTTCTCTACGCGACCCTCGAACCCCGAAGACCTGGATTATTATTATGGTTATTTCAATCTCAGGAAAGTTCATCACTTGTTCATATCCTTTGCAGTACTTCATAACAAACTAATTGCAAAAAACCCTATCGTCTTATCACCTACTCTCAAAAGAATGCATGATCCTATTTTTATAATAATATGACTAATTGAATGACTACCCGAGTGGTAGTGTTCTGTTTGGTGGGCGGATGGAACCATGGTAAGATGAATAGGTCAAAGGAAGGTTCCATCTGCATGGGAACGTATTACCTAGGAATTAACAACAACTGCCGTCAGGATTCTTGCGCCGTAAATTCGCGTTGACCATGGATCTTTTGTGGGGGGAGTAAGTCAGCCGTGATACTTTTCTCGTTCGCATGTCAACGGACGCGCCAGAGACGTACGCTGTAGGTCTTGCGGGACTACATGCACATGGGTGGGAGCCCTTACGTCCCACGGACTCTGGGGGTCTATGAGTGTCTGCCAGGGGCGCGTAGATCTCCATCGTGAGGGGTGGAATCAGGCGTTCAACCTGCTGGCAGAAATGGGTGGGCATGCGTTGTGCGGAGAAGCACGGTTTGGCTTGGACCAACTACCGGGCCCCACACCTGAGTGGGAGTGGACAGGATCTCGAGCCTGGTTGTGCAACATGGTCTTGGTCGTCCATGGGTAAAGTAACGCACCTCTGCAGAGTGTAAAAGGATGTGACATGTTACCCCTTGTTCCGGGAAGGAGCTGCGAACGCCGCAGGAAAGGCAACTCCATGAAAGTTCTAATCCTGTGAAGAATGGCGGGCATAGTTTTCAGAATTAAAAGCAACCTCTTGAAGAAAGTTTTACAAAACCTTGCATTAGCTTATGACTCTTTCGAGTCTAAAGCTGTAGTTAGTGCATCAACCACCCACTATATATCATGAACTTGCTGAGTAACGCTCGTTACTCATTCTATCCCGTTTGAACCCTTGCTTAGAGTTGAAGCCTATTGAAGTCGCCATCGAGAAGCCATCGTTGCCTAAGGGAGCTACGTGGAGAGATCCACTACTTAGTCGGTAAAGTATCGTCATCAACAGCGCTGGTGGAGGAGAAGCTATCAAGGTGTAGGTAGAGTCCATTCTTGGTTTTAGCATTTACTAGCCATAGATTAGGGCTGACATCAGCCGTAGTGGATTATGTTCTTAGCTAGAGTTCTTCTCCGGCTTGGAGCTTCGAATTGCTTCTTCTGATGTTTCTTTTGCAGGAGATTTTCTTGATTCATCAAGGAGATTCCCAAGATTTTGTTATGAGGTTTGTATCCTATAATTTTGCTTGGTCCCGCTGTGTTTCTGTTGTACCACTCTGAGAGATGTAATATTCACGGATAAGTCCTTCTGTGAGTATTATGTCACCGACTTGCGCACTACACATGCAGTGGTGTGCTGGGTCACCACACTGGACTAGTGTCTTCATCCGCTTATCCAAATTCTAGAAGAGTTGGCAGTAGGGTTTCCAGCCCCAAATAATAATACAAATTCTCTTCACTATTTTTTCCCCTGATTTATCAGTTAAAGCATAATTATGTAAACAAAAGAGAAAGTGGGATGACCTTCTATACCAGTTGCGTCCTTCTACGGGAGCCGCTCTTGTGAAGTCTAGTTGGCTTGTGACATATTGTATTTTCTGTTTGCCATTCATTGACATAAACATACACCTCTCAAAATTTAGACACTCCTCCACGGTTTGTGATTGTTGGCAGGCACCCGAGGATTCGGTTAACCATGGTTTGTGTAAGAAAGGTTGGGAGGAGTGTCAACCATTTTATACCTCTGTTTTACAAAATAAAAGCTCTAGCACATGAGTGATCAATGCTTCCCTCTGCGAAGGGCTATCTTTTACATTTATGTTGAGTCAGTAAACCTACTTCTTTCTATCTTAAGCAAGCATTTGAATTGTTGTGATTCATCCAGCTACATGTTGATTTACTCAATCATGTTCTTTATTCTTCCTTGTTTCTGCAAATGCTTTTATCTGTTTGAATGCCACTTTGAAAGTTACCAATGTTTGCAAAGAGACCGTTATAATTGAGCATGATAAACTCTGCAATATAGCTCTAGTATAAAGACTCTGACCGAAAGATAAGTACACTGTTATTTGTTCTCTAACCAAGAACGAAGTTTGCCTTCACCAATTTTTATTTACTTTTTGCACCTTTATTGTTCCTCTACTTGTTTCAAGTTTGATTATATGAGAGGAAGTTGTTGTCTAAAATGACTTGTTCTTTGTAGATGTGATGCCTCTTGTCCGTATTTTATTTATCGACACCCCACTCCATAAACCTGTGGCCATGTTTACTGAGTTCAGTTTCGCTTGGGGACAAGCGAGGTCTAAGCTTGGGGGGAGTTGATACATCCATTTTGCATCATCGTTTTATATTGTTATTTTCTGTTATTCATAGATATATTTCATGATATGATGCATCCCTTATATTATTTTATCTTATTTTGCATGTTTCATAATATTTGGAGAATAAACACCGGGACCAGAAATCTGATGGAAAAAGACCGTCAGGATACCCTATTTCAGAAGATCAGAAGAAGAGGGGGGACACCGAAGATATCTTAGAAGTTCAGATGAGGGAGCCATCCACGAGGAGAGCCAGAGGGGGGCCACCAGGGGCCCACACCATGGGGTGGCGCGCCCCCCCTTGGTCGCGCCACCACATGGTGTGGCCACCCTGGCCCACCTCTGGTCGATATTTTTTGCGTACTTGACCCCGAGGTAACCCTAAGCCCCAAACTATCATCGAAGAATTATTCCGCCGCCGCCTCGGGGCGGAAAACACCCGAGAGAGAAAAGCTCCCTGGCAAGGAGAAATCTGCCGGGGAAATTCCTCTCCGGAGAGGGGAAATCATCGCCATCGTCACCGTCATCACTCGAGGCATCATCAAGATCGTCATCGTCATCATCATCACCACCAGCACCATCACCCTCATCATCCACCGTCATCCCGCGGTAATAATTAGGGGCTTCTATCGTTGTTTTACATTAGATCTCTCTCCCGGTGTGGATTACCTGTTAGTAGTTGATGCTTGTGAGATTTATCGGTGTTAGCACTTTATGACCAGATTGTTATTATCCATTATATCACCTCTGATTATGATCCATATGATGTCTTGTGAGTAGTTCGTTTAGTTCTTGAGGACATGGGAGAAGTCATGATGTTAGTAGTAAAGTTATGTTGAAGTAATATCTCGTGGTTCAGTATTTAAGTTGTGGTGCTATTCTTCTAGTGGTGTCATGTGAACGTAGACTACATGATACTTCACCTTTATGGGCCTAGGAGGATGCATTGTGTATTTGGCTACTAATTGTGGGGTTGCCGGAGTGATACAAACTTAAACTCCCGTTAGAAAATCGTTGCACGATGGAGCGTAGAATCCCGGAGTTTTAAGGCTGTGGTTAGATTTATCTTAATTACTTTCTTGTATTTTCGGATGCTTACGAGGGGTATAATCACAAGTATGTATTAGTCCTAGTTGGGCGGTGCATTAGCATAGGTTCACCCACACAACACTTCATGAACCAATGGATATTAATCAACCCTAACGAAGTGAAAACACTTGACAAAATTCCCATGTGTCCTCGAGAATGTTTGGTAGTCATAAGTAACACAACCGGCTTGCCATGTGCTCTCAAAAGGATTGGGCCACTCGCTGCAATATTATTTACTGCACTTTATTTACTCGCACTTTATTTATCGCCTATATCAAAAACCTCCAAAAACCCGTTTGCTAGTGTTTACAACGCATCATCTATCCAACCTGCTTGTCAACACCTTCTGCTCCTCGTTGGGTTGGTCACTCTTATTTATCGAAAATACTACGATGCACCCCCTATACTTGTGTGTCATCAGAGCCCATAAGGCTTTTGACAAAGAGCTCTCGTGCTTTTTCTGGTCGGCGTCCAATGGCCAGCAAAAGTACCACATGGTCAAGTGGGCTCATGTATGCGCCCCCAAGTACTGTGGGGGCATAGGGATTTTGGCTTCCCGAAATATGAACACCACTATAATGCTTCGATGGGTATGGCGTAGCTTGCAGGACGATGGAGGGTTGCGGCTCCCGCTTATTGAAGTGAAGTACCTTAGAGGCTGCCCTCTGTTGTCATGCGATCGCCGGGAGGGGTCCCAATTTTGGCGCTCCATCCAATCCATCAAGTATGAGATCAGAAAGGGGGTGCGGTTCATCGTTGGGAATGGCAGATCCGCCTTGTTCTCCGAAAAAGATAGGTTATCAGTTTCCCTCAAACGGTAGGAGAGGTACAATTCCAGTGATTGCACCCAAGTAGGGGTCCTGTTTTCGACCAGTAGTATTGTCCACTTCTAACTAGCCAAGGAACACTAATCTGTCAGTAAACGGTATCTAGTAGGTGGGAACTACATTAGCTTAGGGGATCGGGTAGCGAGCGCTCTCCTCGGCAAAGCAGACAAGAAGCAATCCGCCGTCCTTCAAATAGGAACATAGTCGACTTCCCAATATATGTGTTGATCTCATCTTTCATAGAAAGAGCTGAAGGGAACGGTTAGAGATCTCTTGTTTGATCTGCAAGAGAGCGAGAAAACGCCCTAGTGGACTTTCCTTATAGATATGTTCCCGATTCTGGAATTACCCGCCAGCTCTTACTGTCGCTTGTCTATCCGAGCCTTATGAGATCTGCTCAAGTCCAATGCTTTTAGTAGCGGACGCCGCGCCGAATGGAATTTGGAACATCTCGTTCCGAATGACATTTGGTGCGGCGGAAGCAACAACTTGGAATGAGCTGCGGGCTGCGTTACCGGGCTCCTTAGACGGAGCTTCGGATAATGTTACTTGGCGGCTAGTGCCGTCTGCGTCTTTCTCGGTTAAGTCGGCCTACCGCAACCTGTTCCACGGACAGGGGCAGGCGTGGTCGGCTAAATTATGGAAGCCCCCCTTACCTTTGAAGATTAATATTTTTGTTTGGCAGTTGTTGCGTGAACGCCTCCCATCGAGGGTGGAAGCGCGGAAGCGTCAAGGGCCTAGTGATGGCAAGTGTCCACTTTGTGGGTTGCTGAGACGGAGACCCATATTTTGTTCACATGCCCCGCGGCCCGGTTCCTATGGAATTTCGTTTATGAAGGTTTGGGCCCCGACTGGCGGGCCTCGGACCTTGGCGAATTCTTGGAACTCCAGGCAAGAAGGACCGGAGGGGGCGAAATCTCTTCTGGGTTGTTTTTGCCGGATGACATGGAAAATTTGGACCATTAGGAATATGATGGTGATAGGGGATCTTTCTTCGACAGGCGGCTAACTCGATATTCAAATGTCTTACTTTTTTGCAGCAGTGGCACCCGCTATGTTCGCAACGGGACAGAGCTCAACTGGATGACATGCTCGACCGTTTGGCGGCGTCTGCGCGGCGGGTCTCCACCCCTCTACAAGTTGAGCCTGTGGACGGATGGGTCTCTGCTAACTCGCGCCCTTCTCCACTCCCCCCCCTCTTCTCCTGTTCCTTTGTTTCGTTCCTTGGAACTTTGGGCTTACCTGTACTAATGCCCCAGCGAGTTACTGTCTTTTTTCCCCGTTTTTGCAGTTGGTGTTGTTCTATGAACTCGGATTGGTAGTTGCTTTATTTATAAAGCGGCGCGATAAGCCTTTTTAGGTAAGTCACGGATGTACGGGCTTTGCACGTAACCAAACATCATACGGTAGCACCAAAAAGTTTGAAACGATGGTTAGCAAGATACCAAATACAGCAAGATTTTTTTTACTCTTATACAGGATAGCATCTTTTGACAAGTAAACACAGTGCAAAGCATGGTCTAGACCCTGTTTCTACTCAGCCATCCAAACTTTGGAGAGCCACAGATGTACTCTCTCTGTTCCATAATATAAGATGTTTTAGGTGTTTCATATGTTGTCTAAATTTGGATTAAAATGAGTTAACATATACACTAAAACATGTCTAGATATATGTGTATATGTGAATGTGGAAAATGTCTAAAACATTTGTAGAACCGAGAGAGTAGTAATATAAGGGAAAACAATGCATGCGAGTACCTTTTGCTACACATATACTTTGTCTGAGCCACCAACCCTAGCCGTCAAACCGTCCGCTATGGTAGAGCTCGATCTTACATACTTTCTCCGTTCCAAAATGTAACCCTTTTTAGTGAGCTATAAAACAGTCCAAGAATTTAATACTAGAGCGCAGAAATTATACACGCTTGCTGCTCGGTGCTGCCAAGTTGGAGCAGTGGATCTTGGGTGTCTGTCACCCATCAAGGCATCACGCACGCATTACACCTGCAGCAAAACATCGGCGTCAGTCGCCACCGGTGACACGCGCGCGCGGCGAGAGATATATGGCATTGCCGACACCTGACCAATCGGTCGACGGCGACAGCGCAGACATACGGCGAAAAGGTTGCCGGTCTCATTTGGCCTGCATTATTCGAGACAAGATAATCTCGCGATTCCGGAGAAACTAAACACCCAAATCGATCAATCATGGAAGGGCGGAAAGCCAATCCGAATAGTCGGAAGATTCCGGAGTCGTCCTCACGAGCGCGAGGTTGCACGGCCGGAGTAGTACCAACTGTACCTATGGCAGGCAGCGCGCACGGCCGGGCCGGTGGGGCTCCCTCTTCGTTCCCCTTCCGGCTACAGGAATTTGAAGCCGGTGGCGGTGGGCCGTTGGCCGTATCGGTGTAGCCGGGAAGGAGCGGACAGTGGCCGCCATGTCGCACCAACCGCTCATCTCCGGTCCATTTCGTGTCAATTTCGCACACAGCGCGCCCCACATGCACCCACCCGAAACCGAAACTTTCTTTTGTGTAGCTTGTGACTCTTTTCGATTCGCAACGTGCCGCCTGGGGAACTTGTTGATTAATTAGTTCTCCGGTGGGCGGGTTAGAGGCGTCGATCAGGTCGACGGTCTTGTTCGATTTCACTGTGTACGTACGTAATTTCTTGATGTTTCTAACCCAATTGGCCAATTTGCAAACACGAGTCATCTGCAAGTATTGCGAGTCTCTTGTTGATCTCTGCACCACGTAGGAGAGGAAGCAAGGCGCGTACTAATCGGTACAAGTAGACAAGTAGCAGCTGCTGACGCGAGAAAACGATGTGTAGACACAGCTTAAACATATTTTTTGGGGGAAGGAGGAACCGGACAATGAACGCCAGAACCCACCCACAATTGAGATTGACGATCTTAAGACCAAGCCATATTTTTTTTGTTTTTTGTTTTTGTTTTTTGACGTTAACACATGTAGCCGGCCGGTTAACAACGGGAAGGAGATAAAACACAACACCCGGCCGGGTGACGTAGTTAAGAGCTGAGAGACAAAGAAACTGCAGGCTATTTCATGTAGAGCAATACAGGATAGCACTTTTATTAACTGTATATATATACTACTTCGTATCTGTATATGTAGAGTAAATAAAGCGATCAAGTTAACAGGAACGAGGTACGTACGTGGTGGCGATTTCATGTTTAAATTTATTAGAGGAAACGTCTAATGTACTGCATATGTACGTTACGTGTACCGGTGTTGCATCATCTACGTACGCGTATATGCGGTGTATATATACGGAGTACGGCTAGCGCGCATGCAGAGGGGCTAGCTAGCCCGCTAGTGTCATGAGGCGACGCCGCGGAAACTCTGCAGCGACTGCAGCTGCGCCTTGCCGCTGAGGCCGCGCTGGCGGATGTGCGCGCGGTAGTCGTCGAAGGTCATCTCCGGGTAGAGCGGCGGGCGGCCCGGCCCAAGCAGCTCCGGCATGGGCCCCACCGGCACGTCGCTCCGGGGGTTGTAGAAGAAGGCCAGCGACAGCCGCTCCTCCTCCGCGCTCACCATCACCCGGTGCTCCACGCTCTTGTACGCCGCGTTGCTCAGCACCTGCATGCGTACATATTAGTGCTTTGCTCTCGGCATGACAGCCCACGCAAGAAGAAAGAAAAAGGGTGGCCATGGCAGTTCCACGGTGACAGGGGACCGGCGGCGTCGCATTTTGGTACGAGCGATTGGCTGAGGATCGAGCTCAGGTGCAGGACAGACATGATGTCTGATAGCTCCCGCACTGTGGCTGGCACATCAAACGCTAATCATCATTCAGAAACGTAGCTCGATCAGGCACGACTCTGCCTAGCTAGTGATCACTCAGCACATATGCATGCCTGGTCTGGTCGGACCATCGAATCTTTACGGACCGACTAGCTAGCTATGTTGCTAGGTACTAATACTAGAGGTGTCCACCTGCACCGGAATCTCATTTGCCTATATAGGGATATCACCTGAATAAACACGAGAAATACGTCATTTCCTTCGGTCTCCGAGATGGGATCCTGTCGTCCTTACTGCCCCAAGGTCCAAAGCTACCTAAGCTTTGTGTACATACAAAGTTGGCTAGCTAGGCCAAATTGACCCGACAAGCCCGTGGTGACACAAAGAAAAATAGCATCAAAGTGTACCTCCTGTGACCCAAACTACTCCACGTCTTCTTTTTCGTGGGTACGAAATTATTCCACGTCCCACTCTTCCACTTTTTACATCTTCTTTTCCGTTCTGTTGATTATAATGAACCACGAGTGCCCCGCTAGACCTTGCATGTACTCTGGATGGATTAAGAATTTGTGCACAAAAAACCGTATATGCACATGAACCTACAGTCATATCGTATCTCCGCTCGTCACTAATTTTTAACGACGAAGATATATTGGACACGCGAGAATTATATATGTACGTCTTTGTTTTCAAGATTGCTTTCAATATTTTTTTTTTAAACGGGAGCAAAAGATTTACCCCAATTTATTAATAAAAAAGAGGAGAAATGCCCAATTAATTTACAAAAGACCGAGTGAAAACCGTTACAAAAGAAGCACATGCCAACTACTCCCAAAGCGCCCTCGCAAAAAAAAAAGACCCCTACTCTGAAAGCAAGAAGGCGAGATCTTGCAGAAAAAAAAAACTTTCAAGAGCCAGAAGAGTTCAATGTTACTACTCCCCCTATCTCAAAATAATTGCCATTTAAATGGATGTATTTAAGTTCTAGAAACATCCATTTTAGCCTATTTCTGTGACACTTATTTTGAGAGAAGGGAGTACTACAAGTTTTGTACATACGATTTTATGAATATTGCAATAAAGATTATAGGTCATATTTGCGCTCCAAAAACATGACTATAATTTATATATACTACATATTTATAAAAAAACATATTTAATTCGCATGTTTATGTACGATCTTATAAATTTGCTACTATCATAAATTTGAAGGGATATGGACTTAAGTTCATGCAACGAGATAACATATCTTTCACGGGGATTCTCCTTTGTGTGATGGCACGACCAATAAGATATGCATGCCCATGCTTTGTTAGTTGCCGAAGCAGTTTGTTGTCCCTTTTTTCATGTAGGTCCACTGAGACGTGTCGACCCCTGGGTTTCTTCCGTTCCATGTGTTTTCTTGTTGTACTCTAGTCGTTTTTTTTCTCTTTTCAAGATGGCAAAAGCCTTGCACATTATCTTAAAAATTACACGTCACTTTGTAGATTGTATGTATACGTTTGTCGACTAGTTTGTACCAGTGTACGTAGTGTAGCCGTGTTCCTACTTAATTAGTTTTACGTACTCGCTGTCATTGGTGCATATACCATATGCGTAGGCCTGTACGTACGTTGGATACCTGCCCTCCACATACGTACTACGTACTTGGTGCGCTAGCTGCACGTGCTCGTATTCTCTTAATTTTTTTTTTACCTGTATCTGGTCTCCGACGTTGACGATGAAGGCGTCAGGGACCGGGTCGACGGTGATCCACTGGCCATCCTTCCTCACTTGCAGACCCCGCACGTGGTCGTCGACGAGCAGCATGGTCATGCCGCCAGGGTCGGAGTGCGCCGCCACGCCCAGCGTCAGCTCGGGCTGCGGGCACCTCGGGTAGAAGTTCACCCTCAGACATGCCCCCTCGCCGCCCTCACCGCCGAACGCCGCCTGCAGCCTCCCGTCGTCGAGCCCCAGCCCCTTGGACAACACTCTCGTTACCGTCCGGCAGAGCTTCACCACCTCCTCTCCGTACTCCTCCGTCGCGTCCCTGCCATGCATGCATACACATCGATCAGCCAATTAACTTGTAGATTGAGCATGCAAGCGCGTGCATGTATATATGTTCCATATATGTGCTGTGCGTACCGAAGGGTGGAAGGAAGGGACGGCCACTTGTCATGGCTCTTGATCGACGGCGGGAGGAGGTGGAGGAAGTAGTAGTCGCCCCAGTCGAGGTGCCCGCCCTTGGCGGTGCCGAGGCGGCTGCCGTAGCCCTCGTACGTCGTCGGCGAGTTGGCGTACCGCTCACGCACATCGGCCGGCTGCCGAAAGAAGCCACGCCACGACGAGCGCGCCCCGCGCAGCTGCTCCGGCCGCACGCCGTGGTTCACTGCCTGGAAGAAACCCCACTCCCGGCACGCCGCCTCCACGGCGCGGACCGTCTCGTCGGAGTCCGGCATTGACATGTCCACCACTGGGATGTTCAGGCCGTCGCCGCCCGCAGGTTGGGGTGTCGTCGTCGATGGCCGCTCGGACGGCGGTTTGACGTACCGCTCGGGGATCGTCTCGCCGCACGTGTCCGACACGGCCTGCACGCGCACCACGGGCTCCGGCCAGCCGGCGCCACCATTGAAGCAGCTACTCATCGGAGCTAGCTAGCTTGCGGGTAGTGTTAACACGCTCCTGCACTAACCATTTATAAAAGCAGCAGAGGATAAGGGAGAGACACACTGTCATAATTGAGGTCTTGAATATATAAAAATCAGCGAGTGCTTTGCTAGGGCTTGAAAGCAACTGATAGGATAAAACAAACACGTGCCTGTAAGATTACTGGCTACAGGAAGGGATTGAAATTAATTAATACACTTTTGTGGGGCTATAGTTTTCATAGACATACTTTATACTAGTGCATAATGTGGACTCTACATCCCTCTTAAAATTATGTTCGATATACTTTACACTAGTAGTACTTCTAATTGCTAGGTCAGCGACACTTAACCCAATCATGAGAAAACAAAGCACGTTTTCTGCATTCTTGCGCCGTGTGCCATGAGCATTTGAGCTAAAGTTTGAGCGTTACTCCTGCCGTGCTATAGCACTTTCGATCACCGGAAAGTCTAAATAGAGGCCGAACTCCACAGAGCTAGGTATTAATAAAAAAATCAAAATATAAAATTTGTGTTTCGAAAAAATCGATTTTTTTTCTGGTGTATATAATGTTTAGATCTATCACTGTGTAAATTTTCAATGCAAAATTTGCATTTATCTTAGGCTACACAAAAGTGACAAATCTGCTAAATTTTCAAGTTTTTGAAACTGTGCACCGTTTATCTATCCATTTCTGCGAATTTTTTATTTTTACCCAGGCCAAAATACAACATATTTTTTATTGGGATATCGGAGAGCTATACATCTAGACAATATCTACATGAAGATGTTTTCCCGAATTTTTTTAAACATAAAAAATGTCGATTTCAATTTTTTCAAAAACCGAGCTGCATGGGGTTCAGCCTCCAAAACACTCTGCTCTTTCGATCACCCGAAACCTCCAATGAATGACGAGATTACGCCGGTCTAGTTTTTTTAAAGCTAGGAAATATTTTTTGTTCACTTAAAAATATTGAAAAAATATGTAAGTACACATAGGTGTCTACTATGCATGTATGAAGTTTCTTCGATTTTTATTTGTGATCTATGAAAAAAAGACAAAGGTGAAGAAATAAAAATGTTAATGCCTACATGGAGTCATATTTTTGTGTATATTTTGTACAAGATTTTTTTGGAGGATGTATATTTTGTACATATTTTTGTGTATATTTTGTACATATTTTTGTGTATATATGTCCAAAAGACAATAATATTTGTACATTTGTTTCATAATTATGATTCATATTACTATGCTATAACTGATGTGGCTCCTGAATATAAGATTCGGAGAAAAAACCACGCTCATGTGTAGTAACATGAACAAGTATCAAATCCTTGTCTTGATTTTTATGACTAATTCATTGGATGCTTGATGGTTGTGTTTTCATGGTCATGAAAATTGTTTATGTCAGTATTAATGAATAGCATATTGTTGGAAGGAAACAATATGGCTGGGTATACCCTATTAATTGATATGCTAAGAGATTTCATTAAGACATCTTTGTCCTTAATGACATATCACAACACAGTTATATTACAACATATCCTTTGACCATGAGGTTATCAGGGTTATATATTCCGAAGGTTTTCCTTTCGTACAATCTAGCGTCACAGCGTAAACTGGGTGAACATAATGGTAGCCACTGGGTAATTCTAATGAAGTATATTATCTCGATGTTTATAGATGGGAATTACTCCTCCGTAAAAGGAGATATACAGTCCTAGGCCCACTCGGTATTCTTTATATCCATATGTTATGCAGACAATGCATGATGAGAATACATTATGTGGGATATCATAATGCATGAGCGAGTAAAAGGAATCCTACCGGTTAATGAGACAGATAAATGTATAGTGAACCAAAGATTGTTTCACGGCAATACCGGAATCCATAGTCTCGGGTAACTTCGGTATTGTGAGTAATGTGAATATTGTATAATAACCAACATGTTCAGTGATACATCCTAAATATATCTATAATTTTTTATGCATGCTTGTTTTCTACCAGTTACCCTATGTTTTTCACATGTTTTCTTTCGTTTTCTAGAAATTTTCATGGACTAGCCTATTAACTCAGTGCCTAGAGCCAGTTCATGTATTCTAATATTTTTTTATTTCATAAAAGCTCTGTAGGAAATATTCGCCAAAAGTTCTGAAAATCTGCGGAGATCATTTTTTACTCGGAACAATGACGGAGTCCAAAGGCGAGTTGTGGGTGGGCCCCAAAGCAACTAGGAGGCCATTAGGCGCGGATTAGGGCCCACCCGTGCCATGAGGTCGCCTGGTGGACCTAGCCTTCCCCCGGAGCCGCCTCTTTGCCTATAAGTTGTTTTTTACCCTGAAAACATCATGGACGGAGAAATTTTCAACGAAACAGATATAGATGCGTATTCACCTCGAATGTCCAATCTAGGGGTTATAGAGTCCTATTCTGACACCCCAACGGAGGGGGGGAATTGTCACCATAGGCTTCTTCGTTGCCATGTCTGCCTCCCTAGTGATGAATGAGTAGTTCATCCCTAGACTACGGGTCCATAGCAGTAGTTAGATGGTGCTCTCTCAATTTGTGCCACCATGTTCATATCTTGTGAGCTGCATATCATGATCAAGATCATCATTATGTAATTGCTACATGTTGTGTTTGCTGGGATCCGATGAACCATGAGATTATGATTGTTTTGTTCATGTCTATATGAGAGCTTCACTTATATCTTTAGAGTGTTTTAATATTGTCTTGCAATACTCTCTAGTGTATATGATTTCTTTGGCCAAGTTGTTGTAGGCATCTGCAAGAGGGAGTTTATATGCTAGATAGTGGGTTCATGCCTCCTTGTTTCCTTTGCTTGAGTGACAGAAACATGCATGGGGGAAGATGTGATGTTGCCCCTAGGGAGAAAACATAGGTGTTTTTGTTTACGAATGAGATTTATTGCTTACATTATGTATTGTTCTTAATGCAATTGTCTGTTGCACACAAGCAATCACTTTGTTGCTGCAACTTAATAGCAAGGGATTGGCTGGATAGCTTTCTTGAGTTGGACTATTAGTTAGAGATGTTGTTGGATGGTTGTCTATATATGTTTGACTTAGTGCCTATATGATTAGAACCCGTGAACTATATATCGTCATAATAGCATTCTTATGCGTTCATGATTTGTCAATTGCCTAGATGTAGTTTGTTTACTTAGCATGTTTATTATTTTATGGAGAGACACCACTAGTGAGACTTTGTTTACTTGCTTTTCATCATCACTTGCTCGCTGGTGCGTTTACTTTTAATCATCTTCGATACATTCAATACGTTTAATTCTCTAGTTCACAGCAAGACGGGAAGATTGACAACCTTCTCGGAAAGTTGGGAGCCAGGGAGAGTTTGTGTTTTATGTGCAGGTCGACGATGTTGGATGTATGCCCAAAAGGGAATAATATTTATACATCTATTTCATATATGATTCATATTACTATGTTATAACCGACGTGGTTTCTGAATATGAGATTCAAAGGAAAACTCATGCTCACGGGTAGTAACATGAACACAAAAACAAACCCAAGTCTTGACTTTTACGACTAATTCATTGGATGCTTGATGACTATGTTTTCCTGGTCATGAACATTGTTTATGTCAACATCAATGAATAACATATTGTTTGAAGGGAACAATATGGCTGGGTATTCCCTAAGTAGATTGATATACTACGAGTTTCCACTAAGACATCTTTGCCCTTAGAATCATATCACAACATGGTTATATTACAATGCATCCTTTGACCATGAGGTTATCGGGTAATATATTCTAGAGGTTTTACTTTGGTGCTATCAAGAGTCACACCTTAAACTGGGTGAACATAAAGGTAGCTATTGGGTAATTCTAGAAGAGTATATTAGCTCGATATTGTGAGATGGGAATTACTACTCCGTAAAAGGAGAGATACATACCTAGGCCCACTCGGTATTCTTGATATTCATAAGTTCTGCAGACAATGCATGATGATGATACATCATGTGGGATATCATAATATAGTAACGATAAAGAGGAAACTTACTGGATAACGAGACGAGAAAAAGGTATTTGTGAACGAGAGATTGTTTCACAGGCAATACCGGAATCAATAGTCTCGGGTAAGTTCGGTATCGTGAGTAATGGAGATTTGTATAATAACAAACATGTTCAACAGTGTATTCGTATATTATGTGTGAGTCAATATGGGTGTCCACGGCCCTGCTATTGATTATGGAAAAGGAAAGAGTTTCTAGTTTCATGTCCACACACTATTTTTTGACACATTACAGTGGGGAAAAACCCCCACTGTGTCAAAATTTTCCATTAATATAGAGCATATTTATAGAGAGTATTCATACAGCTTCACAGGGTATCCAGCCATTGTGTCATACCATCTTTAAGAGATGGCTTAGCCTTATGCCTAGCTAATGAGAAGTTCTCCTTAAAATTTTTTATACAAAGTGTGATGTCCTTTTGGATCCCATCAAAGATGATCTTATTTCTATGGTTCCAAAGTGTCTAAGAGCCTATAATGAGTATTTCTTTGAAGTACGATGTCTTGTATTCGATTCTGCCCAATTGAATAAGATTCATGTAGTCAACAATGTTCTCCCATTGAAAACCAATGTATTCCCAGAAGTCCTTACTGAATGGGCATCCAAAGAAAAGGTGGTGGAGATCTTCAGTATGATTATCCTCACATAGAACACAGGCTTTGGTGGGAATATGAAATTGTTTTCTACTAAGAAGATCTCTGGTGTTCAGTCTATCATGTAGTAGAAGCCAGAAGAAGAATTTATGCTTGGGTAGTGCACAAGATTTCCAGGTCCATAGGAATGGTTTAGGTGCAGTGGGAAATGGTCGGAGCATCTTATAAGATTTGCTGCTCTTGTATGTTGTATTGGTACCAGGTATAAACCACCTATCATTCTCCTGATTATTAGCCAATGAGAGTAGTTTGTCTTTGAAGGTATGGTATTGTTGCATAGCAATATCTAATAGTGGTGTATGAAAGAGGTAATAAATTTCACCTTGATTGTTATACTCAATAGCAGAATGCAATGAGATATTATTATATCTAGAAAATGAGCATAGCTGAGGGAATTGCCTGACAAAAGTGGTATCTACCCATGAACCTCTCCAAAGATCAATGGTATCCCCTGTTCTAGGCTTGCATTTGATATGGTTCATAAACTTATCCATTAGTGAGTGGCAGTCTTTCCACCAAAATGATCCACAAGGTCTAGTGTGTTGTAGCAATTTATCATCTGGATAGTGAGCCTGCCAAATCAGATTGACCCATGGGGTATCATGTCTATTCATGCATTTATATAGGTGTTTCATAAGCAGATCATTGTTTTGTGTTCTGGAGTCAAGCACACCCAGTCCACCAGCCTTCTTAGGTTTACATACGGTATCCCATTTGACAAGACATTTACCCTTTTTTTTTCAATATCCTTACCAGTCCACAAAAAACCCCTAGAAGACTTCTCAATATGTTCTATAATTTCAATAGGTAATTTTAGAGTACATATAGCATAGTTGGGTATAGCTGAGATAATAGATTTGACCACAATGAGTCCGCCATCATAGGATAGAGTGTGAGCAATACCAATTAATCTTCTGTCAATCCTCTCAATGATACCAATAAAATCATCAATTTTTGGCTTAGTGGTACCCATGGGCAGACCAAGATAGGTAAATGGCATTGATAAGTCTTGAAACCAATGGTATTTGCAAGCATGGTGCATTGTTCATTGGAAATGTTGATGGGAGCAATAGATGTTTTCTGATAATTCACTTTGAGTTCAGTGGATGTGGAAAACTTTTCCAGGATACCTTTAAGGTGTAATAATTGAGTGGCATCTGCTGGCATAATGATCAATGTGTCATCAACATACTGAATGATAGGGTAGTCCATATAATAATGATTGTTCAAGGGACATGTGAGAAATCCTTCATGCCAGGCATTATTGACTGCATATTGTAGAAGTTCGGATGCAACAACAAAAAGGAGAGGGGACAGTGGGTCACCTTGTCTGACACCCCTTTTACATAGAATGGTCTTGCCTGGTACACCATTAAGAAAAATAGATGTGGAAGCAGAGTGAAGTATGCTGTCAATCCATCCAATCCATTTGTTACCGAATCCCATAGCAGTAAGCATGTGTATAATAGGAGAGAATTCAATTTTGTCAAATACTTTTTTGCAGTCAATCTTGACAATACTGGTTTCTTTCTTAGATTTATGGCATGAATGAATGTATTCAAATGCCCAAGAAAGGCAGTATTGGATAGTTCTTTTCCTGATAAAGCCATATTGATTTTTGTGGATGATAGGGATAATAATATCTTGAAGTCTATTGGCAAGTATCTTAGTGATTATCTTGAGTGGTGTGCTGACCAGGGAAATAGGCCTATAATCATTGACAGTTTTAGGGTCCTCGCATTTTGGAATAAGTTCAATAAATGCAGTGTTGATACTGCTCAAAACCAGAGAGCCATTATGAAACTCCATCCAAAGCTTGTAGAGCTGATCTTTAATAATAGGCCAACATTTTTTCATGAATGCACCATTGAAGCCATCTGGCCCTGGAGATTTATCAGATGGCATACTAGTAACAATATCATCAATTTCTTTAGTGGTAAATGGAGCCTCAATGGATGAGAAATCAATGTTAGAATTTCGATTAATAATCTCATGTAGGTTGAAATTCATAGGGCAGATATCAGTGATACCAACTCTGTCCTTGTAACTACTCCATAATGCATCAGCTTTGTCCTCATGGTCACATACCACATTATCAAAATCAATAGTCAATGATGCAATATAATTACATATATAACTTTTAGTAGCAATAGAATTGTCGGATATACACTGAGTAGGGGTATATCCGGCATGGTCCTAAAGAGCCGGATTACCAGGGTGGCCTGATTGGTAATGGATCACAGTCCATTAGGCGGCCCAGTAAGCTGACGCGCAGAAGCCGGATTCTAGAAGAACCTGGATCACGACCCAAAGTGGTGCGGTTTGGAGTAGAAGACGAATTCCTACCTTCCAAGTTAGGATACTTTCTGTAGTCTTCTAGGTTTCCTTTCTGTAAGCCCTAACCCGGCTATTATATAAAGCCGGACGGGAGAGGAGAACAGAGAGAACAATTAGCTAGAAGCCAACTCGCCGAGAAGTTGATCCTCGCCTAGTTAGCGAAACTCTACTCACATTGTACTTTGTATACTTCAGGCTTCAGCCCTGATTTAGTGAGATTGCAGGAGTAGGAACGCCGCCTAGTTGCGACGTACCGAACCTGGGTAAAATTGGTGTTCCTGGTTGTTGTGCTAGCACATCCCCCCACGTCTCTACCCGTAGGCTCATGGCACCCCAGTCTATGAACTCTACTACGATGTCTCGACAGTTGGCGCCCACCGTGGGGCCAGCGACGTCAGGCGTTATGTTTCGATCGAGGATACTCGGCGGAATCGGCAGTACCATAACTGTCGAAAGCTTGAAATTTGACAACGACGTCGGGCGCTTCCTCGACAACGGATCGTCCGTGCCAGCACGGAATCATCTGGTAAGTGCCTGCGTTTTACCGATTGGATCTGCAAACATCTTTATCGAATTAACTATAGAGGCCATGGGATTCTGTGGTGAAAGTAGATCTATCCCACCCGCCCTATACCCAGTTGAAGAAAACTATGATGCCGGATTTTGCTCAGATCGCCAATATACTGCTGAATTTGTTGCCTCTTCGGAGATCCCCGCAATCAGATCTCACTTTATTGGTATGGTGCAATCCGAGATCGCCGAAAACACGGACGAAAGCAATCCCGTGGAAGAGGCAGAAGAAAACAATCGCACAACAAAGGTGGAAGATCCGACACCCGTCGACACGACGACGAACTCGGAAGACGATTCTGTACTACCTGCCACAGAGGCAAGATTGGAGTCGGAACCTAGATCTGAAGACATAGATTCAAAAGATGAAGATGAAGTCACTTTCGAAAGAAAGGTTAAATCTATGCAAGGGGGCTTCCATGAAGTGCTTATGGCAAAACCGACTGATAACTCGGATGCCGAAGACGATGAAGATCCCAAAACACCTCCACCAGATGAGGAAAGAGAGGATGGTGAAACCAGCCCTATTTACCCCGATGTCAAGGAATTGACAGAGGAAGAACCTGGTAAAAAACCTCCCTCTTCCAACAAGAAAAATAAGACTGCCAAAAACTCCAGTACAAACTCCAGAAGAAAAAGTTAGTAGATAATGCTAGCCAAAACCTGGAAACCGGGGGAGCAAGCAGGGTCACACCTGTGGAGAAGAAAAAGAAGGAAATCCCTGTCCCTGAATTGTCGGAGCAGGACAAGATCAATCTAATCCAAACCCCGGTCGGACCATATGAGCCACCGGAAGTGCTGGAAGTCAGAAGGCAAGCCATTATACGGCAACAACAACAACTATTCCGATCGCACGAAAATCTCCTCAAAGCCCAAGCCACTGTAAAAGCAAAGCAAGAGAAAATTGAAGAATTCGAAAGACGGACTATGTCCGGGATAAAACCCACGAGACTACCCGGAATCGCAAGGCCGGATATACTGCCAGCAAAGGAACGGTTCCAAAACCCTTTCTGGCAACGACAGGTTGACGGCGTAAACGCTAAGGGTGAACGCATTTATAAAACCGCAGCTGAAAACGCGGAGGCCGCGTTCGCCATCCTTAATGACGATCTGTACTCCAAAGAAGAAAAGCTGCAAGGAGTGTATTCTTTCCTGGGTAAAGCACTAGAATAGCAGGAGCGAGGCCAGGCAAGATCAGGGAAGTTGCATGACGACTCGGCCCTATGCAAAACTGCTACTTGCGCTGCTGGAGCACCCGGACCCGGAGAACCTGGACATTCAGGCGATTCCAAGGACAAAAAGGGATACCCTAAAAAGGACAAGAAAATCCCGGACAATAGGGATGAAGCGTCCAGAACGGGATCCCATATGCCGAAAGGCGGAAATGTACCCCGCGATCATAAAGACCGGGAGGAACAAAACCGGAAAGACGGAAAAATGATGTCGCCTCCGAGACGCCTTGCTGAAAAAGCCGGAAGACATGAAAATCCTCACAGACGTGAAAGGTCCCGTACTCCTCCTAGGAATAAGGAAAGGCCAAGGAGTAGAACTCCGCCTCATTCCAAAGGACACGATAACGGACGAAACAGGGATAATCCCGGAAGAGCGCATTCGCGCAACAATGGGCTAGAAAGGAGCAGATCCCCCTCTGTCCATTCAGCCGGTAGATATTCCACACACGCTGATAAGGCTGAAAGAGATGATCTATACTTTGGATCTAAGTGTTTCGCTGACATGATCCGAAGAATAACTCTACATTCTGGCTTTGCCAAAGTTGGTCCAACTTATCAAAAGTATACCAGAAGTACAAACCCGGATACATGGCTTTCAGATTACTATACTGGCGTCCAGATCAACAAGGGAATAGACTTGGAAGCAGTAAAATTCCTCCCCCTAATGTTGATGGATGGAGCCAGAGATTGGATTAACGGGCTTCCGTCCAGAACAGTGGATAGCTGGGATGATATGGCTAAAGTGTTTGCTCAGCACTCCCCGGGTACGTACAAACGCCCTAAGAGCATCAACTAGCTAAATCGCTGCGTCCAATTTGAACATGATTCGTATGTCGAGTTTATATCAAGATGGACAACAATGAAAAACAGCTGCTCTGGAGTAAGTGATGTACAAGCAATGCATGCTTTCATCAATGGATTAAAACCCGGCCTCGTACCGTTCATGGTTGGTTTAAAGTAGCACAAATATCTCGGATCTATGCTTACCACGGCCAATGAACACGCAACGGCTGAAGATGACATCAGAGCGAGAGGTAGGAATATTGATGCTTTGGTTCAAGCCAAAAAGACGCCTCGTTCTGAAAAGAAGACTACTCCAGAAGCACAGACAAAACCCAAAGAAGTAAATTTAACCTTTGGAAAGGATATTGGCGGCAAATGGAAAGGAAGAAGCAAAGAACCTATCTCCTATTCTAAGGAAGAGTGGGAAAAAATTAAGTCGGAAAACTGTATCCACCATTCGCAATTTGGGAAGCCTACCCCACACAAATGCGCATTGTCGACTCAATAAGCACATGAAGGGCACTGCAGGATCCGGGAATAAAGGAAAAATAGGAAATTCTCCAAGAAAAAACCAGAAACTAAAAAAGAAGACAGTGAATCGGACGCTGATGAAAAAAATCCAGAAACAGCAGCGAAAAGGCGAACCAAAATTCCCGAGAGTTGATGGAGAATGCAATTTAACTTTCCTGGCAACTCCCTCAGCAAAACAGGCAAAGCGAACCCTTCGAGAAATAAACGCGGTGGTTCCACCAACGCCCAAATTCTTGAAGTATTCCAACACGTCAATTACCTAGGATCAGTCAGATCATCCCGGAAATATCCCAGAACCTGGCACACAAGCTCTAATTGTAAGCGCTATTGTTCAAAACACTAGGCTAAAAAGAGTGCTGATGGATGGAGGATCCAGTATCAATATTATGTACTTGGATACACTGAAGCATTTGCGAATCTCCGAGACCGAGCTCAAACATAGCAACATACGTTTCCACGACATCGTTCCTGGAAGGCAAGCACATTCCCTAGGAGAAATTTCCCTAGATGTAACCTTCGGAGAAAGAGAACATTTCCGACAGGAAAAAAATCTCATTCGAAGTCGTGCCGTTCGAAAGTGTATACCATGCAATACTCGGATGTCCAACTTTCGCCAAATTCATGGCAAGATCATGTTATATTTATAACAAGATGAAGATGCCAGGGCCAAAAGGAGGAGTAATCACCATATCGGGAGACTTCAAACTGGCTAACGAGATGGAAAAAGGAAACACCCTTTTTGCTGAAAAAGTAATATCAAAGGAATAACTAAAAGAGATGGCAAAAGAAGTATCACCGATGGAAATACCGGCAGGAAAAGAAACCCGGAAGCCGGCAGATAGCTTCAAAGCTTCTGAGAATACAAGACAGGTTATCCTCGATCCCAAAGATCCAACGAAATTCGTCGTAGTGGGGACAGGGTTGACCGACAAATAGGAAAGCGCGCTCATCAAGTTCCTCCGTGAGAACTGGGATATGTTTGCCTGGTGTCCTGCGGACATGCCGGGAGTACCCAGGGAACTTGCTGAGCACCAATTGAAGGTAATTCCAGGTTCAAAACCCGTCAAACAAGGTCTCCGTCGTTTTGATGGAAGAAGATGGAAGGCAAGGAAATTATCCGGCTTTTAGCAGCTGATTTTATCCGGGAGGTTATACATACTGACTGGTCTGCGAACCCAGTATTAGTCCCTAAGAAAGATAGTACTGTTCTTAGGATGTGTATAGATTACACTGGCCTGAACAAGTTGTTTCCAAAAGATAGGTCCGCATTACCGCGAATCGATCAAATAATAGATGCCACTGCTGGCTCTGAGCTTTTATGCTTTTTGGATGCTTATTCCGGGTACCATCAAATGCGTATGAGGGAAGAGGATCAAATCAAAACCTCCTTCATAACCCCGTATGGAACATAATACTATATAACCATGCCTTTTGGCCTGAAGAACGCAGGTGCAACTTACCAGCGTTGCATACAATGTTGTTTGCATAGTCAGATTGGCAAAAATATTCACGTTTACGTGGACGACATTGCCGTTGTTTCCAAGGAAAAAGATACACTCCTTTAAGATCTATGAGAAACTTTCGAAAATTTGCGCACTTACAAAATGAAGTTGAATCCATTAAAGTGCATATTCGGGGTTCCTTCAGGAAAGCTTCTGGGTTTTATCGTTTCTCACAGAGGAATAGAAGTAAATCCGGAAAAGATCAAGGCAATCTTGAAAATCACAAAGCCTACGTGCTTAAAAGATGTACAAATATTGACGGGTTCTGCAGCCGCAGTCAGTAGGTTTATAAGCCGGCTAGGAGACAAAGCTCTGCCATTATACAAATTGTTGAAAAAATCCGACAAATTTGAGTGGACAGAAGAGCGGACAAAGCATTAAACCAGTTAAAAGAAACCTTGATGAAAGAACCGATTTTGGCATCGCCAAAAAAGACGAAGAACCTATGTTGTTGTATATTACAGCAACAAACAGGGTTATTAGCACTGTGATAATTGTGGAAAGACGGAAAGAAGAACAAAGTATACCGGACCAACATCCTGTATACTATGTTAGTGAAGTTTTCTCCGAGTCAAAGCAAAGGTATCCACATTATCAAAAACTGGCATATGGCGTGTTTTTTGCATCTAGAAAACTCCGCCATTATTCCCATGGACATTGCATAACAGTGGTAAGCAAAGGACTACTAGGGGATATCATTAACAATGCGGAAGCAACAGGCCGAGTAGCCAAATGGGGCATCGAGCTAGCCGCGTTCGACATTAAGTACCAACACCGGACGGCTATTAAATCCCAGGTGTTGGCAGATTTTGATGCTGATTGGACAGAAGCAATGGAGAACACACCAATGCCGGAGTCGGAATACTATATCATGCACTTTGATGGATCCAAGATGAAAGAAGGCGATGGAGCTGGTGTAGTGCTAAAATCTCCAAAAGGTGACATTATGGAGTACGTATTACAGATACACTTCAACGCCAGTAATAACGTGGCAAAATACGAAGCTTTGCTTCATGGCTTGCATATTGCAAAAGAAATAGGCGTCAAACGTATATTATGCTATGGCGACTCAGATTTGGTACAACATGAGCTAAACCAAACATGGGACGTCAAATGCCCCATCATGGCCAAATATCGGAGAAAGGTGGACGAGTTTGCAATTTGTTTCCTTGGATTTGAAGTACTTCACATCAAAAGGTAAGAAAATTGGAACGCGTACGCATTAGCCCGCATGGGATCGAAGAGAGTGAGAACCTTACCACCCGGTGTGTTTGTCCAGCATTTGCACGAACCATCAATCAAAGGTGGAGATGTTGATTATCCTCTTGTTTCCGAGTCAATTGAAGTTCTGATCGTCAACCCGGATTGGACAATTCCATACTTAAACTTCTTAGTTGATCAGAAGTTCCCGGATGGAGCAGACGAGGTCTTGCAAAGACAGATACAACGTCGATGCAAAGGATACACGGTAATTAATGGTTGCCTGTATAAGCGCAGCACTATCGGAATTTTTCAGCGATGTATTTCGCCAGAAGAAGGACGAGAAATCTTGCAAGAAATCCATGCAGGAGATTGCGGACATCATGCTCAATCAAAAAGCATAGTCAAAAAAGCATTTCGTGTAGGGTTTTTCTGGCTCACAGCCAAGACAAATGCCGAACACATAGTAAACACATGTGCCGGATGCCAGTATTATGCCAAGGAGACGAATATGCCAGCTGAAGAACTCAAAACTATCCCTATAACATGGCCGTTCACGGTCTAGGGGCTAGATATGAAGGGACCATTCAAAACTGCAAGAGGCGGACTTACACATCTACTCGTTGCAGTGGATAAGTACACCAAGTGGGTGGAGGCAAAACCCATCAAAAAACATGACGGTGTGACCGCCAGAAACTTCATGATTGACGTAGTCATGAGATATGGCGTTCCACACAGTATAATCACCAACAACGGGACAAATTTCTCTATTGGAGAGTTGGCAAAATATTGTCGACAAACGGGAATACGCCTAGACCTGGCATCTGTGGCTCACCCACAATGCAATGGTAAGGTTGAAAGAATGAATAGCTCAATCCTGCAAGAAATATGCCCAAGACTCGAATCTCCTCTTCATAGAGCAACTGGAGCATGGGTAGAAGAATTACCTTCCGTGCTTTAGAGTATTCGAACGACGCCAAATAGATCAACAGGGCAAACCCCGTTTTTCTTGGTTTGTGGCGCAGAAGCAATGTTTCCAACGGACATGCTCCATGATATCCCAAGAGTGCAGGCTTACGATGACTCGGATGCCGAATGTGCTCGACAGGATGCCGTCGATCTTTTGGAAGAAGAACGAGACCTTGTGCTTCAAAGATCCGCCATTTATCAGCAAGGATTGAGACGCTACCATAGTCAGAAAATCAGGCATCGATCTTTCAAAGAAGGTGACCTAGTGCTAAGATTGGTGCAAGAAAGGAAGCACAAGTTAGCCCCAGTCTGGGAGGGACCATTCGTCATTAGCAAGGCTATGAAAAATGGATCTTAATATCTTGTCGATATTCGAGACACGGAAGATGACCCCAAGCGTCTGAATCGCAAAAGAAAGAGAAAGCTACATGTCGAGCTAGGAGAGACGAAGAGGCCCTGGAGCATCCAACAGTTACGTCCCTTTTACACTTAGTTCAATTTCTATGTAAACATCCTTGAGATCGTGAAATAAAGTTGTCAGAATTCATGCATTACTGTTTTACCTGTTTTCATGCAAAGCATAAGTCCGTTTTATCTATTTCCCAATGATCTTTCAAAATGCTCAATGTTAACCCGAATTGTGCATGCATGCTCGGAGTTATAAAAACTGAATGCTACTCAGCCTAAGAAGGCTTAAGGAAACCCAGATTGTGCCTGCGTGCCTGTGTTTCATACTTTTTTACAATTCCTTACTTTTTCTCTAAGTATTATCTGATTGTTTTTATGTTGGGTCACTGGAACTAGTCAGTAAAAATGCCTTTAGTACGATCCATGTTTCCGAGTTTTGACTGATTGGTTGTACACAGTCAGTTGGTATGAAGATTACGTACTATCGAGCCATTTCAAACACTAAGGATAGTTAAGACATACAAACCAGAGAACTTAGAAGATAAAGGAATTAAAACCCGGAAAACTTGCAAAGACTTAATAAATTAACTGTAAAAGCGGATTACTTGTTTATATAAAAGAATAGATAGCATTACAATAAGTGTTACATTGTAAGATCAGTAATGCTTCTATTTTCCTATATCCTACCCAGGACCAAGCAGCTTCCTTAGGCATCCGACTCTTCTTTTTCGCTGCTGGATTCCTCGGGAGTTGGCGGGATTGCCTCCTCGGGGTAGAAGGTGGAGATGTTCACCATATTGGCGATCTGGGTGGCGTGACCTTTGATTTCATCAAAGATGTTGGTACGCTGGGCATCCGTGTATCCTTGCGGGATGCCGGACGCCACGCGCCAAGATTTGGCGGTGGGGTAGTGCATACGCATGAGCCCAAGGGCCATGCGTGCACCACCATGAGCCGCGGAGCGGAGCCACGACTCCTTGCGGTTCGCCACCTCCACAATAGCCTCAGGAAGATTGCTGACTTCCGAGAGCTCCCCAGATTTCTCGGGAATGTACTTATTAATAAGTAGCATTCCCGCGGCCTTGAGCGCGGTGAAGATTTTCCCGAAAGCCTGGATTCTCTCAATCCGGGTAAGCTGGGGGCTACCTTTTGTTTCAATCAACAAGCAAAGGTTAGAAAAAAATAGGAGAAGAGAAACAAGGAAAATCCGGTAAAAGTCAAAATTACTTACCGAGAATCCGATCCATCTCGGTGCCTTCTTCCAAGCGCTGGTTCATGACGTTCTCCAGGTCCCTGATTGTAGACTTGTCTTTCTTGGCCTGCCTGGAGGCCTTAGATTCAGCAATGCCAACATCTAGTTGGCTGGCCTTCAGGTCCTTCTGGAGCTTCACAGTCAGCTTGTGAAGATCCAGGTTCTCACGGCGGAGGTTCTCGGTGTTGCCGGCATCGTCAGCAATTTGTTTGGCTTTCGCCAAAGAAGCTGAAAAGCAAGTAAAGGAAGAGTTAAAAACTCGGAAAACTACTTAGAAAAAAATCACAACTGAAAGCAGAGAAAATCCATTACCTGCTGATTCGCTCAGCTATTGTTGAGCAGATGCCAGTTCTTCCTCCTTATCTTCAAGAATGGAAAGAAGGGTTTTCACCTCCTTGTTCTTGATGGTAAGTTTACTGAAAACTTCCATGTTGATGTTTTCAGCAGTTTGCTGAAACACGGAAAAGAGACAAAAAATGCTTAAGTTAAAAACAAGCATAACAATGAAAAAAGCATCAAGACAAAAGTAAGCATTTGACTTATTGCTTGGGGGCTAGAGATATTACCTGGCTCATCTTGGTCAGGTTTGCCAAGTTTTCATTGAATTCTTTTGCATAGTCTGCAACAGAATCCCAACATGGCAAAGGCCGTCCTGGATGACCTGCCGAGGTGAAAACACGATGTTATTCCTTACAATAAGCCCGCCTTGCGGCCAAGGACGGATTAGAGGTGCTGGAACGAAGAATTTGGTAGCCCACTGTCGGGGGGTTACCCCCGAGTAGGGTAAAGGCAAGTGGTAAAGGCGGCTTACAGAAGAGAGGTTTGGTCGAGTAGCCGACTACCTGGTACTCGCTACCCGGTCGACTGCTACTCGGTCTCACCTCAAGATGACCAGAAGGAGATATCAATCAAGTTCTATCCTTTCGAGTAGAAGAGTTGGCCCGAGTACAATTGGCGGGAACAATTGGCAGGAACCTACTCGGGCCAGAAAGTCAAAGGAGCCGTTCTGACACAGGATCCCGCGTATCCTGGGTCCGTACTTGGCAGCATTCGAACTACTGTTCATATGGGACCGGCCTGCCTGACAGTGACAGCATGGAAGCAGGCCGTGGCAGGATAAGGGGGGCCTACTATGTGCCTAGGTACAGTGATACCAGTCTGTCCCCTAGTTTTGCCCAACGACTTTACGGAAGCATCCAAGATTAGGAACCAAAGCTGTCAGCGGGTACTCGGAGAAAGGACGATGTGCACACTATGTCGACACTTGTCTAGATTTGGACGTATCCGGCTGGGCACCGTGTATATAAGGTGCCCCGCCGCCTCCTGCGCGAGGGATCTTGCTCCACGCTCATTTTGGAGCCCTAGAAACCCTAAGTTCTTGACCTAGCTCTACTCGGAGAGGAGAGAGAGGCTACTCGGTAGAGATTCCATTTGTACTGTGGCTACTCGGAGAGACATCATAATACATAGAGAAAGGCAGGAGTAGGGGTTTTACCTCCTCACGAGGGCCCTGAACCTGGGTACATCGTGTTGTTTGCAGTGTGTTGTTCTTACCTCACGCGGCTATTCGTCGCGTAATCCCTCCCCGAATACCTCCAGCGTCCATCGTTCCCACATCTTTAGCCATCCTATGGCATCTGCCGTGACACCACCACGACAGTTGGCGCCCACCGTGGGGCAACCAGCGGCGCTGGCTGGAGTTTCTGTTCGGACGGGATCTTCTTCGGCGGAGCGCGTAGTTTGTGGCCTTGTCCACAGATTCGGCTCCTTCGACTTCGTCACCGACAACGCCGGCTGTTTCGGCGGCATGGCCATGCCCGAGGGCGGCTCGGTGATCTCCTTCGGCTCTCACCTCGTCTACGTCGCCACCGTCGCCAACAGCGCCTACCCCGAGCTGGTGCATGACGCGGAGGATCCTCCTGCGGTGGTTGCTGCTCGCGGAAGGCCTGCATGCAGCTCTGCAAGCTGCGCTGAGGTGATGGTGACGGGTTTGGCGGCAAACACTGGCGCAGCAGCTACTGGCGCTGCGGCCGTCGTCGAGGAGGTTGACGATCCGCCTGCTGGTGGCAGGAACCATCGTCCCTACGAGAAGGAGAGCAACTTGCCGCCTTCCACGTCTACGGTCATCCCCGCGTCTGCTGCGCGAGCCGGTATGCCCACTCCCACCGACATCGAGATCCTAGCCGCGAGGGAGCAGCTCGAGCGGCAACGCCAGGAGCTGCTTGCCGAGCAGGCGGAGTTGGAGAAGATCAGGCTTGAGCTGAGTTTAGACCAGCTCGAGTACAACAAGGCTCACGGCTTCACGCCGGTCGCCAGGAGGCCCAACAGAGTAGGCGCTACGCGGCGTAACTTGGGTGCCGAGATGGCGACAGTTGCGGAGGTGCCCGCGCAGTCCGCCACCGCGAACACTTTCACGAGGCCAAGGTATAGCACACCCGCCAAGACGCTCAGAGCTGCACAGGCCGTGGCTGCCGAGTTGCCGCGCCTAGATGGAGAGGCGCGTCTCAGGCAGCAGGAGAGGCTCAACGAGTTCGTGTTGGAGGCCGCTCGGCAGAACGAGGAGTTCCGGAAGGCCAACCCGGGAGCTGGAGCCTCGCAGGTGGTTCACTCGCACGCGGCTAGATCTAACGATCAGGCCTCATCTCCGCATCCTAGCCGCGAGAAGAGCCGCAGCGGGCGTTCGGGTAGAGACAGGCAAATGCAGGTGTATGACCCGGCTGCTGCCGCGAAACAGATTGCTGTGCCGCAGCAGCCCGGGCAGGAACACAACGCTGCAAGAGCAGGCTCTCAAGCCCATCAAGCTCAAAGCCGTGCCCGAGAAGCCGCGCGTCCGGGTACTTCTCGGCAACCCGCAGCTCAGCCTACTCGGCAGAGGCAGTAGCCGCGTCCAGTGGCACCAGTCGCCAACCCGGTGGAGCAGCCCGCAGCTATGCAGGTGGATAGGTATGATGATGGCTACTCGGCTATGGAGATGGCTGGTTATGACATCCATGACCGTGTCGGTGAGCGTGTGTTGGCGCCTGGAGATGCAAGGCACCAGTTGGACCGTATCAGCTTGTCGGCGCGGCTTGAAAGCACGGGTCCTCCTGGCCCCGAGTGCTTTGGCCCGCGCATCATGAACGAGCCTTCCGTGAAGGGCTTCCAGCTTGCAAGAGGCACCAAGAGTTACAATGGCAGCACCAAGCCTGAAGATTGGCTCAATGATTACGTCACCGCGGTCCATATCGCGAATGGCAACAGGAGATGGGCGGTACGCTATGTGCCGCAGATGCTAGAGGGTCCAGCTCGCACTTGGCTCAACAACTTGCCCAAGAACAGCATTAACTGCTGGCTGGACTTCTCGGATGCCTTCATCAGCAACTTCACAAGTACGTACAAGAGGCCGAATAGGCCACAACAGCTGTCGGCTTGCAGGCAGCGAGAAGACGAGACGGACCGCGAGTACCTTACTCGGTGGAGCACGCTGAGGAACACATGTGAGGGTGTGAATGAAGCACAGGCCATCACTTGGTTTGCGCAGGGTTGCCGACATGGCAGCATGCTTTGGCAGAGATTGCAGAGGGAGATGCCGAACACTCTGGCGGAGACCATCAAGATTGCGGATCAGTACGCACTCGGTGATCCCACTCAGCCACTGATGGACTCCTCTGAGCCGAGAAGAAACTTCAACAGCAGCAAGTGCAACGAGTTCCGCAACAAGCGCCGAGTAGATACTCGGTATGACCCTGAGGAGGTGAATGCAGTGAATGTTGGAGGCGGTGGTGGCCAAAGGCAGAAACCTGCTGGAGCCTACGGGCAGAACCAGAACCAGGGCCAAGGCAACAAGAAGCCATTTCGCGCCTCTCAGTCGGGTAGCGGGAACTCCGAGCAGCCGAAGAAGTTTGTCTTCGATGACATGAAGGATGGTCCATGCAGCTTTCACACTCATCATCCCTCGAGGCCTGCTAACCACACTACTCGGCAATGCGAATGGTGGGATGTGATCAAGAGTGATGGCTTGCCTCCTCCTCCTCCTCCTCTGCCAGCCGCCAATGCTACTGTTCAGCCTACTCGCGCACCTGCAGCTCGGCCGCCAGTGTACCCGAGAAGAGAGAATGTCAACCAGGTGGCTTTAGGAGCCAACCGGAACTTCAACAATGAGAGATACCGCAACAACAACAACAACTACAACCGCAACAACAACAACAGAGGCAACAACAACTATCAGGGCAACAACAATGGCAACAATGGCAACAATGGGGGCAATGGCTCCAACCAGTACTAAGAGCACCATGAGAGCTATATGATCTTCACTTCTGAGGCAGTCGACAAGCAGTCACAGCACAGGCGGGCCATGGAGGTCAATGCAGTGATCCCGGCTGTCCCTCACTACATGTATTGGTGTGACCAGGAAATCAGGTGGACCCGGGCAGATCATCCCAAGGTGATGCCCAATCCGGGTACCTATGCCTTGGTGCTGGATCCTACCTTCCTGGGTCCCGAGAAGAATGTGAGGTTCAGCAAGGTGCTAATCGACAACGGCAGCAGCATCAACATTGTGTACAAGGACACACTCGAGAAGCTTGGCCTAGCCGAGAACATGATGCTGCCCAGCAAGACCACTTTCCATGGCATCGTGCCCGGGATCTCGTGCAACCCGATTGGCCGAGTGTGGATTGATGTGCTATTCGGTACCCGGGAGAACTGTCGCACAGAGCGCTTGCAGTTCGAAGTGGTGGATCACCAGAGCCCCTATCACGCTCTACTCGGCAGGCCTGCTCTGGGCAAGTTCATGGCCTCCACTCATGTTGCGTACTTGAAGATGAAGATCCCTGGTCCCAATGGCATCATCACCATCTCGGGAGATTACAAGAAGTCCATGGAGTGTGCCTCTGCTAGCTCCCAGCTGGCGGAATCGATGGTGATTGCTGCCGAGAAGAAGAAGATGTATGAGGTGGTGGCCATGGCTCAGTCCGCACAGGCTGGCGCACAAGGTGTGCCGAGTACCCAGCATGGTACAGCTTTCCAAGCTGCCAAGGAGACCAAGACAGTCCAGGTTGACCCCGAGTTCCCGGAGCGCGTGGCCATCATTGGTTCCGGGTTGGCGGAGAAATAGGAAAGCGCGCTCATCCACTTCCTCCGTGAGAATCGGGATGTGTTCGCCTGGACCAATGAAGATCTACCAGGAGTCCCGAGGGAGTTGGTTGAGCACTCTTTGCATGTGCGTCCTGACGCCAAGCCAGTGAAGCAGGCTATGCGCCGCTTCGGAGATGAGAGAAGGAAGGCCATCGGTGATCAGATCACCAAGCTGCTGATAAGTAACTTCATCATGGAAGTGCTGCATCCGGATTGGCTAGCCAACCCGGTCATGGTCGAGAAGAAAAAGGAAGATCCCAAGGCTGCCACTGCATGGCGCATGTGCGTCGACTACACCGACTTGAACAAGGCATGCCCCAAGGATCCTTTCCCGCTACCCCGCATCGATCAGGTGATCGATTCCACTGCTGGTTGTGAACTGTTGTCTTTCATAGATGCCTACTCTGGTTTCCACCAGATTGCACTCAACCCTGCCGATCAAATAAAGACTGCTTTCATTACCCCGTACGGGGCTTATTGCTATCGTGTCATGTGTTTTGGCTTGAGGAATGCGGGTGCAACCTATCAGAGATGCATGCAGAAATGCTTGCACGACCAGCTCGGCAAGAATGTGCAGGTGTACGTAGATGACATTGTCATCAAAACGAATAAAACACATACTCTGCTTGCCGACCTGGAGGAAACCTTTGCTAACCTACGCAAGTACAAAATGAAACTGAATCCGAGTAAGTGCACCTTTGGTGTACCGGCTGGAAAGCTACTCGGTTTTCTGGTTTCTAGTCGGGGCATTGAAGCCAATCCTTCTAAGATAAAAGCTATTGAGAGCATGTATTTACCGAGATCACTGAAAGATGTGCAGAAATTCACGGGTTGTTTGGCATCTCTGAGCCGTTTTCTGGGCCGAATGGGCGAGAAGGCCTTGCCTCTGTACCAGCTGATGAAGAAAAATGACAAGTTTGTCTGGACTCCGCAAGCGGACGTGGCATTCAATGAGTTAAAAGCAATGCTGGCTAGCGCTCCTGTCTTGGCTAGTCCGCTACCCAAGGAGCCTATGCTATTATACATTGCTGCGACTAACCGAGTAGTCAGCGTGGTGATAGTGGTGGAGCGAGAAGAAGAAGGCAAGAGTGTGCAGTGCCCAGTCTATTATCTCAGTGAAGTGCTGTCCAGTTCCAAGCAAAACTACCCGCATTACCAGAAGATGACGTATGGTGTGTACCTGGGCGCCAGGAAGCTGAAACATTATTTTCAGGAGCACCCCATCACTGTTGTGAGTTCTGCTCCCATCTCGGATATCATGGGTAACAAGGAGGCGAGTGGCAGAGTAGCCAAGTGGGCGATTGAGCTAGCCGCGTACGCTCCCGCGTACGCGAGAAGAGAAGCAATCAAGTCTCAGGTCCTGGCAGAGTTTCTTGTGGACTGGGCCGAGATGCAGTATGAACCTCCTGCTCCAGTTTCCAACTATTGGAGGATGCATTTCGATGGCTCGAAAGTGAAGGAAGGCCTTGGAGCTGGTGTTGTGCTCACGTCACCCAAGCGAGATCAGCTCAAGTATGTGCTGCAGATTCATTTCAAGGCGTCCAACAATGTAGCCGAGTACGAGGCGGTGGTGCATGGTTTGCGAGTAGCAAAGGAGGTTGGTGTACAGCGCATTATATGCTATGGCGATTCAGATCTGGTGGTGCAGCAAGTCTCAGGTACCTGGGATGCTCTGGATGCCAACATGGCATCGTATCGCTTCCTGGTGCAGTCTATGACTGGATTCTTCGAAGGCTGTGAGTTCCAGCACATTCACCGAGCAGAGAACGAAGCAGCAGACGAGCTATCCAAGTTGGGATCTTCTCGGCAGTCCATCCCGGCAGGGATTGCCTTGGAGCATTTGAGGAAGCCATCCATCAAGCCTTCCCCCAACTCGGAATCCATCTTTGTTCCTTCCCTGCCAAGTGGAGAATCTGACCCAATGGAAATTGACTGGGAGAGTGCTGCAGGGAACCCGGGGACTGTCGCCCTCTACTCGGGGACTGCCACTCCCTACTCGGGGACTGCCACTCCCTACTCGGGGACTGCCGTTCCCTACTCGGGGACTGCCGTTCCCTACTCAGGGACTGCCACTCCCTACTCGGGGACTGCCACTCCCTACTCGGGGACTGCCACTCCTTACTCGGGGACTGCCACTCCTTACTCGGGGACTGCCACCCTCAACCCAGAAGCCGTCGCATTCATTGAAGAAGTTCTCGCCAATCGGTCTGGGCTGCAAAGAAGCGCTCCTACTCCTCCTGTGCAACCGCAAGAGCCTGTCCCAATGGAACTGGACGAACCAGTGTTTCCCATACGGGAGACACCGAGTTGGGCAATGCCCATATTATCCTTTCTAAGGGACGGCACTTTACCTGAAGATGAGGTGGCTGCGAGGCAGATTCAGAGAAGGTCCAAGGGCTACACTATAGTCTGAGATGTGCTGCACAAGAGAAGTGCCACCGGTGTGCTGCAACGCTGTGTGAGCCCAGAAGAGGGAGGAGAAATTCTGGTGGAGATACATCAAGGGGAATGTGGGCATCACGCCTCATCTCGGGCTTTGGTCAAGAAAGCTTTTCGGCATGGCTTCTACTGGCTCACTGCACTGCAGCAAGCTGAAGATATTGTGAGGAAGTGCAACGGCTGCCAGATGTTCGCAAGTAAGATTCACATGCCTGCTTCCGAGTTGAAAACAATTCCTATCACATGGCCATTTGCTGTTTGGTGCTTGGATATGGTTGGTCCTTTCAAGCCGGCTAAAGGCAATATGACACATATTTTGGTCATGGTGGACAAGTTCACCAAGTGGATTGAGGTGAAACCTATTCGGAAGTGCGATGGGGTCACAGCTGTGAAGTTTGTGAAGGATGTGATCATGAGATATGGCTACCCGCACAGTATCATCACCGACAACGGCACCAACTTTGCAGAGGGGGCAATGGTGCGATTCTGCAGAGATAAGCATATCCGACTAGACGTTGCGTCAGTCGCGCACCCTGCCTCCAATGGGCAAGTTGAGAGAGCAAATGGGATGGTACTGGCAGGCATAAAGCCAAGGCTGATTGAGCCATTGCTGAAAACACCTGGGTGTTGGCTAGAAGAGTTGCCAGCGGTGTTATGGAGTCTAAGGACTACCCCTAACCGGTCAACCGGCTACACGCCATTCTTCTTGGTATACGGGGCTGAGGCCGTGTTGCCAATAGATTTAGAGCATGACTCCCCCCGAGTAGCCCTCTACACTGAGGTGGAGGCGAGAGAAGCTCGAGAAGACGACGTTGACCTGCTTGAAGAAGCAAGAGAGCTGACTCTGTCACGTTCGGCTATCTACCAGCAAAATCTGCGGCGTTATCATAGCCGAAAGGTGAACCCAAGGGTTTTCCGAGAAGGAGACATGGTCCTTAGGCTGGTGCAGCGCACAACCGGGATGCACAAGTTGTCTCCTCCTTGGGAAGGGCCTTTTATCGTGAGCAAAGCGCTGCACAATGATGCATACTACCTTGTAGATGTGCGCCCATCGCAGGCGAACAGGGCAGATAAAGCTGGAGAGGAAACCAAGCGCCCTTGGAATGTAGCTCTACTTCGTCGTTTTCATTCGTAAGCAAAGATGTGTATGTACCCTCCTATCCGAGTTGAAATTCTACTCTGCAATCTGAAATTGTTCTCGGGGACTGCCCTCGTCCAAAATTGCTCTAAGTGTTTTTACTCGGCTTGATCCTTTGTCTACTCGGTTGCTCCACTTCAGAACTCATAAGTGCATTGAGTACTGTGTTTAAACCTATATGCCAACTCTTCGACTCTGCTGCTGTCCGAAACCCGGCTTCATGGCAAGCAAGAGAACAAGCAAAAGGTCAATGAGCACACGAAAATCGCTAAGGAAGAAGGAGTGCAGGAACCGAGTAGATTGTTTGTTACTTTTGTTCCCTGTTTTCGTCTTCTCGGCTAAGTGGTGGGCTGCGTTACCATGATTGTTTCTAGCGGCTAAGTATTTGCAGCCCTACTACTTGATTCTTGTGACTCGAATACCAAAAAAGCGACAAGTCGCGGGTAGAGCAGAGATGAAAAGATAGGGTGAATAAGAAATGCAACTCGGGGACTCGCATGGAACGCAACTCGGCATCAAGCCAGCGTCGTTCAAATTGATTAATGTCGAAATAAACAGAGTGGGCATAAAAACTGGGTAGCAAGCAAAACAAAGATAGTCTATTACATCTGCTCCCGGCATCCCGGGGATCTGATAAGTGTTCGAGTTGAAAAAGATTGCAGGTTGCTTCAAGATGAGGAGGCAGTGTTCTCGGCGCTGGCCTTGGCTGCTGTTTCTTCGGCGGCGGTCTTGGCAGCAGCTTCTTCGGTGGCGGTCGTGGCAGCTGTTTCTTCGGTGCTGGCATGGGTGGCATCCGCTTCCGTCTGGACGGTGGCGGATTCCTTCATCTCGGCATCATCCTGGGTGGCCGCCTGCTCAGAAGTGGCCGTGGCCACCGAGACGAGTCCTGGAGCCGAAGAGGAGCCTGAAGCCTGGCCAGGAGGGGGCACCGTGTCGTCGAGAGCAGCACCTGAGGAGGTGCCAAAGTCGAGTGCGGCGGTGTCGATGTGGGCGTACTCGTCCTCATCGCTACTCGCGACGGCGACGTTCTTCCCCTTCCCGGCCTTGCCCTCAGGAGATTCGAAGAGGCCTTCCAAGTCGGATTCTACTTCGTCGTCCTCTTCCTCTTCCTCTTCGTACTCGGTGTCGGGCTCGGGGAGGCCCTCGATGAAGGTCTCCGTCTCAGCGCACTCCGCGACCTCGTAGGCGATCTTCTTGCGTACGGCCACGCAGTCGGGGTCCACCTCCCACTTGGAATTATTGCGCTTCCCGCGGATGAGCTGCATGTTGAGGTTTTCATACCAAGATGCTATGCAGAGAAGCATCACGTCCGCACCGGCCCGGGCTCCCGAAGCACGCCACTTCTTCAACTCTTTCTTCACATTCTTCAGCTTGAAGGCTAGGCCCTTCATGGTGGTTGGCTGAAGATCATGAGGCCAAAACAGCCTGTGGAGCTCAAAGCCCTCGTGCACCAAGTCAGTTCCGACGCCAGCCAACTGTTCGAAATAGCCTTTGAGCACCAGCAAGCTGTCCTCGATCTCGGCTCTGGTATCTGCTGCCTCACCTTTCGCAAGGCGAGCTGCTTTGGCCTTGGCCACCGTAGGCGCAGAAGGGGAGTCAAGATGAGGCCAGATCTCTGAAATAGCATGCGGTAACTTCAGAACCGAGAAGAGAAGAACCGAGTAGAGGAAAACCGAGAAGAAATACGACCGAGAAGAAAAGAAGCCGCGAAGAAAAGACTTACCGGACAGTTCGTTGCGCAGCCGCTGCAGCTGGGTCTTCCAGGACTCTTCATTGGCTATGTGCTTTTCTTGGATCAGGCGCAAGGAATCCATCTGAGCGAAGAGATCAGCGTTGGTCTTCTTTAAAGTTTCGCATTCCTGCTCAAGGGCCCTCTCCTTGGCTCTGAAAGTGGTCTCGGCCTTGGCCTTCTCGGCGATTGCCCTGTCCCTCTCGGCGCCAATGTTGATGGCATCCTGGAGTGCCTTTTGCAACTGGAGTTGCAGCTTCTCGGTTTCGGTGGCGTGATCCTTCAGCAACACAGCGGCCTGGTTGGACAGTTGGTTCTGCACCTCTGCTGGTTTGACACAATCTTGGTGTGCCTCAGCAAATAACTTGTGATCTTCTGCGAAGAGCCAGACAAGGTCAATAGAGAAGCAGCGAAGAAACAGATTCAAGATCAAACCGAGTAAACAACAAACTCACCTTCCAGCCTTTTGATGGTGGCTTCGGCGTTCTTCACGAAAGTGCGGCTTTTCTCGTGCTCTTCGGCTAGGCTCTTCAGTTTCTCTGCAGAGTAGAAAAGGTTAGCGCAAAAGAAAGCATAAGCGAGCGTAAACAAAAAACGCATGAACCGCACAGCTAAAAGCGTACCTTGCACTTCAGTCAGCTGCTGGGTGCTGTCGTTGGCGTTCTTGCTGGCTACCTCCGCAACTGCCTTTTCCTTCTCTAAAGCAGCAATTCGCCTCCTGGCGATAGAGTGGTTCCAGAGAAGATGGCGGTATAGGTTGGTCCGCTTCAGGACGCTATCCTGAGAAGCGAGAAGAAGCGAGTTAGAAAAAGCAGAGTAGATTCAACCCGAGTAGGAGGCTACTCGGAGAGTATCCATCTACTCGGCTAGAATCTCGGGGACTGGGAGTGATGGAAAGGAGCAGAAAGGCGAATAGAAGAGAAGAAAATTCAACTCGGAAAAGATAAGGAAAACTTACTGCGTAGGCCTGCTCGATGTCCTCGGCATTCTTGCGGTGCAGAAACATCTTGGCTGCGAGTGTCGCGGTCTCGGTGGAGACGGACATGGGATTGCGTCCCAGGTCGACCTTGTTCCAGTCCACGCGCATGTGGTCGATGCCGCCAAGGCCAAGACCGTGCCACTTCTCCACGCCGAGAACCTTGCTATCCCATTTGGCGTCGATGAAGCCAATGGTGTCCAGTACCTGCTCAAGGCCTTTTGAAGTTATTGGTTTGTCTTGGACTCCACGAGAAGCGATGTTGACAGACTGGTGTTGGCTTGGATCTGGAGGAGGGGAATTCATGGCTACAACCTTCCTTCCCCTCTGGATAGCTAAAGCTTTGTCCTTGGGAGGGAAGCCGATTGAGTGCTGTTGGCTAACCTCAATCATGTACTCCGGGTAGCAAGGCTGGCCAGCAGCGCGAGCATCAGCTGAGAGCGCGGCGGGAATCGGGCCAGACTCGTGGATCACGAGTGCTCCACCTGAGGCTGGTAGCGGCACTTGGTCTCTGGACCGCTTCTTCGTCTTTTCCTTCTCGGGATCTTCAGTTTTCTTCCCGTCAGCTTTGGCCTTCGCCTTCTCGGCGGCTTCCTTCTCGGCCTTGGCCTTCTCAGCAGCTTCCTTCTCGGCCTTGGCCTTCTCAGCAGCTTCCTTCTCGGCCTTGGCCTTCTCAGCAGCTTCCTTCTCGGCTGCCCTTCTCGCAACCTCATCCCTCAGAGCATCCAGCGCTCGTTGCCTGGTTACTCGCCCGGCAGGAGGGCTGGATGTGTCTTTACTTTGCGGCGACGAGGAAGAAGTCGGCGGTGTAGGGCCTTGCGCAGTTGGAGGCGCCGCGGATCCGTCGCCCTGTGCGGCTCCTGGCTGGGCGCTACTCGGTGCGTCTCCTGGCTGCACGCTGCTCAATGGATAAGCATCCGTCATGGTGGCATCCGTGGCGGTGGTGTCTTCTACTCGCTGCTCGGCAGCGAGATTCTCTTGTGCAGCAGCCCCTGTGGTGGGCTGCTCTTGCTCTGTTTCAGGCCGCTCGGCGGCGGTGTTGTCTTGCATCTCTGGATCTTGGTTCTCCTCGGCATTGCTAGCCGGAGGAGAAGGGGGTCTCTCATCGTGGACGGTAGTGTCCTGTGCTGCAGCAGTCTGTGCGTTGGCAGCAGCAACGTCGACGGTGTGGTCCTCATCATCATCCAGATTGATCAGAGGTACTGATGATTCCTTAGCTTGGTCGGACGCGAGAGCTGCGCTCGCATCCATGGGAGGTCTGTAGAGAAGGAAGAAACCAGAAATTAGAAGGAATTTGGGGAGAATAGCACAGCGCGAGAAGGGAGGCGACCGAGAGGAGGGCTTACGCGGTGGTGGACTTAAGCTGTCGTCTGGGCTTCTTCACGACCACCTTCTTCTTGTTCTCGGTAATCTCCTTCTTCTCGGCGGGCTTCTTCCTCTTGGCAGGAGGCGCTGGTGCCCCGCTACCAGTCCGTTTGCGGGTCTCAGGAGCGGCGACGGACAGAGGCTTGACGACTAGGGGCGCATCGCCCTCGTTCTCGTCTTCGTCCTCGTCGTCCTTTTCCGCGGCAACTTCATCTGAGAATCCAAGAGAAAAAAGGAAAGAATCAGAAACAGCAAACGAGGGACTGGTGCTTCTCGGAAGCAAACAGAATGAAAGTGTAGTTACCGTCAAAGTCTTCATCAGACCAGGTGCGGAGAGCGTCGCGCTTGTCAGTAGTGGGGGAGCGAGAGAGGTTGGACTGCTCCGCGGCATCGAGAGAGGGCACATCGTCCTCCTCACGATCAGGAGACCAGTTGCCCTCAAAAACCTCGCAGCTCTCGATTATCTGGCGAGTGAGAACCTGAAAAACAGAGAAGGATCACAGACTAGCCGAGTACCAGGAAGGAATTCTACTCGGATAGGCGTGCAGGTACAAAGCACACAAAGCCTAGGCAGTTTACTAAGCATTCTACCCGGATAGGCGTGCAAACACAAAGCATACTAAGCCTAAGCATGTTTGCTGAAAGGTATTACTCGGAAGGGCGTGCAGGTATAAAGCACATCGAGCCTAAGAATTGTTCTCGAGTAGGCTATCCGGCAAGGCGTGCAAGCACGAAGCACATTAAGCCTACGCAATTCGGCTAAGTACCCTACTCGATGCAGAAGACGATCGCTACTCGCGGCAAGAGGAGGAGTTATCTACTCGGAAAGTAAATGCAGAGAGCAAAGTGAGGAAGGCGTACCCGTTCAATCGGCTTTGTACGGCTGTACGGGACGAACCCGTATTGCCAGTGGTCGCCAAGACTCGTCGACAAGATGTTCCTTGCGTGCCAGGGAACGTCGATGTTGTCGATCTCGATGGTGGTGGTCCTGGTGCAGTCGCGGGGGCCTCCCATGTAACACATGAGATGGCAGCGTTCCTGCAAGGGCAGCACTCAGCGCTGGATCCAGCAAGCCACCGGATCGTCATTCTTGAGGCCCTGCGCCTTCAGCCAGCCAAGTCTATTCTCCATCTCGATGGCGTCCTCGTCATTGGCGGGCTTCTCCTTCCAGTACAGCCCGATCGGAGCGCGATTGCTCCAAACGGGCAAGTTGATTCGATCGTCCACGTTGGCTCCTTCCGCGGCGGCAACGTTCTTGACGTAGAGGAACGTCTTCTGCCATAGCTTGACGGAGTCCAGCCCCTTGATGCGGGGGTGGTTCGTCCCGGACCGCTGCACCATCATGGCGCAGCCGGTGTCGGTGGCGCGGGCGACGCCCGCGGAGTCTTTCTTCCCGGTGGATTGCTGGCGCAAGTGGAAGTACCTGAGCCACGTCTCCCACGTGGGCCGGATGCCGAGGAAGGCCTCGCAGACCACGGCGTGGTAGGCGAGGAAGACGACGGCATTGGGAGGCAAATGATGCATCTGGATGCCGAAGTGATTGAGGAACTTCCGGAGGAAATCAGAGGCCGGCAATCCGAAGCCGCGCTCGAAATGCGACATGAAGACCACGCGCTCACCCTCCCGCGGGGATGGCACGATTTCACCGTCTGGCGCCCGGCACTCCACGCCGGGAGGGACTCGCCTGGTATTGATGAGCCAGGCGCAATCTTCGGCGGTGACGGAGGAGCCGGCCCAGCCAGCTTTGGCCATTGCTGCGGGTGGAAGGAGTGGAAGATTTCGAGGGGAGTTGGTTGGGGGATTGAGTCCGCGGCGGCGCGAAAGCTTGCGCGGCGGCAGAAAGCTCGGTGGCGGAGAAGAGCAGGAGACGAAGAAGGAATAGTGCAAGGGAAGGGGAAAAGGAAGTTACCGGCGGGGGTATTTATATCTCCTCCGCGAGTTTACCGTTACCGTCGTGGGAGTGGGATCGATTGTGGCGTGTGGTGGATCCTGTGGCCGGCTAGAAACGCACACAAGCGCCGGTTGCGCGCGTAACGGCCGCAGTTGATCCCACCACCGAATCGTGGCCTATAACTACACTTGATGGGACATGACGGCCGGTGGGCCCACTGCATGAAAACTGGACGCGTAGCAGGTCATGTCCTGGGCAACGAAACGACGAGGTCGTGGATGCTTGACACGTGTGCAGTTGCTGCGCGAAGGGCTGGATTGTGCTCTGCGCTGCAGAGGCTCAATCTAAGAAATTTCTCTAAGTCTTTTTACTCGGTTACAGAGTAGAAAGCAAGTGCTACTCGGAAAAGAGGAAACTCAAGATACTTTCCAGATAGCTACTCGGAGGTTCTACTCGGCATCTTGAGGTTCAAGGGCTGAGGTGCAAAGGCTGGTTTTAAGCTGGCAGAGCCTAGTGAACGAGTTCGCAAGACTCAACCAGCTTCGGGGACTGCTGTCGGGGGGTTACCCCCGAGTAGGGTAAAGGCAAGTGGTAAAGGCGGCTTACAGAAGAGAGGTTTGGTCGAGTAGCCGACTACCTGGTACTCGCTACCCGGTCGACTGCTACTCGGTCTCACCTCAAGATGACCAGAAGGAGATATCAATCAAGTTCTATCCTTTCGAGTAGAAGAGTTGGCCTGAGTACAATTGGCGGGAACAATTGGCGGGAACCTACTCGGGCCAGAAAGTCAAAGGAGCCGTTCTGACACAGGATCCCGCGTATCCTGGGTCCGTACTTGGCAGCATTCGAACTACTGTTCATATGGGACCGGCCTGCCTGACAGTGACAGCATGGAAGCAGGCCGTGGCAGGATAAGGGGGGCCTACTCTGTGCCTAGGTACAGTGATACCAGTCTGTCCCCTAGTTTTGCCCAACGACTTTACGGAAGCAGCCAAGATTAGGAACCAAAGCTGTCAGCGGGTACTCGGAGAAAGGACGATGTGCACACTATGTCGACACTTGTCTAGATTTGGACGTATCCGGCTGGGCACCGTGTATATAAGGTGCTCCGCCGCCTCCTGCGCGAGGGATCTTGCTCCACGCTCATTTTGGAGCCCTAGAAACCCTAAGTTCTTGACCTAGCTCTACTCGGAGAGGAGAGAGAGGCTACTCGGTAGAGATTCCATTTGTACTGTGGCTACTCGGAGAGACATCATAATACATAGAGAAAGGCAGGAGTAGGGGTTTTACCTCCTCACGAGGGCCCTGAACCTGGGTACATCGTGTTGTTTGCAGTGTGTTGTTCTTACCTCACGCGGCTATTCGTCGCGTAATCCCTCCCCGAATACCTCCAGCGTCCATCGTTCCCACATCTTTAGCCATCCTATGGCATCTGCCGTGACACCACCACGACACCCACGGATGAATGTATCTGTGTTCGTCAAACGGTTCTTCCTTTACCTTAAATTCCTTGTCAAAAGTCGGAATGAGTTCCTCCTCAATTGTATGAGAAGGGCCACCCACTTCCGGCACCGCCCTTTCCCTCGCATCCGTCTCGGACGCAATGGGCTAGCTGGTTGGCAGGGGATATTCTTCCTCCCTTGTAGATTTGGTTTCTCCTCCTGGGGCAGCTGGGGTAGCAGGAGCTGCAGCAGGGGTTGGGTGCACCCCTTTGCCAGCAGCTGCCTTATGTCTCTTCAGTTTCTTTGGCTTCAGAGAAGTAGGAGCAAGGCTGAAAAAGGAAGTGAAAGAAATTCCGAGAAAGTAAAATGACTCATGCGAACAAAAGCAGAGAAAAACGGAAACCCAGAGGATTACCTGGAAGTAGCAACGGGAACTCCGTCAAGTTCCACCACCTCTTCAGCAGTTGATATCTTCTTGCGTTTCCGACCACCAGAAAACTTGGCACGCATTGCGTCCAGTTCGGCATCGGTTGCAAGATATTTTTCGGTGAGGTCGGCGAACTATGGGAAAAGAGTGATATCCGACTAAGTCAGGAAAACTGAGAAAGATAAAAACCCGAGAAATTGCCCAAAGAGTAAAGAATATTACCTTTGGAACCGGGTTTCCTTCATGGTACACCTCTCGGCTTTCTTCATATTAGTCGCGTGTGGCGACCAAATGATTAACCCGCTTCTTTAAGTCCCTCTTCAAGAACCCGTCATTGTATTTTTCGGGCCCTTGTATTCACATAAAAGCCGGGTTTGATGCGCTAGAGGCTGGATGCGTCTTCCGAACCAACACAAAACGGCGTCAGTTCCAGTAAGAGGAGGTTTGGAAGAGACAATTTTGGCGATGCGCCGTTTGATTTTCATCAAATCATCCGGCAGAGTCTGAACTGCTTCCATAGCCCAGTTTTCCTGGGGAGTGGCAGCGCAGTTGGAGAAAGGTGGAATCCCCTTTTCCTTTCCGGGAAACGGGATGTCTTGGTGGTAAAAGAAGGAACCCGTCCAAAATTTGACGGATTCCAATGTTTTGATCTTGGGGAACCAATCCTCCCTAAATCTACGTAGGGTAAAGGATATGGTCCCGCAAGTCAGGAGTGCGCCCTCAGAGGGGTTCCGCTAAACCCCGAAGCAGTATTGCCAAAAATCTAGCCTAGGCTCTAATCATAGATACCCTTCAAAGAGGGCCTAGAACCCGGCTAGATATAGAATGGAGTTTGGAGGCAGGTTGTGGGGCTGTATGTTGTAGTGGTTAAGAGCCTGGAGAAAGAAGGCGGAAGGTGGAATTCCCATACCTCGAGAAAGATGCGAGGTTAGGAGAACCCTTTCCCCGGCTTTGGGCAAGGGATCGGAGTCGTCCTCCTCGTGCCGCCACTTCCCCTTCACAATCAGCCCCTCCTTCTCCATTGTTGGAAGAAGGGAAGGGGCTAAGTTGCACCGGCTCCAATTCCCGGATATCTCGCCTTCGTCTTTGGCTCCGGCGGCGACGACCGCAGCGGCGAGCTCCTCTCCGACGAGGAGGATCTTTTCTTCCGCCGTTTTGGGGGTGAATGACAAAGGCGGCGCAGAAGATGAGGCTGCCAGGTTCTCAGCCGCGAGAAGAGGATCCTCATGGGCCTGGTCGCTGGAAGGATTCTCCGGCGTGTTCGCGGCGGCGCGGCTCGGGGAATCGAGCAAAGGGTCGATGTCGTTGATGATGTCGTCGATGTCGCGGGCGATGACGTTTTCCTCTGCGGCGCGCGGCGAGTCGCTGGATGCCATTTGCGGGCGACGCGGAAAGGATTGCGAGCCTCCGATGGTAAGTTCCGGGGACGGCGCGGTGTGCACGGGCTCTGTTCGTACTAAGTCCCTGGCTCGAGAGGAATGGGCGCTTGAGGGCTTTGGAAGTTGGAAGAGAGTGCGGAAGGGCAACCGGAGTGCCCGTGGATGGCTATTTATAGCCGGAAAAGCGTTAAGATACGTGCTAACGGCTCTTTTGACCGTTAGATCTGCGACGCGTGCCATGCCAGAAAATCCGGGAAATGAGGAGGCGGAATGATAACTGCTATCTCCTCGTTTCGCGCGAGAATCTGTCAGAGATACGTTTCAGGATTTGACTGAACCCAAACGTCTGTGATGTCAACACGTTTTTATCGCTGACGTCACGCGGTTTCTTCTCCACAAAGGCTCGTGGAAGAAAAACCGGATTCTGGAAAATCCGAGTTTTGGGTTACATGTCAAGAAACTCCTTCTCCATTTTCGTGAAAGGGAAAGCCGGATTTTTATGAAATTCGAGTTATGCATTATGGCATTTTCGGAAAAAGCAGAATCGAGACAAAGAGCCAACATTTCTCGGAGCAGAATGCGACTTGACGAAAGGTGTCAGGATCAAGTCTCAATCCTTCTTGGGGGCTACTGTCGGATATATACTGAGTAGGGGTATATTCGGCATGGTCCTAAAGAGCCGGATTACCAGGGTGGCCTGATTGGTAATGGATCACAGTCCATTAGGCGGCCCCGTAAGCTGACACACAGAAGCCGGATTCTAGAAGAACCCGGACCACGGCCCAAAGTGGTGTGGTTTGGAGTAGAAGACGGATTCATGCCTTCCAAGTTAGGATACTTCTCGTAGTCTTCTAGGTTTCCTTTCTGTAAGCCCTAACCTGGCTATTGTATAAAGCCGGACGGAAGAGAAGAACAGAGAGAACAATTAGCTAGAAGCCAACTCGCCGAGAAGTTGATCCTCGCCGAGTTAGTGAAACCCTACTCACATTGTACTTTGTATACTTCAGGCTTCAGCCCTGATTTAGTGAGATTGCAGGAGTAGGAACGCCGCGTAGTTGCGACGTACCGAACCTGGGTAAAATTGGTGTTCCTAGTTGTTGTGCTACCACGTCCCCCCACGTCTCTACCCGTTGGCTCATGGCACCCCAGTCTATGAACTCTACTACAATGTCTCGACAAGAACAGAAGAATTTTGTGTTTTCTCCACCAAGTTGAGCCCATCTGATTTTTTGCACGACTTCTCCAAAATAATCTTTTGGCTTCAAGTAAATGAGTGAGATGTTTTTTGAGTGCTACCCTGAAGTTGGTTTCTTCAACTGTGACATGATATTTGTTAGCACTGATGGTAATACCCTCGAAGAGGTTACCATTCCAAATAGTGATGATTCCTCCAGAATTGCCATTGGAGGGAAAATAGGAGTATTGATTAAATCGTTTAGGGCATACATTCTTGATGTATGCCAGATCAAAAAAATATCCACACACTATCGAAGCTTTAGGGGAAACACACTTAAGTTTGTGCTTTTTTGTGTGTATACCGGCAGGTCCAGATCAACTAGGAGTATCATCGTAATGGTGTTTCTAAGTGATAGATATATTTTATATATCAGAGATAATTTATAACGATGTAATGATATGTCCCGGAGTGATAGAAGCAATTTCTATTAATACCGGAATTTATTCAGGAGTTGTTATGAATTAGAAATTGAGGTTGCATGCTTTACGGAGCAAATGCAGGGGGCATGAGATGTCTCGGGATTTCAGAAATAAATTTCTGACATCGTTAGATAAGTTCGATGATTTTATCTATAGGAGCCAGGGGGTTCCGAAGAGTTCCGGGGGACTTTCCATATGTGGGGACATTGCCGGAGGGGAGGGGGGGCAGATTTCCTCCTATGGACAAACCGTAATTTTAGGGTTTCCAGGTGGGACCCATGGTCTCACAATATGGAAAGTTGATTTCTGGGTTTCAGAAAACTTCGGGATTTTTCGGCAGAATACCGAGAATGTTCTAGAAGGTTCCAGAGGACCCACCAGTGGGACCCATGATCCGAGAGGATACATGGGTCCGGGGGATGCAGCAGGCACTAATGGGCTGGCTACACCCATCCCCAAAGGACCATGCACCTAAGGAAAGGGGGGCCAAGAAACCCTAAGGGGAAACTTGGGGGTAAGTTTCCCCCCAATCCTCTTGCCCGTCGGCCACAAGGGGGAAACCCTGGCCGCACCCCCTCTCTCTGTCCTATATAAGGCAAGGGGAGGCGCACCCAGCCCCCTCTCCCTAAAACCCTAGCCACCCATGGTCATGCTCCTCCCTCCTCTCTTCCACAGCTGCTTGGCGAAGCCCTGTCGGAACTCCACCATATCTCCACCACCACACCGATGTGCTGCTAGAATAGACACCATCTAGCTCTCCGCTGCTCTTTCTGGATCAAGAAGAAGGATACATTGTTGTGTTGTACATGTGCACATCTCGGAGGCACCATTCGTTGCGGGGCTGATCGGCTGGATCCCATGAAGGATGTCATCAACCTACTATGACTACACCGAGTTGTGTTGAAATATCACATTCAACACATTCATTCTTCGAGGGTACATAGATCAGATCTAGCACTCTCCCTCTTGTTGCTAGCATCTCCTAGATTGGATCTTGCTTTTGTAGATTGGATCTCGGTTTCAGTTTGCATATCATAGGAATTTTTTTGTTTTCTATGCCACGAATAGCATCATGGGGGAATCATGGTTGGTTGATGGAGAGACGTTGCTGAGCACGACAGGGACGATGTCCCACTCTAGAGGTCGATCCTCGTCCTGATAGGGTGCTGGAATAGGACCTTCTGACCCCACGAATTAGGGTTTCGGATGGCAGTGGAGGTCTGAATTGTATTTAGAAAAATCTTCTAGAGGGTCAAGGTATTAGGTCACGAAAAACATAAATTCGGAAACGGGTCGAGAGGGGAGCCCCAATGGGCCCATACTGATTGTCGGCGCGGCGCCCCTCCCGGTCGTGCAGGGGACCTACGTGGGGCTACGGGCCTCCCCTTGAGGTGCCTTGCTAGCTCCGTCAAGTTAGAACTTCTGTATTGTTTTTTTTAATTTTTTTAGCACTTTCATTTTTGAACTTTTTTCTGCAATAACAGACAAATAAAAATGAAAGGACACTGGACACTGGATTAATAGGTTAGTCCAATAAATCTTATAAAACCATAGCAAAACATGTATCAATGATATAAAACAAGCATGAAACAATAAAATATTATAGATACGTTTGACATGTATCACCCCATGATACGTCATAAACGTATCCTTAATTTTCTAATGTTCCATGTTGTTTTCATGCCATATGCTACATGTTTTCCTTACACTTTATGTCATTTTTATCGATTTCCCAGGACTAACCTATTGACAAGATGCCACAGAGCCAGTTCCTGTTTTGTGCTGTTTTTAGTTTCAAATATTCTCGGAATTGGAAAATTCAAAGCCCCGAAGTCTTAGAATTCCCGAAGGTTCCACGGAGTCCTGAAGAGACCCAGAGGGGGGCCCTGGATCCCCCACACCATGCCTCCGCACGGGTGGGCCCCTGGCCGGGCCGACTAGTGGTGTGGCCCACTCGGGCGCCCACCGCCATCGCCCTTTCGCCTATATATGCCCAATGATGCATAAACCCTTAAAAAATTGGCCCCCTTCCACGGAAAGTTCCGTAGCTCCGCTGCCGCCGCCGGCGAGTTTTGGGGGACAGAAATCTTTGTTCTGGCACCCTGCCGGGACGGGGAAGTGCCCCCGGAGCCATCTCCATTGACTCCACCGCCATCTTAATCGCCGTTGTTGTCTCTTATGATGAGAAGGGAATAGTTCTCCCCCGGGGCTGAGGGCCCTAGCGGTAGCTATGTTTCTCATCTCTATCTCCCATGGTGTGATCTTTATGTGATCGTGAGCTTGTAATCTAGTTGAATAAGTAGATGTTACCCTTCATCTGTTATGCAACTCAAGCGGTTTTGTTATGAGATCATCCGTAGACATTTTGATAATAGTGTAAAGGTGACAGTGTGTGCAACGTGTGGTTTAGCATGATATTTATATCTTCTGTTGGATGACCCTATGAAATTGTGATGTTTGTCTAGTACCTTCTGGGGCGCTCAAGTTGACAGTGTGGGGTTAACTAGACATGTGAATGCAGCTTTAAGGGGTGCTTTGTAGCCCTACGCAATGAATTGGTGTTTGTTGTCCAACCGGACTGTGGTTCGGAGTAGCATAGTGAAGATATGATATTTATGCATTCAATTATGTTATTATTGTTGAGAGTGTCCACTAGTGAAAGTAGGATCCCTATGCCTTGTTTCTAAGCATCGAAACACCGTTTACAATCAGTTATGCTACATGTTTGCTTGCTGCAATTTTTATTTCAGATTTCTATTATTACTTATAACCATCCATATTACTTGTATTTTACTCCCTCTTCGCAGAACTAGTGCACATATACAACAGAAAATTGTATTAGGTGTGTTGGGGACACAAGAGACTTCTTGTATTGTAATTGCAGGGTTGCTTGAGAGGGGTATCTTTGACCTCTACCTCCCTGAGTTCGATAAACCTTGGGTGATCCACTTAAGGGAAACTTGCTGATGTTTTACAAACCTCTGCACTTGGAGGCCCAACACCGTCTACAAGAATAGAAGCGTGCGTAGACATCAAGCTCTTTTCTCACGCCATTGCTGGGGAGGTAAGGTAAAAGGTACTCACATCCTCTATGAGTGCTCAAAGTTATTTCCTTTAGATTCTGCAATTATATCTTTTTGTTTCTTGTTTTCACTAGTTAGGCTTATTATTACTTGTTCCTTGTTTTTATTTGTACTAGTTAGTATTAATGGAAAACAACAAAAATATGAGAGAGCTTTAATCTTTATCTTAAGTTAGGACATAAAGTGTTTGAAGAGAAAATTAAAAAAGATATGGAGCTTTATTTAGTATGAATTCTTTGAACACCATTATTGCTAATGCTATGGAAAAATCTAAGCTTTGGGAAGCTAGTCTTGATGAATATGATATTTTTAGTCCCCCAAGTTTTGAGGAGGAAATTTTGTTTGATGATACTTTGCCTCCAATATATGATGATTACAATGATGAATATGTTATTTTCAGTCCACCTACTAGTGAGGAGAAAATTAATTATGATTACAATATGCCTCCTATATTTGATGATTATGGTGATGAGAATAATAATGATAGCTATTTTGTTGAATCTTCTCCCACTACTATTAATCAGAATGACTATGCTTATGTGGAGAGGATTAATTCTTTTATGTATGTGGCTCATGATAAGAATGTTTCTTGTGATAGTTATATTGTTAATTTTATTCATGATTCTAATGAAAGTTATTATGATAGAGGGAAACATAATTTCGTGCATCTCAACAATATCAAGTTTCCCCTCTTTATGTTGAAAATTTTGAAGTTGCACTTGTTTTGTCTTCCTATGCTAGCCACTTTGTGCTTTATTGACTTGTTCTTCTATAAGATTATTTTTCATAGGAAGTGTTTTAGACTTAAAATTGTTTTACATTTGCTTCTTGATGTTCTCTTTTTCTTCAATTCATATTTCTCATGTGAGCATCTTCTCAAATTATCATGCCTAGCTAAAAGGCTTTAAAGAAAAGCATTTCTTGGAAGATAGCCCATGGTTTTATTTTTGCTTTGTTTTTCCTCTGTTTTCTTTGAGTCAAGGTGTTGTATACTTGTTTATCAACTCCTTTGTATCTTTATTTTCATGTATTATTTGTGCCAAGAAAAGTTTCTATCGAAAGTTGGTGTTGGTTTTAGATTTCTGCGCAGGAAACAGATTTCTGCTGTCCACCGTAAAAAATCGCATAATTCACTGAAAGATCAAAATGAGCTGAAAATTTATGTGCTTATTCCTCGGCTAATTACAAAACTTTTTCGTTCTTTATGTTTTTCGATCTGAGCAACATAAGTGCGCCAAAAAAATTCGTTTTTACAGACTGTTCTGGTTTTGGCAGATTCTGCCATTCATTTGCTCTTTTACGATGTCAAGTGGATTTGTTTGCTTCAAGAAACATCAGTGGCTGTAGCTGATGTTCAATATTATCAATATTACTTGTTCCCATACATAACCCATAGATTTTTGATTGTTTCACTAACCCTCTAATGCGAATTACTTTTTGAGTGTGGTGTGAAGGAAGTTTTCAAGGGTCAAGAGAAGAGGGTGATATAATGTGATCAAGAAGAGTGTGCAAGGCCAAAGCTTGGGGATGCCTCTGGGGTTCATCCCAGAAAATTCTAAGAAGACTCAAGCATCTAATATTGTGGATTCCCAAGGCATCCCCTTCTTCATCAACAATTTATCAGGTCACTTCTAGTGAAACCATATTTTTATTCGGTTACATCATATGAAATTTACTTGGAGCGTCTGTTTGTTTTTACTTTGTTTTACTTTGTTTTATTTTGTTTTCCTTGCTGAAATAACATTGTTTTAACCTAGCATTCTTTGTGTGGGAGAGAGACATGCTCCGCTTTTTCATTTGAATACTCGTTATGCTCGTATTCTTAGTTTTTCTTCTAGCTGCTGCAAAACTCCTCTTTAGCTCCTGTTTTTCTTGCATCTCTTATTAAGAGTTGTTAGTTTTAGTAGAATTGTGTTAGTACTCTCTCGTTTCATTGCTGTATCTTTTGGAGAGTTTTTGTTTATTATGAAATGATTGGTGTTGGAAAGTAGTAGTAAAGTTTTCGTGCTTATGACGGTGCAATTAGAAGCTTGTATAGATTGTGGCTAGACTTTTTCATGTCATGCTAGATGTTATTTTAATTCTAAAGCCAAGTAGTTATTTTGTAGCTTGATTTGTCTCAAATAGCCGAGAGTGTTTAATATGCCTTTGAAATAATCATGAGTTCTTCTTGTCATTCTGAAGCATCAATGTGTGGTGTTCTCCTTTGAATGTTTTATTTGGTTGACTTGGCGCATGCTCAAACCATGTTTATGACTAAAAACCAATCACTTATAGCCTCTATGATCATTTAGTTTTTGAACTTGTAGTACCACTTATGCTTTGATTAATGATGTTTTTGTCTCTATGCATGATTATGGCCAGTATTGCTCTCTTGATTTGTCGCTCCCGGTCTTTTGCTAGCCTCCACCTGTACTGAGTATGAGCTCTACTTGTGCATCCAACTCCCAAAAACCAAAGTTTGCCAAATGTGTCCACCATACCTACCTACATGTGGTATTTAACTGCCACTCCAAACTAAATTTCTCATGTGTTATCTTTAAAACCTTCAAATTACTCCTATTTTGTGCTCCTGTTTTAGTTCACGAGGACGTAAATAGAGAATCTTTATCTCACTTGTTGATTGGATTTTCACACCCTGGACTAGTGGCTTCATCCGCTTCTCTAATTGATAGAAGAGCTGGCAGCGGGGTGCCTAGCCCCAAATTAATACAACAAATTCTCTTCACTATTTTTGCCCCTGATTTATCAGTCAAAGCATAATTGTGTAAACAAAAGAGAAAGAGGGGTGACCTCTACCCAGATGCGACCTTCTATGGGAGCCTCTCTTGTGAAGTCTAGTTGGCTTGTGACGTACTATATTTTCTGTTTACTATTCGTTGACATAAGCATACACACCTCTCCAAAAATTAGACACTCCTCCATTGTATGTGGTTGTTCACAGGCTCCCGAGGATTCGGTTAGCCATGGTTCGTGTAAGAAAGGTTGGGAGGAGTGTCAACCATTTTATACCTCCATTTAACAAAATAAAAGATCTAGCACATGATTGATCCCTGCTTCACACTTCGAAGGGCCTTTCTTTTACTTTTATGTTGAGTCTCCATCTTCTAACTTTATGCAAAGTTGAGAGAGTATGGTTGCCATTCTGAGTTTAATGTGCATTTGTCCCAGAAAAATTATTAATTGATTCATGATGTGTTATTGTTTGTTCTCAAATTATTTGTTCTAGTCTTCCTCATGAACTTTGAAGGTGTCCTGGCATTTATGTTTTGCCCCACTCTTAAGGACAAGCGAAATATTACTTTGCTATGTTATCTTTATGCTTGAAACAAACGTATAGCTTTCGAGTGCATTATTATTCATGATCGTTTATATGTGTTACTTTTCATGATGCAAGGTGATTACTATTTTTTTTCTTAGAATTATATCTATCATGCTCGTGTTAAAGTTCTATGATCTCATCTATGCTTATGCTTTTACAATTTAGATAATCAAGTTCATGTTGGTAGCATTCCACCACGAAAATTATTTGTTTCTTATCATTTACCTACTCGAGGACGAGTAGGAACTAAATTGGGGATGTTTATACGTCATAAACGTATTCTTAATTTCTGATGTTCCATGTTGTTTTCATGACATATGCTACATGTTTTCCTTACACTTTATGTCATTTTTATCGATTTCACAGGACTAATCTATTGACAAGATGCCACAGAGCCAGTTCATGTTTTCTGTTGTATTTAGTTTCAGAAAAGTTGTTCTGGAAATATTCTCAGAATTGGAAAATTCGATGCCCGGAAGCCTTAGAATTTACGAAGGTTCCACGGACTCCCAAAGACACCCGGAGGGGGGCCTGGAGCCCCCCACACCCTGCCTCCGCGCGGGTGGGCCCCTGGCCGTGCCGGCTATTGGTGTGGCCCCCTCAGGCGCCCACTGCCATCACCCTTTTGCCTATATATGCCCCCCAATGCATAAACCCTAAAAAATCGGCCCCCTTCCAAGAAAAGTTCTGTAGCTCCGCCGCCGCTGCCGACAAGTTTCGGGGTCAGAAATATCTGTTCTGACACCCAGCTGGGACGGGGAAGTGCCCCCGGAGCCATCTCCATCGACTCCACCGCCATCTTCGTCGCCATTACTATCTCCTGTGATGAGGAGGGAGTTCTTCTCCCCCGGGGCTGCAGGCTCTACCGGTAGCTATGTGTCTCATCTATGTCTCCCATGGTGTGATCTTTATGTGATCATGAGCTTTGTAATCTAGTTGAATAAGTAGATGTTATCCTTCATCTGTTATGCTACTCAAGTGGTTTTGTTATGAGATCTCCGTAGACACTTTGATAACAGTGTAAAGGTGACAGTTTGTGCAACGTGTGGTTTAGCATGATATTTATATCTTGTGTTGGATGACCCTATGAAATTGTGATGTTTGTCTAGTACCTTCTAGGGTGCTCAAGTTGATAGTGTGGGGTTAACTAGATATGGGAATGCAACTTTAAGGGGTGCTTTGTAGCCCTACGCAATGAATTGGTGTTTGTTGTCCAACCGGAGAGTGGTTCAGAGTATCATAGTGAAGAGATGATATTTATGCATTTAATTATGTTATTATTGTTGAGAGTGTCCACTAGTGAAATTAGGATCCCTAGGCCTTGTTTCTAAGCATCGAAACACCGTTTACAATCAGTTCTGCTACATGTTTGCTTGCTGCCATTTTTATTTCAGATTGCTATTATCACTTATAACCATCCATATTACGTGTACTTTACTCTCTCTTCGCCGAACTAGTGCACCTATACAACTGACAATTGTATTAGGTATGTTGGGGACACAAGAGACTTCTTGTATTGTAATTTCAGGGTTGCTAGAGAGGGATATCTTTGACCTCTACTTCCGTGAGTTCGATAAACCTTGGGTGATCCACTTAAGGGAAACTTGCTTCTGTTATACAAACCTCTACATTTGTAGGCCCAACACTTTCTACAAGAATAGAAGCGTGCGTAGACATCCCCCTCAGATGCCATGGGTGGGTCCACGCCACCTGGTTCTCCCATTTGGCTCTTCACCTTTTTCACGAAAAGTTATTTTGATTTCCAGTTTTTTCCTAACTGTTCCCATAATTGTTTTTTGGTTTTCTCTCTGATGAATAAGGGTAGACAACTGCAAATGTCACTTTGCACTGGGTTAATAGGTTAGTCCAATAAAAATGATTTAAAATGGTCTGAACCATAGCAGATGTAGCAATGATATCAAATTAACATGGAAGAATAAAATATTATATATATGTTTGGGATGTATCAACATCCCCAAACTTAATTCCTGCCCATACTCAAGTAGATAAACATGATCTTGATTAGGTGATGTAAAGCATATGAACTGAGAATAAAATGATTCAAAATAATGGTTTATATTTGACATCTAACAAACAACAATTAAACAATATGGATCATCAAATGATTTTCATGTATAATGCATTGGAGACATGAAACCATACGTAAGGTTTAGAAAGAAGAAAGTCAAATTATGTTTCAAATGTAAAATCATTCATATTTCTGCAAAACTTCAAGCAAATATTTCATGCCAAAGTTAGGATCGAGTCAGGTGATCTAAGCATATCCCTCCCATGCCAATTGTTTTGAAGTCTACTCAACTAATGAGCGTGATCTTTGGCCTTGGCACCATCATGCAATGACAGAAATAGAACAACAATGTGGGGCTTAATAGGTCATCGTAAAAGGGCTCACACAATTGAAAGTGATCATTAGACACGAGAAAATCTTATAATCGAAACTGCGAGAAAATGCACTAGAGCTACAAGTGTATGAAAAACTCTCGAAGGAAACTAGTGAGGTGTGCATCCAACCTGCTTCTTGTGAAAGACCTAGATCATCTGAGGAGGCTCATCATTGGAATATACAAGCCAAGTTTTATAATGTAAAAGTCCCCACCAGTTTATACACGTAACACATGAAAACTCTATAAATGAAGCATATGTGCTAAATATAAGCACAAGTGTGGAACAAAAGATGGTAGTATTGCACCCATTTTGACCTCCTTCAACATATTTTTATGTTATCTTTTTTATATATCTTTTATTAGTCCTCACAGGTAGAGGCAACACTCTATAAAACAAACACACTCGTATAACTCATAACTCAAATAAACTCAATACATGATGAATTGAACTAAATGTCTTTGGAATTGTACAAGGATGTGTGATGATCTAGCATAACATGGAATAAATATACAATGGCAAAAGACTTACAAACCATCATGTTAGTTGTATATGTCAGGGGGTTACCCCCGAGTAGGGGTAAGGCAGGTGCTAAAGGCAAGGTCAAGATGGCTGTTTGGATGAGTGGGCTGGCTACCCGGTACTTGCTACCCGGTAGACTGCTAACCGGCCGTGCCCACCAATGGCCAGGAGGAAGAATCAAGGAAGTTATGTTCCTCCGAGTAGAGGAGTTGGTTCGAGTAGAGGGAGTGGTTTCCTACTCGGGCCAGAAGTCAATGGAGCCGTTCTGACAAAGGATCCCGCGTATCCTGCGTCCGTACGGCGTGCGGTTCAACTTACGGAGCGCGTGATTATCCGCGCTCCGGCGTGGCTACAGTACGGTAGGCGCCTGTCTAGTCCTGTCACTGACAGAGGGGACAGGACAGGGCTAGGGGCCTACCCTATCTCACTGACAAGGGTGGACAGGTCCCATCTTCGAACGGCGCGACGACTTACGGGGCAAGCGTCAGCGGGAACCCGGAGGCGTGCGCGGTTCTGCAGTGCTCCTGTCCCATCAAGTTGTACCTTTTAGTCTTATTCTATTCGGCTGGGCACCAGTATATAAGGTGCCCTGCCCCCTGCTGTGAGAGGTTCGACTCACTTTTTTGGAACCTAGACGAGGCAACACTTAGAGAGAATTTGAGCGTAGAGTGGCTACTCGGCTGAAGGCCTACACTATACTGTGGCTACTCGGTAAACACCATATAAAGAGAGAGGCAGGAGTAGGGGTGTTACCTCCACACGAGGGCCCTGAACCTAGGTAAGATCTTGTTGTTTGCAGTGCTTGTGACGTACCACACGCGGCTACTCGCCGTGTGATCCCTCCCCGAGCACCTCCAGCGTCCATCGGCCCCAACTTTAGCCATCCCATGGCATCTGCCGTGATACCACCACGACAGTTGGCGCCCACCGTGGGGCTGACAGAGGCGCTGGCTGGAGTCCATGTTCGGACGGGACTCGTTTCTGCTACTGGGGAGCGCGTGGTCTGTGGCCTTGTCCACAGATTCGGCTCCTTCGACTTCGTCACCGACAACGCCGGAGATTTCGGCGGGACGCCCATTCCGGCAGGCGGCTCGGTGCTCTCCTTCGGCTCGCACCTCGTCTACGTCGCTACCACCGTCGTCCGCGAGTTCCCAGAGGAGGTGCTGGTCGCGGAGGATCCTCCTGCCGTGCTCGCTGCCCGCGGAAGGCTGATGGGCTGCTCCGCGGACAGCGTGGAGATGATGATGACCGGCCCGGCTGCTGATGCAGGGAAGGGCGCGGCTGCTGCCGCGGGGGTCATCGAGGATCTCGCTGGCCCGAGTGTTGGCTAGAGGGTTCACAAGCCCTACGAGAAGGACTCCAACATCCCTCTCTCCACTACTCCGACGATACCGGCATCCACCGTGCGGATGGGCATGCCGCCTCCCACCGAGCTCGAGCTCTTGACCATGAGGGCGCAGCTCGACCGGCAGCGTCAGGAGCTGCTCGCTGAGCACCTCAAGTTGGAGAAGGTTAGGCTCGAACTTAGCCTAGACTAGAACGAGTACAACAAGGCCCACGGCTTTACTCCTGTTGTTAGGAAGTCTAGCAAAGTAGGCGCTACTCGTCGCAACTTAGGCGCTGAGATGGCGACCGTTGGTAAGGCTCCTAGCCAATCTGCCACCGCAAACACCGCTACCAGGCCCAAATACAGCACCCCCGCCAAAACACTTAGAGCTGCAGAGGTTGTAGCTGCTGAGTTGCCAAACCTAGCCGGTGACGCGCGCGCTAGGCAGCAAGAGAGGCTCAATGAGCTAGTGCTAGAGGCTGCTAGGCAGAATGAGGAGTTCCGGAAAGCCAATCCGGGTGCCGGTGCTTCTCAGGTCGTGCACTCGCATGCGGTCAGATCTACGGATCAGGCCTCATCGCCGCATCCCAGCCGTGAGAGGGACCAGAGTGTGCGCTCTGGGAAGAGCAGACAGATGCAGGTGTACGACCCGGTTCTCGCCGCAAAACAGCGCGCTGTGCCGCGAGAGTCCGGTCAAAAACACACTACTGCAGGAGCAGGCTATCAAGCCCATAAAGCTCACAGCAAGGGGAACGACGGAGACAACGCGGGGCCTTCTCGGTGTCCTGCTGCTCAGTCTATTCGGTAGAGGACGCAGCAGCCTGCTGCAGCATAGCCGCGTGCGGCTGCGCCAGCAGCCAACCCTGTGGTGCAACCCGCTGTTGTGCAGGAGAACAGGTATGATGATGGCTACTCGGCGATGGGGCTAGCCGGCTATGCTGACCCAAGGAATGTTGCTGATCGCCTGGGTGAGCGCTTGTTGGAGCCCAGTGATGCAAGGTTCAAGCTGGACCGGATCAATCTGTCCGCGCAACTCGAGAACAACGAGCCATCAGTGAACCACTTCCAGCTGGCCAGGGGGACCAAGTGTTACAATGGCAGCACCAAGCCAGAGGACTGGTTGAGTGACTATGTCACAGCCGTGCACATTGCAGGCGACAACCGGAGATGGGATGTGCGGTATGTTCCGCAAATGGTTGAGGGTCCAGCTCGGACTTGGCTCAACAACTTGTCCAAGGACAGCATCAATTGCTGGCTGGACTTCTCGGAGGCCTTCATCAGCAACTTCACCATCACTTACAAGAGGCCGAATAGGCCGCAGCAGTTGTCCGCTTGCAAGCAGCGGGAAGACGAGACCAACCGCGAGTATCTTACTCGGTGGAGCACCTTGAGGAACACCTGTGAAGGTGTGAATGAGGCCCAGGCCATCACATGGTTTGCGCAGGGCTGACATGGCAGCATGTTGTGGTAGAAGCTGCAGCGCGAGATGCCGAGTACTCTTGCTGAGACCATCAAGATCGCGGACATGTATGCACTCGGCGACCCAACTCAGCCTCTGATGGACTCCCCCGAGCCGAGAAGGAACTACAACAGCAGCAAGCGCAATGATTTCCGCAACAAGCGCAGAGGTGACCGGATTGATACTCGGTATGATCCCGAGGAGGTGAATGCTGTGACTACGGCTGCTAGGAGTAGCCAAAGGCAAAAAACTGCTGGAGCCCAGTACGGGCAAAACCAGAATCAGGGCCAAGGCATCAAGAAGCCGTACAATGCTCCCCAGCAGGGTAGCGGCAACCCGGATCCTGCTCCAAACTTTGTCTTTGGGAGCATGAGGGATGGGCCATGCAGGTTCCATACTCGGCATCCTGCCAGGCCAGCCAACCACACTACTCGGCAGTGCAGCTGGTGGGAACAGATCAAGAACGAGGGCATGCCCCTCCTCCTCCTCTGCCAGCTGCGAATGCCAATGTGCAGCCAGCTCGGGCACCTGCTCCTCGGCCTGCAGTCTTCCCGAGAAGAGAGAACGTGAACCCGGTGGATTTAGGAGCCAACCACAACTTCAACAACGACCGCTACCGCAACTACAACAACAACGACCGCAACCGCAACTACTACACCCGCAACAACAACAGGAACAACAACAACCAAGGTAACAACAACAACGGCAACAATGGCGGTGGAGACCGCAACCAGTACCATGAACACCACGAGAGCTATATGATCTTCACCTCTGAGCCCTCCGACAAGCAGTCTCTGCACAGGCGTGCAATGAAGGTCAATGCTGTGATTCCTGCTGTGCCCCACTACCTGCACTGGTGCAACCAAGAGATCACATGGTCCAGAGCTGATCATCCTAAGGTGATGCCCAACCCGGCTAGCTATGCTTTGGTGGTGGATCCCACCTTCTTGGGTGCTCAGAAGAATGTCAGGTTCAGCAAGGTACTGATTGACAACGGCAGCAGCATCAACATTGTGTACAGAGACACACTCGAGAAGCTCGGGATGGCCGAGAACATGCTGCTACCCAGCAGGACCACTTTCCATGGCATTGTGTCGGGAGTGTCTTGCTCTCCGATTGGCCGCGTCTGGATAGACGTCCTATTCGGCACCAGGAAGAACTGCCGCACTGAGAGCTTGTCCTTCGAGGTGGTTGACCACCAGAGCCCATAACATGCCCTACTCGGTAGGCCTGCTCTCAGCAAGTTCATGGCTTCAACCCATGCTGCGTACTTGAAGATGAAGATCCCTGGTCCCAATGGAGTGATCACCATCTCGGGTGACTACAAGAAGTTCATGGAGTGTGCCTCTGCTGGTTCCCAGCTGGCGGAATCCATGGTCATTGCTGCCGAGAAGAAGATGTACGAGGTGGTGGCTATGGCACAAGCAGCGCAAGGTGGTGCGCCTGGCATGCCGAGTTCCCATTACGGGACTGCGTTCCAGGCGTCCCAGGAGACAAAGAAGGTCCAGGTCGATCCTGAGTTCCCAGACCGCGTTGCCATCATTGGCGCCGGGTTGGGAGAGAAATAGGAAAGCGAGCTCATCCACTTCCTCCGTGAGAATCGGGACGTGTTTGCCTGGTCCAATGAAGATTTGCCAGGCGTCCCGAGGGAGTTGGTTGAGCACTCGCTACATGTGCGGCATGATGCCAAGCCAGTGAAGCAGGCGATGTGCCGCTTTGGCGATGAGAGTAGGAAGACTATCGGTGATCAGATCACCAAGTTGCTGATAAGAAACTTTATCATGGAGGTTTTGCATCCGGACTGGCTAGCCAACCCGGTTATGGTTGAGAAGAAGAAGGAGGACCCCAAGGCGGATACCGCATGGCGCATGTGCGTGGACTACACCGACCTGAACAAGGCCTGCCCCAAGGATCCCTTTCCGATACCCTGCATAGATCAGGTGATCGATTCCACTGCTGGTTGTGAGGTTTTGTCTTTCATAGATGCCTACTTTGGTTTTCATGAGATAGCTCTCAACCCTGCTGATCAAATAAAGACTGCCTTTATTACCCCGTACGGGGCTTATTGCTATCGTGTCATGTGCTTTGGGTTGCGGAATGCTGGGGCTACCTATCAGAGATGCATGCAGAAATGCTTGCATGATCAAATTGGCAAAAATGTGGAAGTGTACGTAGATGACATTGTCATCAAAACGAATAAAACACATACTCTGCTTAGTGACACTGAGGAAACATTTGCCAACTTGCGCAAGTACAAGATGAAGTTGAATCCGACTAAATGCACCTTTGGCATCCCGGCTGGCAAGCTACTCGGCTTCTTGGTGTCCAGTCGGGGCATTGAGGCCAATCCTTCAAAGATAAAAGCTATAGAGAGCATGTCTTTGCCGAGATCCCTGAAGGATGTGCAAAAGTTCACTGGTTGCTTGGCTTCTCTGAGCCGCTTCCTGGGCAGAATGGGTGAGAAGGCCTTGCCTCTGTATCAGTTGATGAAGAAGAGAGACAAGTTCGTCTGGACACCGCAAGCTGATGTGGCATTCAAGGAGCTGAAAGCCATGCTGGGTAGCGCTCCCATCTTGGCTAGTCCGCTACCCAAAGAGCCAATGCTGCTGTACATCGCTGCAACTAACCGAGTGGTCAGCGTGGTGATTGTGGTGGAGGGAGAAGAAGAAGGCAAGACTGTGCAGCGGTCTGTATACTATCTCAGTGAGGTGCTGCGCAGCTCCAAGCAGAAATACCCACACTACCAGAAGATGATTACGGCGTGTACCTGGGCGCCAAGAAGCTGAAGCACTATTTCCAAGAGCATCCCATCACTGTGGTGAGTTCTGCTCCCATCTCGGACATCATGGGCAACAAGGAGGAAAGTGGCAGAGTAGCCAAATGGGCGATTGAGCTGGCCGCGTACGCTCCTGCGTATGCGAGAAGACAAGCCATCAAGTCTCAGATCCTAGCAGATTTTCTGGTGGATTGGGCTGAAGTGCAATATGAGCCTCCTACTCCGGTAGCTAACTACTGGAAGATGCATTTTGATGGCTCCAAGGTGAAGGAGGGCTTGGGTGCTGGCGTGGTGCTCACGTCACCCAAGCGAGATCAACTCAAGTACGTGCTGCAAATTCACTTCAAGGCATCCAAAAATGTAGCAGAGTACGAGGCCGTGGTGCACGGCTTGAAGGTGGCCAAGGAAGTTGGCGTGCAGCGCATTGTATGCTATGGCGACTCGGATCTGGTTGTGCAGCAAGTTTCGGGCACTTGGGATGCTCTGGATGCCAACATGCCTTCATATCGGTTTATGGTGCAAACCATGACTGGTTCCTTTGAAGGGTGCGAGTTCAAGCACATCCACCGAGCAGAGAATGAGGCAGCTGATGAGCTGTCCAAGTTGGGGTCTTCTCGGCAATACATCCCGGCTGGGGTTGCCTTGGAGCATTTGAGAAAGCCATCTATCAAGCCATCCCTCAACTCGGAGTCTATATTCGTTCCTTCTCTGCCTGGTGAGGAAGCTGTTCCCATGGAGATTGACTGGGAGGTTGCAAAAGAGAACCCGGGGACTGCCGTCTCCATCCCGGGGACTGGCGCCTGCAACCCGGGGACTGTCCCTTCTTACTCGGGGACTGCACCTCCCAACTCGGGGACTGTCGCATTCATTGAGGGGGTCCTTGCCGCGTGCACGAGGTCTCGGGGACTCGTCCCCAACTCAGAAGAAGAAGAAGTGGTGGCTGATCCAATGGAAGTGGACGAACCAGTGTTTCCCATCCGGAGAACACCGATTTGGGCTCTTCCCATATTATCCTTTCTAAAGGACGGCACCTTGCTGAGTGATCAGGTTACCTCGAGGCAAATTCAGAGAAGATCCAAGGGCTATACAATATTCAGAGATGTGCTGCATAGAAGAAGTCCTACTGGTGTGCTGCAGCGCTGTATAGAGCCAGAAGAAGGAGAGAAAATTTTGGTGGAGATACACCAAGGAGAATGCGGGCATCACGCCTCTTCTCGGGCTCTGGTCAACAAGGCTTTTCGGCATGGCTTCTTTTGGCTCACTGCCTTGAAACAAGCTGAAGATATTGTGAGAAAGTGCAATGGCTGCCAAAGATTCGCAAGTAAGATTCATATGCCAGCTTCCGAGTTGAAGACCATTCCCATTACTTGGCCATTTGCTGTTTGGTGCTTGGATATGGTGGTTCCTTTCAAGCGGGCTAGAGGCAACACGACTCACATCCTGGTCATGGTTGACAAGTTCACCAAGTAGATTGAGGTAAAGCCTATTCGGAAGTGTGATGGAACCACTGCTGTGAGTTTTCTGAAGGATGTGATCCTAAGATATGGCTACCCGCACAGCATTATCACGGATAATGGGACAAACTTTGCTGAAGGTGTGTTTGCGAGGTTCTGCAGACATAAGCATATTCGGCTAGATGTTGCATCTGTTGCGCATCCCGCCTCCAATGGGCAAGTGGAAAGAGCAAATGGCATGGTGCTATTAGGCATAAAGCCAAGGCTGATTGAGCCGCTGCTGAAAACACCCGGGTGTTGGCTAGACGAGTTGCCAGCGGTGTTGTGGAGTCTAAGGACTACCCGTAACCGTTCAACCGGCTACACGCCATTCTTCCTGGTTTATGGAGCTGAGGCCGTGTTGCCCACTGACCTAGAGCATGACTCACCCCGTGTAAGGCTCTACACTGAGGCAGAGGCTAGAGAAGCTCGAGAAAATGACGTTGACCTGCTGGAAGAAGCAAAAGAGCTAACTCTGTCACGTTCAGCTGTTTACCAGCAAAACTTGAGGCGTTATCATAGCCGGAAAGTGAACCCAAGGGTTTTCTGAGAAGGACACATGGTGCTTAGGCTTGTGCAGCGCACAGCCGGGATGCACAAGCTTTCTCCTCCGTGGGAAGGGCCATTCCTTGTGAGCAAGGCCTTGCACAATGATGCCTACTATCTAATCGACGCACAGCCACCCCAGAAGAACAGGCCGGATAGGGCTGGAGAGGAATCCAAGCGCCCTTGGAATGTAGCTCTACTTCGACGTTTTCACTCAAGAGCAAACTATGTATGTATCTCCTTATCCGAGTTAAAACTCCTATTCGGCAATCTGAAATTGAACTCGGGGACTGCCCTCGTCCAAATTGTTCTCTGTGTTTACTCTGTTTTGCTTTGTCTATTCGGTTGAACCACTTAGAATTTCAAAAGCATACAAAGTAGTGTGTTTAAACTCACCGGACACTCTGCGACTCTGCTGCTGTCCGCAACCCGGCTTCATGGCAAGCCAGAGAACAAGCCAAAGAGTCAATGAACACATGAAAAATTGCAAAGGAAAGGAAGCGTGTGGCAACCGAATAGAGTGTTTTTTACTGTTTTTTCTTTTCGGCTAAGTAGTGGGCAGCGTTACTATGAATTTTCTAAGTGGCTAAGTATTTGAAACTCCAACTTTAAACTCTTGTGACTCGAGTACCAACAAAGCAACAAGTTGCAGGTAAGAGCTGAGATAAAAAGGAAGAGCGGATAAAAAATGCAACTCAGGGACTTGCATACAAACGCAACCCGGCATTGAGCCAGAGTTGCTAAGAACTTCAACTGAGAATAAAATTGAGTAGCAACAAAAGACTTAAATAGTTTGATACATTTGCACCCGGCATCCCGGGGATCTGATAAAAGTTCTAGAGGATAAGTGTTTTCAGGAGTTACTCCTTGGAGGTAGCGGTGTTGTCCGCAGCTTTGCCATCATCTACAGCCTTCTCGGCGTCAGCATCAGCCTTGGCGCTCTCGGCATCCGCTTCCGTGTTGGTGTTGGCGGCTTGCTCTGAGGTTGCCGTGGCGACGGAAATGGGATCCGTGGCCAAGGTCGATGCGGCAGCCTGGAAGCTGCTGGTCGCGCCCAACTCGGGAGCCGCCTGTTGGATGACCATCTCGGTGGTGATGGTGGTCTCCTCGGCGTTGGGTTGCGGCTTCTCGACTTCAACATCAACCTTGGCCTTGCCCTTTCCCTTCTCGGCAGCTCCTTTCGCGGCACCCTCTTCGAAGAAGCTCAAGTCATCTGACTCGGTGTCCTCATCTTCATCGTCGTCCTCTTCCTCAGCTTCAGTATCTGGCTCGGGGAGGCCGTCGATGTAGGTGGCGGTGTCCGCGTAGGAGGCTACCTCGTAGGCTGCTGCCTTCTGGCGAGCAATGCAATCGGGACCTTGGACCACTTGGAGTCTTGGCGCATCTCAATGATCCTGGCAAGATCGAGGTTCTCATACCAGCTGCAAATGAAGTGAAGAAGTTCATCCGCTCCTGCCCGAGCTGCCGAGCCGCGCCACTTTTTCAACTCGGCCTTCACGCCGTCCAGCTTCTCGGCAAGCGCGCTGAAGTTGTTTGGCGCAGCTTGATCAGGCCAGAACAAGTCATGGAGCTTGTAGGCAGTGGACACCATGGTGGTGCCCAAGCCTTTCAGTTGGCAAAGCTGCGACTTGATGCTCAGAAGGTTGTCGTTGACGCTGGACTTAGTGTCGACAGGCATCCCGGAATCAGCTCGGAGCTGCTGTGCCTTTGCCAAAGCAGGAGTGCTGGCGGCGCGGAGATCAGGGAAGATATCTAGAGAGAAACCGATAAAAGTTAGAAATGGAGGCAGAAAAGAGATGAAACCAAGAAGAAAGAATGAGAGGAAAAGCAAGCCAGGTAGCGGAGAAAAGAAATAGCCAGATGCAGAGAAGAGGAGACTTACTTTTGAGATCCACCAGCAGCGTGTCCAGCTTAATCTTCCAAGCCTCCTCGTCAGCAATATGCCGGTCCTCAACCTGGCGTGCATTGGCGAGCTGGAGCATGAGTTGTGAGTTGTGGTCCTTCAGCACCGAGATCTCCGTCTCGAGCGTCCTCTCTCTGGCTTTCGCTGTGGTTTTGGTCTCCAAGGCGTCCTCAAGAGCTGATTTCAACTTCACTTGCATCTCCTCGAACTCGGCGCGCTCGGCGTCGCGTTCCTTCTTGAGCTCTGCATCTCGGGTGGCCAGCTGCTGCTGCACCTCGGCAGGCATCAGGGAGTTGAGATGCTCGTCCCGGAATTTCTTGTATTCTTCTACAGAGAGAACAACAAGGTTAGCAGAGTAACCAAGTAAAGGAAGAGGCAATGACAGAGAAGCTGGCAACTCACCTTCCAGATGCTTGATTTTGCTCTCAGCAGAGGAAGAGAAGACGTGGCAGTGCTCATGCTGCTCCTGCAGTTCTTTGAATTTGCCTGCAGAGTAAACAAGAGTTATAGAAAAAAGCAAACGCGGGCGTAAACACAAAACGCACAAACCGAATAGCTAAAAGCTTACCTTCGATCTCAGAGAGTTGGAGAGCGCAGTCCAGCGCCGCCAGCTCCAACGCAGCATCATCTTTGCGTTCGGCTTCAAGAGCCGCGATGCGGTTCTTGGCGATGCTATGGTTCCAGAGCAGCCGGCGGAAGATGTTGGTCCGCTTCAGGAGGCTATTCTGTGGAAGAAAAGAAAACGAGTTAGAGGTTTGTGGAAGATTTGACCCGAGAAGACGGCAACTCGGTTGAGCACCCGTCTACTCGGCCCGAATCTCGGGGACTGGGGAGTAGCTGAGAGGAAAAGAAGAGAGGAAGAAAAGAAAGAATGCAACTCAGAGAAGCAAGAAAAAGCAAGGGAAACAAGAAAAACTTACATCGTATGTTTGTTCCACGTCCTCGGCGGCTTTGCGCAGGCAAAACAGCTTCCCGGCTAGCGTGCAGGTGTCGGAGGCGACGGTCATTGGAGTAGCGCCGATGTCGGCCTTGTTCCAGTCGATGCGGTAATGGTCGACTGTGACCAGCGTGCTGCCGTTCCACTTCTCGACGCCGAGAGCGTCGCTCTCCCTGACCTTGTCCATGAAGCCTACCCGGTCCACGACCGCGGTTAGCCCCTCTGACTGGATGTCGTCCTCGCCGGCTTCGCGCGAGTGGAACTCAATGGGTTTCTTGGCTTTGAGCTTGGCGTCCACTGCCTTGGCCTGGCCTTCCTTCAAGGCAGAAAGCCGCTTCTCGCCTTTGGTTAGGGAGATGCTGTGTTGCTTGGACACAGACAACAGGTATGATGGCCAGCTGCCTTGTGCCCGAGCAGCACCTTCAGCACTTGACCCTTCGCCTGGGCTAGAGGATCCACCAGCAGCGCCAGTGGTGAGTTGCGTGCTCGTTGGTGCCTTGGGCGGTGGCATCAGATCTCCGAACTGCACAACCTTGCGCGGTGGATTCTTCCGCACAGCTGCAGCTTCAGGCTTGGCGATCTTCTTGCCGGTGTCCGCCCGAGAAGCGGGCGGAGGCACTTGGCGTGCAGCGGGAGGAGGCATCAGCTGAGATGCGGTCTTGGTTGTCTTCTGTTTCGGGGGAGGGCTTGGTGCGGTTGGTGGAGTAGCCTGCTGGGTAGGCGGCACAAGGGGCCGGCTACCCTGCGCAGCATCCGGCTGCGCCTGGCTCTGGAGCACTGGCTCCACCACAATCTTCTCAACCCGCTGCTCGGCAGCGGGATCAGGTCTTGCGTCAACTTGTTCTTCTACCCGCGGCCTGGCCGCGGGGTCATCTTGAGCTGCAACTTGGTCTTCCTGCTGCTCGGTGTTCTTGTCTTGCCGCTCAAGGGCGGCACGATCTTGGTTCTCGGGTCCTTGTTCAACATTCTCCCCAGCTGTGGTAGCTGGGGGAGAGGGAGGCGTCTCATCCTGAGTAGCATCTTGCGTACTCTGGTACGCGTAGGTCTGCTGCTCCAAGTCCTGGGCATCTTGGTCACCAGCGCCCGTGTTCTCGGCGCCGGTGTCTTCTTCTTCTAGCTTCACCGGGGAGGACACACGCTCCCTAGCCCGCGGTGCTGGCTCGTCTTCATCCTCGGAGAGCTCGATGAGCTTCTCGAGGTCCATGGCAGGTTTTCTCTTGGTACGAGTGGGGGTCGCGGCCCCGTCAGCATCGAATGGATCGCTTAATGAGAAGAAAGAAAGAGTTTAGAAAGAGGAAGAAGCAGAACAGCGAGAAGCAGTAGCGAATTGGTGTTTGGATGGAACAACTCACCCTTTGCGGGTGGGGGTGGCCTTCTGTTGGTGGTGAGCTTCTTGCCACCCGTCTTGTTAGTCTTGTTGGAAGCAGGCTCTTGGGCACCACTGCCCGCCCTCTTCCGGGTTGTGGGAGCGGCCACAGAGAGAGGCTGGACGTCCATGGGCTCCTCGTCCTCCTCATGCTCGACATCCTCTGCAGAGAAGAGAAAAGGGATTCAGAAACAGAAAAGGAGATCAGAGCGTGCTACTCGAGATCAGAAAGGTGAATTTGGTCACCTTCGTCATCCTCGGACCAATCCCGGATAGACGCGTCAACTCGGTGCTTACCAGGCTGAGTGGCATGCGGGATGCAGAGAGTGTCTTGGGTATCGTAGGCCTTCTCGTCGTCCTCTTCCCGGTCGTCGTGCCAGTTGCCCTCGAAGACCTCCTTGTCCTCTTCTATCTGACGATCGATATGCTGGAATGGAAAACAGATGGCACAGTGAGTTGAGTTCTCGGCTATGGAGTTCTACCCGGTATAACATGCAAACATAAAGCATATAAGGCTAAGGGTTCCTACTCGGAGCAACATGCAAACACAAAGCATATTTGGCTAAGTATTTTTACCCGACAAGGCATGCAAACATAAAGCATATAAAGCCAAAGGGGTATTTTGTGATATCCTACTCGGAATGGCATGCAAACACAAAGCATATTCAGCCAAGGATTTCTATTCGTCATGGCATGCAAACAGAAAGCATAAGAAGCCAACAGGTTACTTATGATGCTCTACTTGGTGCAGCATGCAAACACTAAGCATACTAAGCTGAGAAACCATCTACTCGGTATCAAAGTGCAGGAGTAAAGCACAGAGTACTAACCTGTCCAATGCGCTTGCTGCGGCTATACGGCTCGAAGCCGTACAGCCAATCGTCCTTCAGCGTGGTGTGCATGATGGACCTCGCCCAGACAGCCACCTCCGACTTGGTGAGCTCGAAGGTTGTGGTCCTTGTGCAGTCACGGGGCCCTCCCATGTAGCACATCTTGTGCGAGCGGCGTTGAAGTGGGAGTACCCGGCGCGAGATCCAGCAGGCAATTGGATCGTCGTGGAGCAGCCCCTCCTTGCGCAACTCGGGCAGACGCCGCTCAACCTGGATGACGTCCTCGACGGTGTTCCTCTGGTGGTAGCCCCAATTCTGCTGGGTTGGCAGGGCGTTCTTGAACTTGGGAAGGCCTATCCGGTCCTGGATCGGCTTCCCGACTTCGGTGGCGACATTTTTCACATAAAGAAAGTTGCGCTGCCACTTGCACACGGATTCCAATCCCTTAGCTCGGGGATGGCTACCAGTGGTTCGCTGCAGCATCATCGCGCATCCCGTCTGGGTCATGGCGCGCGCTATCTGTTTTACCCGGATTGGGGATGCTTTGTTTACGGAAAAAGAAATAGTGTGCCCACGTGTGGATTGTTGGGTACACGGCGTGGGTGGAGAGCATGATGAGGGAATTTGGTGGAAGGTGGTGTGGCTGAAGGCCAAAGTGATTGATGAATTTGGCGAAGAAATCAGAGACCAGGAGGCCGAAGCCGCGCTTGAAATGCGCAAGGAAGACCACATACTCGTCCTTCTCAGGCTTGGGTACGATTTCCGTACCTGGATGGCGGCAAGTCACGCCGGGAGGCACACGGCGCTTGTTCACGAGCCATTGACAGTCGTCCGCGGTGACCTCGGAGCCTTCCCAGCCGGCGCGGGCGGCGGCATCGTCGTCTCCGTGGGCAGCCATCGCAGCAGAGATGCGCGGTGAAGATTTGGAGGCGGAAGCGCTACTGGGAGATGTGAATCGAAGTGTGGAAGCACATGGATCTCTCTCTCTCTCTCTCCGGCGGCGCGTGGAGCAGCGGCGCGACAAGCGGTTGCGGTGGCGATGCGCTCGACGGCGGCGGAGAGACGAAGGGGCAGGAGGTTGAAGTGAGCAGGAAAGAGAAGAAGCAGGCGTCGAAGGGATATTTATCTCTCCCCTCGAGTTGCCGTTACCAGCGAAATATTCGGGATCAATCATGCACAGAGATCGTGCGGCGTGGGCTGCGCGCCGGTTAGAAACGCACACAACGCATATTGCGCGCGTAACGGGCGCAGTTAATCCCACGTCGAGATCGTGGGCGATTTAGTGCGGTTGAAGTGACTTTACGGGCTAGTGGGCCCGAGGTGCAGTTATTGGCGCGTGGCCTGCAGTGTCCCAGGCACCGAGGCGGGGTACGGGGGTGTGACACGTGCCCTGTAGCGACAAGCGGAGGCGGATTCGCACCGTTGGAGCGGGATTGTGTTTCGAGATTTCGCTAAGTCTTTTTACTCGGCATCAGAGAAGAAAGACAGTGCTACTCGGAGAAGAAGAGATTCAAGCAAGAGTTCAGGGCTACATGGAGGGGCTACTCGGCCTCTTGCAGTATGAAGACAAGATTAGTTTTTAAGCTGGCAGGACCCAGTGAACAAGTTCGCAGGACTCTACCAGCTTCGGGGACTAATGTCGGGGGTTTACCCCCGAGTAGGGGTAAGGCGGGTGCTAAAGGCAAGGTCAAGATGGTTGTTTGGCTGAGTAGGCTGGTTACCCGGTACTTGCTACCCGGTAGACTGCTAACCGGCCGTGCCCACCAATGGCCAGGAGGAAGAATCAAGGAAGTTATGTTCCTCCGAGTAGAGGAGTTGGTCCGAGTAGAGGGAGTGGTTTCCTACTCGGGCCAGAAGTCAATGGAGCCGTTCTGACAAAAGATCCCGCGTATCCTGCGTCCGTACGGCGTGCGGTTCAACTTACGGAGCGCGTGATTATCCGCGCTCCGGCGTGGCTACAGTACGGTAGGCGCCTGTCTAGTCCTGTCACTGACAGAGGGGACATGACAGGGCTAGGGGCCTACCCTATCTCACTGACAAGGGTGGACAGGCCCCATCTCCGAACGGCGCGACGACTTACGGGGCAAGCGTCAGCGGGAACCCAGAGGCGTGCGCGGTTCTGCAGTGCTCCTGTCCCATCAAGCTGTACCTTTTAGTCTTATTCTATTCGGCTGGGCACCAGTATATAAGGTGCCCTGCCCCCTGCTGTGAGAGGTTCGACTCACTTGTTTGGAACCTAGACGAGGCAACACTTAGAGAGAGCTTGAGCGTAGAGTGGCTACTCGGCTGAAGGCCTGCACTATACTGTGGCTACTCGGTAAACACCATATAAAGAGAGAGGCAGGAGTAGGGGTGTTACCTCCACACGAGGGCCCTGAACCTGGGTAAGATCTTGTTGTTTGCAGTGCTTGTGACGTACCACACGCGGCTACTCGCCGTGTGATCCCTCCCCGAGCACCTCCAGCGTCCATCGGCCCCTACTTTAGCCATCCCATGGCATCTGCCGTGATACCACCACGACAGTATATGATCATGCAAAGCAATATAGTATTGAAGAATAACATTATGTAATATAATCTAAGATGGAATTTGTATGGAAATATATGTCGGAACGACAATGTAAATGTCGTGATAGGTAGATATGACTAATATTTTGAGGAAGATATTTGGATTTATGTGTAGGAGAACAAGAAAAACTCCTCTCACGGGATTTGAATGTATTGGAGAAGTATGCACCAAATTTTAGCGTGAGAAATAGCAATGCACATCATCGTAGAGGTTATCAAATATGGATGGTGGAAATATCAATGGTAAAAGATCAACATTGGTCAAAAGAACTCACAAGTTTACTGTAAAACCAACTAACAATTTCAACGTTTAGAAAATGATCAAACCACCCTGAACAGGAATTATGCCAGGGGCATAAAGCCACGTTGGAACGCGACCTTAGCGTGTAATCGTGCCACTAGTAAACACTTTTCAATTAACTAGATTTCAAGTTGCAAAGAAACATTTTACATTTAGATTGTTTAGTTCGAAAGATATGGTTGTAAGATTTAATAACACCGCTCCACCAATCAACCCCAAATTAAGTAACCGTCATGTTAAATCAGTAGTTTAGTTAATGTTTCAAAACAATTGAAAATATCAAGTTATCAAAATTCAGTGATCTACAAGACCATGCAAGTTTTTCTTCATCCAATTACTAACCACACAACATTTTTTATAGTTCTAACATATAACCAAGCAACCAAATCAATTACTATTCAACTCTTCAAAATGGTGTAAATGAAGCAAGAGAGTTCTAATCTTTTGTAAAAAATATGCAAAGTAGTGCTATAACAAGTATAAGTGAAGCACAAAGAGCTAAAATTAACAGTACAACTACTCCGCTCCACCTCCAAACCGCTCTAGCTAGAACGTTCTCCAAAACGATGCTCTGAAGAGGGAGAACGGTACCAAAAGTGCCGCCATCGTCTAATCCAGGAGACTCAGATCCAGGGTTTCTCCCAGAGCCACCCGAGAAATGAGATGAGAGCTGCAAAAACTATGCAATGGACAAGAAAATGACGGAATGAGCTGTCGTCGTCGTCGTTCATCTTACTTTTTACTGGCAGCCACGTATCTCCGGATTCGCCACTAGCTGGACTATGGTGCAACCGCTGAGAGATCCCGACAGAAGTGCACGACAGACAGCCTTGACAGATCCGGATCGTGAGCCAGCAACCCCCCCCCCCCCCCCCCCCCCCCCCCCCAACCACACAAACCATAGTCGCTGCCCGCGACATGAACATTTTTCCGCAGCCGTGTTGTAGACCACCACGACGCCGTTCGCCACGAGGCGTTGCACCAACGCTCCGCCACGCGCCAGAGAACCGCCCCGCCTAGATGCCCGACGCCTGCACCACGACCAAGCCGGGGGCATCGGCGTATGCGATGGCATCAATAAACTCAAACAATTAGATAAGCATCTTTTTTTGGCAAATTAACAATTAGATAAGCATCAGTGTGTCTGATGTCATAAACAGAAAACAACTAATAACATAATATGTCCGATGTATTGAACTACGCATACGATTTCTAAAAGCAAATGGTGGGTGAAGCCCTCAAGCTTCTCACATGATTTCTTTGAATAAACCATGTTCTATGCTTCCACCTTGGTAGATGATTTTGACTATAAAATCGTGTGCGAAGCTCTCAGCTCTCGCACACGATGTACTCCGAGAAACCGTGTGTGATTTCTTTTACCATCACACACGATTTCGGTAATGGTGGACGAAGAGCCACTCCATCGGCAACTCTTGTTTGGTGACGATTAGTTAAACCGTGGAAAGACATATCTTAACGATTAGTGCCATTCTTTTCCGGCGTCTCCAATATGCCCTCCTACCCGTGTCTATTTCCATATAAAGTCCGAGAGCTCTCTGGTTAGTGTTGATTTCTTTATTCGAAACCTGTGCACAACATAGTCATAGACATGACCTACAAAAGAGGTTGTGCTCGATCTCCACGAACGAACGGCCACGCCAATGGAGCACATGCCCGATAGCAGTCAAAGGCAAATTGGCCGTGCAACGTTCCTTTCTTTTTTTTAGGGAGTCATGCAAGGTGTTCCTTTTTTAAAAGAATGTAGCAGTCAGAGTACTACCCTTTTATAATCCAATTGATTCTACTAACCGGAGAGCACATATCTTAGTTGTGCATGAGGGCCATACGATGAGGACAGCTGGAGTACCTGAAGAGCAAGGCGAGGAATAAACTTCGTGAACCAAATTAAGCCTTTGTAGAAAGAACAAACAATCAAAAGAAACAAAGAGAATTCAAGATATTACTTCATCGTGTGAAAGCATGTTTGGTACGAGGCGACAAAGTGAGACTAGAGCTGAGAAGCAGTTAGAAGGATTTATAATTATCATTTCATTGTGTGAAAGCATGTTTAGCATGAGGAAACAAAGAGTCCAACCTCCGTTACCCCTTTCCACCAACCAGGATCAAAAGACGTGTGTGTTTCATAAAAATGTTTATCATTGGGAGGATAGCGAGGTGTCTCTGTCTTTGGTAAAAGCTCTAGATCCGACCTTTGTTGGCTGAACATTGCAACGGTATTCACACGACGTTGCCTTGTTGAAGGTATTGCTTGTAGTTTGCTCAGACTTCGCTTCCCGTGAAGACTCATGGTTTGATCTCCATGGTTGGATCTAGCAACGTCAGTTTCGTACGTCGTTCACTTCTTGAATGTGTCTTTGTTGGAGCATCTGCCATGTTACCCTCAAGTTGTGTGATTTTTTCACATGGTAATATACCATGCAAATATATGGTATTCTGTCATAGTTCCAAATCTCCTATTCGCCTCTCAATTCCTAACAACAATCAAATGAGAAATCTTTAATCTTAATGAGGTTAATCTGATATGATCCTTGAAAAGGTATGGCATTGGTGCAATTATTGGATGTATTATTGTCTGTGTTTCATAACCGGCTCGGTGAATTTCAATGTATGTAAAGTCTTCTGACCACGATCGGATGGGCTAACAGCCTCAAGCAAAAAAGAATGTATACATGTTTAACCCCCGGGATCATCCCGGTAAAAACCCCAATCCTGTTGGGATCGATGTATTCCGATGTTTGAGGCGTCAAGGTGCAAAGATGAAGTCGGCTGGCAGTTCAGCCGGCCAGGTGGATGGTGGATTCTCCGGTGGCGAAGGTGTATGGTGAATGTATGTTTGTGTGTGAATGAATGTGTATCTCTCCCTGTGAGAGATCTTATACCATATATAGGACGCCATGCCGCGTTATAGATATGGCTAGTAGTACGTACTACGGCCTTTGGTACTTGCTATGCTAGGACGGAGTGAGAAACAAGTTGAATACTTTATCACTTCTATCTTGTAATGTTAAGCAGTGTTAATAATAGTTGAATCTGCAATGTTTTTGTTATACTACTCTCAAGGATGTAACATTTATGGAGAAGGACCTCTATGAGTGTTATGTCAACGACTTGTACACTACAACATGGAGTTGGGTACTAGACCACTGCATGAAGTCTACTCCAGGTGACTTTAGCTGACATCAGGCTAACCGGTCTATACAAGGAGCGGTATCACACTTCCTCCTTGGTTATCAGTGACGACTTTCGGGTTCGTGGGTGCCCTAATTTCTACCCTAATTTCTAGGTATGGGACGGCTGCTGTGCCATCTTCCTATTGGTTCCTTGTGTTATCAGCTATACGTATGCGGTCTTGGCGTGGAGCCTTTCTCTTTGGCACATCCAATAGGCTTCGGTCAGTTGATAGATCTTCGAGGTGTGGGCGGCCGGGGGAATGCTGACTAACGACTTCAGGTTGGGTGCCATCCAGTTGGCATCTCAGCTTCTTCCATAGTATTTTCGATCCTCTATTGGGTATTCAACTCCCATGGTTCCTTCAGTGGCCCCCGAGCCCCCTCATGGCTTGGAAAGGCGCACGTGAATTATGCTGATTCTTTTGGTTGATTGACCGTAGAGGTTAAATTTTCAAGCTACACTCATATCATGCATAATGTTTGAGCTTGTAGGAGGCCAGTTGGCTAGATATCCGTTGGCTGATCAAGCATCCTAAAATCCCTTGGACTATGGGGGTCCCACTCTTTCTAAAGGTGTGCGCTTTTCTAGGGAAAGGGAGACCCTATGCGTGGGACATCGTCATGGAATTTAATGCCCCTAAGTGGGTGATTGATGCGTTTGAACACACGTTCGTTGGGAGACCCCAAGAGGAAGGTATGAAGAGTGCAGCAGCAAATTTCCCTCAGAAAGAAACCATGGTTGAATCGACCAATAGGAGGAAGGAGTAACTTCAGAAGGTTGATGCAGCTGTATGGCAGGGCCCACTATCGGTTCAGCAGCATCGTGGAACCTACACAACACAATTAAATCACTTTGCCCCAACAAAGCAGTGAGGTTGTCAATCTCACCGGTTTTGCTGAACACAAAGAGGTTAAATGTATGTTGTGGAAAACAATATGAAAGCAGTATGAAAACAGTAGCAGCAGTGTGAAAACAGTGGAAGCAGTGTGAAATCAGTGGAAGCAGTGTGTGTATTATCAGTATGAGAAAATGGACCGAGGTCCATAGTTCAGTAGTGGTGTATCTCCATAAAAGATAACTAACATGTGTGGTGAACAAATTGCAGCTGGGCAATTGACAGAAATGAAGGCTGCACTGTAGTGCATATGCAAGACATAAAGATTACTATGTGATTCATGCGGGCATTACAACAAGATACATAGACCGTCATCCAACTGCATCTATGACTAATAATCCACCCTCCTAATATCGTCCGAACAAATGTTGGGTATTAAGTTGCAAGCAACAGATAATCGCAGTAAGCAACGTGTGTAATGTAAACAAAGTAAACATCGTTGTTTTCTCCCTAATGGCAACAACACATCCTCCATCCGTCACGTTTCTGTCACTCGAGCACAGATGCAAAGGAGGCATGAACTTACTATCGAGCATGAATACTCCCTTTTGGAGTTACTAGCATCTACTTGGACAGAGCATCTACTAATAATGGAGAGCATGCAAGATCATAAATAACATATGCATGAAGATAACATGATAGATTGATAATCAGAAGACATAGCATTCAACATTGATCAGATCCCAACAAACACAACATGTAGCATTACATAAAGATGACCTCGATCATGTAGGGAAGCTCACGTGATCTAAACATGAGGCATAAAGTGGAGAAGAGAACCATCTAGCTACTACTATGGACCCGTAGTCCAGGGATGAACTACTCACGCATCACTTCGGAGGAGGGCATGGTGGTGTAGACCCCTTCGGTGATGAATTCCCCTCCCAGCAGGGTGCCGGGGAGAGCTCCAATACCCTCCCGATCTCGGGATGACGATGACGGCGGCCTCAGGTCTTTCTCGGGAAAAAGTGGTATATCTTTAGGGTTCGCGTGTCGGGGGGGTTATATAGGCGAAAGGGCGATGGCGGTAGACGCCCGAGGGGCCAACACCACCCTAGGCACGGCCAGGGGCGCCGCCCTATGGTCTGTCCCCCCTCTGGCCCCTTTCCGAGCCTCTTCGGGACTCCGTGGAACCTTCGGGAATTCTAAGACTTCTGGGCTTTGAATTTTCCGATTCGGCGAATATTTCTAGAACAAATTTTGTGAAACTAAAAATAGCAGAAAACATGGAACTAGCTATGTGGCATCTTGTCAACAGGTTAGTCCCAAAAATTGATAAAAATGACATAAAGTGTATAGAAAACATGTAGGAAATAACATGAAACAACATGGAACATCAGAAATTGAGGATATGTTTATGATGTATCGGTGATCCCAGGTATCGGACCCGAGAGTTACGTCTGCCCCTCATGTGCCTATTTAAGAAGGCGATCACAAAGACGCTCCTAGTCTTCAGTATCCTTCCATCTTAGTCTTATGAATCCTCAAGTACTTTACTCCTATATTTCCTTGGGATTCTTGGCTTTTGGATCTACGAGATGTCGGGGATAAGGTACTGCCCATGGAAGGGTTCTTCCTTGGTACGTGCGAAGTTGGGGAACCTGGTTGCGGCGGTGTTTCTTCCTGACTCCAATTGATGTAGTTGGCTGGTGCCAGAGATGAAGAGGTTGACGCATCCCGGTGTAAACAAGTGTGTGTTGTTTGACAACTTCCTGTACAAGGTTTTATCGTCGATAACCTAATCCATTCAGCAGTCACTTCAGTTGTACGAGCTATAGATTCATCACCTTACCCTCGATAGCATTACACACGTTGTGCTTCATTGCTTTGTGTGAGGGATATCTGCGCGTGTGGCCACACCTAGGGTAATGGCGCACCCTCTTCTCTATCAAGCGGAAGATAAGAGGAGAGAGCGATGAAGGGTTGGCCGGCAGGGCCATGGAGGCCATTCTTTGGGTTTCAGACCTCTTCTCTAATTTGGAGCTTCGGGGGAGGGAGCAAGGAGAACTGGCAATGCTCTTTCTTATACTACCTTGATATGTCTCAAACGCATCTATAATTTTTTATGATCCATGTTGTTATTATATCAATTATCACATGTTTTGTTTACACTTTATAGCATTTTTATGCATTTTCTGTGACTTACCTATTAACAAGATGCCACAGTGTCACTTCCTGTTTTTTGCTGTTTTTCTCTTTCAGAAAAGCTAGTCACAAAATATTCTCGGAATTGGACGAAAATTAGCGTACGCATATAATACACCAGAAGACTCTAGAAGCGCAAAGGGGAGGAGCAACCGACCCAGGAGGCGGCCACGCCACACCAGGGCACGGCACACACCTGGCCGGTGCCCTCCTGTGGCGTGGGTCCATCGGGTGATCACCGACGCCGCCCTTTTTCCTATATATTCCTTCTGCCCCGAAAAACCTAAATACCAGATCGATATTCCATGGAACATCCAGACGCCGCCGTCGTCGTCAACCCTAGTCCGGGAAGGTTCTGAAGCTCTCCCCGGCAGCCTGCCGGAGAGGGGAATCATCACCAGACGGCTCTACACTGCCATGCCTGCCTCCGGAGTGATGTGTGAGTAGTTCATCCTTGGACTATGGGTCCATAGCAGTAGTTAGATGGTAGTCTCTCTACTTTGTGCTATCATGTTTAGATCTTGGGAGCTGCCCAACATGATCAAGATCATCATTATGTAATGTTACATGTTGTTTTTGTTCGGATCCGATGAATATTGATACTATGAGCAAGTTGTTTATTTATCCATATGTCTATGTTGTTTATATCGTGCGTCCTCTCTATTGCTAGTAGATGATTTCGCCAAGTAGATCTGTGTGACTCCAATAGGAAGTATTTATGCTCGATAGTGGATTCATGCCTCCAGAAATCAGCGTTCAAGTGACTAAAACGTGCACGGTTGTGGATGTGTTGTTGCCACTAGGGATAAAATTATGCTGCTTAGTCTACGTGTCTTTTGCATTGTTTAAATTACACACAATACTTCATCCAATAATCTGGTGTTTGCAACTTAATACTGGAAGTGTTGCGGATGCTGACCCGAAGGAGGATTATTTAGGCATAGATGCGCTAGATAGCAAGTCTATGTACTTTGTTGTAATGCCTTGTTAAATCTCGTAGTGAACATCTTGTCATATATTACATTGTCATGCACTCATTATTTCTCAATTTGACCAGCTGTAATTTGTTCACCCAACATGCTAGAAATATTTATGGAGAGACACCACTAGTGAACTGTGGAACATGGTCCATTTTCCTCATACTGTTAAACCACCTACTGCAATCATACTATTCTCTATTGTTTCCTGCAATCATCACTGTTTTATGCACCATACGTTTAATCCCTTTGTTTTCAGCAAGACCAGAGAGATTCACAACCTCTCCGTTTCGTTGGGGCAGAGTAGTGCATTTGTTTGTGTGCAGGTTCCACGTCAGTTCCGCCGCTGAAAACCTTCTGAAGAACCTCTGTGTCCTCCTGGATTCGATAACCTTGGTTAATTTCAAGGGAAAGCTTGCCGCTGTTCTACATCAAACTCTGCCTTGGAGTAACCTAACGAACAACGCCCCCCTAAGGCATCATACCTCAACATGCTGACAGTGGTCGGCGGGTTTAGAATTCCTCTTTACGACATCGGTCTTTGATACGTCTCGAATGTATCTATAATTTTCGATGCTCCATGCTTATTTCCTTCATGTTATTGCGCGGTTTCTATATGTTTTACTACGTTTTTCAGATAATTTCGTGGACTAACCTGTTAATAAGATGCCCAGAGCTAGTTTCTGTTTTCTGCAGTTTTTTGTATTTCAGAAAAGCTCTGAAGAAAATATTCGCCAAATGTTCTAAAAATTTAGGGTATTCTTTTTTTGCCTGGAAGAAAGACAGAGTCCAAAGGATAACCGGAGAGGGGCCAGGGGGTGGCCAGGTGACCCCAGGTGCTGGTCCACCCTAGGCCGCGCCTGATGGCCCCCCATCACCTCGGGCACTGCCTCTTCGCCTATAAAATTACATTAACCATAAAAACATCGGGGATGGAGAAATTTTCCACAAAACAGATACAGAGGTGCCGTCAGATAGAAAGTCCAATCTAGGGCTTCTAGAGTCCTGCTCCGGCATCCTGCCGGAGAGGGCGATTGTCATCGGGGGCCTCTACATCTCCATGATTGCCTCCGGACAGACGCGTATGTAGTTCATCCTGGGACTAAGGGTCCATAGCAGTAGCTAGATGGTGTTTTCTCTCCCTTGTGCCTCCATGTTTAGATCTAGTGAGCTTCCTAACATGATCAAGATCACCGTTATGTAATTGCTACATGTTGTTTTTGCTGGGATCCGATGAACCATGAAATTATGATCACTTTGTTAATGTCTTTTTAAGTGCTTCACTTATATCTTTAGAGTGTCTAAATCTTGTCTTGCAATGCTATCTTGGGCCATCCTGGGCCGGACAACTGTGTTATGGGGCCGTCCTGGGCCAGGCAGGCACCCGAGAGCGCTGGCCTGGGGAGCCGGCCAGGCAGGGTGTTCAGGCTGGCCTTCCTGGCCAGCTTCCTCTCCATCTTCTTGCTTCTTCCTCATCTTCCACGTGTACACCTTGGATGGCCTTGAGTCTTAGGCTTCCTCGGCATCTCCCCTCATGTCCGTACTCATCGGCTCATACCTAGCAATGCACGGGGGTCGATGATTAAGTAGTAGTCCATCCGAAGGGGTACGGAGTGGGTTCTCGAAGAGGAATGAGTCCACCTTTTGAATCCATGGTGACTTGATGTATGATTTAGTGCAAGATATGCCCAGTGGGATGGGCTACATCATCTCCCCCCACTTGAAAAAGAGTCGCCCTTGATGCTAACTCGTCATCAACAAGTTGAGGAGGTATATGGATTGTCGTAGAACTCGAAGTCACCATGTTCTCATTCTTCATGGAAAGGGTATGGAAACTATTCAATGTTCCTTTGGGCTTCATGTAACCTACCAAGCTCACAAGAAAGACAAAACAAGACTCAAAGAGTAACCAATTCTTCAAGCTCATAGCATTGGTTTCTAAGTAGAGGGAAGGCACCTTAGCAAGATGTCGATGTGGTTGTCTTCTAAGATCCTCCGTCATAGAAAGGTGGGGGATGTAGCCACGCATGCTATCTCATCCAAAGGTATAATGTACACAACAAAGACCAAGAAAACCATGTGTGTGCAAGATAGAGGAGTACATCATGCATGACATGTCCGTTCTTGTTCATAGCACCATTAGCACAAGACAAATATATGAAATCTAGTGCATATGCAAGGTCAATGTGCAAGAAATTCATTGAAACATCTCCAAAATGTGACAACACAAAATCTCCATGAAAATCTGAGGAGTTGCACATAAATCATTGGAAATGGAAGTTTTTCAAAATTCTTGGTGCAATAAGAGGAGACATTGGCAAAAAACACAAGATGAAGAGTGTCCCAAAAAGTATCATCATGGTTGCAAGCAAAACATAGGAAAGAGCAATTTTTCGACATTTTTGTTTCAACATCAATGAGAGGAAAACAAAATCAAAAGCACTCATGACAAGACATTCTCAAAATATCATTATGTTTGCATACAAGCCATCGGAAAGAACAATTTTTCATCATACTTGTTGCAACACGTGTCCGACAAAATTTGGATAGTGTGTTTTTTGCCTTGAGCTCCTCTTCCCACTTAAATGTAATCATGATGGGTGACATTTCCACGTCTCTGTGTTAATCATGTATATGAAATATCAAGGAAACACTCATGTCACTAGGAAAAGCAACATCACAAACATGTTTGCAAACAAATCAAAGGGAAGAGCAATTTTTAGATGTGTTCGATGCAAAACATAAGAAAGGTATTAGAGCCGGTTTTGATCCGCATCTACATTTTATTATTCTCTCAAGAGCTCGTTTTTCAACTCATGTTGAATTGAAGTTTACAATATCATGCGAGTATCGAAACTCACAAAAGACCAAATCAAGAATTTTTGTTTATGGTAAATGAACACGTCATCAATCATAATATTTATGTTCATTCGCACATCACCAAACACATCAAAGTCAAATATGAAGTATGAAATGTGTGGATGGTAAAAATGCAAGAGGAAGGGTTGAGCAAGGTCAACAAGGGAAAGCGAAAAATCTCCATAAAATGAGGATGCCATGGGGTAAAACTCTTTATCAAGTATAGCAACATTGTTCCAAACCAAGCATTTGAAAGAAAAATTGTTCAACATTCTGGATGCAACAATGGGAGAAAAATGTAAACACTTGGGGCAAAGCATGTCAATGGCAATATCATCACAAGTGGAAAATTTCACATGATCAACATTTTTGCAATGTAAAGTATCACATGTGATAAGTATAGTAGAAAGTGAGATATCAATAGGATCATCCATAGCATGCAAGGAATCATCATTCCTCATGTCCAATAGTGGGATCATGATCACATAAACACCCATACCTTTTTCATCCACTCATGTGATGTAGGTCTTGTGGTAGTAGTGGAATCCCTGTTGTCGACTTGTCCAACTTCATGTAGACATGGGGTGGGATCACCTTCATCCTCCATGTACACCTTCTTATCCATAGGAAGCACCTTGTGTAGGAGTGGCGTCTCATCATCCATGGAACCTAGGACATCATGAGGAAACACACTAGAGGTAGAGAGTGAGTTGTGAGAATTCGAAATGGTCCCACATGACCTATCAACTACCTCTCTCAACTCATGTCGTGTATCACTCATTCCCTCAAAGTGGAAGCACTCAATCTCACATATTATGGAGTCACTGGTCTCACATGCACTCTCACTCATGGGAGCTAAGTGGCTCTCATGCTCACGTGGGATTGGTACCATCTCATCACTCATGCATATAGGGATAGTCTCGATGTCCTCAACTCCATACGCCTCCTTGGTTGAAGGGAAAATCCCATGCTCAACCTCATCAAACGTGTTGCCTCCAAAGATGGGCATCATCACTTGCCTCCATTGCCGAAGGGAAACTCCCATGCTTGGCTTCTTCACTTGAATCGACATCTTGGTCGCCACTTTGACAATCCCACATTATGTAAGCATGTCCATTGCATATGGGGCATAAGAGGTCTTCATCTTGAAGCAGAGGGGAAAGTAGGCTCATGGCATCATCATATATGTGAGGGCCTACCCTTTCTCCATCTTGGTGTAGGTCTTTAGCTTTCCATGTGGGATCCCTTATGGTGGTGGCACTTGATGTAGAGCTTGACTTTTGTTTGAGCTCTAAGTTGGAGTTGGCCTCACGTGCATGATCACTTTCCTTGTGTGTCTGTCTTGAGCTTTCTAGGCGCGTGGAGAGCATGTCGATGGTTCTCTCGAGGTCTTGCAACTGTTGAGAAGTAGCATGCTCGGACTTGTCAAAGGTTTTATCCATGGCATGGAATAGATACTTCATGACTTGCATATGGGTAGCCTTTCGTGTGGTAGCACATGAAGGAGACACCTTTTGATGTGCGCTCGCCGCCATGTTGTGTGTGGGGTAGTCATCGCTCACTTAGAGTGTTGGTGTAGATGTTATCTTCTTATGTCGTCGTCGACGCTCTTCATGGGTGGGGTGCCGTCGAAAGTCATTTGGATGCCTTAGCTTGTTGGCCTTCACGCTTGAACTTGATGTGGCCTCGACAATATCCTTCTTTTGGCACCGTCTTGAAGATGATGGGGTTGTCCTTCTTGTCTTGTGGCCTTCTTGTTGCACCATCTTGAGGTTGAAGGAGCTAAACTTGACTTTGCCAACTTGTAGGATTTCTTGTCTTGGCACCATCTTGAGGTTGAAGGGCGTTGGCTTGTGTTGGCCTTGGCATTCTCCTTGAATTTCCTCTTTCCTAAGCATAAACCATATGATACATGGTATCTTCGCCCTCGAAGCTTGGTAAGTAAGTCTTGGTGGTTGAACTCCTCCAAGTCGGACTCGAAGTTGTTGTAGAACTCCATCTTGTCATTCATGCGTGCGGAGTCATTGTTGGTGTAGTACTCCGCCATGTTTGTGGATGCATAGTCGTTGTAGTATGGCTCCATCACTTCATCCAAGCTTGCGGTGTCGTAGTTTTAGTAGTGGTTCATGTCATTGGAGCTCATGGGATCAAAGTTGTCATAGGTGGTGTGCTGCTCCACCATGTCGAGCTGTTCCAACCACTGCTGGATGTGATTCCAAGAGCCGAATGCCTTCGAAAGACTCGCTCTTCCACTCAACAACACAGCACATTTTCTCAAATGTTCCACGTTTCTGACCATATCCTCATAGGGTTGAAGCACAAGAAATAGGATTACTTGGTTACCTTGCTTCCCTCGCCTAGGACAGTAGAAGGATCTGTGGCCGAAGGATGATGCTCGTGGAGGAATAGTCGGTGTAGAGCTCGACGTCACGGTCGTAGTAGTGGTGCTGGTCGACCATGTCATGCTCGTAGTAGTGTTGATCCACCATGTCCTCCATTATTGATGCATCATAGTCGTTGTGGAAGTCCACGTCATGGTAGAGGTCATCCATATCATGCTCGTTGTATTCGGTGATGTTGTTATAGTCGTAGTGGTCCATCATGTACTCATCATGGTCATCATGGCTTTCGTATGCCCCGCTCTCGCTACACATGGTTACTCAGAAGAACAAGTGTATATATAGAGTGGAAGAAACCTAAGAGCTCAAACCTCACCTTTAAGAAAATATTGGAACTAGTGGACCATTCCATGAGAAACCGATACACAAAAATAATGAAGTGACTTGAGTTTGAAAGATCCAAAAACAAGCTCAAAACGCACACGACTTATGGGTGGATAGGTATGGAAAGTGGAAAGCAAATGGAACAACCAGAAACGAAGAAATTTTAATGTCAACTACAAAACCACAATGATGACAAAGCAACAACAAGTCAATATCCAAAAGATATATGGAAACACACACATGGAGATAAATGAGACTAATGCAACCAAAATGTGAGCTAAGGAACCAAATGATCCTAGCGAAGACTATAAAGATCGTGTTGCACAAGTATAAGGAGAGCCGCTAGTTCGATCGCAATTTATTGGTGAGCTACAAAATTTGCACACAATGCACCACCTACAAGATGTTCATCGAGTTTACGTGCTTCCTACAAGTGGTATGGAAAGTGGTGGTATTCTTTTTCTCTCTTCTCTCGTTTCTCTTCTTCTTCTTTTTTCTTTTTGCTCACTCACTTTGTGCGAACATATGAAACTATATTAAATAGCGCATACAACGGTCGCTCGGTAACTACACAGTTAAGTGTGTGATACATCATAAACGTATCCTTAATTTCTGATGTTCCATGTTGTTTTCATGTTATTTCCTACATGTTTGCTATACACTTTATGTCATTTCTATCGATTTCCGGGACTAACCTATTGACAAGATGCCACAGAGCCAGTTCCCCGTTTTCTGCTGTTTTTAGTTTCAAAAAAGTTGTTCTGGAAATATTCTCGGAATTGCAAAATTCGAAGCCCGGAAGTCTTAGAATTCCTGAAGGTTCCACGGAGTCCTGAAGAGGCCCAGAGAGGGACCACAGGGGGGTCCATACCATAGGGCGACCCGCCCCCTGACCGCGCCTGGAGGTGGTGTGGGCCCCTGGGGCGTCAACCGCCATCGCCCTTTCGCCTACCCTTTCCCCCCAATGCGTTAAACCTAAAGAGAGACCACTTTTCCACAAAAAACACCCGAGTCCATCATCATCGTCAACCCGAGATCAGGACGGTTCTGGAGTTCTCCCCGGCACCCTACCGAGAGGGAAAATCATCACTGGAAGGCTCTACACCACCATGCCCGCCTCCGGAGTGATGCGTGAGTATTTTAGCTATATGGTTGTCTTCTCCACTTTGCCTCATGTTTAGATCTCGTGGGCTGCCTTACATGATCGAGATCATCTTATTGTAATGCTAGATGTTATGTTTGCTGGGATCCGATGAATGTTGAATGCTATGTCCTTTGGTTCTCAATCTATCATGTTATCTTCATGTATATGTTATTTATGATCTTGCATGCTCTCTGTTGTTAGTAGATGCTCTGGCTAATTAGATGCTAGTGACTCCAAGAGGCAGTATTTATGCTCGATAGTGGGTTCATGCCTCCTTTGCATCTGTGCTCGAGTGGCAGAAATGTGACGGATGGAGGATGTGCTATTGCCATTAGGGAGAAAACAACAATGTTTACTTTGTTTACATTGTTTACATTACACACTTTGCTTAGTGTGGTTATCTGTTTCTTGCAACTTAATACCCAACGTTTGTTTGGATGATATTCGCAGGGTGGATTATTAGTCATAGATGCAGTTGGATGGCGGTCTATGCATTTTATTGTAATGCCTGCATGAATCACATAGTAATCATCATGTCACAAATATGCACTACAGTGCAACCTTCATTTCTATCAATTGTCCAGCTATAATTTGTTCACCACACATGTTATTTATCTTCTATGGAGAGACACCACTAGTGAACTGTGGACCCCGATTTATTTTCTCATACTGATAATACAACCACTGCAATTACTGTTTTCATTGTTTTCACACTGCTACTACTGTTTTCATATTGCTTTACTACTGTTTTCCATACCATACATTTAACCTCTTTGTTATCAGCAAAACCGGTGAGATTGACAACCTCCCTGCTTCGTTGGGGCAAAGTGAATTGATTTTTGTTGTGTAGGTTCCACGTTGCTTCTGAACCGGTAGTGCACCCTACCACATCAACCACATCAACTTTCAGAGATTGCTTGTCCTCCTACTGGTCGATTCAACCTTGGTTTCTTTTCTGAGGGAAAACTTGCCGTTGCACTCTTCACAATCTTTCTCTTGAGGTTTACCAACGAGTGCAACTTTTGCACCATTAGTGTGCAAAGCCCAAGCAATCATAGATGAACTAGACACAATAGTTAAGGTAACACAAGGTAGGTTGGCTCACAAAGGAATGGCAAGAGGGAGAAGATTCAGGATGTTTATACATCTCTCCGACGATCTTCACCCGATAGGCTGTAAACTTTCGTGCTTTCTCATGAAATTCTGCTTCAATGGATTATGGATATCCTGCAATGGTGATGTAGATGATGTTTCTGGCTACAAAACGAGCCAAATATCACTCAAAACAGAGCCCCAAGTCAATAGTTCTGGCCAAAACGGTGATCGGATGCGACAATTTTCTGGCATGCCAGCCTAGGCCGGGCTGGAGGCTGGCTTTCCTGCACGAGGCCGGGTTGTTCTGTTACCTAGCCAGCCTGGAGGCCGGGATTCCTACACACACGGAAATTTCGTGATTTTTTGGTCGCGATTTTGACTTTCTGGGGCGGAAAACTGCTCCAAAAATTACCAAATCGAAGGGGAAATAAGTGGAATTAGGCCCCAGAAACGCAAAGGAAGGTAGATTAACAAGTATAGCAGCATATCTATGGATCAAAACCTACCAAAACGCACTCAAACCACAGATCAGTTCAAAAGAAAATTGGGGCTATTTTTGGTGAAATTTTTCGAATTTAGGCAAGAACAAGAATTTTTTTGGGGAAAAGGGTGTCAAATCCGTGGCAACCATGCTCTTGATACAAGATGATATAGGATTAGCCTCTAAGTTGGCCTGATCTTCACGGATTGACGCACGAGAGGGGGGATTCGGAAGAACACGATGAACACAAAGAACACAATAAACTCACACACACAAAGGGGGATAACTCGTGGAGCCTATGAGGGGTCATAAACCCAAGTAAACAATACGCTAATTGAAACTGATATCTCTCACCGGCCGGTCCACCGATCCAATAGAAACCACATGGGAGAGATTGGCAAGTCCTACTAGAGTCACGAGGTGAAACGGTAGTTCCTTGGAGAAATCTAGATATAGTACAATAGATGAATTGGAGTAGCCATGAATCCCATGGGGGAGGTTCTCCACATGGGAGGGGGAGCACAAAGCCCAATTCTATCTCACATCAACTCTTGTCTACCTAGGAAGGAGGAGGAAGGGTACTGTATATAGTAGTCAAGGGTAGGTAGAGCGATACAAGGGAATATTCTCCATCACTCCATGCGGGCAGGAAAATCGGCTTGGGAGGCCGGGCTGGTAGGCCGGGCAGCTCTGTTAGGGGGCCAGCCTAGGCCGGGAAGCTCTGTTAGGGGGCCGGCCTGGGCCTGGCTGCCAGGCCGGGAAGGCACCCAAGAGCATCGGCCTAGGAGCCGGCCAGGCCGGGTCTTTAGGCCGACCTTCCTGGCCATCTTCCTCTCTTTCTTCTCGCTTCTTACTCCTCTTCCACGCGTACACTTTGGATGGCCTTGATTCTTGGGCTTCCTCGGCATCCCCCCTCGCGTTCGTACTCGTCGACTCATACCTAGCAATGCACGGGGGTCGATGTCCAAGTAGTATACCATCCAAAGGGGTTCAAAGTGGGTTCTCGAAGAGGAATGGGTTCACCTTTTGAATCCATGGTGACTTTATGTATGATGGAGTGTGAGACATGCTCAGTCGAATGGGTCGGGTTGCATCAGTCTATCCCCCTTTGGATTCCCCCTGAGCATTTGTCAATCTCTCGGAAGGTGATTCTACCTCGCGGTCTCTCCCCTTCTGATTCTATTGGTCGGGTTGGTCTGCCGGTGAGAGAAAGATACCATCAACTGGTAGTTATGTTTGTGGTTGCGATCCAAACCTATCTCCTTAGTTATATGTTTGTGTTGCGTTCTTCGTGTTCTTGATTTGTTCTTCGCTTTCCCTTTCATGTTCGACTCAAATCCATGAACATCGGAACAACAACCCGCATCATTGTCTGGATGAAAGGGCGGCATCAATGGAGGCAGCTGAGTCATCTGCTGTGGAGATTGTTGCTTTGAGGGCGACCCTGAACCGGAGGAAAGCACGGGCTCCCGGTTTTGATTCTGCTTGAGCTTCTGAATAGGATAGCCTTGATTCCTGTGTTTGGCTTATGTGGCAGAAGGGTCAGTAGCCGAGTATGTCGGGTAAAAGAATGTAATATGCTCCGTTTAGAAATGAATAATTAGCTAGACTTTTTTTTATTGTTTTATGCTTTGCATATTGTAATATGTTCCCTCCCACGTGGCCGCAGTACCGCCTTCCCTTCTCGGTGATCGTTCTTTCTTGGCCCGATCGGCCTCGCAACTTCTACCATAGTGAGACGACGATAATGGCCTCGAAACCGCAAAGGCGTTGGTGGGCGGCGAGCGTGGTGGAGCCAACATTTTGTCCTGGGTAGTTGGGTGTTAGGGTTCAGGAGAAATCCCTATCGGCTCTTGCCGGTACCGGCGCGGTGACGCCTGTGGGTGCCGCCTCCCTTCTTCAAGGGCGCCAGGTGTAGCCCTACCCCACTCTCCTCCGTGTACCAGGAGAAATCCTATGAGCAGTCTGGGCAGCAGCGGCGTCGTCCTCCTCTTCTTGAAGATGTTGCTTTGGTGCGCGGCATTTTAGAGGCTAGGGTGTGTGGTGGTTTGTGCGGGGGGGGGGGGGGGCTTAGTGGTGTCGGGTCATCATCGGGTTGTCGATCCGCCGTTGATTGGCATTTCTTCTTTTCTCGTTCTTTTTCCTCTTCTTGGGCTTTTTCTGATGTTTGCCCCGGCGTTGGTCTCATGGTTGAATAGTGTGGTTGTTATATTAATATAGCGGGACGCAAGCCTATTTCGACAAAAATGCCCCCTACCGTGCCTACCTGATCGGTTTTGGCCCTAGCCAGTGGCCGGGAAAATCTGGATCGGCTCGCCGGCGGTAACCCTGCAGCAGAGAAACATGGCCAGGGACGATGTGACAGACCCTCGCACAGGGTGAGCCCGAGTTCATCGGTATATCAATATGCACATAATCGACGTATACAAATCTCTCTTTCCTCGGTGTATCAAATGCCGATTGACCAAGTAATCAGGTACCATGCGATCGCGACTCGGCCGTTTTTTTTGTTGATAAAGGGCTTTTATTACTTAAAAATTTAAGCATTACACCCGGCCTCTGCATCATCATAATTCACACAGCCGAAATCCAAAACTGAAAAGAAAATACGACAAGTCTAAACAAATCCTGAAGACGTAGACTGTCGATGCTATGGAGCTGATATCCGTAGATCAAGCGGCCATCCATGTGGGATAAAAATATCCCTCGCCACCTCCTCCAAACCGTGCACACGCCTCCACAAAAAGGTCTTGAAACTCCCCCTGCTGTAATGTGGACCACGAACGGAGAATACCTGTGCATCTGAATAGAACCCGCATACGAGAGAATTTTTTATCGTTGAATATCTTGTCATTTCTACAAATCCAAAGCGACCAAATAACGGCAAGCGCTTCTACTCTAATAATAGTCTTGAAACATTTATCTACCCCATTCAGCCAGTTACCGAATATATTCGCAACTTTTGTGGGCTGATAAAGGTTCGAAGCCATTTGGATAGCGGACCATATAGAACGCGCAAAAGTGCAATCAAAGAATAAGTGTTTAATCGTCTCATCATGAGAACAAGAAACACACTTAGAACTCCCATCCCAATTACGTTTGACAAGATTATCCTTAGTAAGTATGACCCCCTTCCGAAGATACCACGCAAAGACCTTAATCTTTAGCGGTACCTTCAAACGTCATACATTTTTAAAAATATCGACTGGCATATCCGATTGGATCATAGCTCTATACATGGAATCCACCAAGAACATACCGTCCTTAGTGAGCTTCCAACGAAATTCATCGGTGCCTGGTGTTAGAGTAACCATAGTTAGTCTATTAACCAGGATCTGCCAAGCAGCAAGTCGTGGCCCAATTAAATCTCGTCTGAACGTAACATTAGGAGGTGATGTTTGCATGACAGTAGACAGCGTATCATCCTTATGTCGCGCTATCGTGTATAATGCCGGATACTTTTCTCGAAGTGTGGTATTACCTAACCACTTGTCCTCCCAGAACCGTATTTGCGATCCATCCTTAATCTTAAATACCCCATAGCGAAAAAATACGTTTTTATTCGCCATGAGTCCAGCCCAAAAGTTTGAATCACCAGGTTTCCACATGACCTGTGAGTCTGCTTTCGAACTTATGTATTTTCGTTTAAGGAGGGTTTGCCAAACGCCATCGTCAGTTAATGGTTTGAACAGCCAGTTACCAAGTAGGGCGGAGTTCTTGACTTGTAGGTCATGAATACCTAGCCCCCCCCCCCCGATCTTTTGGTCGACAAACTACATCCCATCTGGCCAATCGATATTTCTTTTTCTCGCTGTCCCCTGCCAAAAAAATCTTGATCGAAAATAATCCAGTTTTTTTCAGGACTCCTTTAGGCAACTGAAAGAATGATATCATATACACTACCATATTTGATAGTACCGAGTTAATGAGTACCAGTCTTCCACCTAGTGACAACAATTTCCCTTTCCAACTAGCGAGTCTCTTCTGCAAACGTTCTTCAACTTGACCCCATTCTGCATTAGTCAACCTCCTGTAATGTATTGGTATACCCAAATACTGAATAGGAAATTGACCTTGCTCACAGCTGAAAAGCTCGGCGTACTGTGCAACAGCATCCTGGGCCTCGCCAAAGAAGAACAATTCACTTTTATGGAAATTAATTTTTAATCCGGATGATTGCTCGAACACCGAAAGGATTAGTTTCAAGTTCTTCGCTTTCTCCAAATCATGTTCCATAAAAAGAATCGTATCATCTGCATACTGAAGGATAGATAATCCCCCATCGACAAGATGTGGAATCACTCCCTCAATTTGACCGCTTTCCTTAGCTCTATCAATCATGATCGCTAACATGTCTGCCACAATATTAAACAATATGAGCGATAGCGGATCACCTTGCCTTAAGCCTTTCTTGGTTTGGAAGTAGCGGCCAACATCATCACTGACTTTGATAGCTACACTACCTCCCTCCACAAAACTGCGAACTAGAGTACACCACTCATCTGAGAATCCTTTCATTCTCAGAGTTTGTTGGAGAAACTCCAAGTTCACCTTATCGTAGGCCTTTTCAAAGTCTATTTTTAGAATTACTCCATTTAGTTTTTTCGAATGCATCTCATGGACAATTTCGTGTAGAATCACGACCCCATCAAGGATGTTCCTACCCTGCATAAATGCAGTCTGTGTAGGTTTTACCACATGATCTGCCACCGAATTCAACCTCATGGTTGCAACTTTTGTAAAGATTTTGAAACTAACGTTAAAAAGGCATATTGGTCGATACTGTTGTATCCTTTCAGCCTGCAAAACCTTAGGCAACAAAACGATTTCCCCAAAATTAAGATGATACAGCTCTAGGTGTCCACTCTGCAAGCAACCAAACATTTCAATGAGGTCATCCTTAATGACCTTCAAAAATGTTGGTAAAACTCTGCGGGACAACCATCTGGGCCTGGCGCCTTATTATGCTCCATTTGAAAAATCGCCTTCTTAATCTCCTCTTCCGAAAAAGGAGCATTAAGAAAAGTATTTTCCTCATTGGAGACTTGGGAAATATCATCTGTTCGGGTCTCATCCATAGTAATATTACTTACTTCAGGAGCCCCGAATAGACCTTTATAGAACTTTGTCATATAGGCCTTGAGACAGTCTTGTCCCTCTATCAGACCTTCATCCTGATATAGAGAGTAAATTCGTTTTTTCTTGTGTCTACCATTGACGAATATTGAAAATAACGAGTATTCGAATCTCCTTCCAGGATGAATTGATCCTTAGATCTCTGGTACCATTTGAGTTCCTCTTCTCGCAACATTTGTGCTACTTTTTCGTTTGATTGACTTTTAAGTTCAATCTCTTGCATAGATAGCAACCTCGTCTCAGCGATCTGATCCAACTCATCGATAATGGAACAGAGCCGCTCTTTCTCTTTTTTGAGCATCCCAGCCGTATGTCTAGCCCATCCGCGGAGATATTTACGCACATTGCGCATTTTATTATTTCATCTCCGGATTGGGCTATCACCGATGACTGGTGTGCTCCACACTCTCTTAACTAGCTCATCAAAACCATCACGTAATAACCAGCCCAATTCAAACTTAAACTGCGATTGTGTATGTGGTTTCGTTGTTCCAGTTGAGAAGACGAGGGGGGCATGATCCGACAAAGCCTCAATACGCTCAAGAGCACACACTGTTAGCAGTGGGAATTTATCTTCCCAATCGGTACTCATCAGCACGTGGTCTAGTTTTTCGTAAGTAGGCTCCGGAAGACTATTTTCCCACGTGAACTGACGGCCCGTCATGTATACCTCTCTCAAATCCAAGCTATCAATTACATCATTGAACAAGAAAGGCCAGTGACTATCAAACCGTCCACGACTCTTCTCGTGTGGAAACCTTAGCATGTTAAAATCACCACCAATTAGAAATGGGTGTGGATTAACATTAGCCAGATTCACCAACTCGCGAAGAAAAGCCTCCTTAAACTCTTCCTGGGCAGCACCATACACATCGACCAAACTCCATACGAAGTTGTCAACGCGGTTGCAGAGATGTAATTTTATATGAAAATCACCATCCGACCTGGCTAACACCTCTATGGAATCTGATTTAACACCTAGTAAAATGCCCCCCGATCGTCCACGCGGAGGAATAGAATGCCAAGTGAAGTCTAGACCCCCCGGAAGACGGTTTAAAACACTCACTGGAAAGTCTCTCTTCCCTGATTCGGAGATATCCACAAACTCCAAATTATGATCTCTGGCGTATTGAGCAATATTCAAATGTTTAGCCAAGTCACCACGACCTCTGCTATTAGTGAATAAGCCATTCATTGGGAAACAATTGGGTTCTTTGGCGGTCTCGCAGAATTTCGTGGCGAACACTTCCTCTTATGCTTGGCGGATTTGGATTTCCGGCCGGATGCATACAGATCAATGAGAGATCCGAGTCCGTCCTCATCCAAACCCAACTCGGTCACCTCCCCCACAAGATGTGATAAAAGCGGTCCATCCGAAGAGGCATTCGCTAAATCATCATCCGTGTGGGGTATGTCCACCTTCGGCGATACACATGGTTTAACCGTTAACCGGTCATATTCGATATGCTTCAACACATTGGCCGACAACGTGATCTCAGCATTTTGGTTACAAACACACCGGCTAGAAGAGAGTAGGCTATTGCAATTCATTAAAAAAAAAGTAGGCTATTTGGTTACACGATTAATTAATTAATTCAACAGTAGACAGTACCATTTTCTGTCAATCAGCAGCAACTATATATGTCCATATGTGTGCAAAGTGAGGCACACGTACGCCCGAGTGATCGATGAGATGGATGGATCGATGCGACGGTGGAATTGGGAACGTGGCCGACACACATCGTTTCGGCACAGCTTGGTTAAGGTCAATTGGTATCACAATACGTCCTCTCTTAAACTGTAGTCGATCGTACGGCTACAACTACAACCCTACATGTCTTGTTCTGGATGTGCCCCGTGACCGGCTTAACCGGCCGCTTAACGTTCGTACTCCGATATGTATATATTATATCTGAGGTGTTCGAATGAAATTATAAATTAAGACGAAGCTAGCTTGCACATTGCGTACGGTCCTAACTAGTATATATGTATGTATTGTTGTTGTTCTACTTCCTGCGCACTTGATAGCTGTTCTTGAACCATCGAATAATTGCGCATGTGTGCGTTACTGTCGGCGAAAGCTAGCTGCTGCTTCGGCTATAGTTGTTTTATGTTGACCCGTGAATCACGAATTGATTGAAGTAAGATGGGATTATTGCTAATTTTTCTATGTTGGTCTACGAAGCACGCATTAAAACAACATAGCAGCTTGCCACGTAGTGTTTGCGGCAGGAAGTGCAATTTCTTAGAAAAGGGAAATGCCTGTAAGTTAGTTAATTGTCCAATCCATATCGTATGCCATGTAAGAAATGAGGGTTTGGAGCTAAACGGTCTACCCACTATTTCTCTGCCTTATCAGTGATGTTGTTCATAATGCATATTAAGCCTACATGGTGAGACTTTTATATAGATTTCAATTTCAGATATTTCAAATTGTTTTTAAATAGGACTCGTGACTTGTTAAACCAACCACAATAATTAATAGTTACCGTTAAATAATTAGGTCCAAACACGCATGTGTGAGTGAGCCCTGCGTTGAGTTTGAATACAAAATCAAACTTGCAGACTTTAACAATTCATAGAGTCAATCCTACGAATAACCTATTTTTCCTCTCTATACTGTTACCGGATATATTTCCAACATATTTATATGCACCGTGTTCCAACATAGCTATACCGGCTTCCTTAAGTACAATTCCGCTTCATTAATTTTATATTATTTTCATGATATTTTCATGTTGAGTTTTAATTGCGGACAATATAGTAACCATAATTCCTACATGTCATGCCTTCCCTCGTGCTATATCACTTCATTTAACCCCGCAAAAAAATGGACATGCTCGAACCAATAAAATTAGACACCCATATTATGATAGTTCTCACTTATATAAGTACCTCTCCGGTGGCCATCAGGCCGGTATTACAGTTTTGCAATCATGGCGTTCTCTATCTGAACCAAACCATGCACAAGTTACACGACCTTGTACTGCACAGTGTGATCGTACTCATCTCTGTCGGCCAATACAGTATGTAGGAGTGTAGATTATAGCTACGTACGGTAGGAGTAGCTACTCACTCCAATCCGTTGGATTAAACGGCAATTAATATACTCCCTCCATTCCACAATATAAGATGTTTTAAACTTTTTCCACATTCATATACATACACATGTATGTAGACACGTTTTAGTGTATATGTACACTCACTTTAGTGTTCATGTAGACAACATTGTGAAATAGCTAAAACATCTTATATTATGGAACGGAGGGAGTAGATCGGAGGGAGTGTAGTAGTGTACTTTCTTTTATATTGGAGGAGTACCTATTTTAACTAGTGAAAACATCCCTGATCAATCGAGTTACTCTAAATCATCCAACCAAGAAAGATTAATCCATCAGCCGGACATGTGATCGAGAGGATAATATTGCACGTATGACGTCCAATTTGCTCACCGAGTGGATGGCGCACATATAAGGGCAAATGTTTACCCCTGCGCCTATGAGTGACATTTTATGCCTCCCATCGATCGACCTTGCAGAAAATAGAAGATAGTACCAGACAGCACAACTGCCCATCGCTTTTGACCAATCAACAGCTCGATCGTGCACGAAATTCATGATAGCTAGCAGGTGACTATCATGCTACTAACACAATAGGGTACGGCCTGCTGGACGGCAGGGGCCGCGGCTTCTTTCAGAGATCACACCAGATCGAGAACGCGGGAGGGAAGGTGATCGATGGAGCGAGGAGCGCAACACGCACACACGCTACCTGATCGACAGTGTTACTGTCACGCACGTGCGCCTGAGGTCGACCGATTGGCACATGAAAAGGCAAATTAAGTGCTTGATCGATTCAGTACTGCGTCCGATCGTGTGGCCAACTACATCGATCGATCTCTCTTTTGACTCGGTCCATGCAATGCAAGCCAACTAACCGGCCTGACGCAGCGCGGCTGACAAGTCGTAGTGCATACCAATTTAGACACAATCATTTCAGGGTCTGTCCTTGTAAAATATCATGTGATACGATCTTCCTACGCGGTCTAGTTTCTATTATAGTTTACTGAACTTTTGTGTTGGGTATGAGTAGGATGATCGCTAGCTCCCCTATCTCTAGCTTGCTTTCCTCGCGTGAATTCTGAGCTTTCGGCGGGTGAATTCATGTGGGGAAATAGTTGTTTTGATAGTGTGGTCGGTACACGAATCAACCTAGCTAGGCCCGTTTTGCAAACTACTCCCTCCGATCCGAATAAAGTGTTGGAGAGACACAACTAGACTAGTACAAATCAGCACACCGGCTTACGACATTTAAAACTGATCGGAGGGAGTACTATTTATCGAGTATCAGCATCTCCCATGGACGGTTTGTCTCTGGGATCCGTGCTAAAAAAAATAACAAGGATATTTTCGGTGCATGCAATCTTTACCTTAGCAAAATATTCGCATTTGTATGTTTTATAAAATCTTGAAGAAAAAAACCAGGCACATAGATATTGAGTTGAAATTTACTCTTGTAGCTAATACGGTTGTTTGCTATATTTATGAAGATTGAGATAATGAGAAATTAAATGTTAAGACAATGAAGTTATGGTTGCATGGTTCGCACCTCGCATGAAAAAAGGGGTATACATGTTGTCTTTCTTCCCGGTGCCAAAAGAGTTATTGCACTATTTTTTGGACTCTGTCGGGTCCAGGTTTTCTTGGAAATGCGATAATGAAAGGATTATCTCGCAAACTGGGGTGTTCTTTGCTGCACAAATGCCATTGTCGAATGGGAATAGAAGACTGGGGTGATAAACACCACCTTGTTTAGTAAATGGTTGTTCAAATTTCGTACTCGGGATTAGGTGTGGTAGGATGTCTCTGTAACAAAATAAGTACATCGGCTAACGCCCTCTCGTGGGCCCATTGGAAACCAATTGATTTCCATTTATGGGGTCTTAAGGAAAGTGAAACAACCCTTTTTAGGGCTTCTTTGATTCGTAGGATTGGAAAGTCAATGGAATTGGAAAGAAATAGGAAATGGAAAGGATTGCACATGCAAACCTAGCCTAGTTCCTTGTGCATAGGAACCAAAACATTTGGTCTGAGCAGATTATCTTTTCATATAGGTTTTGCACTGAAAGAGAGAGTCCAAAGGAAAAAAAAACCTTATGTTTTCCTTTCCACCAGTGACGTGAATCAAACACATGAACAGTAGAATCTCTGGAAAATTCCCTAACAATTTGCTTTTCCTTCATAATTCCTCCAAATCAGAGGAGGCCTTAAGTTTGGAACCTTCTCTATTAGAGATGATTTGCAATAAATATTCTGGAAGTATTTATGGATTAAGAATGCTTCATTGCTTGTTCCACACCTAGGATTACCATACCTTTTAACATAAGTATGCTATAATTAAGAAAGTGGCGATGACCATATTTTGGCGGGATACATCATGTGCTCGTTTAGTATAGCTTAGAATGTCGTCGTACTGGAGTAACCAGGAAATGTTGTTTCAGTGGTGGAAATGATTTGTTGGAGTTCGCATAAAAACGGTATGCATTGTGACATGCACTAGTTCACGTGGATGCACCAATCAATAAAAAGGAAATTTGGCCATTCTGAGGTCCATTAAAGATAAACACATTTTTTTGGTGCATATATAGAAGACGCGAACGAGGTCGTTTAACAATCTCATGAAATGTAATGACATGAGAATAAGAAGTGTTGCTGTTGTCATCATGGTCAAATTATTACATATCTCTTATTCTTATTTGAATGCAAGTTCGCTCACGCAGTTTCGTCAATTACAAATTTATACCAACAACAAAGTGTTGCTAATATATACTCTCTCCGTTCAACAATACTTGACTTCACTTTGTCCAAATATGAATGTATATATACACTAAAACATGTCTAGATATATTCATATTTAGACAAATGAAAGTCGTATTGTTGAACGGAGGGAGTATGTGGCTACAGGGTATCCCTTGAAATTTGAAAACTAGTACTCACTCTTTCTCAAAATAAGTCTCATTTAAATGAGTTAAAATGGATATATCTGGTAGTAGAATACATCTAGATACATTCTTCTCAATGACACTTATTTTGAAACGGAGAAATATTAGTTCGAAGGAATGTTGTTTTAGGCAAAAAGAAGCTGCAGGTTATCTGCTTGTGTACGCATCGGTTGCGTATTCAGTCTCATCTTCAGGGTTTGGGGGCACAGTTAGGGCCTCTTTGGTTCATAGGAATAACATAGGATTTCTGTACGATTGGATCCTAGAGGAAATTTTCCTATACTGGTTTTTTGGTTCATAGGATCATATCCATTAGGAAATATTTCCATAGGAATCTTGTAGTATAAATCCTATAGGAAAAGAACATGAGGTCTAACCTTATGGAAAAATTCCTTCACACAATCAAAGGAAATTGATCTTCTCATGGGATTCATTTAGCCATGCCATACCAATGCTACAAGTTTCCTATTCCTATAATTTTCCTATCCTATGAATCAAAGGAGCCCCGAGTTTTCTATGGCCTCGTGTATACAAGTCAAGTCAGCGGCCATCTAGATTTTACACATCATGGATGTCATCGCAATCTTGGTTGTCTTTTCTTTTGTCATTAGAGTTCGGTTGTTGTTGAATCGGTTGGTATTTTGTTAGTTGGGTTGTGTCCATCTGTTGTAAAAAAAAATTATTGTGTGTGATGCGAAATTTGAGTTAATAAAGGAACATTTATCACATGGTTTGACGAGCCATTAGCTAGCAAGTTTTGCTGTCAATTATCAAATCGTTCTGAAAGGAGCAGTAGAACAAGTACAGACTACAGAGAAGACTATACCGCTGGACAATCACAGCCTATTTGCAGAGAGAGTGCGTGCATACTAGGTGCACGGAAATGGCGGATGGCCACATATCGATCAAGATTTTTCTGGCTAGCCCAGAGGGGTAGAGCGTACCAATAATATGCGTCTAGTGGGATCCGTGGGGTGTCTCTTTTTACATACACGAAAATAGTCACTCCTTGCCAAGCACCATCCAGGACCACACGTACACACGGCGCAGTACTCGGACGTAGTGCGCACACCGGCTTCGGTCATCCCTCTCATCTCCGGCCACCAGTTGTTGGCCCCAGCGCACCCGGCGAAATCACTTGACAGATTCAGCCGGCGAAATTTTCGGTCTGATGGGAAAAAAAGTATGAATTCAAACAGCTACTTCCCGCTTCAAAAAATGTCAGGTTCGGCGATCAACAAGCAGAGTACGGCGATCAACATGTCACGGTTCGGTGGTCATAGTGTCACAGGTCGGCAAAAGCACGTCATAGCACGACGACATGGTCCGGCGACAAGTCGGAAAGGAAGGGAATCAAATGACTGTCTCCAAGGGCGAAGCAGCGGACCCATCAGTCGGCGCGGCAGTGTCCCCGGCCTCAGTGGCGGGGGTGCTCGACGTGGCGGTCGTACTTGGCGTAGCGGTGGTGCTCGGCGTCGCTGTGTCCTCGGCCGCGGTTGTGTCCTCCGGCGCGGTGGTGCTGCCCATTGCCGCTGTCATCTGGTTGAGGATGGTCGGGCGCTCCGTCATGTACCACGTCTTCACCTGTGGGTCCATCGCCGCCGGGTCAGCACCAACCAGAAAGGCGAGGTCCGTGTTTCGCTTCTTCGCCGCGACGTTCGTCTTGAGGAGCTCGAGCTTGACCGTCTGCTTCTTTATGAGCTCGTCCCACCTAGACTTCGCCTGGAGATCTCTCAGGGCGGCGTGGGTTTTGGCGTCGAAGATGCAAAGGTCGATCGACGCCTAGAGGCGCTCTGCTGCGGGCGCTGAGTCCCTCGCCGCCTTGGCCTTCATGTTGCCCATCGGACGCTCCTCGATGGATTCTGGTAGCGCGTCTGGGTTGTAGACATCGTTGTTCTTGACTAGAGACAGCCGGACCTCTTTCCACTTCTGGCACGCCTCGATCCGGGTGAACACATGTAGAACCCTAAATTCGTCGTCGTTGTTGTCCTGGCGGTACAGCTCGAACATCCGGAGCATCTGCACAAAAACCGACACCGATTGGCGAAAGACGGGCGCCGATCGGCGAAAGACACGGCGAGGCCTGGACCTCCTCATGTATGCCATGCCATTTGTTGCGGGCCTGCTGGATCGTGGCCCAATGGTTGGCCATCGCCTTTTTGCCGCGGTCCATGTGTATGCCTTTGAACTGGACGTCGACCAGCTTGCGCTCGTCGAACGTCGTCTTGACCCTTCGCCAATAGTTATCGAGGTTCTGGTTCGCGCCAGTGATCGGATCGATGCTAACGGTCTTCCATGCTTCAGCGAGACACCCGTCTTCCTTCGTCGACTACTTGATCTGTGGCTCTCCCGGTGGCTTGGCGTTCTCCTGGTGGCTTGGCGTTCTCCCGGCGCTTGCGTTTCCCCTTGGCGGCCACAACTCTAGCTCTTCCACCTCCTCGCCAGCATCGTCGAGGTCGAGGCCGGCCCCTTCGCCTGGTGCTTCCTGCGAGTCGACCTGCGTGAAGAACCCGGGGGATGAGCCGACGGTCGCCGAGCCGGAGGCGATGATGTCGTCCATCTCGGCGTCTGTGGCGAGAGGACCACGGCGCAGAACTTGAGCTAGGACAGACGGGGAGTGGGCGTACAAGGACGGGGAGTAGTCGTAGGGGACGTTGAGGTCGGCGACGAACACGGGGCGGATGGAGGAGCGCGTGGCACGGGGCAGTGCTGGAAGGCGGTGTTGGGGTTGAAGCCGCCGAGAGGATCACCGTCGACATAGTCTGGCGATGGGGAATACCTCTACACCTACGGCGAGAAGCCGGCCCCCGGCGAGACGACACTCGGCTGGCTTCCCCACGCCCCGTGCAGGTACGGACTTGACACCGACGGGGCGGGTTGCTGGGGAATGGAGGAGTAGGCTGGCGCGCTGCCGCGCTCCTCGCCATGAAGGCGCGAGACTCCTCCTCTTTCGTCGCCGCTGCGTCCTGAGCTTCTTGGCTTCCAACCTGCCGCCTGTCGTCGGTGACGGTCGTCCCACGATCCAGGTCGGCTTTCCACTCGGCGTTCGTCATCCCGGCCGGCCTCGGCAACGGCCTCCTCGTCCTCCTCGCCTTCGGCTGCTCCTCCTCTCCGGCGGCGCGTGGCTGGTTGTACTTTTTTGGCGGCATGGCGGGTGTTGGAGATCTATGGAGGGAAGAAAGGGCGGGAGCTGGGCAAAAAAGGGGGTAGTTGGGCACAGTGGAGGGAAAACCGGGGAAATGACGCGAAAACAGGACACACCCGCCCACGGGGAAAATGACGCGAAACGGCCTTAGGGGTCTCGTGGGGGGCGGCTGGAGATGCTCTTACGCACGCCGATCGGGGCTGTTTGGGTGGCCTCAAGAGAGCCACGTGTTTTTTCATCACGCGGGCGCACCGGGTCGACGGATCTCCCCATTTTGGAGAGCACGACGCACGATCAGATCCGGGGATTGGTCACCACGCCCAACACGCGCGCGGTGCCAGAGCGCGTGCGTCATGCATGTGATGCCACTCGCGGCCTGGCCCTCCATCGCGCGGCGCGCGGTACAGGCAGCCGGCCAGCGAATATTAACGTGCACGTCTAGCCGGCGTGACCGCTTGACCGGCCGGCTCCACTTCCTCAGTTTCCACCGGCCGGCGCCGCCGTGGTCGGTGGGTCTCAGCGCGTTTAGACGGCCGATGGGCAAACGATGGAGGTAGCGTCGGCGCGGGTGCGAGGTCATGTCTGCGCCTTTCTGAAGATTTCAGGGTATGTTAGAATAGATCGACAGCCGTTCGATAGGTCATTAATTAACAGCACACAGTGCGTGGGATTGCTACCGTCGTGTGTTACACACAGCTAGCATCAGACGATAAATACCGTACGAGGCTGGATACGCAATCGAGCGTCGGTGCCGGCAGCGCTACACTATGCCTTGATTTTTTCGTACGAGGCTGGATACGCAGTCCTTGACGACAAGTATGGTGGACGCTGTCACGATGTTGAGATTTTTTCGTTCCCTCTCGATCACGGCAGCCCCACCCCACGTGCGCAATGGGTCAAGGGGGGTGAATCTTTCTTAGAGCATGTCTAACAGACCCCTTATGTTTTCGCCCCCTAAAACGCGTGTAGAGTGCCCTGTATACGCATTTCGCCGGCCAAAAACTCGGGCGAGCTAGCAGACCCCCTACTCCCACCCCGTAAAACAGAATATTCTGTTTTACGGGGTGGGGGTAGGGGGTCTGCTAGCTCGCACGAGCTTTTGGCCCCTCACAAAACAGGGTTTTGCAGGGTTTAGCACAACTACACAAGCATATCAAATATGGCAGATTCAAGATATGCGATGCATAATCCATAGTTTTACATCACAAATAGATCAACAAGTTCATAGGTCATGTTCTAGGTATAGAGGTTCCCAAAAGTACTGCCACCACCAACGCGATCCACATCAATCTTGCAGCCCACCGTCGGCACCACCACTCACCGAAGTTGAAGCACCAAGGTTGGATGCCTCGCGAGCTTGACGCGCCTGCAACTTCCTCGCCATGATCTCGGCCTTGCTCTCCTTCCACCACAGCAGCTGATCCTCGTCCATGTCCTTGGTGTTCATCATCATGATCTCCTTCTCCTCGGCCAAGAGCTCCTTCATGGCTTTGGTTTGTTTGAGAGCCAACATTTGGGCATCCAACTCGGCCTTGCGCATAGCCTCCTCTCTTTTTGCAGCCACCTTGGCAAGATTCACCTCCTTTTTCTTCTCGGTGATGAGGACCTTGGTCTCCAATGTCTTGAATGCTATTTCCTCCTTTGCCCTAATGTGCCGATCCATCTTGTCCTTGAAGCTAGCTGCCTCGGCTTCTAGCCTCTGCCTCTCCTTCGCCTTCTTGGTGCCCTCGGGCTTGCCTACGTTGCGACCACCCATGTCTTCCTCTTCATCATCCATGTTGAGCATTGCCTCCTTCTTGCACTTTGGCTCTTCGTCCCTCAACTTCCACTTGGGAAGGTGTTGGAGCAATTTGAAGCAATGCTCAAACTGAAATTCCTTGTTCTTTGACCCGGCCATATCTTTGTACCGCAATTGAGCATACTTGGGCTGCACAACAACAATGTAGTGTGATGTTTACACAAGAACACATAGTTTGCACAAGAAATCTGTCACAAAACTTACGTAGTCCGTTGCCACACATCCACTTGGTGGATTATCCGCCACTTGGTCCATGGCAGCGCTCCAACGAGAACAAGCTGGCTTGATCGCGTTCCACCTGCCTTAAAGGTAGCGGTAGGATCGATCCGCCAAAGTCTTCGTGCGAGGCTTGAGCTTGTGGTAAAGATCCTCAATTCGTTGCCAATAGCGCTTGCCGGTTTGATCGGTGCCGGTGGCAGCATCCATAGACACTTTGCCCCACGCACGGACCAATGTGACATCTTCAATCTCGGTGTAGTTGGGCTGCTTCCCCGATTTGCTCCGCCGCGCAGTAGCCTCGTCCACCTCAACCACGTCGTCGTCCACCTCTTCGTCCGCCTCTTCATCCTCGCCATAGTCACCGTACTCGTCGTCGAAGCCACCAATGCCCGAATCCAAGTCCACCGCAGAATCGTTGAGCATATCCATGTAGGATGTCGCGGCAGCAGGCGCAGGCACATCGTCGAGCACCTGGCGGGCACCAGCGGGCGGCGGCGTGGGCAACCGCGGCGTGGGCGGCGTGGGAGCAGGCAGAACGACCGGTGACGGAACCTCGGCGACCACCTGCGTGGGCGGATCGTCCGCTGCAGGCGTGCCGGCCTTCTTCACCTTTGGCGGCCGCCCCCTCGTCGCGAATGACTTCACCCTCTTGGCGGTAGCAACAGTGGCCGCCGCCGCCCCCGCCGCCGTCGCTACCGCAGGCCCCGGCGGTGTGTCGAAGAAGAGCTTCGGGATCCTCTTCCTCTTCATCGGCATGGTGGCCGAGATGATGGCGGCGACATCGGCGGAGGCCGCGGCGTCGACGGTGGCAGTATTCACCACCTCGGACATGGGTGCCGCGCCGTCGGCGGTGGGAGGGGCTTGCGAGGAGTCCATGGCGGCGAGATCTGGCCACGCGGTGGCCGGGGATGGCGAGGAGGCGGATTTCCGGCGGCGGCGGCGGCGGTTGGGAGGTTCGCGCGCGATGGGGGAAAAGGTGAGGGGTTGGACCTCTATATCTCCTCCCGACCCGCACATGTAGGGGTCGACGGGCCGCCCCCTACCCAAACTTGTAAAAAATCGTCCGGGGTGGTCCATTTACGGGGCGTGCTAGATGGCCGGGTAGAGCCCAAACCCGTATATCGGCGGTTATTATACGGGTTTGGGCCATTTAGGGGGTCTGTTAGACATGCTCTTACTGTATGCATGAGACAGACACAACATCGTTTACGGCTTAGGTACGTACACGCATATGTCGGCCGGGTACTGCTTAGTATAGTACTCGCATCTTTTCCTTTCCTTGACGAGCCAACAATCAGTACGATGTTCTCGCCTTCTTCATGGCGGTCGGCGCGAAGATAGCGAGTCAGAAATGAACAATAAGGCCCACGCACCAGTACTGAAGTAGGGATCCCCTATGTCCCACTAGAGGTTGCACTGGAGGAGCCGCATGTGGGCCGGCCCATTACGTCCTAGCTAGCATGTATCCTTTTTTTCTTCCAAAACTGCATGTTTCAACATTTTTTTTAATATGAACGAATTTTTATTTTAATTTTTTTAAGTTTGAATTTTTTGAAAAATATAAACGATTTCAAACATAAAAAAGTATATATGAAAAATTCTCAAAATTGAACAAATATTAATCTGAACTTTTTTTAGTTGAATAATTTTTAAATTTTAACATTTTTATCGAAATAATTTTCAAATTTTCAATTTTATAATTTGAAAACTTTAAAGTTTAAACATTTTTCAGTTTGAACAAAAGAAATCTGAACAAAAAATTTCGGTGAAGAAAAAAAACAGAAACAGAAAAAAAAATGAGAAAAAAAATGAAAACAGAAAAAAACAACGCAATAAAAACGTTAAAAACGAAAATTATACATGAAACGTGTCGTAGCCCAGTGGTTGTGCCCCTGTTACCTGATGCCCAGATTGGAGGGTTGAACCATGCAAAAGTCTTATTTTCTTATTTTCTCTTTAAAAGAAGTACTAGTGGGCCGGCCCGCTTAGAATCTGTACATGGGCGTGTTACCTGATGCCCAGATTGGAGGTTTGAACCATGCTTTCGTCTTATTTTCTTATTTTCTCTTGAAAAGAAGCACTAGTGGGCCGGCCCGCTTAGAATCTGTACGTGGGCGAGTCCTTGTTAGCGCGCAGAGAGTGATATATAGTGCCTTCGGCTAAAGTATGCCATATGGGCAGCATTCTGGCGCGGCCCAATAAAAAATGGGTATCTTTTTTATTTTACCTTTTAACCCTAAACTATATAGTTAATAATATCGTAAAATAATCTTCTATATCTAAATAGAAACCCCCATTAACTGATTTTCAGCCCTCCCGTGCATCCAAGTCACCTTTAATTCTCCCAGCGAACCAGTGAACGATGCGATGATGTTGTGCGAGCGGATCAACGAACGTTGCAACCGGTTGTGCATGATCTGTACCACGAGCCATGCTGCGTGAGTGGTATGAGACGCCACTTTGAATGGGCCACCGGCTGGACGAGACCTTCCTTATGGACACTTGAACAACTATTCCCTCATATTAGATGTCATTTAAATAGATGTAGCTAGAAAGATTTTAGTGCTACATATATCCATTTGAATGTCAGTATGATTTACAAAGAAGTAATTTTTCACATGTGTTAAATATGATAGACAATATGGGGAATATTGGTTGTATTTCTTGATTGATTGCAACGAGCCCCATAAGTTGTTTATATAGTAGACAAGACTTGGAGGCTAATAATCTTTTAGTAAGTTCAGATTACAATCCTAAACTATTAAACATAACATAACCATAATATACTATAACACCCGTTTGCGGTCGGATCGGTAGTGATGCGAATAGCTGGACCGTCGCGGACGGTCAGACTGGAGCATAAGTCGAAGAAGAGAATCGGAGAGGGAGCCGAGGTGATATCCCTTGATGCCAATATCTATGTAACCGAGATGTGGGTGCTCTAGTCGTGGTCGATGATGTCGTGCGTGAGGTAGTCGCCGTTAAGGAATTCGTTGATGTTGATGGTTTCCTGGTTGATGCGTTTTTTGTTGTCAAGGTTGTCGGGGTAGGCAAAACATCGTGTCGAGCTCGCCAGACTTGGGAGCATGCCGGGGACGAAGGAATGCGTCGGTGTTGCCAATATCGGATGTGCAAAGACAGGGACCACTACAAACCATACGATCCAGAGTCATACGGAGTAGCGGAGCAGTTTTCCATGAACGGCCGGTTTGCGGCTTTCTGGCGCCAAAGTTGTCCGTCGTTGACGTCGGAGTAGACGAAATAGTTAGGAAAAATCGAGCATATATGTGTGCAAATAAAAATTAGACTACAACTCTGGCGGCGAGGTTGTACTGGACAAAGACGAACATGATGTTGTAGATGGTGATTGAGTTGTAGAGGTAGTAGATTTCGGAAATTAAACCGTTGGCGTTGACAAAGACCAAGAGTGGTAGTGATGGTGACGATGCGGTACATGTGATGGTGTTCTTGGCGAAGATAGTTGTGGGCGATGATGACCACGAGCTATGTTGGTGTAGCCTTGTGTTGGTAGCAAGGTGCGTACTTAGGGACGAGCTTGATGTGCCAATCGATGTTGTCGAAGAGGAGCCGACGCGGTGGCGTCGTGCAGATGAAGCAGCCAGCGATGACCCGTGAAGGCGTCCCTTGGAACTCTGCATAGAGCGTCCTTCGCACGGGTGTTGATGAAGATGTTCGAAGATGAGTTGACAACTTGTTCGGAGCAGAGGCGTGCGAGGACAACATGTGGCGCTGAGAAATGCAATACGATCTATGATCGATGAAAGAAGAAACATTGGGAAAGCGGCTGGCAAGAAAATTTTGACGACTATGGCAAGTTCTAATCTACGAGTTGCGCGGCCCCGGCGGAGAATGATCTCCTCGGGGCGGCGCGGCGAAAGCGTGTCTGGCTAAGCCTATGTTGAGGAATGAAACCCTCTTGATACCATGATAGACTATATGCGGAATATTAGTTGTACCTCTTGATTGATTACAATGAGCCTCATAGGTTATTTATATAGTAGGCAATACTTGGAAGCTAAGAATCTTAACGGAGATGGGTTCAGATTACAATGCTAAACTACCAAACATAACCTACCCATAATATACTCTAACAAAAAAGAATGTGTATGTATCTAGAAATAATTGTCCATTTGTTTCAAAATAATTGTTCATGTATCATTAAATTCGTTTCCCTATTTTAAAAATAGAAAAGTGTAAGTATATAAGTAATATTAGTTGAATAAAATAAAAATAAATGTTCATGTTCATGAAATAAATATTCATAATATATTCTCATATAATTTAAATAATATTAATGTATTTCTCTAAAAAATTAAATAACAAAAAAAGTAGGAAAATAAAAAAACAAAACGTGAAATTTTTGATTGAAATTACAAGAAAAAAACAAAAGAAGGAAATAAAGAAAAAGTTATACAAAATAATAAAATAGAAAAATGTGACAAAGATAAAATTGAGAAAGAAATGGAAATAATAAACAGAAAGGAAAGAGAAGAGACGAAATATAAAATATAAACTAATAAAATCAACAATAAAAAGGAAGAATTGTGCGTCAACCCAATACCCGTGTGTGCGTGCGTGCCTGTGTGCGTCTGTGTTGCAACGGACATTAAAATATGGTTTGAGTTTTTTCTTAGAGCTTGAATAATTTTGAGTTGGTATTTAGCACTATTATGATAATCAATTTTTGAGTTGTTTTCTTCTGCTTGAATTCTTTTGTTACACTAGCTGCATGTCCGTTCATCCTATGCATCTAATACTCCTAATGTACGTTGTCACTACAGGAATCCATCAAAACGCCGATGGCCACGGGCTACGCCGACGGCTTTTTGCCCGTCGGCGTAGACCCTGACCAGGAAACTCAAATTGCGAAGTTTCTTTTTTGAGCTATGCCGTCAGCAATGCTGTCGGCAAATCTCTATTTGAACTATGTCGACGGCATTGCCGTCGGCCTAGCTCTGCCCTTTTTTTTACTTACTCATTGTTTTGAGCATAACTTTTGCATTTGAACACGGATTTTGATGTTTTTTACCTTGTTTCGAAGAGGAGAAGCAGATCTACATCATCATGCATATTGTTCAAGCTAGATTATTCAAAAAATGAGCAAGGACAGAACCAACAATAAAGGGTTAAGGGTTTTGCCGGAGAGGGGCTCGGGAGCGTCGGAATCCAATCAAAAGCTAGGTGGTGCCATACCAAGTGTGTCAAGTGTGTTTTGGGTTGTAGAAGTCCACGATTCAACCACGGGGTTTTAGTGGTTTTACCATCATCAGTTCCTCTCTAGTGAGTTTGTGGATGTATAGGTGGAAAATTCCACTTCGGTCGAACGGGAGGGAGTCTTGTGAAGAGTTTGGGTATAACTTAGTTTTGAGTGTTCTTAGGGGCTACCCTAACACAACCAAGCAAAAATTTGCACTTTTCTACCCCTTTTGACACCGGTAACGGGTGTAGACGTATAAGCTAGGATTTTTTCTAGGGAGGCTAAGGTTTCGTAGGAGAGGGGCTCCGGAGCGTCGGAATCCAACCAAAATCTATGTGGTGCCATACCAAGTTAGTACAAGTGTGTTTTTGGTTGTAGATGTATAAGATTCCATTCCGTGATGTTAGCGGTTTCACCGTCATCAGTTTCTCTCTAGTGAGTTTGTGGACTTATAGGTGGAAACTTCCACTTCGGTCGGAGCGGAGGGAATCTTGTAAACAGTTTGGGTAGAACTTTGTTTTGGGTGTTCCTAAGGGATACCCTAACACAACAAAGAAAAATTTGCACTTTGCTACCCCCTTTTGACACCGGTACCGGGTGTAGACGTATAAGATGGGCTTTTTTTTCCGGCGGAGCTAGGGTTTCGCCGGAGAGTGGCTCCGGAGCGTCAAAATCCAATCAAAAGTTAGGTGGTGCCATACCAAGTGTGTACATGTGTGTTTTCGGTTTTAGATGTTGATACGTCTCAAACATATCTATAATTTTTTATGCTACATGCTTGTTTTATTTCCAATGCCTTTATGTTTTCCACATGTTTTCACATGTTTTCCTTCGTTCCAGATGGTTATATGGACTAACCTATTGACAAGATGCAATAGCGCCAGCTCCTGTTTACTGCTTTTTTTATTTCAGAAAAGTTGTTCTGGAAATATTCTCGGAATTGGACAAAACGAAAGCCTAGGGTCCTATTTTTCCCGACACGTTAACAAAGTCCAGAGGAGACCCGGAGGGGGGCTCTGAGGCAGCCATAGGGTGCCCCCCACACCCCGGCCGCGCCACCACATGGTGTGGGCCCCTCGGGCGCCCACCGACATCGCCCTTTCGCCTATATATTGTCCCCAACGCAAAAACCCTAAATCAATCGTCCTCCATCCATGAAAAGTTTTGTAGCTCCGCCGCCATCGAAGACAAGTTTCGAGGGACAGAAATCTCTGTTCCGGCACCCTGCCGGGACAGGAAATTGCCCCTGGAGCCATCTCCCATCGACTCCACCGACATCTTCATCAACGTTGCTGACTCCCATGACGAGGAGGGAGTAGTTCTCCCTCGAGGCTGAGGTCTCTACCGGTAGCTATGTGGTTCATGTGCCTCTCCCATGGTGTAATCTTTATGTGCTCATGAGCTTTTTAATGTAGTTGAATAAGTAGATGTTACTCTTCATCTATTATGCTACTCAAGTGGTTTTATTATTGTGAACTCCGGACACACCTTTTCCCACGGTGTGAAGGTGACAGTGTACGCATCGTGTGTGACTCTTAAGCTAAAGTTATAATTTGTATTGGATAACTCTATGAATTTGTGGTGTTTGTCTGGAACCAACTAGGGCTCAAGGTGACAGTGCGGGGTTACCTAGACGAGGAATGCGACTTTAAGGTGTGCTTTCGTAGCCCCACACAATGAATTAGTGTTTGTTATCCAACCGGAGAGTGGTTCGGAGTAGCATAGTGAAGAGAAGATAATTATTTATTCAATTACATTCTTATTGTTGAGAGTGTCCACTAGTGAAAGTATGATCCCTAGGCCTAGTTTCTAAGCATTGAAACACCTTTACAACCAGTTCTGCTACATGTTTGGTTGCTGCCATTTTTATTTCAGATTGCAATTACCACTTAGAATCATCCATATTACATGTATTTCACTATCTCTTCGCTGAACTAGTGCAGCTATACAACTAAAAATTGTATTAGGTGTGTTGGGGACACAAGAGATTTTCTGTATGTTAATTGCAGGGTTGCTTGAGAGGGATATCTTCGACCTCTACCTCCCTGAGTTCGATAAACCTTGGGTGATCCACTTAAGGGAAACTTGCTGCCGTTCTACAAATCTCTACACTTGGAGGCCCAACACTGTCTACAAGAATAGAAGCGTGCATAGACATCAAGCACTTTTCTAGCGCTGTTGCCGGGGAGGTACGGTAAAAGGTACTCACATCCTTTGTCTACTAAGCTATTTTCTAGTACTATTGCTGGTGTGTGAGTGCTCGAAGTTATTTCCTTTAGATTCTGCAATTATATCTTTTTTTTTATTTTCACTAGTCAGGCTTAATGGAAAACAACAAAAATATGAGAGAGCTTTATAATATTTATATTGAATTAGGAGATGATGCTTCCGAAGAGAGAATTAAAAAACTTATGGATCTTTATTTGCATGCTAGCAACAATGTTATTAGTATGAATTCTTTGAACACCATTATTGGTAATGTTATGGAAAAGTCTAAGCTTGGGGAAGCTAGTTTTTATGAAAATGATCTTTTTAGTCCCCTAAGCACCGAGGAACAAATTTACTCTGATGATACTTTGCCTCCAATATATGATGATTATAATGATTGTGGTATTCTAGTTCCACCTACTCGTTTACTCCCGCTATTACTAATGATAAGGACTTTAATTATGTGGAGAGTAATGATAATAATTTTATGCTTAATCATGATAAATATGCTTTATGTGATAGCTATATTGTTGAGTCTATTCATGATGCTAGTGAGAATTATTTTGAGAGAGGAAAATAAGGCTATGGAAATCTTCATGTTATTAAATTTTCTCTCTTTATGATGAAAGTTTTGAGCTTTCTATTGTGTTGTTTCTATATGTTGGTTTCTTTAAGACCCACTGGTCATTATGCAATAGGAATACAAAGTTTCATATATCTCAATAATATTAAGTCTCCACTCTTTATGTTGAAAATCTTGAAGTTTCACGTGTTTTGCTTTCCTGTGCTTGTTGCTTTGTGCTTTCATGATTTGTTTCTTTACAAGATTCTTTTTCATAGGAAGTGGGTTAGGATTAAAAGTGTTTTGTATTTTCTTCTTGATGTTCTCTTGTTGTTCTTCAATTCTTATGTGAAGCATATTCAAAAAATTATCATGCCTAGCTAAAAGGCTTTAAAAAAGCGCTTTTGGGAGACAACCCATTATATTTTTGCTTTCAGTTTCCTTTTGTTTTCTTTGAGTCTTGGAAGTTGTTAACTCTGTAGAAACCTCTCTTTATCCTTTTTATTTCATTTTTGTGCCAAGTGTAACCTCTAATAGGGAGAAAGTAAGATTTGGGGAAGTTGTTGTCCTGAAAAGAATTCTGTGCTGCCACCAAAAAAATTAATTCTTTCATCCAGAACGACAAATTGATCTGATTTTTTTTGCATATGCCCCAGGTTATTTTCTAATTTTCATTAGTTTTGCAATTTTTGATTTGAACAACATAAGATTTTCGAAAAAATTGATCTTTACCTACTGTTCTGTTTTGACAAATTTCTGCCAATATTTGCATTTGCCTCTTAATCTTTTTCTTTTGGTGTTGTTTTGAGGGTAAGATCTTTAAAACAAGTTGTGATAGTAGATAATGTCTTAATGTGTGTTATACTTGTGTTAAAACTGAACCAAAGTATATATATTATTTTGATTACACTTACGTTTCTAATGAAGATTGTGTGAAGTTTTGTATGCAGTGAGTTTTCAAGTGTAGGGAGAGAAGAATGATATGATGAGATGAAGGATGGAAAAAAGCTCAATCTTGTGGATTCCCATGTTACCCAAATATATATCCAAGAATTACAAGCGTCAAAGCTTGGGCATGCCCAAGGCATCCCCTTCTTCATCAACAAAAATATCAGGTCCTCTTTCAAGACACTATATTTTCTATTGCTTCATATATTATGTGTTATTCTTGGAGCGTAAATTATTTTTTCTTTCAGTTTGTTTTGTTTTATTTGCTGTGGTATACGTTTGGATCCTAGCATGTTTTGTTTGGAGAGATACACACTTCGTTTTCATTGCTTAGAACACTCTAGTTTTCACTCTTATTGTTCTTTGAGTGTTCACTTTTTTCTAGTACTGCGTTTAGCCCTTTTTTTCACTCGTATTTAATTTAGATCTTGTTGGTTTGCTTAAGTTATATATGATTAGCTCTCTGGTCTTTGATTATTATTATCTATGAGAGTTGTTTCAAACAAATTGATGGATGTTGGAGAAGAGTAAAATATTTCATGCTTATAGCGGTGCAATAGGAAGCTTGTTTAGACTGTGGCTTAGACTTTAACATGTAATGTTAGATATTATTTTAGTTCTATGCTTAGTAGTTATTGATGTAGCATGACTTGTCTCAAATAGCTGAGAGTGCTTAATGTGCCATTGAAATAAATCATGAGTTGTTTTTGTCATATCAAAGCATAATATTGTGGTATTCTCCTTCAAATGCTTTATTTGGGTTGACTTGGCGCATGCTTACACCATGTTATGACTACAAACCAGTCACCTCCAGCCTCTATGATCATTTAGTCTTTTACTTGTAATATCATTTATGCTTTGATTAATAATGTTTTGTCGCTATGCATAGTTATGGCCATTATTGCTCTCTTAGTTGGTCGCTCCCAGTCTCTTGCTAGCCTTCACATGTACTGAGTATGAGCTCTACTCATGCATCCAACTCCCCAAAACCCAAAATTTAACAAATGCGTCCATCATACCTACCTATATGTGGTATTTAACCGCCACTCCAAAGTAAATTTCTCATGTGCTTCCTTTAAAACCTTCAAAATTATACATGTTTTGTGCTCTGTTTTAGCTCATGTGGACGTAGGTAGACAATATTTATTTCACTTGTGGATTGGACTTTACATACTTGGACTAGTGGCACATCTGCTTATCCAATTCGCTAGAAGAGCTGGCAACAGGGTGCCCAACCCCAAATTTGGTTACTTCACAATTATCTTCACTATTTTTGCCCCTGATTTATCAGTTAAGCAAAGTTCATAAGTGCGTAAAGAAAAAAGAAGAGGGATGATCTACTGACCCCAGTAGAAAGGACGTCCTTCAATGGGAGCCGCTCTTGTAAAGTCTAGTTAACTTGTGACTTATGTATTGTTTATCTACCATTCGGTGACATAGACATACACCTCTCTCAAAATTGTTTTCAATACCTCTGTTTTAATCAAATAAAAAGCTCTAGCACATGAGTAATCTCTGCTTCCCTCTACGAATGGCCTTTCTTTTAATTTTATGTTGAGTCTTCATCTTCTAACTTTATGCACCAATTAAGAGATCATAGTTGTCATTCAGAGTATAATGTGCATCAGTCCCAAAATTTATTATTGATTGATTCATGATTATGTTAGTACTTGTTCTCAAATTATTTGTATCTAGTCACCACTTGAACTTTAAAGGTGTCCTGGTATTTATGTTTTTATATCACTTTAAGGACAAGCAGGATACCACTTTGTTATGTTTTCTCTATGCTCGAAACAAACGTATAACTTTCAGTGCATTATTATTCATGATCTTTTGTTTGTGTTACTTTTCATGTTGCAACATAGTTGCTAAGTTACATCTTTAGAATTATATCTATCATGCTTATGTTTAGAGTACTATGATCCCGTCTTGCAATGCTTTTACAATAACGTTGATCAAGATTGTGTTGGCTGCATGTCACCTCAAAAATTATTTTGTTATCACTTACCTACTCGAGGACGAGTAGGAGTTAAGCTTGGGGATGCTTGATACGTCTTAAACGTATCTATAATTTTCGATGTTCCATGCTTGTTTTCTATCCAATGACTTTATGTTTTCCACATGTTTTTCGGATGTTTTCATGGACTAACCTATTGATAAGATGCCATAGGGCCAGTTCCTGTTTTCTACAGTTTTTTATTTCAAAAAAGTTGTTCTGGAAATATTCTCGGAATTGGATGAAACGGAAGCCCAGGGTCCTATTTTTTTCGACACGTCAACGTAGCCCAGAGGAGACCCGGAGGGGGGCTCCGAGGCAGCCACACGATAGGGTGGCGCGCCCTAGCCGTGCCACCACATGGTGTGGGCCCTCGGGCGCCCACCGACATCGCCCTTTCTCCTATATATTGCCCCTGACGCAAAAACCCTAAATCAATCGGCCTCCATCCACGAAAAGCTCCGTAGCTCCGCCGCCATCACCGACAAGTTTTGGGGGACAGAAATCTCTGTTCCGGCACCCTGTCGGGACGGGGAATTGCCCCCGGAGCCATCTCCATCGACTCCACCGCCATCTTCATCACCATTGCTGACTCCCATGATGAGGAGGGAGGGGTTCTCCCTCGAGACCAAGGGCTCTACCGGTAGCTATATGGTTCATCTCTCTCTCCCATGGTGTGATTTTTATGTGATCATGAGCTTTGTAATCTAGGTGAATAAGTAGATGTTACGCTTCATCTATTTATGCTACTCAAGTGGTTGTATTATTGTGAACTCCGGAGACTTCTTGTCCCACGGTGTGAAGGTGACAATGTCGCACCGTGTGTGACTCTTAAGATACAGTTATAATTTTTATTGGATAACTCTATGAAATTGTAGGTGTTTGTCTAGAAGCAACTAGGGCTCAAGGTTAAAGTGTGGGGTTACCTAGATGGGGAATGCGAATTTAAGGTGTGCTTTCGTAACCCTACGCAATGAATTGGTGTTTGTTATCCAACCGGAGAGTGGTTCGGAGTAGCATAGTGAAGAGAAGATATTTATTTATTCAATTACATTATTATTGTTGAGAGTGTCCACTAGTGAAAGTATGATCCCTAGGCCTTGTTTCTAAGCATTGAAACGCCATTTACAACCAGTTTTGCTACATGTTTGCTTTCTGCCATTTTTATTTTAGATTGCAATTACCACTTCTAATCATCCATATTGCTTGTATTTGACTATCTCTTCGCCGAACTAGTGCACCTATACAACTGAAAATTGTATTAGGTGTGTTGGGGACACAAGAGATGTCTTGTATCTTAATTGCATGGTTGCTTGAGATGGATATCTTTGACTTCTACCTCACTGAGTTCGATAAACCTTGGGCGATCCACTTAAGGGAAACTTGCTGCTGTTCTAAAAACCTTAAACTTGAAGGCCCAACACTGTCTACAATAATAGAAGCATGCATAGACATCAGATGTTCAAGATTCCACTCGGGGGTGTTAGCAGTTTCAACGTCATCGGTTTCTCTCTAGTGAGTTTGTGGACATATAGGTGGAAACTTCCACTTCGATCTAATCAGAATGATTCTTGTGAAGAGTTTGGCTATAACTTTGTTTTTGGTATTCCTATGGGTTACCTTAACACAACCAAGCAAAAAATGTGCACTTTTTTACCCCCTTTTGATGCTGGTACCTGGTGTAGACATATAAGCTGGGCTTTTCTCCACTGGGGCTAGGGTTTCGCCGGAGAGGGGCTCCGGAGCATCGAAATACAACCAAAATCTAGGTGGTGCAATACCAAGTGTGTAGAAGTGTGTTTTGGGTAGTAGATGTAAATTTTTTTCACTCCATGATGTTAACGGTTTCACCGTCATCAGTTCTATCTAGTGAGTTTGTGGACTTATAGTGTCGAGACATCATAGTGGAGTTCATAGAAGGGGGTGCCATGAGTCTACGGGTAGAGACGTGGGGGGACGTGGTAGTACGACAACCAGGAACACAAATTTTACCTAGGTTCGATACGGCACAACTAGGTGACGTTCCAACTCCTGCAATCTCACTAAATCAGGGCTGAAGCCTGAAGTATACAAAGTACAATGTGAGTAGGGTTTCGCTAACTCGGCAAGGATCAACTTCTCGGCGAGTTGGCTTCTAGCTAATTGTCTGTGTTCTTCTCTCCCGTCTGGCTTTATATAAATAGCCAGGTTAGGGCTTACAGAAAGGAAACCTAGAAGACTACGGAAAGTATCTAACTTGGAAAGCAAGAATCCGCCTTCTATTCCAAGCCGCACCACTTTGGGCCGTGGTCCGGGTTCTTCTAGAATCCGGCTTCTGTGCGTTAGTTTACTGGGCCTCCTAATGGACTGTGATCCATTACAAATAGGCCACCCTGGTAATCTGGCTCTTAGGATAATGTCGGATATACCCCTAATCGGTATATATCTGACAGTAGCCCCCAAGAAGGATTGATACTTCATTCTGCCACCTTTCGTCAATCCGTTCCGAGAAATGTTGGAGCTTTGTCTTGATTCTTCTCTTTCCTAAAATTTCATAACACATAACTCGGATTTCACCAAAATCCGGCTTTTCTTCCACGAGCCTTCGTGGAGAAGGAACTTCTTGACGTCAGCGATAAAATCGTGCTGACATCACGGACGTTTGGGTTCAGGCAAAAACCTGCAACGTATCTCCTGATAGATTCTTCCGGGAATCGAGGAGATAACACTTATCACTTTATCCTTTCGTTTCCCGGAAATCTCGGACGCAACACGTGTCAAGGATCCAACGGCTAAAATAGCCGTTGTAGCCCATCTCAGCACATTCCCGGCTATAAATAGCTGCCTCGGGTCCTCCAGATTTCCCTTCCGCTTCCACTTCTCCTTCAAGCCCCCATCGCCATAGCCACAGAGCTCGAGCTCGATCTTGCGAGAGTGAGCAGAGAACGAGAGACAGTAACTTTCCTAGAAAAATCCATCAGAGGATCCGGATCCTCGTCGCGCCGCCCGAATCACTACCAAATTCCGCGCGATCCGGAACGTTTTGAGCGGCACGTTTTGATAACGTCGTGTTGTTTCCGTCGCGGATGGTTGAAAAGTGGAATTTGCTCTCGAAGGACGCGGTCCATATTGACGTTTCTTATATGTTTCTCGCGGATATTTGTTCCCGGCCCAATAGGCCCAATTGGAGGCGAGTTTCGTTCCACGAGAATGTCGCAGATTAGTCGAATATATCCCTTTTCATTTCTGTCATTTATTTGTCCATATTGTGAAATCAAATTATATGTTTTTTGCATCGGAGTTAGTCTAACGTAACCCTTTTAACTTCTGTCACTTAGATCCATCGAAACTTCTGTCATCTATTTCTCCATATTGTGAACTCAAATTATATCTATCTTAAGAAAATAAACATAGTAGTTGAACATAAACATAGACTACATACATATTAATAGAAACCACACGATACAAACTAGATTGTCGATCTAAACAGGACATCAGAAGCACGGGGGCATCAGTAGGGGGCTAAATAAAGAGCATCAGTAGGGGGCCGACAGCTCCTCCGATGGCACTGGATCCTCCGTCGGGACTGGATCCTCCGATGGCACTGGATCCTCCCTTGCCTGGGGAGTCACAACTGCGAGGAGAGTGATCAGAGTTTTCTGCTCTACCAGGGCTAAACCGATCTTCAGTTCCCCAAGCTTCTTGGTCAGTTCGAGGTTGCTGGCCCTTAACTTGGACGTATCATCCATCAATTTCCGAAACGCTATGAGGGAAGCTTCGCCCTGAGCCACCTGCTCAGACCTGGCATCACGAGCCTTGTTGAGATTATCGTAGGCGACCTTCAAGGCCTTCTCAAGCTCGGCTTCTAGGATGTCAACCCTCTTCGCCAGAGTGCTGAAGATGACCATCTTTTCGGCTTCATGTGCCCTGTAGATAGTTGCATGATACGAAGTTGATGTTAATCTAAAATGCAAAATGGATCTAAGAAAGATGAAATCACGTGGAAATCAGAAACGGATCTAAGAAAGATGAAAGCACCAGGAATTCTGAAAAGGATCTAAGAAAGACGAAATCACGAGGAATCCAGAAACGGATCAACAGTACGTGAACTGAAATGGAACCTACAAGAGGGCAGCAGACCGCTTCGCCGATGGAGCCATGGCCGCCTGGAGGAACGATCGCTGGTGGAACCTACTACGTCAAAGGGTTTTCCCTTGAGGGGAGACGGTGAGGCAGATAGAGGATGAACTGAAGAGTGCGTCTATTTATACACCGGGAGGGGGAGTGGAACGGAGGAGCCGTATGCACAACGGAGCAATAACTGGCCGCCGGAACTAAAGCGACACATTTCACGTTCACAATATCGTGACGAAGGTGTGGCGTGCTGCATGCCAAGGTTACTGCGGTGAGTGGAGGAGCGGTTGTTTCCAGACTTGGGCCATGATGGCACTTTCTTGGGCCCTCTCTTGTCAGTCCCTTTTTATTGGGCCTTATAGCACTCCGTAGCCCATAATTATCCTACTACAGTTGCAACCCAAAATAAGAAGGAAGAAATGTTGAAACTTCAACGAACACATAAAACGTCGAAATTTTGATTATTTTGACACGTTTCAACATCTTCCATATTGTAAAACACTACACATCATCCCAGAATGCGTCGTCAAGTTCGTCGTCATCGGAGTCCTGCATAAGGCTCTCCCAGAATACGTTTTTCCATCTCCTCATCCGACGATGAGACGACGATGGTGGAGGGGCCAGCATCCCCCGGGATGTACGAGCTTGCATCTTCGCGTCCCTCTGAGCGTCGAGCCGCAACGACGCCTGTACCAGATCTGGGTGATCACGGCGGAACCTCTCCATCGTGGCCTCGTCGTCCCGGCGGATGCGCAGCTGCACGAACGCGCGGCGTTTCTCCTGCTCCTCCTTGCGGGTCACAATCCTCAGATCCGGGGCGAGGAACTCGGCAACTTCCCTGCTCTCGACGTCCCGAAAGTTGATCTCGGTGCGCGGGCGGCAAGCTCGGGTGTGTCGAAGGTGCCCATCAACCACCGCACGCTGTTGTGTGTGATCTCCGCGGACCAGCGCCCGGACGGCCGCAGCTCCACACCTCGGAAGCCGGTGCTGCTTCTCACGCGCGGCGCCATCAGGTGGATCAGCGACGAGAGTGAGGGGGAGGTCGGGGGCTGTGGCGGCATGCAATAATCAGCGCCGAGAGTGAGGGGGGAGGTCGGGGGGGCTGTGGTCCGTGCTCGGTCGTATTTATGCGATAGCGACGACGTCGAGAAGTTCAGTGACCGTTGGCTTGCCAGGCTTTTGTTGAGTTCTGCAGTGATGAGTTGCACGATCTACCAGCATGAGGGGTTTGATCTAAACTCGAGGTTTTAGCAGCTATTAGCGATTTGATCTTTACTCGGGTTTTAGCACGAGGGATCTACCAGCGATAATATACCTTACAAGTTTACGAAACAAACTCAACCTTAACAAGTCTAGGAAACAAACAAAATTACAATCCCGCTAGACAAAATAAGAAGTTCATAGGCCTAGCTCAGCAGTAGCCTTGTCTCGTCACCAACAATGCATATCCTTTGCTCCGGTTCTATATCACCCCCATCTCAATGACCGCCTCCAACCTAGGGTCATTGGTCTCTCTCACAATGATCAAAACAGGTTGCTGATTATGAAAATTATTGCCTTGGACAAAAACCATCCACACCGGCTTGTCGAGGATAATGCGGCCGTCGGTTTTCTTGTTGTAAGAAATGGTGGTGACATCCTCTTCTGCTCTAAGTCGTAGGCCAACCCTGCCATGATTCCTCAGGCCAGCGTGTTCCCCTATCAACTTCGGTAGTTTCTAAGCATGAAAGATAACATACCATGTTAGCAGACCTTCTCATGGTTCTTGGAAATTTACTTGCAAAAAGAGGAGGGCGTCTTATAGATACATACCATAGTATAGTGCTGCAAGTTTGTGACGGTGAAACGAGTCACAAAAGGAAGCCCAAGATAGGGTCCAAGGGGTAGAAGCCGGGCCAGGCGGTTCTTCTCATGATTGTCGAGGTTGGCTCTTTGGGCGTATACGATGTTGGCATCATCATGCCTCTCATCAGCAGAATTGTCAGAATCCTCATCATGGACCTCATCATCAGAATTGCTAGAATCCTCATCATGCATCTCATCATCAGAATTGCTAGAATCTTCATCATGCATCTCATCATTAGAACTGTCATCTACGCTGCAAACTGAGTCATCTTCGCTTGAAACTGAGTCATCTTTGATTGAAATGCAAAGTGAGTCATCTTGGCCGTCACCAATAATAGCAACGTAGATAGTGGGTCTTGGTATCATGGAAAACACTAGTATGTCTCCAACGGAGATGTTATTTTCCTCCATGAACCAGTCCCATTGTATCCCGTGCAAACGGGGCTTGCTCTGTTCTTTTGACAAACAAAAGGTGTACTTCCTGCCATGGGAACTAAACAGCACAGGATCGCCTACTAACTTGTTGAATGCTATCCGAGCGGTGCATGGTACAATCTGTGCATCAGAAATAAAAAGAAACGTGGAAATTAGATATTGTAATAAAAACACAATACATAATACAAGTGTAAGAAGAAGAATTGTTTTCTTACCACTGACTTGAGGTGACACTCTTGTACAGCAACACCGAACTTGGATGCAGAAGGATCAACATTTGGGCAATTATTCTTGCATACAGGGCATGGAATACGCTGTTAATCAAGCAAAAAAGAAGCAGAAGTTACAAAATGTGCATATAAGCATATTGGTTCTAAAAAGGAACAATTCTTTCATGAAGACATTTATGTAAAACTGGGGCCAAACTACGAGCAACTGGTAATGCCTCATAATAAAAGCACAACCATGTTTATCCAAGAAGTAATTCTACACTACCAAGAGCAATGCACAATGAATGTGCTTGTACATTGCACAAGATAGTATGGAACCCTCATTGCAATGATATGGTGACACATTTTAATCATCGACTTACAGGGATCATGCACATTCAAAACAACATCTATAGTCACAGCTCTGTACTCATTGGCCTCAGGGAAGATAGAGAGAAAGAAAGCATACACAACTTTGCTACGCCAGGTGGGCCAGCAAAAGCAAAGACATGGCACATCTATTTGTGTCTGCTTCTTACTTTTGCTGGCCATCTGGTGGAGACAGTGAGGCATCAGCCAAATATACATGTGTCAAAGTCATCATCATTGACCAAATCAGCTCATAAATTGTGCATAGTGATAACAAGCCTCATAAACACATAGGTGATCATGCACTAAAGGGAATCCCTAGAATTCATTGTAACATGCAGTCAGAATAAACACATATGGAACAATGCAAAAAAATGTGAAACAAGCCTCATAAACACATTGCCAACACTTGCTAGAAGAACGAGCCCAATACCAGGAAGTAATACAAGACGTGGCCTTGTATCACTGCCACGTATTGGATCTGATCTCCTAGCATTTATCATGGCATGCAAACCAAGGGAAAAAAGATTACTATAGACACTCTTTTTGCCTTTACCATGGCCTAGTTTAAATCATCGGCATATAACGAGGACATTCAAGGCAAAGAAAAGTGGAACAATGGAAACAAAGTAATACGAGCCTCATATATCATTGCCATGCAAACCAAGGGCAAAAGAAGTGCGTATAATAGCATGTACGAATACAGATAGTCAAATTGTATACACTACAAGGTATTATAGACACTCCCTTTACCTTTACCATGGCCTAGTTTAAATCATCAGCATATAATAAGGAGGACATTCAAGGCAAAGAAAAGTGGAACAATGGAAACAAATGTAATACAAGCCTCATATATCATTGCCATGCAAACCAAGCGCAAAAGAAATGCTTATAATAGCATGTACGAATAAAAATACTCAAATTGTATACACTACAAGGTATTATAGACACTCCCTTTCCCTTTACCATGGCCTAGTTTAAATCATCGGCATATAACAAGGTGGACATTCAAGGCAAAAAGAAAAGTGGAACAATGGAACCAAATGTAATACGAGCCTCATATGTCATTGCCATGCAAACCAAGGGATAAAAGAGTGCGTACAATAGCATGTACGAATACAAATACTCAAATTGTATACACTACAAGGTATTTTAGACACTCTCTCTCCCTTTACCATGGCCTAGTTTAATCATCGGCATATAACAAGGAGGACATTCAAGGCAAAGAAATGTGGAACAACGGAAACAAGTGTAATACGAGCCTCATATATCATTGCCATGCAAACCAAGGGAAAAGGAGTAGTTATAATAGCATGTACGAATACAGATACTCAAATTGTATACACTACAAGGTATTATAGACACTCTCTTTCCCTTTACCATGGCCTAGTTTTAATCATCGGCATATAACATGGAGGACATTCAAGGCAAAGAAATGTGGAACAATAGAAACAAATGTAATACGAGCCTCAGATATCATTGCCATGCAAACCAAGGCCAAGCGGGAGCCTATAATAGCATATACGAATACAAATACTCAAATTGTATACACTACAAGGTATTATAGACACTCTCTCGGCCTTTACCATGGACTAGTTTAATCATCGGCATATAACTAGGAGGACATTCATCATGTTTATAAATTAGGATACACAAAAGAAAAACAGGTGGAACAATGGAAAATGCACAGAAAAAATGAATCCGACCTTAGAATTTCTAAGTACAACAAGTACAGTCACTACTAGCACCTGGCCTCGGTAAATCATTACCCAAAGTGTTAATAATTTGGTCAAAATTGAAATAACCTTGCAAAATACCAAATCTAAGTCGTGAACCCAAAAAAAAACCCGAAACTAAGCCTAATCTAACTGAAGCACCCAAATCGGGTACGGAATTAAACCATAACCTATCGAAATCATGGTGGAAATAGATGAACTAAGCGTGCCGGATATCCCAAACTTAAGACATAGAACAAAACCACGTCTACGGGAGAAAATGCGAAGTAGAGACGCAGAATGAATGGTAAAAACATGTAGATCTACCGTGCATGTCGTGCTACGCAGAAAAATCGAGCTCAATCTACAGATCTGCGATACATACAAGGGATAAGAGGGTTAGATATCATCTTACCGCCATTGCCAAAGCCCTCGAAGAGGACGGGAGGATGCGCGTGGTGATCTGAAAATAAGCCGATGAAGATCCTGCCTGCCAAGGGAGGAAGAGGAGGCCTGGCCTTCGTTTCCCGCCGAGGATGGTCACCGCGGTGCTGTCGATGTCCCGGCGGAAGAAAACCCGCCGACGGGGAGAGGGGAAGCTCAGGAAGGCGGTTAGAGAGATAGAGCAAGTGATATGACTAGAAGAGAGAGAGGGGGAGGTGAGCGCAATTAAAGGGCGCGCCTTCTCGAAGGGGTTGACGGCTTGACGCTGCGTCTCCCGCGCAATAAAGGCCCGGCCTGGCGCCAGTTGCTCAAAACATTTCACAAAAGAGAAGAAAATAATTTGAAATGGAAAGAAAAACAATTAATACAGAATAATAATAACTTAACCACAAGATACTCCATCCGTTTGATCTGAAAGAATAAAAACAATTTCCCCGTTTTTTTAAAGACAAAATGCAGATTCAATAGCTAGCCCCGCTGGGGAAAAAGGCAGAACTGCCGTTCTGGCCCTCTACGTGAGCCGAAAGGGGGTAGCAAAGTGGAACCAATTGTTTGGTTGTGTTAGGTTAGGCCGAAGGAACACCCAATACAATGGTAGGGCCCACCTCTTGGAAAGATTCCCCCAGCTCCGTCAGATCCGGGAGTTTCGGGCTCTAGGTAGTCCTCGAACACGCCAGAGAGAATCCGACATCGGTGAAACCCTAACACAGAGAGCGAGTGAATATTGGGAATCCAAGACCCATGCCACACTCTATCACACGTGGTGTGGCGTGTAATGGAATTTGGTGGCATTCAGACGATCCGGAGCCCCCTCTCCGGATAAACCATAGCCCCACTGGGAAATAGACGAACCCCATCTACATGAGCCAAAAGGGGGTAGCAAAGTGGAACCAATTTCTTGGTTGTGTTAAGTTAGGCCGAAGGAACACCCAATACAATGGTAGGGCCCACATCTTAGAGACATTTCCCCAGTTCCGTCAGATCCGGGAGTTTTGGGCTCTAAGTAGTCCTAGAACACGCCAGAGAGAATCCGACGCCGGTGAAGCCCTAACACAGAGAGAGAGAGGTAGTCTTGGATATACAAGACCATGCCACACTCTAACAAACATGGTATGTCATACCATGGGATTTAGTGGCATTCATACGATCCAGAGCCCCCCTCCGTAGAAACCATAGCCCCGCTGGGGAAAAAGGCGGAACTGCCGTTCTGGCCCCTCTATGTGAGTCAGAAAGGGGTAGCAAAGTGGAACCAACTGTTTGGTTGTGTTAGGTTAGGAACAAGGAAAACCAAAGAAAATTTTAGGGTCCACCTCTTGGCAATATTCCCCTAGTTCCCTCAAATCCGGGAGTTTCGGGCTCTAAGTAGTCCTGGAACCCGCGAGAGAGAATCCAACACCGGCGAAACCCTAACAGAGAGAGCGAGGTAATCTCGGGTATCCAAGAACATGACACGCTAACACACATGTGTCATACCATGGGATTTGGTGGCATTCATACGATCCGAAGCCCCCTCCGGAGAAACCATAGACCCCGCTGGGGAAAAAGGCGGAACTGCTGTTCTGGCCCATCTACGTGAGTCGGAAGGGCGTAGGAAAGTGGAACTTACTGCTTGGTTGTGTTAGGTTAGTCCCAAGGAACACCCAAGAGTACTGTAGGGACCACCTCTTCGCAAGATTCGCCCTAGTTCCGTCGCACCCGGGAGTTTCGGGCTCTCATTAATTAGTCCTGGAACCCGCGAGAGAGAATCCAACACCGGTGAAACCCTAACACAGAGAGTGAGGTAATCTCGGGTATCCAAGCCATTACACTCTAACACACATGGTATGTCATACCATGGGATTTGGTGGCATTCATACGATCCGGAGCCCCCCTCCGGAGAAACCATAGCCCCCCGCTGGGGAAAAAGGCGGAACTGCCGTTCTGGCCCCTCTACGTGAGTCGGAAGGGGGTAGAAAAGTGGAACCAACTGTTTGTCTGTGTTAGGTTAGGCACAAGGATAACCAAATAAAATGTTAGGGTCCACCTCTTGGCAAGATTCCCCTAGTTTCGTCCAATCCGGGAGTTTTGGGCTCTAAGTAGTCCTGGAACCCGCTAGAGAGAATCCGACGCCGGTGAAGCCCTTACACAGAGAGCGAGTGAATCTTGGGCATCCACCCATGCCACACTCTATCACACGTGGTGTTGCGTTTAATGGGATTTGGTGGCATTTAGACGATCCGGAGCCCCCTCTCCGGATAAACCATAGCCCCGCTGGGAAAAAGACGGAATTGTCGTTCTACCCCATCTACATGAGCCGGAAGGGGGTAGCAAAGTGGAACCAATTTCTTGGTTGTGTTAGGTTAGGCCGAAGGAACACCCAATACAATGGTACGGCCCACCTCTTGGAAAGATTCCCCCAGCTCCGTCAGATCCGGGAGTTTCGGGATCTAGGTGTCCTAGAACACGCCAGAGAGAATTCGACGCCGGTGAAGCCCTTACATGGAGAGCGAGGGAATCTTGGGAATACAAGACCCATGACACACTCTAACACACATGGTATGGTATACCATGGGATTTGGTGGCATTCATACGATCTGGAGCCGCCTCTCCGGATAAACCATAGCCCCGCTGGGAAAAAGACGGAATTGTCGTTCTGCCCAACCTACATGAGCCGGAAGGGGGTAGCAAAGTGGAACCAATTTCTTGGTTGTGTTAGGTTAGGCCGAAGGAACACCCAATACAATGGTAGGTCCCACCTCTTGGAAAGATTCCCCCAGTTCCGTCAAATCCGGGAGTTTCGGGCTCTAGGTAGTCCTGGAACACGCTAGAGAGAATCTGACGCCGGTGAAGCCCTAACATAGAGAGAGAGGTAATCTCGGGTATACAAGACCATGAGACACTCTAAAACACATTGTATGTCATACCATGGGATTTAGTGGCATTCATACGATCTGGAGCCCCCTCCGGAGAAACCATAGCCCCCCGCTGGGGAAAAAGGCGGAACTGCCGTTCTGGCCCCTCTACGTGAGCCGGAAGGGGGTAGCAAAGTGGAACCAACTGTTTGGTTGTGTTAGGTTAGGCACAAGGAACACCAAATAAAATGTTAGCGTCCACCTCTTGGCAATATTCCCCTAGTTCCGTCAAATCCGGGAGTTTCGGGCTCTAAGTAGTTCTGGAACCCGCTAGAGAGAATCTGACGCCGGTGAAGCCCTAACACAGAGAGCGAGGGACTATTGGGCATCCCAGACCCATGACACACTCTAACACACATGGTATGGTATACGTACCATGGGATTTGGTGGCATTCAGACGATCCAGAGCCCCCTCCGGAGAAACCATAGCCCCGCTGGGGAAAAAGACGGAACTGTCGTTCTGCCCCATCTACGAGAGTCGGAAGGGGGTAGAAAAGTGGAACTAATTGCTTGGTTGTGTTAGGTTAGGCCCAAGGAACACCCAAGAGAACTGTAGGGCCCACCTCTTGGCAAGATTCCCCCAGTTCCATCACACCCGCGAGTTTCAGGCTCTCATTAATTAGTCCTGGAACCCACGAGAGAGAATCCGACACCGGTGAAACCCTAACACAGAGAGTGAGGTAATCTCGGGTATCCAAGACCATGACACGCTAACACACATGGTATGTCATACCATGGGATTTGGTGGCATTCATACGATCCGGAGCCCCCCTCCGGAGAAACCATAGCCCCCCGCTGGGGAAAAAGGCGGAATTGCCGTTCTGGACCCTCTACGTGAGCCGGAAGGGGGTAGAAAAGTGGAACCAACGGTTTTTATGTGTTAGGTTAGGCACAAGGAACACCAAATAAAATGTTAGGGTCCACCTCTTGGCAAGATTCCCCTAGTTTCGTCCAATCCGGGAGTTTCGGGCTCTAAGTAGTCCTGGAACCCGCTAGAGAGAATCCGACGCCGGTGAAGCCCTTACGTAGAGAGCGAGTGAATCTTGGGCATCCACCCATGCCACACTCTATCACACTTGGTGTGGCGTTAAATGGGATTTGGTGGCATTCAGACGATCCGGAGCCCCCTCTCCGGATAAACCATAGCCCGGCTGGGAAAAAGACGGAATTGTCGTTCTACCCCATCTACATGAGCTGGAAGGGGGTAGCAAAGTGGAACCAATTTATTGGTTTTGTTAGGTTAGGCCGAAGAAACACCCAATACAATGGTACGGCCCACCTCTTGGAAAGATTCCCCCAGCTCCGTCAGATCCGGGAGTTTCGGGCTCTAGGTGTCCTAGAACACGCCAGAGAGAATCCTACGCCGGTGAAGCCCTTACATGGAGAGCGAGGGAATTTTGGGAATCCAAGACCAATGACACACTCTCACACACATGGTATGGTATACCATGGGATTTGGTGGCATTCATACGATCCGGAGCCGCCTCTCCGGATAAACCATAGCCCCGCTGGGAAAAAGACGAAATTGTCGTTCTGCCCCATCTACATGAGCCGGAAGGGGGTAGCAAAGTGGAACCAATTTCTTGGTTGTGTTAGGTTAGGCCGAAGGAACACCCAATACAATGGTAGGTCCCACCTCTTGGAAAGATTCCCCCAGTTCCGTCAAATCCGGGAGTTTCGGGCTCTAGGTAGTCCTGGAACACGCTAGAGAGAATCCGACGCCGGTGAAGCCCTAACATAGAGAGAGAGGTAATCTCGGGTATACAAGACCATGAGACACTCTAAAACACATTGTATGTCATACCATGGGATTTGGTGGCATTCATACGATTTGGAGCCCCCTCCGGAGAAACCATAGCCCCCCGCTGGGGAAAAAGGCGAAACTGCCGTTCTGGCCCCTCTACGTGAGCCGGAAGGGGGTAGCAAAGTGGAACCAACTGTTTGGTTGTGTTAGGTTAGGCACAAGGAACACCAAATAAAATGTTAGGGTCCACCTCTTGGCAATATTCCCCTAGTTCCGTCAAATCCGGGAGTTTCGGGCTCTAAGTAGTTCTGGAACCCGCTAGAGAGAATCTGACGCCGGTGAAGCCCTAACACAGAGAGCGAGGGACTATTGGGCATCCCAGACCCATGACACACTCTAACACACATGGTATGGTATACGTACCATGGGATTTGGTGGCATTCAGACGATCCAGAGCCCCCTCCGGAGAAACCATAGCCCCGCTGGGGAAAAAGACGGAACTGTCGTTCTGCCCCATCTACGAGAGTCGGAAGGGGGTAGAAAAGTGGAACTAATTGCTTGGTTGTGTTAGGTTAGACCCAAGGAACACCCAAGAGAACTGTAGGGCCCACCTCTTGGCAAGATTCCCCAAGTTCCATCACACCCGCGAGTTTCGGGCTCTCATTAATTAGTCCTGGAACCCACGAGAGAGAATCCGACACCGGTGAAACCCTAACACAGAGAGTGAGGTAATCTCGGGTATCCAAGACCATGACACGCTAACACACATGGTATGTCATACCATGGGATTTGGTGGCATTCATACGATCCGGAGCCCCCCTCCGGAGAAACCATAGCCCCCCGCTGGGGAAAAAGGTGGAATTGCCGTTCTGGACCCTCTACGTGAGCCGGAAGGGGGTAGAAAAGTGGAACCAACGGTTTTTATGTGTTTTGTTAGGCACAAGGAACACCAAATAAAATGTTAGGGTCCACCTCTTGGCAAGATTCCCCTAGTTTCGTCCAATCCGGGAGTTTCGGGCTCTAAGTAGTCCTGGAACCCGCTAGAGAGAATCCGACGCCGGTGAAGCCCTTACACAGAGAGCGAGAGAATCTTGGGCATCCACCCATGCCACACTCTATCACACTTGGTGTGGCGTTAAATGGGATTTGGTGGCATTCAGACGATCCGGAGCCCCCTCTCCGGATAAACCATAGCCCGGCTGGGAAAAAGACGGAATTGTCGTTCTACCCCATCTACATGAGCTGGAAGGGGGTAGCAAAGTGGAACCAATTTCTTCGTTGTGTTAGGTTAGGCCGAAGAAACACCCAATACAATGGTACGTCCCACCTCTTGGAAAGATTCCCCCAGCTCCGTCAGATCCGGGAGTTTCGGGCTCTAGGTGTCCTAGAACACGCCAGAGAGAATCCTACGCTGGTGAAGCCCTTACATGGAGAGCGAGGGAATTTTGGGAATCCAAGACCCATGACACACTCTAACACACATGGTATGGTATACCATGGGATTTGGTGGCATTCATACGATCCGGAGCCGCCTCTCCGGATAAACCATAACCCCGCTGGGAAAAAGACGAAATTGTCGTTCTCCCCATCTACATGAGCCGGAAGGGGGTAGCAAAGTGGAACCAATTTCTTGGTTGTGTTAGGTTAGGCCGAAGGAACACCAATTACAATGGTAGGTCCCAACTCTTGGAAAGATTCCCCCAGTTCCGTCAAATCCGGGAGTTTCAGGCTCTAGGTAGTCCTGGAACACGCGAGAGAGAATCCGACGCCGGTAAAGCCCTAACATAGAGAGAGAGGTAATCTCGGGTATACAAGACCATGACACACTCTAACACACATTGTATGTCATACCATGGGATTTAGTGGCATTCATACGATCTGGAGCCCCCCTCCGGAGAAACCATAGCCCCCCGCTGGGGAAAAAGGCGGAACTGCCGTTCTGGCCCCTCTACGTGAGCCGGAAGGGGGTAGCAAAGTGGAACCAACTATTTGGTTGTGTTAGGTTAGGCACAAGGAACACCAAATAAAATTTTAGGGTCCACCTCTTGGCAATATTCCCCTAGTTCCGTCAAATCCGGGAGTTTCGGGCTCTAAGTAGTTCTGGAACCCGCTAGAGAGAATCTGACGCCGGTGAAACCCTAACACAGAGAGCGAGGGACTATTGGGCATCCCAGACCCATGACACACTCTAACATACATGGTATGGTATACGTACCATGGGATTTGGTGGCATTCAGACGATCCGGAGCCCCCTCCGGAGAAACCATAGCCCCGCTGGGGAAAAAGACGGAACTGTCGTGCTGCCCCATCTACGAGAGTCGGAAGGGGGTAGGAAAGTGGAACTAATTGCTTGGTTGTGTTATGTTAGGCCCAAGGAACACCCAAGAGAACTGTAGGGCCCACCTCTTGGCAAGATTCCCCCAGTTCCATCACACCCGGGAGTTTCGGGCTCTCATTAATTAGTCCTAGAACCCTAACACAGAGAGTGAGGTAATCTCAGGTATCCAAGACCATGACACTCTAACACACATGGTATGTCATACCATGGGATTTGGTGGCATTCATACGATCCGGAGCCCCCCCTCCGGAGAAACCATAGCCCCCCGCTGGGGAAAAAGGCGGAACTACCGTTCTGGACCATCTACGTGAGCCGGAAGGGGGTAGAAAAGTGGAACCAACGGTTTGTGTGTGTTAGGTTAGGCACAAGGAACACAAAATAAAATGTTAGGGTCCACCTCTTGGCAAGATTCCGCTAGTTTCGTCCAATCCGGGAGTTTCGGGCTCTAAGTAGTCCTGGAACCCACTAGAGAGAATCCGACGCCGGTGAAGCCCTTACACAGAGAGCGAGTGAATCTTGGCATCCACACATACCACACTCTATCACACTTGGTGTGGCTTTAAATGGGATTTGGTGGCATTCAGATGATCCGGAGCCCCTTCTCCGGATAAACCATAGCCCCGCTGGGAAAAAGACGGAATTGTCGTTCTACCCCATCTACATGAGCCGGAAGGGGGTAGCAAAGTGGAACCAATTTCTTGGTTGTGTTAGGTTAGGCCTAAGGAACACCCAATACAATGGTACGGCCCACCTCTTGGAAATATTCCCCCAGCTCCGTCAGATCCGGGAGTTTCGGGCTCTAGGTGTCCTACAACACGCTAGAGAGAATCCGACGCCGGTGAAGCCCTTACATGGAGAGCGAGGGAATCTTGGGAATGCAAGACCCATAACACACTCTAACACACATGGTATAATATACCATGGGATTTGGTGGCATTCAGACGATCCGGAGCCGCCTCTCCGGATAAACCATAGCCCCGCTGGGAAAAAGACGGAATTGTCGTTCTGCCCCATCTACATGAGCTGGAAGGGGGTAGCAAAGTGGAACCAATTTCTTGGTTGTGTTAGGTTAGGAAAAAGGATCACCCAATACAATGGTAGGTCCCACCTCTTGGATAGATTCCCCCAGTTCCGTCAAATCCGGGAGTTTCGGGCTCTAGGTCGTCCTGGAACACGTCAGAGAGAATCCGACGCCGGTGAAGCCCAAACATAGAGAGAGAGGTAATCTCGGGTATACAAGACCATGACACACTATAACACACATTGTATGTCATACCATGGGATCTAGTGGCATTCATACGATCTGGAGCCCCCCTCCGGAGAAACCATAGCCCCCCGCTGGGGGAAAAGGCGGAACTGCCGTTCTGGCCCCTCTACGTGAGCCGGAAGGGGGTAGCAAAGTGGAACCAACTGTTTGGTTGTGTTAGGTTAGGCACAAGGAACACCAAATAAAATGTTAGGGTCCACCTCTTGGCAATATTCCCCTAGTTCCGTCAAATCCGGGAGTTTCGGGCTCTAAGTAGTTCTGGAACCCGCTAGAGAGAATCTGACGCCGGTGAAGCCCTAACACAGAGAGCAAGGGACTATTGGGAATCCCAGACCCATTACACACTCTAACACACATGGTATGGTATACGTATCATGGGATTTGGTGGCATTCAGACGATCCGGAGCCCCCTCCGGAGAAACCATAGCCCCGCTGGGGAAAAGACGGAACTGTCGTTCTGCCCCATCTACGAGAGTCGGAAGGGGGTAGCAAAGTGGAACTAACTGCTTGGTTGTGTTAGGTTAGGCCCAAGGAACACCCAAGATAACTTTAGGGCCCACCTCTTTGCAAGATTCGCCCAGTTCCATCACACCCGGGAGTTTTGGGCTCTCATTAATTAGTCCTGGAGCCCACGAGAGAGAATCCGACACAGGTTAAACCTTAACACAGAGAGTGAGGTAATCTCGGGTATCCAAGACCATGACACTCTAACACTCATGGTATGTCATACCTAGGGATTTGGTGGCATTCATACGATCCGGAGACCACTCCGGAGAAACCATACCCCCCCCCCCCCGTTGGGGAAAAAGGCGGAACTGCCGTTCTGGCCCCTCTACGTGAGTCGGAAGAGGGTAGCAAAGTGGAACCAACTGTTTGGTTGTGTTAGGTTAAGAACAAGGAACACCAAAGAAAATGTTAGGGTCCACCTCTTGGCAAGATTCCCCCTTGTTCCGTCAAATCCGGGAGTTTCGGGCTCTAAGTAGTCCTGGAACCCGCTAGAGAGAATCTGACGCCGGTGAAGCCCTAACATAGAGAGCGAGGGACTCTTGGGAATCCCGGACCCATGAAACACTCTAACACACATGGTATGGTATACGTACCATGGTATTTGGTGGCATTAAGACGATCCAGAGCCCCCTCCGGAGAAACCATAGCCCCGCTGGGGGAAAAGACGGAACTGTCGTTCTGCCCCATCTACGAGAGTCGGAAGGGGGTAGCAAAGTGTAACTAGATGCTTTGTTGTGTTAGGTTAGGCACAAGGAACACCCAAGAGAACTGTAGGGCCCACCTCTTGGCAAGATTCCCCCAGTTCCGTCACACCCGGGAGTTTCGGGCTATCATTAATTAGTCCTGGAACCCGCGAGAGAGAATCCGACACCGGTGAAACCCTAACACAGAGAGTGAGGTAATATCGGGTATCCAAGACCATGACACTCTAACACACATTGTATGTCATACCATGGGATTTGATGGCATTCATATGATCCGGAGCCGCCTCTCCGGATAAACCATAGCCCCGCTGGGAAAAAGACGGAATTGTCGTTCTGCCCCATCTACATGAGCTGGAAGGGGGTAGCAAAGTGGAACCAATTTCTTGGTTGTGTTAGGTTAGGAAAAAGGAACACCCAATACAATGGTAGGTCCCACCTCTTGGATAGATTCCCCCAGTTCCGTCAAATCCGGGAGTTTCGGGCTCTAGGTCGTCCTGGAACACGCCAGAGAGAATCCGACGCCGGTGAAGCCCAAACATAGAGAGAGAGGTAATCTCGGGTATACAAGACCATGACACACTATAACACACATTGTATGTCTTACCATTGGATTTAGTGGCATTCATACGATCTGGAGCCCCCCTCCTCAGAAACCATAGCCCCCCGCTGGGGGAAAAGGCGGAACTGCCGTTCTGGCCCCTCTACGTGAGCCGGAAGGGGGTAGCAAAGTGGAACCAACTGTTTGGTTGTGTTAGGTTAGGCACAAGGAACACCAAATAAAATGTTAGGGTCCACCTCTTGGCAATATTCCCCTAGTTCCGTCAAATCCGGGAGTTTCGGGCTCTAAGTAGTTCTGGAACCCACTAGAGAGAATCTGACGCCGGTGAAGCCCTAACACAGAGAGCAAGGGACTATTGGGAATCCCAGACCCATTACACACTCTAACACACATGGTATGGTATACGTATCATGGGATTTGGTGGCATTCAGACGATCCGGAGCCCCCTCCGGAGAAACCATAGCCCCGCTGGGGAAAAGACGGAACTGTCGTTCTGCCCCATCTACGAGAGTCGGAAGGGGGTAGCAAAGTGGAACTAACTGCTTGGTTGTGTTAGGTTAGGCCCAAGGAACACCCAAGATAACTTTAGGGCCCACCTCTTTGCAAGATTCGCCCAGTTCCATCACACCCGGGAGTTTTGGGCTCTCATTAATTAGTCCTGGAGCCCACGAGAGAGAATCCGACACAGGTTAAACCCTAACACAGAGAGTGAGGTAATCTCGGGTATCCAAGACCATGACACTATAACACTCCTGGTATGTCATACCTAGGGATTTGGTGGCATTCATACGATCCGGAGCCCACTCCGGAGAAACCATAGCCCCCCCCCCCGTTGGGGAAAAAGGCGGAACTGCCGTTCTGGCCCCTCTACGTGAGTCGGAAGAGGGTAGCAAAGTGGAACCAACTGTTTGGTTGTGTTAGGTTAAGAACAAGGAACACCAAAGAAAATTTTAGGGTCCACCTCTTGGCAAGATTCCCCCTTGTTCCGTCAAATCCGGGAGTTTCGGGCTCTAAGTAGTCCTGGAACCCGCTAGAGAGAATCTGACGCCGGTGAAGCCCTAACATAGAGAGCGAGGGACTCTTGGGAATCCCGGACCCATGACACACTCTAACACACATGGTATGGTATACGTACCATGGTATTTGGTGGCATTAAGACGATCCAGAGCCCCCTCCGGAGAAACCATAGCCCCGCTGGGGGAAAAGACGGAACTGTCGTTCTGCCCCATCTACGAGAGTCAGAAGGGGGTAGCAAAGTGTAACTAGATGCTTTGTTGTGTTAGGTTAGGCACAAGGAACACCCAAGAGAACTGTAGGGCCCACCTCTTGGCAAGATTCCCCCAGTTCCGTCACACCCGGGAGTTTCGGGCTATCATTAATTAGTCCTGGAACCCGCGAGAGAGAATCCGACACCGGTGAAACCCTAACACAGAGAGTGAGGTAATATCGGGTATCCAAGACCATGACACTCTAACACACATGGTATGTCATACCATGGGATTTGATGGCATTCAGATGATCCGGAGCCCCCTCTCCGGATAAACCACAGCCCCGCTGGGTAAAAGACGGAATTGTCGTTCTGCCCTATCTACATGAGCCGGAAGGGGGTAGCAAAGTGGAACCAATTTCTTGGTTGTGTTAGGTTAGGACGAAGGAACACCCAATACAATGGTTGGGCCCACCTCTTGGAAAGATTCCCCCAGTTCCGTCAGATCCGGGAGTTTCGGGCTCTAGATAGTCCTGGAACATGCGAGAGAGAATCCGACGCCGGTGAAGCCCTAACAGAGAGAGAGGTAATCTCGGGTATACAAGACCATGACACACTCTAACACACATGTTATGTCATACCATGGGATTTAGTGGCATTCATACGATCCGGAGCCCCCCTCCGGAGAAACCATAGCCCCCCGATGGGGAAAAATGCGAAATTGCCGTTCTAGCCCCTCTACGTGAGCCAGAAGGGGGTAGAAAAGTGGAACCAACTGTTTGGTTGTGTTAGGTTAGGCACAAGGAACACCAAAGAAAATTTTAGGGTCCACCTCTTGGCAATATTCCCCTAGTTCCGTCAAATCCGGGAGTTTCGGGCTCTAAGTAGTCCTGGAACCCGCTAGAGAGAATCTGACGCCGGTGAAGCCCTAACACAGAGAGCGAGGGACTCTTGGGCATACCATACCCATGACACACTCTAACACACATGGTATGGTATACGTACCATGGGATTTGGTGGCATAAAGACGATCCGGAGCCCCCTCCGGAGAAACCATAGCCCCACTGGGGAAATAGACGGAATTGTCGTTCTACCCCATCTACGAGAGTCTGAAGGGGCTAGAAAAGTGGAACTAATTGCTTGGTTGTGTTAGGTTAGGCCCAAGGAACACCCAAGAGAACTGTAGGGCCCACCTCTTGGCAAGATTCCCCCAGTTCTGTAACACCTGGGAGTTTCGGGCTCTCATTAATTAGTCCTGGAACCCGCGAGAGAGAATCCGACACCGGTGATACCCTAACACAGAGAGTGAGGTAATCTCGGGTATCCAAGACCATGACACTCTAACACACATGGTATGTCATACCACGAGATTTGGTGGCATTCATACGATCCGGAGCCCCCTCCGGAGAAACGATAGCCCCCCGCTGGGGAAAAAGGCGGAACTACCGTTCTGGCCCCTCTACGTGAGCCGGAAGAGGGTAGAAAAGTGGAACCAACTGTTTGGTTGTGTTAGGTTAGGCACAAGGAACACCAAAGAAAATGTTAGGGTCCACCTCTTGGCAAGATTCCCCTAGTTCCGTCAAATCCGGGAGTTTCGGGCTCTAAGTAGTCCTGGAACCCGCTAGAGAGAATCCGACGCCGGTGAAGCCCTAACAGAGAGAGCGAGGGACTCTTGGGAATCCTAGACCCATGACACACTCTAACACACATGGTATGGTATATGTACCATGGGATTTGGTGGCATTCAGACGATCCGGAGCCCCCTCCAAAGAAACCATAGCCCCGTTGGGGAAAAAGACGTAACTGTCGTTCTGCCCCATCTACGAGAGTCGGAAGGGGGTAGCAAAGTGGAACTAACTGCTTGGTTGTGTTAGGTTAGGACCAAGGAACACCCAAGAGAACTGTAGGGCCCACCTCTTGGCAAGATTCCCCCAGTTCCGTCACACCCGGGAGTTTCGAGCTCTCATTAATTAGTCTTGGAACCCGCGAGAGAGAATCCGACACCGGTGAAACCCTAACACAGAGAGTGAGGTAATCTCGGGTATCCAAGACCATGACACTCTAACACACATGTTATGTCATACCACGGGATTTGGTGGCATTCATACGATCCGGAGCCCCCCTCCGGAGAAACCATAGCCCCCCGCTGGGGAAAAAGGCGGAACTGCCGTTTTGGCCGCTCTACGTGAGCCGGAAGGGGGTAGAAAAGTGGAACCAACTATTTGAATGTGTTAGTTTAGGCCCAAGGAACACCAAATAAAATTTTAGGGTCCACCTCTTGGCAAGATTCCCCTAGTTCCGTCCAATCCGGGAGTTTCAGGCTCTAAGTAGTCCTGGAACCCGCTAGAGAGAATCCGACGCCGGTGAAGCCCTTACACAGACAGCGAGGGACTCTTGGCCATCCAAGACCCATTACATACTCTAACACACATGGTATGGTGTACCATGGGATTTGGTTGCATTCATACGATCTGAAGCCACCTCTCCGAAGAAACCATAGCCCCGTTGGGGAAAAAGACGGAACTGTCGTTCTGCCCCATCTACGTGAGCCGGAAGAGGGTAGCAAAGTGGAACCAATTTCGTGGTTGTGTTAAGTTAGGCCTAAGTAACACCCAATACCATGGTAGGGCCCACATCTTGGAAATATTCCCCCAGTTCCGTCTGATCCGGGAGTTTCGGGCTCTAATTAGTCCTGGAACACGCCAGAGAGAATCCGACACCTGTGAAGCCCTAACACACAGAGAGAGAGAGAGAGATCGGTAATTTCGGGTATACAAGACCATTCCACACTCTAACACACATGGTATGTCATACCATGGGATTTAGTGGCACTAATACAATCCGAAGCCCCCCTCCGGAGAAACCATACCCCCGCTGGGAAAAAAGGCGGAACTGCCATTCTGGCCCCTCTATGTGAGCCGGATGGGGGTAGTAAAGTGGAACCAACTATTTGGATGTGTTATGTTAGGCACAAGAACACCAAAGAAAATGTTAGGGTCCACCTCTTGGCAAGATTCCTCTAGTTTCGTCCAATCCGGGAGTTTCGGGCTCTAAGTAGTCCTGGAACCCTCTAGAGAGAATCTGACGCCGGTGAAGCCCTTACACAGAGAGCGAGGGAATCTTGGGCATCCAAGACCCATGACACACTCTAACACACATGGTATGGTATACCATGGGATTTGGTGGCATAAAGACGATCCGGAGCCCCCTCCGGAGAAACCATAGCCCCACTGGGGAAATAGACGGAACTGTCGTTCTGCCCCATCTACGAGAGTCTGAAGGGGGTAGAAAAGTGGAACTAATTGCTTGGTTGTGTTAGGTTAGGCCCAAGGAACACCCAAGAGAACTGTAGGGCCCACCTCTTGACAAGATTCCCCCAGTTCTATCACACCTGGGAGTTTTGGGCTCTCATTAATTAGTCCTGGAACCCGCGAGAGAGAATCCGACACCGGTGAAACCCTAACACAGATAGCTAGGTAATATCGGGTATCCAAGACCATGACACACTCTAAACAAGTGGTGTGGCGTGTAATAGGATTTGGTGGCATCCAGACGATCCGGAGCGCCCTCTCCGGATAAACCATAGCCCCGCTGGGAAAAAGACGAAATTGTCGTTCTCCCCCATCTACATGAGCCAGAAGGGGGTAGCAAAGTGGAACTAGCTGCTTGGTTGTGTCAGGTTTGGCCTAAGGAACACCCAAGAGAATGGTAGGGCCCACCTCTTGGCAAGATTCTCCTTGTTCTGTCACACCCGGGAGTTTCGTGCTCTCATTAATTAGTCCTGGAACCCGCGAGAGAGAATCCGACACCGGTGAAACCCTAACACAGAGAGCGAGGGAATCCTGGGCATCCAAGACCATTCCACACTCTAGCACACATGGTATGGCGTGCAATGGGATTTGGTGGCATTCATACGATCGGGAGCCCCCTCTCCGGATAAACCATAGCCCCGTTGGGGAAAAAGACGGAACTGTCGTTCTGCCCCATCTACGTGAGCCGGAAGGGGGTAGGAAAATTGAACTAAGTGCTTTTTTGTGTTAGGTTAGGCCCAAGGAACACCCAAGAAAATGACAGGGCCCACCTCTTGGCAAGATTCCCGCAGTTCCGTCGAATCCGGTAGTTTCGGGTTCTAAGTAGTCATGGAACACGCTAGAGAGAATCCGACGCCGGTGAAGCCCTCACAAAGAGTGCGAGGTAATATCGGGTATCCAAGACCATGACACACTCTAACACACATGGTATATCATACGATGGGATTTGGTGGCATTCATACGATCCGGAGCTCCCCTCCGGAGAAACCATAGCCCCTGTCGAGACATCGTAGTTGAATTCATAGACGGGGATGCCAGGAGACTACCGATACAGAAGTGGGGGGACATGATCGTATGATGAACAATGAAGCAGGGTTTTACCCAGGTTCGGTATGTCGCAGTAATGCGGCGTTCCTACTCCTGCAATCTCACTATTCAGGACTAAAGCCTGGAGTAAACATAGTACAATGTGAGGTTAGGTTTAGCTACTCGACAAGGATCCACCTCTCGGCGAGTAAGCCTTTAGCTTCTTGTCTATCTTTCTTATCTCCCGTCCGGCTTTATATAATAGCCAGGTTAGGGCTTACTGAAAAGAAAACCTAGAAGACTACAGTATGTACTAACTTGGAAAGCAAGGAATCCTCCGTCTACTCCAAGCCGTATCACGCGGACCGTGATCCGGGTTCTTCTAGAATCCGGCTTCCGTGCGTCAGTTTACTGAGCCGCCCAATAGACCATGATCCATTATCATTTAGGCCACCCTGGTAATCTGGCACTTTAGACCACTATCTGACATACCCCTAATTGGTATATATCCGACAGTAGCCCCCAAGAAGGATTAAGACTTTGATTTTCCGTCTTTCGTCATATTTGCATTATCTTCGAGAAATGCTGGCTTTCTGTCTTGATTCTTCTTTTCCTTTAAACCATGCAATAACGCGAAACTCGGATTTCGGAAAATCCGGCTTTTCTTCCACGAGACTTCGCGGAGAAGGAACTTCATACGTCAGCGCTTTAATCATGCTGACGTCTGGGAAGTTTGGGTTTCGAGCGCGAAACCCTGAGACGTATCTCTGATAGATTCTCGCGGGAAACGAGGAGATAGCAATAATCACCCGTCGTCTCATTTCCCGTAATTTCCGGCGAGTGACACCCGTTGATCATCCAACGGCCAAAAGAGCCGTTAGCACGTATCGCGACGGATTTCCGGCTATAAATAGCCATCTCCATCCTCTCCGGCAAACCTTCCATTCCCCAGTTCTCTACGCCTCAAGCACTCAGCGCCCGAGCCACCGTGAGTAGAGCATGTTCCCAGCACGCGCTCGCAGCCGCGCCGTTCGCAAACCTTGCCGGAGTGCACGGATTTCCCCTCGCGCCGCCCGGGAATGGCATCTCCGAACGCTTCCCCGGACCACTCCGTCGCGACGGAGATTGACGAGATCATCAACACCATGGACCCCATGGTGGACTCGCGCCTCCGTGTCACCGGCGACAAGCCGGAAAAGAACGCCAGCGGCCAGGCTAGCAAGGATCCACCTCTCGCTGCCACAAATCTGACCGCGTCCTTCTCCGCGCCATCCCCTCCTCTCGCTCCCGAGACGGCAGAGGAAAAAATACTTCTCGTCGGAGAAGAGCTCGCTGCCGCGTCCGCCGCCGCCGGGGCCGAGGACGAAGGGGAAAATGCCGGCAATTGGAGCTAGAGCAGTATCCCTCCCTCTCTTCTCCCGACAATGGAGAAAGAGGGGTTAATCTTGAAGGGCAAATGGCGGATCCCAGAAGAAGAGTCCGAGCCCCTCCCTAAGGACGGGGAACGAGTTCTGCTTACTTTCCACATTCTCCGAGGTATGGGTTTTCCACCGTCCGCCTTTTTCCTTCAGGTTTTGAACCACTACCACATTCAACCCCATAATCTGCCACCAAACTCCATCCTCTACTTAGCCGGATTTCAAGCTCTTTTTGAAGGGTATCTAGGTTTAGCTCCTAGGTTAGACTTCTGGCAATATTGCTTCGGGGTTAAGCAAAACCCTTCCGAGGGCGCACTCACGACTTGCGGGACCATATCCTTCACCCTGCGTAGATTCAGGGAGGATTGGTTCCCCAAGCAAGACCTCGGAATCCGTCAAATTCTGGACGGGTTCTTTCTTCTATCATCCTGATGTTCCTTTTCCCGGAAAAACCACCGGGGTTCCACCTTTCGCCAATAGCGCTGCCGTTCCCCAAGAAAACTGGGGAACAGAAGCAGTGCAATCTCTGCCGCCTGAGCTTCTCAGGATCAAGCGGCGCATCGCAAAACTCGTCGCCTCCGATCCACCTCTAACTGGAATGGACACAGTTCTATGCTTGTTAGAGAGGTGAATTCAGCCTTTGGCTGATCGTGGCTCCTGCCTCCTGTGCGAATACACGGGAAACGCCGACGCTATGCGGACGACAAACAAACCTTTGTCGGCAAGAGATCTGCGCAAACGCGTAAACCAATTGGTCGCTTTGCGCGATCAATATGAAGAAATCCGGCCAATGTACACGACATATAACAAGGCCCCAAAGGTACGTTTTTCGCCTTTTGAGTTTGTATTCCTTTTGCTTTCTCGGATTTTAAAAAACCCGGCCTTTGCCTCTTTGACAGATCCTTGAACTCTCCGATTCAGATCTTGCTACTGATACCGAGTTGGAGGCATTGCGCACCAACTTTGCTGGCGGCCGTAAGCGTAAGAAAATTTCCGCCTCGCAGGAAATTATCGATCTTGACGGTGTACCCGTCGCTACTTCCAAGTTTGTTATCCGGGTTTTCTCGATTTACCGGAGCTTTTTTCCCTTGTCTCAGAGTTTTAACTTTCTGGCATTTATCTTTTTTAGCTTGCCCCCCCTCAACTCTGAAGCCTAAGAAGCTAAAAAATCTTAAGTCTGTGGCTAGCAGAGGTCCACACCCTTCTCCTGCAACCGCCCCGGATACCCCAGTAGCAGCTACAGAAGAGCATGCTGCGGCCCCCAACGCCGAAACCCAGCAGACCAGCCAGCCTATTGTGCCGGAAGCGGACACGAGGGAAAAGGCGGTCTCGGAAGCGGGAGGTCCCTCTCAGACATCTGAGGAAGAATCTATTCCCACCTTTGATAAGGATTTCAAAAGTATCAACGAGGGCCTTAACGTTGCCGGGTCTCTCTTTGTAGAATTTGCAAAGGAGTTCACCGAAAACTTGTCAGGTTTACAGCGGATGAGCCGGCAACCCTGCGCAAACCAAGTGATGGCCTGTGCTTCATTCACACCCTCACAAGTGTTCCTCAAGGTACTCCACCGAGTAAGGTACTCGCGGTCCGTCTCGTCTTCTCGCTGCCTGCAAGCTGACAGCTGCTGTGGCCTATTCGGCCTCTTGTATGTACTCGTGAAGTTGCTGATGAAGGCATCCGAGAAGTCCAGCCAGCAGTTAATGCTGTTCTTGGGCAAGTTGTTGAGCCAAGTGCGAGCTGGACCCTCTAGCATCTGCGGCACATAGCGCACCGCCCATCTCCTGTTGCCATTCGCGATATGGACCGCGGTGACATAGTCGTTGAGCCAATCTTCAGGCTTGGTGCTGCCATTGTAGCTCTTGGTGCCTCTTGCAAGCTGGAAGCCCTTCACGGAAGGCTCGTTCATGATGCGCGGGCCAAAGCACTCGGGGCCAGGGGGACCCGTGCTCTCAAGCCGCGCCGATAAGCTGATACGGTCCAGCTGGTGCCTTGCATCTCCAGGCGCCAACACGCGCTCATCAACACGGTCATGAATATCATAACTAGCCATCTCCATAGCCGAGTAGACATCATCATACCTATCCACCTGCATAGCTGCAGGTTGCTCCACCGGGTTGGCGACTGGTGCCACTGGGCGCGGCTGCTGCCTCTGCCGAGTAGGCTGAGCTGCGGGTTGCCGAGAAGAACCCGGACGCGCGGCTTCTCGGGCACGGCTTTGAGCTTGATGGGCTTGAGAGCCTGCTCTTGCAGCGTTGTGTTCCTGCCTGGGCTGCTGCGGCACAGCAACCTGTTTCGCGGCAGCAGCCGGGTCATACACCTGCATTTGCCTGTCTCTACCCGAACGCCCGCTGCGGCTCTTCTCGCGGCTAGGATGCGGAGACGAGGCCTGATCGTTAGATCTAGCCGCGTGCGAGTGAACCACCTGCGAAGCTCCAGCTCCCGGGTTGGCCTTCCGGAACTCCTCGTTCTGCCTAGCGGCCTCCAACACCAACTCGTTGAGCCTCTCCTGCTGCCTGATACGCGCCTCTCCATCTAGGCGCGGCAACTCGGCAGCCACGGCCTGTGCAGCTCTGAGCGTCTTGGCGGGTGTGCTGTACCTCGGCCTTGTGAAGGTGTTCGCAGTGGCGGACTGCGCGGGCACCTCCGCAACTGTCGCCATCTCGACACCCAAGTTACGCCGTGTAGCACCTACTCTGCTAGGCCTCCTGGCGACTGGCGTGAAGCCGTGTGCCTTGTTGTACTCGAGCTGGTCTAAACTCAGCTCAAGCCTGATCTTCTCCAACTCCGCCTGCTCGGCAAGCAGCTCCTGGCGTTGCCGCTCGAGCTGCTCCCTCGCGGCTAGGAGCTCGATGTCGGTGGGAGTGGGCATACCAGCTCGCGCAGCAGACGCGGGGATGACCGTTGACGTGGAAGGTGGCAAGTTGCTCTCCTTCTCGTAGGGCCGGTGATTCCTGCCACCAGCAGGCGGTTCGTCAACCTCCTCGACCACGGCCGCAGCGCCAGTAGCAGCTGCGCCAGTGTTTGCCGCCAAACCCGTCACCATCACCTCAGCGCAGCTCGCAGACGAGGTGAGAGCCGAAGGAGATCACCGAGCCACCCTCCGGCGTGGCCGTGCCGCCGAAACAGCCGGCATTGTCGGTGACGAAGTCGAAGGAGCCGAATCTGTGGACCAGGCCACAAACTACGCGCTCCGCTGAAGAAGATCCCGTCCGAACAGAAACTCCAGCCAGCGCCGCTGGTTGCCCCACGGTGGGCGCCAACTGTCATGGTGGTGTCACGGCAGATGCCATGGGATGGCTAAAGATGTGGGACGATGGACGCTGGAGGTGTTCGGGGAGGGATCACGCGACGAGTAGCCGCGTGAGGTAAGAACAATACACTGCAAACAACACGATCTACCCAGGTTCAGGGCCCTCGTGAGGAGGTAAAACCCCTACTCCTGCCTCTCTGTATGTATTACGATGTTTCTCCGAGTAGCCTCAGTACAAAAGATATCGCTACCGAGTAGCCTCTCTCCTCTCTCCGAGTAGAGCTAGGTCAAGAACTTAGGGTTCTAGGGTTTACTGTGAGTATGTGTGAGCTTGCCTCGCGCAGGAGGCGGCGGGGCACTTTATATACATAGTGCCCAGCCGGATACGTCCAAATCTAGACAAGTGTCGACATAGTGTGCACATCGTCCTTTCTCCGAGTACCCGCTGACAGCTTTGGTTCCTAATCTTGGCTGCTTCTGTAAAGTCGTTGGGCAAAACTAGGGGACAGACTGGTATCACTGTACCTAGGCACAGAGTAGGCCCCCCTTATCCTGCCACGGCCTGCTTCCATGCTGTCACTGTCAGGCAGGCCGGTCCCAGATGAACAGTAGTTCGAATGCTGCCAAGTACGGACCCAGGATACGCGGGATCCTGTGTCAGAATGGCTCCTTTGACTTTCTGGCCCGAGTAGGTTCCCGCCAATTGTTCCCGCCAATTGTACTCGGGCCAACCCTTCTACTCGAAAGGATAGAACTTGATTGATATCTCCTTCTGGTCATCTTGAGGTGAGACCGAGTAGCAGTCGACCGGGTAGCGAGTACCAGGTAGTCGGCTACTCGACCAAACCTCTCTTCTGTAAGGCGCCTTTACCGCTTGTCTTTACCCTACTCGGGGGTAACCCCCCGACACTTGTCAACATGGGGTTTGACTTTTGCAGCGTTGACATCACGCAAGACCGTGTGAAGTTGATGCGCATTGGTATTATGATTCCTGAAGATCACTACATTGATCTTCAGAATCTTATCCAGTTGAACGGGCCAAAGACCGGGATGGCTGTCATGGCAACTACCTTCATCCACCAGGGCTACGACAGGATGAAGACTGATTTCCCCTCGAAGAATCACCGTTATTGGGAGAAGACCCCACTGGACTTGACGAACGTCAAGTATGCCGCCCTAGATGCATATGTCTCGTACGAGTTGTTCCGCATCTACTCAGCGGAGCCATAGATATGTATATATGCGTTCGATATATATGCGCGCATGTAATGGGTATCTTAGTATATATATGTAATGGGTATCTTTTGTGAAAGTTATGTTTGTGTTATATGATCGACTCTATGTTATGAATGTGATCGACTCTATGTTTGTGTTATGTGTGATCGACTCTATGTTTGTGTTATGTGTGATCGACTCTATGCATGTAATGAATATTATTTGTATTATTGTTCTTCATTTTTGATATATTTTTTCATTTTAAGATTTTAAAATGAATTAGTATTATTGTTCTTCATTTTTTGATATATTATTTTCATTTTTAAGATTTTAAAATGAATTAGTATTATTGTTATTATTTGTATTTTTAAGATTTTAAAATGAATTAGTATTATTGTTCTTCATTTTTGATATATTATTTGTATTTTTAAGATTTTAAAATGAATTAGTATTATTGTTCTTCATTTTTGATATATTATTTGTATTTTAAGATTTTAAAATGAATTAGTATTATTGTTCTTCATTTTTGATATATTATTTGTATTTTTAAGATTTTAAAATGAATTAGTTCTATTTTTCTTAATTTTTTGATATATTATTTGTATTTATTCAAAATTATTAATTACATCATTACTTTTGTTTATTAAAAGATTTATTTGAAATTCAAACAATAAAGAAATGTGGCATCGACCAACATGTTAATAAGATTGATATGATACTACTATCACATACATGCGTGAGAAACACTTGGATTCGGGACGGGATGGAACTCGGAAGTTAAGCGTGCTAGTGCTAGAGTAGTGGGAGTATGGGTGACCGAGCGGGAAGTTTGACCATGAGTAAGTAATTTGACTAGAGATAATCTTAGTTAGACCAAATGAATTAAAGGGAGTGAAAAAAGGGAGTGAGGGAGTGAAAAAAAGGAGTGAAAAAAAGGGAGTGAAAAAATGTGAGAAAAATAATTAGAAACCAAATGAATTAAAAAAATTACGAAATAAATCTAGTCCCGGTTCATGTGGCCAACCGGGACTAAATGTCCTCCGCCTCCCGGCTCCGCCACCCGCCCACGTGGACGGGCCTTTAGTCCCAGTCCGTAAGTGGCGGGACTATAGGCGGGGGCCTTTAGTCGCGCGTAGCTAGTCCCGGTTGCCCGGACGGGATTAATGGGCCTGGCGAACCGGGACTGTAGGCCTTTTTTCTACTAGTGTTACAACTAGAGCTTGCGTGCCGGGTTCTAGGATATTTCCGGGATGATCAGACCGATCCCAGGTAATTGGTGTATTTGAGTACTTCAAGAATTTCGGGGTTGCAGGGACAACCGCGTTAATTTCTCGAAGTGTTCTCTTTGCCACCTTTGCTGAGGGAGTTGCCAGGAAAGTTAGGTTGCATTCTCCATCAACTCTCGGAAACTTAGGCTCGCCTTTGCGCTGTTGTTCCTAGATTTTCTTGTCAGTGTCCGATTCACTGTCTTCTTTTTCAGATTCTGGATTTTGCTTAGAGAATTTCCTCTTGGAGTTCTTCCCTTTGCTTCCGGATCCTGCACTGCCTTTCATATGCTTGTTTAGCTGGCATTGTGCCTTAGTATGGGTGGGTTTCCCAAATTGCGAGTGGTGGACACAGTTTTCCGACTTTATTCTTTCCCACTCTTCTTTGGTGTAATTTATCGGCTCTGTGCTTCGTCCTTTCCACTTGCTCCCATTTTCTCTTCCAAAGGATATGTTAACTTCTTTGGGCTTTTGCGTTGCTTCGGAAGTTGCTTTTTTCTCAGGGCGAGGGGTCTTTTTGGCTTGGATCAAAGTGTCGATATTGCCGCCTCTCGCTCCGATGTCGTCTTTGGCCGCTGCGTGCTCATTGGCGGTCGTAAGCATAGATCCGAGATCTTTGTGCTTTTTGGAACCGATCATGAACGGTACGAGTCCGGGTTTTAAGCCATTGATGAAAGCATGCATTGCTTGTACGTCAGTTACTCCAGAGCAACTATTCTTCATTGCAGTCCATCTTGAGATAAAATCCACGTACGGTTCATCCTCAAACTGGGTGCAACGGTTTAGCTGGTTGATGCTATTCGGGCGCTTGTAAGTTCCCCAGAAATGCTGAGTAAAAACTCTAGCCATATCATCCCAGCTGTCGACAGTTCTTGATGGTAACCCATTTATCCAATCCCTGGCTCCATCCAGTAACATTAGGGGGATGAATTTTACTGCCTCCAGGTCTGTCCCGTTGTTGATCTGGACGGCTGTGTAATAGTCTGAGAGCCAGGTATCCGGGTTTGTGCTACCGGTATATTTTTGATACGTTGGACCAACTTTGGCAAAGACAGAATGCAGAGTGATCCTTCGGATCCTGTCGGTAAAAAACTTAGGTCCAAAGTATAAATCATCTCTTTTCGCTCTGTCAATGTGTGCGGAGTATCTGCCGGCTGAATCGACAGAAGGTGATCTGCTCCTTTCTTTTCCATTGTGACGCGGACTCGTTTTTCCGAGATTATCTCTATTGCCTCCGTGATCGTGCCCTTCGGGATAAGGTGGAGTTCTACTCCTGTGTCTTTCCTTATTCCTGGGGGGGCGTCCGGGATCTCTCACGCCTGTGAGGTATATCCTGTCTTCCAGCTTTTTCAGCGGGGCGTCTCGGAGGCGGCATCGTTTTTCCGTCCTTCCGGTTTTGCTCTTCCCGATCTCGGGGATTAATTCCATCTTTCGGAAGATGGGATCCGGTTCTGGATGCTGCATCCTTGTTTTCAGAGTTTTTCTTGTCCTTTCTCGGATCTGATTTCTTCTCTTTCGAATTGTTTGAATCTCCAGGTTCTTCCGGTCCAGGTGCCCCAGCGGCGCATGTAGCTGTTTTGCATAGGGCGGAGTCATCGTGCAACTTCCCTGATCGCTCTTGCCCTCGCTGTTGTTGTTGCAATGCTTTTTCTAGGAAAGCATACACCCCTTGAAGTTTTTCACCACTGGAGTACAAATCGTTGTTGAGGATGGTGAACGCTGCTTCCGCGTTTTCTGCCGCGGTTTTGTATATTGGCTCGCCTCTGGCATCTTTGTCGTTTACTTGCTTTTGCCAAGATGGGTCGTGAAACCTTTCCTTTGGCGGCAATACTTCCGGTCTTGCGATTCCGGGTACCCGTGTAGGTTTAATGCCAGAACTATTCCTTCTCTCGTATTCCTCAATTTCTTCCTGCTTTAGCTTAATATCAGCCTTGGTTTTTTGGAGGTGTTCTCGAGTTCGGAATAGATGTTGTTGTTGCCTTTGGAGAGCTTGTCTCCGCGCTTCCAGCACTTCAGGGGGCTCGTGTGGTCCCACTGGTGTTTGAAGTAAATCTTGTTCGTCTTGTTCTGACATAGCCGGAATAGAGATTTCCTTCGTTTTCTTCTCCGCGGGTTTAACTCCGCTTCCTTCTCCTTCTTCCAGGTTTTCATTGGCTGGATCGGCCAATTTTTTCTTCCGGAGCTTGTACTGGAGTTTTTTGGAAGCTTTGTGCTTTTTCTTGGAAGAGGGAGGTTTTTTACCAGGTTCGTCCTCTGTCAATTCCTTGACATCGGGGTATTTTGGAGAGGTTTCTCCTTCTTCTCTCCCTTCCTCTGGCGGAGGCATTCTCGGGCTTTCCTGACTGTTGGTATCCGTGTTTTCAGCCGGTTTTTCCATCAGTACTTCGTGGAATCCCTCTTGGAAGGATTTGACCTTTCTCTCGAAAGCGTCTTCATCTTCGTCTTCAATATCAAAGTGATCCGATCCGGGTTCCGACTCTAATCTTGCCTCGATGGCGGCTAGCACAGAATCAGCTTCCGAGATTGTCGTTATATTGGAAGATGTCGGATCTTCCACCTCTGTTGTGGGATTGTTGTTTTCTACCTTTTCCACGGGATTATTTTCATCCGTGTTTTTGGCGATCTCGGATTGCACCATGCCGATAAAGTGCGATTCAGCAGTATATCGGCGATCTGAGCAAAATCCGGCGTCATAGTCGTCTTCGACTGGGTATAGGGAGGGTGGGATAAATTTGCTTCCGCCATGGAACCCCATTGCTTCTGCAGTTAATCCAATAAAGATGTTTGCAGATCCAATCGGTAGAACGCAGGCACTTACCAGATGATTCCGCGCTGGCATGTACGATCCGTTGTCGAGGAAGCGCCCGACGTCGTTGTCGAATTCCAAGCTGTCGACAGTTATGGTACTGCCGATTCCGCCGAGTATCCCAGATCGAAACATAACGCCTGACGTCGCTGGCCCCACGGTGGGAGCCAACTGTCGAGACATCGTAGTAGATTTCATAGACGGGGGTGCCATGAGACTACCGGTAGATAAGTGGGGGGGGGGACGTGATCGTATGATGAATAATGACGCAGGGTTTTACCCAGGTTTGGTACGTCGCAGTAATGCGGCGTTCCTACTTCTGCAATCTCACTATTCAGGACTAAAGCCTGGAGTAAACAGAGTACAATGTGAGGTTAGGTTTAGCTACTCGACAAGGATCCACCTCTCGGCGAGTTAGCCTTTAGCTTCTTGTCTATCTTTCTTATCTCCCGTCCGGCTTTATATAATAGCCGGGTTAGGGCTTACAGAAAAGGAAACCTAGAAGACTACGGTAAGTACTAACTTGGAAAGCAAGGAATCCGCCTTCTACTCCAAGCCGTATCACGCGGGCCGTGATCCGGGTTCTTCTAGAATCCGGCTTCCGTGCGTCAGCTTACTGGGCCGCCCAATAGACATGCTCCATTACCATTTAGGCCACCCTGGTAATCCGGCACTTTAGACCACTATCTGACATACCCCTAATTGGTATATATCCGACAGCCCCGATGGGGAAAAAGGCGGAACAACTGTTCTGGCCCCTCTACGTGAGCCGGAAGGGGGTAGCAAAGTGGAACCAATTGTTTGATTGTGTTAGGTTAGGCCCAAGGAACACCAAAGAAAATGTTAGGGTCCACATCTCTTGATAAGATTCCCCCTAGTTCCGTCAAATCCGGGAGTTTCGGGCTCTAAGTAGTCTTGGAACCCGCTAGAGAGAATCCGACGACGGTGAAGCCCTAACATAGAGAGCGAGGGAATCTTGGGCATCCAAGACCCATTATATTCCACAATCTAACACATATGGTATGGCATACCATGGGATTTGGTGGCATTCAGACGATCCGGAGCCCCCCACTCCGGAGAAACCATAGCCCCGCTGGGGAAAAAGACGAAACTGTCGTTCTGGCCCCTCTACGTGAGCCGAAAGGGGGTACCAAAGTGTAACCAATTCCTTGGTAGTGTTATGTTAGGATAAGGGAATACCCAAGACAAATGGTAGGGCCCACCTCTTGTCAAGATTACCCCAGTTCCGTTAGATCTGGGAGTTTCAGGCTCTCATTAAGCAGTCCTGGAACCCGCGAGAGAGAATTCGACGCCGGTGAAACCCTATCACAAAGAGCGAGGGAATCTTGGGAATGCAAGACCCATACCACACTCTAACACACATGTTATGGCATACCATGTGTTGTGGTGGCATTCAGACGTTCCAGAGCCCCCTCTCCGGAGAAACCATAGCCCCGTTGGGAAAAATATGGAACCTGCGTTTTGGCCCCTCTACGTGAGCCGGAAAAGGGGTAGCAAAGCGGAGCCAATTGTTTGGTTGTGTTAGGTTAGGCTCAAGGAACACCCAAGACAATGGTAGGGTAATATATTTATTATTAGTAATAGTTTATGTCAATAATTTATAGATGTCTTCCCATTATCCTTAAATAACATATTACAATAATGGTTATCTTTTTAGGCCATCCATCATGTATCCAACGGCCATCAATGTTCTCCAGCCAATGTACCAAAATCTGGCGGGCGCAGAAAATTTCGCGCCGCCCACCCAAATTATCGACCAAAAACTTTGCCGCCTATGCCGCCCTAAATTTCGAACATCTCCCTCTTATCACCCCCCCTCGCCGAAATTTCCCCTCCTCTTCTTATCCGAAATCCCCCTTTCCTCCTAAACCCCATCTACTCCGCCCCGGCCTTCCACCTCGCCCTGTAGCTCGCCTTCCCGGGCTTCCACCTGGCTGTCCCCGGTCTTCCACCTCGCCGTGTAGCTTGCCTTCCCGGGCTTCCACCTTGTAGTCCCCGGTCGTCCACCCCGCCGCTCAGCTCGCCTTCCTGGGCTTCCACCTCGCCGTCTAGGACGCCATCCAGATCTGCCACCTCGCCGTCCAGATTTGATACCTCGCCGCCCAGATTGCCGTCAAGATCTGCCACCTCGCCGTCCAGGTCGTCCTCAAGATATGCCACCTCGCCTGCCTGGTAGCCGTCAAGTTCCTTTGGTCAGAGTTTGCTTATTTTCGACCTTGTATAAAGCTTAGGATCACTTCTCCTGCGATCCTATCATACTTAGGTCCACAAATTAGATTACTGATATGATATGGCCAAACAGCGAATTGCATCACTAAGATTTTCTAACTCTATGTTGTCACATCCCAATGAAAGATAAGGCTATTTGTAAAGAACATGTATGCGCTATTTATTTTCATCTATTCGCATAAATCATCAATTCTAGACTTATATTGTAAGCTATTTATTTCCATTTATACCATGTCAACCATCTAGATAAGGCATGCCTTGCATGATAGCTCAACAATAAAGGTACTTATGTTGTGTGGAACTGCTGGCTTAATTACTGTTCTGCCATGTATTTTGTGCTACTATCCTAGTTGATTTGGTACATATGAACCGTGCAGCTTAGGAACATTAAAGTCAAGAGTACGTCTGGTAGGACAAAGATGCCTCTTGGTGGACATGGTTGTAAACGCAATCGCGTCAAGGTCCATCGCGAGCATGCAGTTGCCCATGTCCATCCGTAAGCAGATGACGAACTCAAGCGACCAGTGGTCCAAGACGAGGAGGCAGCTCCCCAAGGCCAGCAGGAAGCTGCCCAAGGCGAGCAGGCACTTGCCCATGGCCAGCTGGAAGCTTCCCAATAGAAGGAGGAGGCTGACGAGGTAGCCGCCCAATGCGAGCAGGTACCTCCCTACGGTGAGCTGCCAGGTGTGCAAGGCGAGCTGCCACCATTCCTAGGCGAGGGGCAAGGTTCCCAAGTCGAGGAGAAAGGTGCTTGCAACGAAGAGCAAGATGACATATCACAGAGAGTGCATGCTCTATGAGGGGCCATGTGTGGAGGGAAATCCAAAATGCAGAATATTAACTCTAGAAATCCACAATTTCTGTAGATTACCCATGTGAAGACATTGTTTCGAGTGGTGCGGCTGGGAGGAGAAGAAACATGTCCAAAGGAAACAGGATCAGAATTGTTATTCCTTTGGGAAAGACAAGGCCAGTGAACCCAAAGGTTGCTGCCATGTATGCTACTGCGTGTTCATTAGCTGTGAAGCACATTGTCCCTATTTTCCCCTATTGGAAAGAGTACAAGGGAAGCGAAGATATATTTTCCTCCTACCACGGCTATGTGTCTGTAAGTTCTGTAACCCAACCTTCCAGTTCATGCCATTGCTGTTCATATAACTAAAAAGTGCTATTTCTTTTGTTTCAATCAAAGTTTCATCTGAACCCCAGAGACCCTGTTATTCGTCAATCTCTTCTGATGCATCTCAAGAACTGTACAAGACAAAGACGCAATATTCTGAAGCAAGAATTTTTGACAGCGTTAGAGACAAGAGTAGAGTTGTAAGAACGCCTCCTGATGTAGTTGGGCACATGAGCGAAGCAGAATGGTGCAGGCTAGTCGATAACTGGTCCTCAGTCAGGAAACATGTACTCTCTTTGTTCACTCTACCTTGCCACTGTTTCTATTCCATAACCTGGACTGTGTCTAATCAGTTTATACTTCGTTTATGTAGATGGCTTGTATGAAAGCCAGGCAAAGCAGCCAGGTCGTCCAGTTCCATAGCGCCACAGGTTCTCGTAGCTACGAGGTTTGCTGCGACATGGGGGAAGATGCCTTCGAATTGTTCAAAGCTACGCACAACAACAAGACACGTGGATTCTCTTCGCCCGTGAAAAGAGCAATTGTAAGTCCCTCCGAATACTGTTTATCTCTAGGATCAACAATTACCTCAATAGATTCTTCTAGATACGTACTGATGCTTCCCTTTGTGAATTCTGATGCAAACTCCTGCTATTTCACCTATACTTGTCATCTCATAGTTCATGCACATGCATGCTGCTTGATTTTCATCTGCTAGTTCATCTATCCTTGTGAGCTGCTATTTTCATCTATGTTATGTACATGCTTGTCGTCTGCTATTTTCAGCCATGTTTACTTACATGCCTGTCATGTGATGTTTTTCATTTATGTTCCTTACAAGCTTGTCATGCGTGCTTAATTGCTTGTCATCTGCTATTTGCATATTTGTTATGTACAAGCTTGTCATGATATCAATGTTCCTTACAAGCTAGTTCAGCTTCTATTTCATCTAAACCTTTTACATGCTTTATAGGAAGAAATGCAATATCATATGCTAGAACGTACTTCAGTAGATGGCGCTATCAAGGAACCTCTTTCTACCACCAAAGTTGTCGTTGCCGTGCTGACCAAGAACCGTCTAAAGTCTTCATTCCTGAATACCATAGGTGGGGTCACAACCAGTGCAAGAGCAAAAAAGTCTCAGGTTCACCTTCAACTTGATTCTGAGAGAAAACAGAGGCAGGACCTGCAGTCTGTAGTTGATGAGTTGAAGCAGGACAAGGAACAAGATGATGCAGATAGGATGAAGCATCGACAAGAATTGCTGTGTATGACGGAGGAACACAAAGGTATGCAGAAGAGTCAAGAAATGTATAAAACCCTTATTGGTGGCATGTTGGCTCAAGTTCATCCGAGATATGGAACTGAGTAGCCCTTTGTGAAACCTCTTGTTTTCTGTTGAACTGTATTAGACTGCCTTTGCTGGCGAGCTATGTTGTGACCTTATTCGGAATTTATGTATTTGTTGTTTTTGCTTTGCTGTGAAAACTAGTATAGTATTTTCCATGCTTATGAATACGAGGACACGTGGTACTATATGGTAGGTCCATGAGGCGGCACCTTATTGGATGGAAATCGCGACGAAATAAACAAGTCACGGAAACGTTTCGACATGGACATGCCGTGTTGGTACACGTGCTGGCTCATGATTCGCGATGTCTTACATCGAACTAAAACGTCACATGTCGGTCAACATTATAAATTCGTCGGGAATAAGCGTATACGTGGAACATTATGAGAGCGACACGTGGCACCTTATACTTCTTGTACCCGCCACGAGAAAATAAACGTCGCACATATTATGACGTCATTAACGGAGGTAACGGTAGTTCCAATCGCGACGTTTTTAAAATGTCAAGACGATGAAAACGTTAGAAACGGTGGAAGTGACGTCAGTAACGGGTAACGGGAAAACGATGCCACGTGTACACACACTGCGACGAAAAAAAACGTCGCTCCTTGTTGGGCCTTGTGCTGGCCCGGCCAGTAGCACGCGACGGATTAGTGTTCATTTAATCATCGCAAAATCATCCGTGACAGTCGATCAGGAACGTTCTCACTCCGTCGCGTAAACCGTCGCGGATTGCCCTTAGCGACGGTTTCGAGCCCATCTGCAACGTCACACACCGCGCGGAATTTGGTAGTGAATATGACCACCGGAGGATCACCCCGCGCTACGGACGAGAGCTCCGTCGCCCACGACATAGATAGCATCATCAATGATATCGACCCGCTGTTGAATTCTCCCAGCCGCGCCACCGAGAACGCGCCGGAGGTAAACACCGGTGATCCGGCCCGCGGGGATCTTCCTCCCGTGGCCGAAGAAATTCCGTCGTCGTCCGCCGTTCGTACTATGCCCCTCGCCACCGGGCCTGCGGAAGAAAACCTCGCACGCGGCGGTGAGGAGTTCGCCGTCCCGGGCGTCGCCGGAGCTGAAGAAGACGCAGAAGAAAATTTCGGGAATTGGAGCCACTGCAATGTAGTTCCATCCCTTCTTCCGTCAATGGAGAAGGAGGATATGTTCTCAAGGGAAAATGGCGGTACGAAGAGGACGACTCCGAGTCTTTGCCAAAACCCGGAGAAAGGGTTCTCCTCGCCTTTCACATAAATAGAGGTATGGGTTTCCCACCTTCTGCCTTTTTCCTGCAAATCCTTGAACACTATAACATCCAACCACATAACCTTCCACCAAACTCTATTCTCTAGATTGACGGGTTTCAAGACCTTTTTAAAGGATACTTAGGAATAGAACCTAGGTTAGACTTCTGGCAATACTGTTTCGGGGTTAAGCGAAACCCTTCTGAGGGCGCTCTCCCCACTTGCGGGACCATCTCCTTCACCCTCCGTAGGTTTAGGGAGGACTGGTTCCCCAAGATCAAAACCACGGAATCCGTCAAATTTTGGACGGGTTCCTTCTTCTATCATGAAGATGTACCGTTTCCTGGAAAGGAGACGGGAATTCCACCTTGTGATAATTTTGCTGCTACCCCCCAAGATAATTGGGCTATAGAAGCGGTCCAGACTCTGCCAACAGATCTGATGAGGATCAAGCGGCGCATAGCCAAGCTTGTATCCCCCACTCCTCCTCTCACTGGCACAAAGACAATTTTGTGCTGGCTCGGACGGCGTATTCAGCCATTAGCCTATCGTGGAAAACGGCTAATGTGCGAATACTCGGGCCCGGAGGACTCCATGAGGACGACGGACAAGGGTTTCCTGAAGAAGGACTTCAAGAAACAGCCAAATCAATTGGTCTCTACTGGAGACCAGTATGAAGAAAGCCGAGAAATGTGTCATGCTGGGCATCCAGCTCCAAAGGTAGACTTTTCCCCCTTTAGGCAAATTTCTCGTTTTTCACTTTTCTCAGATGTTTTTATCTTACCCGGAACTTTGTCCTTTTTGACAGATTACAACCCTTCCTGACTCGGAGCTAGCCTCTGACGCTGAGTTGGATGCTTTGCGTGCCAACTTTGCTGGTGCCGGAAGCGCAAGAAGTCTTCCACCACTCAGGAGGTCATTAACCTTGACGGCGTTCCCGTCACAACATTCAGGTAAGAATTTCCCGAGTATTTTCCTATGCTTTTTATTGCATATATTTTTATTTCTTTCTCGGATTCTTATTTATCGGATCTTCTTTCCTTTCCTTTCTATTCCAGCCTTGCTCCTACCACCCTAAAGCCGAAAGCCCGGAAGAAGCATAAGGCAGTTGTTAGCAGAGGAGTGCAGCCGTCTCCCGCTGCAGCCCCCGACACCCCGGTTGCCACAGGAGGAGAGAACCTGGCTGCAAGGGAGGAAGAATACCCTTTGCAGTCCAGCCAGCCCATTGCGTCCGAGTCGGACGTGAGGGAAAGGGCGGTGCCATAAAAGGGAGGTCTTTCTCGTGCTCCAGAGGAGGAACCTATCCCAACATTCAACAAAGAGTTTAAGGTAAAGGAAGAGCCATTTGACGAACACGGGTATATCAAACCATGGGCGAAAAAACACTTCACTCCAGCTCCCTTAATCCGTCCTTGGCCGCAAGGCGGGCTTATTGTTAGGAATAACTTCGTATTTTCACCTCGGCAGGTCATCCAGGACGGCCTTTGCCATGTCGGGATTCTTTTTGCAGACTATGCAAAAGAGTTCAACGAAAATCTGGCAAATCTAACAAAAATGAGCCAGGTAATATCTCTAGCCCCCAAGCATTTTTTCAAATTTATACATTTTGGCTTGATGCTTTTATCATGACCTTGTAAGCGTTGTGTCTCTTTTCCGTGTTTCAGCAAACTGCTGAAAACATAAACATGGAAGTTTTCAGCAAACTTACAATCAAGAATAAGGAGGTGAAAACTCTCCTTAGCATTCTTGATGAAAAGGATGCAGAGCTGGCCTCCGTTTAGCAAAAGCTGGATGAATCAGTAGGTAATTTTTTTCTCTACTGTATTTTAGAATTTTTTCTAAGTATTTTTCCAAGTTTTTAACTCTTCATTTTACTTGCTTTTTAGCTTCTTTGGTGAAAGACAAACAAATTGCTGAAGATGCTCGCAATGCTGAGAACCTCCGCAAGGAAAACATGGAACTTCACAAGATCAATGTGAAGCTCCAAAAAGACCTGGAGGCCAGCTAACTGGCTGTCGGCATTGCCGAGTCCAAGGCCTCTAGCCAGGCCGAGAAAGACCAGGCCACCATCAGGGACTTGGAGAATGCCCTGAACCAACGTCTCGAGGAAGGCACGGAGATAGACATGATTCTCGGAAAGTTCTTAAACTTTTACCAGATTTCCCCTTTTCCTCCTCTATTTTGTTCTAACTTTCTTTTGTTGGTTTAAACAGAAGGGAACCCCTTGCTTACCCGGATTGATCGAATCCGGGCTTTCGGGAGAGTCTTCGCCGCGCTGAAGTCCACGGAGATGTTACTTATTAATAAGTACATTCCCGACAAAGCAGGAGAACTGTCGGAAGTTAGCAAGCTTCCGGAGGCGGTCGAGGAGGTGGCGAACCACAAATATTCATGGTTTCGTTCCACGGCTCGCAATGGTGCGCGCATGACCCTTGGTCCCATGCGTATGCATTATACAACAGCCAAGTCTTGGCGCGTGGCGTCCGGTATCCCTCAAGGATACACAGACTTGCAGCGGGCCAACATCTTTGACGTTGTCAAAGGCCATGCCACCAAGATAGCCAACATGGTGAACATCTCCACCTTCTACCCCAAGGAGGAAATTCCAAAAACTCCTGAGGAGTCCAGCAGCGAGGATGAAGACTCGGATCCCGAAGAAGCTGCTTGAGTCCTGGGTAGAAGATAGGAAAAATAGAAGCATTACTATTCTTACAATGTAATATTCATTGTAATGCTATCTATCTTTTGTATAAACAAGTACTCCGCTTTTGCAGTTTAATTTTATAAGTCTATGCAAGTTTTTCGGGTTTTAATTCCTTTTCCTTCTAAGTTCTGTTGTTTATATGATTTAACCGTCCTTAGTGTTTGAAATGGCTCAATAGTACTTAATCTTCACGCCAAGTTGCTGGGTTCAACCGATCAGTCGAAACTTGGAATTGTGGATTGTACTAAGGCATTTTTACTTACTAATTTCAGTGACCCAACACATAAACAATCAGATAATACTTAGAGAAAAGTAAGGAATTTTGAAATTGTATGAAACTCATGCACGCAGGCACAATCTGGGTTTTCTTAAGCCTCCTTGGGCTGAAAAGCATTCAGATTTATAACTCCGAGCACGCAGGCACAATTCGGGTTAATACTGAGTATTTTGAAAGACCATTGGGAAATAGATAAGACAAACTTATTCTTTGTATGAAAACAGATAAAACAGTAATGCATGAATTCCGACAACTTTATTTCATGATCTCAAAGATGTTTACATAGAAATTGAACTAAGTGTAGAAGGGACGTAACTGCTGGATGCTCCAGGGTCTCTTTGTCTCTCCTAGTTCGACATCTATCTTCCTCTTTCTTTTGCGATTCGGTCTTTTGGGATCATCCTCCGTATCCCGAATATCTACAAGATAATATGATCTATTTTTCGTAGCCTTGGTAATGACAAATGGTCCCTCCCAGACTGGGGCTAACTTGTGCTTCCTTTCCTGCACCAATCTTAACACTAAGTCACCTTCTTTGAAAGAACGGTGTCTGATTTTCCGACTATGGTAGCGTCGCAATCCTTGATGGTAAATGGCAGATCTTTGAAGCACAAGGTCTCGTTCTTCTTCTAAAAGATCGATGACATCCTGTCGTGCGCTTTCGGCATCCGAGTCATCGTAAGCCTGCACTCTTGGGCTATCATGGAGCATGTCCGTTGGAAGCATTGCTTCTGCGCCGTAAACCAAGAAAAACGGTGTTTTCCCTGTTGATCTATTTGGCGTCGTTCGAATACTCCAAAACACAGAAGGCAGTTCTTCTACCCATGCTCCAGCTGCTCTATAAAGAGGAGATTTGAGTCTTGGGCGTATTACCTGCAAGATTGAGCTATTCATTCTTTCAACCTGCCCATTGGATTGTGGGTGAGCCACATATGCAAGATCTAGGCGTATTCCCATTTGTCGGCAATATTTTGCCAACTCTCCAATAGATAAATTCGTCCCGGTTTTGGTGATTATGCTGTGTGGAACGCCCTATCTCATGACTACGTCAATGATGAAGTTTCTAGCAGTCACACCGTCAAGTTTCTTGATGGGTTTCGTCTCCACCCACTTGGTATACTTATCCACTGCAACGAGTAGATGTGTAAGTCCGCCTCTTGCAGTTTTGAATGGTCCCATCATATCTAGCCCCCAGACCGCGAACGGCCATGTTATCAGGAGAGTTTTGAGTGCTTGAGCTGGCATATTCGTCTGCTTGGCGTAATACTGGCATCCGGCACATGTGTTTACTATGTGTTTGGCGTCTGTCTTGGCTGTGAGCCAGAAAAACCCTGCACGGAATGCTTTTTTGACTATGCTTTTTGATTGAGCATGATTTCCACAATAACCTACGTGGATTTTTTGCAAGATTTCTTGGCCTTCTTCCGGCGAAATACATCGCTGAAAATTTCCGATAGTGCTGCGCTTATACAGGCAGCCATTGATTACCGTGTATCCTTTGCATCGGCGCTGTATATGCCTTTGCAAGACCACGTCTGCTCCATCCGGGAACTTCTGATCAACTAAGAAGTTTCAGTATGGAATCGTCCAATCCGGGTTAACGAGCAGAACTTCAATTGACTCGGAAACGAGAGGATAATCAACATCTCCACCTTTGATCGATGGTTCATGGAAGTGTTGGACAAACACACCAGGTGGTAGGGTTTTCACTCTTTCCGACCCCATGCGGGCTAATGCATCTGCGTCCAATTTTCTTCCCTTTTAATATGAAGTACTTCAAATCCAAGTAAGCAAACGGCAAACTCATCCACCATTCTCCGATATTCGGCCATGATGGGGCTTTTGGCATCCCATGTTTGGTTTAGCTGATGATGTACCAAATCTGAGTCACCATAGCATAGTATGCATTTGACACCTATTTCTTTTGCAATGTGCAAGCCATGAAGAAAATCTTCGTATTCTTCCACGTTATTACTGGCATTGAAGTGTATTTGTAATACATACTCCATAGTATCACCTTTTGGGAATTTTATTACTACACCAGCTCCAGCGCCTTCCTTCATCTTGGATCCATCAAAATGCATGACCCAGTATTCCGACTCCAACATTGGTGTGTTTTCCATTGCTTCTGTCTAATCAGCAACAAAATCTGCCAACACCTGGGATTTAATTGCCGTCCTGGGTTGGTACTTAATGTCGAACGCAGCTAGCTCAATACCCCATTTGGCTACTCGTCCAGTTGCATCCGCACTGTTAATGATATCCCCTAGTGGTGATTTCCTTACCACTGTTATGGAATGTCCTTGGAAATAATGGCGGAGTTTTCTAGATGTGAAAAACACGCCATATGCCAGCTTTTGATAATGTGGGTACCTTTGCTTTGACTCGGAGAATACTTCGCTAACATAGTATACTAGATGTTGATCTGGTATACTTTGTTCTTCTTTCCGCCTTTCCATAATTATCACAACGCTGATAACCATGTTTGTTGATGTAAGATACAGTAACATGGGTTCTTCGTCTTTTGGGGATGCCAAAATCGGAGCTTTCATAAAGGTTTCTTTCAACTGGGTTAATGCTTTGTCCGCCTCTTCTGTCCATTCAAATTTGTCGGATTTCTTCAACAATTTGTATAATGGCAGAGCTTTATCTCCTAGCCGGCTTATAAACCTGCTGACTGCGGCTGCAGAACCCGTTAATCTCTGTACATCTTTTAAACACGTAGGTTTTGTGATGTTCAAGATTTCCTTGATCTCTTCCGGGTTTACTTCTATTCCTCTATGAGAAACGATAAAACCCGGAAGCTTTTCCGAGGGAACCCCGAATACGCACTTTAATGGATTCAACTTCATTTTGTAAGTGCGCAAATTTTCGAAGGTTTCTCGTAGATCTTCAAGGAGTGTATCCTTTTCCTTGGAAACGACGGCAATATCGTCCACGTAAACGTGTATGTTTTTGCCGATCTGACTATGCAAACAACATTGCATGCAACGCTGGCATGTTGCACCTGCATTCTTCAAGCCAAAAGGCATGGTTATGTAATAGTATGTTTCATACGGGGTTATGAAGGAAGTTTTGATTTTATCTTCCTCCTTCAAACGTATATGATGGTACCCAGAATAATCATCCAAAAAGCATAAAAGCTCAGAGCCAGCAGTGGCATCTATTATTTGATCGATTCGCGGTAACGCGAACCTATCTTTTGGACACAATTTGTTCAAGCCGGTGTAATCTATACACATCCTAAGAACAATACTGTCTTTCTTCGGGGCTAATACTGGGTTTCCAAACCAATGAGTATGTATAACTTCTCGGATAAAATCAGCTGCTAAAAGCCGGATAATTTCCTTGCCTATAGCCTTCCGTCTTCTTCCATCAAAACGACGTAGACCTTGTTTGACGGGTTTTGAACCTCGAATTACCTTCAATTGATGCTCACCAAGTTCCCTGGGTACTCCCGGCATGTCCGCAGGACACCAAGCGAAAATATCCCAGTTCTCACGGAGGAACTTGATGAGCGCGCTTTCCTATTTGTCGGTCATTCCTGTCCCCACTACGACAAATTTTGTCAGATCTTTGGGGTCTAGGATAACCTGTCTTGTATTCTCGGAAGTTTTGAAACTATCTGCTGGCTTCCGGCTTTGTTTTCCTGCCGGCATTTCCATCGGCGATACTTCCTTTGCCAGCTCTTTCAATTCCTCCTTTGCTATTACCTTTTCGGCGCAAAGGGTGTTTCCTTTTTCCAGCTCGTTCGCCAATCTGAATTCTCCCGATATGGTGATTACTCCTCCCTTTGGCCCTGGCATTTTCAGCTTGTTATAAATATAACATGATCTTGCCATGAATTTGGCGAAAGCTGGTCGTCCGAGTATTGCATGGTATACACTTTTGAACGGCACCACTTCGAATGAGATTTTTTCCTGTCGGAAATGTTCTCTTTCTCCAAAGGTTACATCTAGGGAAATTTCTCCTAGGGAATGTGCTTGTCTGCCAGGAACGATGCCGTGGAAACGTATGTTGCTATGTTTGAGCTGGGTCTTGGAAATTCGCAGATGCTTCAGTGTATCCAGATAAAAAATATTGATACTGGATCCTCCATCGATCATCACTCTCTTTAGCCTAGTGTTTTGAACAATAGGGCTTACAATTAGAGCTTGTATGCCGGGTTCTGCGTTATTTCTGGGATGATCTGACTGATCCCAGGTAATTGACGTATTGGAATACTTCATGAATTTGGGTGTTGGTGGGACAACCGCGTTTATTTCTCGAAGTGTTCGCCTGTTTTGCTGAAGGAGTTGCTAGGGAAGTTAGGTTGCATTCTCCATCAACTCTTGGGAATTTTGGCTCGCCTTTTCGCTGCTTTTCCTGGATTTTTTTCATCAGTGTTCGATTCACTGTTTTCTTTTTCAGCTTCTGGCCTTTGCTTGGAGAATTTTCTCTTGGAGTTCTTTCCTTTATTCCCGGATCCTGCAGTGCCCTTCATATGCTTGTTGAGGCGACATTGTGCATTTGTATGGGTAGGCTTCCCAAATTGCGAATGGTGGACACAGTTTTCCGACTTAATTCTTCCTTAGAATAGGAGATAGGTTCTGTGCTTCTTCCTTTCCATTTGCCGCCAGTATCCTTTCCAAAGGCTAAATTTACTTCTTTGGGCTTTGTCTGCGCTTCTGGAGTAGTCTTCTTTTCAGAACGAGGGTTTTTATTTGTCCTGGACCAAAGCATCAATATTTCCACCTCTCGCTCTGATGTCATCTTCGGCTGCGGCGTGCCCATTGGCGGTGGTAAGCATAGATCCGAGATCTTTGTGCTCCTTTGAACCAACCATGAACAGTACGAGGCCGGGTTTTAGTCCATTGATCAAAGCATGCATTGCTTGTACATCACTTACTCCAGAACAGCTGTTTTTCATCGCTATCCATCTTGATATAAAGTCGACATACAACTCGTCTTCAAATTGGACGCAGCGATTTAGCAGGTTGATGGTCTTAGGGCGTTTGTACGTACCCCAGAAGTGCTGAGCGAATACTCTAGCCATATCATCTCAGCTATCCACTGTTCTTGACGGAAGCCCGTTAATCCAATCTCTGACTCCATCCAGCAACATTAGGGGGAGAAATTTTACTGCTTCCTGGTCTGTCCCTTTGTTGATCTGAACGACAGTATAGTAATCTGAGATCCAAGTATCTGGGTTTGTACTGATGGAGGGATGATAACCCGGTAGGCTAACGTCAAGGTGTAATTCGGCCCAAAGGGAGCTGCGCAAGACCCGGCTTAAGGAGTTTCTAGAAGGCCCAAGAGTGTAGGCCTCGTAACCCGGATTGTGGGTTTCGATAAGGAAACTTAGGGATTGTAAGCGGTGCCCAGGTAGGACTCCGAGTATGCCTTGGATAGGAGGCCATGGGGGCCAGATATTATATAAGCCGACCCCTAGGGTTAGATTAGACACGAGTTTTGATAGCTATTCGAGTATCCCTTGTAATACCATAGTTGAGATAATAAACCTAGATCGGAGACTCGGCGACTTGATTGCCGGCTACCAGATCGTTCATCACCATGATTTCCCCTGAGCAAAACCCTCTCCCAAACACCAGAGTCGAATTGCCCCAAGATAAGTTACCCCCGGTAACATCTGCCGTGATTATCCCACGACAGTTGGCGCCGACCGTGGGGCCTGCATCCAAAGGTGTTTACATCACGGGAGAAGCTCGGGAGAACACGAAGAACCTCGTCGTCGGCGAGATCTACACCAACCCCGAAGGAAAGAAGATGGTGGACGATTTTGGCTGGGGGCCAGAGTCGGATCTGCTCGAATCCGGATCTGTCGTCACAATCGGCCGGGTCAACGTCTTCATCGGCATGGTACGTACGTCCGGTTCAATCCCTGACGATTTTGTATGTGATTCTGTGTCAGGAGAAGCAACCTGCATTCAATCGGATGGAGAAGAATCGGTCGGAACGGTGGATCCGATAGAAGAGCCCACCACGAAGAGGGAACAGTCGGAGGAGCCGCCATGGACCCCGCGTGGCCGGGTCATGAGAGAAGATGATACCGAGTCTATCCTGCACTTGCTGGAGGACCGGTACGAGGAGGATAGCTGTGATGAGGAGGAATACGAGTCTTCACCAGGCATCGTGCGCCAGGTCGCGGTCTACACGGCCCCTGCAACCAATCTCAATCAGGGGGACGTGAGTACGGCCGCGGTCGGAGCGGCGCGAGCGCTGGCTCAGCAGCAAAATCCGGCTGACGGAAATCCGGTTCTGACCCGGGTTGACGGAGAGTCGGCTTCGGTCACTAGCCGAGCGGCGGATAGCGAATTGCAGGCGAATATGTTTGGGTTCATGGCGAACAGGACGCCAGGGGCGGGTTCTTCAAACCCACAACACCCGGCTCTGTTCAGTAACAATCTAATTTTGGATCCCATGGTGCTAGCTACTGTGATAACCCCGGAAAACGCCGCGGCACGCGCCAGGGATCTGGACGTAGCACGCCGTGCATTGAAGCAGCAAAGGAGAGACGTGGAAGCAGAGAAGCAAGGAGTAGCCACGCGCCAACGTGAGCTGGAAGCATTGGAGAACCGGCTCCGGGTTGAGACGACTAGGATGCATCAGAGATACCAAACTAGACTACCGGCCACGGGTGGAGTTCTAAACCCTCCCACGCTATTTGTCACACCCCAAGACCAACCAATTTCGGCTGTGAATCAGGACACTGTACATCAGCCCGCGACTGGTGGGGGACAGCCGGAAAATGTACAAGCCGGGTTACCCACATTGCAGACAGGGGTTGCTGCTAGCAATACAGCGCCACCACCACCACCATCACGATTTCGTACGCCACCAGGTCACTTCAACAACCCCATGGATAATGTATATGCAGCGACGTTGGCATTGGATCGAATCCCCTTAAGAGAGTTACCCCATGCGGAGGAGACCCGGCGGGCGATAGATTTATTGCACACGGCAGTGGCTCAACAAGTCAATTACCCGGATAATAGGAGCGGAATGCATGGAACGCCGTATATAAGCCGGCATAACGGAAACACCGGTAATATCCTGACAAGCTCAGCACGGCGGAGGGCAGAGCAGCAGCAAATGCCGCCTCCTCCCTGCAGACCAGCAACACCTGCAGTATCAGCCGCGCAGGCTATCGTGGACAGTTCTAGAGCCAAGCGCGCAGCAGCCGGGTCTGCGGTACGAGGGCCGGTAGCGGTTGCACCCCCCGCCGCACCCGCCGTCGTGTCGCATGTTTCCCGGGTAAGGCCAGCACCGGCAGTTTTAGCCGGACCCAAGTGTTTGTCGGACGCCATCAGAGCCGAGCCCTACCCGGATAAGTTCAAGGAACCGGGTAAAGTGGTGAACTATGAGCCGACCATGGATCCAGAAACCTGGTTGATCAGCTATGAGATGGCCATGTCGATTCGCAACGCATCTGAAAATCTTCAAGCAAAGTTCATGTACTTGATGATGTCAGAGGGAGCAGCATAGTTATGGTTCAACAATTTACCGGAAAAATCTATCAATTCGTGGAGTGAGCTGAAAATTGCGTTTGTCAAGCACTTCCATGGGACGTGCAGGAAGTTGTTCACAATCGATGATCTAGAACGATGTGTCCAGAAGAAGGGAGAGTCGGCGCGCAGTTGGGTGCGCCGGGTTATGGAGATACTTCACTCATCTACAGATATTCAGCCAAAGGATGCGTTACAAGCCATGGCAAAGACATGCAAGTACATACCTTTAGTGCAAAAGCTAACACGCATGAAATCTAGTCGGAATGCTTCAGAGGTTACAATGGGAAAGTTAATGGACGCGTGCAACAAGCACGCTGCTACGGATACCACAGAAGAGGACGTCGATGATAAGAAAGCGAAAGCAAACACCAGCAATAATGGAAGAGCCGGCAATGGATCTGCGCCGGGAAACAATGGAGGAAATAATGGAAACAACCAGAATAAGCGCCCGTACGAGGGAAATTCCGAGTTTGTCGCCAACGGAGGGAACTTTAATGGAGGAAATTACCAGGGACCGCCAAGGCCGGCTAACCATATAGAGGCCTTCAGGATGCCCTGTCTGCGCCACAGTAGGAACGGCAGGCCGGCAAATCATTCACTGGAACAATGCGTAGATTTACAAAGATGGAAGAACGAGGAAATACAGAAAGCAATGCGAGGCGCAGGCCGGGGAGCAGGACCGGGTCCGGGTGGTAACCCGGGCAATGGCCCACCCCCGGCAGGCAACCCAGGAGGTGGTAATCCGGGTAATAATCAGGGAGGAGCTGGAGGTTTCCAGGCCAACCCCAAGCAATTGGGCCAGTACCCGTTCACACCATGGGAACTTCTAACAAGGATAGAAAAATACTCAAAAAGGCAGTAAACTCGGTTTCCTCGGCTGTCCCGAGATACCTGAGGTGGTCGGATCAAGAGGTAACATGGAGCAGAAGGGATCACCCGGAAAGAATAGAACACCCGGGAGTCTTAGCATTGGTGGTCTCGCCACAGGTTAATGGCTATGAGCTGAAAAAGGTCTTAATGGACGGCGGAAGCAGCAACAACATCTTATATTGGGAAACTTTCTTACGCATGGGTCTCAAGGAGTCTCAGCTGCAGAAAAGTTCAACCGTTTTTCATGGGATCGTGCCGGGTCACTCGGCGTGCCCTGAGGGAAAGATTACCTTGGAGGTTGCTTTTGGAGAATCAAAGGATAATTTCCGGATGGAGTGCCTCACTTTTGAGGTGGTAAAGTTGCGCAGCCCTTATCACGCGCTATTTGGAAGGCCGGCTTACGCCAAGTTCATGGCGAGGCCATGTTACGTATACCTATAGCTAAAAATCCCGGGTCCCAAGCAGACCATCACCATCCATGGGAGCCGGGTTATAGTGGCTAAGTGTGACGAAGGAGACGCGGCAATGGCGGAACAAGCTTGTAGAAAGGAAGAGTTCAAGTATTATCGGTCTCAAGTAGACCCGGATGATAGAACAACATTGAAGAGGTCAAACACTGAGGATGAGAGAGCAAAGTTCAAAGCAGCACAAGATACCAAGATGGTGGCTTTTGTCGAGGGTGATCCCTCTAAGCAGTTTGCTATAGGATCTAAGCTGGACAATCAGCAGGAAAAAGCACTCGTGGAGTTTATTCGTTCAAATCAAGATGGGTTTGCTTGGACGCCTAGCGATATGCCGGGTATCCCTACCGAGTTAGCGGAGCACAGCTTGCACGTTGATCCCAAGTCTAGGCCCGTGAAGCAGGGCCTGAGAAAAATGAATGAGGAAAGAAGAAAACCCATAGGAGAAGAAAATGCCCGGCTATTGGCAGCTGGCTTCATCATGGAGGTATTTCACTCGGATTGGCTGGCAAATCCGGTTCTAGTGCTGAAAAAGAGTAACGAGTGGAGGATGTGCATAGATTACACGAGTCTCAACAAGCACTGCCCAAAGGACCCGTTTGCCCTTCCAAGGATTGATCAGATCATAGATGCAGTGGCTGGAAGTGACCTATTATGTTTCCTGGATGCATATTCCGGGTATCATCAGATCAAGCTCAAGAAGGAATATTGGGAGAAAACATCGTTCATAACCCCCTTTGGGGCTTTTTGTTACAAAACCATGAATTTTGGGCTAAAGAATGCTGGTGCAACTTATCAGAGATGCACACAGAAGTGCTTTGAGGACCAGATTGGGCGCAACGTTCATGCCTATGTGGACGATGTGGTGATCAAGACCAGGAAAGCGGAAACGTTCATTGATGATCTAAAGGAAACATTCAAGAATTTGAGAAGGTACCAGATGAAACTTAACCCTACAAAGTGCGTGTTTGGAGTTCCAGCAGGAAAGTTACTCGGGTTCATTGTTTCCGAGAGAGGAATCGAGGCAAACCCGGACAAAATCAAAGCTATCCAGAGTATGAAAAAGCCGGAAAACCTAAAGCATGTTCAGAAGCTTACAGGGTGCATAGCAGCGCTGAGCCGGTTTATATCCAGACTCAGAGAGAAGGCAATACCACTGTACCGGCTCTTGAGGAAATCTGATAAGCTTGTTTGGGACCAAGAGGCGGATGAGGCGTTCGAGGCATTAAAGAAGCAGTTATCTGAGGCACCAGTTTTAGCAGCCCCGAGTCCCAAAGAGCCCATGCTACTATACATTGCGGCCGGGCCCCGGGCGGTTAGTGCAGTGGTTTTTGTTGAGCGCAAAGGGGATGGGAAGGATAACCCGGTTGAAAGGCCGGTTTATTACGTCAGCGAGGTGTTGTGAGAGGCAAAGCAGCGCTACCCACATTGGCAGAAGTTGGTTTTCGGGGTCTTTATGGTCAGCCGGAAATTGAAACCCTGTTTTCAGGAACACCCCATAACAGTGGTTAGCTCTATACCAATGCCGGATATCATCATAAACTCGGATGCAACAGGTAGAATAGCCAAGTGGGCCATCGAGATGGGAGATTATCACATTAACTACGAGCCCATGTCAGCAATCAAGTCTCAAGCTTTAGTTGATTTCATTAATGATTGGACTCACACTAGCATGCCCACAATAACACCAAGTTCCGAGTCTTGGGTAATGCATTTTGATGGTTCCAAGAAGTTCGAGGGATCAGGAGCTGGAGTGGTACTTACATAACCTAAAGGAGATAAACTGAGCTACGTGTTGCAAATACACTTTGATTGCTCCAACAACGTGGCCGAGTATGAGGCATTATTACATGGACTGAGAATAGCCAAGGAGATGAACATCAGGCGGATACGATGCTATGGAGATTCGGATCTTGTGGTGCAGCAGGTCTCAGGAACCTGGGACGGGAAGGATGCAACTATGGCAGCATATCGCAGGGAGGTGGACAGGGTTGCCGGGTGTTTTTTCGGGTATGAGGTGGAGCATATCGATAGGCGAAAGAACGAGGCAGCAGATGCACTCGCAAGACTCGGCTCGCGCAGAGAGCCGGTTCCACCCAATGTTTTCCTGGACGAGCTATGGCGGCCATCAGTTAAAACCGAGTCTGAGGAAGAGGTGGCTAACAAAGACCCGGATTTGGAGCTCGTGGCCACAATACGTGCTGTCCCCGAGTGGACAGAGCCGTTTCTAGCTTACCTATCACAGGGCAAGTTACCACAACAGGAAGTTTTAGCAAGGCAAATTCTGAGACGAGCAAAGGGCTATTCTATCAGCAATGGCGAGTTATATAAAAGGAGTGCAGCAGGAGTCTTTTTGCGTTGTGTGGCACCAGAAGAAGGCCGACAGATCCTGAAAGAGATTCATGAAGGCGACTGTGGGCATCACGCATCCACAAGATCCCTTGTAGCCAAAGCATACCGGCATGGTTTCTTCTGGCTCACAGCCTTAGCAGACGCGGAACGCTTGGTGGCAAGGTGCGATGGATGTCAAAGGTACGCTCGCCAAATCCATGTGCCGGCTATGGAGTTGCAAACAATCCTGTTAACTTGGCCGTTTGCTGTTTGGGGCATGGACATGGTGGGCCCCTTCCACATGTCACCCTGCAAAAAGACCCATCTCTTGGTGGCTATTGATAAATTTACCAAGTGGGTGGAAGTTATGCCAGTCACCAATTGCGAAGCAATCACAGCAGTCAAGTTCTTAAAAAGAATCATCTACAGGTTCGGGTATCCTCACAGCATAATAACAGATAATGGAACTAACATGTCCCTTGGAGAGATGGAGAAATTCTGTGGGAACAATGGAATCCGGCTTGACATAGCTTCAGTAGCTCATCCGCAAGCTAATGGACAAGTGGAAAGGGAAAATCAGGAGTTACTTCATGGATTAAAACCATGGCTGCTAGTCCCGTGAATCAGAGCTGCTGGCGCATGGGTTGAGGAGTTACCATCAGTGGTTTGGGGAATTAACACCACACCTAACAGATCTACTCAGATGACACCGTTTTTTATGGTTTATGGCGCAGAGGCAGTATTGCCGAGTGATATCATCCATGATTCGCCTCGAGTATCGGCTTACGTCGAGGTGGAAAACGAGAAGACCCGGCAGGACGCCGTGGATATGCTAGAAGAACACATGGAACAAGCTTTGGAAAGATCAGCCATATACCAGCAGGACCTGAGGAGATATCATAGCCGGCGAGTCAAAACCCGGGTCTTCCAGGAAGGGGACCTGGTTCTGCGCCTGGTACAGTCAAAGGAAGGAAAGCACAAGCTATCCCCACCATGGAAAGGACCGTTCATCATAAGCCGGAACCTGCACAATGGATCGTATTACTTGGTAGATGCAAGGGAAGAGTCGGCTACTGTCAATGACACCGCTTGTACAACTTCATCTATGCAAGAAAGAGAAAGACCATGGAACGTGGCTCAGCTGCGTCCCTACTACACCTAGAATAGACTAGATCCACAAGTGGAATTACACGATGTAACAGGCAGCAGGTTTCAGACGCACTCTTTTCCTATCCAGGGTACCTAAGGGGACTAGAGGGTTTTTAATGAGGCGGCTCGCTGACCTAACTTTTCTCATATCAATAAAGAGATGGTTAAGCAAAATATTCTTTTATGTGTGTTTTTTGTCAAAGTTTTTATATTCCTGTTGTTTTCTATTTCTTTTTCAGGTAAGTATTATTTGTTGTTCTTAATATGTTAGTTTTTCTAGTAAATTACATACATCTAGGTCTTGGGGGCTGATTGCTTGAATAGCACATTTGCAAACTCAAAGACTCGGCCGCGATGCCATTAGGTTATAAGGGCCGATTACTTGTAATAAGTACGGCTGCAAGCTTATAACCGGACAATAGAGCCAAATTTTCTTGACTTTTCTTGCTTAAGCTCGATGTGACTCGCACAAAAGTGGCATGCTTTGCTAGCGTGTAATTACAATCAGTCATGATGCCCAATGGGACGTGCCTGACCCTGTCTTTATACAGTTATAGCAGCATTGATCATCCATGCGAAAGACGGCTTATAGTAAAAGAAGGTCAAAAGGGTCATCCAAACCACAAGTTATGCAGAGTACAAGGTTAATAGCCGGAAACTCAAGATATATTAAGCACAACTTCAAACCTACGTGAGTAGCTCTAGGTTTCGGGCCTTAGCAGAAACAATTTGTTCTTTTGAAAAAATCCAACACCCTAGACTCGGAAATTCGAGCCTTGGGGACTTGGGAATTTGAAAAAAGAAAACAAATTATCTAGCTATTCAGCTCAAAAACCCAAAAATCCGAGTCTTGGGGACTTAGAAAAAAGTCCACTTGTCAAAACCCCCGAGACCCGGAAACCGAGTCTCACAGTAGGAAAAAGTAACAAAAAGTCGGAAAACCAGCAATGAAAAGCTCAAACATAGGAAATATTAAGATCATGCAAAAGGCCAGAAGGGCCACAAAAGCAATTAAGGTCTTTAACGTATTACAAACCGAGGTGATAGTATCAAAAAGTGCACAGGCGCACTATCAAAAGAATAATTGTTTTAAAAGCCCCTTGGCCGAATAAAATGTTTGAGGCAATTGGTGAAACTTCACTCGACCTGTTGGGTCGAGTCTTGAGTGTTGTCCTGGGCAGCCGGGTCTTTGACTTGCTCTTCGACGGTCTTCGCGGCAGCAGCATCCGGGTCAGCAGCAGTACCGGCGCGCGGGGGAGGAGGAACAACCGGCATAGAGGTTGTAGGCGCAGTATCGGCCTCAGCCTTCTTCTTCGCGGTCTCTTCCCTCATTTGAGCAGCTTCTGCCTTCCACCGTGCTAGCATGTAATAAGGCTTAGGAGGATCCGACTGAATTGGCTTATCTTCAGCGTCGTATGGTGGAACAATCCGACTGACATCCAGACTATCGGCAATCAGACTAGCCGAGTGACGAACCTCTGTTTGGATGGCTTTGTAGTTCTTGGCTGAAAACTTGGAGCCATCATTGTTGAATTCTGGAAACCTGCCAACGAGCTTTGCCGGCTCAAGCTTGGGAAAGTACGCTTTAGCCAGAGCAAGCCCCCGGGTTTTCCCAACCCGGCATGACGAGCGTTTCCAGTGTTCGATCCACTCGGGGATGGTGGAGCACGCATCAAGCAGTGTTCTCAAACCACCACGACCAGTACCCGGCCACTTCAAAGCTTGCAGAACCCATTTGGTGCCGGCACAGTGTTGCCGGATTGTGCTCTTTATGGTCTTCAGCTTCGCTATATCATCTTCATCCGGAGTCTCGTCATCCGGCCCTGCAGAAAAACAGAAAGGTTCAAGTAGGCGAATTCCGAGTGTTTATCGGAATGACAATCCGGGTTACGATTAGTGAGTCGGGAATCATTACCAATCAAAGCACGGTGAGTATCGGCAATCTGGGCAGATAGCTTGGTCATTTCATCCTCTGCAGCATGGGATCTCTTTCTATACTTTCTCGCAAGTTTCCCCAGCTTCTTGACATCAGCTTCAACTGATTCACGCAGCTTCGTCTCCACCTCGAGGAGTTTGGTGGTTTTAGCCAACACTTCCTCAGAGTGTACTTTTGGTAAGTTGGACCAACTTTGGCAAAGCTAGAATGTAGGGTTATTCTTCGGATCCTGTCAGTGAAACACTTAGGTCCAAAGCATATATCATCTCTTTCCGCCTTATCGGTGTGAGCGGAATATCTGCCGGCTGAATGGACAGAAGGGGATCTCCTCCTTTCTGGCGCATTGTTGCGCGAGTGCGCTCTTCCGGGATTATCCCTATTTCGTCTGTCATCGTGTCCTTTGGAATGAGGCGGAGTTCTACTCCTTGGCCTTTCTTTATTCTTAGTAGGAGTACGGGATCTCTCACGTCTGTGAGGATTTTCATGTCTTCCGGCTTTTTCTGCGGGGCGTCTCGGAGGCGACATCATTTTTCCGTCTTTCCGGTTTTGTTCCTCCCGATCTTTATGGTCACGGGGTATATTTCCGCCTTTCGGCATATGGGATCCCGTTCTGGACGCTTCATCCCTATTGTCCGGGATTTTCTTGTCCTTCTTAGGGTCTCCCTTCTTGCCCTTAGAATCGTCTGAATCTCGAGGTTCTCCAGTTCCAGGTGCTCCAGCGGCGCAAGTGGCAGTTTTGCATAGGGCCGAGTCGTCATGCAACTTCCCTGATCTTGCCTGACCTCGTTGTTGCTGTTGCAGTGCTTTTACCCAGGAAAGCATACACTCCTTGGAGCTTTTCGTCTTTTGAATACAGATCATCATTAAGGATGGCGAACGCGGCTTGCGTGTTTTCGGTTGCGGTCTTATAGATACGTTCGCCCTTAGCGTTTACGCCGTCCACCTTTCGTTGCCAGGAAGAGTTTTGCAACCGTTCTTTTGCTGGCAGTACATCTGACATTGCGATTCCGGGTAATATCGTGGGTTTTATCCCGGACATATTCCGTCTTTCGAATTCTTCAATTTCCTCCTATTTTGCTTTAACAGTAGCTTGGGCTTTGAGGAGATTTTCTTGCGATCAGAATAGTTGTTGTTGCTGCCACATAATGGCTTGCCTTCTGGCTTCCTGCACTTCCGGTGGCTCGTATGGTCCAACCGGGGTTTTGATCAGATTGATCTCGTCCTGTTCCGACAATTCAGGAACAGGGATTTCTTTCTTTTTCTTATCCACAGGTGTGACTCCGCTTGCTCCTCCTGCTTCCAGGTTTTGGTTAGCATTATCTGCCAACTTTTTATTCTGGAGTTTGTACTGGAGTTTCTTGGCAGTCTTCTTTCTCTTCTTGGAAGAGGGAGGCTTTTTGCCAGGTTCTTCTTCTGTGAATTCCTTGACATCAGGATAGATGGGACTGGTTTCTCTGTCCTCTCTTTCCTCATATGGTGGAGGTGTTTTGGGGTCTTCATCGCCTTCGGCATCCGAGTTATCAGTCGGTTTTGCCATAAGTACTTCATGGAAGCCCCCTGGATAGATTTAACCTTTCTTTCGAAAGCGTCTTCATCTTCCTCTTCTGAATCTATGTCTTCATATCAATGTTTTGACTCCAATCTTGCCTCTATGGCAGCTAGTACAGAGTCGGCTTCCGAGTTCGTCGTTTCATTGGCGGGTGTCGGATCTTTCACTTGTTCTGTGGGATTGTTGTTTTCTGCCTCTTCCACGGGATTACTTACTTCCATGTTTTCAGCAACCTCGGACTACACCATGCCAATGAAGTGAGATCTGATTGCAGGCGTCTCCGAAGAGGCAGCAAATTCAGAGTTTTGGCGATCTGAGCAACATCCGGTATCATAGTTTTCTTCAACTGGGTATAGGACAGATGGGATAAATTTGCTTCCACCACATAATCCCATTGCTTCTGCAGTTAATCCGATAAAGATGTTTGGAGATCCAATCGGTAAAATGCAGGCACTGACCATATGATTCCGTGCTGGCATGTACGATCCATTGTCGAGGAAGCGCCCAACATCGTTGTCGAATTCCAAGCTTCCGGCAGTTATGGTACTGCCGATTCCGCCGAGTATCCCAGATCGAAACATAACGCCTGACATCGCTGGCCCCACGGTGGGAGCCAACTATCGAGACATCGTAGTGGAGTTCATAGAAAGGGGTGCCATGATTCGACTGGTAGAGACATGGGGGGACGTGGTAGTACGACAACCAGGAACACCAATTTTACCCAGGTTCGGTACGGCGAAACTACACGACGTTCGTACTCCTGCATTCTCACTAAATTAGGGATGAAGCCTGAAGTATAAAAAGTACAATGTGAGTAGGGTTTCGCTAACTCGGCGAGGATCAACTTCTCGGCGAGTTGGCTTCTAGCTAATTGTCTGTGTTCTTCTCTCCTGTCCGGCTTTATATAAATAGCCGGGTTAGGGATTACAGAAAGGAAACCTAGAAGACTACGGAAAGTATCTAACTTGGAAAGCAAGAATCCACCTTCTATTCCAAGCTGCACCACTTTGGGTCGTGGTCCGGGTTCTTCTAGAATCCGGCTTCTATGCGTCAGCTTACTGGGCCGCCTAATGGACTGTGATCCATTACCAACAGGACACCCTAGTAATCCAACTCTTAGGACAATGCCGGATATACTCCTAATCGGTATATATCCGACATATAGGTGGGAGCTCCCACTTTGGTCGAATAGGAGGGAATCTTGTGAACAGTTGAGCTATAACTTTGTTCTGGGTGTTCCTAGGGGATACCCTAACACAACCAAGGAAAAAATTGCACTTTTCTACCCCCTTTTGACACCGATACCAGGTGTAGACGTATAAGCTGGGCTTTTCTCCAGGAGGGCTAGGATTTTGTCAAAGAGGGGCTCTGGAGCGTTGGAATCCAATCAAAAGCTAGGTGGTGCCATACCAAGTCTGTACAAGCGTGTTTTGGGTTGTAGATGTCCAAGATTCCACTTCGGGATATTAGTGGTTTCCCCGTCATGAGTTTTTCTCTATTGAGTTTGTGTACTTATAGGTGGAAACTCCCACTTCGATCGAACATGAGGGAATATTGTCAAGAGTTGGGGTATAATTTTGTTTTCGGTGTTCCTAGGGGATACCCTAACACAGCCAAGCAAAAAGATGCACTTTTCTACCTGATACGTCCAAAACGTATCTCCTTTTCCGAACACTTTTCTTATTGTTTTCCTCTAAACTTGTGAGTTTTAGATACCACTAACACGGACTAACGTTGTTTTCAGCAGAATTACCTTGGTGTCTTGTTTTTGTGAAAAATCAACTTTCGGGAAAATGCCCAGAAAAGATCCCGAAGACCTTAAAACACCTGAAGTCCCACGAAGCGAGAAGGAGTCCCAGAGAGGGGCCAGGAGGGGGCCACACCACCCCGCCCCCCTTGGCCGTGCCGCCTGGTGGTGTGGGGCACCCAGGCACCCCCTTCGGCTCCCCTTTTGAGTACATATCCCCTGTAGACCTAAAATATGAGGGGGTTCATCATATTCCACAGAAACACAACAGATCACCACAGCCACCTAAAAACTCAATTCGGGGATCATAAGTTCCTCTTTTGGCGCCCTGCCGGGACGGGAATTCGAAGGATATCATTGCCATTGACACCGCCACCTCTTCTCCATCAACCATCCATGATTCCCACGTCCATGTGGGAGTAAACACCGCTGTAGGATGAGAGGGATGGAAGGGATTGGATGAGATCGATCATGTAAAAATGCCAGATTGTTAGGGCATAGTGCCTAGCATCTATTGTTAGTGTTTTCTACCGTTGTTGCAACTTGTTATGGTTAATGATTGTCACTTGGGCCCGAGTTCCATGATCTCAGATCTGAACATGTTATTGTTTCATGATTATAATTATGTTTCTTGATCATATCTGCAAGTTGTTTACACATGTCATTGTCTGGAACCCGAGGCCCCTGTGACGCCCCGAGATCGGGCACTATGCAGATTTGAGCATTCCCGCCCAAGTCCACATAATAACCGATTCCAGGTTGCCACTTGTGATAACATTACAACAGTTCACGAATATTCCGCAACAACAACAGAAAAGATATATACAAGAGGACTCAAATGAGTCAAGGATACAACTGATAAAATACAAAGATCCAAATAACAGCGGAAGAAACAACATAGCGTCCGGCTACGGACAAGATACAAATTGGACTAAGTGTCGTGGGATAATCACGGCAGATGTTACCGGGGGTAACTGATCTAGGGGCAAGTCGACACAGGTATTTGGGAGAGGGTTTAGCTCGAAGGAAGACATGGCGAAAAGCAATCTAAGAGCCGGAAAACAACTCGCCGGATCTCGATATGATTATACTGGATACTCGATAATAGGTGTTACAGTTATGACTTGAATCTCTCTCAGGCGAAGCCTAGGGGTTGGTTTATATAGTACTCATACCCCCTTTGGCTTGCCATACAAAGCGCTCCTTGAGTCCTACTCGAACTCTATATACAAACCTAACTTTCCTTACCATAACCCACAATCCGGGTTACGATCCTTACAAGCCCTGGGCCTTTCTGAAGCTTCTTTGTTCTTAGCCGGATTTGGTCCATCCGCCGTTTGGGCCGGATTACACCTGGGAGTTGGCATACCGGGTTACTATCCCCTCATCAGTAGTCCCCAGGATAGCGCGGGCTTCATGGATTCATTCTTGAGGCGCTCGCTATCCCGATAGCTCGATCCTTCCTCGAACGCCTAATGGGCCTTTCCATATTTGAACCCTTGCTCCGAACGCCCACAACGCCAAATCCGCGCGGATAATTACTGTTCCGCAATTTCCGGCTTTCTGGCCGCGGGTGAGCTCACCACCTCCCTTATAAATATCAGCAGAGGGTAACCCTAAACCATTCACCTCGTTTCGTCATTTCTTTCTCCTCGCTCCCTCACAGTTCCGGCCGCCGGGCTCACGCGCGCTTCCAGAGATGAGGCCACCTCCGGCCGCACCCGACCTCGAGCTCTCCAGCGCCGCCATCGAGCCCCGCCGCCACGCTCTTGTTTCTTTCATCAAGGACTGTGGTGAGACACTCAAGCCGCGCCGCGCACCGGCCTCAGTTCGGACCTCAACTCCTTCGGTAAGCCCCTCTCAACCATCCAACTGAAACCGGCAATTTCATCAATTTGACCAAGATTGGATCTGAGTCAACCCGCAAATCAATTTTAGGGAACCATCAAATTAGTCCGCTTCGATAGTCCTTAGCTTCTTCTAGCACCTGATACGCAATCACCACCCATTTCCGCGCCCTTATTAACCATTAAACTTCATATAAGATTACTTGCAAGTCCTTCGATTCTAGATCCGTTCCGCCTTGTTTTCTCCGCCTGCCGCATTAACACCCGGATAATCCTTCTTTTCCAGTTAATCCCTCCTCAGTAAGGTATGGGCAACCATCCATGTTCACCCAACCCACCTCAATACGTAAGTAATTAACAATTTACTCAACTTCATCCGACACCCGGAAAATCTTCAGCACTTAGCTTCGTAGCGCATTACCCGGGTCTTGTTTTAGCCTTCAGCGTCTTAATGTCTCCAGATTCAAATGAGTTGATGTTCCGAATCTTACCCCACACATTTCTTGTCCCTTGCAGGTCAGCTCCATGGCTCCTAAAAGACAGGGAAAACACCCGGCTCCTGCAAAGACCTCCCAAACCGCTTCTGCCGACTGGGGCCGGTCTTCAACAACGAAGGCCAAACTGGATGGGATGGCCGAGCTAGGAATCCTTCCTTCCCAAAAGGAAATACACTGGAGGGCTCCTGGCGATGAGACCCGTCCCACTCCTACCGGGAATGAGGTAATCTGCTTTACCGAGCACGTGATCCGGGGGTTCCGTCCTCCGGGTCACCCCTTCTTCCGAGAAATCCTAAGCCACTACGGCCTCCGGGTGTTCGACATAGGGCCTAACTCTATGCTGAACATCACCCACTTCATAGTCTTGTCCGAGTCTTACCTGTGCATTCAACCAAGCCTAGCTCTTTTTACCGAGTTATTTTACTGTGAACCGTGCCGCGAGAGCGATGACGGAGCAATCCTTACTTGCGGCGGGGTATCTATCCAACGCCGCAAGCACTCGCTGATGCCAGCCCTTAATCTGAACTCCCACGCCAAAAATTGGCAGCTATCCTTCTTCTATTGCCATGATACCTCTCCGGATGGCGAGAGGAAATTGCCGGGTTACTCGGAGACCCCCCTCGAACCCTCCGCGTCTTTCAATGCTTTTGCGCCTGATCCTGATAGGGAAGCGATTCAGCCCCTTCTGGCCAAATTAGCAGCTTTCTCAGCCCATGGCCTTCTCGGGCTCAACTTAGTAAAGACCTGGGTGGAGTTCCGGGTTCAACCCAACTCCATTCGTTCAAAACTGCTGCACGAATACTCGGGCCATATCACAGACTCCCTCCGCTACTCCACCAAAAACTTCCCTGCCGGTAACACCATCAAGACCATCAAGGGCTTCTTGGTGGAGAGATTGGACGTCATAAAGAACACCGCCGGGTTACCCCCGTTTACTCGGGAGAATCCCGCCCCAGCGGTGAGTCCTGCCCCCTTTTTCTTATTTCAGTACTTTCGTCCGCTACAGCCTTTAACCATCATTTGTATTTACCTGTTTACAGGCTGACGATCCCTTCTGGAAAGTCGAAAACTCTCCTCCTTCTCAAGACCCCGAAGAAGAGGTCGAGTCTGTGGATGATGATGAGGGTATTCCTCCATAACCTTTATACCTGCCTTTTATCTGTGCTGTTTCCCTTATCTGATACTTACTCGGCTTTCAGGGTCGGGGGATGACGAGGAGGAAGAAGAAAATGACCCGGAAGCCACCGAGTCTGACCGGGAGCCTCCAGTTGGAAACAAAAGGAAGGCTAGAGGGGTAGTTGAAAAGGTTCCCTTCTCTTCTGTGTCTCGTGCGCCTTACTCCTTTGCTGCTATGCATGAACTTAACGAGCGATTATCACATTCACCCTTCTTGAAGGATCCTCTTCCGACTAAACGTAGGGTGACCCGGAATTCTCCGGGGGATGATCCCCTTAACCCGGGTATTCCCACTTCACCTACTCATCGAGCCAGTACCCCTCCAGCTCAACCTTCCCAATCTCCTCAGCGTCACCCGTCTCCTACTCATCCACTTGCCGGGCAATTTCGCGTCCCGCAGCCAGTGCTCTTGCCAACGTCATCCGCTTCCAGTGGCGAACTTCCTCCGGACTACGCCGTAAATACCGGGTAACTACCTTTATTTGCATTTTCTCGTACTTGTTACCTTTCCTTTTTCGGTACCTTCCACCGATCCATGTCCTCCTTCTTGTCTTCAGCGCCACAGTTACGCTGAGCGACCAGGATATTCCTGAACCGGAAGGACAGGAAGAGGAGAAGCCGAGTGATGACATGGACGTTGAGATTGAAGACGAGGCCGAGGACGGAAAAGAAGAAGACCCTTTCAAGGACCCAATTCCACCGAAAACTGCATCACCCCAGCCCTCTGAAGAAGTGGACGAAGACATCATCTTGGAGACCAAGCCGGGCTCTCCTAACCCGGACGTTCAAACGACCCGGGTTTCGACCCCCAGACCCGGAACAGCTCCTCCACAAGAGGGCCAATCCTCCGGCCCTTCTCAACTTCGTCCTGAAGACATGACCTTTGCTCAGATGCTAGATGCCCTTCATACCTTGAAGGGTGACGAAGAAAACTTACTAGATGCCTTAATACTCAAGCACGAGGTAATCCCGACTAACACCAATTGATTCCATATATAGTCCCCAAGTTCCGAGTAAATTACTAGGTAGCTTGCTTGGAACTTTGCATAATGTTTCTGGCTGACCCTTCTTCATGCTTCCCTACAGGACTATGTTTCACAGTTGGAGAAGAAACTGGCCAAATCCACCAAGCTTGCTGAAAAAGAAGCGGCCCTTCGTGAAACTGCTGAGACTGAGGCTCACAGGTGCCAGAAGATGACGAAAAAGTACAAGAAGAGAGCTCGTAAGGCAAAAGGCAAACTGACAACTCTTTCTGCTCAAATTGATGGTGTTTATCGTACCGCAACTGGTAAGATTTTTGAATTTCACCTTTTGTGACTCGGATTACTTTGATTTGAACAACTGCACTTGTTTGCCTACTATCTTTGCTTCTTTTGCCTTTTTTAGCAGGGCCACATGACGCTGCCCCCGAAGGAGATGATGCTGCCAAGCTTAAAACCATCAAGAATACTCTTCGCCAACTTTGCAGCGGAGTCAGTTGGATACTTGACGAGTTACGTCTGCCGGGTATCAGGCCAGATAACATGAAGAAGTTACTAGAAAGCTGCTCTACCATCCCCGAATGGATTTGGCATTGGAAACGGTCCTCCTGCCGCTTTGGGGTAACCCGGGGACTCGCGTTAGCTAAGGCCTACGCTCCCAAGCTAGAGCTGTCCAAGCTTATGAGCGGATTCCCAGAGTTCAACTTGGATGGGTCCAAGTTTTTGCCAAAGGACTTCAAGGCTATTCAGAAAGAAGTCCGTCATCCGGCTAGTGTTATCGCTGATGCCTTAGAAATTGATGTGATTCTTCCGGCTTATGATGCTAATGACAAGGTTGTCAAGGCTGACCGCCCCCAGCCGTTCGATATGCTTGTCCGTTGGAGGGAGGAAGCGATCAAGTTAAAGGAAGAAGCCGCCAAGAAGGCCGAGGTCGACTCTGCTCCTGCAACTTCTGCTGCGCAGCCCGAGACTACTACTGATCCAAGTGGTACCAAGGGCAAGGCCAAGGTGGATCCTGCAGCTTGAAGTAACGCTTATCATTCCACATGCGTCAATCGGCGAAGCGTCGTTTACAACAGCTTTACTATTCGTTTAAGCAGAGCGCCTGTGCTCTTTTGATACTTTTATGATATTGTAATACTTTGAGTTAAACTCCCGATGCACTTTGCGCCCCTTTGGGCTTTTGATGAATGTATCTTTGCGTTTTCTTATTCTTGATATCCACTTGCTTTATTCTCGATAACTTATACTTCTTTTTTCTTAGCAAAGCCCGTCCTCCGGGTTTCGTCTGAGACCCGGATGCGTGGCTCGTTGTAATTTAATCGGCTGGATGATGTTGTTTCCTCATTAGAGCTCATAAGTCCCCAGCCCGGGTTTCCGCGTCTAGGACACATGATTGTTTCTTTTCAAGGAAACGAATCGCCCATCGCTGGATGCCCAAAACTTCAGGACAGCTTTTATGAGGTTTGAAGTTATGCTTGATAATCGTTGAGTTTCCGGCTGTAAGCCTTATACTCTGCATAACCTGTGGTTTAGATGACCCTTTCGACTATCTTGTACTATAAGCCGGCTTTCGCGTGGATACCATGTTGTTACATCAATACGAAAACTGGGTCAAACAAGTCCCTTTTGGGTCTCATGACTGATAGTAATCGTAGGCGAACAGATCATGCCACTTTGTTGCGAGTCACATCGAGCTTAAGTAAGAATAGACGAGAATTTTGGACTTCTTTGTCCGGTTATAAGATTGTAGCCGCACTCGTTTTTTCGAGTTGCCGGCCCCTATAACTCATTGGCATCAAGGCCGGGTCTTTTTTGAGTTTGCAGCTGTGCTTGTAGGAGCAACTAGCCCTCAAGACCTAAATATTTTACGCCGTATAAATGACAATTGTCTCTTTTCTCGATAATCCCCTTTTTATTTGATATGAGAAAATTAGGCCAGCAAGCCGCCTCATTAAAAACCCATCCAGTCCCCAAGGGTGCCCTGGATAGGAAAAGAGTGCGTCTGAAACCTGCTGCCTGTTACATCATTTTCTGCTAAGTATAGTATGGACGTAGCTGAGCCACGTTCCATGGTCTATCTCTTTCTTGCATAGGTGCAGTAGTATGAGCAGTGTCGTTGACTGTGGCCGATTCTTCTCTTGCATCTACCAAGTAATATGACCCATTATGTAGACTCCGGCTTATGATGAAAGGTCCTTCCCATGGCGGCGATAGCTTGTGTTTTCCCTCGTTTGTTTGAACCAAGCGCAGGACCAAGTCTCCCTCCTGGAAGACCCGGCTTTTTACCCGCCGGCTATGATATCTTCGCAAATCCTGCTGATATATGGCTGACCTTTCTAAGGCTTGCTCCCTTTGTTCTTCTAACATGTCCACGGCGTCTTGCCGGTTCTTCTCGTTCTCCACTTCGACGTAGGCTGTCACTCTTGGTGAATCATGAATGATGTCGCTTGGTAATACTGCTTCTGCGCCGTAAACCATGAAGAAAGGCGTCATCTGGGTGGACCGGTTAGGTGTAGTATTGATACCCCAGACCACGGAAGGGAGTTCTTCAACCCACGCTCCAGCGGCCCTGATACAAGGGACCCTTAGCCGCGGTTTCAATCCTCGAAGTAGCTCTTGGTTCGCCCTCTCCACTTGCCCGTTGGCTTGCGGATGTGCCACTGATGCCACATCAAGCCTGATTCCATTGTTGCCACAAAATTTTTCCATCTCTCCAAGGGACATGTTGGTTCCGTTGTCAGTGATTATACTGTGGGGATATCCAAACCGGTATATGATTCTTTTCAGGAATTTGACTGCTGTGGCCGCTTCACAATTGGTAACCGGCATAACCTCCACCCACTTGGTAAACTTATCGACAGCCACTAAAAGATGTGTCTTCTTGCACGGTGACATATGGAAAGGGCCAACCATGTCCATACCCCAAACAGCGAATGGCCAGGTTAGTGGTATTGTCCGTAACTCCATAGCCGGCACATGAGTTTGGCGAGCGTACCTTTGACATCCATCGCATCTTGCCACTATCCGCTCCGCGTCTGTTAAGGCCGTGAGCCAGAAGAACCCATGCCGATAGGCCTTAGCCACAAGGGATCTTGTGGACGCATGATGCCCACAATCACCTTCGTGGATCTCCTTAAGGATTTGTCGGCCTTCTTCCGGTGTCACGCAGCGCAGAAAGACTCCTGTCGCGCTTCTCTTGTACAGCTCCCCATTGATAATAGTATATCCTTTTGCCCGCCTCAAGATTTGTCTTGCTAATACTTCCTGCTCTGGCAATTCGCCCCGTGATAGATAGGCCAGATATGGCTCTGTCCACTCGGGAACAGTACGTATTGTAGCCACAAACTCCTCATCCGGGTCTCGATTTGCTAGTTCTTCCTCAGACTCGGATTTAACTGACGGTCGCCATAGCTCGTCCAGGAAAACATTAGGTGGAACCGGCTCTCTACGCGAGCCGAGTCTGGCGAGTGCATCCGCTGCCTCATTTTTTCTTCTGTCTATGTGCTCTACTTCATACCCGGAGAAACACCCGGCAACCCTATCAACCTCTCTACGATACGCTGCCATAGTGGCGTCCTTCCTATCCCAGGTTCCTGATACCTGCTGCACCACAAGATCCGAATCCCCAAAGCATCGTATCCTTCTGATGTTCATCTCCTTGGCTATCTTCAAGCCGTGCAGTAGGGCCTCATACTCGGCCACGTTATTTGAACAATCGAAGTGAATCTGTAGCACGTAACTTAGTTTGTCCCCCTTTGGCGACGTCAGCACCACTCCAGCTCCTGACCCTTCGTACTGCTTTGATCCATCGAAGTGCATGGTCCATGACTCGGAATTTGGGACTATAGTAGCCATTCCAGTGTGTGTCCAGTCGTTAACAAAATCGACCAAAGCCTGTGACTTGATTGCTGATCTGGGCTCGTAGCTGATATGATAATCTCCCATCTCTATTGCCCATTTGGCTATTCTTCCCGTTGCATCCGAGTTTCTGATGATATCCGACATTGGTATTGAACTAACCACTGTTATGGGATGTTCTTGGAAATATGGCTTCAACTTCCGGCTGGCCATAAAGACCCCAAACACCAACTTTTGCCAATGTGGATAACGCTGCTTTGCTTCCGATAACACCTCGCTGACATAATAAACCGGCCTTTGGACCGGGTATCCCTTCCCATCCTCCTTGCGTTCTACGACAACTACCGCGCTGACGGCCCGGGGACCGGCGGCCACGTATAATAACATAGGTTCTTTAGGACCCGGGGCTGCTAGTACTGGTGCTTCCGACAATTGCTTTTTTAGCGCTTCAAACGCCTCATCTGCCTCCTGATCCCACACGAACTTATCTGACTTCCGCAAAAGCCGATACAAGGGTATTGCCTTTTCTCCAAGCCTGGATATGAACCGGCTCAAGGCTGCTACGCAGCCCGTGAGCTTTTGAACATGCTTCAAATTTTCCGGTTTCTTCAAACTTTGGATGGCCTTGATTTTGTCCGGGTTTGCCTCGATTCCTCTCTCGGAGACTATAAAGCCGAGTAACTTCCCAGCCGGGACTCCAAATACGCACTTCGTTGGGTTAAGCTTCATCTGGTACCTTCTCAAGTTTTTAAATGTCTCCTTCAAATCATCAATGAACGTTTCTGCCTTCCGGGTCTTAATAACCACGTCATCCACATACGCGTGCACGTTGCGCCCAATTTGGTCCTCGAAGCACTTCTGAATACATCGTTGGTAAGTTGCGCCCGCATTTTTCAATCCAAACGTCATGGTTTTGTAGCAGAAGGCCCCAAAAGGGGTTATGAATGACGTTTTCTCCCAATCCTCCCTTTTGAGTTTAATCTGGTGGTACCCCGAATATGCGTCCAGGAAACACAGCAAGTCGCTTCCGGCTACCGCGTCTATGATTTGGTCTATCCTTGGTAGTGCGAACGGATCCTTTGGGCAATGCTTGTTGAGGCTCGTGAAATCGATACACATCCTCCATTCATTTGTCTTTTTCATCACAAGAACCGGGTTTGCTAACCAGTCGGGGTGAAATACTTCCATGATAAAGCCTGCGGTTAATAGTCGCGCGATTTCCTCACCTATAGCTCTTCTCCTTTCCTCATTCATCTTTCTCATACCTTGCTTCACAGGCCTGGCCTTGGGATCCACGTGCAAACTGTGCTCTGCCAACTCAGTGGGAATACCCGGCATGTCGCTGGGTGTCCAAGCAAACACATCCGCATTTGAACGGATGAATTCCACCAGAGCCTTTTCTTGCGCATCATCTAGATTGGACCCTATAGTGAATTGCTTGGTGGGATCTCCCTCCACAAAATCTACTTTCTTGGTATCTTGAGCTGCCTTGAACTTCACTCTTTCGTCTTCAGCATCTGGCCTTCTCAACGCTGTACCATCATCCGGATCCACCTGCGACCGGTAATACTGAAGCTCTTCCTTCCTGCAGGCTTGTTCGGCCATTACTGAATCTCCCTCATCGCACTCGGCTGCTATATCCCGGTTTCCATGGATAGTGATGGTCTGCTTGGGGCCCGGAATCTTTAATTGCAGATACACGTAGCACGGCCTAGCCATGAACTTAGCATAAGCCGGCCTTCCGAACAGAGCGTGGTAGGGGCTGTGCAGCTTGACTACCTCGAACGTGAGCCACTCCACCCGATAGTTATCTACCGATTCTCCAAAGGCTACTTCCAACGCAATTTTTCCTTCGGGGCGTGCCGAATGACCCGGCACGATTCCATGGAACACCGTCGAACTTTTTTGTAGCTGGGACTCCTTGAGGTTCATGCGCAAGAAGGTTTCCCAATATAGGATGTTGATACTACTCCCTCCATCCATCAAGACTTTCTTCAGCTCGTAACCATTGACCTGGGGTGCCACCACTAATGCCAAGGTTCCGGGGTGCTTTATTCCTTCCGGGTGATCCCTTCTGCTCCATGTTACCTCTTGCTCCGCCCATCTCAAGGATCCCGAAGTGGCCGAGGAGGCTGGATCCACTGTTTGCTTCAACGCCCCTTTGTCCCTGCTGGAAGTCCCTGTAACATGCACATGATATTGTCCTTTCAAATTGAGCGTACGTACCATGCCGATGAAGATATTGATTTGGCCGATTGACACCATGGATCCGGATTCGAAGTGATCCGGCTCCAACTCCCACCCGGAATTGTCCACTATCTGCTCTCCTTCGTCATTGGAGTAGATCTCGCCGACGACAAAGTTCTCCATACTCTTCCGAGCTTCTCCCGTGATGTAAACACCTTTGGACGCAGGCCCCACGGTGGGCGCCAACTGTCGTGGGATAATCACGGCAGATGTTACCGGGGGTAACTGATCTAGGGGCAAGTCGACACAGGTATTTGGGAGAGGGTTTAGCTCGAAGGAAGACATGGCGAAAAGCAATCTAAGAGCCGGAAAACAACTCGCCGGATCTCGATATGATTATACTGGATACTCGATAATAGGTGTTACAGTTATGACTTGAATCTCTCTCAGGCGAAGCCTAGGGGTTGGTTTATATAGTACTCATACCCCCTTTGGCTTGCCATACAAAGCGCTCCTTGAGTCCTACTCGAACTCTATATACAAACCTAACTTTCCTTACCATAACCCACAATCCGGGTTACGATCCTTACAAGCCCTGGGCCTTTCTGAAGCTTCTTTGTTCTTAGCCGGATTTGGTCCATCCGCCGTTTGGGCCGGATTACACCTGGGAGTTGGCATACCGGGTTACTATCCCCTCATCACTAAGAGTCCTGAAGATAACCGGGAGCGTCCAATCCCTGCCCAGGACAAGCCGGAGGGATTCCCAAGCTAACATCGTCAGACTTCAAACCTGTTGACTGCAATGTTGAATATGCAGCCACGAAAAAGGATTCGTGGGTCAGTACGGTTAAGTACTGGCAAGTGGATAAACCATACTCACAAGATACCGGAGTAACCAGTCATCACAAGATACAAATACTTTGGGTTCAACGGAAAGGAAAGGATTATTGCAAAGAGGCGGCAACAGGCTGCACTAACCAACTACAGAAACACACTACAACTTCCGGCTAACAGAAAGAAGATAAGATAGCGTATCGTAACCAACTACAACTACTCACCAAACAATACCCATCCAATGTCACCCCCTACTAAGGAAGCAACCCAAGGATAACTCACACTGTTGGATTAATGATGTTCAACTTATTGTGTCAATAAGACTATTACTAGTCAAATTATCATTAGTTAGGTGTAAGTTGTTCTGAGTACTTGTTAGCCAGTACTTTCACCAAGTAATCCATAACCGCGGAAAACACGGCTTCTCGAGAAGATTTATCCCTGCAGGGTGTGCTCCAGTACCCGTACACACTCAAGCCACCAACTAAAACTCAGGTTGGCTTGACACGACCCAAACCATCTCTACAACCCATCCTCGGAGCCACGGAGCTATAAGGTCCCAGCCACGCAGCCGAATACTCAGCGCAGGTGTGCAAAACTCCCGCAGGACACAACACCCCGGCAATACAGGCCTCGCCCTATATGCATCACCATCATCATCAGTAACCATGGGTGATCAACCCATTATGCAAAGGAGCAAATGGAACACCCGAACTAAGTGTGGCTCTTCGGACAAGCTGCAGATCAGGTCTAAGTCGAAGGGGGTTCCATACTACCACCCGGATGCGGTGAGCACGCTCATCATGGATCAGTAGACAAGACTCTTTTCCTAATTAAGTTCGACACTAGCAGGCTCCAAAACCCTAACCCGGGCCTCCTGCCGGTGCCTTAACATCAAATTATTATTACCCAGAACATTAACATGTTGTTGATTGAATTGAAACCCAACTATCAACTAAACAGGTGTTAAGTAAAAGGACATCAAGACTTGAGCGCAAACAACACTAAGCATGCAACTACGACACGAGGGCCAACAGGGTAAACAAACAACAGTTAATAGGAAGTGGAAGGAAGGCTATATCATGGCTGCAAGGTAAACATACGATAGGATCGAGACACAAGCATCGAATCAAAAGGCTAGAATAAAGGCAACGGAAAGAATCGATAACAAGTGATGAAAGGTAGCCATATGGCAGCAAGTGAGTATACTTGCCTGGAATCCAGCAAGTAGAGGTACATCCGCAGAACTTTTCGTTGCTCACATCATCTCAACGTCCTATCCGCGAAGAAGCAACAACCTCGAACAAACACCGGATGCAACAATTACTACTACGGCAAAAGATCCAGCATGATCCTATTTTATATGCATGGCATGGCAAGATGCAACAGGGGAAACAACTTAAGCAAGTTAATCGGAACCGGAGTCAGGAGAAATAGGAATTGGTTCAAGTTGTTTATCTAACCATCAATTTAAATGTTGTTTGGCATGGAAAACAGTAAATAGGTGAGTTAGCAATATTAAATGGAATAGGGCAACAATTGAATTAAATACCCCAACACATTCCATATTTATTTATTAGGTGAACATACATAACACTACTACAAATGCAACATGCAAGGTGCAAACATGAACATGGATGGCATGAACAGATTAAGTGCATTTTTCTGGTATGAAAACATATTTTATTTGTTGGATTTGGAATTAAAATGAATTAGTTATGAATTTTGGCAATTTGAATTGCATTAAATAAGAGGTGAAACAATTATTCAAATTAATTGTTGCAAACCAGAAAACAAAGTGGATATTCAAGTGTGGCATATGATTTTGGATGAAATTCATGTTTGGAGTATTTAATTTGGAGCAACCATTTGAAAGTTATTAATTATGCCACTTAATTAACCAATTTAAGGATTATTAAATAACATTAATTTTAATTACCCCAATTGCAAAACAAAGTTGATAAACAGAAAGTACATTGAATTTGGACTGAAAAACATATTTTATTTGTGTTATTTGAATTAGGTATGAATTAATTATGGAATTAACCAAATTGGAAATGAATTGTTTGAATTTGAAATTTGAAACAATTTGAATTGTTCAAAACAGTGCACAAACTGCATATTTAGAAAGTACAGGAAATTTGGAGTGGAATACATATAAAGTTTGTATTATTTGGATTTATATATTGAAAGTTATAGCCATTTGAATTCTAGGGTTATTTCTGTAGAAGGTAGGGGCTGGAACTGTGAAGGAAACAGTGAGACAGGGGCTTTGTTGCAAAAACTGAAAGGCCAGGGGTCCTTCTGTGAATCTGCCACCAGATCTGGATCTGGCGCAGATCCACAGCCGCCCCCAGTCGATGACGGGCGGGCCAGGGGGGCCACGCAGGCGCCACGGGGCGCGGGTGGAAGGTGACGTGGCCTCGGGGTCACTGACCCGTGGGCCTACCCCCCCGCGCGTGGTTAAAAAGGAAGAAAAAGGCCGCGGCCGTGGGGGATCGAACACGCGATCCGTCGCTCGTTCGCGCGGCTCGCTACCACTAGGGTGCTCTGAAACGTTGTGATGGGATACAGGCGAGTGGGAATAAGAGGCAGCCCACTGCTGTTAACTGAACTTCCGTCAGAAACATTCATTCATCGAGCAGCGAACACGATCGGCAGCGCTGGACGGAGATCGACAGCGTGGGGGTGTGCTTGTGCTTGCGTGACCATCGCGTGGAGGTGTGCAGGGTGATGTGCAGGAGCGGAAGGGAGAGGGAAGGAGGAAGGGTAGACGCTCACCTCGGTTGCGTCGAGCTGCTGTCGACGGTCAGTAGAGGCGGAGTTCTTCTCCGGCAACGGCGCGGCCACCACGGTGGGTCCCAGCACGCGTCGAGGGGACGAATGGCGAGGGTGAACCACCACGGTTCCATTCCCTCCCTCGGGTGGAGCTTCCGCTGCCCACGGCGATGGGACGGTGGCGGGTTCTGACGGCGGGGTGGAGGTGCAAGCTCAGAGTTTCAGAACCAGAAGGAAAATAGGGGTAGGTAGAGAGGACGGCGGCGCTAGGGCTAGAGGTCTAGGGTTAGCGAGCAGAGGGGGTCGGGCTCGGTTTTATGGAGAGGTGGAGCTCGGTACGGCTGGGCATCGAGGAGGGGGGGAGGAGATGATCTACGGTGGTGGAGGGGATCGTACAGAGGTGACATCACGCTGAGGAAGACGACAAGATCGACGAAGGGGTATGGGCCAGAAGTGGGGAAGTGGGCTGTGGGCTGGGGGGAGAAAAAAAGAAAGGGCTGGGCTAGCCCCTCTCCTTTTGTTTTTTATTTCTTTTGATTGATTTTTTTTTTGTAAAAGAGAGAGGGAGAGAAAAGGATAAAGGTTAGGGTTATATTTTTAGGAAATATTTTTATTAGTCTCCAGAACAGAAATGTCAAACAAATGTTAGCATTGATCCAAAACTTTGAATTATTAGTTTTATTTTTAAATTGGTAGTTGAATTTCAAATTAAGGTTTGATTTGGAATTTTTGGAAATAACAAATTTTATTTAATAAGCTCAAGCAATTATGCAACATTAATGGATTTAATAGTTTGCAAGAATTTGATTTTTAAACCCACAATTGGAAACATGCCCATTAAGAAGGAATTGATTGGAAATTAAATTTGCCATTAGGGTTTTACCAAAGGGAAATTTGTATTTAGCAGGCAATTTAAATACATTCAACTTCAACTTATTGAAAACAATTTGAGTTGCAACTTTCAATTGAAATTTTTGGACAATGTTTGAAAGTTTAAATTGGTTTGAAATTTCCAGTTGTTTTGAAAAAACATGATGCAATGCTTATGATGCATGTGATGCAAGCAAAAAGAAAAACAACCAACTTCTATCTTAGGGTAACACCCCAGGTGTTACAGACGACACCACGAACAAGGGATTGCGCCCTCGCAATCCACCTGCTAACCCGGGAGGGGAAAGAAGTTCAACTATCGATTCTTCATGCTTCCAGTTGATCTCCTCGACACCACTAACAAGGGCTTCTCGACACCACTAACAAGGGATTCTTGCTCGGAGTGACGACGATGTTTTTCCACCAGGAATCTTCCGATGATCGAACCTATTAGGTTAAAGGCTCAGAAAACGTCCACCCACGTAGGATCCTAACACTTTGAAAAATAGAAGGGGGGAAGACTCCAAAACAAATAAGATGGGAGGGGAAATAGAATAGGGATAAGGAGAAAACAAGAATCCTATTGAGATGTTTTTCCAAAATAGTTTAGCAGAAATAGTTTTTGACATTCTAGAAACAATGACCGTTAGCGAGGTTATCCTACAGGCTTTGCAGACCCGTTGCTTCGATAACCATTCGTATCGAAACAATATCGGGAATCGGAACCAAGGCTCTGATACCATTTGTGACGCCCCGAGATCGGGCACTATGCAGATTTCAGCATTCCCGCCCAAGTCCACATAATAACCGATTCCAGGTTGCCACTTGTGATAACATTACAACAGTTCACGAATATTCCGCAACAACAACAGAAAAGATGTATACAAGAGGCCTGAAATGAGTCAAGGATACAACTGATACAATACAAAGATCCAAATAACAGCGGAAGAAACAACATAGCGTCTAGCTACGGACAAGATACAAATTGGACTAAGAGTCGTGAAGATAACCGGGAGCGTCCAATCCCTGCCCAGGCCAAGCCGGAGGGATTCCCAAGCTAACGTCGTCAGACTTCAAATCTGTTGACTGCAATGTTGAATATGCAGCCACGAAAAAGGATTCGTGGGTCAGTACGGTTAAGTACTGTCAAGTGGATAAACCATAATCACAAGATACCGGAGTAACCAGTCATCACAAGATACAAATACTTTGGGTTCAACGGAAAGGAAAGGATTATTGCAAAGAGGCGGCAGCGGGCTGCACTAACCAACTACAGAAACACACTACAACTTCCGGCTAACAGAAAAAAGATAAGATAGCGTATCGTAACCAACTACAACTACTCACCAAACAATACCCATCCAATGTCACCCCCTACTAAGGAAGCAACCCAAGGATAACTCACACTGTTGGATTAATGATGTTCAACTTATTGTGTCAATAACACTATTACTAGTCAAATTATCATTAGTTAGGTGTAAGTTGTTCTGAGTACTTGTTAGCCAGTACTTTCACCAAGTAATCCATAACCGCGGAAAACACGGCTTCTCGAGAAGATTTATCCCTGCAGGGTGTGCTCCAGTAACCGTACACACTCAAGCCACCAACTAAAACTCAGGTTGGCTTGACACGACCCAATCCATCTCTACAACCCATCCTCGGAGCCACGGAGCTATAAGGTCCCAGCCACGCAGCCGAATACTCAGCGCAGGTGTGCAAAACTCCCGCAGGACACAACACCCCGGCAATACAGGCCTCGCCCTATATGCATCATCATCATCATCAGTAACCATGGGTGATCAACCCATTATGCAAAGGAGCAAATGGAACACCCGAACTAAGTGTGGCTCTTCGGACAAGCTGCAGATCAGGTCTAAGTCGAAGGGGGTTCCATACTACCACCCGGATGCGGTGAGCACGCTCATCATGGATCAGTAGACAATACTCTTTTCCTAATTAAGTTCTACACTAGCAGGCTCCAAAACCCTAACCCGGGCCTCCTGCCGGTGCCTTAACATCAAATTATTATTACCCAGAACATTAACATGTTGTTGATTGAATTGAAACCCAACTATCAACTAAACAGGTGTTAAGTAAAAGGACAGCAAGACTTGAGCGCAAACAACACTAAGCATGCAACTACGACACGAGGGCCAACAGGGTAAACAAACAACAGTTAATAGGAAGTGGAAGGAAGGCTATATCATGGCTGCAAGGTAAACATACGATAGGATCGAGACACAAGCATCAAATCAAAAGGCTAGAATAAAGGCAACGGAAAGAATCGGTAACAAGTGATGAAAGGTAGCCATATGGCAGCAAGTGAGTTTACTTGCCTGAATCCAGCAAGTAGAGGTACATCCGCAGAACTTGTCGTTGCTCACATCATCTCAACGTCCTATCCGCGAAGAAGAAACAACCTCGAACAAACACCGGATGCAACAATTACTACTACGGCAAAAGATCCAGCATGATCCTATTTTATATGCATGGCATGGCAAGATGCAACAGGGGAAACAACTTAAGCAATTTAATCGGAACCGGAGTCAGGAGAAATAGGAATTGGTTCAAGTTGTTTATCTAACCATCAATTTAAATGTTGTTTGGCATGGAAAACAGTAAATAGGTGAGTTAGCAATATTAAATGGAATAGGGCAACAATTGAATTAAATACCCCAACACATTCCATATTTATTTATTAGGTGAACATACATAACACTACTACAAATGCAACATGCAAGGTGCAAACATGAACATGGATGGCATGAACAGATTAAGTGCATTTTTCTGGTATGAAAACATATTTTATTTGTTGGATTTGGAATTAAAATGAATTAGTTATGAATTTTGGCAATTTGAATTGCATTAAATAAGAGGTGAAACAATTATTCAAATTAATTGTTGCAAACCAGAAAACAAAGTGGATATTCAAGTGTGGCATATGATTTTGGATGAAATTCATGTTTGGAGTATTTAATTTGGAGCAACCATTTGAAAGTTATTAATTATGCCACTTAATTAACCAATTTAAGGATTATTAAATAACATTAATTTTAATTACCCAAATTGCAAAACAAAGTTGATAAACATAAAGTACATTGAATTTGGACTAAAAAACATATTTTATTTGTGTTATTTGAATTAGGTATGAATTAATTATGGAATTAACCAAATTGGAAATGAATTGTTTGAATTTGAAATTTGAAACAATTTGAATTGTTCAAAACAGTGCACAAACTGCATATTTAGAAAGTATAGGAAATTTGGAGTGGAATACATATAAAGTTTGTATTATTTGGATTTATAAATTGAAAGTTATAGCCATTTGAATTCTAGGGTTATTTCTGTAAAAGGCAGGGGCTGGAACTGTGAAGGAAACAGTGAGACAGGGGCTTTGTTGCAAAAACTGAAAGGCCAGGGGTCCTTCTGTGAATCTGCCACCAGATCTGGATCTGGCGCAGATCCACAGCCGCCCCCAGTCGATGACAGGCGGGCCAGGGGGGCCACGCAGGCGCCACGGGGCGCGGGTGGAAGGTGACGTGGCCTCGGGGTCACTGACCCGTGGGCCTAGCCCCCCGCGCGCGGTTAAAAAGGAAGAAAAAGGCCGCGGCCGTGGGGGATCGAACACGCGATCCATCGCTCGTTCGCGCGGCTCGCTACCACTGGGGTGCTCTGAAACGTTGTGATGGGATACAGGCGAGTGGGAATAAGAGGCAGCCCACTGCTGTTAACTGAACTTCCGTCAGAAACATTCAGTCATCGAGCAGCGAACACGATCGGCAGCGCTGGACGGAGATCGATAGCGTGGTGGTGTGCTTGTGCTTGCGTGACCATCGCGTGGAGGTGTGCAGGGTGATGTGCAGGAGCGGAAGGGAGAGGGAAGGAGGAAGGGTAGACGCTCACCTCGGTTGGGTCGAGCTGCTGTCGACGGTCAGTAGAGGCGGGGTTCTTCTCCGCCGACGGCGCGGCCACCACGGTGGGTCCCAGCACGCGTCGAGGGGGCGAATGGCGAGGGTGAACCACCACGGTTCCATTCCCGCCCTCGGGTGGAGCTTCCGCTGCCCACGGCGATGGGACGGTGGCGGGTTCTGACGGCGGGGTGGAGGTGCAAGCTCAGAGTTTCAGAACCAGAAGGAAAATAGGGGTAGGTAGAGAGGACGGCGGCGCTAGGGCTAGAGGTCTAGGGTTAGCGAGCAGAGGGGTTCGGGCTCGGTTTTATGGAGAGGTGGAGCTCGGTACGGCTGGGCATCGAGGAGGGGGGGAGGAGATGATCTACGGTGGTGGAGGGGATCGTACAGAGGTGACATCACGCTGAGGAAGACGACAAGATCGACGAAGGGGTATGGGCCAGAAGTGGGCTGTGGGCTGGGGGGAGAAAAAAAGAAAGGGCTGGGCTAGCCCCTCTCCTTTTGTTTTTTATTTCTTTTGATTGATTTTTTTTTTGTAAAAGAGAGAGGGAGAGAAAAGGATAAAGGTTAGGGTTATATTTTTAGGAAATATTTTTATTAGTCTCCAGAACAGAAATGTCAAACAAATGTGCATTGATCCAAAACTTTGAATTATTAGTTTTATTTTTAAATTGGTAGTTGAATTTCAAATTAAGGTTTGATTTGGAATTTTTGGAAATAACAAATTTTATTTAATAAGCTCAAGAAATTATGCAACATTAATGGATTTAATAGTTTGCAAGAATTTGATTTTTAAACCCACAATTTGAAACATGCCCATTAAGAAGGAATTGATTGGAAATTAAATTTGCCATTAGGGTTTTACCAAAGGGAAATTTGTATTTAGCAGGCAATTTAAATACATTCAACTTCAACTTATTGAAAACAATTTGAGTTGCAACTTTCAATTGAAATTTTTGGACAATGTTTGAAAGTTTAAATTGGTTTGAAATTTCCAGTTGTTTTGAAAAAACATGATGCAATGCTTATGATGCATGTGATGCAAGCAAAAAGAAAAACAACCAACTTCTATCTTAGGGTAACACCCCAGGTGTTACAGCCCCAAAGTGACAGAAATTGGGACAACCGGAGGGGTTGGTTGTGATGTGAGGATCACATGTGTTCAAGGAGTGTTAATGCTTTTCTCCGGTGCTTTATTAAAAGGAGAACCTTAATTACCAGTAGTTTCCCTAGAGGCCCCGCTGCCACGGGCTGGTAGGACAAAAGATGTTGTGCAAGTTTCTCATTGCGAGCACGTATGACTATATTGGAACACATGTCTATGGTTTGCCTAGAACTTGGATGCTTTATTATTATTATCTGCAATGCCGATGTTTAGATTATTACATGACCTATATTATCCATGCAACGCTCGTTCGTCCATTCCCTCTATGCCGACGGTACTTTTCATCCTGCTGTTTTCCGCGATTGCTACTGCTGTTATAAAATTGTTAGCACTGATAAATTGTTGCGAGCAAGTATACTTTCGGGTGCAGCTGAATTGACAACCTTGTGTCGAATCAATAAATTTGGGTTTTACTTCTCTCGAAGACTGTTGCGATCCCCTATACTTGTGGGTCATCAAGACTATTTTGTGGCGCTGTTGCCAGGGAGCATAGCTTTATTTATTTGCTCGGTTGATCGTGATATTGTTTGCTGCAAGCCTTTCATCATGGGCAAGACTCGTGATGGAAATTTTCCTATATTACCATCCACTACAAGGAGAGGTAAAACTCTGAACACCTCTTTTGCTCTTGATTCACCGTTTGTTGTGAGTATGCTTCTTACTCCACCACATGCTACACGTACTGTTACTTTTGCTGAGTCTGAAAATGTTTCTGATACTTTTGATTATGCTTCCACTGTGCTTGATGATACTGGTTCTCTAGGTACTTTCCTAGATGCTACTATTGCTAAATCCAAACAAATCGAAATTTCTGTTGAAAATGCTTGTACACCTGTTAATTCACCTGAGCCTATTGATGATCTTGATGAAACCTATATTGAACTTAATGGTGACTTTATTGAAGAAGATCGGGCTACTACTGGTGCAAGTGCTCTTAAGAGTCTTCTTGCAAGACAAGCTGTGAAATATAAATCTTCTCTTGATGCTAAGTTTGCCACATATCCCATACACATTAGAGACATTGATTATGATTTCTCTCTAGATTTATCTTATATATCTATTGTTGAACATGAACCTTTTTGTGGAACTGAAAGTAAAAGTGCTATGGAACACATGAATGAGCTTTCATCTTTGAGTAGTTTATTTTGTGATGATACTAAACTGTGTACTTATTTTGTTACCAAGATCTTCCCTTTCTCATTGAAAGATGAAGCTAAAACTTGGTTTAACAATCTGTCACCTGGATCTATTACTAATCCTATGGATTTGGTTAATGCTTTCTTTCAAAAATATTTTCCTGCTAGTGCCCAACATGCTTCTGTGTATGATATATTTAACTTTGAGAAAATTGAAGGAGAAAAATTGCTTGAATCTTGGACAAGGTTTTGTTCTTTAATAAGAGCTAGCCTTGGATTTCCGTGACCTAAAAATGAGCTCCTAGATATATTTTATAATGGAATAACTTTTGAATCTAGGACATACCTATATAGTTGTGTTGGTTGTGTTTTCAGGAAAAGAACTCCAGAAGAAGATGAGGAATTAATGGCTAAAATAGGAAAAAATAATGATGATTGGTATATACCCGAGCCTAAACCTACACCAGAGCCAACACCAATACCAACACCCAAGAAGAGAGGGATGATTGAATTAAATGGTGAAGTGATGAAGGAAGCCAAGAAATCTCTTAAAGAGAGGGGTATTAAATCTGAAGATGTGAAGAATTTACCAGCGATAGAAGAATTATGTAAGCCTATTCCTCATCCATCAACTGTAGAGGTACACTCTCTCCAATACTTTGATAATAGATATATTCCCTACTCTAAACCACCTGATCAATGCTTAGATGAATTTGATAATTATGTTGATAAGAAAGACAACTTTAATATGAGAATGCAAAACCATCTTATGGAAAACTCTAGAGCTAGTGATAATTTGCATGGTATTATTGAAAGAACCTCTAATGATGTTAAAATTCTTGTTAAACATTTTCATATGGTTCAAACTCAAATTGATTAACTTACTAAAGTGCAAAAAGATATGCTAGCTAATGATTCTCGAGATAAACATCTTTGTGAAATAATTACTAGAAGTGGTGTTTCTACTCAGGACCCCTTGTATCCTAAAGGACATCCTAAAAGAATTGAACAAGATTCTCAGCAACCTAAAAACAATAGTTCTCCTTCTAAGAAAAAGAAAACGAGACATAAAACTATTGTGCAATCTTCTGAACCTGCTAAAGATCCTAATAGTATATCGATTTCTGATGCTGAAACTGAAAGTGCTAATGATAAAAGTGATGCTTGTGATAAAGAAGAAATTGTAGCTGAACCTGAAAGGCAAACTAATACTGCAAAGTATACTAAGGAGGATTTCATTCCTAATAAACATGGTAATGAAAGAGAGCCTTGGGTACAAAAATCAATGCCTTTTTCCTAATAAGAAACACAAATCAAAGGAAGAAGAACATTATAACAAGTTTTTTGAGTGGATGAAACCTCTGTTTTTGCAAATCCCTTTGACTGATGCTATTAAACTGCCTCCTTATTCTAAATATATGAAAGATATTGTCTCTAACAAAAGGAAAATACCTAATGAGGAAATTTCCACTATGCTTGCTAATTACTCTTTCAATGGCAAGGTTCCAAAGAAGCTTGGAGATCCTGGTATTCCTACTATCTGTTGTTCTATTAAAAATAATTATGTTAGAACTGCTTTATGTGACTTGGGAGCTGGAGTTAGTGTCATGCCTTTCTCTCCTTATAAGAGACTCTCTCTTGAAAAATTGGTACATACTGATATATCTTTGCAAATGGCTGACAAATCTACTGCTATTCCTGTTGGTATATGTGAGAATGTTCTTGTTCAAGTTGCTACTGATTGTTTGATATTAACTGACTTTCTTGTGTTGGAAATGCCTGAAGATGATAATATGTCTATTATTCTTGGGAGACCTTTTCTTAACACTGCAGGGGCTGTTATTGATTGCAATCAAGGAAAATTAACTTTTAATGTTAATGATAAAGAGCATACTGTTTATTTTCCTAAGAAGATTGATAGAAGATATGGTTTAAATTCAATTAAAAATATTGAGACCATCAAGATTGGAGAATTTTATTGTCCCATTCTAGTACCACCAAAATAATATGAAATTATTATGATTGGGACTATGTCTATCAATGTTGAGGTAACATATTTATTTAGTGATTAGCAAAGTTTTGCTTCATATGAAAACTGTTCTGGTAACAAGACTTGATCACCCTTGTTAACAAAATGATTTTGAATGAAGAGGACAATGTTTTCACCATGTTTACTTCTGTCATCACCTTGCTACTTTAGCATAATCATGTTTTCCATCATCCATATTCATGTTTTCCTCATGTTTTAACCCTGATTACTATGGTTATGCATGTTTTCACCATCCATACTTTTGTTTTCACCACTTCCACCTTTGTTTTCTTTTGTTATTTTTCCATTGGAGTGTCATAGAACCTCTGTAGTTCTAGTTTTGGTTTTGTTTTCCACCTTTTTCACTTTTGTTTTTCTGAGTTTTTATTAATTATTAAATTCTGGAAATACCTCAAAAATAAAGTTTCTCGAAAAATTCCAGAAAAAATATAATAAATTTTTACGTAAAAAATGAGGCAGAGAGCCACCTGGGAGACCTCAGGGGGGACCCACCAGTCAGGCACACCATATGGGAGCGCGGCCTGCCCCTGGTGGCGCCAGCACATGGTGTGGGTCCCCCTAGCCCTCCACTAACTCTCTCCCCTGCCAAAGATTCCTCTCTCACCCCCACAAACTCAAAACATTTCCTGGAACCCGAGTTCTTTCTGTTCTTCCTCGAGATTTTTCGATCTCTTTGCTCAGCCCACAATTTGTGCTAAAACTTGGTGCATTTGCTCTCCGGTATGTGACTCCTCCGATTATCCAAGTAGAATTTTGTTTGGTGGAGTATTTCTTGAGTATTTTGGTACTGTAGGTGACAGCTTATGTGAGTTTGCATGCTTGATTTGAGTAGAAATAATATAGTTTTGATGCATGTTTAGCTCTCTTATAAGTCTTTATGGTAGTTTCCACCTTATAGTTGCTTGAAATCAATTTTTGTGATGATTGTTGAAAAATTTCAGAGATGTACAGCCATAACTTTGGAGAAATATTTAGGAGTGATGCTCCTAGAAGAACAAGGCCCTCACGTTCATCCACCTTAGTGAGGCCATCTTATAACGAAGACCTTATTGCACCGAACATCGACGATGTGGGAGGTGATGGAATCGCTAATCCTTCTAGCTTCCCATGTGTTACAATTTTAAGATGTGCATGTCTATTGGATGACTTCTTGATTCTTGTTGAAAGAGTTGGTTTAACCAGGTACATGAAGGATGAAAGTCTTCAGTATGCTACTCTCACAAAAACTTATGTTGAGAGCTTTAAATTTCAAAACAAACAATTTGGTCCCAGTGTTGCTTTTAAGTTATATATGGTAGTCCTTTTTTATTTTCCCTTTGAGACTTTTTGTAACATTATATGTATCAATTCTTCTGGTACAGCGTGCAAGATTCAGGAGGGACCCGCTGATATCATAGCGCTCTATCGAGAAATCACCAATGATGATGGCCGCTCACCCCAGCGTGGGAACATAAGGTACATCAAATTCCCGCCCTTAGATATTTCACTTATTATCTTTCTACTAGTATCCTTGGTAGGGAGAACACTAGCAATGTTTCTAGCTATCATCTTGCTTTTATTGATGATGCGCTTAACTGTAGCAAGAAGTATAACCTTGGTTCTCTCATTGCTCGCCGCCGTGCTCCTAAGGGGGCCATTTATAGGGGCATTATTGCTACACGTATAACAACTGCCCTAGATTTTTTTATTGCTCCTGATGATGAATTAATTGCTCCTTGTAGACTCAACCTTGTTGACATAAAGCTCATTATTTTATCACTTCTAACTCTACTGCTGATCATTTAGTATATAGAGTTTTATTTATGGACGGAGATGAGCGGGAAGTTATTTTGTTGCAGCCTATTTTGTTCAAAGTTTATAGGTCACCATGGTCGCTCTCCACGGGGGAGATAGAGGAGCATCTGAGTGTGACGGAGTTCCACAGGCAGCAGACGAGGTGAGACGTGCCTTCCGAGGACTACACCACGAGTACACCGGCGCATCCTCGAGCACATATCAGGAGGAGGGCTCCTCCTCAGCATACTACCGGGGTGCCACCTCATGGTCACCTTGGGGATGATTGATGGTGCAGGTCTTGCACTTGTTGGGAGACCCCAAGAGGAAGGTATTATGAGCACAGAAGCAGTTTTCCCTCAGTAAGTAACCAAGGTTTAATCGACCAGTAGGAGGAAGGAGTAACTGCAGAAGGTTGAAGCAGCTGAGATGGTCGGGTGCACTACCGGTTCAGAAGAAACATGGAACATACACAACAAAATTAAATCACTTTTCCCCAACGAAGCAGTGAGGTTGTCAATCTCACCGGTTTTGCCGAACACAAAGAGGTTAAACGTATGTTGTGGAACACAATAGGAAAATAGTATGAAAGCAGTAGTGACACGTCTCTAACGTATCTATAATTTCTGATGTTCCATGTTGATATTATGTCAATTGCTACTTATTTTCTCCCATATTTATAGCATTTTTATCGATTTTCCGAACTATAACCTATTGACAAGATGCCACAGATCCAGTTCCCTATTTTCTGTTGTTTTTAGTTTCAGAAAAGTTGTTCTGGAAATATTCTCGGAATTGGAAATTTCAAAAGCCAGAAGTCTTAGATGTCCCGGAAGCTTCCAGAAGTCCCGAAAAAAGCCCTGGAGGAGGGACATAGGGTGGCTACACCATGGGGTGGCGCGGGTCCCCCTGGCTGCGCCACCTAGGGGTGTGGGCCCCCTGGCCACCCCTCGGCATTGCCCGTTCGCCTATTTATACTCCCCTGAGGGAAAACCCTAAAAGAATCGACCTTTTCCACAAAATACATCTGTAGCTCCGCCGCCGCCGACAAGTTTTGGGGATAGATCTCTGTTCTGGCACCCTGCCGGGACGGGGAAGTGCCCCCGGAATCCATCTCCATCGACTCCACCGCCATCTCCATCGTCATTGTTGTCTCCTATGATGATGAGGGAGTAGTTCTCCCCCGAGGCTGAGGGCTCTACCGGTAGCTATGTGTTTCATCTCTCTCTCCCATGGTATGATCTATATGTGATCATGAGCTTTGTAATCTATGTGAATTCGTAGATGTTACTCTTCATCTTTTGCTACTCAAGTGCTTTATTAATATGAACTTTGGAGTCACGTTGATCACGGTGTGAAGGTGACAGTGTGCACATCGTGTGTGTCTCCTCTATGAATTGTGGTGTTTGTCTAGTACCTTCTGGGGCGCTCATAGTGACAACATGGGGTTAACTATACATGGGAATGCTTACTTTAAGTATTGATTTTTGCAGCACTACGCAATGATTGGTGTTTTTTATTCGACCGGAGAAGGTTAAGAGTATCATAGTGAAGAGAAGATATTTAGTTGTTCAATTATGTGATCATTGTTGAGAGTGTCCACTAGTGAAAGTAGGATCCCTAGGCCTTGTTTCCAAGCATTGAAACACCATTTTTCGCATGTTCAGCTACATGTTTGCTTGCTGCCATATTTATTTCAGGTTGCTATTATTACTTATAACCATCCATATCACTCGCATTTCACTATCTCTTTGCCGAACTAGTGCACCTATATACCTGACAAGTATATTGGGTGTGTTGGGGACACAAGAGACTTCTTGAATCTTAATTGCAGGGTTTCTTGAGAGGGATATCTTTGACCTCTACCTCCCTGAGTTCGATAAACCTTGGGTGATCCACTTAAGGGAAACTTGATGCGGTTCTAGAAACCTCTGCACTTTGAGGCCCAACACTGTCTACAAGAATAGAAGCGTGCGTAGACATCAAGCTCTTTTCCGGCGTCGTTGCCGGGGAGGTAAGGTAAAAGTTTCTCACATCCTCGGGTGTGAGTGCTCGAAGTTATTTCCTTTAGAATCTGCAATTAAATCTTTTTGTTTCTTGTTTTCACTAGTTAGGCTTAATGGAAAACAACAAAAATACGAGAGAGCTTTATAATCTTTATCTGGAGTTAGGACATGGAGTGTTTGAAGAGAAAATTTAAAAACCTATGGAGCTTTATTTGCATGCTAATAGCAATGTTATTAGTATGAATTCTTTGAACACCATTATAGCTAATGCTATGGAATAGTCTAAGCTTGGGGAAGCTAGTTTTGATGAATATGATATTTTTAGTCCCCCAAGTTTTGAGGAGGAAATTTTCTTTGATGATACTTTGCCTCCAATATATGATGATTATAATGATTGTGGTATTCTAGTTCCGCCTGTTTACAATGATGAATATGATATTTTCAGTCCACCTACTATTGAGTAAAAAATTAATTATGATTACAATATGCCTCCTATATTTAATGATTATGGTGATGAGAATAATAATGATAGCTATTTTGTTGAATTTTCTCCCACTACTATTAATAAGAATGACTATGCTTATGTGGAAAGTATTAATTCTTTTATGCATGTGGCTCATGATAAGAATGTTTCTTATGATAGTTATATTGTTAATTTTATTCATGATGCTAATGAAAGTTATTATGAGAGAGGGAAACAAGGTTTTATACATCTCAACAATATTAAGTTTCCCCTCTTTATGTTGAAAATTTTGAAGTTGCACTTATTTTGTCTTCCTATGCTAGTCACTCTGTACTTCGTTGACTTGTTTTTCTACAAGATTATTTTTCATAGGAAGTGGGTTAGAATTAAATGTGTTTTATATTTTCTTCTTGATGCTCTCTTATTGTGCTTCAACTCTTATTCTTATGTGAGCATCTTTTAAAAATCATTGTGCCTAGCTGAAAGGCGTTAAAGAAAAGCGCTACCGTGATACCACCCGCTTTATTTCTCTGTTTTCAACCCGTTTTCCTTCGTTTTCTTTTGTGTGATTTGCACCTGGGTGTTGTCTATTTCCTTAGCAACCCCGCTGTATCTTTTCTTTTGTGTTTTTCTTGATCCAATTAAAGCCTCTAGTGGAAAGTTGAGGCTATATTTCGGATTTCTGCGCAGGAAACAGATTTCTGCTGTCCATTGTTTATTCCGTATAAAACCACAGAAAATTCAAAATGACCTGAGTTTTTTTAGTGCGTAATCCTGGGTTATATGCGCAACTTTTCTTAGTTGACCACTTTTTGATTTGAGCAATATAAGATTTTCGAAAAAAATCATCTTTACCTGCTGTCATGTTTTGACAGATTTCTGCCAATAATTGCATTTGCATCTTAATCTCTTTCTTTTGGTATTCTTTGAGAAAAGGAGTTTTGAAAGAAGTTCTGACAGTAGCTAATGTGTTTATGAGTGTTAGTATTGTGTTGACACTAAACCATGTGAATTTATTATTTCGAGTGCACTAATGTTGCTAATGAAGATTGTGAGAAGTTTTGTGTGAAGGAAGTTTTCAAGGGTCACGAGAAGACGATGATATGACGTGATCAAGAAGAGTTAAGAGCCTAAGATTGGGGATGCCCCGGTGGTACATCACAGCAAATTGCAAGAAGACTCGAGCATCTAATCTTGGGGATTCCCAAGGCACCCCCTTCCTCATCGACAAATTATCAGGTCACTTCTAGTGAAACTATATTTTTATTCGGTCACATCTTATGTGCTTTACTTGGAACGTATTTTATTTTTGCTTTCAGTTTGTTTAGTTTTCTTTACTGTAGTTTATGGTTGGATCTTATCATACTTGTGTGGGAGAGAGACACGCTCCGTTTTTATTGCTTAGAACACTCTAGTTTTCATTCTTATTGTTCTGTGAGTGTTCACTTTTTTGCTAGTACTGCGTTTGGCTCCTGTTTTGCATTCATCACTTATTTAGAGCTGTCAGTACTCTCTAATTTTCATTGCTACATGCTTATAGAGAGTTTTTGTTGTCTCATATATGTGTTTTCTTGGAAATAGAAATGCTTATGTGGTAGTTGGCATAGTGGAAAAATTTGCATGGTCTTGTAGATCACTAAACTTCTTCACTTGAATCATTGTTGTTGTTTTCAGATATTAATTTGCTTAATGGATAAACGGGAAGGACTAGTAAGTATAAACTTTTAATGGTTGGTCTAAGAAACTTGAAGCCGTGCCACACTTAAATTATCAGCTGATAGAAACAATGGTATATGATTGCTACGAGTGATACATTTCTGATCGGCCTTTTGTTACGCGCTACGGTCGGGGTAGCTAACAGTGACTTGTCACTGCCACAGACCCTCTTGGAGTGATTTGCATTGTGCCTTGTAAGATGATTTTCTTGTTGTAATCTTTTAACTCGTGAGTCTATGTTGCGGTTCCTGGCACTTCCACCATCCATATTTGCTAGCCTCTTCGGTACTATGCATTGCCCTTTCTCACATTGAGAGTTGGTGCAAACTTCGCCAGTGCATCCAAATCCCGTGGGAGGACTTTGATCTCCTACACATAAGCCCATATATTCTTCCTCAAAACAGCCACCATACCTACCTATCATGGCATTTCCATAGCCATTCCGAGATATATGCTGCACAACATCCACCCCCATTATGTTACTTGATGATGAGCTTCATGGTTATTTATGCATATTGTTACACTGGCAGAAGCATGCAGTTAGAGACATCAGAGATATTTCATTGTGAGTTATGAGTACTAAAAGTGTGATCATTCATTGTAATATAGGATGTTTCCCCTACCGATGAGGATATATAAAAAAAATGAAAAAGCCCGAAAAGAGAATAAAGAGAGAGGGGGCGCATCACTATCCTTTACATACCACACTTGTGCTTCATGTTTAGCACCAATACTTCAGTTTGGAGAGATTTTTCATATTATCATTCATTCATAACTATGTGGGGAACTTTACATTATAGAACTTGGCTTGTATATTCCAATGACGAGCCTCCTCAAATGAGCTCTAGGTCTTCGTGAGCAAGCAAGTTGGATGCACCCCCACTAGTTCCATTGGAGAGCTTTCATACACTTATAACTCTATGTGCATCCGTTGGCTGGCAATCCCTACTCCTTGCATAGCTTCGGTTGTAAGACTTTCTCTTGTCTAATGACCACTTTCAGCTTTGTGAGCCTTTCTTCCATTGACCTTCCAAACCCCCCATAATGTTCTCTTAGCCATAACATCCCGGTGCCAGGGACCAACGCGGAACACTTGCTTGTTTTAGTGCGCCAATAGTTTAAGATTCCAACATTACATCGTGTGGAAAGCTTGACTTGATACTAACATGGGTTGTGAAGATCGTTTGACGTGCATGATATTATTGTTCTTGAAAGCTTAAATCAGCTCTAATAAACTTTGCACGGTTGATAGTCTTTTAGTATTGATTCATTAAAAGTTTTGCTTCTTTCTTCTTATTTGTTTATGCATTACTTGTTGATATCAAATATACATCACAACTTTAGTTCATTTGATCCTAGTTTACATGCTCTACTTTACATATTGTGATCAAGATTTTGTGGTAGCATGTCACCTCAGAAATTATTTTGTTTTATCGTTTACCTACTCGAGGACGAGTAGGAACTAAGCTTGGGGATGCTTGATACATCTCCAACGTATCTATAATTTCTGATGTTCCATGTTGATATTATACCAATTGCGACTTATTTTCTCCCTTATTTATAGCATTTTTATTGATTTCCGGACTAACCTATTGACAAGATGCCACAGAGCCAGTTCCCTATTTTCTGTTGTTTTTAGTTTGAGAAAAGTTGTTCTGGAAATATTCCCAGAATTGGAAATTTCAAAATCTAGAAGTCTCAGAAGTCCCGGAAGCTTCGAGAAGTCCCGAAGATCCCCGGAGGGGGCCACAGGGTGGCCACACCATGGGGTGGCACGGGTCCCCCTGGCCGCGCCACCTAGGGGTGTGGGCCCCCTGGCCACCCCAGCATCGCCCTTTCGCCTATTTATACTACCCCGAGGAAAAACTCTAAAATAATCGACCTTTTCAACAAAATACATCTGTAGCTCCGCCGTCGCCGCCGACAAGTTTCAGGGGGAAAGATCTTTGTTCTGGCACACTTTCGGGACGGAGAAGTGCCCCCGGAAGCCATCTCCATCGACTCCACCGCCATCTCCATCGCCGTTGCTATTGAAAGTACAAGGATGCCGCCTAGAGGGGGTGAAGAGGCGCTTTAAAATAATTACGGTTTAGGCTTGAATAAATGCGGAATAAAACTAGCGTTTAATTTATCAAGCACAAAACCTATACAAGCTAGGTTTACCTATGAGCACTAACAACCTATGCTAAGAAAGATATACAACTATGTGATAGCAAGAAAGATGACTTCAAGCACGATGGCTATCACAAAGGTAAATGCATAAATAACGAGGTAGAGTATAGAAATAACTGAAGCTTAAGGAGACACCGATGTGATTACCGAAGTTCCTTCCCAAGGGAAGTACGTCTTCGTTGGAGAGGTGGGCAGCCACCTAGGCGCTCCTCAATAGCACAGATGTGCACAACTTATTCTCCTTGAGCTTATCCAGTGAGGGAGATTCTTGTTTCCACTATGAGGTCGTCTTGAAGGCGGTGACCAAACCTTACATGAGGTTGAGGCTATCTCCACAAGTAAGTTGGAGGCTCTCAACGAAGCTTCTTGCAACAAGGTGGAAGCCCCAAGCACTAACCGTCTAGGGTGCTCAATACACCCAAGAGGAACAATCTCTCTGGTGAACAAGCACCCAAGAGTAACAAGCTCACGAACTTCTCTTTCACGAATCCCGTGGGGAACTCAAACCGATGCACCTAATGCAATGGCAAGAACACACAAAGTGATCAAGTCCTTCTCTCCCAAATCCCACCAAAGCAACTAATGCTATGGAGGGAGGAAGGAGGAAGAACAAGGAAAACAAAAAATGAATCCCAAGATCTAGATCCAATGGATTCCCCTCACTAAGAGGAGAGACTGATTGGTGGAATAGTAGATCTAGATCTCCTCTCTCTTTTCCCTAAAAAGGGGCAAGAATCATTGGAGGGATTGAGAGAAACCCAAGATTTTGAAGGTCAACAATGGAGGAGAGAGGAAATGGGTTGGGCAGCCTCCTCTTGAGAAAGAAGAAGGCTATTTATAGCTCCCCACGAAATATGGCCGTTAGGGCCGGCCGTACTGGAAATTTTTCACTTACCCCGGAAATTTCCGGCCTACCGGGGCGGAAAATTTCCGGCCCCTAGAGCAGAAATTTCAACCCCGGAAATTTCCGGACAACCCAAGACCCCCTGGAGCGCGAGTGCCTGCTCACAGATGACGGGCCGGATATTTTCCCCAGAATATTCCGGTCTGGCCAGAAATTTCCGGCCTTAGACCGGAATTTCCGCCCCCCCCCCCCCCGCGTGAAAACTGTGAAAACATTGATGCGAAAACGGTCATATCTTTTGCATCCGGACTCCGTTTTCGACGTTCTTGGGCTCGTTGAAATCGCAGCAACGAGCACTACAAGAATATTCAGTGAAACCTTATAGTAAAACAAGGGAGAATAAAACCAAATGGGGAAAGTCTAGACCTCTCTATAAGATAGGAACCGTCAAAACCTCCAATAACAAAAATGCAATAAGGTTTCTATACGAAATCCGTTTTTGATGAACTTGAGCTTAACATGAAGAGAAAGACAGGATCTAAAACCAAGCATGGAGAAAACCCAAATAAGAACCAAGAAAGATGATGGAAAAGATGCAAAGGTTTGAGTTCTCTGTGCATGATACGATCAAGCAACTCATTCGAGAGCAACTCATTCGAGAGCCCCTCTTGATAGAACAATTATTTATCCTATAACCCGGTCTCCCTACTAACATAACGAGACCGGTAAAATAGAAATCCTATCAATGTCACCTTTGTCTTGTGCGTTCCAATTGAGATAGACGATGACGATCTTAATCACCTCAAGTTGGAGCACCTTTCTTGATTGTGCTTCGCTTTGTGAAGACTTGTAAATTGCTCCCCCATAAGATAATATGGGAGAGCATCTCACATGTCCATGTTCACTTGATAATAATCTCCATATGGGTGGCAAGAATCAAGCATGTGAACTCTTCTTGATGCTCATCTTGAACTTGCACTTAAACTTGATCAACTAAGTATCTTCTCTTTATTCATAATGATGATGTCTTGAAGGTAAACATGAATGTTCACACAATCTCCTTCTTCAAGACATACTTGCAATATTATCAATAATATCATGGCAATTCTTCTTCTTGATCATATCAAATATATTCATTATAAGCAATGATCTTGATGGCATCCAACCTTGAATCCAACACATGGAGTTCAAGTGGTGCCAATGGACAAACCTACAAGGATATCTCAATGAAACTATTAGTCCATAAGGATTGTCATTAATTACCAAAACCACATGTGGGGCACCATGAACTTTCAATCTCCCCCATTTTGGTAATTGATGACAATCCCTTTTACGAGGGTTTATATAATGAATTAAGAAAACACGCAAAGCAATAAACATGGATGCATGAGAATGGAAGGCAAAAATGCTTAAGAACAAAACCAAATAATTTAAACCAAATTCCCTTAAACCCTCTAAACTTCTCCCCCATTGGAAAAATGTAGAAGGCCAATATAGTAAGAGCTTCCCTACAATTTTTGCATGTCTCATAATATGAGTGAAAACAAATGCATATTGAATGAAGAATAGATGGGGGGGAGATCAAAAGATTGCAAATAAGATTATATTCCTTTAACACTTCTTCCAAGAGGAGGAGCACAAACAAAGGATCCAAAAAACCAATGGAACCAAAGATTTTATGATTTTAGTAAAATAGTGTTATAAAGAAAATCATGAAGCTCCCCAATGTTCATGCACTATTTAGAGTTTTTGCATTTCAATACAAAGTGCACAAATATGGGATCATCACTCCCCCAATATCTTCTAAAACACAAAACAAGTGCAAGAGAGCATAAAAAGCAAACTAGGCATAGCACTTGAAGAAAATAAATGAATGATTAAGCAAAAAGATACCAAATGAACAGAACACCATGATACAAGGCTCAACCATACATAAGGAAACCAACATGCCCACCAAGGTAAGAATGAGAGACAAAAAAACAAAACTCAAAAACAAATGAGTGCACAAGATGAAATAATATAAGACAAGCACCTATAAGGAAAATACTGTCCGGAGTCGCCAAAAATGAAAAGGGTATAAGAAGGGTGGACTCCGAAGGAATAGGATACCAGAAACAGATGTAACTCCTCTCATGTGTATAAGTTTCTAAGTGGACACGAATCATAATAATATGTATCCACAAAGAAGCATGTACACACAAAATAGTTAGGAGAGTGAAGAACGTGATATCCAAGAGAAAGTCGTAAATACACCAATAAGATTTATTTATTTATTAAAATCATAGCACATAGCTCAATTTTATCTTAAATGGGGATAAATTAATTTCCAAGACAAACACACCAAAGACATCACAAATACCAATAAGGGGAAAATAGATAGTTGCAATTTTTTGGAAGAATCAAGTCTCACAAAGGGAGAATAATTTTAGAAATAAAGAATTTTCGTGCCAACATGCAACCTACACAAGGTTGAATACAAGAATATTATGCATGAGAGATATTTGTTACCAAGATCGCATTGGAGATGTTGTTGTGGATAAGAGTTAATACATCATCCTAGCTTGACTCCGATAAGATCATGGTGACAACACCTTCCTTAAGAATGAGGCAAGCATCCAATGCATCTCAAATGTACCTAAAACACATTTAAGCACAAAATGGTCCCCAAACACATTGGGTACAAAGTAGTTAGACAAACTACAATACATAGGATAAGCTCCACATAAATATGTGCATATAGATATGAAATTGAAGTTCATGCACATCTTAGCCGATTTAGGATTCGGTGGAGTTTACCCTATATATTGCATCAAAGAAAGTAAGTATGCCATAACAAATACTTTAGTAAAATTTTCAAGAATCAAAAGACAAGTGAAAACGAGATCACAAAGAACCAATTGACACTTCAAAGAAACCAATTAAAAGTTACAACAAGAAATGAGATATTGAACTCCCAAAAGAGATATCAAAAGAAAGGTTAATTAACGAAAAGAAGTCCAATATCCAAAATAGATCAATTTGAAAATAAAGCAATGAGTAAGATAACCAACTCCCCAAAAGAACAAAGTTCCAACAACTAAACCAAACCTTCTACACTTTTCATGATGGCACAAAGTACCAAGAAGAAAAGGTTTGTCTTCCCTATGGGCACGTCATCGGGATTAAATACCAATTGAGAAAGATCTAAAGAGAAAATAAGAAAAATAGTGGTCTAAATAATATAGGAAAGCTCCCCCATGATTTGTACATTATTCATAATTTTTAATTTTAATAAAATATGCACACAAATGTGATCCTTGATTTAGCTTTAGCAATTAGAACACCAAACAAATACGAGTAAAACAAAGAGATACTCAGTAGGCAAGGAAGACAATGGGAGTGAGCACAAAGCAATTGCTCGGCAAAAAATATGAAAAATAAAAGCAATAGCCCAAGTAAAATACGATCAATAAATTCTACCACAAATAATATTATCACTTGTCAAGGACAAGGAGTACGGAGTTATTTATCGGTGGTATGTTGCATAGATATTCATGATCATATTCACAAAATAAAAGCATATGAAAAGGATAGGAATTAAAACACCATGCTTAAATAGATATTCTTGGTGGCTTCAATAGTCGAATGATCATGCAAAACAATGATTAATATAACATGAAGCAACCGGTTTCCGAGATAATACATACTAGTGCACATTTGAGGAAAACCACACCAAGAATCTCTCTCACAAACAAGATCCAAAAGATGAGCAAATAAAAGTATTTAAGAAAATTGAAACTTGTCTGAACACACATGCCACACAGGAACAAGATAATTGACAATATCAATTCTAGGTGGCAAAACCTCAAATGTTCACATTCTTTAGGTTTGTAATATGCACAAAGGATATTACTCCCCCATAATGTTATAATCCTTATCTTCTTAACAAGAGGCAAATAAAAAACAACTAGAGATAATTAATAGACATTATAGAATTGAATTTATCATGAGCATGACATACCACATAGAGGCTATAAAATATTGAAATATACACACTAAATTGTATTGCTCATGGACATACATTTTAGGGTTGTAAAGTGCCAAGGCATATCATTACCCAAAAATAGGATAGTCCATTAATCACTCAAAAGAGCCAAATAAGATACAATAAGGCTGAAAGCAAACTCATACGTACATGTTGTGCGAACCGACAAACACATACTAGATTAGTTAAGGATAAGTAAGTAGTAAGCACAACATATACAAAATACAATCAAGGTACAAAACCAACACATGTAAAGGGGCAAGAAACTTTCAATGTATATATAAAATGTAAATACAAGTTACCGCAAGAAGGATCATGGAATATGAGATAGAGACATGATAATCCAAATGACTTGGCTTGAGGAAAATATAAGTGATGAAGATACCTTAATTCTTCATGATATAGCCAATTCTCCAATGCCCCCCAATAACGCCTATTGATCAAGTTTGATCTTGTTGGTCCCCAACCAAGTTGGGTCCTAAGAGGTTAGTCACAATAGGCTTGGCAAACACATTGCCCACATTATCCTTACGAATGGAATACACATCATCAATTATGATAGGCTTGGATAATGTACCATTAGTGCATTAAGAAGCAAGATGGCCCTTTTCACGACATAAGTAGCAACACCGACTCCTTCCATTCTTCTTAGTTGATTTCTCAACTTGAGAAGCACTAGCTTGAGTCTTCTTGAGAAGAGGCCTTTCTTCAACTTGAAGTTGAGATTGAGGTTGAACTTGTGGCCGCTTTCCATGTTGCTTCTCACTAAGTCGCTTCTTCTTCAAAGGGCATGATCTAACATGATGCCCTTCAACCTTGCACTTGAAGCAAACAATCTTGGCCGAATTCTTGACTTGTTCATGGCCCTTGTTCTTGTCTACCTTGGACTTGTTCTTGTAATTGGAAATGAATCCAAGTCCTCTCTTGTCATTGGGGGATTTTTGGACACTCAACAAATTTTCAAGTGTGGACTTCCCTTTATGACACTTCTCCAAGTCTTTCTTCAAGGAAGTGACTTGGGCCTTGAGATCTTTGATTCCCTCTACATGATTAGTATCAACACAAGAGCTAGAGGAAGTAGATGCATCATTATTAGAGCAACAAGGCAAGGAAAGCAATTCATCACAAGATGTGGACACATTATGAGAGGATGAATTACTAGCACTAGCACAAGGCAATATATAATTTAGAGTAGTGGTTGTGCCTTTGTTCACATGAGGCTCACAAGATGTTACCTTAGTTAAAATAGCCTCATGAGCTAATTTTAGCCTCTCATGGGAGACTAGAAGATCCTCATGAGATCTTGAGAGTTTTTCATGAGTTTCTTCCAATTTCCCATAATCACTAGTTAGCAAATCAAGTTGAGCCCTTAATATGGATGCTTCACAAGAAATAGTGTTAGTAGCACAAGAATCATCATTTTTAGTTTTGAGGTCATTAGAAAGAGAAAGATATAATCCATTGTCCCTTCTAAGCTTAGAAACACTAATAGCATAGGTCTCTTCTAGACTATATAGTTTCTCTTCAAGAGAAGATCTAAGGGAACACTCTTTTTCAAAAGCCTTTTCAAGCTCTTTGTCCTTGATAGAATGACCACCATTATGGCTTTCCAAAGTCATGATGATATCCTCCTTTTCATCTATAAGGTAGTTAGCCTCATCAAGTTGTCCTAGAAGAGCATTCACATTTTTCTTGGTCTCACCATCAAGGCTAGCTAACCACAAAGCTATCCACTCATATCTATCATCATGAGATATATTGGGGTTCAAAGTGGAAGATACCTTTGAATCCTTGGCCATGAGGCAAAAGGTAGTAGATGATGATTGATCATTACTTGAGGCACCACTCAAGTCCACATCTTGTTCTATAGAGAGTTGGGTTTCCTTTACATTATTAGCCACACAAAGACTAGAGGAAACACAATTATTTTTATCATGGGAACAAGATAAAGCAAGCATATCATCATGAGATTTAGACACACAACCTTGACATTATATGCAAGGACTATCAACACAAGCATGTAAAATATTTTTGGTGCTAGTTGTGTTTAAGTCCAAAGATGAGGCATGGAAATAAGATAGAGATGGAGGATCATCAATAATAAGCTCACTATCATTATTGCAAAGCCTATCACTACTCACCATCTCATTAGTTTGTGGCTTACCACATGTTGGTGAAGTATAAGAAGTTGAGAACTCATCACGAACAAAAACAGAGGGAGAACAATCACCCTCTTCAATATTGGACACTCCATATTTGTCGGGGGGCTACCCCTGAGTAGGGGTAAGGCAAGTGGTAAAAGGCGAAGATCGGAGTACTGTTCGACGGGTTGGTGGCTACCCGGGTGCCCTCAACCCGGTAGTCTCTATCCGGTCATAAGTACCGAAGGCCAAGAGAAGATATTAAGGAAGATTGTATTTGTCCGGGTAGCGGTCAGGTGGTCCGGGTAGATGGGCTGCGATCCTACCCGGGCAAGAAGTCAATGGAGCCGTTCTGACAAGATCCCGCGTATCATGTAGCCGTACAGGCGTGCGGTTCAACTTACGGAGCGCGTGATTATCCGCGCTACGGCGTGCCTACAGTGAGGTAGGCACCTGTCAAGTCCTGTCACTGACAGAGGGGACAGGACAGGTCTAGGGGCCTACTCTATGTGACTAACAGGGTGGACAGGTCCCATCTGCCGAACGGCACGGCGACTTCCCGCACCCGCGTCAGCGAGAAGCCGAAGGCGTGCGCTATCTTGCAGTAGGTGTGTCCCATCAAGTTGTACCTTATAGTCTTTGTTTATTCGGCTGGGCACCAGTATATAAGGTGCCCTGCCCCCTCCTGCGCGAGGGACGTTGTTCCAGATCTCATTTATTACAAGGACCAGCACTAGAGAGAGAGAGAGAACTACCGAGTGGCTACTCGGCTAAGAGGCAAACTTGTAATGTGGCTACTCGGAGATTATACATATAGAGAGATAGGCAGGAGTAGGGGTGTTACCTCCACACGAGGGCCCCGAACCTGGGTAGTTCTTGTTGTCTGCAGTGATATTCTTACCTGAGCGTGGCTACTCGCCGTGCGATCCCTCCCCGGATACCTACATCGTCCATCGGCCCCAACACTTTAGCCATCCCATGGCATCTGTCTTCTCCACACCACGACAGTTGGCGCCCACCGTGGGGCCAGCAGCGGCGCTGGCTGGGGTTCATATTTGGACAGGGCCCATTTCTGCTTCGGGGGAGCGAGTGGTGTGTGGCCTTGTCCACAGATTCGGCTCCTTCGACTTCGTCACCGACAACGCCGGAGATTTCCGTGGCAGGCCTATGCCGGCACGCGGCTCAGTGCTTTCCTTCAGCGCGCATCTGGTCTACGTCGCCAGCACCGTCATCCGCGAGTTCCCGGAGGAGGTGCTCATCGCGGAAGATCCTCCTGCTGTACTCGCTGCCCGCGGGAAGCCTTCTGGCTGCTCTGCGGACAGCATGGAGGTGATGATGACATGCCCGGCTATCGATCCCGGGAAATGCGCGCCCGCTACCACGGGAGTCATCGAGGAGCCTGTTGGCACAAGGGTCCACAAGCCCTATGACATGCCCCAGAACATTCTGGGCTACGTGGATGCTTCCACGTCCGCGGCTATACCAGTCGCTCACGGTGGCGCCACCGAGCGGCTGGGCATGCCACCTCCCACCGAGCTTGAGCTCATGACCATGAAGGCGCAACTCGAGCAGCAGCGTCAAGCGCTACTCGCGGAGTCCCAGGAGCTGGAGAAGGTTAGGCTTGAGCTTAACCTAGATCAGAACAAGTACAACAGAGCACATGGCTTTACTCCTGTTTCCAGGCTGCCTAGCAAGCTAGGCACTACCCGTCGCAACTTAGGCGCTGAGCTGGCTAGAGATGGTAGGGCTGCTAGCCAATCTGCTAGTTTGAACACTGCTGGTAGGCCCAAGTATAGCACTCTTGTCAAAACTCTTAGGGCTGCAGAGGCAGTGGCTGCTGAGTTGCCGCATCTCGCTGGCGACGCGTGCGCTAGGAAGTAGGATATGTTTAATGAGCTAGTGCTAGAGGCTGCCAGGCAGAACGAGGAGTTCCGGAAAGCCAATCCGGGTGCTGGCGCTTCTCAGGTTCTGCACTCACATGCGGTAAGATCTATGGATCAGGCCTCATCGCCGCTTCCTGGCAATGAGAGGGACCAGAGTGTGAACTCTGGAAAGAACAAACAGATGCAGGTGTACGACCCGGCTGTCGCTGCAAAATAGCACGCTGTGCCGCGGTAGGCCGGTCAGAAACACAACTCTGCAGGAGCAGGCTATCAAGCCAATAAAGCTCACAGCAAGGGGCAAGGAGGAAACCATGCAGGAACATCGCGGCATCGTGCCGCCAACCCGGCTCAGCCAAGGGTGCCGCAGCCAGCAGCTGTGCAGCCGCAAGTGGTTGAGGCAGCAGCCAACCCGGTGGCTCAACCCGGCCCTGTGCTGCAAGATCGCTATGATGATGGGTACTCGGCGATGGGGCTAGCCGGGTATGCTGACCCAAGAGATGTCACTGATCGTTTGGGTGACCGCATGCTGGAGCCCAGCGATGCAAGGTACAAGCTGGACCAGATCAATCGGTCTGCGCAGCTCGAGAACAAGGGGCCACCCGGCCCAGATTGTTTTGGTCACCGCATCATGGAGGAGCGCTCCGTGAAACAGTTTCAGCTGGCTAGGGGGACCAAATGTTATGATGGCAGCACCAAACCGGAAGACTGGCTGAGTGACTACGTTATTGTTGTGCACATTGCAGGCGGCAACATGAGATGGGTTGTGCGGTATGTTCCGCAGAGGCTGGAGGGCCCTGCTCGGATTTGGCTCAACAACCTGCCTAGAGACAGCATCAACTGCTGGCTGGACTTCTCGGAAGCCTTCATCAGCAACTTCACCAGCACGTACAAGAGGCCGAATAGGCCGCAGCGACTGTCTTCTTGCAAGCAACGAGAAGAGGAGACTGACAGAGAGTATCTTACTCAGTGGAGCACACTGAGGAACACCTGTGAAGGTGTGAATGAGTCACAGGCAATCGCCTGGTTTGCGCAAGGCTGCAGGCATGGCAGCATGTTGTGGCAGAAGCTGCAGAGAGAAATGTCGAGTACGCTCGTCGAGACAATCAAGATTGCTGATATGTATGCACTCGGAGACCCCACTCAGCCTGTGCTCGATGCATTCGAGCCGAGAAGGAAGCACCATGACAGCAGCAGACGCCAAGACTTCAGAAACAAGCGGAGAGGTGACTGCATAAATACTCGGTATGATCCCGAGGAGGTGAATGCTGTGATCCAAGGCCCTGCGGCTGCTGGGAGTAGCCAAAGGCAAAAAACTGCTGGAGCCCAATACGGGCAGAACCAGAATCAGGGCCAAGGCATCAAGAAGCCATACAATGCTCCCCAGCAGGGTAACGGCAACCCGGATTCAGGAGGTGCTCCGAGTTTTGTCTTTTAGAACATGAAGGTTGGGCCATGCAGCTTCCATACTCGGCATCCGAGTAGGGCAGCCAACCACACTACCCGGCAGTGCAGCTGGTGGGACCGCATCAAGAGTGAAGACCTTGGTCAGCTGCCCTCTCCTCCTCCTCTACCGCCTGCGAATGCCAATGTGCAGACTATTCGGGCAGCTGCTCCCCGGCCTGCAGTGAATCCGAGAAGGGAGAATGTGAACCAAGTGGCACAGAGAGCCAACCGCAACTACAACAACAACAATGGCAACCGCAACTACAATAACTACTACAACAATAGGAACAACAACAACAACGGCAACAATGGTGGTGGAGACCGCAACCAGTACCAGGAGAACCATGAGAGCTACATGATATTCACCACCGAGCCAGACGACAAGCAGTCGCTGCACAGGCGCGCGATGGAGGTGAATGCAGTGATCCCGGCTGTGCCTCACTACCTGCACTGGTGCGACCAAGAGGTTACTTGGTCCAGAGCTGATCATCCCAAGGTGATGCCCAATCCGGGTACCTATGCTCTGGTGGTGGATCCCACTTTCTTGGGAACCCAGAAGAATGTCAGGTTCAGCAAGGTCCTGATCGATAACGGCAGCAGCATCAACATCATGTACCGGGATACACTGGAGAAGCTCGGCCTTGCCGAGAACATGCTGCTACCCAGCAGGACCACATTCCATGGCATTGTGCCGGGAGTATCTTGTGCTCCAATCGGCCGCATCTGGGTTGATGTCATATTCGGCACCAGGGAGAACTGCCGCACCGAGTGCCTGCAGTTTGAAGTAGTTGATCTTCAGAGCCCCTACCATGCTCTACTCGGTAGGCCCTCCCTCAGCAAGTTCATGGCCTCAACCCATGCAGCCTACATGAAGATGAAGATACCTGGTCCATGTGGTGTCATCACCATCTCGGGTGATTACAAGCGTTCCTTGGAATGCGCGTCTGCTAGTTCTCAGCTGGTGGAGTCCATGGTCATTGCTGCGAAGAAGAAGAAGATACACGAGGTGGTTTCCATGGCTCAAGCGGCGCAAGGTGGTGCGCCTGGCATGCCGGGTTCCCAGTACGGAACGGCTTTCCAGGCGTCCCAGGAGACAAAGAAGGTCCAGGTTGATCCTGAGTTCCCAGACCGTGTTTCCATCATTGGCACCGGGTTGGGAGAGAAATAGGAAAGCGAGCTCATCCACTTCCTCCATGAGAATCGAGATGTCTTTGCATGGTCCAATGAGGATCTGCCGGGTGTCCCGAGGGAGTTGGTTGAGCACTCGCTATATGTGCGGCATGACTCCAAGCCGGTTAAGCAGTCTATGCGCCGCTTTGATGATGAGAAGAGGAAGGCCATCGGTGATCAGATCACCTAGTTGCTTATCAGCGGATTTATCATAGAGGTACTGCATCCGTATTGGCTAGCCAACCCGGTTATGGTTGAGAAGAAGAAGGAGGACCCCAAGTCCGCTACTGCATGGCGCATGTGCGTGGACTACACCGACCTGAACAAGGCCTGCTGTAGAGGCCCCAAACCGGAAGGTTCAGAACCCCTCATATGCATTCATTCACAATCCCAGAATAACCAGTTGTGAACAACATACGTAGTTGGCATACAGAATACATCATCCATTACACGAATATTAGAATCTTACATAAATGGTCACATGACCAAGTTCTTGATAACTGTCACACAGGACAGACATTCAAAATAAACACAGCGGAAGACGACAAGCATAGCGTAGTAGAACCCGAGTCACGCCTCATCCTACAGGCTGCTGACTGGGAGACGATCCTAACTCGCAGGGCCATCAGTGTAGAACTCCTCCTGGGGTGGCTCCTCATAGTCTGATAAGTGGATACCAGGGGCGAAACCAAATGAGTACATTTGAATGTACTCAACAAGACATCCTTTATAAGCTTACAATTATGCATACATGCTTATTTGGTGGAGTGGGTAGGCCATACATAAGGTTCAGCTACCCATGACAGATAAAAGATTTATCATGGTTGATTCTTCAAGTTTCGTTCTTAGTGAAAAATCCTTTAAAATAATGTAGTTTTTCTCTCGTAGATATCACATATCTTGGAGGTTTTATAAGGCTTTTAGAAAAGAAAGTTTTCTTTTCAGAAACTTTTAGTAATAGTTTCCTTCTCATCAGTATCTCGCAGATACCAAGTCATTCCTCCATAGTACCTCTCAGGTACAAGGCCGTCCTTCAAAACCTCTTTTGAAAAGTTGACACAATACTAGCTACATGGCCATTCAACCGTCCATATCCGAGGACGCGGCTATCTCGAAATAGTTTTACTCTGCAGAGGTGTACACATTTCCACTAGATCCAGAATCCGCCATGAAACAACCATGGACTGTCCTCAACCTATGAGAACATCAGATAACTGATCTTGACTATCCACTATGTACAAGCTAGCACATGACTATCTCTTCAATTGGGGTTCCCCCTCCCCGGCAAGCCGTGTCACACACCGCCCAGACAGGAGACCCAACTGCTGCATCCGGAGGGAAAATTAATCCCACACTTTAGATGTCTCGTATGCTCACTCCTAGCGACACTTCGGTTCGGAGGATCCAATCCTCTATAGCACTTGAGATAGCTCACATACTAACCATAAAAAGTTTTTAATCAAGCCCCTACCCATATTGGGGTAAAGTGGCAGTACGATAATGGTTGTCCAGCGAAGACTAGGTTATGTGTCTTTTGTAAACATTTCTCAAAAATTTCCCATCATGACATCCTTCCGGTAGACAGGGTCTCACCCTTCCTCCGGAGTTTTACTTCCATAAGGTAATTGTTTACAAAAACACATTTTATGTAGTTCATTTAAGAACTCAAGTTTTAAGTTGGTAGATTGTATGTATATACCATTTAGTGGCTAAGGGCTTGGCAATACCAAGTTGACTATTAATATGATTCCTTCTTCTAATAATACTAATAGTAGTAGTATTCACAACAAAAATAGTTTTGAGAGTATAGTTTTGTGAAAACTTCAGAAGTGAAAAGCATGCATGATAGATAATGATAAGTATTTATACAGCAAGCATTAGGATGGCTTGCCTTGGTACAAGTGATGGTCCTGGTCCTGAAAGTAACAGGAGTTGCAATACCCCTCTTCAGCAATTCCTTCCTCCTCGTTTTCTAACGTCGTAAAAAGATATAAAGGCACACTTTCAGAGCCAACCAAGACAAACAATGCTACAAGTGATACATACAGCAAGCAATTAAAATGTAACACTCAAGGTATTCAATTTTCCCTTAAGAAAATTGGCATAAAAACTATAGTGGGAAAATCTTCTTTTTCCTAGTGTTTAGGTGTGGCCAAACTCAATGATTTTTAGTTAAGAGCCCTATGGACCAGTGGGGTAAAACCCATGTTACTAGACAGTAGGGTGTCACATAAAACACAATTTGATGTCTAAAAACTTCCCCAATATTCTCTATGGCAAGTACAAATAATAAGCTAAATTATGCAAGTGGTGAAAAAGGCTCATGACAACAAGTCAAGCTCATTTTCCACCATGATACAAAAAAATACCAGTGGGTGTTCCACTAGCATAATGCTCATAAAGAGGTTAATAAGCCTCTGGTCACATTTCTAAAAATGCTCAAAACAAACAAACTAGTCCCACAAACTCCTACTCATACTAGTAGAAACTTGGGAAAAATACTAGACTAGTTTATACTTCACTTGTTAATTTTAGGCACAAGTGTGCAAACTAACAGAGGTAAAATACTCCTATAATCAGTACCAAAATGCTACTGGATCCTCAAAATAATAAGTCTAGCTATTAACCAAGGAAAAACTAGACTAAAAATGCTACACATGTGAGGGAATTAAATCTAGGCACCCAAATGTTACTCAAACAATTTCTAATACTTAAGGGGAAAATTATCAGAGGTGAAAACACAAGGATAACAATGCCACAAGGACATTTCATCCTCTGTTTTCAACCACAAAGAAGCATATTTTTCCCTAGTGGAAAACAAGACAAAAAGCATGCATGAATAATCTAGTATGAAATCTAGACCTTAAGCCTTGCTATTTAAATCTACTTCAAACACAAGCACCAAGTAACCAGAGGTGCTGTAACCAAAATAACAGTACCAAAATGGTACTGGTTCCATGAAAATTAATCTAGCAAATAGGCCTAATACATATCTAAAAATCTACTCAAAAACCTAGATAGAAATTAAGCTATGAGCAAGATCTATGCATGGAAAAATAATTCTAAAAATTCTACCACTCAAACCATTCATTCTAACATGTTCATACAACTTGTAAACATCATTACTACACTAGAAAACAACATTACAAGCAATAACACATCATGTGCACATCACAAAATGAACATATAGAACAAGATCTAGGAATTAAAAATTAGGCAGAAAAGTACCAAAACTTGTTCTGTCTCCCTAATTTTTTCTATGGCTCCAAAAATTAAATCCTTCTAGGATGTGATAGTACTCAACAATACAAAGCCTCTCCAATTGGTCCCGCTCAAAACTAATGTCCCAAACTCCCCCTAAAAATCCTGGAATAGCTCACAGATTTTCACCAAAATGGATGGCATTTCCAAATGGTAACTCACCTTGCTTCAAACTAAAATTATACTGGTAGGTATTTACAAGGGCTTTCCAAAACAGTTGAGTTTGCTCAAAAAGGTTTTGTATTTTTGAAGTTCTATTCATTTCAATTTTAAGGGTACTGTCTGGAAAAATGGCTATAGAAAAATAAATAAAAGTCAAAACATTATTCTGCCAAAAGGAGATGGTTGTGATTTTGTATGGCTATAGGTACAAAAAATTGTCAAGGACAAATAAAATCGTTTGCTAACCTTTCTAGGACAAAAGCTAGCAGCAATCTTTCTGGCAGAAAAATGCTAATTTAAAAATTAACAGGGAACTGCCCAAATGGGCCAGATTTGCCGCGCCCAGCCCAACTAGCGCCTAGGCTAGCCCAGCTGCGCGCGCGCGCGGGCGGAGGACGCGGGAAACGCCCGTTTAAGCGCAGCCGTAGATCTTCCGATCGACGGCGCGGCTCTTTTCTTCCTCCTCTCTCCTCACACGACAAAACCGGCGTCGAACACCTCACCGGCGTGCACGGGGCGAGCGGGGTGCTCACATAGGGCTGCTGTGGAGCGGCGCATGGTGGCGGTGGGGTCGTGGGGTGCGGGTGGCGCGGTGGTGGCGGTGTTCGTTTCCTCCCCGGCGAGCTCCTCTCTGTGACGGCGCGGCGGACACGGCGGGGATGGCGCGGGCCTTCCTGCAAGCAAAAGGACCGCGGGGGATGTCAGGGAGGTGGCCAGGGTTACGGGAAGCTCGCGCGTGCAAAAATGACGAGCGCTAGGGCACGGGTTGATCGTTACGCTTCGGTGGAATCTTGCGGTGGCCGGCATGAAGAAAATGCTCGTGACGCTCGCACACGGCGAGGCACGGCTTGGCGCCTCGGGGGTGGTGTAGTGGAGGGGTGGGGGGGTGCTGTGGCGAAATGGCAAGCCCTCGGAGGCTTTGTAGGCACGGGCCCGTGTGGTGTGCTCTCGGGTGGCATGTGCGTGTGCACGTTGGCACGCAGAGGGAAGGGGGGCCATTTCCCTCGTGTTCTCTCGAGCCAGGGGCGGTGCAAAAGGCACTAGTGACCACAGTAGAGCTAGGGTAGAGAGGCATGAGGGTTTTTTGGCTATGCCACTTGCACACCCCCTCCTACCCGAGCCCTACTTCCCCTCCTCCTTCCTTCTTGGCTAAGGTATCTCTCGGGCATGTAAGCACAAGGGGTTACAGAGGGATCCTAGGTGAATAACTAGAACCAAAATCCACACAAAAAGATCAAGTATAGCTCAAGAAATTCATCCCCCAAGTTCTGTTCAAAAACAGATTCAGAAAATTCAGAAAATGCAATAGTGCTAATTTCACTAAGTGTTGGAAAAACAGAGATTTGAAGCAAAAGTTTGCTTCTGTTTGAAAGGGCAAAAGAACTTGGATTTTGAAAATTCAAGTTGGTAATTGTTCTATGTACTTTCTAGTTTGAGAAAACAACAAGTACACAAGAATTTGAGTTGGTTAACCTTCTGAAAACAACTATCCAAAAGGCTATGTTTCTGTTTTCCAAAAGAATTGGTTTTGCAATATTTTTATACTAGGAAAACAATCATGGATTAGATTGTTTTCCAAGTGCTAAATTTAAACCAGTGGCATTTAGTTGTATTACATAACATGGTCAACCATAATACAACAAGAAAACAACAAATCAAATATGTTTACCTCCTGAAAACAAGTGTGGAAAACAGCTAGTTCTGTTGTTTTTCTGCTAAATGTTTAAATAGGAAATAAATTCCCAAAGCTATTTAAATCCAAACCAAAGTGTTACCTTGGTCAAGACATGACTAAATAATGCTATCATGAGTGAATCAAACATTCCCCAAACTTTGAGAAGAAAATTCTTAGGGTTTCCAGTTGAAAAACATCAGGCAGGAAATAATCAATCATCAGGGAAAATCCTCAAATGAGTGAAAAGAAACACACCACTTATATTGCACAGATAAACATGACTACACAAACATGTTGTCCACTTAATTGTCTTACAAAAGTCTTAAGATGCTTGCTAATATACTATTAAACAAGTGCTTAAAAACAGGGGTGTTACAAATCTCCCCCCCTTAAAAGAATCTCGTCCCGAGATTAGCGGGTCTAGGCTTTAAGAAAATCAGGGAACTCCTTCCTGATATCATCCTCACGCTCCCAGGTAGCTTCTTCCTCAGAATGATTCGTCCACTGAATCTTAAGGAATTTTATAGCACGCCTCCTGGTAGCGCGCACAATCTCCTCGAGAACCCGCAGGGGTCTATCACAATAAGTCAAGTCATCATTGATATCAATGGTCCTGAAATCTATGTCTTGATACGAGAGATCCTTCTCCGGTACTTGCAGACATTTCCGGAGCAATGACACATGGAAAACATTGTGAAACGCAGATAGCTCCTCAGGTAATTCTAACTGATAAGAAACTTCGCCACGACGTGCCAAGATCTTAAAAGGGCCAATATACCTGGGTGCCAGCTTTCCCTTGACATGGAAACGCTGCATCCCTTTGAGTGGCGTAACACGAAGGTACACGAAATCTCCAATGCTGAAAGAGACATCACGATGCTTCGTATCAGCATAACTCTTCTGACGAGATTGAGCTGTCTTTAAACGTTCCCGAATAAGCTGAACCTGCTCTTCTGCAGCTTTCAAAGTGTCCACACCAAAAACCTGACTGTCTCCAGTCTCAGTCCAATTCAGAGGTGTGCGGCATTTACGTCCATACAGTGCTTCAAAAGGGGCCATTTGCAAGCTAGACTGATAACTGTTGTTGTAAGAAAACTCTGCGAAAGGCAGACAGTCTTCCCATTTAATTCCATAGGACAACACACAAGCACGGAGCATGTCTTCCAGAATTTGGTTCACACGCTCTGTCTGTCCATCAGTCTGTGGGTGATAGGCTGTGCTAAAAGCTAATTTGGTTCCCAAACTCTCGTGCAACTTCTTCCAAAATCTAGATGTGAACTGTGTACCTCGATCAGACACAATCCTGCTTGGGACTCCATGCAGGCTGACAATCCGAGTAATGTAAAGATCAGCAAGCTGATCTCCACGATAGGTGGTCCGGACAGGAATGAAGTGAGCAACTTTTGTGAGCCTGTCCACGACAACCCATATAGAATCATTTCCTCGGCTGGACCTAGGAAGTCATGTGATGAAGTCCATCCCTACTTCATCCCATTTCCAAACAGGTACTTGCAACGGCTGGAGCAAGCCAGCGGGACGCTGGTGCCCAGCTTTCACTTGCTGGCAGACATGGCACTTGGCTACAAATGAAGCAATATCTCGCTTCATCCCATGCCACCAGAATCTCTCCTTGAGGTCTTGATACATCTTTGTTCCTCCAGGATGGATAGAATACATGGTCTCATGAGCTTCGACCATGATGGTCTCCTTGAGATCAGACTCAGAGGGAACACAAATACGGCCTTCATACCATAATCCCCCATCAGCATCGATAGTAAACCCAGCAACCTTCTCCTTCTCCATGCGGGCCTTAATACCATCAATACTTTTCTGGCCTTTCTGCGCTTCTTTGATTTGGTCAACCAGAGTTGGTTTAAGTTCTATGGCGTCCAACATACCATAGCTGACCACTTCAATGCCAAGTTGGTCAAGCTCTTTCCACAACTCGGGCTGCCTTACTAGAATCATAGCATTTAGAGAGGCCGGCTCTCGACTAAGAGCATCTGCAACCACATTTGCCTTCCCAGGGTGATAATGAATACTCAGATCATAATCTTTAATGAGCTCAATCCAGCGGCGCTGCCTCATGTTGAGCTCACGTTGAGTAAAGATATACTTTAAACTCTTATGATCCGTGTAAATTTCCACTCTTCTTCCCATAAGAAAGTGTCGCCATGTCTTGAGGGCATGAACAACAGCAGCAAGCTCTAAGTCATGAGTGGGGTAATTCAACTCGTGGGGTCTCAACTGGCGGGATATAAAAGATATCACTTTCCCTTCTTGCATAAGTACGCTTCCAAGACCAAGCTTAGAAGCGTCACAATATACGTCGAAATTCTTGGTGATATCCGGCATAATAAGGATTGGAGCGGTCACAAGTCGATGCTTCAACTCATTGAAACTCTCTTCACACTTGTCCGTCCATAGGAACTTGCTATCCTTCTTGAGCAACTGGGTGAGGGGTCTGGCTATACTCGAGAATCCCTGAACAAACTTGCGGTAATATCCTGCCAAACCCAGAAAGGATCTGACTTCAGTCTGGTTGGTTGGAGCAGCACGCTTCTCCACAGACTGAACTAGAGTAGGGTCAACAGATATTCCTCCCGCAGATACTACATGTCCAAGAAACCCGACTTCCGTCAACCAGAATTGACATTTACTAAACTTAGCATACAATTGATGCTCACGAAGTGTTCCGAGCACAATTCTCAGATGTTCTTCGTGTTCTTCCTCACTCCGAGAGTATATGAGAATGTCGTCAATAAACACCACGACAAACTTGTCTAGAAAATCCATGAATACCTTATTCATGAGATTCATGAAATAGGCAGGGGCATTGGTTAGACCAAAGGACATCACGGTGTATTCATACAGCCCGTAACGAGTGGTGAAAGCAGTCTTGGGAATATCAGTATCACGGACTTTCAATTGGTGATAACCAGTCCGAAGGTCGATCTTAGAGAAGATCACGGCCCCATTCAGCTGGTCAAACAGGTCTTCAATTTTGGGCAACGGGTATTTGTTCTTGATGGTAACATCATTCAACTTGCGGTAGTCCACACATAAACGAGTGGTACCGTCCCGTTTTTCCACAAAAATGATCGGAGATCCCCATGGCGATGCACTAGGGCGAATCAAGCCTTTTCTCAACATGTCATCCAGCTGGGTCTTCAACTCATCTAATTCTTTTGGGTTCATCCGATAGGGCTTCTGTGCTATGGGTCCAGTTCCGGGCACTAACTCGATCACAAACTCGATATCCCGATCAGGGGGCATACCGGGTAACTCTTCAGGAAAAACATCCGGGTATTCGCAAACGACCGGGACTTCCTCAAGGTCAGGGTGGGCTATACCAGTGTGGCAGTGAACTTGTGATGAGGGTTTAGTTGCCGTGTACGCAACCTTTTCCCCATCCTCAGAGATCATTTCAATTGATTTCTTAGTGCAGTCAATAACCCCCTTATACTTGGCCATCCAGTTCATACCGAGTACCACTTCTATCCCCTTGGATCCCAGCACTATAAGATCAACATGAAAAGTTTTTCCTTGTATTTCTACTGGTACTTCATTGCAAATTAGGTTGGCTTTAGTACTATCCCCAGGTATTTGTACTAACATAGGGTTGTGCATACGGGAATGCTTCATACCACTTTTGTCAGCAAAAGGTTTAGTGACAAAAGAATGTGATGCACCAGAATCAAACAGTACTGCGGCTGGCACCGAGTTGACAGGAAACATACCCATCACCATGTCTGGTGCCTCCTGAGCTTCTGCAGCAGTGACGTTGTGCAGGTGTCCCTTCATCCTATTCTGCCGTCCAGTGGAAGGACCATGGTTCATCTTGGTTGCAGTAGGCTGGGCTGTGGCAGTAGCTTTGGTGGGGCACTCACGAGCAAAGTGACCTTCCTTTCCGCAGGCAAAGCAACCTCCAGAAGGCCTTGGGCTTGGGCTAGGTTTGGGAGCATTGTTGGAGTTGTTCCCATTTCCACCATTGTTGCCTCCATAGCGGTTTCCATGATTATTCCCAGAATGATTACCATGGTTACCACCATAGCTATTTCCTCCGTACCTTGGTGCATAAGGTGCAGAGTGGTTGTAGTTGTTGGGCCTTGGTGCATAGTTGTGGTTGGGGCGGGGTGCATAAGCAGGCGCCTTGTGGGATGGTGGCCTCGCATACGGAGTGTTGCGAGTCCTTTGAGCACTAGGTCCTCCATGCACAACCATTTTCCTCTTGCGGTTATCATCAGCAGATTTCCGCTTGTGCTCCAGCACCATAGCGGCATTTGCAAAGGTCTCCAAGTCCTGGAATGGAACCACCACTAGAGCGCACTGGAGCTCATCATCCAGCCCATTTAAGAACCTCTCCCTCTTCTTAGCATCAGTATTAATATCATCCTGTGCATACCTGGACAGAGTAGTGAAATTCTCCCAGTACTCAGACACAGGCATACTTCCCTGCCTCACCTTCAGAAATTTCTCACGCATAAGTGCCATCATTCCTTGGGGAATGTGGTACTTGCGGAATCTTGCAGAGAAATCCTCCCAGTTGAACACGTGACCAACAGCAACAGTCTCACGTGTAGTCTCCCACCAAGTCCTGGCAGGACCAGCAAGGAAATGGGAGGCAAACAGGACCTTATCATTCTCCTCAACTGAAGCAACCTCCAGTTTGTTTGCAATGGTGCGGAGCCATTCGTCAGCATCGAGAGGCTCCACAATCCTAGTGAAGACTGGGGGATTGGTGTGCTGAAAGTCTCTCAGTCTCGAGCGAGCACCATTGCCATTGCCATTGTGGTTGTTGGAAGCAGCTAGTTGTTGCAGAGCGGCAATGGTAGCCGCACTCTCATCTCGGCTGGCCTGGCGATCCTCCATCAGCAGGGCCAACAGCGCCTCCACTGTGGGTGGTGGTGGCGGTGGGGGTTCGCGACGAGGTGCCATTCTGAAGTGAAAACATGTGTAAGTTTTAGAAGTATATTCTTGTTTTTGAAAACCCAGTACCTTTAACATAAGAAAAAGGAATACGAGTGATATGTTTCAAAAACAAGAGCGGGGCAGTCGCAAACATGGATGAAATGAACGCAAAGTAGTGACAAACATCAAAGAACCAAGCAGAACATTTCATTCATCACAATAACTAAACAGAGTTTTTGACATTACACACACACATTACAAGCCATATTTTACAAGGAAGGCTTTGTCGAGCTACATGGGGTGCGATTGGTGGGGTCATCGCAAGGCTACTACTAGCAAAACGATCTAGCATACTTATCTAGCATCTAGACCAGCATCAAGTGCTAAGGGTGAGGAGGCTGTGACTACACAGAGTCGTCACTGTCCCCAACCTCGAAGATACGCTCCTCAGGATCCTCCTCCTCCTCCTCTCCAAGCAGGTCATCATCATCCTGCTCGCTAGCCTCACTCATATCCATCCCCTCCAAGTCAGACGGAACATCCTCTACTGGCAGGAGCTCCTCAATCTCCCTGCTGAGCTCTGCGCCCTCCTCCTCAAGCTCCTCTATGGCAGAGTTTCTCGCGGCTATGTCGTCACGAGCTATGTGAAGCCTAGTGTGCAGAACTGAGTTAGCCCCCTCCAGAGCCGTCACCCTGCTGGTGAGACGAGCACGGCTCAGACGGGTGGCCCGCAGCTGTCTCTCCAAGGCACGGCTCCTCGCGGTGGCAGTCTCAAACTCCTCCCTCAACTGGGACAACTGCTGTGCCAGTGCTCCACTCTCCTCCTGGCTGTCCTGAAGCTCAGCCCTCAGCTCGTCAGTCTCGGCTATCAGGGTGTGGTGCACCTGTGTGCCGAGGTGGTGAGCGAATCGCTGATCGTCCAACCTGTGCTGAGTGCGGTACAACAGAATCTCCATCTCGTCCAAGTGAGGACCAACAGTGGTAGTGTCTGGCTCGACAGGAAGTGGTATGCCCTCCTCATCGCGCCTCCCAATCAACTCAAACCGGGAACCGATGAACATGTACTCCCCGATGTGTGCCAGTCGTGCCACTGACTCCTGAATCACCCGCACGGCTGCCTCGGTCCAAGAACGATCAACAGCACGGAAGACGTAGGCCTCCACTGTCGGGCTAGCCAGAGGTGCACGGATAGTGACCTCCGCGTACCAGTCCTCCTCCAGAGGTGCGCCGTCAACTAGTCCTCCTCGCAGCTCCGGAAGTGGACGTCCCAACACAGTAGCCATAGCTACTAGCCTCTCCTCGAAAAGGAAAGTCTCGCCACGTGGACGTCCCAACTGGAAAGCCTCGGTGATGACCACGTCCATCTACACAAAATTTTAAGTATAGTTTAAGTGAGACCACAGTGTGCAAAGTTTTAAGTTTATGCAAAGAACAATCTTAATGCAAGTAGAGTTTGACACAGAGAGGTGGTGGGATATAGGGAATATTTTTATACATAGTCATATATCCAACTTTTTTTTGTATCTGTAACTTAGATTTTTGGAGTATACACTAACGTCCATGCTAACTAAGGTCTCCTAGAGTCAGGATGGCTCTGATACCAACTTTGTAGAGGCCCCAAACCGGAAGGTTCAGAACCCCTCATATGCATTCATTCACAATCCCAGAATAACCAGTTGTGAACAACATACGTAGTTGGCATACAGAATACATCATCCATTACACGAATATTAGAGTCTTACATAAATGGTCACATGACCAAGTTCTTGATAACTGTCACACAGGACAGACATTCAAAATAAACACAGCGGAAGACGACAAGCATAGCGTAGTAGAACCCGAGTCACGCCTCATCCTACAGGCTGCTGACTGGGAGACGATCCTAACTCGCAGGGCCATCAGTGTAGAACTCCTCCTCATAGAACTCTCCTGGGGTGGCTCCTCATACTCTGATAAGTAGATACCAGGGGCGAAACCAAATGAGTACATTTGAATGTACTCAACAAGACATCCTTTATGAGCTTACAATAATGCATACATGCTTATTTGGTGGAGTGGGTAGGCCATACATATGGTTCAGCTACCCATGACAGATAAAAGATTTATCATGGTTGATTCTTCAAGTTTCGTTCTTTGTGAAAAATCCTTTAAAATAATGTAGTTTTTCTCTCGTAGATATCACATATCTTGGAGGTTTTATAAGACTTTTAGAAAAGAAAGTTTTCTTTTCAGAAACTTTTAGTAATAGTTTCCTTCTCATCAGTATCTCGCAGATACCAAGTCATTCCTCCATAGTACCTCGCAGGTACAAAGCCGTCCTTCAAAACCTCTTTTGAAAAGTTGACACAATACTAGCTACATGGCCATTCAACCGTCCATATCCGAGGACGCGGCTATCTCGAAATAGTTTTACTCTGCAGAGGTGTACACATTTCCACTAGATCCAGAATCCGCCATGAAACAACCATGGACTGTCCTCAACCTATGAGAACATCAGATAACTGATCTTGACTATCCACTATGTGCAAGCTAGTACATGACTATCTCTTCAATTGGGGTTCCCCTCCCGGCAAGCCATGTCACACACCGCCCAGACAGGAGACCCAACTGCTGCATCCGGAGGGAAAATTAATCCCACACTTTAGATGTCCCGTATGCTCACTCCTAGCGACACTTCGGTTCGGAGGATCCAATCCTCTATAGCACTTGAGATAGCTCACATACTAACCATAACAAGTTTTTAATCAAGCCCCTACCCATATTGGGGTAAAGTGGCAGTACGATAATGGTTGTCCAGCGAAGACTAGGTTATGTGTCTTTTGTAAACATTTCTCAAAAATTTCCCATCATGACATCCTTCCGGTAGACAGGGTCTCACCCTTCCTCCGGAGTTTTTCTTCCATAAGGTAATTGTTTACAAAAACACATTTTATGTAGTTCATTTAAGAACTCAAGTTTTAAGTTGGTGGATGGTATGTATATACCATTTAGTGGCTAAGGGCTTGGCAATACCAAGTTGACTATTAATATGATTCCTTCTTCTAATAATATTAATAGTAGTAGTATTCACAACAAAAATAGTTTTGAGAGTATAGTTTTGTGAAAACTTCAGAAGTGAAAAGCATGCATGATAGATAATGATAAGTATTTATACAGCAAGCATTAGGATGGCTTGCCTTGGTACAAGTGATGGTCCTGGTCCTGAAAGTAACAGGAGTTGCAATACCCCTCTTCAGCAAATCCTTCCTCCTCGGTTTCTAACGTCGTAAAAAGAAATAAAGGCACACTTTCAGAGCCAACCAAGACAAACAATGCTACAAGTGATACATACAGCAAGCAATTAAAATGTAACACTCAAGGTATTCAATTTTCCCTTAAGAAAATTGGCATAAAAACTATAGTGGGAAAATCTTCTTTTTCCTAGTGTTTAGGTGTGGCCAAACTCAATGATTTTTAGTTAAGAGCCCTATGGACCAGTGGGGTAAAACCCATGTTACTAGACAGTAGGGTGTCACATAAAACACAATTTGATGTCTAAAAACTTCCCCAATATTCTCTATGGCAAGTACAAATAATAAGCTAAATTATGCAAGTGGTGAAAAAGGCTCATGACAACAAGTCAAGCTCATTATCCACCATGATACAAAAAATACCAGTGGGTGTTCCACTAGCATAATGCTCATAAAGAGGTTAATAAGCCTCTGGTCACATTTCTAAAAATGCTCAAAACAAACAAACTAGTCCCAAAAACTCCTACTCTTACTAGTAGAAACTTGGGAAAAATACTAGACTAGTTTATACTTCACTTGTTAATTTTATGCACAAGTGTGCAAACTAACAGAGGTAAAATACTCCTCTAATCAGTACCAAAATGCTACTGGATCCTCCAAAACAAAATAATAAGTCTAGCTATTAACCAAGGAAAAACTAGACTAAAATTGCTACACATGTGAGGGAATTAAATCTAGGCACCCAAGTGTTACTCATGCATTTTCTACTACTTAAGGGAAAATTATCAGAGGTGAAAACACAAGGATAACAATGCCACAAGGACATTTCCTCCTCTGTTTTCAATCACAAAGAATCATATTTTTCCCTAGTGGAAAACAAGACAAAAAGCATGCATGAATAATCTAGTATGAAATCTAGACCTTAAGCCTTGCCATTTAAATCTACTTCAAACACAAGCACCAAGTAACCAGAGGTGCTGTAACCAAAATAACAGTACCAAAATGGTACTGGTTCCAAGAAAATTAATCTAGCAAAAAGGCCTAATACATATCTAAAAATCTACTCAAAAACCTAGATAGAAAATAAGCTATGAGCAAGATCTATGCATGGAAAATAATTCTAAAAATTCTACCACTCAAACCATTCATTCTAACATGTTCATATAACTTGTAAACATCATTACTACACTAGAAAACAACATTACAAGCAAGAACACATCATGTGCACATCACAAAATGAACATATAAAACAAGATCTAGGAATTAAAAAATTAGGCAGAAAAGTACCAAAACTTGTTCTGTCTCCCTAATTTTTTCTATGGCTCCAAAAATTAAATACTTCTAGGATGTGATAGTCCTTAACAATACAAAGCCTCTCCAATTGGTCCCACTCAAAAATAATGTCCCAAACTCCCCCTAAAAATCCTGGAATAGCTCACAGATGTTTCACCAAAATGGATGGCATTTCCAAATGGTAACTCACCTTGGTTCAAACTAAAATTCTACTGGTAGGTATTTACAAGGGATTTCCAAAACAGTTGAGTTTGCTCAAAAAGGTTTTGTATTTTTGAAGTTCTATTCATTTCAATTTTAAGGGTACTGTCTGGAAAAAATGGCTATAGAAAAATAAATAAAAGTCAAAACATTATTCTGCCAAAAGGAGATGGTTGTGATTTTGTATGGCTATAGGTACAAAAATTGTCAAGGACAAATAAAATCGTTTGCTAACCTTTCTAGGACAAAAGCTAGCAGCAATCTTTCTGGCAGAAAAATGCTAATTTAAAAATTAACAGGGAACTGCCCAAATGGGCCAGATTTGCCGCGCCCAACCCAACTAGCGCCTAGGCTAGCCCAGCTGCGCGCGCGCGCGGGCAGAGGACGTGGGAAACGCCCGTTTAAGCGCAGCCGTAGATCTTCCGATCGACGGCGCGGCTCTTTTCTTCCTCCTCTCTCCTCACACGACAAAACCGGCGTCGAACACCTCACCGGCGTGCACGGGGCGAGCGGGGTGCTCACCTAGGGCTGCTGTGGAGCGGCGCGTGGTGGCGGTGGGGTCGTGGGGTGCTGGTGGCGCGGTGGTGGCGGTGTTCGTTTCCTCCCCGGTGAGCTCCTCTCTGTGACGGCGCGGCGGACACGGCGGGGATGGCGCGGGCCTTCCTGCAAGCAAAAGGACCGCGGGGGATGTCAGGGAGGTGGTCAGGGTTACGGGAAGCTCGCGCGTGCAAAAATGACGAGCGCTAGGGCACGGGTTGATCGTTACGCTTCGGTGGAATCTTGCGGTGGCCGGCGGGAAGAAAATGCTCGTGACGCTCGCACACGGCGAGGCACGGCTTGGCGCCTCGGGGGTGGTGTAGTGGAGGGGTGGGGGGTGCTGTGGCGAAATGGCAAGCCCTCGGAGGCTTTGTAGGCACGGGCCCGTGTGGTGTGCTCTCGGGTGGCATGTGCGTGTGCACGTTGGCACGCAGAGGGAAGGGGGGCCGTTTCCCTCGTGTTCTCTCGAGCCAGGGGCGGTGCAAAAGGCACTAGTGACCACAGTAGAGCTAGGGTAGAGAGGCATGAGGTTTTTTTGGCTATGCCACTTGCACACCCCCTCCTACCCGAGCCCTACTTCCCCTCCTCCTTCCTTCTTGGCTAAGGTATCTCTCGGGCATGTAAGCACAAGGGGTTACAGAGGGATCCTAGGTGAATAACTAGAACCAAAATCCACACAAAAAGATCAAGTATAGCTCAAGAAATTCATCCCCCAAGTTCTGTTCAAAAACAGATTCAGAAAATTCAGAAAATGCAATAGTGCTAATTTCACTAAGTGTTGGAAAAACAGAGATTTGAAGCAAAAGTTTGCTTCTGTTTGAAAGGGCAAATGAACTTGGATTTTGAAAATTCAAGTTGGTAATTGTTCTATGTACTTTCTAGTTTGAGAAAACAACAAGTACACAAGAATTTGAGTTGGTTAACCTTCTGAAAACAACTATCCAAAAGGCTATGTTTCTGTTTTCCAAATAGAATTGGTTTTGCAATATTTTTATACTAGGAAAACAATCATGGATTAGATTGTTTTCCAAGTGCTAAATTTAAACCAGTGGCATTTAGTTGTATTACATAACATGGTCAACCATAATACAACAAGAAAACAACAAATCAAATATGTTTACCTCCTGAAAACAAGTGTGGAAAACAGCTAGTTCTGTTGTTTTTCTGCTAAATGTTTAAATAGGAAATAAATTCCCAAAGCTATTTAAATCCAAACCAAAGTGTTTCCTTGGTCAAGACATGACTAAATAATGCTATCATGAGTGAATCAAACATTCCCCAAACTTTGAGAAGAAAATTCTTAGGGTTTCCAGTTGAAAAACATCAGGCAGGAAATAATCAATCATCAGGGAAAATCCTCAGATGAGTGAAAAGAAACACACCACTTATATTGCATAGATAAACATGAATACACAAACATGTTGTCCACTTAATTGTCTTACAAAAGTCTTACGATGCTTGCTAATATACTATTAAACAAGTGCTTAAAAACAGGGGTGTTACAAATCTCCCCCCCTTAAAAGAATCTCGTCCCGAGATTAGCGGGTCTAGGCTTTAAGAAAATCAGGGAACTCCTTCCTGATATCATCCTCACGCTCCCAGGTAGCTTCTTCCTCAGAATGATTCGTCCACTGAATCTTAAGGAACTTTATAGCACGCCTCCTGGTAGCGCGCAGAATCTCCTCGAGAACCCGCAGGGGTCTATCACGATAAGTCAAGTCATCATTGATATCAATGGTCCTGAAATCTATGTCTTGATACGAGAGATCCTTCTCAGGTGCTTGCAGTCATTTCCGGAGCAATGACACATGGAAAACATTGTGAAACGCAGATAGCTCCTCAGGTAATTCTAACTGATAAGAAACTTCGCCACGACGTGCCAAGATCTTAAAAGGGCCAATATACCTGGGTGCCAGCTTTCCCTTGACATGGAAACGCTGCATCCCTTTGAGTGGCGTAACACGAAGGTACACGAAATCTCCAATGCTGAAAGAGACATCGCGACGCTTCGTATCAGCATAACTCTTCTGACGAGATTGAGCTGTCTTTAAACGTTCCCGAATAATCTGAACCTGCTCTTCTGCAGCTTTCAAAGTGTCCACACCAAAAACCTGACTGTCTCCAGTCTCAGTCCAATTCAGAGATTTACGACATTTACGTCCATACAGAGCTTCAAAAGGGGCCATTTGCAAGCTAGACTGATAACTGTTGTTGTAAGAAAACTCTGCGAAAGGCAGACAGTCTTCCCATTTAATTCCATAGGACAACACACAAGCAGGGAGCATGTCTTCCAGAATTTGGTTCACACGCTCTGTTTGTCCATCAGTCTGCGGGTGATAGGCTGTGCTAAAAGCTAATTTGGTTCCCAAACTCTCGTGCAACTTCTTCCAAAATCTAGATGTGAACTGTGTACCTCGATCAGACACAATCCTGCTCGGGACTCCGTGCAGGCTGACAATCCGAGTAATGTAAAGATCAGCAAGCTGATCTCCACGATAGGTGGTCCGGACGGGAATAAAGTGAGCAACTTTCGTGAGCCTGTCTACGACAACCCATATAGAATCATTTCCTCGGCTGGACCTAGGAAGTCCTGTGATGAAGTCCATCCCTACTTCATCCCACTTCCAAACAGGTACTTGCAACGGCTGGAGCAAGCCAGCGGGACGCTGGTGCCCAGCTTTCACTTGCTGGCAGACATGACACTTGGCTACAAATGAAGCAATATCTCGCTTCATCCATGCCACCAGAATCTCTCCTTCAGGTCTTGATACATCTTTGTTCCTCTAGGATGGATAGAATACATGGTCTCATGAGCTTCGACCATGATGGTCTGCTTGAGATCAGACTCAGAGGGAACACAAATACGGCCTTCATACCATAATCCCCCATCAGCATCGATAGTAAACCCAGCAACCTTCTCCTTCTCCATGCGGGCCTTAATACCATCAATACTTTTCTGGCCTTTCTGCGCTTCTTTGATTTGGTCAACCAGAGTTGGTTTAAGTTCTATGGCGTCCAACATACCATAGCTGACCACTTCAATGCCAAGTTGGTCAAGCTCTTTCCACAACTCGGGCTGCCTTACTAGAATCATAGCATTTAGAGAGGCCGGCTCTCGACTAAGAGCATCTGCAACCACATTTGCATTCCCAGGGTGATAATGAATACTCAGATCATAATCTTTAATGAGCTCAATCCAGCGGCGCTGCCTCATGTTGAGCTCACGTTGAGTAAAGATATACTTTAAACTCTTATGATCCGTGTAAATTTCCACTCTTCTTCCCATAAGAAAGTGTCGCCATGTCTTGAGGGCATGAACAACAGCAGCAAGCTCTAAGTCATGAGTGGGGTAATTCAACTCGTGGGGTCTCAACTGGCGGGATATAAAAGATATCACTTTCCCTTCTTGCATAAGTACGCTTCCAAGACCAAGCTTAGAAGCGTCACAATATACGTCGAAATTCTTGGTGATATCCGGCATAATAAGGATTGGAGCGGTCACAAGTCGATGCTTCAACTCATTGAAACTCTCTTCACACTTGTCCGTCCATAGGAACTTGCTATCCTTCTTGAGCAACTGGGTGAGGGGTCTGGCTATACTCGAGAATCCCTGAACAAACTTGCGGTAATATCCTGCCAAACCCAGAAAGGATCTGACTTCAGTCTGGTTGGTTGGAGCAGCACGCTTCTCCACAGACTGAACTAGAGTAGGGTCAACAGATATTCCTCCCGCAGATACTACATGTCCAAGAAACCCGACTTCCGTCAACCAGAATTGACATTTACTAAACTTAGCATACAATTGATGCTCACGAAGTGTTCCGAGCACAATTCTCAGATGTTCTTCGTGTTCTTCCTCACTCCGAGAGTATATGAGAATGTCGTCAATAAACACCACGACAAACTTGTCTAGAAAATCCATGAATACCTTATTCATGAGATTCATGAAATAGGCAGGGGCATTGGTTAGACCAAAGGACATCACGGTGTATTCATACAGCCCGTAACGAGTGGTGAAAGCAGTCTTGGGAATATCAGTATCACGGACTTTCAATTGGTGATAACCAGTCCGAAGGTCGATCTTAGAGAAGATTACGGCCCCATTCAGCTGGTCAAACAGGTCTTCAATTTTGGGCAACGGGTATTTGTTCTTGATGGTAACATCATTCAACTTGCGGTAGTCCACACATAAACGAGTGGTACCGTCCCGTTTTTCCACAAAAATGATCGGAGATCCCCATGGCGATGCACTAGGGCGAATCAAACCTTTTCTCAACATGTCATCCAGCTGGGTCTTCAACTCATCTAATTCTTTTGGGTTCATCCGATAGGGCTTCTGTGCTATGGGTCCAGTTCCGGGCACTAACTCGATCACAAACTCGATATCCCGATCAGGGGGCATACCGGGTAACTCTTCAGGAAAAACATCCGGGTATTCGCAAACGACCGGGACTTCCTCAAGGTCAGGGTGGGCTATACCAGTGTGGCAGTGAACTTGTGATGAGGGTTTAGTTGCCGTGTACGCAACCTTTTCCCCATCCTCAGAGATCATTTCAATTGATTTCTTAGTGCAGTCAATAACCCCCTTATACTTGGCCATCCAGTTCATACCGAGTACCACTTCTATCCCTTGGATCCCAGCACTATAAGATCAGCATGAAAAGTTTTTCCTTGTATTTCTACTGGTACTTCATTGCAAATTAGGTTGGCTTTAGTACTATCCCCAGGTATTTGTACTAACATAGGGTTGTGCATACGGGAATGCTTCATACCACTTTTCTCAGCAAAAGGTTTAGTGACAAAAGAATGCGATGCACCAGAATCAAACAGTACTGCGGCTGGCACCGAGTTGACAGGAAACATACCCATCACCATGTCTGGTGCCTCCTGAGCTTCTGCAGCAGTGACGTGGTGCAGGTGTCCCTTCATCCTATTCTGCCGTCCAGTGGAAGGACCATGGTTCATCTTGGTTGCAGTAGGCTGGGCTGTGGCAGTAGCTTTGGTGGGGCACTCACGAGCAAAGTGACCTTCCTTTCCGCAGGCAAAGCAACCTCCAGAAGGCCTTGGGCTTGGGTTAGGTTTGGGAGCATTGTTGGAGTTGTTCCCATTTCCACTATTGTTGCCTCCATAGCGGTTTCCATGATTATTCCCAGAATGATTACCATGGTTACCACCATAGCTATTTCCTCCGTACCTTGGTGCATAAGGTGCAGAGTGGTTGTAGTTGTTGGGCCTTGGTGCATAGTTGTGGTTGGGGCGGGGTGCATAAGCAGGCGCCTTGTGGGATGGTGGCCTCGCATACGGAGTGTTGCGAGTCCTTTGAGCACTAGGTCCTCCATGCACAGTCATTTTCCTCTTGCGGTTATCATCAGCAGATTTCCGCTTGTGCTCCAGCACCATAGCGGCATTTGCAAGGGTCTCCAAGTCCTGGAATGGAACCACCACTAGAGCGCACTGGAGCTCATCATCCAGCCCATTTAAGAACCTCTCCTCTTTCTTAGCATCAGTATTAATATCATCCTGTGCATACCTGGACAGAGTAGTGAAATTCTCCCAGTACTCAGACACGGCATACTTCCCTGCCTCAGCTTCAGAAATTTCTCACGCATAAGTGCCATCATTCCTTGGGGAATGTGGTACTTGCGGAATCTTGCAGAGAAATCCTCCCAGTTGAACACGTGACCAGCAGCAACAGTCTCACATGTAGTCTCCCACCAAGTCCTGGCAGGACCAGCAAGGAAATGGGAGGCAAACAGGACCTTATCATTCTCCTCAACTGAAGCAACCTCCAGTTTGTTTGCAATGGTGCGGAGCCAGTCGTCAGCATCGAGAGGCTCCACAATCCTAGTGAAGACTGGGGGATTGGTGTGCTGAAAGTCTCTCAGTCTCGAGCGAGCACCATTGCCATTGCCATTGTGGTTGTTGGCAGCAGCTAGTTGTTGCAGAGCGGCAATGGTAGCCGCACTCTCATCTCGGCTGGCCTGGCGATCCTCCATCAGCAGGGCCAACAGAGCCTCCACTGTGGGTGGTGGTGGCGGTGGGGGTTCGCGACGAGGTGCCATTCTGAAGTGAAAACATGTGTAAGTTTTAGAAGTATATTCTTGTTTTTGAAAACCCAGTACCTTTAACATAAGAAAAAGGAATACGAGTGATATGTTTCAAAAACAAGAGCGGGGCAGTCGCAAACACGGATGAAATGAACGCAAAGTAGTGACAAACATCAAAGAACCAAGCAGAACATTTCATTCATCACAATAACTAAACAGAGTTTTTGACATTACACACACACATTACAAGCCATATCTTACAAGGAAGGCTTCATCGAGCTACATGGGGTGCGATTGGTGGGGTCATCGCAAGGCTACTACTAGCAAAACGATCTAGCATACTTATCTAGCATCTAGACCAGCATCAAGTGCTAAGGGTGAGGAGGCTGTGACTACACAGAGTCGTCACTGTCCCCAACCTCGAAGATACGCTCCTCAGGGTCCTCCTCCTCCTCCTCGCCAAGCAGGTCATCATCATCCTGCTCGCTAGCCTCACTCATATCCATCCCCTCCAAGTCAGACGGAACATCCTCTACTGGCAGGAGCTCCTCAATCTCCCTGCTGAGCTCTGCGCCCTCCTCCTCAAGCTCCTCTATGGCAGAGTCTCTCGCGGCTATGTCGTCACGAGCTATGTGAAGCCTAGTGTGCAGAACTAAGTTAGCCCCCTCCAGAGCCGTCACCCTGCTGGTGAGACGAGCACGGCTCAGACGGGTGGCCCGCAGCTGTCTCTCCAAGGCACGGCTCCTCGCGGTGGCGGCATCAAACTCCTCCCTCAACTGGGACAACTGCTGTGCCAGTGCTCCACTCTCCTCCTGGCTGTCCTGAAGCTCAGCCCTCAGCTCGTCAGTCTCGGCTATCAGGGTGTGGTGCACCTGTGTGCCGAGGTGGTGAGCGAGTCGCTGATCGTCCAACCTGTGCTGAGTGCGGTACAACAGAATCTCCATCTCGTCCAAGTGAGGACCAACAGTGGTAGTGTCTGGCTCGACAGGAAGTGGTATGCCCTCCTCATCGCGCCTCCCAATCAACTCAAACCGGGAACCGATGAACATGTACTCCCCGATGTGTGCCAGTCGTGCCACTGACTCCTGAATCACCCGCACGGCTGCCTCGGTCCAAGAACGATCAACAGCACGGAAGATGTAGGCCTCCACTGTCGGGCTAGCCAGAGGTGCACGGATAGTGACCTCCGCGTACCAGTCCCCCTCCAGAGGTGCGCCGTCAACTAGTCCTCCTCGCAGCCCCGGAAGTGGACGTCCCAACACAGTAGCCATAACTACTAGCCTCTCCTCGAAAAGGAAAGTCTCGCCATGTGGACGTCCCAACTGGAAAGCCTCGGTGATGACCACGTCCATCTACACAAAATTTTAAGTATAGTTTAAGTGAGACCACAGTGTGCAAAGTTTTAAGTTTATGCAAAGAACAATCTTAATGCAAGTAGAGTTTGACACAGAGAGGTGGTGGGATATAGGGAATATTTTTATACATAGTCATATGTCCAACTTTTTTTTTTGTATCTGTAACTTAGATTTTTGGAGTATACACTAACGTCCATGCTAACTAAGGTCTCCTAGAGTCAGGATGGCTCTGATACCAACTTTGTAGAGGCCCCAAACCGGAAGGTTCAGAACCCCTCATATGCATTCATTCACAATCCCAGAATAACCAATTGTGAACAAAATACGTAGTTGGCATACAGAATACATCATCCATTACACGAATATTAGAATCTTACATAAATGGTCACATGACCAAGTTCTTAATAACTGTCACACAGGACAGACATTCAAAATAAACACAGCGGAAGACGACAAGCATAGCGTAGTAGAACCCGAGTCACGCGTCATCCTACAGGCTGCTGACTGGGAGACGATCCTAACTCGCAGGGCCATCAGTGTAGAACTCCTCCTCATAGAACTCCTCCTGGGGTGGCTCCTCATAGTCTGATAAGTAGATACCAGGGGCGAAACCAAATGAGTACATTTGAATGTACTCAACAAGACATCCTTTATAAGCTTACAATTATGCATACATGCTTATTTGGTGGAGTGGGTAGGCCATACATATGGTTCAGCTACCCATGACAGATAAAAGATTTATCATGGTTGATTCTTCAAGTTTCGTTCTTTGTGAAAAATCCTTTAAAATAATGTAGTTTTTCTCTCGTAGATATCACATATCTTGGAGGTTTTATAAGGCTTTTAGAAAAGAAAGTTTTCTTTTCAGAAACTTTTAGTAATAGTTTCCTTCTCATCAGTATCTCGCAGATACCAAGTCATTCCTCCATAGTACCTCTCAGGTACAAGGCCGTCCTTCAAAACCTCTTTTGAAAAGTTGACACAATACTAGCTACATGGCCATTCAACCGTCCATATCCGAGGACGCGGCTATCTCGAATTAGTTTTACTCTGCAGAGGTGTACACATTTCCACTAGATCCAGAATCCGCCATGAAACAACCATGGACTGTCCTCAACCTATGAGAACATCAGATAACTGATCTTGACTATCCACTATGTACAAGCTAGCACATGACTATCTCTTCAATTGGGGTTCCCCCTCCCCGGCAAGCCGTGTCACACACCGCCCAGACAGGAGACCCAACTGCTGCATCCGGAGGGAAAATTAATCCCACACTTTAGATGTCCCGTATGCTCACTCCTAGCGACACTTCGGTTCGGAGGATCCAATCCTCTATAGCACTTGAGATAGCTCACATACTAACCATAAAAAGTTTTTAATCAAGCCCCTACCCATATTGGGGTAAAGTGGCAGTACGATAATGGTTGTCCAGCGAAGACTAGGTTATGTGTCTTTTGTAAACATTTCTCAAAAATTTCCCATCATGACATCCTTCCGGTAGACAGGGTCTCACCCTTCCTCCGGAGTTTTACTTCCATAAGGTAATTGTTTACAAAAACACATTTTATGTAGTTCATTTAAGAACTCAAGTTTTAAGTTGGTAGATGGTATGTATATACCATTTAGTGGCTAAGGGCTTGGCAATACCAAGTTGACTATTAATATGATTCCTTCTTCTAATAATACTAATAGTAGTAGTATTCACAACAAAAATAGTTTTGAGAGTATAGTTTTGTGAAAACTTCAGAAGTGAAAAGCATGCATGATAGATAATGATAAGTATTTATACAGCAAGCATTAGGATGGCTTGCCTTGGTACAAGTGATGGTCCTGGTCCTGAATGTAACAGGAGTTGCAATACCCCTCTTCAGCAATTCATTCCTCCTCGTTTTCTAACGTCGTAAAAAGAAATAAAGGCACACTTTCAGAGCCAACCAAGAAAAACAATGCTACAAGTGATACATACAGCAAGCAATTAAAATGTAACACTCAAGGTATTCAATTTTCCCTTAAGAAAATTGGCATAAAAACTATAGTGGGAAAATCTTCTTTTTCCTAGTGTTTAGGTGTGGCCAAACTCAATAATTTTTAGTTAAGAGCCCTATAGACCAGTGGGGTAAAACCCATGTTACTAGACAGTAGGGTGTCACATAAAACACAATTTGATGTCTAAAAACTTCCCCAATATTCTCTATGGCAAGTACAAATAATAAGCTAAATTATGCAAGTGGTGAAAAAGGCTCATGAAAACAAGTCAAGCTCATTTTCCACCATGATACAAAAAATACCAGTGGGTGTTCCACTATAATAATGCTCATAAAGAGGTTAATAAGCCTCTGGTCACATTTCTAAAAATGCTCAAAACAAACAAACTAGTCCCACAAACTCCTACTCATACTAGTAGAAACTTGGGAAAAATACTAGACTAGTTTATACTTCACTTGTTAATTTTAGGCACAAGTGTGCAAACTAACAGAGGTAAAATACTCCTATAATCAGTACCAAAATGCTACTGGATCCTCCAAAACAAAATAATAAGTCTAGCTATTAACCAAGGAAAAACTATACTAAAAATGCTACACATGTGAGGGAATTAAATCTAGGCACCCAAATGTTACTCAAACAATTTCTAATACTTAAGGGGAAAATTATCAGAGGTGAAAACACAAGGATAACAATGCCACAAGGACATTTCATCCTCTGTTTTCAACCACAAATAAGCATATTTTTCCCTAGTGGAAAACAAGACAAAAAGCATGCATGAATAATCTAGTATGAAATCTAGACCTTAAGCCTTGCTATTTAAATCTACTTCAAACACAAGCACCAAGTAACCAGAGGTGCTGTAACCAAAATAACAGTACCAAAATGGTACTGGTTCCATGAAAATTAATCTAGCAAATAGGCCTAATACATATCTAAAAATCTACTCAAAAACCTAGATAGAAATTAAGCTATGAGCAAGATCTATGCATGGAAAAATAATTCTAAAAATTCTACCACTCAAACCATTCATTCTAACATGTTCATACAACTTGTAAACATCATTACTACACTAGAAAACAACATTACAAGCAAGAACACATCATGTGCACATCACAAAATGAACATATAGAACAAGATCTAGGAATTAAAAATTAGGCAGAAAAGTACCAAAACTTGTTCTGTCTCCCTAATTTTTTCTATGGCTCCAAAAATTAAATCCTTCTAGGATGTGATAGTCCTTAACAATACAAATCCTCTCCAATTGGTCCCACTCAAAAATAATGTACCAAACTCCCCCTAAAAATCCTGGAATAGCTCACAGATGTTTCACCAAAATGGATGGCATTTCCAAATGGTAACTCACCTTGGTTCAAACTAAAATTATACTGGTAGGTATTTACAAGGGATTTCCAAAACAGTTGAGTTTGCTCAAAAAGGTTTTGTATTTTTGAAGTTCTATTCATTTCAATTTTAAGGGTACTGTCTGGAAAAATGGCTATAGAAAAATAAATAAAAGTCAAAACATTATTCTGCCAAAAGGAGATGGTTGTGATTTTGTATGGCTATAGGTACAAAAAATTGTCAAGGACAAATAAAATCGTTTTCTAACCTTTCTAGGACAAAAGCAAGCAGCAATCTTTCTGGCAGAAAAATGCTAATTTAAAAATTAACAGGGAACTGCCCAAATGGGCCAGATTTGCCGTGCCCAGCCCAACTAGCGCCTAGGCTAGCCCAGCTGCGCGCGCGCGCGGGCGGAGGACGCGGGAAACGCCCGTTTAAGTGCAGCCGTAGATCTTCCGATCGACGGCGCGGCTCTTTTCTTCCTCCTCTCTCCTCACACGACAAAACCGGCGTCGAACACCTCACCGGCGTGCACGGGGCGAGCGGGGTGCTCACCTAGGGCTGCTGTGGAGCGGCGCGTGGTGGCGGTGGGGTCGTGGGGTGCTGGTGGCGCGGTGGTGGCGGTGTTCGTTTCCTCCCCGGCGAGCTCCTCTCTGTGACGGCGCGGCGGACACGGCGGGGATGGCGCGGGCCTTCCTGCAAGCAAAAGGACCGCGGGGGATGTCAGGGAGGTGGCCAGGGTTACGGGAAGCTCGCGCGTGCAAAAATGACGAGCGCTAGGGCACGGGTTGATCGTTACGCTTCGGTGGAATCTTGCGGTGGCCGGCGGGAAGAAAATGCTCGTGACGCTCGCACACGGCGAGGCATGGCTTGGCGCCTCGGGGGTGGTGGTGGAGGGGTGGGGGGGTGCTGTGGCGAAATGGCAAGCCCTCGGAGGCTTTGTAGGCACGGGCCCGTGTGGTGTGCTCTCGGGTGGCATGTGCGTGTGCACGTTGGCACGCAGAGGGAAGGGGGGCCGTTTCCCTCGTGTTCTCTCGAGCCAGGGGCGGTGCAAAAGGCACTAGTGACCACAGTAGAGCTAGGGTAGAGAGGCATGAGGGTTTTTTGGCTATGCCACTTGCACACCCCCCTCCTACCCGAGCCCTACTTCCCCTCCTCCTTCCTTCTTGGCTAAGGTATCTCTCGGGCATGTAAGCACAAGGGGTTACAGAGGGATCCTAGGTGAATAACTAGAACGAAAATCCACACAAAAAGATAAAGTATAGCTCAAGAAATTCATCCCCCAAGTTCTGTTCAAAAACAGATTCAGAAAATTCAGAAAATGCAATAGTGCTAATTTCACTAAGTGTTGGAAAAACAGAGATTTGAAGCAAAAGTTTGCTTCTGTTTGAAAGGGCAAAAGAACTTGGATTTTGAAAATTCAAGTTGGTAATTGTTCTATGTACTTTCTAGTTTGAGAAAACAACAAGTACACAAGAATTTGAGTTGGTTAACCTTCTGAAAACAACTATCCAAAAGGCTATGTTTCTGTTTTCCAAAAGAATTGGTTTTGCAATATTTTTATACTAGGAAAACAATCATGGATTAGATTGTTTTCCAAGTGCTAAATTTAAACCAGTGGCATTTAGTTGTATTACACAACATGGTCAACCATAATACAACAAGAAAACAACAAATCAAATATGTTTACCTCCTGAAAACAAGTGTGGAAAACAGCTAGTTCTGTTGTTTTTCTGCTAAATGTTTAAATAGGAAATAAATTCCCAAAGCTATTTAAATCCAAACCAAAGTGTTTCCTTGGTCAAGACATGACTAAATAATGCTATCATGAGTGAATCAAACATTCCCCAAACTTTGAGAAGAAAATTCTTAGGGTTTCCAGTTGAAAAACATCAGGCAGGAAATAATCAATCATCAGGGAAAATCCTCAAATGAGTGAAAAGAAACACACCACTTATATTGCACAGATAAACATGACTACACAAACATGTTGTCCACTTAATTGTCTTACAAAAGTCTTAAGATGCTTGCTAATATACTATTAAACAAGTGCTTAAAAACAGGGGTGTTACACCTGCCCCAAGGATCCATTCCCGCTACCCCGCATAGATCAGGTGATTGATTCAACGGTCGGGTGTGAAATTTTGTCTTTCATTGATGCCTACTCTGGCTTCCATCAGATAGCTCTCAACCCGGATGATCAAATAAAAACTGCCTTTATTACCCCGTACGGGGTTATTGCTATCGTGTCATGTGCTTTGGGTTGCGGAATGCTGGGGCTACCTATCAGAGATGCATGCAGAAATGCTTGCATGATCAAATTGGGAAGAATGTGCATGTGTACGTAGATGACATTGTCATCAAAACGAATAAAACACATACTCTGCTTAGTGATCTTGAGGAAACCTTTGCCAACTTGCGCAAATACAGGATGAAGTTGAATCCGAATAAATGCACCTTTGGCGTCCCGGTTGGCAAGTTACTCGGCTTCTTGGTATCCAGTCGGGGCATTGAAGCCAATCCTTCAAAGATAAAAGCTATAGAGAGCATGTCTTTGCCGAGATCACTAAAGGATGTGCAGAAGTTCACTGGATGCCTTGCTTCTCTGAGCCGCTTCCTGGGCAGAATGGGCGAGAAGGCCTTGCCTCTTTACCAACTCATGAAGAAGAGTGACAAGTTTGTCTGGACACGACAAGCTGATGTGGCATTCAAGGAGCTGAAGACCATGCTGGGTAGCGCTCCCATCTTGGCTAGCCCGCTACCCAAAGAGCCAATTTTGCTGTACATTGCGGCAACCAACCGGGTAGTTAGTGTGGTGATAGTGGTGGAGAGAGAAGAGGAAGACAAGACAGTGCAGCGGCCAGTGTACTTTCTCAGTGAGGTGCTATCCAGCTCCAAGCAGAACTACCCGCACTACCAGAAGAAGACTTACGGCGTGTACCTGGGCGCCAAGAAGCTGAACCATTATTTCCAAGAGCATCCCATCACAGTGGTGAGTATTGCTCCCATCTCGGAGATCATTGGCAAAAAGGAAGCAAGCGGCCGGGTATCCAAGTGGGCAATCGAGCTAGCCGCGTACACTCCTCTGTACGCGAGAAGAGAAGCAATCAAGTCAAAAACTCTGGCAGATTTCTTGGTGGATTGGGCCGAGATGTAGTATGAGCCTCCCTTGCCGGAAACCAACTACTGGAAGATGCATTTTGATGGCTCCAAAGTGAAGGAAGGCCTTGGTGCTGGCGTAGTGCTTACGTCACCCAAGCGAGATCAACTCAAGTATGTGCTGCAGATACATTTCAAGGCATCTAACAATGTGGCCGAGTATGAGGCCGTGGTACACGGCCTGAAGGTAGCCAAGGAGATTGGGGTGCAGCGCATCGTATGCTATGGCGACTCGGATTTGGTGGTGCAGCAGGTATCCGGCACCTGGGATGCTTTGGATGCCAACATGGCATCCTACCGGTTTCTGGTGCAAACCATGACTTGCTTCTTTGAAGGGTGTGAGTTCCGTCATATACACCGAGCTGAAAATGATGCAGCTGATGAGCTATCCAAGTTGGGGTCTTCTCGGCAGTTCATCCCGGCTGGGATTGCCTTGGAGCATTTGAGAAATCCATCTATCAAGACATCCCCCAACTCGGAATCTATCTTTGTTCCTTCTCTGCCAGGAGAGGAAGCTGTTCCAATGGAGATTGACTGGGAGGCTGCAAAAGAGAACCCGGGGACTGTCGTCTCCAAACCGGGGACTGGCACCTGCAACCCGGGGACTGCTCCATTCAACCCGGGGACTGTCGCATTCATCGAGGGGGTCCTTTCCGAGTACTCGGGGACTCGCTCCCAACTCAGAAGAGGTCTTGGTGGCTGATCCAATGGAAGTGGACGAACCAGTGTTTCCCACACGGGAGACACCGAGTTGGGCTCTGCCCATATTATCCTTTCTAACGGATGGCACCTTGCCAAGTGACGAGGTCACAGCCAGGCAGATACAGAGAAGATCCAAGGGCTACACTATCCTCAACAAGGTGCTGCATAGAAGGAGTCCTACTGGCGTGCTGCAACGCTGCGTTGAGCCAGAGGAAGGAGAAGAAATTCTGGTGGAGATACACCAGGGGAATGCGGGCATCACGCCTTTTCTCGGGCTTTGGTCAACAAGGCTTTCCGGCATGGTTTCTTTTGGCTCACTGCCTTGAAGCAAGCTGAAGATATAGTGAGAAAGTGCAACGGCTGCCAGAGATTTGCAAGTAAGATTCATATGCGAGCTTCCGAGTTGAAGACCATTCCCATTAATTGGCCATTTGCAGTTTGGTGTTTGGATATGGTGGGTCCTTTGAAGCCGGCTAGAGGCAACATGACTCACAACTTGGTCATGGTTGACAAGTTCACCAAGTGGATTGAGGTCAAGCCTATTCGGAAGTGTGATGGAGTCACAGCTGTGATTTTCCTGAAGGATGTGATCCTGAGATACGGCTACCCGCACAGCATCATCACTGATAATGGCACAAACTTTGCTGAGGGTGCTTTTGGAAGATTCTGCAAAGAGAAGCGGATCCGGCTAGATGTTGCATCTGTTGTGCATCCGGCCTCCAATGGGCAAGTTGAGAGAGAAAATGGCATGGTGCTATCTGGCATAAAGCCAAGGCTGATGGAGCCATTACAACGAACCCCTGGTTGTTGGCTGGACGAGTTGCCGACGATGTTGTGGAGTCTAAGGACTACCCCTAACCGATCAACCGGATACACACCATTCTTCCTGGTATATGGAGCTGAGGCCGTGTTGCCCACTGACCTAGAGCATGACTCGCCCCGAGTAGCTCTCTACACTGAGGCGGAGGCGAGAGAAGCTCGAGAAAATGACGTTGACCTGCTAGAAGAAGCAAGAGAGTTAACTCTGTCACATTCAGCTGTCTATCAGCAAAACTTGAGGCATTATCACAGCCGGAAAGTAAACCCAAGGGTTTTCCGAGAAGGAGACATGGTCCTTAGGCTCGTGCAGCGCACGGCCGGGATGCACAAACTGTCCCCTCCGTGGGAAGGGCCTTTCATTGTGAGAAAGGCTATGCACAATGATGCCTATTACCTAGTTGACGCACAGGCACCCCAGAAGAACAGGCCAGATAGAGCTGAAGAGGAATCTAAGCGCCCATGGAATGTAGCTCTACTCCGCCGTTTTCATTCATGAGCAGAAAGTTGTATGTATCTCCTCAACCGAGTTAAAATTCTAGTAGGCACTCCAAATTCAAACTCGGGGACTGCCCTTGTCCAAATTTGTTCTGTGTTGTTCTACTCTGTTTACCTTTATCTACTCGGTTGCTCTACTTAGAATTTCATAAGCATATCTAGTAATGTGTTTAAAACCAAGGGACAACTCTTCGACTCTGCTGCTGTCCGCAACCCGGCTTCATGGCAAGCAAGAGAACAAGCCAAAGGTCATTGAGCACACGAAAAATTGCTAAGGAGAAGAGAGGTGTAGCAACCGAGTAGGGTGTTCTTTTCTTTTTCTGTTCTCTTTTCGGCTAAGTGGTGGGCAGCGTTACTATGCATTTTTCTAAGTGGCTAAGTATTTGAAACTCAAACTTTGAAATCTTGTGACTCGACTACCAAAAAAGCCACAAGTGGCAGGTAAGAGCTGAGACAAATAGAATGAGTGGATAAAAAATGCAACTCGGGGACTCGCATAGAAACGCAACCCGACATTGAGCCAGAGTTGCTAAACTGTTAACTGAATTAAAAACTGAGTAGCAAAAGACATAATTGTACCGATTACATATGCACCCGGCATCCCGGGGATCTGATAAAAATTTAGAGATAAAATTTGCATGAATTACACAACAGTGGAACCCGTGTTGTTCGCATCGGTGTTGGCAGAGGCAGCTTGATCGGAAGTTGTTGTGGCCACGGAGATGGGATCCGTTGCAGAGTCGGAGGCTAGGGGGTAAAGACCGTCCGTAGCAGCAGCAGTCGCGCCCAACTCGGGAGCCGGCTCTTGGATCACCATCTCAGTGGTGATGGTGGTCTCTTACACGGCGTACTGCGGCTGCTTGGCCTCTGCGTTGGCTGCCAACTCGGAGTCCTCGGCGTTGCCTTCCTGCTCGTTCACCTCCGTCCCCTTGGCCTTCTCATGCTTGGATCCCTTCTCCTCGGCATCCTCCGTGAAGTCGGCTAAGTCTTCATCGGTAATGCTATCCGCATCATCATCCTCGTCATCGTCTTCTTCACCAACATCCGTATCAGGCTCGGTGGGGCTGTCGGTGTAGACGTTGGTGTCAGCGTAGGAGGCGAGCTCATAAGCCACCTCTTTTTGGCGAGCAACGCAATCCGGATCTTCGGTCCACTTGGAGTCTTCACGGCACACGCTAATCCTTTGGAGATCCAAGTTCTCGTACCAGGACAAGACAAAGTGCAGCAGCTCGTCAGCTCCTTCCCGAGCTGCGGAGGCACGCCATTTCTTGAGTTCCACCTTGACCTAATCCAGGTGATCAGCAATCTCGCGGAAGGTTTTCGGGACCTCCTTCTCGGGCCAGAAAAGCTTGTGCAACTTGATGCCAGTGGACACCATGGAGGTGCCCAGGCCCTTGAGGGAGCGGATCCGTGTCTTGGTGTTGAGGAGATGGTCATTGATACTGGAGGTGTTGTCGATGTTCAGACTAGAGGCATCCCTAGCCTGTCTTGCCTTGTCCAGAGCGGGCACACCAGCGGAACGGAGTTCCGGGAAGATATCTTCATAAGGAACTAAGTTGAGTCAGAAAAGGTGACCGAGAAGAAGAAAAACCGGGTAGAAGAAGGTAAAGAAGAAAAATACAAGAGAAGAAGGGGGTAGCGGCAACTCACATTCCATTTCTACCAGCAGTTGCCCCAGCTTGACCTTCCAGTCCTCTGATTGTTGGAGATACTTGTCATGGACGTGGCGCGAGTCATTGATCTCAACATCGAGAGCTCGGTTCCTGTCCTTGAGCATGGAGATTTCCAGCTCGAGTGCTCGCTTCTCAGCTTTGGCAGTCGCCTCAAACTCCTCTTTCCTTTGGACTTGGTTGATAGCAGTCTGGAGTGCATCTGCGAGATCGACCTGGAGTTTCTCAAACTCCGTCTTCTCGGCCGCGCGCTCCTTCTCTATCTCCTCTTCCCGGGTCTGCATTTGCTTTTGTACTTCAGCGGGCATGAGGCAGTCCAGATGCTGCTCCCGGAACTGCTTGTATTGTTCTGCGGGTAGAAGAGAGCTATCAGCAGAGTAGCCAACAGAGAGAAGACAAATACAGAGAAGAAAGAGGAAGGCTGACCTTCCAGAGTAGAGATCTTGCTCTGGGCGGAGGCGGCGAAAACTTTGCAGTCTCGGTGCCTATCCACCAGATCCTTGAGCTTGCCTGCAGAGAAGACAGCAATGAAGCAAAAAGCAAAAAACGGGCGTAAATACAAAACGCACAAACCGAGATGCTAAAAGCTTACCTTCGACCTCAGAGATCTAGAGAGTTCGTTCCAGGGCCATCTGCTCCATCGCATCATGGTCCATTTTGTCAGCTTCCAGAGCCTGGTTCCGCTCTCTGGCCTGGCTGTGATTCCAGAGTAGCCGACGGAAAACCTTGGTCCTCTTCTGAACGCTATCCTGCAGAGAAAAAGGGAAAAAAGTGTAAGTTTTTTTTGGAAGATTTGGCCCGAGTAAATGTCAACTCGGTTGAGTCTTCACCTACTCGGCCCGAATCTCGGGGACTGGGGGAATGACTAAGAGAAAAAGAGAAGAGAAAGAAGAAACCAGCAACTCGGAAAATGCAAAAAGGAGAAGAGGCACTTACCACATAGCTTTGCTCAATGTTCTCGATGTTTTTGCAGAGGACGAACAGCTTTCCGGCCAAGGTACAGCAAGGGCTGGCAACCGTCATGCCAACAGAGCCAACGTCAGCCTTGTTCCTGTCTGTTCGGTAGTGATCGAGCTGGCCCAGCTCGGTACCGTTCCAGCTGTTGTTACCATGCGCTTTGCTATCACAGGCCTTCTCAACATAGCCTACTCGGTCCAGGATAGCCGCATGGCCTTCTTCGGGAAGCTCCTCCTCACCTTCGTCGAGGGAAGAGAGTTCTACCACGGCTTCCTTCTTTCCTTTGGACTTGGAGGTTCCCACGGCTTGGCCTTCTTTGAGAGCGACTAGTCGTTTCTCATCCTTGGACAACGGGATTTGGTGGCGCTGCGACAAGTTCATCATGTACTCCGAATATGTGCGCGGCACGCTGCCGCTAGCTCCAGCACTCTGCTTCTCGAGGGGCCAAAGGTGACCCCGGAGGAAGCCGAGTTGGCGTTTGGAGCGGACGGAGTGAGTGTCAGCTGGGTGCTCTTCACCTGCTTCCCGGACTGCCCACCTTGCGGCTTGGGGGTGGCATCTTCTACCCAGTCTGCGAAGCAGTGCGCTTTGGTTGCACCCGGGTTGCCTCAGCTCCCGTCTTGGTGGTCTTTTTGGTAGTTGGCGCGGGAGTTGGCTGAGGAGGCGGAGGCACTTGTTGAATTGGCGGAGATGGTTGTTGACTTGGTGGAGGAACTGGTGCGTGGGGTGGAGTCGCCTGCTCAGTTGGCGGCACAGGTGGCCGGCTACTCGGTGCAGCATCCGGCTGCACTTGGTCTTGGCGGGTTGACTCCACCACATCGTCTTCTACCGCTGCTCCGCAGCGGGATCAAGCCTTGCGGCGACATTATCTTCTACCCGCGGCTCGGCCACGGGGTCTTGCTGCTCTGCAGCGTTGTCTTCATGTTGCTTTTCTGCAGCAGCCTTTGGACGTTCGAGGGCGGCGTCTCCTTGCTGCTGCTCGGCAGCTCGCTCAGTGTTCTCCTCCGCTGATGCAGCTGAAGGAGTTGGCGGTCTCTCGATATCGGCAGCGTCTTGGCAGCCTGCTCCGCTTCCGGCTGCTGCTGCTCGAGGACATGGTCGGTGTCGTCCCCGGCGCCGTCATTCTTGGCGCCGAGATCCTGTTCTTCATCAATTGGGGAGGACGCACGCATCCTACCCTGTGGTTCCTGGTCTTCTTCATCTGAGAGATTCACGAACTGATCTGGGGGCACGGGATTTGTCTTCCTCTTGGGACGAGGTGTGGCAGTAGTGGCATCAGCGTCAAGGGCCGCGCTGGAAAGAAAAATAGGGCAAGATCAGAAAGCAGAGAAGGGAACCAAGGGAAAAGCACAACAGGAAACGGTAATAAGTCAAGATGTACTCGGAGGAACACTTACCCCTTGCTGGTAGGCACCTTCCTCTTGCGGGAAGCGACGGCTTTGTTGGCTGGCTGCTTCCTGGTTCTCTTGCCAGGAGGTGCCTGTGCATCGCTGCCAACCCTCTTCCGGGTAGTGAGAGCAGCCATGGACAGAGGAACTGCGTCCACGGGATCCTCCAGCTCGTCCACATAAGGCTCTTCTGCAGAGAAGAATGGAGAATTCAGAATAAGAAAAAAAAAGAAGGGAAGCAAAGCAAACTGGTAGTAAACAGAAAGGTGAACCAAGTCACCTTCTTCATCTTCGGACCAATCCCGAATAGAGGCATCTGCTCGGGACTTACCGGGTTGATTGGCGTGAGGGATGCACAAGGTGTCTTGGGTGTCATATGCCTTGGCGTCATCCTCAGTTTTGTCCTCGTGCCAGTTGGACTCGAAGATCTCACTGTCCTCTTCTCTCTGGCGATCGATGTGCTGTTGGTACAAGCAAGAACTGTGAGTTAAGTTCTCGGATAAGAAGTTCTACTTGGGATAGCGTGCGAACACTAAGCTAAGAAGTTCTACCCGGGATAGCGTGCAAACACTAAGCACATAAAGCTAAGTGAATCTACTCGGAACATCATGTAAACACAAAGCATACAAAGCTAAAGGTTCCTACTCTACATAGCATGCAAACACAAAGCATATGAAGCTAAAAGGATTACTATTCGGTGCCAAGTACAAATCTTAAGGGTGCAGAGAAGAGCACTAACCTGAGTGATCTTCTTGGTGCGGCTATACAGCATGAAGCCGTATGCCCAATTATCAGTAAGCAAGGTCTGCATGATAGACCTGGCCCAGATGGCCACCTCAGCCTTGCTGAGCTCAAAAGTTGTCGTCCTGGTGCAGTCCCGAGGACCTCCCATGTGGCACATCTTGTGTACTCGGTGCTGGAGCGGGAGTACCTGGCGCGAGATCCAACAGGCGATTGGATCGTCCTGAAGAAACCCTTCCGAGATCAACTTGGTCAAGCGCCTCTCGACCAGGAGGACGTCTGGGACGGTCTTCTTTGGGTCATAGCCCCAGTGCTGCCCGGTAGGCAACGCGTTCTTGAACTTTGGGAGCCCTATCCGGTCTTCGATGGGCTTCCCCTCCTCGGAGGCAACATTCTTCACGTACAGGAAACCGCGCTGCCACTTGCGCACGGTTTCCAATCCGAGCACCCGCGGGTGGTGCCCGGTCTTGCCCTGCAACATCATTTCGCTACCCGTCTGGGTCATCGCGCGAGGGGCGTCAGTGTTCCCAGGTTCGCGAACACTTTGTTTGCGAAGGAAGAAATATCTTGCCCATGTGTGGATAGTTGGGTAGACACCCAAGAAGGCCTCACACACGGTGGCGTGTATGGAGAGCATGACAATAGCATTTGGTGGAAGATGATGCGGCTGGAGCCGAAATGGTTGAGGAAATCGGAAAGGAATTTCGAGATGGGAAGGCCGAAGCCGCGTTTGAAGTGAGAAACGAAGACAACATACTCGTCTTTCTCAGGAGCCGGGATGAGCTTGGCGCCAGGATGCCGGCACACCACGCCGGGAGGAACCCGGCGGGTGTTCACCAGCCACTGGCAGTCCTCGGCGGTGACGTCCGAGCCCTCCCAGCTGGCTCGGGCGGCAGCCGCCTCGTCTCCGCGCGGAGCCATGGAAGGGGAGTTGCTGGTGGAGAAGAAAAGCTTGTCGGAGTTGGAGGCGAGGATGGCGGCGATGGCGCGCCAGGATGCTTGCTCTCAGATCTCACGGTGGCGGCGCAGTGAGTGCTCGCGGTGGCGCTGGGTTCAACGGCGGCGACATAGGAGTTGGGAGTGCGAGATTGGAAATGCAGAAGAAAGAGAAGAAGTGGGCGGAGCGGGGGTATTTATCTCTCCCCGCGCGTTGCAGTTACTACTGGATCAATTGTGGGCATTGATCTTGCGGCGTGGGTTAACTGCCCGTTAGAAACGCACACATCGCGAAACGTGCACGTAACGGGCGCAGTTAATCCCACATCCCAGATCGTGGGCTCTCGAGTACCCGTGCGACGTGACCTAACGGGCTGTGGGCCCTGGTTACAGTGAACAGCGTGTGGCCTGCTGTGTCCCTGGCACCGAGGCGTCGGGGGTACGTGGGCTTGACACGTGCCCAGTAGTGACACGAGAAGATGGATTTGGTCCGATCCAGCGGGATCGTGTTAAAAATTTCGCTAAGTCAATTTACTCGGCCGCGCAATAGAGAGAGTGCTCTACTCAGCTACAAGGAGTCCTCGGTCCAAAGTTGAGGTGCAACTCGGCACTACTACTTCGAGAAGACAAGTTTGGTTTAAGCTGGCAGGGCCCTGTGAACAAGTTCACTGGACTCCACCAGCTTCGGGGACTAATGTCGGGGGGCTACCCCCGAGTAGGGGTAAGGCAAGTGGTAAAAGGCGAAGATCAGAGTACTGTTGGACGGGTTGGTGGCTACCCAGGTGCCCTCTACCCGGTAGTCTCTATCCGGTCATAAGTACCGAAGGCCAAGAGAAGATATTAAGGAAGATTCTATGTGTCCGGGTAGCGGTCAGGTGGTCCGGGTAGATGGGCTGCGATCCTACCCAGGCAAGAAGTCAATGGAGCCGTTCTGACAAGATCTCGCGTATTCTGTACCCGTACAGGCGTGCGGTTCAACTTACGGAGCGTGATGGAGGGATGATAACCCGGTAGGCTAACGTCAAGGTGTAACCCGGCCCGAAGGGAACCGTGCAAGACCCGGCTCAAGGAAGAGGAGTTTCTAGAAGGCTCAAGGAGGAACGCAGGCCCAATAACCTGGCTTTCGGGGTTGCTGTTAGGAAACTTAGGGTTTGTGTGTGGTTTCCGGGTAGGATTTCGAGTGTGCCTTGTATGGGAAGCCAGGGAGCCGGGTAAGATATAAGCCGGCTCCTAGGGTTAGAGAAACAGAGCTTCACCAGATATTCGAGTATCCTTATAATACGAGAATTGATATTGTAACCCTAGATCGGAGACTCGACGACTTGATTGCCAGAGCTGCCAGATCGATTGATAGCATGATTTCCCCTGAGCTAAACCCTCTCCCAAACACCAGAGTCGAATTACCCCAAGATAAGTTACCCCTGGTCACGTCTGCCGTGATTATCCCACGACAGTTGGCGCCCACCGTGGGGCCTACGTCCAAGGGTGTTTACGTCACGGGAGAAGCTCGGGAAAGCATGAAGAACCTCGTCATCGGCGAGATCTACACCAACCCCGAAGGAGAGAAGATGGTAGATGACTTTGGCTGGGGACCAGAGTCGGATCAGCTAGAAGCCGGATCTGTTGTCACAATCGGTCGGGTCAACGTCTTCATCGGCATGGTACGTACGTCCGGTTCAATTCCTGACGATATTGAGTATGATTCTGTGTCAGGGAAAGCGACCTGCATTCAGTCGGACGGAGAAGAATCGGTCGGAACGGCAGACCCGGCAGAAGAGCCCACCACGAAGAGGGAACAGCCGGAGGAGCCGGTATGGACCCCGCGTGTCCGGGTCATGAGAGAAGATGACACCGTGTCTATCCTGCACTTGCTGGAGGATCGGTACGAGGAGGATAGTTGTGATGAGGAAGAATACGAATCTTCGCCAGGCATCGCGCGCCAGGTCACGGTCTACACGGACCCTGCGACCAATCTCAATCAGGGGGACGTGACTACGACCGCGGTCGGAGCGGCGCGAGCGCTGGCCCAACAGCAAAATCCGGTTGATGGAAACCCGGTTATAGCCCGGGTCGACGGAGAATCAGCCTCATTTACCAGTCGTACTGCCGAGAGCGAGCTGCGGAGAAACATGTTTGGGTTTATGGCGAACAGAACGCCAGGAGCGGGACCCTCAAATCCACGAAATCCGGCTCTGTTCAACAATAACTTGATCTTGGATCCTACAGTACTAGCAACGGTGATAACCCTAGAAAACGCGGCAGCACGCGCTGCGGATCTGGATATGGCTCGCCGCGCATTGGATCAACAAAGAAGAGATGTGGAAGCTGAAAAACAAGGGATAGCCGCACGACAGCGCGAGCTGGAAGAGATGGAGAACCGGCTCCAAGTTCAGTCGACCAGGATGCACAATCAGAGATACCAGTCGAGATTACCAGCCACCGGTGGAACTATACACCCGGCCGCATTGTTCATTACACCTCAGGATCAACCAATTCCGGCTGTGAATCAGGAAACCGGGCATCAGCCTGGAACCTTGGGAGGACAGCCGGCAAACGTACAAGCCGGGTTACCCACGTTGCAAATAGGAATCGTAACTGGCAATACAGCGCCACCACCACCACCGCCGCGATTTCATACTCCACCAGGTCACTTCAATAACCCCATGGATAACGTGTATGCAGCAACATTGGCACTTGATCGCATCCCCGTAGGAGAGTCACCCCACGCAGCGGAGACCCGGCGGGCAATAGATTTGCTGCGCACAACAATAGTTCAGTAGGCCAATTATCTGGATAACAGGAGTGGAATGCACGGAACACCATATGTGAGCCGGCAGAATGGAAATACCGGCAAGATCCAGTCGAGTTTGGCGCGGCGGAGGGCAGAGCAGCAGCAAATGCCGCCTCCTCCCTGTAGGCCGGGAACGCCTGCCGTATCAGCGGCGCAAGCCATTGTGGACAGTTCCCGAGCCAGGCGAGCAGCAGCCGGGTCTGCGGTACGGGGACCGGTAGCGGTTGCACCTCCCGCTGCAGCGTCACACGTTTCCCGAGTGATGCCAGTACCGACAAACCTTGCCGGGCCTAAATGTTTGTCGGATACCATCCGGGTTGAGCCTTACCCGGATAAGTTCAAGGAGCCGGGTAAGGTGGTTAATTATGAGCCGACCATGGATCCAGAAACCTGGTTGAGCAGCTATGAGATGGCCATGTCAATCCGCAACGCATCTGAGAATCTTCAAGCCAAATTCACGTACCTGATGATGTCAGAAGGAGCAGCCAAGTTGTGGTTCAATAATCTTCCCGAGAAATCCGTCAATTCATGGGGCGAGTTGAAAACTGCCTTTATCAAGCACTTTCATGGAACATGCAGGAAATTGTTTACGATTGATGATTTAGAGCGATGTGTTCAGAAGAAAGGAGAGTCGGCACGCAGTTGGGTGCCCCCGGTTATGGAAATTCTCCACTCGTCCACTGATATCCAACCAAAGGATGCGTTACAAGCTATGGCAAAAACGTGCAAATATACACCTTTAGTGCGAAAACTGACACGCATGAAGTCTAGCCGTCACGCTTCAGAAGTTACAATGGGAGAGTTGATGGACGCATGCAACAAGCACGCTGCTACAGATACCACATAAGAGGATGTGGATGATAAGAAAGCGAAAGACAACGCGGGTAATAGTGGAAGACCCGGCAATGGAGTTTCGCCGGGTAACAACGGAGGAAACAACGGAAACAACCAGCACAAGCGCCCATATGAAGGAAACTCCGAGTTTGTGGCCAGTACAGAAGCCGGGTTTGTGAGACCCAAAGCTGAGGGAAATTTCAACGGAGGAAACTTCAATGGAGGAAATTATCAAGGACCACCCAGGCCGGCTAATCATATAGAGGCTTTCAGGATGCCCTGTCCTCGTCATAGCAGGAACGGCAGGCCGGCTAATCATTCGTTGGAACAGTGCGTAGATTTACAGAGATGGAAGAACGAAGAAATACAGAAAGCAATGCGAGGTGCAGGCCGGGTAGCAGAACCGGGTCCGGGTGGAAACCCGAGCAATGGCCCACCCCCGGCTGGCAACCTAGGAGGTGGTAATCTAGGTAACAACCAAGGAGGCGCTGGAGGTTTCCAAGCCAACCCCAAGCAGCTGGGACAGTATCATGTTCATACCACGGGGACTTCCAATAAAGATAGAAAGATACTCAAAAGAGCAGTAAACTCGGTTTCTTCGGCTGTTCCGAGATACTTGAGATGGTCAGACCAAGAGGTCACATGGAGCAGGAGGGATCACCCGGAAACAATAGAACATCCGGGTGTGCTGGCGTTGGTAGTTGCACCACAGGTTAATGGTTACGAGCTGAAAAAGGTTCTGATGGACGGTGGAAGTAGCATCAATATCTTATATTGGGAAACTTTCCTACGCATGGGGCTCAAGGAGTCTCAGTTGCAGAAAAGTTCTACAGTTTTTCATGGGATTGTGCCGGGTCATTCAGCATGCCCTGAAGGAAAAATCACTCTAGAAGTTGCTTTTGGAGAATCGAAGGACAATTTCCGAGTGGAGTGGCTCACGTTCGAGGTGGTAAAATTGCGCAGTCCTTATCTCGCGCTGTTCGGAAGACCGGCTTACGCCAAGTTCATGGCCAGGCCGTGTTATGTGTACCTACAGCTAAAAATCCCGGGTCCCAAGCGAACCATTACTATACACGGCAACCGGGTTATAGTAGCCGAGTGCGATGAGGGAGACGCGGCAATGGCAGAACAGGCATGCAGAAAGGAAGAGCTCAAGTATTACCGGTCTCAGGTAGACCCGGATGACAGAACAGCGTTGAAAAGACCAAATACGGAAGATGAGAGAGCAAAATTCAAAGCAGCACAGGACACAAAGATGGTGGCTTTCGTCGAGGGCGATCCCTCCAAGCAATTTGCTAAAGGATCTAACTTGGATAGTAAGCAGGAAGAAGCACTTATCGAGTTTATTCGCGGTAATCAGGATGTTTTCGCTTGGACGCCCAGTGATATGCCGGGTATCCCAACCGAGCTAGCTGAGCACAGTTTGCATGTTGACCCCAAGTCCCGGCCTGTGAAGCAGGGCCTGCGAAAAATGAACGAGGAAAGAAGAAAGGCTATAGGAGCGGAGATAGCTCGGCTCCTTGCGGCCGGCTTTATCATGGAGGTTTTTCACCCGGATTGGTTGGCAAATCCGGTTCTGGTGATGAAGAAAAACAACGAGTGGAGGATGTGCATAGATTACACAAGTCTCAACAAGCATTGCCCAAAGGATCCGTTCGCCCTTCCAAGGATAGATCAGATTATAGATGAAGTGGCTGGAAGTGACCTGTGTTTCCTGGATGCTTATTCCGGGTATCACCAGATCAAGCTCAAAAAGAAGGATTGGGAGAAAACGTCGTTCATAACCCCCTTTGGAGCTTTCTCTTACAAAACCATGATTTTTGGGCTAAAGAACGCTGGCGCAACATACCAAAGGTGCATTCAAAAGTGTTTCGAGGATCAGATTGGATGCAACGTCCACTCTTATGTTGACGACGTGGTGATTAAAACCAGGAAGGCAGAAACATTCATTGAGGATCTAAAGGAAACGTTTAAGAATTTGAGAAGGTATCAGATGAAGCTTAACCCCACAAAGTGTTTGTTTGGAGTGCCATCAGGAAAGTTACTCGGTTTCATTGTTTTCGAGAGAGGAATTGAGGCAAACCCGGATAAGATCAAAGCTATTCAGAATCTGAAAAATCCGGAAGGCCTGAAGCATGTTCAAAAGCTTACATGGTGTGTAGAAGCGTTAAGCCGGTTTATATCCAGGCTTGGAGAGAAGGCAATACCTTTATACCGGCTCTTGAGGAAAACCCACAAATTTGTTTGGGACCAAGAGGCGGATGAGGCGTTCGAAGCGCTGAAAAAGCAATTATCAGAGGCACCAATCCTGGCGGCACCGGGTCCTAAAGAGCCCATGATGTTATACGTTGCGGCCGGGCCCCGGGCGGTTAGTGCCGTGGTTGTTGTCGAGCGCAAAGAGGATGGAAAAGATCACCCGGTCCAAAGGCCGGTTTACTATGTGAGTGAAGTACTATCGGAAGCAAAGCAACGTTACCCACATTGGCAAAAACTAGTTTTCGGGGTCTTCATGGCCAGCCGGAAATTGAAACCATATTTTCAGGAACAGCCCATAACAGTGGTTAGCTCTATACCAATGGCAGATATTATCAGAAATTCAGATGCGACAGGTAGAATAGCCAAGTGGGCCATCGAGATGGGAGATTATCACATCAGCTACGAGCCCAGGTCTGCAATCAAATCTCAAGCTTTAGCCGATTTTATCAATGATTGGACTCACACAAGCATGCTCACAACGATGCCAAGTTCCGAGTCTTGGGTGATGCACTTTGATGGTTCTAAGCAGTATGAGGGATCAGGAGCTGGGGTGGTACTCACCTCACCCAAAGGAGACAAATTGAGCTACGTGTTGCAGATTCACTTTGATTGCTCCAACAATGTGGCCGAGTATGAGGCATTTTTACATGGATTGAGAATAGCAAAGGACATGAACATTAGGCGAATACGGTGCTACAGAGATTCGGACCTTGTGGTACAGCAGGTCTCAGGAACTTGGGATAGAAAAGACGCAACAATGGCAACATATCGCAGAGAGGTGGACAGGGTTGCCGGGTGCTTTTACGGGTATGAGGTGGAGCATATTGACAGGCGAAAGAACGAGGCAGCAGATGCACTCGCAAGACTCGGCTCGTGCAGAGAGTCGGATCCACCTAATGTTTTCCTGGACGAGTTATGGCGGCCATCTGTTAAAACCGAGTCTGAGGAAGAGGTGGCTAACCAAGACCCGGATTTGGAGCTTGTGTCCATAGTACGTGCTATTCCCGAGTGGACAGAGCCGTTTTTGGCCTACTTATCACGAGGCGTGTTACCACCACAGGAAGTTTTAGCAAGGCAAATTCTGAGACGAGCAAAGGGCTATTCTATTATCAATGGAGAGCTGTATAAAAGGAGTGCAGCAGAAGTCTTTTTGCGCTGTGTAGCACTAGAAGAAGGCCGGCAGATCTTGAAGGAGATCCACGAAGGTGATTGTGGGCATCATGCCTCCACAAGATCCCTTGTGGCCAAAGCATATCGACACGGTTTCTTTTGGCTCACAGCCTTAGCAGACGCAGAGCGCTTGGTGGCAAGGTGCGATGGATGTCAAAGGTACGCTCGCCAAATCTATGTGCCGGCTATGGAGTTGCAAACGATCCCACTGACCTGGCCGTTTGCTGTTTGGGGCATGGATATGGTGGGCCCCTTCCACATGTCACCGTGCAAAAAGACTCATCTTTTGGTAGCTATCGATAAATTTACAAAGTGGGTTGAAGTTATGCCAGTTACCAATTGCGAAGCAATCACAGCAGTCAAGTTCCTGAAAAGGATCATCTACAGGTTTGGATACCCTCACAGCATAATAACAGACAATGGAACCAACATGTCCTTAGGTGAGATGGAGAAATTCTGCGGGAACAATGGCATCCGGCTTGACATAGCCTCGGTAGCCCATCCACAAGCTAATGCACAGGTGGAGAGGGAAAACCAGGAGTTACTTCGAGGGTTAAAACCACGGCTGCGAGTCCCGTGCATCAGAGCTGCTGGAGCATGGGTTGAAGAGCTACCATCAGTAGTTTGGGGAATTAACACTACACCTAACAGATCTACTCAGATGACCCCGTTTTTCATGGTTTATGGTGCAGAGGCGGTATTGCCGAGTGACATTATTCACGACTCGCCCCGAGTGTCGTCTTACGTTGAGGTGGAGAACGAGAAGACCCGGCAGGATGCCGTGGATATGCTAGAAGAACATAGAGAGCAAGCCTTGGAGAGATCAGCCATATATCAGCAGGATTTGAGGACATACCACAGTCGGCGAGTCAAAAACCGGGTCTTCCAGGAAGGGGACCTGGTATTGCGCTTGGTACAATCAAAGGAGGGAAAGCACAAGTTATCTCCACCATGGGAAGGACCATTTATCATAAGCCGGAACCTGCACAATGGATCATATTACTTGGTAGATGCAAGGGAAAAGTCGGATACCGTCAATGACACATTCCACACCACTTCATCTATGCAAGAGAGGGAAAGACCATGGAACGTGGCTCAGCTACGTCCCTACTACACTTAGCATAGGCTAGGTTTACAAAGTTGGATTACACGATGTAACAGGCAGCGGGTTTCAGACGCACTCTTTTCCTATCCAGGGTACCTAAGGGGACTGGAGGGTTTTTAATGAGGCGGCCTACTGACCTAACTTTTCTCATATCAATAAAGAGATGGTTAAACTATGATATTGCTTCTTTCTTATTTATTTTAGTTAAGTTTTGATTTGTTTTTCCTGTTTTCACTTTTTGTTTTCTATTTTATCAGGTAAGTATTACTTATTTGTTTTAAAATATACCAGTTCTGTATGTGTCACAAGATTGCATATACAGGTCTTGGGGGCTGATTGCTTGAATAGCACAGTTGCAAACTCAAATACCCGGCCATGATGCCATTAAAGTTATTAGGACCGATTACTTGTAATAAGTACGGTTACAATCTTATAACCGGACAATAGAGCCAAATTTTCTTGATTTCTCTTGTTTAAGCGTGATGTGACTCGCAGCAATGTGGCATGCTTTGCTAACATGTAATCACAATCAGTCATGATGCCCAATGGGACTTGCCTGACCCTGTCTTTACAAAGTTATAGCATCATTGAATACCCACGCGAAAGCCGGCTTACAACAAAGAGGATCAAAAGGGTCATCCAAACCACAGGTTATGCAGAGTACAAGGTTAACAGCCGGAAGCTCACAAATATTAAGCATAACCTCAAATCCACGTGAGTAACTCTATGTTTGAGCCTAAGCTAAAACAATTTGCCTTTCTGAAAACTACAAATCCCTAGACTCGGAAATTCGGGTCTTGGGGACTTGGGAATTTGAAGAAAAGAAACAAATTGTTCAGCTACTAAGTTTAAAAACCCAAAAATCCGAGTCTTGGGGACTTAAGAAATAAAGTCCACTTGTCGAAATCCCTGAAACCCGGAAACCGAGTCTCACAAAAGGAAAAGTAGCGAAAATCGGAAAACCAGCAACAAAAAGTTCAGGAAATAACATATCTATGCGAGAGGCCAGAAGGGCCACAAAAGCTATTAAAGTTTTAAGGTATTACAAACCGAGGGAGTTGTATCGAAAAGTGCACAGGCGCACTATTAAAAGAATAATTGTATCAGGCACGTTACAAAATGCTCGTTGACCGAATGAGTGTTTGAGGAGATAAACAGTGGAACCTTACTCGGCATCCTCGGCCGAGTGATCGACATTGTCCTTGGCGGCCGGGTCTTTGACTTGATCGTCGGTGGTCGTTCCAGCTCCTGTGTTCGGGTCAGCAGCAGTGCCGGCGCGAGCCGGAGGAGGGACAGCCGGCGTAGAGGTGGAAGGCACAGTATCGGCCTCAGCTTTCTTCTTGGCAGCTTCCTCTTTCCTCTTCACCACTTCCGCCTTCCACCGCTCCAGCATGTCAAAGGGCTTGGGCAGATTAGATTGAATTGGCTTGTCTTCGGCGTCGTAAGGTGGGGTGATCTTGCTCAAGTCCAGACTGTCAGCGATCAAGCTCGCCGAGTGACGCACATCAGTATGAATGGCCTTGTAATTCTTACCAGTGAACTTGGAGCCGTCGTTGTTGAACTCGGGAAACCCGCCCACGAGCTTTGCCGGCTCAAGCCTAGGAAAATAGGACTTGGCCAGAGCAAGCCCACGGGTCACCCGAACTCGGCACGATGAGCGCTTCCAGTGCTCGATCCACTCGGGGATGGTAGAGCATGCGTCAAGCAAAGTGTCCAAGCCGCAATACCCTTACCCGGCCACTTCACAGCCTCCAAAATCCACTTGGTGCCGACAATAAGTTGCCGGATCACGGCCTTCAGCGTCTTCAGCTTTTCAATGTCATCTTCATCTAGGGATTTTTCACCCGGACCTGCACAGTAACAGCAAAAGCTAAGGCACTAAAATCTGGATGATAAACGCTACGGAATGAGAAATCCGGGTTACAATTAGAAAGTCGAAAATTCGTACCAAGCAGAGTGCGGTAAGTATCGGCAATCTGGGCCGAAATCTTCTTCAGCTCACCCTCAGCAGTTTGGGACCTTTTCTTGTACTTTTTCACATCCTTCTCAAGACTCTTCACATCAGACTCTAGATCTTCACGTAATTTGGTCTCGACCTCGAGGAGCTCATTGGTCTTTGCCAACACCTACTCATAATGGGTCACATAGGCCCGTGATAAAAATAAAAAGGACAAGTTAGTCGAACAAAAGATGTATCCGGGTAAGGTAAATCATAGAGTTGTAAAGTACCAAGTAAACTAGGCATAGTTCACTCGGAACTTGGGGACTATGTGAATATACAAGCAATATTGGTTAATTTACCTGATGCTTAGCCGCCATGGCTTCCAGAATGCCCTTTTCATCAGTCTTCAAGGTGAAGAGAGCACCTAGCATTTCTTCAAAGATCAGATCATCAAGTCTCGGCCTGGAGGAGCTGGGGCCCTGAGTACCTGGAGGTGGAGTTCTTTCATGCTTTGGGGAGGTTACCCGGGTTGCCTGGTTGTTAGGATTGGGATCACCCCTCCGCGTCCCCAGGATCTCAACATCCTCATCCCCGGGTGTGTGAGTTGGCAGGGGAAACTCGGCTTCCTGATAGGTCGGGTCTACCAGAAAGTCTTCTTCTTCTTGGCCGCCAGCCGCGGCCTTCACAGTATCTTCCGGGTCCCCCATAGCCGGGTTATCCACGTCCATGTCCTCCGGGTCACTACTCGTGACCTTGGCTCTGGGAAAGGGAAAAAGAAGCAGTCAGTATATGGTAAACGAGAGGTATGGAAAAAGTTAGTGTATTGAGTAGCAAGAAAAGTGACTTACCCGGTGTTCACGACGAAATCCGTTGGGAGATCATTGCTATACCCGGAAGAAACTGATAAAGAGTGTGAAAGTGAGACTCGGATTTGTCCGGCCAGTGGATGATTTGGAGAGGGAAATCTCTGAGGAAGGCGGGAAGAATGAGTTTGGGGAATACCGGCTTTGCGAGCGGGGGACGAAGGGATGCCCGGGTGAAGAGGATCATCACCCGGGGAGTTCCGGGTTACCCTACGTTTGACTGGGGCGGGTTCCTTCAAGCGTGATGAATCGATCAAATGTTGGTTAAGTTCGCACATGTTAGCGTACGAATATGGTTTGGAGGTCATAGAGGAGTAAGGCACCTTGAACACAACGCCCCGGGTCTTCCTCTTTACCCCAACCTCAATTTCCGGCTCAGCTTCACTCTCGTCCGACTGGGTGTCCTCCTTATCTTCTAGCCCTGGTAAACATGGCATATTGTCGGAAAAAGGGAAAAAGTTGGTCGGAACAAGTAAACAGAAGAAGGAATAAGTGAGACTCGGATGTTACCCTCATCAGTATCAACCGGCTCCTCGTCCTCTTCTGAGTTTTCGGAAGGAGGAGGGGTATCAATCTTCCTGAAAGCGCTATCTTCCTGAGATAAAAGTACAGTGATAAAAGTTAGTGACCGTACCAGAAGAGTGTCAGTCGGATAAAGAGTAATGGCCGGATCTTACTACTGGGGCCGGGTTATCCCGTGTGTAGCGGTCCAGGCCGGCTATGTTCCGGATCACCTCCAGCTTCTCGGCCAAGAAGTTTTTCATGATCTTGTTTGCGTCCGCGGCCGGGTAATTTCTCATCGAATAGCGAAGAGAATCGGTGACGTGCCCACAATAGTTGCACATGAGTTTGGGCCGGACACTGTTGGGTTGAATCCGGAAAGTTACCCAGGTTTTAATTAGATTAAGCCCTATGAGACCGTGGGCCGACAGTACGGCTAGTTTGTGCAAGAGGGGCTGGATAGATTGCCTCTTGGCCTCAGTAGCAAAGGAGCTGAAACTATCAGATAGACTAAGAAGGTTTTCGGTGAAACCCGGAAGTTGCTTCTCGCCGGCTGAGGAGGTATCCTGGCAGTAGAAATACGTTTTCTGCCAATGTTTGACATGAGAACTGAGACCCAGAGTCGGCATGAGGGAATTTTTCCTCCTTTGGATGGAGACCCCTCCACAGACTAGGAGGGACCCATCGCCGCTCTCTCGGCACGGCTTGCATTGGAATAATTCAAGGAAAAGGGCAAGATTCGGAGGGATGCATAGATACGACTCGCACAAGACGATAAAATGAGTGATATTGAGCATAGAGTTGGGGCCAATGTCAAATACCCGCAGTTTGTAGTGGTCTAGTAGCTCGCGGAAGAAAGGGTGACCCGGGGGGCGGAAACCCCGGATCACATGTTCGACGAAGACTACCACCTCGTCAAGACCCGGAGAAGGCCGGGTCTCCTCCTCAGGTACCCTCCAGTGGATATCCTCCCGGGCGGGCAGAACGCCCAACTCTGCGAGCTCATCCAGCTTGGCCTTGGTCACGGTCGATCTCGCCCAGTTGGCAGAGATCGATTGACTCGGTTTTGCCTTGCCGGCCGGTTGTTTCCCCTTCACCTTAGCACTGGCTTTAGGAGCCATAGGAGTGGATCTACAAAAGAGGCGGATGCAGAGTGTAAATATCGAGAGACCCAGAAATGGCGATTATCCGACTTAGTGACAAGTGCTTGCAAAAATTCCGGTGGATTGGATCTAGTCGAGAATATATACGGAAACTTTGCAATTGTAAGTAGTGAAGATGTGCGGTGAGATGCACAATTGAATCTAAGCCAAGTATTGGTCATGGAAGAACAATATATGGCGCGTTCAACTAGTGGAAAATAAGGAGAGCATCGAGGAACAAACCTAGATCCCATCTACTTGCGAAAAATCAAAGATTGGATCTAGGAAATTGAAGGAGCTTACCGGTGGGATCTAGGAGGAAACGTAGCGGCGGTGGATGGCCCGACGGCGGCGGTCCCTAGGGATCTCCGGTGGGCTGCTTGAGGGCGCGGTGGTGGAAGTCAACGGCGGCGTCACCGGCGCGGCGAGCGGACGGCGGCGGCTCGGTTCCAGTGGCGCGCTCGCGGGCGGCGCAGCGGTACGAGCTCGAGCTCAAGTGTGAAGATACCGAGAGGGAGTGGAGATGAAAGGATGGGGGAGAATGGTGAACGGATCTGGAAATGACCTTTGGGTGCTTATTTATAGGCACAGAGTGGGAAAGTGCCCTAGGTCTGGGCGGCGGGAGCCAAATTTTCGGAAGGGTATCGCCTGTCCGGATATTTTGGGATAAGCATTAAAAGTGCCCGTTACGGGATATCCGGAAGAGATTAAGACGGATCGCAGGCGCGATATTTGGAACTGATTAGCGAATGGTGCGAGCCGGGTCTTATGTGTTTTTTCGGAGTGTTGACCCGGGAAAACAATGTTTGACTCGGAGAAGGCCGGGTTACTATATGGACCACCTGCAGAGCTAGGCCTAGCTATTATCAAAGCATTTTAACCCGGAATTTTATGGACTTGTGTGTTTGTTACTTTTGCAGGGAATAGCGTGCGCTTCATGGTTGGTCCTACGAAGCCCAAGCTATTTTGGGGACTACTGATGGAGGGATGATAACCCGGTAGGCTAACGTCAAGGTGTAACCCGGCCCGAAGGGAACCGCCCGGCTCAAGGAAGAGGAGCTTCTAGAAGGCCCAAGGAGGAACGCAGGCCCAGTAACCTGGCTTTCGGGGTTGCTGTTAGGAAACTTAGGGTTTGTGTGTGGTTTCCGGGTAGGATTCCGAGTGTGCCTTGTATGGGAAGCCAGGGAGCCGGGTAAGATATAAGCCGGCTCCTAGGGTTAGAGAAACAGAGCTTCACCAGATATTCGAGTATCCTTGTAATACGAGAATTGATTTTGTAACCCTAGATCGGAGACTCGGCGACTTGATTGCCAAAGCTGCCAGATCGATTGATAGCATGATTTCCACTGAGGTAAACCCTCTCCCAAACATCAGAGTCGAATTACCCCAAGATAAGTTACCCCTGGTAACGTCTGCCGTGATTATCCCACGACAGAGCGCGTGATTATCCGCGCTACGGCGTGGCTACAGTGAGGTAGGCGCCTGTCAAGTCCTCTGTCAGTGTCACTGACAGAGGGGACATGACAGGTCTAGGGGCCTACTCTATGTGACTAACAGGGTGGACATGTCCCATCTGTCGAACGGCGCGGCGACTTCCCGCACCCGCGTCAGCGAGAAGCCGGAGGCGTGCGCTGCCCTGCAGTCGGCGTGTCCCATCAAGTTGTACCTTATAGTCTTTGTTTATTCGGCTGGGCACCAGTATATAAGGTGCCCTGCCCCCTCCTGCGCGAGGGACGTTCCTCCAGATCGCATTTATTACAAGGACCAGCACTAGAGCAAGAGAGAACTGCCGATTGGCTACTCGGCTAAGAGGCAAAGTTGTACTGTGGCTACTCGGAGATTATACATACAGAGAGATAGGCAGGAGTAGGGGTGTTACCTCCACACGAGGGCCCCGAACCTGGGTAGTTCTTGTTGCAGTGATATTCTTACCTGAGTGTGGCTACTCGCCGTGTGATCCCTCCCCGGATACCTACAACGTCCATCGGCCCCAACACTTTAGCCATCCCATGGCATCTGTCTTCTCCACACCACGACAATATTTATCTTGAAGCTTTGTCCATACCTCATGAGCATTCCGGATAGGAAAGAGTGGCTTAATAACTACAAGGCTCACAACAAGGAAAAACGCATTAATAGCAAGAGCATTGAGAGATAAGTTTTTCTCTTCCTCTAAAGTTGGACTTTGAGGATCCTTTGAAGGATAAAAACCAATCTCTACAATTTGCTCCATATGTGGGCCCATGACCCGGAAATAAATGAGCATACGAAATTTCCAAACATCATAGTCGTGCCATCAAAATGAAATGTGGGATCATGCACTAATTCAGTAAGCTACATCAGTACTCTCAAGGCGGTGAAGCCTACAAATGAGAGCCCTTCCTCTGATACCAATTGAAAGTACAAGCATGCCGCCTAGAGGGGGGTGAATAGGCGCTTTAAAATAATTACTGTTTAGGCTTGAATAAATGCGGAATAAAACTAGCGTTTAATTTATCAAGCACAAAACATATACAAGCTTGGTTTACCTATGAGCACCAACAACCTATGCTAAGCAACATATACAAATATGTGATAGCAAGAAAGATGACTTCAAGCACGATGGCTATCACAAAGGTAAATGCATAAATAACGAGCTAGAGTATAGAAATAACCGAATCACCAGGAGACACCGATGTGATTACCGAAGTTCCTTCCCAAGGGAAGTACGTCTTTGTTGGAGAGGTGGGGACCTACCTAGGCGCTCCTCAATAGCACGGATGTGCGCACCTTATTCTTCTTGAGCTTCTCCGGTGAGGTAGATTCTCGTTTCCACTATGAGGTCGTCTTGAAGGCGGTGACCAAACCTTACACGAGGTTGAGGCTATCTCCACAAGTAAGTTGGAGGCTCTCAACGAAGCTTCTTGCAACAAGGTGGAAGCCCCAAGCACTAACCGTCTAGGGTGCTCAATACACCCAAGAGGAACAATCTATCTGGTGAACAACACCCAAGAGTAACAAGCTCATGAACTTCTTTTTCACGAATCCCGTGGAGAATTCAAACCGATGCACCTAATGCAATGGCAAGAACACACAAAGTGATCAAGTCCTTCTCCCCCAAATTCCACCAAAGCAACTAATGCTATGGAGGGAGGAAGGAGGAAGAACAAGCAAAACAACAAATGAATCCCAAAATCTAGATCCAATGGATTTCCCTCACTAAGAGGAGAGATTTATTGGTGGAATAGTAGATCTAGATCTCCTCTCTCTTTTCCCAAAAATGGGCAAGAATCATTGGAGGGATTGAGAGAAACCCAAGATTTTGAAGGTCAACAATGGAGGAGAGAAGAAATGGGTTGGGCAGCCTCCTCTTGAGGAAGAAGAAGGCTATTTATAGCTTCCCACGAAATATGGCCGTTAGGACCGTCCGGACTGGAAATTTTCACTTACCCCGGAAATTTCTGGCCTACCGGGGCGGAAATTTCCGGCCCCTAGGGCGGAAATTTGAACCCCGGAAATTTCCAAACAAGCCAAGACCTCCTGGAGCACGAGTGCCTGCTCACAGATTCCGGGCTGAATATTTGCCCTGAAATATTCCGGTCTGGCCGGAAATTTCCGGCCTTAGACCGGAATTTCCGCCCCCCTGAAAACTGCGAAAACATTGATACGAAAACGGTCATATCTTTTGCATCCGGACTACGTTTTCGACGTTCTTGGGCTAGTTGAAATCGCAGAGACGAGAACTACAATAATATGCAGTGAAAAATCATAGTAAAACAAGGGATAATAAAACCAAATGGGCAAAGTCTAGACCTCTCTATAAGATACGAACCGGCAAAACCTCCAATAACAAAAACGCAATAATTTTTCTATACAAAATCAATTTTTGATGAACTTGAGATTTACATGAAGAGAAAGACAAGCTATAAAACCACACATGGAGAAAACCCAAATAAGAACCAAGAAAGATGATGGCAAAGATGCGAAGTTTTGAGTTCTCTACGAATGATACGATCAAGCAACTCATTCAAGAGCCCCTCTTGATAGAACGGTTATCTATCCTATAACCCGGTCTCCCTACTAAGATCACGAGACCGGTAAAATAGAAATCTTATCAATGTCACCTTTGTCTTGCGCATTCCAATTGAGATAGATGATGACGATCTTAATTACCTCAAGTTGGAGCACCTTTCTTGATTGTGCTTCGCTTTGTGAAGACTTGTAAATTGCTCCCCCATAAGATAAAATGGGAGAGCTTCTCACATGTCCATCTTCACTTGATAATAATCTCCATATGGGTGGCAAGAATCAAGCATGTGAACTCTTCTTGATTCTCATCTTGAACTTGCACTTCAACTTGATCAACTAAGTATCTTCTCTTTATTCAAGATGATGATGTCTTGAAGGTAAACATGAATGTTCACACAATATCCTTCTTCAAGACATACTTGCAATATGATCAATAATATCATGGCAATTCTTCTTCTTGATCATATCAAATATATTCATTATAAGCAATGATCTTGATGGCATCCAACCTTGAATCCAACACATGGAGTTCAAGTGGTGCCAATGGATAAACCTACAAGGATATATCAATGAAACTATTAGTCCATAAGGATTGTCATTAATTACCAAAACCACACGTGGGGCACCATGCACTTTTAGTTGTCTCCTATGATGAGGAGGGAGTAGTTCTCCCCGAGGCCGAGGGATCTACCGGTAGCTATGTGGTTCATCTCTCTCTCCCATGGTGTGATCTATATGTGAGCATGAGCTTTGTAATCTATTTGAATTCGTAGATGTTACTCTTCATCTTTTGCTACTCAAGTGCTTTATTAATATGAACTTTGGAGTCACTTTGATCACGGTGTGAAGGTGACAGTGTGCACATCGTGTGTGTCTCCTCTATGAATTGTGGTGTTTGTCTAGTACCTTCTGGGGCGCTCATAGTGACAGCTTGGGGTTAACTAGACATGGGAATGCTTACTTTAAGGAATGCTTTTTTCAGCCCTACTCAATGATTGGTGTTTGTTATTCGACCGGAGAGGGTTAAGAGTAGCATAGTGAAGAGAAGATATTTAGTTATTCAATTATGTCATCATTGTTGAGAGTGTCCACTAGTGAAAGTAGGATCCCTATGCCTTGTTTCCAAGCATTGAAACACCGTTTTCCGCCTGTTCTGCTACATGTTTGCTTGCTGCCATATTTATTTCAGGTTGCTATTATTACTTATAACCTTCCATATCACTCGCATTTCACTATCTCTTCGCCAAACTAGTGCACCTATATACCTGACAAGTATATTGGGTGTGTTGGGGACACAAGAGACTTCTTGTATCTTAATTGCAGGGTTGCTTGAGAGGGATATCTTTGACCTCTACCTCCCTGAGTTCGATAAACCTTGGGTGACCCACTTAAGGGAAACTCGTTGCTGTTCTACAAACCTCTGCACTTCGAGGCCCAACACTGTCTACAAGAATAGAAGCGTGCGTAGACATCAAGTACCAACAGTATGAAAGCAGTAGGTGTTTTATCAGTATGAGGACAAAGGACCGGGGTCCATAGTTCACTAGTGGTGTATCTCCGTGAAATATAAATAACATATGTGGTGAACAAATTACAGCTGGGCAATTGACAGAAATGAAGGCTACACCGTAGTGCATATGCAAGAGATAAAGATTACTATGTGATTCATGCGGGCATTACAACAAAATACATAGAACGCCATCCAACTTCATCTATGTCTAATAATCCACCCTCCGAATATGATCCGAACAAACATTGGGTATTAAGTTGCTAGAAACATATTATCGCCGTAAGCAAAGTGTGTAATGTAAACAATATAAACTAGGTAAACACCGTTGTTTTCTCCCTAATGGCAACATCACATCCTCCATCCGTCACGTTTCTATCACTCGAGCACGGATGCAAAGGAGCCATGAACCCACTATCGAGCATAAATACTCCCTCTTGTAGTTACTAGCATCTACTTGGCCAGAGCATCTACTAATAACGGAGAGCATGCAAGATCATAAATAACATATGCATGAAGATAACATGATACATTGATAATGAGAAGACACAACATTCAACATTCATCAGATCCTAGCAAACACAACATGTAGCATTACATAAAGATGATCTTGATCATGTTAGGTAGCTCACAAGATCTAAAGATGAGGTACAAAGTGGAGAGAACAACCATCTAGCTACTGCTATGGACACGTAGTCCAGGGATGAACTACTCACGCATCACTTCGGAGGAGGGCATGGTGGTGTAGACCCCTCCGGTGATGAATTCCCCTCCCGGCAGGGTGCCGGGGAGAGCTCCACAACCCTCCCGATCTCTGGATGACTATGACGGCGTCCTCGGGTGTTTTTCGGGACGAAGTGGTATATCTTTAGGGTTTACGTCTCGGGGGGTATAAATAGGCGAAAGGACAAAGGCGGTGGAGGCCGGGGCCCCCCACACCACCCCATGGTGCGGCCAGGGGGCGCGCCTCCCTATGGTGTGGGACCCCTGAGGCCCCCCCTCCGGGTCTCTTCGGGACTCCGTGGAACCTTCGGGAATTCTAAGACTTTCGGGCTTCAAATTTTCTAATTCCGAGAATATTTCCAGAACAACTTTTGTGAAACTAAAAAAAAAAGCAGAAAACAGGGAACTGGCTTTGTGGCATGTTGTCAATAGGTTAGTCTGGAAAATCGATAAAAATGACATAAAGTGTATAGCAAACATATGGGAAACAATAAGAAAACAACATGGAACATTAGAAATTATGGATACGTTTATGACGTATCAATGATCTCCACTTAGGACAAAAGCCTAAGCTTGGGGGGACGTATCAATGATCTCCACTTAGGACAAAAATATTTCTATTGTTTCTCTTTGTTGGCTTCTTTAGATTCTTTTGTCAGTTTGCTTTCTTTTCTCGTTTTGGTTTAATAATCAAAAATCCAAAAATATTTTGCTTTGTTTTCTTGTTTCTTTCTGATCTTGTTTTGATTCGAAAACCTAAAAATATTTATTGTTCTTCTTTGCTTTTGTAAAGTTTGTTGCAGAGTTCACCGGACTTCCGTGTCTCCATTGGAGCTTGATTATAATTCTATATTATCCAATCCACAAGTAAAGAGAAATAATGACGATTTACGACAATTCAAGTTGTAGTGAGAGGCTGGTATGAACTCTATTTGTTGTATCTTTGTGCATGTACTCATCCATGTGAACATGCTTAGTTCGTTCATGTAAGATGTATGTTATTTAGTTGATGCTTAGTAGTTCGTGCTCTCATGTGTTTAGTTCCAACATATTAACATAAGATAACATGTCGTATGAATGTGTGCTTGCATTGTTTTATTCATAGAAGGGTATGACATTGTGGTATCTCCCTCAAATTGTTTTGCTTGAATCGACTTGGCACATGCTCACGCATGGCATGAATTAAAACAAAAAGTCAATTAAGCCTTGATAATTTATTTTTCCTCAGAGTACTTGTATCATTTTTATACCCCCGTTAATTTTTCTTTGTCGCAAGCATGATTATGACAGTTGTTGATCTCTTGATTGTCGCTCCCCGTCTATTGCTAGCCTTCACATGTACTGAGTATGAGCTCTACTCGTGCATCCAACTCCCCAAAACCAAAGTTTGTCAAACGTGTCCACCATACTGATACGTCTTAAATGTATCCTTAATTTCTGGTGTTCCATGTTGTTTTGTTATTGTTTTCCACATGTTTGCTATACACTTTATGTCATTTTTATCGATTTTCCGGACTAACCTATTGACAAGATGCCACAGAGCCAGTTCCCCGTTTTTTGCTGTTTTTAGTTTCAGAAAAGTTGTTTTGGAAATATTCGCGGAATTGGAAAATTCGAAACCCGGAAGTCTTAGAAATCCCGGAGGTTCGACGGAGTCCCGAAGAGACCCGGAGGGGAGCCTCAGGGTGCCCACACCATAGGGTGGCGCGCCCCCCTTGGCCGCGCCAGGGGGTGGTGTGGGACCCCTAAGCCTCCACCGCCGCTGCCCTTTCGCCTATTTATTCCCCCCGAGGCGTAAACCCTAAAAGGATCCCACTTTTACCAGAGAAACACCCGATGCCGTCGTCACCATCATCTCGAGATCGGGAGGGTTCTGGAGCTCTCCCCGACACCCTGCTGGAGGGGGAAATCATCACCGGAGGGGTCTACACCACCGTGCCCTCCTCCGAGGTGATGCATGAGTAGTTCATCCCTGGACTACGGGTCCATAGCAGTAGTTAGATGGTCGTTCTCTCCACTTTGTGCCTCATGTTTAGATCTTGTGAGTTGCCTAACATGATCAAGATCATCTTTATGTAATGCTACATGTTGTGTTTGCTAGGATTTGATGAATGTTGAATGCTATGTCTTCTGATTATCAATCTATCATGGTATCTTCATGCATATGTTATTTATGATCTTGCATGCTCTCCATTGTTAGTAGATGCTCTGGCCAAGTAGATGCTAGTAACTCCAAGAGGGAGTATTTATGCTCGATAGTGGGTTCATGCCTCCTTTTCATCCATGCTCGAGTGATAGAAACGTGGTGGATGGAGGATCTGCTGTTGCCATTAGGGAGAAACAACAATGCTTTGTCTATGGATGATGTTATTGTTTACATTACGCACTTTTCTTACTGCGATTATCTGTTGCTTGCAATTTAATACCCAACGTTTGTTCGGATGATATTCGAAGGGTGGATATTTAGTCATAGATGTAGTTGGATAACGGTCTATGTATCTTGTTGTAATGCCTGCATGAATCACATAGTAATCTTTATGTGTTGCATATGCACAACGGTGCAGCCTTTATTTCTGTCAATTGCGCAGCTGTAATTTGTTTACCACACATGTTATTTATCTTTCTCGGAGAGACACCACTAGTGAACTGTGGACCCCAGTATTTTTCCTCCTACTGATAAACACCTAATGATTTCATACTGCTTTTATACCGCTCTCATACTGTTCCTAATGTTTTTCCTACTGTTTTCCACACCATACATTTAACCTCTTTGTGTTCAGCAAAACCGGTGAGATTTACAACCTCACTGCTTCGTTGGGAGAGAGTGATTTGATTATGTTTTGTAGGTTCCATGTTGCTGCTGAACCGGTAGTGCGCCTTGCCACCTCAGCTGCATCAACCTTCAGAGATTGCTTGTCCTCCTACTGGTCGATTCAACCTTGGTTTCTTTTTCCGAGGGAAAATTTTCTGCTACACTCTTCACAACCTTTTTCTTGGGGTTTACCAACAAAGGCGTCAACTACACGCCGCATCACATACCTACCCATACATGTGGTATTTAACCGCCACTCCAAGTAATTTTCTCGTGTGCTACCTTTAAAAACTTTGAAAAATTGTTCCTGTTTTGTGCCCCTGTTTTAGCTCATGGGGACGTAAATAGAGAATCTTTATCTCACTTGTTGATTGGATTTCACACCCTGGACTAGTTGCTTCATCCGCTTATCCAAATGATAGAAGAGCCCGAAGCGGGGTGCCCAGTCCCAAATTAATACAGCAAATTCTCTTCACTACTTTTGCCCCTGATTTATCAGTCAAAGCATAATTGTGTAAACAAAAGAGAAAGAAGGATGACCTTCTACCCACATGCGTCCTTCTATGGGAGCCGCTCTTGTGAAGTCTAGTTGGCTTGTGATGTATTGTATTGTCTATTTACCATTCGTTGACATATGCATACACCTCTCTTAAAGATGGTTTCAATACCTTTGTTTAATAAAGTAAAAAGCTCTAGCACATGAGTTAATCCCTGCTTCCCTCTGTGAAGGGCCTTTCTTTTATTTTTATGTTGAGTCCTCACCTTCTCATTTTATGCACCTTCTTGAGAGCATGGTTGTCATTCTTAGTGTAATGTGCTTGTCCCAAAACACGGTTGATTGTGGTATAACTTTGATGCTTCTATCTTTGATATATTTATTTGTAGTCTTCATTTGAACTTAAGAGGTGCCCTAGCATTTATGTTTTGCTCCATTTTTAAGGGCAAGCGGGTACACTTTATCATACCCTATTATGAGCATTGCAATCCTGCAGATTGATATACTTCATGTTGTGTATTATTAGTTTGTTGGCATCTCTTCATGCTTTGCATAATTGCTAGGTGACTTTTATATTGCATACATCTTATTACGAATTGCCTCGGCACTTGATCATACAGTGAGTATATTTACATCATATGAAACAAATGTGTTCATAAAAGTCTTTTATCGCACTCAGTTGTCACTGAATTGCTTGAGGACAAGCAATAAGCTAAGCTTGGGGGGAGGTGATACATCCAAAACGTATATCCTTTTCCGAACACTTTTCTTATTGTTTTCCTCTAAACTTGTGAGTTTTGGATACCACTAACACAGACGAACGCTGTTTTCAGCGTAATTACCTTGATGTCTCATTTTTGTGCAGAAAAATCAACTTTTGGGAGAAAACCCAGAAAAGATCCCAAATACCTTAAAACACCCGAAGACCCCCGGAGCCCGAAGGAGTCCCAGAGAGGGGCAAGGAGGGGGCCACACCACCCCTGAGCGCGCCCCCTTGGCCGTGCCTCCTGGTGGTGTGGGGCCCCCAGGCACCCCCACGGGCTCCCCTTTCAACTACATATCCCCCATAGACCTAAAATGCGAGGGGGTCGTCATATTCCATAGAAACACAACAGAGCATCGTCGTCACCTCGAAACTCAATTCGGGGATCACAAGTTCCTATTCTGGCGCCCTGCCGGGACAGGGATTTGAAGGAGATCATCGCCATCGACACTGCCACCTCTTCTCCATCAACCATCCATGATTCCCCCATCCATGTGTGGATAAACACCGATGTAGGGCTGAGAGGGATGGAAGGTATTCGATGAGATTGATCATGTAATAATGCCAGATTGTTAGGGCATAGTGCCTAGTATCTATTGTTAGTGTTGTCTACCCTTGTTACAACTTGTTATTCTTAATGCTTGTCACTAGGGCCCGAGTGCCATGATCTCAGATCTGAACATGTTATTGTTTCATGAGTATAATTATGTTTCTTGATCATATCTGCAAGTTCTTTACACATGTCATTGTCCGGAATCCGAGGCCCCAAAGTGAAAGAAATTGGGACAACCGGAGGGGATGGTTTTGATGTGAGGATGACGTGTGCTCACGGAGTGTTAATGCTGTGCTCCGGTGGTTTATTAAAAGGAAGCACCTTAATTACCAGTAGTTTCCCTAGAGGCCCCGCTGCCACGGGCTGGTAGGACAAAAGATGTTGTGCAAGTTTCTCATTGCGAGCACGTGTGACTATATTGGAAGACATGCATATGGTTTGCCTAGAACTTGGATGCTTTATTAGTATTATCTGCAATGCCCATGTTTATATTATTACATGACCTATGTTATCCATGCAACGCCCATTCATCCATTCCCTCTATGCCTATTGTACTTTTCATCCTGCTGTTTTCCGTGATTGCTACTGCTGTTATTTTACTACTATTGCTGCTATTAAACTATTACCACTGATAAATTGTTGCGAGAAAGTCTACTTTCAGGTGCAGCTGAATTGACAACTCGGTTTCTGAGGCTTATAAATATTCTTTGGCTTCCCTTGTGTGGAATCAAAAAAATTGGGTTTTATTTCCCTCGAAGACTATTGTGATCCCCTATACTTTTGGGTCATCACTACCCCCCCCCCCTTTGACGCTGGTACCGGGTGTAGACATATAAGCTAGGCTTTTCTCCAGCGGGGCTAGGGTTTCGCCGGAGAGGGGCCACAGAGCGTCAGAATCCAACAAAAAGCTAGGTGGTGCCATTCCAAGTGTGTACAAGTCTATTTTGGGTTGTAGATGTCCAAGATTCCACTCCAGGATGTTAGCGGTTTCACCATCATGAGATTCTGTCTAGTGAGTTTGTGGACTTATATGTGGAAACTTCCACTTCGGTCGAACCGGAGGGAATCTTGTTAAGAGTTGGGGTATAACTTTGTTTTAGGTGTTGATGACCCACAAGTATAGGGGATCACAACAGTCTTCGAGGGAAGTAAAACACAAATTTAATTATTCGAGACAAGGCGAGCCAAAGAATATTTATAAGTTTTAACAACTGAGTTGTCAATTCAGATGCACCTGAAAGTAGACTTGCTCGCAACAATTTATCAGTGGTAACGGTTTTATAGCAGTTGTAGTAGTAAAATAACAACAGGAATAAAATAGTAACAGCAGTAGCAATTGTGGGAAATAGCAGGTGAGAGTATCGTAGGAATAGAGGGAATGGATTAACGGGCGTTGCATGGATAAGATAGTTCATGTAATAATCTAAACATGGGAATTGCAAATAATAATAATAAAGCATCCAAGTTCTAGGCAAACCATAGGCATGTGTTGTGCTCACAATGAGAAACTTGCGCAACATCTTTTGTCCTACCAGCCCAATGCAGTGAGACCTCAAGGGAAACTATTGATAATTAAGGTGCTCCTTTTAATAAAGCACCGGAGAAAAGCATTAACACTCCATAAACACGCGTGATCCTCACATCAAAACCATACCCTCCGGCTGTCTCAATTTCTGTCAGTTTGGGGCCTCGGGTTCCGGACAATGACATGTGTAAACAACTTGTAGATATGATCAAGAAACAGAATTATACAATAACATGTTCAGATCTAAGATCATGGAACTTGGGCCCTAGTGACAGGCATTGAGCATAACAAGTTGCAACAACGGTAGAAAACACTAACCATAGATACTAGGCACTATGCCCTAACAATCTGGCATTATTACATGATCGATCTGATCCAATCCCTTCCATCCCTCTTAGTCTACATCGTTGTTTACTCACACATGGATGGCGGAATCATGGATGGTTGATGGAGAAGAGATGGAGGTGTCGATGGCGATGATCTCCTCCGAATCCCCGTCCCGGCAGGGCGCTAGAACATGAACTTCTAATCCCCGAATTGAGTTTCGAGGTGGCGGGGGCGCTCTGTTGTGTTTATGTGGAATATGACGAACTCCCTCGCGTTTTAGGTTTACGGGGCATATGTAGTCGAAAGGGGAGCTCGAGGGGGTGGAGGTGGCCCCCACACCACCAGGTGGCGCGGCCTAGGGGGCGCACCCAGGGGCGGTTTGGGGCAATCCCTGCCCCCTCCAGGTGTCCTTCTGGCTCCCCGGGTCTTTTGGTGATATAAGCTCAATGGGGTCTTTTTCGGGCAATTTCCCGAAAGTTGATTTTTCTGCACAAAAACGAGACACCAAGGCAATTCTGGTGAAAACGGCGTTAGTCCGTGTTAGTGGTATAAAAAACTCACAAGTTTAGAGGCAAACAATAAGAAAAGTGTTCGGAAAAGGAGATACATTTTGGACGTATAAACTCCCCCAAGCTTAGCTTATTGCTTGTCCTCAAGCAATTCAGTGACAACCGAGTGCGATAAAAGACTTTTACGAACACATTTGTTTCATATGATGTAAATATACTCACTATATGATCAAGTGTTGAGGCAATTCATAATAAAATGTATGCAAGATAAAAGTTGAAGGGAATATGCCCGAGAGGCAATAATAAAGTGGTTATTATCTTATTCCTTGTTTATGATAAATGTTTATTTCTCATGCTAGAATTGTATTAACCGGAAACGTTGATACATGTGTGTTTAATAAACAAACAATGGTTCCTAGTAAAGCCTCTCTTTTAACTAGCTCGTTGATTAACTGATGATCAAGGTTTCCTGATCATGAACATTGGATGTTGTTAATAATGGGGTCATGTCATTAGAAGAATGATGTGATAAACATAAACCCAAACTAGGTATAACAATACGATCAAGTCATTTAGTTTATGTTGTTATGTCTTATATACGAAGTAACCTTATTCCTTAGACCATGAGATCATGTCAATCACTAATATCGGAAGGGTTCTTTGATGTCATCAAACGTCACGCTATAACAGGGTGACTATAAAGGTGCCATTGGGTATTCGAAAAGTGTTAGTTGAGGCTCATGGATCAAGAGTGGAATTTGTCCATCCAAACGACGGAGAGATATACTCTGGGCCCTCTCGGTGATATCACATCGACACCACTTGCAAACACGTGACTAGGTCACAAGGATGTCATATAATGGAACGAGTAAAAGAGTACTTGTCGGTAACGAGATCGAACTAGGTATGGTTGATACCAATAATCGTATCTCGGACAAGTAAAATATCGCGAGACAAAGGGAATAGTTACGACGTTGATGGTTCACACGATCACGAGAGTCATCGTTGAATATATAGGAGTCATCACGGATCTCCAGATCCCGTTGTTGATTATTGATCGAAGAGGTGTCTTGATCATGTCTATGTTATTCGCGAACCGTAGGGTGACACACTTAAGGTTTGATGAAGCATTTGAGAGGATTCGGAATATCGAAGAATGTTTTGGACATCACCGAAATTGTTTTGGGGAAAATTGAAATAGTTCAAGGGTTTTTTGTTGAATGGTTGTTAATGGAATTAACAAATGATTCGAGGTGCTATATGAAAATGTTTGTTAATAGAATTAACAAATGTTGAAATAAAGAAATAAAAATGTTGTATTTATTTATTAAAGAAAAACCTTTGGATTTTCCAAGTGAGAAATTATGGGAGCATGAGTGGGTGTGAGTGGAGTGTCCACTCACACATGAAGAGGGAAGAGGTGGGGGCACCACCATGGGCTGGCCGCACCCCCCTGGACTGCCTCCCCCTCCCCTATAAAAGGAGGGTGAGAGCTCTCCCTCCTACACACACTTGCCCACCTCCCTTTCTCTCCACCCGCTACTCCATTCCATGGTCTTTGGCTTGGCGAAGACCTGACCGTGGGATTCTTCACCACCACCACGCCATCATGCTGCTGGAGTTCCGGGGGATCCTCTACTTCCGCTACCCCGCTGGATCGAGGGAACATAGGTCTTCATTGAGCCGTACGTGTGACCGATCACAGAGGCACCGCCGGATTGCGGTGCACATCTTCTCGCTCTTGGGATCGGTGTGAGTACGACTATGCCAACAACGATATTTGATCTTGTAACTCTTAGAGTCTTCGAGGGTATGTTTTCTTAAGACTCTCTTTCTCCCCATTGCACTTCATCTCCTAGATTAGATCTTGGCCCTTCGGGTATCTCTCGCGTAGGAAATTTTTTGTTTTCTATGCAACATACCCTTAAGTGGTATCAGAGACAGATCTATGCGTAGATGTTTTGTACGGGTAAAACACATAGGTGTATGTGGGCGTTGATGATCATGTTATTGCCTCCTTGAGTATTTTATGATCTTAGTGGCATAGTAGGATGAAGCGGCCCTAAACAACCTTTACGTGTACTTTGTACGCGAGACCTGTCTCACTTGTGGCTGAGGGGGTGTCCGTTTCTCCTACTATAGTTAAGATCTAATCTACGAAGGGTTGTTAAAAATATGTTTATCAACGTTGTGGCTCTTGTACGTAGGTATGAACAGTTCTATCCTCGTAAGCCCAAGACACGTAAAATATGCCAAAATAAATTAGAGGCGTCTAACTTGTTTTTGCAGGGCATGTGATGTGATATGGTCAATGTTACAAATTTTATGTATGAGACGATATATTTTGTAAATTATTGACGTACCGGCAGGAGCCATATGGTTTTTCTTATTATTTATGGCTTGTGTATTGTATATCATATCCATGTGATATGTTGTAATTTTGATGGACAATCAAGATGGACGTGCCATGGACCTTGGTGTCACGCCGCTGGAATGATGGAGATCATACAATGATGCACAAGATGGAGATCAAGTGAAAGAAGGACCATATCATATCACATTATCCATGCATGTGATGTTAATCCTTTTATGCATCTTATTTTCCTTAGATCGCGACGGTAGCATTATAAAATGATCCCTCTCACTTAATATCAAGATAATAATGTGTTCTTCGTTAGTATGCACCGTTAAGAAAGTTCTTCGTTTCGAGACACCACGTGATGATCGGGTGTGACAGACTCAACGTTCGCATACAACGGGTGCTGACAAGCCTAGCATGTACAGACATGGCCTCGGAACACACGCAATACTACGGTTCTACTTGGTGAGCCTAGCATGTACAGACATGGCCTCGGAACACGTAACCGAAAGGTAAAACATGAGTCATATGGATGATATGATGAACATGTCGATGTTCGGCTTTGCAGCTACATTCTCTCACGTGATGATCGGTTTTGGTGTAGTCAATTTGGTTTGTGTAATCACTAAAAACGACTAGAGGGATGTTGTTTTTGAGTCGAAGTTCATCTAGTAATTTTGAATTAACTTGAACTTATTTTATGATGAACAACCAATCAAAGTGAAATTGCACAAATTGTAGTATTCATTGGCATCCACAAACTACCTTACACTTAGATTGTTAATTGAGATATAACTGTTATGATCTGGTGAAACCATTTAGATTGGTACCGTATTAGTGCAATTTAAAATTGAGTCCTATTGTAGATTTTTGGTATTTCCTACCTAGCTCTATATGGTTAGTGATTGATTGATCAAGAGATAAAATAATTCCTATTTAGAATCCAGAGTCATGATTGCTTCCATATTACTTTATCTTCATATGAATGTTTTGTTGATCAAGGTGATTTAGGAACCGAAAAAATTGTTTTCAGAAACAGTCAAGTGAAAGATATATTGATATCTAGAAACTTATTTGTGGCAACATGACTGAGTATAATTTAGCGTGAAAAATATATGCTTGTGTTATTTCAATATATGCAATGATTGAAGACGCTAGGCGTTTGAATCTTCCAAAAGTTGGGCGCTAAAAATTATCCTCTAAATTCCTTCTTTCGAGCTATAGTAGCTTAATCACAAAATTGTTATGATGGGATGGATTAAAATTATGGGTAAAATCGTTTACCTTGCTTGAGGATTGCTAATAGTAGGAAACCGGAAGAATGCTATTAATATGGTGATATTAGTAGAACAATCAAACTCAAAGTATGACTCAATGGGTGATAGTATATGACTAACACACCAAGGAAAATGTGCTAGTGTGACTAGCATCATTTGATGTTGAATGATTCTTCTGTAAAGAAAAGGGAATATTGAAAATAGAATTACAAGATGATATATGGCAGAAAAGAAGATAACTGGAAAAGTCCAGCTCATGTGTATATGCTTGATATACAAGATATAGATGTATTACTAGTTAACAAAGTATTTTTTTCGGGTATTTTGATACCAGATTGGTTGATATGAGTTGTCATACAAAACAAGATAATGCAAGAAATACAAGGGCCTAAAAGTAACTAGTAGTAGATGTGGAATCGATCATGACAAGAACAGTGATAAAAGTGTTATTGTGTTCATTGTCGTAACGAACCAAACATTCAAGATTTATTTTAAGAACTTAATAAGTTGTTATTTTGTTCCAGTCTTTTGTGAGAACAAATGAGATTGTTCAAACTATGACCATATTCCATAATTGATGGATGAGTTAATATAAATCGTGTTGGTAAAGTATACATCGATAAGACTAAATGCTAAACGTTTTGAGACGTAAAAGATTTTCACTTAAATTGTGATACCACCATATTAGTTCATATTGGAAAGGAAAACATGAAGGAAATCCATGTTAATGGACTTCCGGAGTCATTTTTTTTTTAATAAATTGACGCTTGTGAGACCTCTTCCAAAAGATGACTAGAATTCCGTTCATAGGCCAAAGTAGAATGGACGACTAATTTTTGAAGAGAATGGAGTTTGACATTTTTGAATTGGTTCAAATTGTTGTTAGTATGAAGTAAAAAATCATTGTAACAAGATAATCAAGTATTTATGATTGGATCATAAAGGATAAAGTTTGAGTTACAAGTTTAGCAAAACATCTGAGGAGTTGCAGAATTGTTCTACAACTTATACTTCTCGAATACCCCAGATTAGTTTGGAGTATTCAAGAGACAAAATCAAACCTTTTTGGACATGGTAAGATTAATAAAATTGTCATTATAATCTTGTAGTTTATGCATTAGAGACAAACGCTTTTACACCAAAAAGAGCGCCATCAAGATCCGTTCCAATTGACACCATACAACTTATGGTTTGGGTAGTGACCCAAATTGTCTTTTTCTTAAGTTTTGGTATGCATAGCATGTGTAAAATGTTTACAACCAAAATAGGATAAATATATGTTTATAAGGTTATCCGAAAGAAAACATTGGGTATGTCTCCTATCACCAAACCAGAGACAAATGTTGTTTGTCAGAAAGGGTTGATTTCTCGAGAAAGTAGTTCTTGCGAAACAAGTGAGTGGGAGGACAGTACAAACTCAACGAGATTAGAGAGTCTTTGTTAACATGTCAAGAGTAGCGCAGCACTGTAAGTTGTTTTGGGGTTTCCTATTTTGACAAAGTAGAAGGTGTCGCACCCGGACTTCTAGAGGATACTCGCAGTTCCGGTGAACAGTAGTTGATTGGATTACGGGGCTTACCGGCACCCGCATCTCTTACGAGTAGGCCAACACACGTGTGTGTGACAACCAACCCCTACTGTTCATCGTCTACGTAAACCATCCCATAGAAATCAGGATACTACCATTGACGTACTTCATACCATACACACATGGTACGTCAACGGCGTTTAACAAGATGATAACACAACATATCTCTAAGACACAAATAAATAGAAATAAGTTGCAAATAGCTCTCACTAGAGCAGAGATAGCAAATACAATCATCCAGAGGACACATGTCCCAACATAACATCATTACATCTCAGCGGAAGCATTCAAAGGGTCTGAGTACAGACAAATCCAAATAGGCTTAAGAAGCCGGGAATGAAAGGAAAACGGAGCCCATCCACGATGTCTCGGATCCTGCCCGGGTCCGCTATCTACTCGTCAGCAGCCTCGTCAAACTCCACGTAGTAGCCATCACGGGGATCCTCGTAAGCGTAGTCTGCGGAAACCACAGCCCCAAAGGGGTCAGTAGAACAACGTACTGGCAAGCAAGACTCACAATTCACCAAAGTGTACCCGTCAACACCAAACACAGATGCTTTGGGTTCAACGGAAGAAAGGGGTGATACAAAAGATGCGGCAGCGGGCTGCACTAACCAACTACAGATACATGCTATAACTTCCGGCTAACAGAAAGGAGATAAGATAGCGTATCGTAACCAACTATAACTAACCACCAAACAAACCCATCCTGGATCTCGCCCCTTATCCAAAGAAGCAACCCGAGGATAAACCCACACAGTTGGATTAATGATGGTTCAAATTATTGTGTCAATAAGACTATTACTAGTCAAGTTATCATTAGTTAGGTGTAAGTTGTTCTGAGTACTTGTTAGCCAGTACTTTCACCAAGTTAACCATAACCGCGGAAAACACGGCTTCTCGAGAAGATTTATCCCTGCAGGGGTGCACCAATTTTGCCGTACACGTAAGAATATCCCGCCAGACGGGAATCAAACCCACCAAGCGAGGCACTCTACACAACTCAACTCTTGTTCGCATCAAGCCCAAAGAACCACGTGCTATGCGTGCGCGGCTAATCGAGCCCCACGAAGAAAAGGGGACCCTCATAGCACTCTAAGACCACGCCGCCCTAAATGCCGACTACAAAAATTCCACCCTGGCCTCGGGTTCGTACCTGCATATGAGTGCATCAAATGGAAAGCCCGAACTAAGTGTGGCGATTCGGACGAGATGCGAATCGAATCAAATTGAGGGGGGCGCCCATACACGCTTCCCACATGCGGTTAGTGCGCTCATCATAGATCAGTAGACAAGACCCTTTTCCTATTAGGGTCGACACTAGCAGGCCTCAAAACCACGCCGGGCCTCCTGCCGGTGCCTTATCAGCAAGTTATTATTACCTCAAAATTAACAGGTTGTTGTTTAACATCGAGCCCCAGAACATAATAGAAAATATAGTAACAGAAAGTAACGGGTAACAGACTCGAGCAAAACAACCCTAAGCATGCTAGTAAGACACGGGCAACAAGCAATGGGGTTATAGGTGTGGAGGTACGGATATATCAGGGTTAAAGGATAACATGTGATAGGATCGAACAGAAGCAACGATTCATAGGGCTGGCAGAATAGACAACGGAAAGTATCGGTATCCAATGTTGAAAGGAACACAATGGTTCATGTGAGTGAATACTTGCCTGCAAACTCAGCAGCCTGGTACTGAGCTAGATCCTCTGAAGGGGTGTCGTAAGGCTCGTCTGTCTCAACGTCGTCGTCTATTCGAGAAGAAGCAAACAAACAACGCAGAGAGACAAACAATCAATAACATGGAATAATGCACAATCATGGGATGATGCATGTCAATTTAACTGATGCATCAAAATAAACTAGTTGACATGGTAACAACATGATTAAATGGACCCACATGCAATTTGGGATTGCATATGGAAAGCCCATGATTTAAGGTTGGAATAATTGTTTTACAACTAATCATCAGGTGAAAGTGGATTAGTATGATGCATGGATGAGGAAAACAGAAAAATAACAACAATAGAAACAATTTAAAATAAGGTTTACCAAGTTTGAAATTTTAGTTATTAAGTTAAGGAATTTTGGTTCCTTAAAGGTGTTACACAAGCATTTGTTGTTTTCACCAATTTAAATTGTTCAAAACAAATAACAAAGTTCATATTTGAAAAGAGCAAAAAAAATTAGGTGGAATACATGTTTCAATTATTGAAAAAGGAATTAAGATGAATTATTTATGAATTAAACGAGATTAAACAAGTTTTAAATGAATTTAAAACAAGTTTGGATATTATTTGAATTTTATTTGTTCAAAACATAAATTCAAATCCATATTTGAAAAGTTTATACTTTTCTAGTTTGAAAACATATTTTATATGTTCAAAAATAATTTGATTTGAGCAAGTTATGAATTTAGCAAATTTAAATGATTTAAACAAGGTTTAAATTATTTAAGCAATTTTAATTATTCAAATCATGAAACAAAATTTATATTTGAAAAGATGGTTTGAAATAGCATGGAAAACATATTTTATTTATGTTATTTGGATTAAGTATGAATTAGTTATGCAATTAATTAAATTTCAAATGAATTGTTTGAATTTGAAATTTGAATGCATTTGAATTATTCAAAACAGAATACAAATGGTTTAAATAGATAGATAATTAAATTTGGTTCAACAAACATATTTTACTTTTATTATTTGGATTTATAAATTAAAAGTTATTTGCTTTTTAGTGGCAGGGACTAATCTGTAAGGAAAAGGACTTGTTTTGAAAACAAAACTGGGCAGAAAAACATGTTTCACTCTGCAGTGGCTAGCCCTAGCCACTGACAGAGGGCCCCTGGGCCACGGTGGCCAGCGTGTGCTCGCGTGGCAGCATAGGCCACTGACGGAGGGGGCCAGCCTGTCAGTGGCGTGCGCGAAAAAGGTTGGGGATAAATCCCGCGGGGCAGGACTCGATCCCTGGCCCTCGCGCTCGCGTGCAAGCGCTGCTACCACTACGGTGGCGATTCGATCTTGTCAGTAAGGGGTACGCAGGTAAGGTATGCTTCAGATTCGCTAACTGAACTTCTTTCTGTGCAGGTGTTAACTGAACTTTCGTCAGAGCTCGACGGGCTGGCCGGCGGCGAGCTGCTCGCGGTGCTGCCGTGTGCTGCCGTGTGCGTGCTCGAGTGGGTGGTGTGCGTGCTCGTTCTTGCGCAACTGCAGAGAGAGAGGAGGTGGAGGGCACGGTGGCGCTCACCTCCGTCGCAGGTGCAGCAGAGGCTCGGGGCAGGGAGCTCGACGGCGATGGCACGGACGGCGGCGTGGAAGCAGGGCTTCCTCGGGGCTGCCGGGGTGTCGAGGACGTCGAGGGAAGTACGGGGGTCCGATCCCCGTGCTTACCCTAGCTGGAGACGCACTGCCTCGCCGGCGATCATCTCCGGTTCAGAGGTGGGTGGCTCGGGTGGTTGCAGCGAGGGGAAAACGCCGGTGAGAGAGAGGGAAACGGCGGCGGCGCGAGGGAAGAAGGTGGGGCTAGGGTTAGGCTAGCTAGGGGGGCTCGAGCGTAGGTTAAATAGAGGCTAGGGCGCGCTGCTAGCCGTCGGTGCGTTACTGTCGCCGACGTGGACAGGGGCGATGCCCTGCCGTACAGGTTGAAGAAGGAGGAGGGGGGTGCGAAGGGGTACGGGTCGTGGAGGTGGGCTGGGCCTGCGCTGCTCCCCTCCGCTGGTAAGTTTTCTTTTCTTATTTGTTTCTCTTTTTTTTTGCAGAAATAGAATTAGGAAGAAAAAGAATGGTTTTTGAGTTAGGAAAAAATTAGGGAAAAATTTGTGTAAGCTAATAATTACAATAGCAACAAAATGCCCACTTTGGTTTTCCAAAAAGTTCAATTTATTTTGCTGTTTTTTCATTGAGTGAATTTGTATGAATTTTTGAATATTGGATGATTTATTTAAAAGAAACATTTCCAAGAGTTTGAACCCTCAATTTATTTGAGACAACTTGATTAGAATTGTTTGTAGTTTACATAAATTCCAATTGGTTGCTGCTTGCAAGTGAATTTGAAATAACATTTGAATTAAGTTTGGATTAAGTGAATTATTAAAATCCATAATTTTAATGGTTTGAACCTTATGGTTTAATGGAAACAAAATGATTGTTTTGATTGAACTTTTTAGTTGGAAAAATTGTAACAGAGCAAGTATGAAACAAAGCATTTGAATATTGTTTGAAATTCAATTGTGAAAACAAAGGAAAACAGATGCAAACAAAAGGAAAACAATTGCAATGAGTATGATGACATGATGCAAAACTTTAATAAACAAGAAACAAACATTCTAGGGGTGTTTTCCATACTTGGGATGTTACAAAACGCCCCCCCTTGAAGGAATCGCGCCCCGAGATTCCTACTGAGAAAGGAAAAGGTCCGGATACTTCTTGCGAAGATCCTCTTCGGTCTCCCACGTTGCCTCTTTATCGGAATGATGCGACCATTGCACTTTCAAGAACTTGGTGCTCTTGTTGCGAGTCTTACGCTCGATCTCATCGAGAATACGAACAGGGTGCTCCTCATAAGATAGATCATCTTGCAGTTTGATGGAATCATGATCAACTGCACGATCTGGATCTTTGAAACACCTCTTGAGCTGTGACACGTGAAACACATCGTGCACCTTGGATAGTTTTTCTGGAAGTTCAAGACGATAGGCATTTTCCGCACGCCTTGAGAGAATGTTGAAAGGACCAATGTATCTTGGTGCAAGCTTTCCTTTCACACCAAAACGATGAGTGCCTCTGAGGGGAGTTACACGAAGATATGCCTTGTCACCAGGTGCATAAATCATATCCCTGTGCTTGCTGTCATAGTAGCTTTTCTGACGAGACTGAGCAATCTTGAGATTGTCACGAATGATGCGAACTTTCTCTTTGGCTTCCTTAACAATGTCAGGGCCTAAGAGTGAATGTTCACCAGCTCCAGACCAATTGATTGGACTCTTGCATCTGCGGCCATATAGAGCTTCAAATGGTGCCATGCCTAGGCTTGCCTGGAAGCTGTTGTTGTAGGAGAATTCAGCATATGGAAGGCAATCCTCCCATTTCATGCCAAAGGAGAGACCACATGCTCGGAGCATATCCTCGAGAATCTGATTGACTCTTTCGACTTGCCCCTGAGACTGAGGGTGATAGGTTGTGCTGAACAGAAGTTTGGTGCCCAATGCTTCTTGAAAGCTTTTCCAGAAATGAGAAGTGAATATGCTTCCACGGTCTGAGCTTATTTCCAATGGAACACCATGGAGAGGAACAATCTTTGCTGTGTAGAGCTCTACTAACTGACTAGCTGAGATTGTTCCTTTGACAGCAAAGAAGTGAGCTACTTTAGTGAGACGATCAATGACAACGAAGATTGCATCGTTGCCCCTCTTGGACTTTGGAAAACCAGTGACGAAGTCCATTTCAATCATGTCCCACTTCCACTCAGGGATTTTCAGAGGTTGGAGTAGACCGGCTGTTTTCTGATGGACTGCCTTAACACGTTGACAAACGTTGCATTCAGAAACGTATTGAGCAATTTCACGTTTCATGCCAGGCCACCAATACAGTGTCTTAAGATCCTGGTACATCTTTGTACTTCTAGGGTGGATGGAGAGAGGAGTTTCATGAGCCTCCTTGAGAATGATATCTTTGAGACTTTGAACTTGAGGAACTGCAATGCGTCCTTCGAAGAACACAGTTCCTTTGTCATCAATTGAGAAGGACTTAAATTTCTCCTTGCCTTCTTTGATGTGTTCTACCATCTTCTTGATCTCAGCATCACGAAGTTGTTCAGAACGAATCTTGTCCTCGAGAGTTGGACTGGCTGTCAAGCTTGCAAGATAGCCTTGAGGAACAAGACCAAGGTTCAGCTTCTGGAATTCTTCATGAAGTGGAGGTTGGCTTTCCATGATCATGAGATTATTGCAATACGACTTGCGACTGAGAGCATCGGCCATAACATTAGCCTTGCCTGGAGTGTAAGAAATGGTGAGATCAAAGTCCTTAATCTTTTCAATCCATCTCCTTTGCCTGAGGTTTAGATCTGGTTGACTGAAGATGTATTTCAGACTCTTATGATCGGAAAAGATTTCAGTGCGATTACCCAACAAGTATTGCCTCCATTTCTTGAGGGCAAACACAACTGCTGCAAGTTCTAGGTCATGAGTGGGATAGTTTTTCTCATGGGCATTCAACTGACGTGAAGCATAAGCCACAACTTGACGTTCTTGCATAAGAACTGCACCTAGACCTTGGAGAGAAGCATCACAGAATATCTGGAAAGGTTTGGTAGTATCTCGGCCAACCAGAACTGGGGTAGAAGTGAGTTTAGTCTTCAGGAGATTGAAACTTTCATCACATTGTGGAGACCAAACGAACTTCTTGTCCTTCTTTGTGAGATCAGTGAGAGGTTTAGCAATCTTGGAGAAGTTTTTGACGAAACGACGGCAATAGCTAGCCAAGCCAAGAAAACTTCTTACTTGCTTTACCGTCTTAGGAGGTTTCCAATCAACAATTGCTTTAACCTTTTCTGGATCAATTGCTATGCCCTTGGCAGAGATGACATGACCAAGGTAAGCAACTTCTGGAATCCACAACTCACATTTGGAGAATTTGGCATATAGACGATGCTCGCGAAGTTTCATGAGAGTGAGACGAAGATGTTCTTCGTGCTCTTCCTCGGATTTTGAGTAGACCAGAATGTCATCAAGATATACCACAACGAACTTGTCGAGGTATTCATGGAAGACAGAATTCATGAGTCGAGAGAATGTCGCCGGTGCATTGGTGAGACCAAAGGACATGACGGTGTATTCATATAGACCGTACCGAGTGGTGAAAGCTGTTTTTGGAATATCTTCCTTTCTGATCTTTATTTGATGGTAACCCATTCTCAAGTCCAACTTGGAGAATATTGAGGCTCCAGCAAGTTGATCAAAAAGATCATCGATACGAGGAATTGGATACTTGTTTTTGATGGTTTTCTCGTTAAGAGGACGATAGTCAACAATGAGTCTCTTTGTTTGATCCTTCTTTGCAACGAACAGAGTTGGGCAACCCCAAGCGGAGGAACTAGGTTGAATGTAACCTTTTTCCATGTACATATCGATTTGCTCCTTCAACAATTTCAGTTCCGGAGGAGCTATCTTGTATGGATGCTTAGAGATTGGAGCAGTACCTGGTTCAAGCTCGATCACGAACTCAACTGCTCTGTCCGGAGGCATCCCTGGCAACTCTTCTGGAAAGACGTCAGGGAATTCACAAACCACCGGAACATTTTCAAGTAGAGGTAGAGGTTTAGCATCGAGGGTGTAAAGCTGAACAGAACTTGATTCATTTGGAGAATAGACTATCTGGCCAGAAGGGTGGAACAGAGTTATTGACTTCCGAGCACAGTCAATTGTAGCTTTATTGGCCTTCAACCAATCCATGCCAAGAATGACATCAATGTCAGAATTTCCCAGCAACATGAGTGAAGCAAGGAATATGTGGCCTCCAATTAGGATTTGATTTTCATGACTGATCTTGGAAGTTTGCATAGTTGCTCCAGGGGAGTTTACTACTAGCGGGAAACCCAAACCAACAAAAGGGAGTTTGACTGATGTCGCAAAGATCTTTGACACGAAAGAATGCGATGCCCCGGTATCAAACAACACTTTAGCTGGAAAAGAGTTTACGGGGAATGTACCGAGAACGACGTCAGGAGCTTCCTCAGCTTTGTCGACCTTGACATGATTCACCCTCGCGGTCCTCCCGACAGGCCTGTTGTTGGAGTTGAAGGCTTTAGCCGGGGGAGCACGCACCATTGCCTGGTTTGTGTTGGGACGAGGTGGTGGTGGAGGTAGCTGCCTCTGCGTGCACTTGTCAGTGTAGTGCCCCGTCTGCTTGCAGTTGAAGCAAGTGACGACACGAGGAGGATCTGGCCTTGGCTGCCCCATTGAAAACCTCTGACCATGCATCTGAGCTGGGTTGGGTGGGCGGGGAGCGAAGCCTGGAGAAGCTTGGGCATATGGAGCCCTAGTGACAGCACCATTTGGCACCCAGATGCGGCGCTTCTGCGGAGGGGTGGTCATGTTGGAGGAGGAACCACCCTCACGCGAGTGCTTTCGAGACTCCTCGAACGCCTTGCGCCCATTTTCTTCATTGAGCGCGGTGTTAACGAGCTCCTCGAAGTCTTTGGCCTTGATGTTGGTGAGGGCGTACTTGAGTTCCGGGTTAAAACCTCTGCGGAACCTTGCCATCTTCTTAGCCTCAGTGGACACCTCATCACCAGCGTAACGAGCGAGGAGATTGAACTCACTCTGATAGCCAATGACGTCCAGCTTGCCCTGCTTGAGAGAGCAAAACTCTTCACGCATCCTTTCCATGAGACCATCTGGAATGTGGTGCTTCAGGAAAGCTTCCTTGAAACAACCCCAGGTGATTGGGTAGCCAGCTCTCATGGTCTGGTAGTTCTCCCACCAAGTAGCTGCCTGACCCTTCAGTAGGTAGGAGGCATACTTGACCTTGTCTTCCTCAGCAACGTGAGAAATCTCCAGAGCCCTAGCTATCTCACGGATCCAGTCATCAGCATCCAGAGGCTCGCGTGTTGCTACGAAAGCTCTCGGGCCCAGACTGAGAAACTCCTTGATACTGACTCGTGGAGCATTCTGGTTGTTGTGCTGGTTAGTCTGAAACCGGGCCATCTGTGCCATGACTTGGGTCATCTGAGTCAACAGCTCCGTGATTGGCGGCGGCTCAGGCGGGTTGTTCCTTGTTGGCGGCATCCTGAATAGACATGCATTTTAGCACAACAATAGAAAAGGATAGACTTGGAAACCGAAAGCGAGATTATTCCGACGCATGAATAGATAACCAACAGGTACATCATCACATGTTCAAATACATAAGAATATCCAACACACCATAAATGGTTCGAAAGCCAAAGGATAACTAAACATAGCTAAGAATGGATACATCGGTACTCCCATGCTCATCACGCAGGACGGCGGTGAGTAGTACGACGAGAGGTACGGTGAGGAGCACGCCCACGAAAGTAGGTAGAACGACGATCCACGTAGACCTGACGTGGTCTGAGAGCGACTCTAGGTGTGGTGAAGTACATAGCGTCGACTCCCTGTGCTCCAAAGCGAGGAATCCCAGTGTAACCAGCACCGAGGTTGAGGAGTGGACCTCTGATCGGCTCGTAACCTCCAGCATCTGGCAGACGACGACCAACTGGCTGATCGAAACGTGCAAAGCGCTCATCTCCAACAAAGTCTGTGGTGTACGTCGCTAGACGAGTCAAAGCAAGGTAGAGCTGCTCTCTGACTGAGGCCAACTCCTGAGATAGTGTGCTGGCAACTGCGTCACTGTGCCTCACAAACTGAGCGGTGGTGTGCAGCCTAGAGTTATCATGCTCGTAGACATCCAGGTTGTCGTAGAGAGTGAAGTGAGCTCCCTCCGAAGTGATGTAACCACGGGGGATGTGGCGATAGATAGAATCGTCAAATCCCCAGTAGTCAGCACGAAGGACGGTGAGACTCACATAAGCTGCCTGCTGCACAGCCATATCCACTGTGGAACCTACTGCCTCGTAGCGGTGGACAACGCTCATGCCATCATCCGACAGAATGTAGACGATAGCCTGGTAGTAGGTCTGGTCAAACTCTCGCTGCTGCTCGTAGACCTGGTACTCTGGTGCCCAACGGAACCCCAGATAAGTGACCATGTCTCTCAGCATCTCCGGATAACCGGCAGTGCTCTCGCAACGAGTCATCCGAACCACCTGCGGGTAGAACCTGAGATCCATCTGCAGATGATCGGGGAAGTTTTGATTAGACGCCGGTAGAGAACTGAAGTGGAAAGCAACAACAAGGTTTCAACGGACGAAAAGGATGTTGAGAAGAACAGGATATCGAAGCAACAACGGGAAACACGAGACCAAAAACTCCTGAGGTACTTCGGAAAACCCCATCCGGGCTTCTAAAGGATCAATATCTACTTCTTAAGGAATAGAGGATCTGCTTCCGGGGCTTACACGCCTCCGTTCTCAATCGTGAGTAGGCAACATGATAAATCATGTCACAACCACCTCCATTCCTATGGTCTAGTAGATATAACTATCCCAGAGAAACCAGGATTCGTGAAAACCTAACTTGAAAGTTTAGGTGAGAAGAGAAAACAACGTTGCACTTCCTTACCAGAAAAGGGAGGGTGGGTGGGGAAAGAAATAAAATGGCAGAATTCCTACTCTCACGTTTCATTTTTCCTATATAGCTACAAAATAGTTTCTACACTCAACTGCGACCAATAAAAGGGATCCTACAGGCAGACAGGCTCTGATACCATTTGTCGCACCCGGACTTCTAGAGGATACTCGCAGTTCCGGTGAACAGTAGTTGATTGGATTACGGGGCTTATCGGCACCCGCATCTCTTACGAGTAGGCCAACACACGTGTGTGTGACAACCAACCCCTACTGTTCATCGTCTACGTAAAACATCCCATAGAAATCAGGATACTACCATTGACGTACTTCATACCATACACACATGGTACGTCAACGGCGTTTAACAAGATGATCACACAACATATCTCTAAGACACAAATAAATAGAAATAAGTTGCAAATAGCTCTCACTAGAGCAGAGATAGCAAATACAATCATCCAGAGGACACATGTCCCAACATAACATCATTACATCTCAGCGGAAGCATTCAAAGGGTCTGAGTACATACAAATCCAAATAGGCTTAAGAAGCCGGGAATGAAAGGAAAACGGAGCCCATCCACGATGTCTCGGATCCTGCCCGGGTCCGCTATCTACTCGTCAGCAGCCTCGTCAAACTCCACGTAGTAGCCATCACGGGGATCCTCGTAAGCGTAGTCTGCGGAAACCACAGCCCCAAAGGGGTCAGTACAACAACGTACTGGCAAGCAAGACTCACAATTCACCAAAGTGTACCCGTCAACACCAAACACAGATGCTTTGGGTTCAACAGAAGAAAGGGGTGATACAAAAGATGCGGCAGCGGGCTGCACTAACCAACTACAGATACATGCTATAACTTCCGGCTAACAGAAAGGAAATAAGATAGCGTATCGTAACCAACTATAACTAACCACCAAACAAACCCATCCTGGATCTCGCCCCTTATCCAAAGAAGCAACCCGAGGATAAACCCACACAGTTGGATTAATGATGGTTCAAATTATTGTGTCAATAAGACTATTACTAGTCAAGTTATCATTAGTTAGGTGTAAGTTGTTCTGAGTACTTGTTAGCCAGTACTTTCACCAAGTTAACCATAACCGCGGAAAACACGGCTTCTCGAGAAGATTTATCCCTGCAGGGGTGCACCAATTTGGCCGTACACGTAAGAATATCCCGCCAGACGGGAATCAAACCCACCAAGCGAGGCACTCTACACAACTCAACTCTTCTTTGCATCAAGCCCAAAGAACCACGTGTTGTGCGTGCGCGGCTAATCGAGCCCCACGAAGAAAAGGGGACCCTCATAGCACTCTAAGACCACGCCGCCCTAAATGCCGACTACAAAAATTCCACCCTGGCCTCGGGTTCGTACCTACATATGAGTGCATCAAATGGAAAGCCCGAACTAAGTGTGGCGATTTGGACGAGATGCGAATCGAATCAAATTGAGGGGGGCGCCCATACACGCTTCCCACATGCGGTTAGTGCGCTCATCATGGATCAGTAGACAAGACCCTTTTCCTATTAGGGTCGACACTAGCAGGCCTCAAAACCACGCCGGGCCTCCTGCCGGTGCCTTATCAGCAAGTTATTATTACCTCAAAATTAACAGGTTGTTGTTTAACATCGAGCCCTAGAACATAATAGAAAATATAGTAACAGAAAGTAACGGGTAACAGACTCGAGCAAAATAACCCTAAGCATGCTAGTAAGACACGGGCAACAAGCAATGGGGTTATAGGTGTGGAGGTGAGGATATATCAGGGTTAAAGGATAACATGTGATAGGATCGAACAGAAGCAACGATTCATAGGGCTGGCAGAATAGACAACGAAAAGTATCGGTATCCAATGTTGAAAGGAACACAATGGTTCATGTGAGTGAATACTTCCCTGCAAACTCAGCAGCCTGGTACTGAGCTAGATCGTCAGAAGGGGTGTCATAAGGCTCGTCTGTCTCAACGTCGTCGTCTATTCGAGAAGAAGCAAACAAACAACACAGAGAGACAAACAATCAATAACATGGCATAATGCACAATCATGGGATGATGCATGTCAATTTAACTGATGCATCAAAATAAACTAGTTGACATGGTAACAACATGATTAAATGGACCCACATGCAATTTGGGATTGCATATGGAAAGCCCATGATTTAAGGTTGGAATAATTGTTTTACACCTAATCATCAGGTGAAAGTGGATTAGTATGATGCATGGATGAGGAAAACAGAAAAATAACAACAATAGAAACAATTTAAAATAAGGTTTACCAAGTTTGAAATTTTAGTTATTAAGTTAAGGATTTTTGGTTCCTTAAAGGTGTTACACAAGCATTTGTTGTTTTCACCAATTTAAATTGTTCAAAACAAATAACAAAGTTCATATTTGAAAAGAGCACAAAATTTTAGGTGGAATACATGTTTCAATTATTGAAAAAGGAATTAAGATGAATTATTTATGAATTAAACAAGATTAAACAAGTTTTAAATGAATTTAAAACAAGTTTGGATATTATTTGAATTTTATTTGTTCAAAACATAAATTCAAATTCATATTTGAGAAGTTTATACTTTTCTAGTTTGAAAACATATTTTATATGTTCAAAAATAATTTGATTTGAGCAAGTTATGAATTTAGCAAATTTAAATGATTTAAACAAGGTTTAAATTATTTAAGCAATTTTAATTATTCAAATCATGAAACAAAATTTATATTTGAAAAGATTGTTTGAAATAGCATGGAAAACATATTTTATTTATGTTATTTGGATTAAGTATGAATTAGTTATGCAATTAATTAAATTTCAAATGAATTGTTTGAATTTGAAATTTGAATGCATTTGAATTATTCAAAACAGAATACAAACGGTTTAAATAGATAGATAATTAAATTTGTTTCAACAAACATATTTTACTTTTATTATTTGGATTTATAAATTAAAAGTTATTTGCTTTTTAGTGGCAGGGACTAATCTGTAAGGAAAAGGACTTGTTTTGAAAACAAAACTGGGCAGAAAAACATGTTTCACTCTGCAGTGGCTAGCCCTAGCCACTGACAGAGGGCCCCAGGGCCACGGTGGCCAGCGTGTGCTCGCGTGGCAGCATGGGCCACTAACGGAAGGGGCCAGCCTGTCAGTGGCGTGCGCGAAAAAGGTTGGGGATAAATCCCGCGGGGCAGGACTCGATCCCTGGCCCTCGCGCTCGCGTGCAAGCGCTGCTACCACTAAGGTGGCGATTCGATCTTGTCAGTAAGGGGTACGCAGGTAAGGTATGCTTCAGATTCGCTAACTGAACTTCTTTCTGTGCAGGTGTTAACTGAACTTTCGTCAGAGCTCGACGGGCTGGCCGGCGGCGAGCTGCTCGCGGTGCTGCCGTGTGCTTCCGTGTGCGTGCTCGAGTGGGTGGTGTGCGTGCTCGTTCTTGCGCAACTGCAGAGAGAGAGGAGGTGGAGGGCACGGTGGCGCTCACCTCCGTCGCAGGTGCAGCAGAGGCTCGGGGCAGGGAGCTCGACGGCGATGGCACAGACGGCGGCGTGGAAGCAGGGCTTCCTCGGGGCTGCCGGGGTGTCGAGGACGTCGAGGGAAGTACGGGGGTCCGATCCCCGTGCTTACCCTAGCTGGAGACGCACTGCCTCGCCGGCGATCATCTCCGGTTCAGAGGTGGGTGGCTCGGGTGGTTGCAGCGAGGGGAAAACGCCGGTGAGAGAGAGGGAAACGGCGGCGGCGCGAGGGAAGAAGGTGGGGCTAGGGTTAGGCTAGCTAGGGGGGCTCGAGGGTAGGTTAAATAGAGGCTAGGGCGCGCTGCTGGCCGTCGGCGCGTTACTGTCGCCGACGTGGACAGGGGCGATGCCCTGCCGTACAGGTTGAAGAAGGAGGAGGGGGTGCGAAGGGGTACGGGCCGTGGAGGTGGGCTGGGCCTGCGCTGCTCCCCTCCGCTGGTAAGTTTTTCTTTTCTTATTTGTTTCTCTCTTTTTTTTGCAGAAATAGAATTAGGAAGAAAAAGAATGGTTTTTGAGTTAGGAAAAATTAGGGGAAAAATTTGTGTAAGCTAATAATTACAATAGCAACAAAATGCCCACTTTGGTTTTCCAAAAAGTTCAATTTAATTTGCTGTTTTGTCATTGAGTGAATTTGTATGAATTTTTGAATATTGGATGATTTATTTAAAAGAAACATTTCCAAGAGTTTGAACCCTCAATTTATTTGAGACAATTTGATTAGAATTGTTTGTAGTTTACATAAATTCCAATTGGTTGCTGCTTGCAAGTGAATTTGAAATAACATTTGAATTAAGTTTGGATTAAGTGAATTATTAAAAACCATAATTTTAATGGTTTGAACCTTATGGTTTAATGGAAACAAAATGGTTGTTTTGATTGAACTTTTTAGTTGGAAAAATTGTAACAGAGCAAGTATGAAACAAAGCATTTGAATATTGTTTGAAATTGAATTGTGAAAACAAAGGAAAACAGATGCAAACAAAAGGAAAACAATTGCAATGAGTATGATGACATGATGCAAAACTTTAATAAACAAGAAACAAACATTCTACGGGTGTTTTCCATACTTGGGATGTTACAGAAGGCACTACATGTGAATGAGTTTGCGAACTGAACAACAAAAGTCCTAAAACTTTGTACTTAGACCAACTTGTGGTTTAAGAGTAAAGTGTTGTTTTGACAACAAAGGACCTGGAACTTATAAAGGAAGCAAATGATGGGCCCTAACTTCATAAAATTGGCTATGAGTCATTATATCCGTGATAGTATTCCTGAATGAATTTCAAGTATGTGACTTGGTAGTCTTTTCGAAAGGCATGATGCCTAACGATAGAAAACAGGTCTATACATCGACAAAGACATAGATTTTTACATCCTTTGAAAGTTGTTCTTGTCGAAAAGATGTTTTCGACGAAGTTCAAAGAGTTGACTACTACAAGATTTTGATCTTCCGTAGTGATGCTTTAGTCTTTGCGGATAGTTCTAGAAAAAGTTACATATTATGATATGGCAGTTGAATAACAAAAACCAACTTTCCTGTCAAGGAAGTTTGATTGAGAATGTGTACTTGACACAGTCTGAGAGTTTTGTAAAATTCAAAAGGTTGCTGGAAAGGTATGTACACTTCAATGGTTGAAGTGAGCATAACAAAGTTGGAATCTTTACCTTAATGAAGTTATCAAAAGAGTTTGATTCCATCATGAACGCTAAAGATGCTTGTAGAGTTACAAGAAATTAAGTGGGAGTGCTAAGACATATTTCCAATGCTTTATTTAAATGACATAGGGTTGATTAGAAAATATGTATTTTACATTAACACGGTTACGATTTTCATATTGATGAAAGGCTTAGGAGATATTGGTCATCGAAATCTATAAGAGATTGATTGAAGCGCTTGATATGGTTGAGCCAAATTACATAGATGAAATATTGAAGTAAGTCAATATCGAAATGACAAGAAGGAGTTCTTGCCACATGGAAAATAATTGAGCAATATTCAAGTGTTTTGACACATGATGAGCATCATTGAAATTGAGATTTCTAAGTCATGTGTTCCATGATATGTATACAACCAGATGAATCATGTGCTATAAAATGTTATAGCAGGATAATTCATATGATGATTAGACAACAGTGGGAGAGATCCTTATGCCATTTTCTAGAAATGCTAAACGATATGTTTTCCTATATAGTAATGACAAAATATTCGTTGTAATATGATACACTAATAGTCTTGTCATCTATTCAAACAATTTTATCTCAATTAAAACGAGTAAAAGAGTACTTGTCGGTAACGAGATCGAACTAGGTATGGTTGATACCAATGATCCGATATCGGACAAGTAAAATATCGCGAGACAAAGGGAATAGTTACGACGTTGATGGTTCACACGATCATGAGAGTCATCGTTGAATATATAGGAGTCATCACGGATCTCCATATCCCGTTGTTGATTGTTGATCAGAGAGGTGTCTTGATCATGTATATGTTATTCGTGAACCGTAAGGTGACACACTTAAGTTTCGATGAAGCATTTGAGAGGATACGGAATATCGAAGAATGTTTTCGACAACACGAAATTGTTTCGGGGAAAATTGAAATAGTTCAAGGGTTTTTTGTCGAATGGTTGTTAATGGAATTATCAAATGATTCGAGGTTATATATGCAAATGTTTGTTAATAGAATTAACAAATGCTGAAATAAAGAAATAAAAATGTTTTATTTATTTATTAAAGAAAAACCTTTGGATTTTCCAAGTGGGAAATTATGGGAGCATGAGTGGGTGTGAGTGGAGTATCCACTCACATGAAGAGGGAAGAGGTGGGGAACCACCATGGGCTGGCCGCACCCCCCTTGGGCTTCCTCCCCCTCCCCTATAAAAGGAGGGTGAGAGCTCTCCCTCCTACACACACTTTCCCACCTCCCTTTCTCTCCACCCGCTGCTCCATTCCATGGTCTCCGGTTTGGCGAAGCCCTGACCATGGGATTCTTCACCACCACCACGCCGTCGTGCTGCTGGAGTTCCGGAGGATCCTCTACTTGCGCTACCCCGCTGGATCGAGGGAACGGAGGTCTTCATCGAGCCGTACGTGTGACCGATCACTGAGGCACCGCCGGATTGCGGTGCACATCTTCACGCTCTTCGGATCGGTGTGAGTACGACTACACCAACAACGAGATTTGATCTCATAACTCTTAGAGTCTTCGAGGGTATGTTTTCTTAAGACTCTCTTTATCCCCGTTGCACTTCATCTCCTAGATTAGATCTTGGCCCTTCAGGTATCTCTCGCGTAGGAAACTTTTTGTTTTCTATGCAACATACCCTTCAAAAGTCACCTAGCGGTTATGCAAACCATGAAGAGATGCCAACAAACTAATAAGAAACAACATGAAGTATATCAATCTCCAGGATTGCAATGCTCATAATAGGGTATAATAAAGTGCACTCGCTTTCCCTTAATAATGGAGCAAAACATAAATGCTAGGGCACCTCTGAAGTTCAAATGAAGACTACAAATAAAGATATAAAAGATAGAAGCATCAAAGTTATACCATAATCAACCGTGTTTTGGGACAAGCACATTACACTAAGAATGACAACCATGCTCTCAAGAAGGTGCATAAAGTGAGAAGGTGAAGACTCAACATAAAAATAAAAGAAAGGCCCTTCGCAGAGGGAAGTAGGGATTAACTCATGTGCTAGAGTTTTTATTTTATTAAATAGAGGTATTTAAAACATTTGTAAGAGAGGTCTATGTTTATGTCAACGAATGGTAAATAGACAATACAGTACGTCACAAGCCAACTAGACTTCACCACTGCGGCTCCCATAGAAGGACGCATCTGGGTAGAAGGTCATCCATCTTTCTCTTTTGTTTACACAATTATGTTTTGACTGATAAATTAGGGGCAAAAATAGTGAAGAGAATTTTTTGTATTAGTTTGGGGCTGGGCACCCCACTACCAGCTTTTCTCTCATTTGGATAAGCGGATGAAGCCACTAGTACAGGGTGTGAAATCCAATCAACAAGTGAGATAAATATTCTCTATTTACGTCCTCATGAGCTAAAACAGGGGCACAAAACAGGAATAATTTTTCGAAGGTTTTAAAGGTAGCACACGAGAAATTTACTTGGTGGCGGTTAAATACCACATATATAGATAGGTATGGTGGACACATTTGGCAAACTTTGGTTATTGGGAGTTGGATGCACGAGTAGAGCTCATACTCAGTACAGGTGAAGGCTAGCAATTGACGAGGATCGACAATCAAGAGAGCAACAACTGTCATAATCATGCTTGCGACAAAACAAAATTAACAGGGGCCTAAAAATGATACAAATACTTTGAGGCAAAATAAATCATCGAGACTAAATTGACTTTTTGTTTTCAGTCGTATGCATGCGTGAGCATGTGCCAAGTCGATTCAAGCGTAACAATCAGAGGAAGATACAACAATGTCATACCCTTCTATGAATAAAATAATGCAAGCACACATTCATATGACATGCTATCTTATATTAACAAGTTGTTACTAAACACGTGAGAGCACGAACCACTAAGCATCAATTAAATAACATACGCCTTACACGAACGAACTAAGCATGTTCACATCGATGAGTATATGTACAAAAATAAAACAAATAGAGTTCATACCAGCCTCTCACCACAACTTTAATCGCCGTAAATCGTCATTATTGCTCTTCACTTGTGGATTGAATAATTGATGGTGTTTGGACAAACGCTCGTTGGGAAACCCCAAGCGCAAGGTATGATGAGCACATCAGCAAGTTTTCTCTCAGAAAATAAACCAAGGTTGAATCGACCAGTAGGAGGACAAGCAATCTCTAAAGGTTGATGCAGCTGAGGTGGCAGGACGCACTACCGGTTCAGCAGCAACGTGGAACCTACACAACACAATCAAATCACTTTACCCCCAACGAAGCAGTGAGGTTGTCAACCTTACCGGTTTTGCTGAACACAAAGAGGTTAAATGTATGGTGTGGAAAACCAATATGAGAACGGTATGAATGCAGTAGAAGCAGTGTGAAAGCAGTGGAAGCATTGTGTGTATTGTCAGTATGAGAAAATGGACTGGGGTCCAGAGTTCACTAGTGGTGTCTCTCCGTGAAAGATAAATAAAATGTGTGGTGAACAAATTACAGCTAGGCAATTGACAGAAATGAAGGCTGCACCATAGTGCATATGCAAGACATAAAGATTACTATGTGATTCATGCGGGCATTACAACAAAATACATAGACCGTCATCCAACTTCATCTATGACTAATAATCCACCCTCCGAATATCATCCGAAAAAACTTGGGTATTAAGTTGCAAGCAACAGATTATCGTAGTAAGCAAAGTGTGTAATGTAAACAATGTAAACTTAGTAAACACCATTTTTTCTCCCTAATGGCAACATCACTTCCTCCATCCGGCACGTTTCTATCACTCGAGCATAGATGCAATGGAGGCATGAACCCACTATCGAGCATAAATACTCCCTCTTGTAGTTACTAGCATCTACTTGGCCAGGGAATCTACTAATAACGGAGAGTATGCAAGATCATAAATAACATATGCATGAAGATAACATGATAGATTTATAATAAGAATACATAGCATTCAACATTCATCAGATCCCAGCAAAAACAACATGTAGTGTTACATAAAGATGATCTCGATCATGTAGGGTAGCTGACGAGATCTAAACATGAGGTACAAAGTGGAGAAGACAACCATCTAGGTACTGATATGGACCCGTAGTCCAGGGATGAACTACTCACACATCACTTCGGAGGAGGGCATGGTGGTGTATACCCCTCCGGTGATGAGTTCCCCTCCCGGCAGGGTGCCGGGGAGAGATCGAGAACCCTCCCGATCTCGGGATGACGATTACGGCGGCCTCGGGTGTTTCTCGGGACGAAGTGGTATATTTTTAGGATTGACGTATCGGGGGTATAAATAGGCGAATGGGCGAAGGCGGTGGAGGCCCGAGGGGCCCACACCACCCCCAGGCGCGGCCAGGGGGCACGCCTCCCTATGGTGTGGCCCCCGTGTGGACCCCCTTCGGGCCTCTTTGGGACTCCGTGGAACCTTCGGGAATTCTAGGACTTCCGAACTTCAAATTTTCCAATTTCGAGAATATTTCTATAACAACTTTTCTAATACTAACAACGACACAGAACAAGGAACTGGCTCTGTGGTATCTTGTCAATAGGGTAGTCCGGAAAATCGATAAAATGACATAAAGTGTATAGCAAACATGTAGGAAACAACATGGAACATCAGAAATTAAGGATACATTTATGACGTATCAACATCCCCAAGCTTAGTTCCTACTCGTCCTCGAGTAAGTAAAAGATAAAATCACAAAATTTCTAAGGTGACATGCTACCAACATAAACTTGATCATCAAAAATGTAAAAGCATATGTAAGCTGAGATCATAGAACTTCAACACAAGCATGATAAATAAAAATTTAGCAATAAAGCATAGCAATCACCTTGCATCATGAGACGTAACACAAATAGAAGATCATGAATAACAATGCATCGAAAGATATACGTTTGTTTCAAGTATAGAGAAAACATGGCAAAGTGATATTTCGCTAGTCCTTAAGAGTGGGGAAAAACATAAATGCGAGGACACCTTAAAATTTCACGAGGAAGACTAGAACAAATAATTAGGGGAAAAACAATAACACATCATGAATCAATTAATAATGTTTCTGGGACAAATGCACATTAAAACTCAGAATGGCAACTATGTTCTCTCAACTGTGCATAAATTTAGAAGATGGAGACTCAACATAAAAGTAAAAGAAAGCCCCTTCGCAGAGGGAAGCAGGGATTAACTCATGTTCTAGAGATTTTATTTTATTAAACAGAGGTATAAAAGTTTGACACTCCTCCCATCCATCTTACACAAACCATGGCTAACCGAATCCTCGGGTGCCTGCCAACAATCACATACCGTGGAAGAGTGTCTATTTTTTAGAGAGGTGTATGCTTATGTCAACGAATGGTAAACATAAAATACAGTACGTCACAAGCCAACTAGACTTCACAAGAGAGTCTCCCATAGAAGGACACATGTGGTTAGAAGGTCACCCCTCTTTCTCTTTTGTTTACACAATTATGCTTTGACTGATAAATCAGGGGCAAAAATAGTGAAGAGAATTTGTTGTTATTAATTTTGGGCTAGGCACCCCGCTGCCAGCTCTTCTATCAATTGGATAAGCGGATGAAGCCACTAGTACAGGGTGTGAAATTCCAATCAACAAGTGAGATAAAGATTCTCTATTTACGTCCTCATGAGCTAAAACAGGAGCACAAAACATGAGTAATTTTTTAAAGTTTTAAAGGTAACACATGTGCTATTTACTTTGGAGTGGCGGTTAAATACCACATGTAGGTAGGTATGGTGGACACATTTGGTAAACTTTGGTTTTCTGGGAGTTGGGTGCACGAGCAGAGCTCATACTCAGTACAGGTGGAGGCTAGCAAAAGACTGGGAGCGACAAATCAAGAGAGCATAAGAGTCATAATCATGCATAGCGACATAAACATCATTAATCAAAGCATAAGTGGTACCACAAGTTCCAAAACTAAATGATCATAGAGGCTATAAGTGACTGGTTCATAGTCATAAGCATGGTGTGAGCATGCGCCGAGTCAACCAAATAAAACATTCAAGCGAGAACACCACAAATTTATGCTTCAATATGACAAGAACAACTCATGATTCTTTCAATGGAACATTAAACACTCTCAGCTATTTGAGACTAATCATGCTATTAAATAACCACTAGGATTTATAATTAAAATAACATCTAGCATGACATGAAAAAGTCTAGCCACAGTCTATAAACGCTTCTATTTGCACCGTTATAAATTCTACTTCAAGCAGTAGTTTGTTTTCCCAACAAGCACCATACAAAATATGTTTTAACAAAAACTTTCTAAATGATACAGAAAGAAAACATGAGAGTACTCACACAACAGTACTAAAACTAACAACTCTGAATAAGAGATGCAAAGAAAACAAAAGCTAAACAGGAATTTTTGTAGCAGTTAGAAGAAAAACTAAGAATACGAGCATAACGAGTATTCAAACGAAAAAGCGGGGCGTGTATCTCTCCAAAAAAATGAATTATAGGGTCCAACTATATTATTGCAGTAAGGAAAATAAAATAAAACAAGAGAAAACAAAAGAAAAACAAATAGACGCTCCAAGTAAACTTCATACAATGTGACCGAATAAAAATATAGTTTCACTAGAAGTGACATGATAGATTGTTGATGAAGAAGGGGATGCCTTGGGCATCCCCAAGCTTAGATTATTGAGATTATTAGAATTTTATTGGATGAACCACGGGGGCATCCCCAAGATTTGACCTTGCACTCTTCTTGATCACATATATCACCATCTTCTCTTGACCCTTGACAACTTCCTTCACACCACACTCAAGAGTAATTCGCATTAGAGGGTTAGTGCAACAATCAAAAATCCATGGGTTATGTATGGGCACTATTGCTATTGATACTTTTAAACATTATCTACAGACACCGATGTTTCGTGAAGCAAAGAAATCCACTTTACATCGTAAAAGAGCAACTGCAAGAAAAATGGCAGAATCTGCCAAAACCAGACGAGTCTGTAAAGACGAACTTTTTCGGGGCACTTACATTGCTCAGATCGAAAAACCTAAAGAACAAAAAAAATTGAGGAATTAGAGGAGGAATAATCATAGAATATTTCAGGTCATTCTGATTTTCTGGTGAATTATACGATTTTTTACGGTGGACATCAGAAATCTGTTTCCTGCGCAGAAATCCAAAACCAACTCCAACTTTCGTCAGAACTTTACTTGGCACAACTAATACATGAAAATAAAGATACAAAGGAGTTGCTAAATAAGTATAAACCCCCTTGACTCAAAGAAAACATATAAAAACAAAGCAAAAATAAAACCATGGGTTATCTCCCAAGAAGTGCTTTTCTTTAACGCCTTTTAGCTAGGTCCAGAAAAGTGGATTCACGTGGATGATCACATAAGAAATATGAATTAAAGCAAAAGAGAGCATCATTAAGAAAAATTAAAAAAAGTCTAATCCACTTGCTATGCATAGGAATCTTGTAAAGAAATAAATTAAAAAATCTCAAACTATAAAGCATGGGAAAGTAGAACAAGAGCAACTTCAAAACTTTCAACAAAAAGAGAGGTGTTTTAGTAACATGAAAATTCCTACAAAGATATTTTGCTATCTCATAATATTTTTTAGTAGCATCATGAACAAACTCAAAAACATAATTATCACATAAAGCATGTTTGTCATGGTCTAAAAGCACACAATTCATATCAAGCTCCAAAACAGTGGGATCAAAATTTAAAACCACACTACTAGGAAAATGCCTATAGGAGTAATGATACCCGTGACGCACTGCAACTTCGGCACGTCACGCCTATTACCCGCGGCGCACGCCCGTTTGGTGCGTCGCGCCTAAAGGCATACCCGCGGCGCACCAAACATACGGCGCGTCGCACCTACGTGTGGGGCCGGGGTGGAGAGCCTACGAGGCGTACCCGCGACGCACCTTTGCAGTGGTGCGTCACGGCTATGTTCGATACCCGCGGCGCACCTTCCATTAGTGCGTCACGGCTATCCTTTCTCCTATACTAGCTACTGGCCCGCATCGTCCTCTGCTTCTTCCTGATCCGATCGATCCGCATCGTCCTCTCCCTCTCGCCGCCGCCCACCCCAAGCCCTAGCTAGCCTTTGCCCTCCCCTCCCTCTCGCCGCCGCCCACCACCACCCCAAGCCCTAGCCTAGCCTCTGCCCTCCCTCTAGTCGCCGCCACCACCTCGCCTCTGCATCGACCTAGGAGGAGGAGGAGCAGGGCCAGGAAGCCGTCGACCACTGCGACGTCGTCGTCCCGTCTCCATCGACCTCGAAGCCCGACGAACAAAGGTGCGCCGCCCCCCTAGTCCTCTCCCTCCCCTTCCCCTTGATCCCGCCCCTAGGAGCATTCCTCCTGCAAAAACGGTCTGCTCCTGGAGCTTGTTGTTCCTGGTGAAGAGATAGGCCGCAAGTGGCTTAGTCATGGAGTTAATGAGACCGAAGCCCAGGTGGAACTCGTGATAAACAGCTAAGTATGACTACTAATTAGATAACAAGAAAGGCTAAGTAGACAGTGGGCAATTAATTTGTTCGAGTGGATTACGTGCACAGCAAAGTATCAGCTACTAGCAGGGAGGAGGTCATAAATAACCAATTAACCACGGACGAAAATCTGAGGTTGTAGCATTCTCTGTGTGGTTCCAGGACCTCAATGCCTTGCTATGCTACTACAGGTTGGATCTTCTTTGAATCACCAGCCAGCATATCCAGAAAATATCCTCGATAGGAGAACTCCAGAAGCTTATGGACTAGTTCGATCATCTCGAGAGAAAGCTAGATTCTATTAATCGAGCAGGTAACAGTAATTAACAAACAGAGCCTGCAATGCAAGAGTCACAATCCCCTGCATTAAAACACTCCAAGCATCCAATCTTTGAAGCCCACCATTTCATGAACCTACGTCGACGGTTAAAGCCTCACACAGCTCGTATAGTACTCTGTATCATCTCAAGGCATGGTAACTGACGATAGCCCCCAATCCAATAGCACTATGGTCCAGGCAAATTAGCAACCTGAGCTCGTTGGCTCACAGTATCGAAGTGAAGACCTCCACTCCAAGCAGCTCACACTCTCTGCAGCCTTCTTTATTTGATTATAATTATGATGCGTGTATGGATTAAAAATCTGCAGGAATAACTTCAGCTTTTGTGGTTCCTGTTAGCTTTGGCCCCAATTTTTTATTTGATGTGATGGTAAATTTATTGGGAAGCCGATTAAGTTTTGGTCATGCTTTGTAGAAATGTAAGTCTCTGCCTTTTATCTTAGGGATGGATTATGATAAGTAAATGATGATGACCCGATGCTTTCTTATTTTAATGATTAATCATGATTTGATTCATACCCAATCATTTTTGCTCATTTTTGCACTTAATTATATTGATCTTGAATAAAATAATGAAGATCTAAACCTTGAGTCACCTTGTCACTATGATACAACACTGCATGTTTTCTGGTTCGCTTTTTCTGTAAATTTCCTTATCTTGGAGAATCATATATCATATATGCTATTTGGTTTAGAATTATTCACACATCGTCTCTTAGCTGAATTTTATAAATGTGCTTTCGTGGGTTGCTATGTGTCACCTTCGATGCACATTATTGTTCTTTACATGAATACCATTGTCAATTTAGCCACAAACCTGCATGAATAACATTACCTTTTGTCAATTTAGTTGTTCCTATGAGCTCTAGTTGGTCCCAGTTAAAAAAAAGTTTATCTGTTGTGTTGATAAATGGATTGGCAATAGATTAAGTTCATGCTTTCTCCAAATGTCAAGATTTGCTTCTTTATGTTGTTCAAGTCTGCTACCTTTTATGTTAGTGATGGATTATGATAGAAGATAATGCTGCTATGCTTTTCTTATTTTACTGATTAATTGTGGTTAGATTCATTACCAATCTGTTAGCCTATGGATGCATGCAGTGCCCGAAATGGTAACGTTAGCTAGAAAGTTGTACAATTGTTTATCTTGGATAAGCTGTGCCCATTTTTCACTTAATCATGCTGATCTTGACCCTCTATAAGGAAGACGTCCAGATCTTGAGTCACATGGAGACAGATCTTGAGTCACCTTGTCTCCATGATACAACGTTGCTTTTTCTATAATTTTCCTTATCTTGACCCTCTATTATCGTTCTTTTAATCATCAATAAATAAAATTGTCTCTCTTCTGTACTTGTTTGAACGGTATCAATTGTGTCCTTTTCTTGGCACTAAACTGATCAAGAGGATTAGTTTTAAACAATATCTGTACCAAATGAAATAGGACCGGAGTTGCTTTGTTTTTGGATATTCCATTAAAGTAGATAGCCTTTCTACATTTGTTTTGTGATAGGTAGGTTCTGCCATTTGTCTTTGTTTTGTGATAGCTATGCTCCTCTAACCTCTATGTGTCATTTCTTAATTTAATAGAACATGGCTTGCGAAGTATGTCGGTCCCGATGTGCCGAAGGACGATTCAGTGGGAGTTCTTTTATGCTTCAGCTCCACGACGGTGACGTTGATTCGTTGGTAATTAACAATTCTTTTTATTATAACTTGTTCTTTCGTTTTACTATCTAGCTTGAGACTTGTGTTTATTAACAAAATATTCTTTATATTTCTTTTTTAGATTCTACCATGCAATATTCGCGATGAATTCAACGAGTTAGTTGGCAGTAAGGTGAATTTCAATGTTCACGGGAACACCTACATTCTTCGAGTGAAAAAAGAAAGAACGAAGACCTACTTCTGGGGGCACGAAGTGCAGGCTCTCATCGCCACGTACAATGTAAGCGGAGCTGATTACATTCACTTCTCTATGGAAGGACCGCAACCTCGCATCAAAATTGTGTATATGGGCGGGATTGCGAGCGAGGATGGCGGGAGTGAGGAGGAAACTGAGAACACCGAGGATATGGACACTGAGGATGATATGGACGAGGAGGACCCATGGAAACATGTGGTGGTTGCTCAAAGAGCGAATCTTAGCGAGTTTGAGAAGGACCGTGTCCTTCAGAAACTTGCACAGATAGATAGCTACATCGGGTCCCCTTTCGTGCATCGCATCACCAACACTAACATCTCCAATGGACATGTCATGGTATGTTTCTTAACACTTTCTTATTCGTATAGTTGCTTATGTTCTTAACACTTTCTTATCCGGCATTTGACATTGTGCTTTTATTCTTTCTTGGAATTGTGTGTTGTAGAAAATACCTTTGGCGGTAGCGGACAGTGCTGGCATGGAGCATATGGGTACCATTGGAGTACGCCGTGGAGAATCAGGACCTGTCACCGTAGTTCCGATCACCAGGGATAACGCTGATGGTCGGGTCATCCTCAACTCTCAAGCATGGAGGCAGTTCCATTCCGCAAGAGGTGGTATGGAGGTTGGCCGAGCTATTCTGATCACCATGAGGGATAGTGACATCGCCAACTTGGACATGATGATGGTGATCGACTACATCCGCGCCCGCTAGATAGATTATGTGGTGATGGTCAAAAATATGTAATATGGTTGTTTTCGAGACTAACTCCTGGATTTATTAGTAGTATATATGTTTGTTTTCTAGACTATGTAATATTTCTGCTATGAAAATTTATTCTATCAATTGCATACCTGTGTTTGAGCTATTGATATTCTTCTGTATTTTGTGTACTGACATTATTCTGTATTTGAGCTGTATATACCTGTATAAATACGGTATTGCCTTTTTTAAAAAATACAGCATAGAATAGCCGTGACGCACCTGTATTCGTAGCCGTGGCGCACCTCTGGAGTTAGGCGTGACGCGCCCAGAAGTAGCCGCGGCGCACCTAGCCCGTGCGTCACGGGTATCAATAGGCGCGGCGCACCAGCTCGGTGCGTCACGGCTAAACCCATAGGCGCGGCGTGCTACCCGTGACGCGCCCAGGTGCGTCACGGATAGCCAATATGGTGCGTCACGGGTAAGCTTTTCCTTAGTAGTGCCAGCTCCTCTTTTCCCCACTTTTAGCAGTAGCAAAATAAAATGATTGGTCACTCTTAAAAGGTATAGGACACATTATAGCAATCCTATTTTTAGTAGCATTATAATTCATAACATCAAGTAACATAGGACCATCATCTAGAGAATTATCATATAAATTTTCTAAACAAACTTTCTCATTATCATGCATATCAATAGTTGGAATAAATAGAGTATTATCATAAGATTTATCAAAGTTGCATGGATTATCATAAATGACAGTGGAAATATCATTCTCAGAAGTTTCATTCATAGTAGTATCAAGGTAACAAGTATAGCAAGTATGAACTTCATCAAAAAGGGATATTTCAAAAGAATCAATAGGATCATCACTTTTATCAAATAATGTATGGGTTAAAGAGTTACTATCATTGGGGGTAGACATGGGTAGCTCCATTCTTCCTCCTCTTTTTCATCTAATGAGCTTCCACATTCAGCAGTTTCTTCTTCCATAGGTTCCTGCAAGGCATTAGTCTCTCCCTTTGGGGGAGAGCTTGATTAAGATATTGAAGTATATAGTAATTACAATCCTTGTAATTATCAAAGCAATATTCAAGTATATCATAAATCTCAGATTTATAAGGTGCATCATCAATATTTTCTAGCAAATAGGCAGTTTCGAATGCACCCTTCCAAGAAATAAATTCCTCAATTTGTTCCACATCATCAAATTCATAATTTCCCTTAACATAAGAAGATACGGTAACATCATTATTATACTCACATTAAAAATGGAGGTGTTTATACCTCCTACGGCAACAAGATTTATCAAATAAAAAAGTAACATTATAAGTAGAGCAAGTTTCTAGCAATGATATGCAATTTATTAATTTGCTCCCATAAGTGTATCCCTTTTTGTGACAAGCGGTATTCCTTATAATATTTTTGTTGATCTTCTGTGAACCCATATTGCCAATAAGATCTAGTTTCAAAGACATCAAACATTGATAACAAGCATGATGAAGCAAGATTAAAACAAGATAACAAAAATAACAACTAGAATAAGAACTAATTTTTTATGTGTTTTTGATAAAGAGAAGAAAAAAAGACAAAAAAAATAAGCAAAACTAAAACAAAGTAAAGATATTGGAAGAGAGAGACTCCCCTTGCAGAAATTCTCTTCCTCCGCGGCAACGGCGCGAGAAAACCTTTTGATGGTGTGTGGACACACGTTCGTTGGGAAACCCCAAGCGCAAGGTATGATGAGCATAGCAGGAAGTTTTCCCTTAGAAAAGAAACCAAGGTTGAATCGACCAGTAGGAGGACAAGCAATCTCTGAAGGTTGATGCAGCCGAGGTGGCAGGGCGCACTACTCGTTCAACAGCAAAGTGGAACCTACACAACACAATAAAATCACTTTGCCCCAACGAAGCAGTGAAAGCAATATGAGAACAGTATGAAAGCAATAGTAGCAGTATGAAAGCAGTGTGAAAGCAGTGTGTGTATTATAAGTATGAGAAAAGGGACCAGGGTCCAGAGTTCACTAGTGGTGTCTCTCCGTGAAAGATAAATAACATGTGTGGTGAACAAATTACAGCTGGGCAATTGACAGAAATGAAGGTTGCACCATAGTGCATATGCAAGACATAAAGATTACTATCTGATTCATGCGGGCATTACAACAAAATACATAGACCGTCATCCAAGTACATCTATGAATAATAATCCACCCTCCGAATATCATCCGAACAAACGTTGGGTATTAAGTTGCAAGCAACAGATTATCGCAGTAAGCAAAGTGTGTAATGTAAACAATGTAAACTAAGTAAACACCATTGTTTTATCCCTAATGGCAACAACACATCCTCCATCCTTCATGTTTCTGTCACTCGAGCACATATGCAAAGGAGGCATGAACCCACTATCGAGCATAAATACTCCCTCTTGGAGTAACTAGCATCTACTTGGCCAGAGCATCTACTAATAACGGAGAGCATGCAAGATCATAAATAACATATGCATGAAGATAACATGATAGATGTATAATCAGAACACATATCATTCAACATTCATCAAATCCTAGCAAACACAACATGTAGCATTACATAAAAATGATCTCGATCATGTAGGGAAGCTCACGAGATCTAAACATGAAGTATGAAGTGGAGAAGACAACCATCTAGCTACTGCTATGGACCCGTAGTCCAGGGATGAACTACTCATGCATCACTTCGGAGGAGGGCATGGTGGTGTAGACCCCTCCGGTGATGAATTCCCCTCCCGGTAGGGTGCCGGGGAGAGCTCCAGAACCCTCCCGGTCTCGGGTGTTTCTCGGGACGAAGTGGTATATTTTTAGGGTTGACATATCAGGGGGGATAAATAGGCGAAAGGGCGAAGGCGGTGGAGGCCCGAGGGGCCCACACCACCCCAGGCGCGGCCAGGGGGCGCGCCGCCCTATGGTGTGGCCCCCCTCCGGGCCTCTTCGGGACTCCGTGGAACCTTCGGGAATTCTAGGACTTACGGACTTTGAACTTTCCAATTCCGAGAATATTTCCAGAACTTTTCTGAAACTAAAAACAGCAGAAAACAAGGAACTGGCTCTGTGGCATCTTGTCAATAGGTTAGTCCGGAAAATCGATAAAAATGACATAAAGTGTATAGAAAACATGTAGGAAACAACATGGAACATCAGAAATTAAGGATACGTTTATGACGTATCAATAATATAGAATGATAATCAAGCTCCAATGGAGACACGGAAGTCCGGTGAACTCTGCAACAAACTTTACAAAACCAAAGAAGAACAACAAATAATTTTTGGTTTTCGAATTAAAACAAGAACAGAAAGAAACAAGCAAACAAAGCAAAATATTTTTGGATTTTTTGAATATTAAACCGAAACGAGAAAAGATAGCAAACCAACAAAATAAACTAAAGAAGCAAACAAAGAGAAACAACAGAAATATTTTTGGTCTTTTTGTGTTTTGGAAAGCAAGAACAAAACTATAAAAACAAAAGAAACGAAAGAAGCGAAAGAAAACAAAAACAAACGAAAGAAATGAAAACATGGATATACAAAGAACCGACTTAACATGATATAAAGATGAGTGTGATGTCAGTATACCTCCCCCCAAGCTTAGGATTTTGGCCTAAGTGGAGATCATCCCCAAGGGGACCATGAGGTGGCGCCCCCGTAGTGTGTCGAGGAGGAGCCCACCTCCTGATATGTGTTCGAGGACGTGCCGGTGTACTCCATGGTGTAGTCCTCAGAAGGCGCATCTCGCCTCATCTGCTGCCTATGGAACTGCATCAATTGTAGCTGCTCATCTATCTCCCCCTTGGGGCGCGACCATGGTGCCCTGTCAACTTTGAACAAAACAGGCTAAGGCAAAATAACTTCCCGCTCATCTCCGTCAACAAATAAAATTCTATATACTAAATGATGAGCAGTAGAGTTAGCAGTAATAAAATGAAGAGCCTTCATGGCAGCAAGATTAAGTCTATAAGGAGCAATCAATTCATCATCAGGAGCAACAGGAAGGCCTAGAGCAGTTACTATACGTGTAGCAATAATGCCCCCATAAATGGGTCCTTTAGCAGCTAGGCGGCGAGTAATGAGAGAACCAAGGTTATAATTCTTGCTACGGTTAAGTGCAGCATCAATAAAAGCAAGGTGATAGATAGAAATGTTGCTAGTGGTCTCCCTACCAAGGATACTAGTAGAAAGATAATAAGTGAAATATCTGATGGCAGGAAGTTGGATGTTTCTTATCTTCCCGCGCTGGGATGAGCGACCGTCATCATTGGTAATTCCTCGATAGAGCTCCATACGATCAACGGGTCTCTCTTGAATATTGCATGTTGTCCCGGAAGCGTTGATACCTATAATATTACAAAAAGTCTCCAAGGGCAAATAAAAAGAACTACCACATATCTTAAAAGCAACAGTGGGGCTATATTGTGAGTTATGAAATTTAAAGCTCTCAACAAAATTTTTTGTGAGAGTAGCATACTGGAGACCTTCATCCTCCATGTAGTTGGTTAAACCAACTCTTTCAATCAGCATCAAGAAGTCATCCATTAGAACTGCACTTCTCAAAAATGTATAACATGGGAAGCTAGATGGATTAGCAATTCCATCACCTCCCGCATCATCGATGTTAGGTGCAATAAGATATTTGTTATAAGATGGCCTCAATAAGGTGGATGAACGTGAGGGCCTTGTTCTTCTAGGAGCATCACTCCTAAATATTTCTCCAAAGTCATGGCTGTCCATTTCTGAAAATTTTCAACAATCATCACAAAAATTGATTTCAAGCAATTATAAGATGGAAACTACCATAGAGACTTATATGAGAGCTAAACATGCATCAAAACTATATTATTTCCACTTCAATCAAGAATGCAAACTCACATAAGTTGTCACCTATAGTACCAAGATACTCAAGAAATACTCCACCAAACAAAATTCTACTTGGATAATTAGAGGAGTCACATACCAGAGAGCAAATGCACCAAATTTCAGCAACAATGGTGGGCTGAGCAAAGAGATCGAAAAATCCCGAGGAAGAACAGCAAGAACACGGGTTCCAGGAAATGTTTTGAGTTTGTGGGGGTAAGAGAGGAATCTTTGGCAGGGGAGAGAGTTAGTCGAGGGCCAGGGGCCCCACACCATGTGCTGGCGCCACCAGGGGCAGGCGACGCACCCCTATGGTGAGTCTGACTGGTGGGTCCCCCTAGGTCTCCCAGGTGGTTCTCTGCCTCATTTTTGACGTAAAAAATTATTATATTTTTTCTGGAATTTTTCGAGAAACTTTATTTTTGAGGTATTTTCAGAAATTAATAGTTAATTAAATCCCAGAAAAACAAATGTGGAAAGGTGGAAAACAAAACCAAAACCAGAACTATAGAGGTTCTACGACACTCCAATAGTAAAATAACCAAAGAAAACAAAGTTGGCAATGGTGAAAACAAAATATGGATGGTGAAAACAAAATACCCACATTAATCATGATGAAAACATGAGGAAAACATGACTACGGATGATGAAAAACATGATTATACTAAAGTAGCAAGGTGATAAAAGAAGTAAACATGGTGAAAACATAATGGGGAAGGTGAAAACATTGTCCTCTTCATTCAAAATCATTTTGTTAACAAGGGTGATCAAGTCTTGTTACCAGAACAATTTTTATATGAAGCAAAACTTTGCATATCATTAAATAATTATGTTACCTCAACCTTGATAGACATAGTCCCAATCATAATAATTTCATATTCTTTTGGTGGCATTGGAATGGGACAATAAAATTCTCCAATCTTGATGGTCTCAATATTTTCAATTGAATTTAAACCATATCTTTTTTCAATCTTCTTGGGAAAATAAACAGTATGCTCTTTATCACGAAAGTTAAAAGTTAATTTTCCTTGATTGCAATCAATAACATCCCCTGCTATTTTAATCATCATTATTTTTGGCTATTTTAGCCATTAATTCATCAGCTTCTTCTAGAGTTCTTTTCTTGAAAACACAACCAGCACAACTATCCACGTATGTCCCAGATTCAACAGTTAGTACATTATAAAATATATCTAGGAGCTCATTTTTAGGTAATGGATAGCGAGGGCTAGCTCTTATCAAAGAACAAAACCTTGTCCAAGATTCAGGAAGCATTAACCAAATCCATAGGATTAGTAATAGATCCAGGTGACAGATTCTTAAACCAAGTTATAGCTTCATCTTTCAATGATAAAGGGAAGATGTTGGTAATTAAATAAGTACGCAACTTAGTATCATCAGAAAAATAAACTACTCAAAGATGAAAGCTCATTCATGTGTTTCATAGCACTTTTACTTTCAGTTCCACAAAAAGGTTCCTTCTCAACAATAGATATATAAGATAAATCTAAAGAGAAATCATAATCCTTGTTCTAATGTGTATGGGAGATGTGGCAAACTTAGCATCAAGAGAAGATTTATATTTAGCAGCATGTCTTCCAAGAAGACTCTTAAGAGCACTTGCACCAGTAGTAGCTTGAGCTTCTTTAATAAAATCATCATTAAGTTTAATATAGGTTTCATCAAGATCATCAATAGACTCAGGTGAATTAACAGGTGTACCAATATTTTCAACAAATATTTTAGCACTTTCAATTTGTTTGGATTTATCAATTGTAGCATCTACAAAAGGACCTAGTGAACCAGTATCATCAAGCAAGTAGAAGCATCATCAAACGTATCAGAGGAATTTTCAGACTCGGCAGAAGTAACAGTACGTGTAGCATGTGGTGGTGTAAGCATCTTACTCATAACATACGGTGAATCAAGAGCAACAAAGGTGTTCAGAGTTGTACCTCTCCTTGGATGGTAATATAGGAACTTCTCCATCACGAGTCTTTCCCATGATGAAAGGCTTGCAGCGAACAATATCACGTTCAAGTGAGCAAATAAATAAAGCTATGCTTCCCGGCAACGGTGCCAGAAAATAGTCTTGATGACCCACAAGTATAGGGGATCGCAACAATCTTCGAGGGAAGTAAAACCCACATTTATTGATTCGACACAATGGGATCCAAATAATATTTATAAGCCTTAACAACTGAGTTATCAATTCAGATGCACCTGAAAGTAGACTTGCTCGCAACAATTTATCAGTGGTAACGGTTTTATAGCAGCTGTAGTAGTAAAATAACAACAGGAATAAAATAGTAACATCAATAGCAATCATGGGAAACAGCGGGATGAGAGTACCGTAGGCATAGAGGGAATGGATGAACGATCGATGCATGGATAAGATAGTTCATGTAATAATCTAAACATGGGCATTGCATATAATAATAATAATATAGCATCCAAGTTCTAGGCAAACCATAGGCATGTGTTCCAATATAGTCATACGTGCTCGCAATGAGAAACTTGCACAACATATTTTATCCTACCAGCCCGTTGCAGCGGGGCCTCAAGGGAAACTACTAGTAATTCAGGTGCTCCTTTTAATAAAGCACCGGAGCAAAGCATTAACACTCCGTGAACACACGTGATCTTACATCAAAACCACCCCCTTCGGTTGTCCCAATTTCTGCCACTTTGGGGCCTCGGGTTCCGGACAATGACATGTGTAAACAACTTGCAGATATGATCAAGAAACATAATTATACTCATGAAACAATAAAATGTTTAGATCTGAGATCATGGCACTCGGGCCCTAGTGACGAGCATTAAGCATAACAAGTTGCAACAACGATAGAAAACACTAACAATAGACACAAGGCACTATGCCCTAACAAGCTGGCATTATTACATGATCGATCTCATCCAATCCCTTCCATCCCTCTCAGACTACATCGGTGTTTACTCACACATGGATGGGGGAATCATGGATGGTTGATGGAGAATAGGTGGCGGTGTCGATGGCGATGATCTCCTCTGAATCCCCGTCCCGGCAGGGCGCTAGAACAGTAACTTCTGATCCCCGAATTGAGTTTCGAGGTGGCGGCGGCGCTCTGTTGTGTTTCTGCGGAATATGACGACCCCCTCGTGTTTTAGATTTACGGGGCATATCTAGTCGAAAGCGGAGCCCGAGGGGGCGGAGGTGGCCCCCACACCACCAGGCGGCGTGGCCTAGGGGGCGCGCCCAGGGTTGGTTTGGGCCACTCCCTGCCCCCCTCCAGGTGTCCTTCTCGCTCCTGGGGTCTTCTGGTGATATAAGCTCAATGGGGTCTTTTTCGGGAAATTTCCTGAAAGTTGATTTTTCTGCACAAAAACGAGACACCAAGGTAATTCTGCTGAAAACAGCGTTAGTCCGTATTAGTGCTATCCAAAACTCACAAGTTTAGAGGCAAAAAATAAGAAAAGTGTTCGGAAAAGGAGATACATTTTGGACGTATCGGGTGTACCTAGGGGCTACCCTAACACAACCAAGCAAAAAGTTGCACTTTGCTACCCTCCCCCCTTTTGACGTATGTACCGGGTGTAGAGGTATAAGCTAGGCTTTTCTCCAACGGGGCTAGGGTTTCGCCGGAGAGGAGTTCCGGAGCGTCGAAATCCAACCAAAATCTAGGTGGTGCCATTCCAAGTATGTAAAAGTGTGTTTTGGATTGTATGTGTCCAAGATTCCACTCTAGGATGTTAGTAGTTTCACCATCATCAGTTTCTCTCTAGTGAGTTTGTGCAGTTATAGGTGGAAACTTCCATTTCGATCAAACCGGAGGGAGTATTGTGAATAGTTGGGTATAAACTTGTTTGGGGTGTTCCTAGGGTCTACCCTAACACAAACAAGCAAAAAAAAAACTTTGATACCCCTTTTGACGTCGGTACCGGGTGTAGACGTATAAGCTGGGATTTTCTACAGCGGGGCTAGGGTTTCACCAGAGAGTAGTTCCAGAGCGTCGGAATCCAACCAAAATCTAGTGGTGCCATACCAAGTGTGCACAAGTGTATTTTGGGTTTTCAATTCCATTGTGCTCCACTGTGACAAATCTTGGCCCACTCTAACATAGTTTGATCATTTGGTGCCCAAGGTTGGCATGTTTTCTCCAGGAACCCTAGTTTCCACACCTAATTTTCTTGGGGTGACCCTATACTACACACCCAACTCCCCAAAACCTAGTTTATGTTTGTTTGCAATGTCACTGTTCTCTACTTTGCCAAATATTGGTCCATTCCAACATGGTTTGACCATTTGGTTCCCAAGTTTTTCATGTTTTCTCCGGAAACCCTAGTTTCGACACCTAATTTGGTAGGGGTGACCCTATACCATACACTCAACACCCTACTTAGTGAAGTAATATACATGATGGAAAATATTATATGGATTTTCATATTTCAATTTCTCTCATTTTTCTAATCAATTTAGACATACTATTTGTCAAATTTCGATTTACGGATTTGTAGATATGAATTATTCAATATTAAATGAAAAGGGGAAAATGTTTATTATTATTTGAATTCAGGGTTATGATTAATTATTTATTTTTTACTTAAATAATTATTTGGATTCACATAATAAAGATGTTCGACATGATGGTCCAAGGGTTAATAGGATTGATATGATACTATTGTCCATAAAGCATGTGTTGTTTCTAGGCATCTCATAGGAAAGACTAAGAAGTTAAGTGTGCTCGGACTAGAATAGTCTGAGGATGGATGACCGATTGAAAATAGTTAGTAGAAGCGAGCGATTTAAATTGAATTTAAGAATGATTAGAGATAAATATAAATATGTCTCTGGTGCGATTAACTGGTTAAATAATTCAAATAAAAAAATTGGGAAAAAAATTTAGAACAAAAAATGAAAAAAAAATGAGAAAAAAACGGCCCTATTCATACGTCGACGGCAATATGGCCTAGGCCGCCGGCGTAGCCTGGCTCTCCCGTAGTGTGTGTGTTGTGTCGGAAGGTGTCGAAACATTATACTCCTAATTCACGTTGGTGACCTGCAGGGTCTATGCGAGCACGGATGGCGTCAGTGCTTCGGCGGCGCTGGTTGTTCGGGCAGCGCAGCAACCTCTTCCTAGTGGCCGGCCAAAAAGGCCATGGCGGCGTCCCTTGGTAGAGGAAGGCCGTCCTGGCGGCGTGGTTCAAGGACGGCAGAAGCGGGGACATCACGTGCAACAGAGATGGGTGGCTCGGGTTGTGGCCATGGCTGGTGCTACTCGGCCTACATCTGGGCCCGTTTGGGCCCAATCTAGGTTGTGCGGGCCCAGCCGGAGCGCACAACTGTGTTCTGCAGGATGACATCGGCGATCTTGGCGCTGCATTACACCGACGGGGCTAGTCGGAGTGATCTGGGCATGCAGGGCTGATCTGGACCTGACCAGCCGTGATGTTTCTTCCAGTCGGCGAACGCCTCAGACGGTGAAGGATGGGATCTCCTCCTATTGGTTGTGGATGTCTCCCTCGCGGGCTGGTTTCGTCACCGGCCTCACTGAACTATCACGTTGACACCGCGACTTGCTGGCTCCTTGGGTGAAGTTAGAGGACGGCGGGACGGAGACCCTGGATAGAGGGTTGCACGGACGTCTCTACAGCGAGCGACGTGGCGGTGGTGATGGTCCATTTTCCTTAGCCATGTGAATGGCGAGGAGTGCGTGGTGGGGGCTCCTAGAGTTGGTGGTGGCAACTCCTAGATTGTTGTGGAGGCCATTCTCGGGGATAGTGGGCGTTGCGTCTTCGTGGACGTTGTGCGTAGGTTTTTTTGAGCGAAAGCTCTGTGCTCTGGCGCCAATGGCGGTGCTGCATGTGGGTATCGCTACTCTCTTGGGTGCATTGTTGCGGCTACCTTTATCGCGTTAGAGCTTCGGGTGAAAACCCTTGACCTTCTTGGTCTCGACGATGGCGACGTCTTACACTGTTACCCTCTTGGGGGCATCGTCGTGGAGCCTCGTGTGTCGGGTTCGTTTCGGTGTCCTTGATGGAAAGCTTGGTTCTCTCTGTTCTTCTTTTTTCTATCTTTCGTCTGCTTTGTAAGAGTTCCCCTCATCAGTTTGTATTGTTTTGTCCATTGGGATTTATTTATAAAGCGGTGCGCAAGCATGTTTCGAAATAAAGTATGCCCTTTCTGGGTCTAATACTCCTACTAGCCATAAGTAACAAATGCAATCGTACCCGGATAAAGTGTGGTGATCAATCATCAAAGGGTAGAAATAAATATATGCACCATAGCTGGCATGTGGGACCATCAAATTTTCAGAAGTGATAAATAACATGTATGACATTCTTACTCTTATATGCCGAATAGGTATCCCCAGGCTTAGGACAAAAGCCGAACTGTCGGGGTGGCCCATGAGGTGTGAGGCAGGAGGCCTCATAGGAAGGCCCACCAGGCGGAAGCTTAAGACTAACCGGTCGGCATAATCAAGACGGTGGCCCAGAAGGAATCCGCCTTGGAGTAGAAGCCCGACACCGGAGCCGTTAGGTTCTCAACCGTAGACGGCTAGGATTGGTCTTGTAAGCCTTGGTCCGGTAGCCTATATAAATTCGGACCAGGAAAACCTCTAGGCTAGGCTCTTTAAGTGAAAATTAACAAAAATAACCTTAAAATTAATCTTTAGCACAAAATAAACCTATTTGTAACCTATTTCCACAAAATAACCCTTTTGTGTGGCGCCCGCAACGGGGGTGCCACGTTATGCAGTGTGACTCCCCAGATGGGGGTGCCATACTTTCGGCCAGCGTGACAGCATGGGACCCGCGCTTGTAAGTGTGGCGCTGGCTACCGGGAGTTACACTCTGAAGCGTGACTCCCTTATATAGGGTGCCACACCCTTGGGGTGAAACCACCCCGTTTGGTTGCTCTCGGGTAGAATGTTTTTAAGTATGACACCCCAGTCTAGGGTGCCACACCCTGAAGTGTGGCTCCATTGCTCAGGGTGCCACAAGGTGAAATTGTACCGTTTTGTCATTGCGATTGAAACAATCTCAGAATAAATAAAATTTAGTGAGTAGTAATACTGTAAAAAGAATACCATTTGAATACAGTTCACAACATTAGATTGCAAGGTTCACATAAATTTTGAAGTTCACGACATTACAAAGTTCGCAACAATGACACAAATTTAAAGTCATGACAAAGTTCGAGCACATGAATGCAATTGACACTCCCAAGGAGAATCCAGTCAAGTGTCGGTGCCAAGACATTTGCAATGTCAAGCAATCCGATGATTGGGATGACACAAGAGAAAGATAGTTTTGGTTGTGTCCCAACTATGCTTGGGACAAGGAAGAACAGAAATCTACCTATGACCATCTCAAGGTATGTATCATCTGTATCCATGGTTGCCTGGGAGATTTTTGTAGATGGTTAATGATTATTGTCTCTTTGTAGTCGCCACCGCCCCTTTACAGCTACTTCGAATGGATAGACCTATTTCATGTAGCTACTGCAAGAATGAGGTCGATAGGAACGAGGCAAGGATAAAACGCCGTTTGGAGGAGCACCGCCTAGATGAAGAGAGGAAAAAAAATGAATAAATGTATGGAGACGGAACATTTGGAGAAAGAGAAGAAGAAGCGTGAAGATAAAGGGATCGTGAGGAGGAGCGGGGAAGAAAGCGTGAGCTAGCTAGCCGTGCGCAAGAGAAGGATGAAGCAGGCAACCGCAAGGGAAAGTATCTACGTTGGACTGAATAGAGTCTCTAACATTGATGTCGCCATGGACATTGGCTATCTAGTGAACTTCGCTTGAAATTTGTCATGACTTTAAATTTGTGCCATTGTTGCGAACTTTGTACTGTCGTGAAAACTGCCTCTTTTCGCTGGAAAGGAGCAAGGGACACAAAAGCCTCCATCGCCACCGGCTGCCTCGGCCGCCCCTCTGTCGTCGCGTCGGTGGACGAGCACGGCCGCCGCATCCACACAGCAGCACGCAGGAGAGGGTCGTGGCGCCAACACGGCGTCCCAGATCTGCGGCCGGCACAGGACCGCAAGGCCCACATTGGGCCCGACCGCCATGAACGACATGCAGGTCGAGGACACAAACCACGCGCAGCCGCAGCCCCTTACGCCTTCCCTGTGCCGCTACACCCCACCACACGCCATCGCGCCGTCGAAAACCGCCGCCACCGCCCAAGTCAACGGCATCAGCGACCACATGATGCACCAAAGGAGAAGCCCCGCCTCCCATCGTCGGCGGCGCGAGCTTTGCCCGGCCGCGTCCTCCGACGCGGCGAGGGAGAGAGGGAGCCTGGGTAGGCGGCCGGCGGCAGCTAGGTCGGGGCCTCCAGTGTCGCTCAGGTGGGGGCGACATGGGAGGAGCGTGGAGGGTTTCGTCTAGGCCCTCGAGGCCCTCCCTTTTGGGTTAGATGAATATTGTGAACTGTATTCCTATGGTATTCTTTTTACAGTATTACTACTCTCTAAATTTTATTTATTCTGAAATGGTTTCACTCGCAATGGCAAAACGTTACAAATTTCACCGTGTGGCACCCTGAGCAATGGAGCCACACTTCAGGGTGTGGCACCCTAGACTAGGGTGTCACACTTAAAAACATTCTACGCGAGAGCAACCAAACGGGGTGGTTTCACTCCAAGGGTGTGGCACCCTGTATAAGGGAGTCACGCTTCAGAGTGTAAATCCCCGGTAGCCGGCGCCACACTTACAAGCGCGGGTCTCATGCTGCCACGCTGGCCGAAAGTGTGGCACCCTCATCTGGGAAGTCACACTGCATAACGTGGCACCCCGGTTACGAGCGCCACACAAAAGGGTTATTTTTTGAAATAGATTACAAATAGGTTTATTTTGTGCTGAAGATTGACTCTGAGGTTATTTTTGTTAATTTTCACGCTCTTTAACATCTACAACAACATTGTACTATGTGAGACTTTGCCCTGATAGTAAAGATTGCATTATATAGGGCGCCGCAATTTCTGGCAAGTCTGAACATGGGTAAACCTCGTGCATCCCGCCACCAGACCTTCCCTCTATATTTCCCCATGCGATCTAGCATCAGGAATATGGCACGCCGTACTGTGTCTGATTACCCGTACACCGACCGGGACCAACACTCTCATAGAAGACAAATAAAAAAAATGTGAGATGGGATGAGACTCCAACTCTTCCAGGGGGATTGGGTCCCATGTGGAGAAGGCCCCCTTACTACATGACTTAGGGCATCTCCAGTCGTTGCGCCCCCCAGGACGCAAAAACCCTCGCTTTTTTTGCGCCGCGGCGCAAAACGGCGCTATTCTCGGAACTAGGGGGCGCGTTTCCCAGCCGTGAACCCAGGCCGCCCCCCCCAGCGGCGACTCGGCCAAATTTGGGCAATCAAAAAAAAATCCCACCAAATAAATAGAGTTTTGCCACACAAATAAATAGAGTTTGGCCACACAAATAAATAGTTCAACAATTAAAAAAAAAACTAGTCATCGTCCTCAACATTGCCATTCCCCTTTCGCGCCCACAAATGCTGCACCAGGTCCTCCTGCAGAGCATGATGTGTTGCAGCGTGTCGAATCTCCTGTCGCTTGGTGAGGAAGTCTGTCCATGATGCCGGCACCTGGTGATCAACATCTGCAAGAGGGCCCTGCCGGTAGTATGGTGTGCTTGTCTCACTGTCAGGCACCGGGTCATCCCGCTCACTCTCAATGATCATGTTGTGCAAGATCACACAACACTGCATCACCTCAACTTGAAGTAGGTCTCGAACTCCCGGATGGCATGCATGATGTTGAGCAAGAGCGTGTGTTTCATCCTGAAACGACGCCGGAACACCTTCTCGTCGTTGGTGGGATCCTCGGCGAAGTAGTCGGAGTAGAGGATGCAGTAGCCCTCGTACCGCTGTCTCGACCTGCTCTTGCGGCGACCGGGCTTCGATCCAGTGCGGCGCGGCGCGGCGTCCTGGGCCTGCAATCTGGCCAGGCAGCTCAGGACGAGCAGGTGCTCCTCGTCGTCGATGGCAGCCTGGTCTTCCTCGTCGAACAGCTCGGCGAGCATCTCCTCGGAGTCGGAGTCCATGGCTAGGATACAGCGTCGAACACCTTGCGGGCGGGTGGACGCGGCTCACTGGGTACAACCTCCTCCGCGGCGGACACGCGAGCGAACGGCGGCGACGATGTGGAGCGCGGCCGGTGGTGGTTTGTCTCGTCGATCTTGTGCGATTGTGGCCGACAGCGGCGGCGTGGAGCGCGGCCGGTGGTGTGGCGACGGCGAGGCGGGCGAGCAGAAAAGACGAGTCGGGGGTGGGGAAAGTGGGCAAATAGCGCTCCACTCGCCGACAGCGCTGGCCCACGCGCGCTTTTCCTTTCGCCGCCCCCCCCCCCCCCCCCAGGCCGAACCCAACGGGCTGGGTTCCGCCTGGGGGCAGCGGCGCTAATTTCCGCCAAAACGGCGCTTTTTCAGGTCCGGGGGGGGGCGACTGGTGAAAAAACGGCGGTATTCACGCCAAACGGCGCTATTTTGCGTCTTTAGGGGACTCTGGGGGGGACGACTGGAGATGCCCTTAGTCTATTATTTGTTGTTGTTAGAGTGGATTCAAACACGCACTTGTCTAAAACATGGTTCTTACTTCCATGTCTCCTCCCTCCTTGGAGCTCATTCATTTGCCGGTTTATCACGTGATCTCACCTCCGCATTATTTTACTTGTTGTGCTGCAAATATTTTTCAGAAGGTCTGTTATGACTAAATGTTAATGTCTTTGTAGTTTTGTTGAGACTCCAAGAATAATTCAGGGTTAAATGGCAAACTCAAGAAATTTTATTTTTCGTTTTATCTAGTTAAGCAACCATGTACAAAGTTTGAAAGCTTTCTCGCTGTCTCCAACTCCACCGTAGTAGTTGTCGTATATAACAACGGTGAAAAAAAGTGATTAAACTTATGAAAGCGAATATAAAAATATTTTTTATTTTTGGATGAATTAAAGTGCAGTTTTTTACAGCAGAAAAAATGAAGTATTTTTTTTTCTTATGTTGGAAAATAGACCGAGGTCCATGGCTTAACTTGATCTCTCTAAAAAAAATATGGCGATATAAAATAAGCACATATATGATAAGAATTATAACAACCCAAGTTTTATGTTTGTTGAATTATTGGTACACATTCTTGAGGGGATCATATCCTAATGCCGTTATGATGCAACAAATTCTGATAATACTCTCCGAGTGATTGGGTTGTTCACATGCTCAAAATCAAGTATTGAAATAGAAACTGCATCAACGTAGATGACATGATGTTGAAAGTTCGCACACAATTTCTGTAAAGACAAGATCGCTCTTTCCGCATTGAGCAACATGGCACACCGTCTTCCCTTGATATGTAGTGAGGTAAAACAACAAAGTTAACTAATCTATGCTCACTACGAGTTCTACTCCAGCAAATGCATACATTCCACCACACATAACTTAACATACTAGTCTGATCAAAACAAGCATTTAAGAACGGTGTAATAATATACATCAACAACAAACACAAATAAAGATCCACCATCACGAGTATACAAATATGACCATAATCATGCAGGAAAAGTCATAAGGTTATAAAAAAATTAGAACACGCGAGAGGCATGATCAAGCTACACCCGCAAACCTATAGTCTAAACGTCAGTGGAGGATCCACATTGGGCCAGCCGGGTGCACAGGACACCAGGAAGAAGCAAATCCTTTGTAAAATAGCAATTTTTTTACCACATGTGCACCCCGAAAAAATAGTTTAAACGTGTTGTTGCACCATGTGTGCATCCTGCATCCTAATGTTTTAGCTCCACCACTGCTAAGGGTTGCCTACTTCTTCATAGAGACAGTGGATAACTCGTTGAAGAGGTCAGAGATGCAAGCCTGATTCTGATATTTTGGGGACCCGGGACGAAAATAGATTGGTGTCATTAGTACAAACATTATTATAATAGTAATCAACATATATACAGGAAATGTTATTAATAACCGACACTGAATTAATTTTGTGAAGTACTCCCTCCGTTCAAAATTAATTTAAGTTTTACTTTTTCATAGTCCAAATTCTTTATGTCTGACCAAATTTATACAAACCTATATGAGAAATTAGTTTAATTAGTCTCGTCACAAAATATATATACTCCCTCTGTTTAAAAATACATGACTTCAATTTGCCTAAATATGGATGTTAGTGTCTACGTACATCCATATCTAAACAAATGAAAGTCATGCATTTATAAACGGAGGGATACTTTCGTAATGTACATATTTGGGGTTGTAAATATTAAAATATTTTTTACTGACCAGATCACATTTAAATATGTTTGACTTACAAAAATTTGATAAATTCAATTAATTTGGTACATATGGAGTAACTTATACACCTCAAAAAAAAACCTCACTGATCGTAAATGCAAATTACTTGTCAATGATCAAGAACAACATGCTTTGGGGCAGTTCAGAAACAACATGAATGGGTACTCAAACTTATTGCAAAACTGTTGTCGAATGTTTTTTTAGTAGAAGTTTTAGAGTCCTTTTTTCTTTATTGTACTCCCTCTGTTTATAGTTACAGCCACTACAATCTACTAGTTGAATCTTTAAGCACTTAGAAGACCTGTAAATAAAATCATCCAAATGCCTCTGCCGGTCGACGGTGCAACCCAGATCGTGGCTCCCTTTCGTGCCGGCCTGCCGCGCTAGGTAATCGTTTCTATCTACGCAGTCCCTGTATGTGCGTGACTGGGGGGTGAAAATTACTATAACGATGCATTGTGGATGCAATTTGTATCAGTCCAATGGGGTGAGGGAATGTACAGATGGTGGGCTGGGCCGGGTGCTCTACGCAGGCTTGTCTTTTGGGCTGGGCAGCTTTGACCTTTGAGCGAACATACCAATTGTACTACTCTCCCAATTCATAAAAAATAAAAAATGTCGCTCAGTTAGTATAACATACCAATTGTACTACTCTCCCAATTCATAAAAAATAAAAAAATATCGCTCACTTAGTACAAAGTTTGTACTAACTTAGTACAAAATAAGTGACACTTTTCATGAATCGGAGGGAGTAGTATCTAATTAAAAAAAAGGACATTGTACTTCCTCTGTTCTATGTATTACTCCCTCTCCACAATATAAGATGTTTTAGACATTTTGCACATTCATATATACACACATGTATCTAGACATGTTTTAATGTATATGTCCATTTATTTTAATCTGAATTTAGACAACATGTGAAACATCTAAAATGTCTTATATTATGGAACGGAGCGAGTACTTGACATAAAAATAAATGTATAGATAGATCTATTTTGGTGTCAAGTAATAGAGAACAGAGGGAGTGCTTCCTTCGGTCCGGCAATACCGGGTATAGTAGAAAAGATCGATCTTTGGGAAGGTCTGTTTCCTGAGCAAACATGCGTGGAGAGCCGACTTGCATGTCGCTTTCAGACGGAAGGGAGGAAAGCCGGTCACAGTATGATTCAGCATGTCACATTCAAATGCAAGTAAATGAAAATAGCAGGAAAAGTTCATTTTAAAGTTTTAAGTTACATAGGTCGGATGGATCGAACGATGAAGTCGAAATCCCTATTGTTACTACCCCGAACTATTGAATCCTGGTCTAAATTGATCCTTGGACCTATTTTTTGGGAGTTTGAAAAAAAAAAACTAAATTGCTACTCTCGCTGACAACATTGGCCCACATGTTATATTCATCTTCTTCCCAATCTCAGTGAAGGACTCGTATGGAGCAGCGGTGACACTTCCTATCCGAGTAGTAGCGGGGGGTTGGAGTGCATAAGCAAATTAGGAGACGTGCTTCTCAATTGCGGCTTCCATCCAAGGCTCACGTCAGCACCACGCCGGGGTCGCATCACAATGGGCTTGGAATCGGGCGCTCCTCCGTCCTCGACTTCTTAGCAACACCCCGGTGGAGCTCCAGAGCCACCAACGTCTACCCAGTCAAATCAGCCAATCAAGGAAGATGCAGACCAACGTCGAACACGGAAGGAGAAGCACGCTGCCGACGACGACTCGTGGAATCGAATATGGGCGGTGGTCAGTGGTGAACCCTTGCGACACGAGGCAGTAGGCGTGATATACGTGTCAAACGTATCTATTTTTTTTGTTCCATGCTTGTTTTATATCATTGCTACATGTTTCCACTAATTTTTATATTTTAGTGTATTTTTTCGGACTAACCTATTAACAAGATGCTCGGTGTCAATTCATGTTTTTTACTCTGTTGAAGTTTCGGGAAAGTTTTTGTCAAAAATCCACGGAAAATTCCCAAAAAATCAGATAGTAGTTTTTTACCCAAAACGAAGACGAAATCCAAAGGAGAGCAGAAGGGGGCACCTTGGTGCCCAGGCGGGGCAGGGGGTCGCGCCCCAACCTGCTTGGCCACCTCCTCGCTCTCCTCAAGTCGCATCTTCGCCTATTTATTGCTCATTGAACTAAAAATGTCGAAGCGGGGTTTATTTTCCAGAAAACATCATGAGAGTCGCCGTCATCTCAAAACCCTAATTTGGGATTCCTAAAGTCCTAGTACGGCACCCTGGCGGAAGGGGCTTCGTCACCGGAGATCTCTTCATCACCATATTTGCCTATGAAGTGATGTGTGAGTAGTTCATACTTGGAATACGGGTTCATAGCCTTAGCTAGATGGTTGTCTATTCTCCTTGTGATACCATGTCATGGTATTCTGAGCTGCCTAACATGATCAAGATCTATATTATGTAATTGCTAAATGTTTTTTTGGTTGGGATTCGATGAATTGTGAAGTTCTGATCAGATTGTTCATGTTTCTTATATGATCTTGTTACTATTATCATGTTGATGTTTTATTTACGTTTGTGCATGCTCTTTGATCTGTGTGATTACTTTGGCCAAGTGATTGTATGAATCTCCAAGAGAGGGTCTGTGCTAGATAGTGAAACTCACTTCGCTCTAAATTTAGGAATTTTCATGATACTAAAACACCTCTCTTTATGTTGGAAGTTTTGAACTTGTTCTTGTTTTATCTCCCCATACTTGCTACTTTATGGTTCATTGATTTGTTTTCTTACAATATTCCTATACATAGGAAGTGGGTTAGACTTAAATTTTTTTTTCTCCTCTTGCTTTTGCTTCAATTCCTATGTTTATGTGAGCATCTTTTTAAATCATGAGCCTAGCTAAAAAGCGTTAAAGAAAATCTCTTAAGGGAGAAAACCTATTATATGTTTGATTTTTTTTGAGTCTTTTAAGTTATTAACTCTGTAACAACATCTCATTATCCTTTTATTTTCCTTTGTGTGCCAAGAGTTGCCTCTAATGCTTTGATGTGACAAGTTTTGATTTGCTATCCAAAAACAGATTGCTTGTGATGCCTTGTAAAATACGTTTAAAATCACCAGAATGTCTTTTTAATATGATCCTTTTTTATAGAAAGCCTTATACATTTATCTATCTTACATTAGTTTTGAGTATGCTTTGAGCTATGTAACTACCTCGGAAAAACTCATCTTTACACACATTTCTCTTTTGACAGATTTCTGTCTTTATTTGCATTTATATCTTTATAAGTTTTATTTGTGGTTCTTTTGACCAGAGAGCTTTAATTAAAGCTTCGTAACAGTAGCTAGTGTTATTTAGATTGTTTTCAATGTGTTCCTACATAATCTAAGTGGATTGATTTTATTTAGTACTAACCCCTCTAATGAAGATTATGAGTTATTTTGTGTCAAAGAAGTTTTCAAGTATCAAGTGAGAGGAGGATGAAAGAGGATCAAGACGGGGAAAAATCTCTAGATTGGGGATTACCCTGGCACCCCAATGAAATACTTAATAAGTCTCAAACATCTAAGCTTGGTGATGCCCAAGACATCCCCTTTTTCATCGACAATTATCGGTTCGTCCCCATTGAAACTATATTTTTATCGCTTCACGCATTATGTGCTATTCTAGGAGGGTCATTATATTTTGATTTAAGTTGTTTTCTGGTCATTACAATGTTGGATCCTAGAATTCTTATTTTGGAGAGAGACACGCTCCGCTTCTTCATAGAATACACTAGTGCTTCGCTTATATCTTGTTGAGTATTCGTTTTACGTATCGTTTGTTTTTAGCTCTTGTTATTCACTTAAATTTTGTTCAGAGCTACTAGTTCTTTTGTATTAGAAATATCTTGTGATTCACTTATACTTGTTGTAATATTAGTTCAAATAAGTTGATTGGCATTGGTTTCCATGTGGTAGTGGTATGAAGACAATTTTGCATAGTCTTGTAGATCATTGAACTTTGATTAATTGATTCTTTGTAATTTTTTGAGATATTAAATTAATTTATGTTTAATCTTGCTAGTTATATGAGTTGAGGCTTATTAGTAGATTGTTTTCTTTAAAGCTTGTTCGTTGCTATAAATATTATTAGTTGTTGAAGGTGCAATCGTTCTTGATATTGATGACTCAAAAGTGTAGCGGATCGATCGTAGCTTTTATAATAAATAAGAATGTCGAACCCAACGAGGAGCAGAAGGTATTGATAAATAGTTTTGAGCAATATTTCACTATAAACACCATAGAGCAAATGTTTAGGGGTTTTTGTAGCTGTAAATAAAGCAATAACAAGTAAATAACAATAAAAGTAAATAGTTGTTGCAAGTATCCCAATCCTTTTTAGCACAAAGGACAAACCGGTGGTGTTTCTTATAATGACTAAAACGTTCCTGAGAACACACATGAGTATTCGTCAAGTTATTTTCATCACATGCCGTTGATTAATATTTATGCTTTTGATAAGTGTTATGTGGGTAGGCCTATTCTAGTCCATTGTCCCATCCAACACAAATGCACACTTACAGTTATACTACTTGCAAGCATCCACAACTAGAAGATAGTAATTAAGAAATAAATCTAACAATAGCAATAAACTCTTGGTATGACTACTCCCTTATGTAAAGTCTTGCGAACTAGGGTTCAGGTTTCTATCACTCCGGCAACTCTCCATAAGCAATCCATTACACAATGTATTCCTCTAGGCCCATAAATATGAAGTGATATGTAGTCGACGTTCACATAACACCACTAGATAAAGAGCAACATAACTTAAATATCAACCCGGTAAATATTACTTCAACGAATCATGACTATTAACAACGAGACTTCTCCCATGTCCTCAAGAACTAAAGAAACTACTCACAACAGATCATATGGATCATGATCAGAGGTGATATAATGATGAATAACAATCGGGTCATTAAGAATAAACACCAATAAGTCTCACAAGCATCAACTATGAAGGGGTAATCAACACCGGTAGAGAGATCCAATGAAATACTTCGAGGTATAACCATAATTGTTACAGCAAGATGAGATGGGATGATGATGGTGATAGTGCTGGTGGTGGTGATGATGTTGATGATGATCTCGATGATTCCCGAAGTGATGACAATGACGACGGTGACGATTTCCCCTTTCGGGAGAGAATTTTCCTGGTGGAATCTCCCCACCAGGAATGTCTTTTCTTCTCGGCCTCGTTCCTGTCGTGAGAGGCGGCGAAAAAATTATACGAAGTGGCTCCCCGAATTTTTGAGGTCACGGCGAGTAAATATGCCAAAGGGGAGCCGGGTGGGGCTAAAGGCCACCAGGTCGGCCCTAGGAGCGCCCTAAGGGGCACCGGTGCCTGGTGGTCACCTGGTGAGCCCATGGCTCCCTGGGTGATTTTCGGAGAAAACCCCATTTCTGTTTCTTCTTGAATTTTCTAACGTCCGGAAAATACCCCCTCTTACAGGTGCTTTTTCCCTCTGATTTCTGAATCTGATAAATAATTTTAGAAAACTGTAAAACACATAGAAAACCATACAATAACATAAGTATTGCACTCTAATAAGAAATATGTAACATCCCCGATTTCGGGAAAGTTCAAAAATCACAAAAATTTAAATTTTTTCTTTTCTATTAAAGCAAGACACCAAAAACAAATAAAACTCAAACCCAAAGGTTATATTTTTTTTACAATACTGCTAGAAATTTATAATCCAAATATGCCCCTGTTTTACTAAACCCTAAATAAGTTTCACCTAACCAAAGATATTTTTCTCTTCAACAAACCATACTTCATAAAAAAGTTTTCATTTCAATCATTAACTTGGAAATGTTTTCATGGCATTTGAAACTTGAGGATTACAAAACCCTAAGAATTGTTTTCACCATCATTAATATTATATGAACTTGAGAATAGTTATGTGAGTACAAAATGTCTTATCAAACCTCAAGAATGCAAAAATTGTTTTAATAGCTATATGTTTTCCAAAGGGTTCTTCTATTTATTATAATAATTATTTTTCCAACTATTTGGTTATTAAAAATATTTTCAAAGTCAAAAATTAAATATAACACCCTTGAACTAACATATCTAGTGTTAAATAACAAAATGGTTTTCACTAAATTCCTTTTGTAAAAAAGACTTGGAAGAAACATAGTTTCAAATGGTTAAGTATCAAATATCTATTTGCCCAATTTAATCTATTTATTATTTTCCATTTGGAAATGACTTAAAGTGACTATTAGGGTTACCCCTATTTTTGAAATATAAAATTATGAAAATAAGTTGTAATGACTTTCAAAAATAATATTTCAACTTATAGAATGTCACTCAAATTTTATTTGATTAATATTTATATTTTATAATTTTCTAAATTAAAAATTACATTAAGTTACTATTAGATAATTATTCAAATTTCAAAATTCAAAAATTTGAATTGTGTTGAAAAGTTTCCAAAAAAATGTTTCTGGTTGAAAGATATTAATATTACAAGAATATAGAAATTTATTTGATCTTAATTGGATGTTTGAAACAGAAGTTATTAACATTTTGATTAAACAGAAAAAAAGGAAAAGTGACGTCAGTTATGACGTTATTTCATCTCCCTCCTCTCGCCTGAAATCACGCCCGAGACAGAGGATTTTGAATCCGCTGATTTCTCGCGATTGAATGCGTGAACCAATGCCTTGATCCCTGCTCTATAAACCCCCCCGAGTCCCTCCTCGTTTCTCCTCTCGTCCTCTCTCCAATCGCGCCCCGAGGCCGGAGTATTTCCTCGCCGGAGTTCTTCTCTTTCGTCGCCAAGATCCATTGATTCCGGCCGACGTGGTGAGTCCCTGCCGCCGGTTCCTGGTCCTCTACATTCCTCACTCCCGCGCGCCCCTCCCTAATCCTTCTGATGTTTTCCCCGCAGCGAAAACATCGAGGGCAACATCTTCCGAGAGCCACCGGAGTCGAGCCGCCTCCGTTCGAGAACACCCACCTCCGTAGGCCTTCCCCGAGTACGCCGTCACCACCATCCGCATTGCCGAGTCCAGCTCGTCGACGGCGTCACCTCTGTTGTGCAGGAGACCGCCGAGGAGCCATTTCCGACGAGGTCCCGAGCAGAGCGCCACTGCGTCAACTATTTCTGGTGAACTATCACCGCGGTGAGCTCCTCTCTCTCTCTCTCGGACGTTGGATTGAACGAGTGGCTAGGATTAGATCTATCCCGAAGCGATATGCTTCCGTTGGATCTGGATCTGACGACCTAGATCCAATCACTTATCCACGTCACCCACCCAGTCAGCATGCCACGCCAATGCCTAGTAAGCACACCCGCCCAATCAGGAGCCGCCACATCGCCAGCCTTTAATTTAAATTTTCTCCCGGTAGAACCAATTTGCCAATTTTGCAAAAAAGCCCCTCCACCTTAGAATCATCGTAACTTTTTAACCATAAGCCCAAATTTAATAAACTTGGACTTTTTGAAATCATCACAACATGTAGAATCTTTTAGCACTTTTCAAATTTAAATTTGAAAAACATTAATTGATTCAAATTTAAATAGGGTTGTTTGATGAATTTTAGCATAATTCAAATTCTACAAATCCAAAATTTGCAAATAAAATATTTTGGAAACCTTAGGATGTGTACATTCATATCCTCTATACAAAAATAATTTTTTAACAAATTAAAATTGAATTTAGAATTAAGTTGTCCAATTAAGTATTATTGACATAGATTTAATTCCACAAATAATTTGAAAATGATTCCTTAAGAAAAATTGCTCCATTTGGTAACCTTAAACCAGAGACATCAGTGGCTAAACATTTTGGACACCCTTGGAACACGACCATGTGATTTTGAACCCAACATAGTGATCCACCCATTTTATCATGTCTTAGAATTGTTTCCATCTTTTTTATCTTTGAAGTTGTGGCTATTTTGAATCCAAGACCAAGTCCCTAGTATGTGTCAATCACATATAATACCAACTAGTGAATCTTAAACACTAGTACCATTGTTTTCAAGCTACTTCTCCACTCTCCCATTCTTGCTTCAAGAATTCATCAAGTTAGCAAAATGGAAATCAAGACCCAAGCACAAGAAGGAACTTCATTATCAACTTGGTGGCAACATGAATAGATACAAGGAAGATCATTGAAGAAATTGAAGGAAGGACTTAGACTCCACAACAACTATAAGCAACTCAGTGAAGTACAAGTGTATATCAATGAGAAAATATCTACCTTTCTCTTTCTATCTTTTCTTCTCCTTTCCTTTTTGATTTAGTGGTATATTCACACGTACGTTATCAAGATCAACCCTTAGTTTGTGCCCACCCTATACCTAAAACAACTAGTGAAGTGAAAACCATGAAGATTTATCAAGTTCAAGAGAGGCTTCAAAACAAGGAGGAAACTACAATAGAAGCATGAAGATGATCTTTAAGAAGACAAGCATGTGAAGACTTGGAGCAATCCATACAAGTTGAAGAGTTAGAAAGTTGGTTATGACCAACGATAGACCCAATGGAAAAATCCCAAGACCTCATCACAACATTGCTTTTGCCTTGTTGTCATGGAGTGAATCTAGACCATCCTTAACCAAAAATGGAAAGCTTAGCCAAACCATGACATGTGTTCCTTTCGTTTAATAGGTGGTGTGATCATCCTTAGTGAACTCTTGGAACTTCCTAGATAAATATGTTTTCAATGAAGTTTGATTACTACAAACTCAATCTAGACCATCCTCAGTGAACTCTTAACCCATTAACAAGTATTGAACCAAGAGAGAATGAATCTTTCAAACTCAAATCTTGACCTTGTTCTAGCCAAATTGGTTAAGACCCTTTTGATATGTTAGTTGATTTTTATGTTTTCTTCACCTATGTGTTTGATTGTTAGGATGCTTGTTTATTTTGCTATTGTGTTTTAAAGTGTATAGATTGTACGGAGAGCAACGATCTTTTGTGAAGAGAGTGTGATTTGTTCACCAACAACAACAAGGCAAGTAACACACCGTCCAACCACCCATTATTTTCTCATGGGCTATTGTTTGGCACTCTGGTAAAACATGGAGCGCAGAGATGATGTGGTAGGTGATGGCTAGTTATATGCTCATGCACAAGATGATATTTTAGGATGAGCGCGATGATAGCCTCTATGACTAAGGGTGGGAATTTTAGGATGAACTGATTGAGCCCGAGCTAAGGCCGTCAACATTTCAGTACTTTCTGCATGTGCATCAAGACATCCGTGATCGTCCAACCCTAAATCAACTTATGTGGACTCACCTAGGAAACCACTAATCATCTTCTCTCATTTTATTTAATTGTACGAACTATGTTGCTTATGAACTATGTTGTTTATTTTATTTTAAACTATTTAAATTTCATTGATTGTAAACTATTTAATTATGAAATAGCTGAAATAGTGAAATGGGCACACATAAAAGGTCGGCCCTGGACGGGGCTGCCGTTGGTTGCACCGCACCCCGAACCGACCAAAGGCGAACATAAGCGTCTAGCACGTCAGTCACCGCCGTCGTAGATACCGTAAGTCAATCGGACGGTAGGGGCGGCTCTAAGCTGATCAAGGCACCGCACGGTTTCAAGAAATATCCCACTTGTTTATTTTTCCTCTATTTTGAACACTCATGTAACAATTAGTAAAGCATGTAGAGACTTCGCCCTCCCAGTTATTTCATGATAAAATATCGGAAAACGGTTAAATTAGGGGGATCTAACGCGCGCCAGCGTAGGTCCCCTTCTTCGCTCGCTGCTTTGTGCGTGGAGAGCCCACTTGGGCCGGATGGCACCCACCGGGTTCGGGGCCGGGTCGGCGTCCCCCATACCCGCCCCATTTAACTTGTCGGGTCTCATTTCTTACCATACCCACGACCCGGACGGGTTCGGGAACCAAACGGGTACCCATTAAGGAGCGGCACCGACACATGTGGTGAATAAAACAATGGCATATTGGGATGCGGTTGGTTGGAATAGACACGTGTGTATGCGTGTTGTCTCCGAGATTCTAGATTCCAACACATCCATGTGATGTGTGAGGTTTGTGCTCCATAGCTCGTGGACGTGTGGTTAGCCATAAGATTATTAGGGATATGATTAGGACTTAGAGAGTGTACGCGGGTATGCGGGTACGGGTTTGTCACCCCCATACCCGCCCCATTAGACCTGGCGGGTCGAACATTTTACCAAACCCTCCCCATTTAAGGCGGGTACCCGTCGGGTTTGCGGGTTTCGGGGCCCATTGCCATCCGTACTTGGGCCGGCCTGACTAGGCCCAGCTAGCAGCAATTTGATTTTTTAGCCCAATTTTCGCCTTAAAATATATTTTCAGCAGCCCACTACACGTAGTCATATACACTAAGTGTCTTCGCCATTTTCGATCAATGTTGCATACGTCTTTAAATTTTGTAACAAATTCGCACACATTTTGTTGAGAAACCACAAGCGAGATGTTTTAATGTTTTCTAGATGATTTTCTATAAAATGCGTATATGTCTTTAGAATTAATTTGGGAATGATATGTTTATGCGCTCCTACACATGTTGTAAACCTGTGATTTTATTGTTGCTATCGATTTATTTATTTGTTGAAATACGGGATAATTTTTATTGCAACTAGAACGGTGACAAATTATTTTGTTGCTTACCAACTTTTTAATTTATGTAATTTTTTTGAATTGTGTGAACTTTTTTGTTGCAACACAATAAAGATATTGTTTAACTATTCTTTGTAGCGTTACTTATTTTTTGATTTTGTTTGGAACAATTTGTTGCAGTATTTTTTTTTACACGGGACAATAATTTTTGTTGCGATAGGAGTGAATTTGTTGCAATGACAGTTTTGCTGTAATTATCGAGATGACCGGGGCAATACAATATACCATTTCGTTTAAGTGGGGTTGTTGTGTAGTGCAGGTTCTATATCCAAAAAACAGGGGGGGCTAAAATGCAAAAACGTGATACGCTATTTGTGACCGTACGATGGCGATCCAACGGCCGAGGAAGGGACCTAGAACAGGTCGCGCTAGCGCAACCTGCGCCTAGCGTTCGCCTAAAAGATCTGATTCATTTATGCAAGTTTTTCTCTATAGTAAAGTTGGAAAGCAATACTTAATTAAGATACTCCCTTCGATCCATAAAAAGTGACGTCCACTAGTACAAATTTTATACTAATTTAGTACAAGATATGTGACACCTTTTATGAATCGGATGGAGTATTATGTTAGACGTCTGGTTTCGCTGAATGATAGTTACAAAACCCAGTGCATGATTCCTCGTCTCGGATGTTAAGATAGAGTTTGCGCTCGAATGACTTTCTCGTTTTAGCTAAACAGGCTGACCTTATCGGATCGTGCTCATACAAAAACATGCTAGAAAACGTTGGACGTTCCAGTCAGAGATAAGTAGATGGCGCACCGCGGAATGACAAAGGTAGAAAAAGAGGTTGCGTGATCATGTTGCACTTTGCTCTGCTTACTTACATATAGTAGTAGTATAGCTCGTCGTGGAAACGCCCGATCACGTTCCCAAATAGATAGGCGAGACTTGACGCCTCCTGCTTAACTCAGTCGTCCATGCATGAACGGCGTTCCGACCGCGGGGGATGAGCAGAATAGGTCGGCGCCGACCCACGACCGATCTCCACGCCACACGACACTGCCGGAATCGGAGATTCGCAGCAGCTGAGAGATACTCTGATTGTGATGAGAGTAGTGATCCACTATCACTATGCCATGCCTGACACAAATATATGTTTCAGAGTAGGACGGAGAAGAAATTCCGGAGGTGACTAAAGGGAGAGATGCAGCGACGACGACCGGAGCAGGTGGTTTACCGGGAGGCGGAGTATACTAGGACGCGATCTCGCACCTTTTATCCTCGGTCCTTGTCGATCCGTGCGAGAGAGGCTGCCACTACCACGAAGAGTCGTTGTCAGAATTCAGAAACACGAGTTCCTCGGTATGGTGCGAGCGTGACGAGGGGAATGCGATGTGTTAGTGACGGTGCTGTCGCAGCCCGAAAGATGAGACCTGGTTTAATTTCCTCCGGGCGCAGCCGCATACTCTACACATCCATTTTCCCAGTCAAAAAAGAGGATGCTTGTCTAGTGCGACCGCATTAAAATTTCCATCGTCCCCGCTGTCGATCAGGTCACACATCAGATGGAACAAAAGAGAGGACGTATCTGGCGATATGTGCGTCCACGTCTTGCAGTTCCACAAGAGACACATGCACGGCTAATGTTTTTTTTTTTTACGGGAGCCCGTAGGTACCGGAGCAAAATCCATCGTTGATTCATGCCCTAAGATCCGAGCCCCAGACAAAACGTACACTATTCATAGGGGATTTACTATGAACACGAATCTAAAAGCACAAATCAACGGTAAATCTTGCCTACCGGCTCCTGTAATTTTTCCGTGTTGACACATGCACTTTAATTCCTCGCATATACTTTCGTCAGCCTAACGTCACAGTCAGGACGGCTAATAAGTTAATAAAGCAGTGCCAAGTGTTCTCTCTGTATGTAAGACTACTGAAGGCAATAGTATAGCACTACTAACTCTTGTCCAAACAATTGTCAAAAACTCTTGTCCAAACAATCATAGGTCGCGTGGAAACAAGTACGAGTACATATTTTCCCTGTCGCGGCTTTCTTTCAGAATTGAGATCGGTACAGATTTTCTTAAGCAGAGACATATGATTATATTAGGCTGGTGCTAATGCACCGCCCACTATTCACGGGCTATAGCCCCCGCCACGTCACCTTCTCTCACCACTCTCACGCCACTCTCACGGGCACGGTGCCAGTGCACGGGCTATAGCCCGGGCTATAAGATTCTCTCTCCCCACTATCGCCCGGCCTATCGCCCCCATTGGCACCGCGTCGCCCCGCTATCGCCCCTCACTCTCGCCCGGCGCGGGCGCTATCGCCTCGCTAGCGCGGGCGGTAGGCCGGGCGACACGGGCTATAGCCCGGGCGGCAGCGCCACCGCCCGCCGCCTCCTCTCGCCCGCCCCTACCGCCTCCTCTCGCCCGCCACCGGGCGGTAGCGCCCCTACCGCCCCGCGCTACCGCCCCGGTTGGCACCAGCCTTAGATGTGCGATGGGGAGAACAACTCTATAAGGGCACTATACCAGCAGACCAAACCAAGACTTGAGGAGAGCTGCAAGTGCTCTCTTACACTTGATGAAGTAGTACAAGCAGATCAAGCCAAGCCTTGAGGCCGGGAGATGCGGCTGCTCATTTACAATTGTAATAATGCTTCACAACTTACATCCTTGCTTCACAGTGTTTAACTGTCAAGGCACGACCTCCTGAGAAGTTTGAAGGATAACCTATATGCATTCTCGGGGGAAAAAAAAAAAGGATAGCCTATATACTAATGTATCCAGCTCCTCAATCTGAGCTCTGTGCAGAAGTACTCGTTTCCGGGTCACTTTGGTAGTAGACTACGTCTCCGGTGTCGCTAACATAGTGGTCACTCTTCATACTCCGCGATAGCACCCCGAGTAGGTGGAACGGGAGAGGAGCCGACTTCTCTGGTTCCTTGTAGTACTTGCCGAGCACCGGTTTCGCTGCTTCGGTCTGTGGGTGAACATCCAAACAACCGTCTCAAGTTAGTATGGCTCTTGAGAAGAGGCCACTTTGCTAACACAAAATGACACGCGATTTGATACATGTTTGAGGGAAAAAAAAAGCAAGAGGCAGAGAACAAGGGATGGACGCTTACCGCCTCGACAAGATGGTAATGTGGTATTTGGGGGAAAAGATGATGAATGACATGAGTGCCAATGTCGTGGTGGATTTTGTTGATCAACCCGTAATCCCGATCAAGTGTTGTCAATCCTCCACGCAGATAACTCCATTCCTGCAAGTATAGATAGCGATGTTAATAAGCACTCAGGCAATGATTATTAAGCGACTAAGAATGAAAAAATAGCGATGTTAGTAAGCACTCAGACAATGATTATTAAGTGACCACAAATGAAAATAATATGAACCAAAGCAACTATTAGAGGAGGCTGTGTCTTTGATTTGTAATATTAACCACTAGGATTTCTCTGACTGAAGATTATGTTCCTTTGTAATTGTTCAAAGCAAGCATTTCGCACTTCGGCATAAGATCATACCCAATCCTGAATAAGTACATTACAGTCTCAATATATGCTGGTTATGAACATAGTATTTTGTTTATTTTATGTTTTCCAGATGTGATATTCTACTTAAAACAATGAAGCAGTATTTTCTGTCATGTTAACAAACAATAATAAACCATGCCATTGTATTTTCAACATTAAGTAATTATATCCTGAAGCATTGGCAAATTGCAAGTCTGATCCAATCATGATAATTACCTTTCCACGATACCACGGAACCTTGTCTTCATGACCATGATGATGCAAGTATGTGACAAAATCTAGCCACATAACAAATATCTGCACAGGGATAAACCAAAATTAATCACATGAATTCTCCATTGTAGTGTACTTCCTCAATGATTATCCGAATTATCAGTTTGCCGAAATTGCAGATGTGATGGAAGGCATGAAGCTCTTACCGCATAAGGGATAGCATAGAGCTTTAGCATCTTAAGAGGCCCCATCGCAAAGGTCAGACCAGCGAGAACACCGACCATTGCCAGCCAGGATGCGGTTGATGTTAGCACATCCTTCTTCTCATTGGGTAGGAATATATCGCTTTTCGGGTTGAAGTGTGAGCCCGTCTTCCCTGGGGTCCTGACAAACTGCCATATAACAAGAATTCAGTAACATGTTGAACCACCAGATCACACATCATAATAAAATCAGCAGCAACTCTGTCTCACCAAGTATAAAGGGAACGCAAGCATGGGAAATGGCAAGCTGAACCGCAACTTCTTCGCCATATTATCCAGGCTGTTGTACAACCTCTTCGGTAGCTGCAAATTGTCAAAATCCAAGGAGCCATCAGTCACAATTCACCAACCCTGCCGCTCTCTGCGAATTATGCATATGCGTGAATCCACCGAAAATCAAAGACCTACCGGGTGCCAGGACTCATCTTTCTCCACATGGCCGTGGTTCTGGTGGTGCGTCCTGTGGCTAATCCTCCTGCAATTACATTCAACACGCCGGCTTTCTTAGCATCGACAACAATTTGCAACGAAGAAGAAAAACATCCAAAATGCACTCATCATACCAGCCGTTGTATGGAACAAGAATGGAGGAATGGAGTATGTGGCCGACCACGCTGTTCAGCTTCGGATTGCTCGAGAAGCTCCCGTGTCCACTGCAAACACCAAATCAGAGGAAGAGTCAAACAACCTTGCGGCTTTAATTAGGCTAAAACCGACATAGAAGCTGGGTACGGAGCAGGATGGCCCGTACCAGTCATGTCCTAGGACGAAGAGCGCCCAGAACATGGTGCCCTGCGCGGCCCAGTAGAGCGGCCAGACGAGCCAGCTGTCGACGCGCGCGGCGGCGGCGGCGAGGCCGAGCACGACGAGGACGTCCCGCAGCACGTAGCTCATGGACCGCCATGGATCCTTGACCCAGCAGTGCTTCGGGATGGCCGCGCGGATCTCCGCTAGGCCGAAGGGCGGCGGCGCCCCCGGGTTGAACTCCGCCGAAGAGCTCCCGGAGGCCTCCTGGTTTTGTTCCCGAGAGCTCCTTTTATCATCCTCGAAGACGGACGCGAGGCGGGTGGGCGCGGAGACGCGGAGCGCCCAGTCGCGGTGGATGGCGGCGGCTGCGGGGCGACGCGGCGCCGCGGCGAGGTGGGGAGGCGACGGCAACGCAATGGCGCCGCCTCGGCTGCGCGTGCGGAGCGGCGTGAGGCCGCAGCACTCTGGGAGGACGAGCCGGGCCATTAGGCGCCGGCAGCAGTGGCAACGATGGCAGGCTAGCAACACGGCCGCGCAGCTCGCCGGGGATAATTCTGCGTCCGGGTGGGTGGATGGAACTGGAATTGTGGTGGCCGGAATGGGCTAAGGCGAGGCTTCTATATACGCGAGAGAAATCGCGGAAGCCGCGTTGATGATCCGGCGGGGGGCAGAAGAGGGGAAGGTGCGCGTCGATCTGCAATACAACTTTGGAGTCGGACCAGGCTCGGCGATGGAAGTTAGCACGTGTGAACTGCTTCGGGTGGACTATGACGCCGCTCTCCTCTACTTTGACCCTTTCTTTTAGATTGTACTCACTAGCTCTAGCTGTATGGTCATACACACTCCGTCCATTTTAATTTGGAGTCACACTTATTAGAGCATCTCCAGTCGCGTCCTCAGCAGCCGTCTGGATCGACGCCCGGGGTGGCGCTTTGGGGCTCGTCCAGACGGCGCCGCGCCCAAGAGGGCACCCGTCCCACTCGGCGCCAACCAAAACCCCCCAAAGCAGGTTTATTGTCGCCTCGGCTGCCGCGCACATTGACGCCGGTCAGTCAAGACGATACGCGGCGACGGAGTAGCCCAATCGCCCACGCGGCGAAGTTATGGCGTGCCACCGCTTCGTCTTGCCCGTCCCGGCTACATAAACTCGGCCCCATCGTCATTCTCCTCGCCATTCTTTCTTCCTCTCCTCGCCTTCTTCTCGCCATGGTTCACCGTCACCACCTTGCCGGCGCGGCCGCCAGTGGGTTCGACCGCCGAACCCTGCACCTCTGGAAGGCGAGGCTACTGTACGAGGCGAACTTCCACTCGCCGCTGGGGATGAGCGCGCCGAGGACATGACGGCTCAGCGCAGCCGGCGTACCTATGCCTTCACCACTGACCGGGCCCGAGCGCGTCACCGAAATCGAGGAGATTCGGGCGCGCATGTCGCCGAAGCAGCGGCGCCAGCCTCAGTGGCATCCCGCCAACGAGGCCTCCTGGACGGCGTTCTTCGAGAACCGCTTCAAGGCAGAACTCGGCGACGTCCCCGACCACGGTCCCGTTTCGGGGCGCAACAATGCCGCCGGCCGCCGCATCGGGTGGAGCAAACCCGGGCGCACTCTCGCCCGGGTCCTCGACCACATCGAGCGGCAGATGAGGCGGGGGAGGAACCGCTGATACGTCATAAACGTATCCTTAATTTCTGATGTTCCATGTTGTTTCCCACATGTTTTCCTTACACTTTATGCCATTTTTACACGTTTTCCGGGACTAACCTATTGACAAGATGCTACAGAGACAGTTCCCTGTTTTCTGCTGTTTTTAGTTTCAGAAAAGTTGTTCTGGAAATATTCTCGGAATTGGAAAATTCAAAAGCCAGAAGTCTTAGAAGTTTCGGAGGCTTCCAGAAGTCCCAAAGAGCCCCGGAGGGGGGCCACAGGGTGGCGCGGGTCCCCTGGTGGCGCCACCTAGTGGTGTGGGCCCCCTGGCCACCCCCTGGCATCGCCCCTTCGCCTATATATACTCCCCCGAGGGAAAAAAACCTAAAAGAATCGACCTTTTCCACAAAATACATCTGTAGCTCCGCCGCCGCTGCCGACAAGTTTCGGGGGACATATCTCTGTTCTAGCACCCTGCCGGGAAGGGGAAGTGCCCCCCCAGAAGCTATCTCCATCGACTCCACCTCCATCTCCATCGTCGTTGATGTCTCCTATGATGAGGAGGGAGTAGTTTTCCCCCGAGGCTGAGGGCTCTACCGGTGGCTATGTGGTTCATCTCTCTCTCCCATGGTGTGATCTATATGTGATCGTGAGCTTTGTAATCTAGTTGAATAAGTAGATGTTACTCTTCATCTTGTGCTACTCAAGTGTTTTATTAATATGAACTTTGGAGTCTCCTTGTCCCGCGGTGTGAAGGTGAAAGTGTGCACATCGTGTGTGTCTCCTTTATGAATTGTGGTGTTTGTCTAGTATCTTCTAGGGCGCTCATAGTGACAGCGTGGGGTTAACTAGACATGGGAATGCTTACTTTAAGGAATGCTTTTTGCAACCCTACGCAATGATTAGTGTTTGTTATCCAACCGGAGAGGGTTAAGAGTAGCATAGTGAAGAAAGATATTTAGTTATTCAATTATGTGATCATTGTTGAGAGTGTCCACTAGTGAAAGTAGGATCCCTAGGTCTTGTTTCCAAGCATTGAAACACCGTTTTCCGCCTGTTCTGCTACATGTTTGCTTGCTGCCATATTTATTTCAAATTTCTATTTTTACTTATAACCATCCATATTACCCGCATTTCACTATCTCTTCGCCGAACTAGTGCACCTATATACATGCCAAGTATATTGGGTGTGTTGGGGACACAAGAAACTTCTTGTATCTTAATTGCAGGGTTGTTTGAGAGGGATATCTTTGAACTCTACCTCCCTGAGTTCGATAAACCTTGGGTGATCCACTTAAGGGAAACTTGTTGCTGTTCTACAAACCTCTGCACTTGGAGGCCCAACACTGTCTACAAGAATAGAAGCGTGCGTAGACATCAAGCTCTTTTCTGGCGTTGTTGCCGGGGAGGTAAGGTAAAAGGTACTCACATCCTCAGGTATGAGTGATCGGAGTTATTTCCTTTAGATTCTGCAATTATATCTTTGTGTTTCTTGTTTTCACTAGTTTGGCTTATTTTTACTTATTCCTTGTTTTTATATTTACTAGTTAGACTTAATGGAAAACAACAAAAATATGATAGAACTTTATAATATTTATCTTGAATTAGGACACGATGCTTTTGAAGAGAAAATTAAAAAACATATGGAAGTTTGTTTGCATAATAGTGATAGCAATGTTATTAGCATTAATTCTTTAAACACCATTATTGCTAATGCTATGGAAAAGTCTAAGATTGGGGAAGCTAGTTTTGATGGATATGATATTTTTAGTCCCCCAAGTTTTGAGGAGGGAATTTTCTTTGATGATACTTTGCTTAGAATATATGATGATTATAATGATTGTGGTATTCTAGTTCCACTTGTTTACAATGATGAATATGATATTTTCAGTCCACTTACTATTGAGGAAAAAATTAATTATGATTACAATATGCCTCCTATATTTAATGATTATGGTGATGAGAATAATAATGATAGCTATTTTGTTGAATCTGCTCCCACTACTATTAATAAGAATGACTATGCTTATGTGGAGAGTGTTAATTCTTTTATGCATGTGGCTCATGATAAGAATGTTTTATGTGATAGCTATGATATTAATTTTATTCATGATGCTACTGAAGTTTATTATGAGAGAGGGAAACATGGTTTTATGTATCTCAATAATATTACGTTTCTTCTCTTTATGTTGAAATTTTTTATGTTGCACTTATTTTGTGTTCCTATGCTAGTCCTTTGTGCTTCGTTGACTTGTTTTTCTACAAGATTATTTTCCATAGGAAGTGGGTTAGACTTAAATGTGTTTTATATTTGCTTCTTGATGCTCTCTTATTGTGCTTCAACTCTTATTCTTATGTGGGCATCTGTTAAAAGTCATTGAGCCTAGCTGAAAGACGTTAAAGAAAAGCGCTACCGGGAGACAACCCGTTTTATTTCTCTTTTTTCAACCCATTTTCCATCGTTTATTTTTGTTTTCTTTGCACCTGGGTGCTGTATATTTCCTTAGCAACCCCGTTGTATCTTTTATTTTGTGTCTTTGTTGAGCCAAGTAAAGCCTCTAGTGGAAAGTTGAGACTATATTTCGGATTTCTGTGCAGTAAACAGATTTCTGTTGTCCACTGTTAAATTCGTATAAAATCACAGAAAATTCAAAATGACCTGAATTTTTTTGTGCGTAATCCTGGGCTATATACGCAACTTTTCTTATCTGAAAACTTTTTGATTTGAGCAACATAAGGTTTTCTAAAAAAAATCATCTTTACCTGTTGTCCTGTTTTGACAGATTTCTCCCAATAATTGCATTTGCATCTTAATCTCTTTCTTTTGGTGTTATTTTGAGAAAAAGAGTTTTAAAAGAAGTTGTGATACTAGCTAATGTGTTTATGAGTGTTATTCTTGTGTTAAAACTGAACCATGTGAATTTATTATTCCGATTGCACTAACGTTGTTAAGTAAGATTGTGAGAGGTTTGGTGTGAAGGAAGTTTTCAAGGGTCAAGAGAAGAGGATGATATGACGTGATCAAGAAGGGTGAAGAGCCTAATATTGGGGATTCCATGGAGGTACATCCCAGAAAATTCCAAGAATACTCAAGCTTCTAAACTTGGGGATTCCCAAGGCATCCCCTTCTTCATCGACAAATTATCAGGTCACTTCTAGTGAAACTATATTTTTATTCGGTCACATCTTATGTGCTTTACTTGGTGCGTCTTTTATTTTTGCTTTCAGATTGTTTAGTTTTATTTGTTGTAGTTTATGGTTGGATATTATCATACTTGTGTGGGAGAGAGACACGCTCCGTTTTTATTGCTTAGAACTCTTTACTTTTCATTCTTATTGTTCTGTGAGTGTTCACTTTTTGTTAGTACTACGTTTAGCCTTTGTTTTCATGCATCTCTTATTAAGAGTTGTTAGTTTTAGTAGTGTTATGTGAGTGCTCTCATGTTTTCTTGTTGTATCATGCAGAGTATTTTTGTTAAAATATATCTTGTATGGTGGTTGTTGGGAAAAGAAACTGCTGCTTGAAGTAGAAATTTTTGATGGTGCAAGTAGAAGCTTGTATAGACTGTGGCTAGAACTTTATCATATCATGCTAGATGTTATTTTAGTTTTAAAGCCTTCTGGTTATTGAGTAGCATGATTAGCCTCAAATAGCTGAGAGTGTTTAATGTGCCATTGAAAGATTCATGAGTTGTTCTTGTCATATTGAAGCATAAATTTATGGTATTCTCTTTCGAATGTTTTATTTGGTTGACTTGGCGCATGCTCACACCATGTTTATGACTATGAACCAGTCACTAATAGCCTCTATGATCATTTAGTTTATGAACTTGTGATACCGCTTATGCTTTGATTAATGATGTTTATGTCGCTATGCATGATTATGGCTCTTATGCTCTCTAGATTTATCGCTCACAGTACTTTGCTAGCCTCCACCTGTACTGAGTATGAGCTCTACTCGTGCATCCAACTCCATAAAACCAAATTTTTCCCATTTTCTCCACCATACCTACCTACATGTGGTATTTAACTGCCACTCCAAGTAAATTGCTCATGTGTTACCTTTAAAACCTTCAAAAATTACTCTTGCTTTGTGTTCCTGTTTTTGCTCATGAGGACGTAAATAAAGAATATTTATCTCACTTGTTGATTGGATTTCACACCCTGGACTAGTGGCTTCATCCGCTTATCCAAATGATAGAAGAGCTGGCAGCCGGGTGCCCAGCCCCAAATTAATACACACAAAATCTCTTCACTATTTTTGCCCCTGATTTATCAGTCAAGGCATAATTGTGTAGACAAAAGAGAAAGAGGGATGACCTTCTATACCAGTTGCGTCCTTCATATGGGAGCCTCTCTTGTGAAATCTAGTTGGCTTGTGACGTACTGTATTTTCTGTTTACTATTCGTTGATATTAGCATACATCTCCCAAAATATAGACACTCCTCCATGGTATGTGATTGTTGGCAGACACCCGAGGATTCGGTTAGCCATGGTTTGTGAAAGATGGATGGGAGGAGTGTCAAACTTTTAATAGCTCTGTTTAATAAAATAAAAAGCTCTAGCACATGAGTGATCCTTGCTTCCCTCTGCGAAGGGCCTTTCTTTTACTATTATGTTGAGTCTCCATCTTCTAACTTTATGCACAGTTGAGAGAGAATTTTTGCAATTCTGAGTTTTATGTACATTTGTCCCAGAAACATAATTAATTGATTCATGATGTGTTATTGCTTGTTCTCAAATTATTTGTTCTAGTCTTCCTCATGAACTTTGAAGGTGTCCTGACATTTATGTTTTGCCCCACTCTTAATGACTAGCGAAATACCACTTTGCCATGCTTTTCTGTACTTGAAATAAACGCATATGTTTCTTTGCATTGTTATTCATGATCTTTTATTTGAGTTACTTCTCATGATACAAAGTGATTGCTATGCTTTATTATTAAATTTCTATTTATCATGTTTGTATTCAAAGTTCTATGATGTCAGCTTACATATGCTTTTACATATTATGATCAAGATTTTGTGGTAGCATGTCACCTCAGAAGTTATTTTGTTTTATCGTTTACCTACTCGAGGACGAGTAGGAACTAAGCTTCGGGATACTTGATACGTCATAAACGTATCCTTAATTTCTGATGTTCCATGTTGTTTTCATGTTGTTTCCCACATATTTTCCTTACACTTTATGTCATTTTTACACGTTTTCCGGGACTAACCTATTGACAAGATGCCAAAGAGCCATTTCCCTGTTTTCTGCCGTTTTTAGTTTCATAAAAGTTGTTCTAGAAATATTCTCGGAATTAGAAAATTCAAAAGCCAGAAGTCTTAGAAGTTCCGGAGGCTTCCAGAAGTCCCGAAGAGCCCCAGAGGGGGGCCACAGGGTGGCCACACCATGGGGTGGCGCGGGTCCCCCTGGTGGTGTGGGCCCCTGGCCACCCCCTGGCATCGCCGCTTCGCCTATATATACACCCCCGAGAGAAACCCCTAAAAGAATAGACCATTTCCACAAAATACATCCGTAGCTCCGCCGCCGCCGCCGACAAGTTTCGGGGGACAAGTATCTGTTTTGGCACCTTGCCGGGACGGGGAAGTGCCCCCGGAAGCCATGTCCATCGACTCCACCGCCATCTCCATCGCCGTTGTTGTCTCCTATGATGAGGAGGGAGTAGTTCTCCCCCGAGGCTGAGGGCTCTACCGGTAGCTATGTGGTTCATCTCTCTCTCCCATGGTGTGATCTATATGTGATCGCGAGCTTTGTAATCTAGTTGAATAAGTAGATGTTACTCTTCATCTTGTGCTACTCAAGTGTTTTAATAATATGAACTTTGGAGTCACCTTGTCCCGCGGTGTGAAGGTGACAGTGTGCACAACGTGTGTGTCTCCTCTATGAATTGTGGTGTTTTTCTAGTACCTTGTAGGGCGCTCATAGTGACAGCGTGGGGTTAACTAGACATGGGAATGCTTACTTTAAGGAATGCTTTTGGCAACCCTACGCAATGATTAGTGTTCGTTATCCAACCGGAGAGGGTTAAGTGTAGCATAGTGAAGAGAAGATATTTAGTTATTAAATTATGTGATCATTGTTGAGAGTGTCCACTAGTGAAAGTAGGATCCCTAGGCCTTGTTTCCAAGCATTGAAACACCGGTTTCCGCCTGATCTGCTACATGTTTGCTTGCTGCCATATTTATTTCAGATTGCTATTATTACTTATAACCATCCATATTACTCGCATTTCACTATCTCTTCGCCGACTAGTGCACCTATATACCTGACAAGTATATTGGGTGTGTTGGGGACACAAGAGACTTCTTATATCTTAATTGCAGGGTTGCTTGAGAGGGATATCTTTGAACTCTACCTCCCTGAGTTCGATAAACCTTGGGTGATCCACTTAAGAGAACTTGTTGATGTTCTACAAACCTCTGCAATTGGAGGCCCAACACTGTCTACAAGAATAGAAGCGTGCGTAGACATCAGCCGCCGCACCACGGCCACGCCTGCTCCCGCTCCCGTTCCTCTCGCCGTCGTCAAGGAGGAGCCATAGGAAGCGCTGCCGCGCCGGCGGACTCGGAGCCAGACCCTCGTCATCACGGAAGGGCGAGCTCCTCCACAGGCATCGGGCGACGTCATCCTCCTCTCCGACAACGATGACAACGACGACGCCTGCCCTCCCCCGCCAATGTACCTCGGCGACCCAGGGCAGGGCAGCAGCAGCGCTGCCCCGAAGGAGGAGTCGCCGAGCAACTTCGATGATGACGACAGCGGCGACTACACCAAGATGTACAAGGCCCTCGGCATGTAGTACCCGATTTTTTTTAAATCCCGTCTAAATATGTAAAAATCGCCTATATTCGGCCATCTTCAATGAAATCGTTTAGTTGTTTGCAAATTTTTTGCATTGTGTCGGGGGGCTACCCCCGAGTAGGGGTAAGGCTGGTGATAAACAGTACTCAAAGTATGGTTCAGCCGGGTAGGCGGCTACCCGGATACCTTTTATCCGGTAGGCGCTATTCGGAGAGAGGTATTGAAGGCCAGAAGAAGATAACAAGCATAGATCTGGATCAACCGGGTAGAGCTCGGGTGATCTGAGTAGATGGGAAGCTATCCTACTCGGGCACAAAGGCAATGGAGCTGTTGTGGAAGATCCCGCGTATCCCGGAGCTGTACAGGCGTGCGGTTCAACTTACTAGGAGCATGATTATCCGCGCTGAGGCGTGGGAACAGTACGGGTAGGTACCTGTCAAGTCCTGTCACTAACAGGGGGGACAGGACATGTCAGTGACCTACCCTAAGGGGCTGACAGGGTGGACAAGACATGTCAGCCGGACGGCGCGGCGATTTTGGCACGACGTCAGCGGGAACACGGAGGCGTGCGCCGTTTCCACAGTGGTGTTGTCATATCGTGTACTTCTATGTGTAGAATACTCGCTGGCCACCAGTATATAAGGTGGCCAGCCCTCTTCTGCGCGAGGGACGTTGGATCGGAGCGCATTTATTGCAAGGCTTAGCAGTTCAGAGAGAAAACAGTAGAGAGAACAGAGCGCTGGCTACTCGGCGGGGAGTGAGGATGTGAGAGTTTGTAACTTCTGTACTCGGTGGAACTTTATACAGAGAGGTATGCAGGAGTAGGGGTGTTACCTCCACACGAGGGCCCCGGACCTAGGTAGATCTTGGTGTTTGCGGTGTTCCTGAGCGCGTCTATTCGACGTGCGATCCCTCCCCGAATACCTACAGCGACCATCGGCCCCAACTTTAGCCATCATATGACATCTGTCTTCTCAACACCACGGCAGTTGGCGCCCACCGTGGGGCCAGCAGCGGCGCTGGCTGGGGTGCATATTCGGACGGGACCGGTTTCTCCGTCGGGGGAGCGCGTGGTTTGTGGCCTTGTCCACAGATTCGGCTCCTTCGACTTCGTCACCGACAACGCTGGTGATTTCGGCGGCAGGCCCGTGCCTGTAGGCGGCTCCGTCCTCTCCTTTGGCACGCATTTGGTGTACGTCGCCACCACCGTCATCCGCGAGTACCCCGAGGTGGTGCTCATCTCTGAGGACCCTCCCGCTGTTCTCGCTGTCCGCGGGAAGCCGGCTGGCTGATCTGTGGGCAGCGTGGAGGTGATGATGACCGGCCCGGCTATCGATGCCGGGAAAGGCGCGCCCACTGCGCCTGAAAGTCGTCGACGAGTCGGCTGCTCGCAGGGGCCACAAGCCCTACGATTTGCCGCAGAACCAACTTGGCTACGTGGATCCTTCCACGTCTACTGCGATATCGGCTGCTCGCGCCGGTATCGCGCACCTCGGTATGCCTATCGCCACGGACGTGGATCTGGATGTGGTGAGGGCGCAGCTCGAGCAGCAGCGACTCGCCTTGCTGCAGGAGGCCCAGGAGCTGGAAAAGGTTAGACTTAAGCTTAACCTGGACCAAAATGAGTATAATAGAGCGCATGGTTTTACTCCTGTATATAGAAATCCTAGCAAGATAGGAGTTATTTGGCGTAACTTAGGTGCCGAGCTAGCTAGAAATGGTAGAACTGCTAGCAAGTCTGCCAGTCAAAACACTGCTGGTAGGCCGAAATATAGTTCTCCTGCAAAAACACTTAGAGTTGCAGAGGCAGTTGCTGCTGAGTTGCCAAATCTGACTGGCGAGGCCTGTATTAGGCAGCAGGAGCGGCTCAATGAGCTCGTTCTAGAAGCGGGTAGGCAGAATGAGGCTTTCCGGCAGGCTAACCCGGGAGGCGGTGCATCTCATGTTGTTCACTCGCATGGGGAAAGATCCGTGGACCAGGCCTCATCGCCGCATCCCGGCGCTGAGAGGGCCCAGAGTGTGAACTCTGGGAAGAACAAACGGTTGTAGGTGTACGACCCGGCTGTCGCCGGAAAACAGCACGCTGTAGTGCGGCAGCCCGGCCAAAAACACAATGCTGCAGGTACTGGCCGTCATGCTGCCAGAGTTCATCAAGAGGGGCGAGGAGGAAACCGAGATGGCCCATCTCGGCAGCATGTTGCTAACCCAGTCCAACATGTTGTTCAGCCGCATGTGGTTGCTGCTGTGGCCAACCCGGTTGCTCAACCCGGTCCAGTGTACCAAGACCGCTACAACGACGGGTACTCGGCAATGGAGCTAGCCAGGTACGCTGACCAAAGAGATCTTGCAGCTCGGCTGGGAGGAAGAATGATGGAGCCAAGTGATGCAAGGTACAAGCTGGACCAGCTCTACCGGTCCGAGGAGATAGAAGCAAGAGGCCCACCCGGGCCAAGCTGTTTTGGTCCCAGGATCATGGGGAGCCGCCTGTGGCCAAGTTTCAGCTGGCTAGAGGGACCAAGACATATGATGGAAGCACCAAGCCAGAGGACTGGCTGAATGACTATGTGACCGTCGTGTACGTTGCAGGTGGAAACAGAAGATGGGTTGTTCGGTATGTGCCCCAGATGCTGGAGGGCCCTGCTCGGATCTGGCTCAATAACCTGCCGAAAGACAGTATCAACTGCTGGCTTGACTTCTCGGAAGTCTTCATCAGCAACTTCATCAGCACTTACAAGAGGCCAAACTGGCCGCAGCAGCTCTCGGCGTGCAAGGAAAGAGAAGAGGAGACTGACTGAGAGTACCTTACTCGGTGGAGCACTCTGAGGAACACCTGTGAGGGTGTGAATGAGTCACAGGCCATTGCCTGGTTCGCGCAAGGTTGCCGGCATGGCAGCATGCTGTGGCAGAAACTGCAGAGGGAGATGCCGAGTACCCTCGCCGAGACAATCAAGATTGCAGATATGTATGCTCTCGGTGACCCTACTCAGCCTCAGCTTGATTCCTTCGAGCCCAAGAGGAAGCACCATGATGGATCCCGGCGCCATGACCGCCAGGACTTTCGCAACAAGAGAAGAGAAGACCGTCCGTATATCCGCTACGGGTCTGACCATGCAGCTGCTGTTACCCAAGATCAATGTGCTGCCGGGAGCAGCCAAACGCAAAAAACTACTGGAGCCCAATACGGGCAGAACCAGACTCAGGGCCAGAACTTCAAGAAGCCGTACAATGCTCCCCAGGAATCTGGAGATCCTGCAAGATTTGTCTTTGAGAACATGAAGGATGGACCGTGTAGCTTCCATACTCGGCATCCGAGTAGGCCAGCGAATCACACTACCCGGCAGTGCAGCTGGTGGGACCGGATCAAGAGCGAGGCTTTCGGTCAGCTGCCTCCTCCTCCTCCTCTTCCGCTCTCGGGTGCCAATGTGCAGCCTATTCGGGCAGCTGCTCCCAGGCCGGCCGAGAACCAGAGGAGGGAGAACGTGAACCAAGTGGCGCAAGGAGCCAACAACAACTACAACCGCAACTTCAACAACAACAACCGCAACAACAACTACTACACCCGCAACAAAAACCGCAACAACAACAATTCCAACCAGAACAACAACAACAATGGTGGTGCTGGGGACCGGAACCAGTACCAGGAGCACCACGAGAGCTACATGGTATTCACCACTGAGCCGGATGACAAGCAGTTCCAGCGCAGGCGCGCGATGGAGGTGAATGCCGTGATGCCATCTGTGCCGCATTATATGGAGTGGTGCGACCAAGAGATAGTCTGGTCCAGAGCAGATCACCCCAAGATAATGCCCAACCCGGGTACATATGCTCTGGTGGTGGACCCCACTTTCTTGGGGACCAAGAAGAATGTGAAGTTCAACAAGGTGCTGATCGACAACGGGAGCAACATCAACATCATGTACCGAGATACCATGGAGAAGCTCGGCCTTGACGAGAACATGCTGCTCCCCAGCCGGACTATGTTCCACGGCATTGTGCCGGGAGTATCTTGTGCTCCTATCGGACGCATCTGGATGGATGTGCTTTTCGGCACCAGGGAGAACTGCCGGACCGAGTGCCTGCAGTTTGAGGTGGTTGATCTTCAGAGCCCTTATCACGCTCTATTTGGCAGGCCCGCTCTGTCCAAGTTCATGGCCTCAACTCATGCGTCCTATCTGAAGATGAAGATCCCTGGCCCCAATGGCATCATCACCATCTCGGGTGACTACAAGCACTCCCTGGAGTGTGCATCTGCGGGATCTCGACTTGCCGAGTCCATGGTTATTGCGACCGAGAAGAACAAGATACATGAGGTGGTGGCCATGGCCAAAGCAGCTCAAGTCGGTATGCCTGGCATGCCGAGTTCTCAGTATGGGGTCACCTTCCAGGCCTCCCAAGAGACAAAGAAGGTGCAGATTGACCCGGAGTTCCCGGAACGTGTGGCCATTATTGACGTCGGGTTGGAGGAGAAATAGGAAAGAGAGCTCATCCACTTCCTCCGTGAGAATCGGGATGTCTTCGCATGGTCCAATCAGGACCTGCCGGGTGTCCCGAGGGAGTTGGTTGAGCACTTGTTGCATGTGCGCCCTGACGCCAAGCCGGTTAAGCAGGCAATGCGCCGCTTTGCGGCTGAGAGAAGAAAAGCTATTGGTGACGAGATCACAAAGCTGCTGATAAGTGGATTTATCATGGAGGTACTGCATCCGGATTGGCTGGCCAATCCGGTCATGGAGGAGAAGAAGAAGGAGGATCCCAAGGCTGCTGTGGCCTGGCGCATGTGCGTGGACTACACCGACTTGAACAAGGCCTGCCCCAAGGACCCGATCCTGCTACCCCACATAGATTAGGTGATCGATTCCACTGCCGGGTGCGAACTTTTGTCTTTCATTGATGCCTACTTTAGTTTTCACTAGATACATCTAAACCCGGCTGATCAAATAAAGACTGCTTTTATTACCCCGTACGGGGCTTATTGCTATCTTGTCATGTGTTTTGGGTTGAGAAATGCTGGGGCTACATATTAGAGGTGCATGCAGAAATGCTTGCATGACCAGATAGGCAAGAATGTGCAGGTGTACGTAGATGACATTGTCATCAAAACGAAAGAAAAACACACTTTGCTGAGCGATATTGAGGAAACATTTGCTAGCTTGCGCAAATACCGGATGAAACTGAATCCAACCAAGTGCACATTTGGCATCCCGGATGGCAAGCTACTCGTCTTCTTGGTATCCAGTCGGGGCATTGAGGCCAATCCTTCAAAGATAAAATCTATAGAGAGCATGTCTTTGCCGAGATCACTGAAGGATGTGTAGAAATTTACCGGGTGTCTGGCTTCTCTTAGCCGCTTCCTGGGAAGAATGGGCAAGAAGGCGCTGCCTCTTTATCAGCTCATGAAGAAAAGTGACAAGTTTGTATGGACCCCACAAGCTGATGTGGCCTTCAAAGAACTCAAGACCATGCTGGGTAGCGCTCCCATCCTGGCAAGCCCTTTTCCCAAGGAGCCAATGCTGCTTTATATCGCAGCCACCAACCGGGTAGTCAGTGTGGTGGTGGTAGTGGAACGAGAAGAGGAAGGCAAGACCGTGCAACGACCAGTGTATTACCTCAGCGAGGTGCTATCCATCTCCAAGCAAATTTACCCACACTACCAGAAGATGACATACGGTGTATACCTGGGTGCCAAGAAACTCAAGCACTATTTCCAGGAGCATCCCATCACAGTGGTGAGCACCGCTCCCATCTCGGAGATTATGGGCAACAAGGATGCAAGCGGCTGGGTAGCCAAATGGGAGATTGAGCTAGCCGCGTACACCCCTTTGTACGCGAGAAGAGAAGCAATCAAGTCTCAGACCCTGGCAGATTTCTTGGTGGATTGGGCCGAGATGCAGTATGAGCCTCCCTTGCCGGAAACCAATTTCTGGAAGATGCATTTTGATGGCTCCAAAGTAAAAGAAGGGCTCGGTGCTGGCGTGGTGCTCACTTCACCCAAGCGAGATCAACTCAGATATGTGCTGCAGATCCACTTCTCGGCGTCCAACAATGTAGCCGAGTACGAAGCACTGGTACACGGCCTAAGAGTATCCAAAGAGATTGGAGTCCAGCGGATTGTCTGCTATGGTGACTCAGACCTGGTAGTTCAACAAGTCTCGGAGACTTGGAATGCCTTGGACGCCAACGTGGCGTCCTACCGTTTTCTGGTGCAGAGCATGACTGGATTCTTTGATGGGTTTGAGTTTCATCACATCCACCGAGCTGAAAATGACGCAGCCGATACCCTGTCCAAGTTGGGATCTTCTCGGCAGTTCATCCTGCCGGGAACTGCTCTGGAACATTTGAGGAAGCCATCCATAAAGCCATCTCCCAACTCGGAATCAATATACATTCCATGATTGCTGGACTCGGAAGTTGTTCCTATGGAGATTGATTGGGAGGGCTTAAAAGAGAACCCGGGGACTGCTCCATCCAACCCGGGGACTGCCTCTGCAAACCCGGGGACTGTCGCATTCATCGAGGGGATCATCTCTCAGTACTCGGGGACTCGTCTCCAACTTGGAGCAACTCATGGCAGCTGATCCAATGGAAGTGGATGAACTAGTGTTTCCTGTCCGGGAGACACCGAGTTGGGCTCTGCCCATATTATCCTTTCTAATGGATGGCACATTGCCGAGTGACGAGGTCACAACCAGGCAGATACAGAGAAGATCTAAGGGCTATACCATCATCAACAAGGAGCTGCACAAGAGAAGTCCTACAGGTGTGCTCCAACGCTGTGTTGAACCAGAAGAAGGAGAAGAGATCCTAAGAGAAATACACCAAGGAGAGTGCGGGCATCATGCCACATCTCGGGCTCTGGTCAAGAAGGCGTTTCGGCATGGATTCTTTTGGCTCACTGCCTTGCAACAAGCAGAAGATCTAGTGAGAAAGTGCAATGGGTGCCAGAGATATGCAAGCAAAATTCACATGCCAGCTTCCGAGTTGAAGACTATTCCCATCACTTGGACATTTGTTGTTTGGTTCTTGGACATGGTGGGCCCTTTCAAGCCAGCTAGAGGCAACATGACCCACATCTTGGTCATGGTGGACAAGTTCACCAAGTGGATCGAGGTGAAGCCTATCCGGAAGTGTGATGGGAACACATCTGTAAGCTTTCTGAAAGATGTCATTCTGAGATAGGGCTATCCGCATGGGATCATCACGAACAATGGAACAAACTTTGCTGAGGGAGCCTTTGCCAGGTTCTGCAAAGAGAAGCGGATCCGACTAGACGTTGCGTTAGTCGCTCATCCAACTTCCAACGGGCAAGTTGAAAGAGCAAATGGCATGGTCCTTTCCGGGATAAAGCCAAGGCTGATTGAGCCATTACAGCGAACCCCTGGTTGTTGGCTGGACGAGTTGCCGGCGGTGTTGTGGAGTCTAAGGACTACCCCTAACCGATCAACCGGATACACACCATTCTTCCTGGTATATGGAGCTGAGGCCGTGTTGCCCACCGACCTTGAGCATGACTCGCCCAGAGTAACCCTCTATACTGAGGCTGAGGCAAGAGAAGCCCGAGAAGATGATGTGGACCTGCTCGAGGAAGCAAGAGATTTAACTCTGTCCTGCTCAACTGTATATCAACAGAATCTGAGAAGATATCATAGCCGGAAAGTAAGCCCAAGAGTTTTCCTAGAAGGAGACATGGTCCTTAGACTCGTGCAGTGCACAGCCGGGATGCACAAGCTATCTCCTCCGTGGGAAGGGCCTTTCATTGTGAGCAAGGCTCTACACAATGATGCCTATTATCTCATCGATGCACAGGCACCACAGAAGAACGGGGCAGATAAATCCGGAGAGGAATCCAAACGTTCCTGGAATGTAGCTCTACTCCGCCGTTTTCATTCATGAGCAAACATTGTATGTATCTCCTCAACCGAGTTAAATTCAAGTCAGCACTCCGAATTCAAACTCGGGGACTGCCTTTGCCAAACTTGCTCTGTGTCATTTACTTTATTTCCTTTGCCTATTCGGTTCTTCTACTCAAAATTTCACGCGTACGTTTAGTAGTGTGTTTAAACCCAAGGGCCAACTCTTCGACTCTGCTGCTGTCCGCAACCCGGCTTCATGGCAAGCAAGAGAACAAGCCAAAGGTCAATGAACACATGAAAAAACTACTAAGGAAAGAATAGCACAACAACCGAGTAGGGTGTTTTTACTTCTCTTTTTTCCATTTCGGCTAAGTGGTGGGCAGCGTTAATATTCAAATCTCAAAGTGGTTAAGTATCTGAAACTTGGTTTTTAAAATCTTGTGACTCGACTACCAAAAAAGCCACAAGTAGCAGGTAAGAACAAAGACAAAGGAATCAAGTGAATTAAAAAAGCAACCCGAGGACTTGCATTTTAACGCAATCCGGCATTGAGCCAGTCTTGCTAAAGAAACAACTAAAATTGAGTAGCGCGAGGAATCATAAAAGTATTTGTTACATCTGCACCCGACATACCGGGGATCTGATAAATGTTTAAGGATAAAAATGCAGGACTTTAGGTAACAATTGATGATTTAGAGTTCGTCTCGGTGTTGGTAGGCGCTACGGGCTCGGTGACAGGAGTTGTGGAAGCAGGCTCTGGAGTAGTGGAAGTTGGAATAGCGGAGGCTGGCTCAGATGCGGCATTGGTGGCCTGGGCAGCAGAGTCACCGGATGGAGGAGTGAGCTCGGAGACGACGTTCTCGGTTGCAGCCTCAGTTGTGCCCAACTCGGGAGCGGAAGTGTCGATCACCATCTCGGTGGTGACAACTTCATCCTAGACAGCGGGCTGTGACACAATCCGGGCCTCGTCAGAGCCCGCTCCTGGCTTGATGATTTCCGAGTCCACCTCCATCCCGGACTCCTCAGCAGCGTTGCGCTGCTCGGCCCCCTCTTCTTCAGCATCTTCGTGCTCCTCTTCTTCATCACCAATGTTGCCGTCTTCATCAGCATCTCCGTCACCCTCAGCTTCATCCTCATCATCTCCTTCGACATCGGTATCCGGCTCCGTGGGGCCGTCGATGTACTGTTGAGTTTCCGCATAAGAAGCAAGCTCGTAGGCAACCTCTTTCCGGCGCAAGACGCACTTATCCCGGACAGTCCACTTAGAGCCATTCCGGAGGGTACTGATCCTGTCAAGATCAAGATTTTCGTACCAGGATAGTATGAAGTGCAGGGCCTCATCCGCACCAGCCCGGGCTGCGGAGGCACGCCACTTATTCAGCTCCTCCTTGGCGTGATTCAGATTGGCCGCCATCTCGTTGATAGTATCTGCAACCCACCGCTCTGGCCAGAATAGCTTGTGCAGGTTCATGGCAGTGGAAACGATGGAGGCGCCCAGCCCCTTGAGAGATATCACCCGAGTTTTGATATTTTCAATGTGATCTTCGATGTTGGTGGACTCATCCGTGTTGAGGCCGGAAGCTGCCCTTGCTATTCTTGCTTTCTCCACAGCGGTCTCAGCGGCAGCGTTGAAGTCCGGGAAGGTATCTGGAGAAGGGCATGCTACTTTGAGTCAGAAGAGAGAACCAGGAAGAAGGAAAACCGAATAGAAGAAGTCGGAAAGACAAAGACCGAATAGAATCAAGAATAGCGAGAACTCACAGCTCAGTTCCAGGACAAGGGCCCCTAGTCGGGTCCTCCAGTCATCAACAAGCCGGATATGCCTGTCTTGGAGACGGCGTGAATCATTCACCATGCCCTCGAGAGTTTGATTTCTCTCTTTCAGAGATATAATTTCCCTCTCGAGCTCCTGCTTCTCTAAGGCAGCCTCGTTCAGCACTGTTGTCTTCTCATTCCCGGCTTCGATCGCTGTCTTGAGTGCATCAGTAAGCTCGAGTTGGAGCTTATGAACTTCAGATTTCTCGGCGTCCAGATCTTTCTGTAGCTGGGCCTCTCAGGTCTGCACTTGCTGCTGCGCTTCAGCCGAGGTGAGGCACTCAAGGTGCTGCTCTCGGAAGGTTTTGTACTCTTCTGCGGAGAGAGCAACACGTTTAGCAATATGAAAAAGCAACAGAAACTAAGTGAAGAGAAGAGAGGGATTAGCTCATCTTCCAAGGAGGAAATTTTACTCTGCGCAGATGCAGCCATGACCTCGCAGTCTTGGTGCCTGTTAACGAGCGCCTTGAGTTCACCTGCAGAGAATACAAAGATTGAACAAAAGAAAAAAAAAACGGGCATAAACATAAAATGCACAAACCAAAATGCTATGTACTTACTTTCAATAGAGGACAATTTTGTAACGGTGTCTGTGACATTCTTCTCCAGAGCGTCCCTCTTGCTCTTCTCGAACTCTAGCACCCGGTTTCTATCCCTGATGGACCAGTGTGACCACAGGAGCTGGCGGAAGATATTGGTTTGGGTTTGAGTGCTCTCCTGCAGGGAAGAAGGAGATATTATAAGTTAGAAGATTTGGCCCGAGTAGATTGCAACTCGGTTGAGCTTTACCTACTCGGCCCAAATCTCGGGGACTGGGTAGTGGATAGAAGAGAAAGACCAAAGTGGAAAGAAACAGGCAGCGCAGAAATCCGGATGGAAAGGAAAAAAACACTTACCCAATTGGTGTTCTCGGCGTCCTCAGCAGCCTTGCGCAGGCAGTACAATTTATGCGCCAAAGTACTGCTGGAGGAGGACATGGCCATTGTGACACGACCGGCATCAGCCTTGTTCCAGGCTTGCCGATAAGTGTCAAGATTCTTCAGGTGCACGCCATCCCACTCGGCGTGACCGTGCTTCTTTCTATCCCAGTACTGCTCCATGAAGCCTATCTGGTCGACGATGGTTTCGGTGTCCTCTTGGAGCTCGTACTCTGAGGGAGGCGGCATGTCCCCAATACGGAGGGAAGGAGCTTTTCCCGTGGATCCGGAGCGGGCCAACTGCCTCCTTTCCTTCAGCTCCGCCTTCCGCATGGCTTCTTGCGCCTGTTTCTGCTGGTTGAGCTCTAGCAGCTCGCGCCAATGATCAGGGTAGAGCGCACTCTTGGCGGGCAAGCTGGCGCCAGCTCCAGGAGCTTGTTGTTCCGAAGAACTAAACTTGATGGAGGCTGGACAAGTTTGGTTCTCTGGGTAACCGGCCCAGTCTTAACGGGCACCAGTGCGCCGCTTGTTGCTGAGGGAGTAGGGGCCGGTACCCGGTAGGTCTGGTCCTGACCTTTGCTGCCGCTGGATTTGGTGATCTTTGCAGTCTTAGGTGCGGTCTTCTCGGCCGAGCTCGCCGCAGCTAAGGGCTTGGTTCTCGGTGCAGTAGGCGGCTTGCTGGCGCCAGGAGCAGCAGGAGTGGTCCTTGGCTTTGGGGGCGGCATTTGTGTAGCTGGCGGAGGCCCTTGTGGCTGCTGCTGGCTAGGTTACCTAGCGTCCGGAGAAGGCGTCTTCTTGGTTGGCGGCGCCTGTGGCTGGCTAACCGGCGCAGCATCAGGCTGAACTTGGCCTTGAAGCGTTGGCTGCACCGCAACCCGGTCCTGCACAGACGGGGTCCCTTGCCACTGCTCGTCGGGATTCTCCTCCCGCTGCTCGACAGCAGGATCTGGTTGCTCCATGGCAGAGTCATCTTGCCGCTGTTCGGCAGCGTTCTCTCTGGACCACTCGGCGGAGGCAGCTGGTGGTGATGGTGGTCTCTCGGTGGTAGGCTCCTGGGCAGCCTGCTAAGTGTTGGGTTGCGGCTACTCTGGAACTTGGTCTGTCTCCATCTCGGCGCCGGTGTTCTCGGCACCGAGATCATGTTCTTCTCGAGGAGGGGAGGACATCTGCATCCTGCCCTCTGGCTGGTTGTTCCCGTCATCGTTGGAGAGGTTCACGACTTCAGGGGGCACACTTCTCTAGGGGGGCTCGTTGGTGGCCTCAGCATCAATGCCTCGCTGAGAAAAGATAAAAAGCGAAGAAACAGAATCAAAGGGATGCAGAGAAGAAAGAAAACAGAAGGAGAACAGAGAATATTATGAAATACAAGTGAAGGGCAACTCGGAAGCACTTACCCATCAACAGTGGGGCGCTTCTTGCGCCCGACGGTCTTCTTGCCAGCTTTCTTCTTTATCTACTTGGCAGGGGGATCCAGTGCTCCGCTACCTGTTCTCTTCCGTGTTTTGGTGGGAGCGGCCATGGAAACAGGCGCCACGTCAAGTGGCTCCTCCTCCTCCACCTCCAGGTCATCCGCGGCTGCGATGAACAAATATGGGAGTAAGAAAAGAGAAAGGGCAAAATACGAAGGGAGGTGCACGCAGGTGAACTCGGTCACCTTCTTCATCATCTGACCAGTCCCGAATAGAGGTGTACTCTCGGGACTTACCGTCTTGGCCAGCACGAGGGATACAAAGCTTATCCTGTATGTCGAACGCTTTCGCGTCGTCCTCGGTCCTGTCCGGTTTCCAGTTCCTCTCGAAGACAACATCGTCTTCCTGTTTCCGATGAGCGATATGCTGAAAGTGCAAACACAAAGCACGGTAAGCTAAGTTTTCAACAGAGAAATTCTACTCGGTCTAGCGTGCAAGCATAAAGCACAAAATGCTAAGTCCTAGAAGAAGGAAGCGAGTACAAATTCTACTCGGCCTAACATGCAAACATAAAGCATTCAAGACTAAGTCCTAGGTAGGAAAACAGGTGGAGGCTCTACTCTGAATAGCGTGCAAACATAAAGCATATTAAGCTAAGTTCTAACAGAGGAGCTCTATCCAGTATAAAATGCAAACATAAAGCATGTTCGAATAAGAGGCTAAGGTATTCCCTGCTCGGTATGCAGTAAAGAAATAAGAATTGAGACCAACTGAGTGTGCTGAGAGGGCTACTTACTTGGGGAATGGGCTTGGTGCGGCTATATGGCACGAAGCCGTAGAATTAGGTGTCCGAGAGTGTGGTCCGGAGGATGGATTTGGCCCAGATCGCCACCTCCGCTTTGGAGGGCTCGAAGGTGGTCGTCCGGGTGCAGTCGCGAGGCCCACCCATATAGCACATCTTGTGCACTCGCTCTTGAAGCGGGAGGACTCGGCGCTCTACCCAGCAGGCCACCGGATCGTCTTTGAGGAGTCCTTCCTCTACTAGCTCGTGCAGGCGGTCCTCAACCTAGTTGACATCCCTCAGCGTCTTCCTAGGATGGTAGCCCCAGTTCCGCATCTCGGCGGGGACGACGTCCTAGAACTCGGGAAGCTTGATCAGATCCACTGCTTCCTCTCCTTCCGCGGGAGTCGGGTTCTTGACGTAGAGAAATCCCCTCTGCCACTTGCAGGTATCCAGCCCGAGTACCCGTGGAGCGCTAGAGCATCATTGCGGTACCCGTCTGGGACATCTCTTTCGGAGAAATTGGATTTGAGGGATTGGGGATGACTTGCTGGCAGAAGTAAAAGTATTTGGCCCAGGTGTGTATGGTGGGGTAGACGCCAAGGAAGGCTTCGCAGACTGCGGCGTGGGTGGAGAGCATGGCTACCGCGTTGGCGGGTAGTGATGTGGCTGGAGGCCGAGTGGCGCAAGAAGTCCTGCATGAATTTGGAGATGGGAAGTCCAAATCCACGCTTGAAGTGGCTCAAGAACACTACAAACTCACCAGGGCCAGGCGTGGGGACGAGTTCGTTCCCGGGCGGGCGACAGATGGCGCCGGGAGGGACCCGACGCGTGTTCACCAGCCACTGGCAGTCCGACGCTTTCACGTCGGAGCCCTCCCAGCCGGCGCGCAGCGGCGCGGTCTCCTCCTCGTATAGATCTCCGGCGCCAGCATCGAGCTCCATTGATTCTTTTCTGATGGGGAAGCGGTGGAGGAGAAGAAGAATACGGTGGAGCGCGGCGGCGAGCGAGGATGAGCTCTCTCTATGGATTCGCGGAACGGCGAGGTGCAGCGAGTTCGCGGTGGCGCTGGTTTTCTCGCTGTGGAGGCGAAGGCGAAGAGGCGAGAAGGGGGAAAGTGCGAGGAAAGGAAAGCAGAGCGCGGCGCGGGGGTATTTAACTCACCTCGGCTGCAGTTACTACTCCGTATTGATCGTGGGCGAGATCGTGCAGCGCGGGAGTTAACGCGCCCGTTAGAAACGCACACATTGTATAATGCGCGCGTAACGGTTGCAGTTAATCCCACGATGCATGTCGTGGGCTATCGAGTACGTGCGTGAAGTGACACAACGGCCTGTGGGCCCTAGGTGCAGTGATGGGCGCGTGCAGTGCGGTCACGCCAGAACCGAGGCGTCGGGGGTACGGGTGCGTGACACGTGCCCGCCCTGGACACAAGAAGATAGAGCTGCTCTCGATCGAGCGGCAAAGTGTTGAAAATTTCACTAAGTGTTGGGTTCTCGGTGGAACTGAGCATTGCGTGGTCTACTCGGTGCAGAGATGAAAACTCCAAAGGCTATGATAAGAGAAGTTCGAATAAAGATTATGGGCGTCCGAGTTGAGGAGTAACTCGGCCATACTTCATCATGGAGGCAATTTGATTAAAGCTGGCAGGGCCCAACGACCAAGTTCGCCGGACTCTACCAGCTTTGGGGACTAATGTCGGGGGGCTACCCCCGAGTAGGGGTAAGGCTGGTGATAAACATTACTCAAAGTATGGTTCAGCCGGGTAGGCGGCTATCTGGATACCTGTTATCCGGTAGGCGCTATTCGGAGAAAGGTATTGAAGGTAGAAGAACATAACAAGCATAGATATGGATCAACCGGGTAGAGCTCTGGTGATCCGAGTAGATGGGAAGCTATCCTACTCGGGCACAAAGTCAATGGAGCCATTGTGGAAGATCCCGCGTATCTCGGAGCCGTACAGGCGTGCGGTTTAACTTACTAGGAGCATGATTATCCGTGCTGAGGCGTGGGCATAGTATGGGTAGGTACCTGTCAAGTCCTGTCACTGACATGGGGGACAGGACATGTTAGTGACCTACCCTAAGGGGCTGACAGGGTGGACAAGACCTGTCAGCCGGACGGCGTGGCGACTTTCGGCACGGCGTCAGCGGGAACACGGAGGCGTGCGCCGTTTCCACAGTGGTGTTGTCATATCGTGTACTTTTATGTGTAGAATACTCACTGGCCACCAGTATATAAGGTGGCCAGCCCCCTCCTGCGCGAGGGACGTTGGATCGGAGCGCATTTATTGCGAGGCTTAGCAGTTCAGAGAGAAAACAGTAGAGAGAACAGAGCGCTGGCTACTCGGCAGGGAGTGAGGCTGTGAGAGTTTGAAACTTCTGTACTCGGTGGAACTTTATACAGAGAGGTAGGCAGGAGTAGGGGTGTTACCTCCACACGAGGGCCTCGAACCAGGGTAGATCTTGGTGTTTGCGTTGTTCCTGAGCGCGTCTACTCGACGTGCGATCCCTCCCCGGATACCTACAGCGTCCATCGGCCCCAACTTTAGCCATCCTATGACATCTGTCTTCTCAACACCACGACACATTGATTTTGTCAAATTTTGCCTACTTGGGCGGCGGCACTGGTGGGCGAGAGAGAGGCGGTGCTGCGAGGCAGATGGAGAAGATGCGGCGGCATGAACCAGTTTATGGACGGTTTGTGTCGCTGGCAGGACGGGCCCGCGGCGCGAAACGACTCGTCCGGCGCCCCCACGGGAGCCCCTAGGAGGCGGGGTTGGCCTGGGTTTACCGGACGGGAACAAGAGGGAGTCTGGACAGGAAGGCCCAATGGGGGGCGCGAGTGGGCACACTTGGGGCCCATCCGAACAGGAAGGCGCTTGGGGGCGGCCTTTGGGGGGCGCGAGTGGAGATGCTCTTATCTTTTAACTTGTTCATAGTAAAATGAGTGAATCTATGTGTAAAATGAGTCTAGGTTCACTTATTTTAGAATGTATATGGTCAAAACTAAAAATGATTTATAAAAGTAAATGGAGGGAGTCTTGGGAAATACTGTCTGTTTTACACTCTTGAAATCCCGACATAGTTTCAAGAGTTTGTTTCTGAACAAGAAGGAACCAACACAGGATGAACCAACTCGAGTCTCGGCTCACTTTTGTACAACTCGGTCATCAGTTTACTCGATTTTTTAGAGACAAAAGGCATTTAAAAAGGAAGGCTCAAGCATTACCCAATTTTAAATTAATAAAGCCCGACAACGAGTCATACAAGGTTCGGACGAAAAACCAAAAACAACAACGAAAGACCATAATAAAGCCTAACACGCGATCTCGAAGAAGAGGTAAAGAAGCACAAAAGAAAGATATGGAAAAGACGCGAGCCTAACACGTGATCCCTAGTTCTTTACCACACAAGGAGGTTGTTATCCAAGAGAAGCCTGGCGAAATAAGACTTGGACCAATAACAAGATCAAGGTCCAAGTTATTACAACAATAGGTGAATTCACTCCTCATTGAATATGATGTTTGTGATGGTGAGAACTTTATACTGCCTAAGTCGATGCATTCATGTATGATCAGGGTTATTGATAACACAATCATGGAGGTGGAAAACAACCAAGAGGAGCTAGAAAACAAGATGGAGATGCTGAAAACAACAACACAAGTGGTGAAAACAAGAGTACAAATGGTGAAAACAATTATTCAAGTGGTGAAAACATATGTGAAAGTGTGGAAAACAATGATGGAAACAATGAAAACTCCAGGAATGTTCTTCCACATTAAGCAATGATGGAAACAAGTGTAGGGCGCCCCATTGAAGATCAATGCGCCATATAAAAGTCCTAATTCAATTAGGCATGGCTTGTATTCCATAATGGTCGAATCCCCTAAAGTTGGGTCGGTTTGTATCTCTCCCAGTCCAAGTAGGAGTCCTAGTTGAGTCCTAGTCCTAGTAGGAGTCTCTCCTAGTGCAAGTAGGAGTCCTAGTTGAGTCCTAGTCCTAGCAGGAGTAGTGCTTGCGCAAGGAGCCCTTGTGGCCGCACCCCTCCTCCTTTAAATACCTACCACCTGCGTGTGGATTAGATAAAACAAGTTTAAACCAAAAACCCTAGCCTCTAGATTGTATTGCTGCCAAGCTTTCATCTTGAAGTATACCTATATAGTTGCATGATATCTTGTTGTTCCACTAGGAATAAGGGGATCCAGGACCACTCGTGATCTTTGATTACGTGTGCAAGAGTATGTAGTTGAGAATATCCAAAGGGATTGATTGATGTTGCATTGGAAACCGGGGTTATCCAAGTGAGAGGTCTCAGTGTAGCACTAGTTATCAGAAAATCCACAAAACATCCACCAATTTCGAGAGAGCTCATTGAGAAGATCGGGCCACCCCATATCATCTTGGTATCAGATTCTTGGGTTTACTAGGTGAGAAAATTCCATCCCTAGTATAGTTGTTTTTATTTCGTATCCATAAAAAGCCCCACAAAAATATTAGGGTTTAGTTTTGCCAGAGCCTAGATCCACACCAATTAGCTGCTACTAGTTGTTGTTTCTTGTTGATTTGTGTTCCTGTTTTCAATTTTTAGTTTTTATCTATTAGGATTAGGGTTCCTCTAGTTGTTCTTCTTTTCATTCTAATCGAAAATCTCACCAAAAAGAGTTGTATCCGTGTGCTTTGCATCCTTTTATTCTTGGGAAAATTTAGACCTATAGCTTGATTGCTAGTTGATCTAATTTCTTGAGCTCATATTGCTGCCGTGCGCAAGCCCTAGTGCCCATCGGATTCTAATTCGTCCCTTACCATCGCCGCTTTTTTCCGCCGTTTTACCATACACGTGCACGCCCACTTCCTAGTTCCAATCGGAGTCCATACCGAGCCACTTTCGGGCACTAAAATTGCGCAAAAGCGCTGCCGCACACCCTCTCCTTGTTCTTCTCGGAATCGTTGCTGCACCCTGCCAAAACCTCATTTTACAACGTGTTTGCCTACGTGCGTGCACACCCTAGCCCAACTCGGACACCGAGCTGCTGCTGGGCATCGAAACCGCGCAAACGCGCTGCCGTGCACGCACTGCCTCCTAGTCCCAATCGGACTCCATCGCGCAGGCATAAAACCCATACCGCAAGCACAACGCAACACACCCACGCACACGCGCACACTCCTCTCTGCCGGGGCAGAAATTCTCGGCCGTTTTGCTGCCGTGGGACACCAAAGCTCCACATTCTCTATCGTGAGCTATTTTTGAGCCGTTTTTCTCTGTTTTCATTAGTTTTCCTATGTTTTCTCCTGTTTTCTCTCTAGGTATCCTAGTCTGATCTTGGATAAGCCTAGACATAACCATTCTACAGCAAAATTTTTGGAACACAACCCAAAGACTAGCTGTTTTTATTGCTCTAACAGGATGCTCAATTTGATCTCATTCTTGTCCATATTTTCTGTTTTCCTTTACTCATTTCTCCTAGTTGATTCAAAGGCAATCAAAAAAGTATAAAAAAAATAGATAATGAGAAAAGGTATTAAAAAATAGAAAGAGAGAAAAAGCAAAAGAGGACGAGCGATTACTGTTTTCACTAGTGGAGCTTATGACATCATATCTTGGATATTTTTGTGGACATATTTGAGCAATCTTGTGCCTGTTCATAGAGTATTTGCTAGTGTCTTTCTAGTGATTGCAATAACTCTTCCATATAATTGCTAAGCCACATTTGTCTCCCAGAGGTGTGTGTTCCGTTAGTGAATTTCATCACATTAGACAGTAAATAGGAGTTCTATTTTGGTGTTATTAGGAATCCCAACCAAGCCCCACCTAATACCCTGTTTTTGTCTTGTGACACTTGATATCCTGGTTATTCTCTTCTCACACTTGGTACACTCTTCATTGATACTTGTTGGTAAGTAAACCCTATTCACTTTGGAACGGTAAGAGAAACAATTCTTTGCTGGTTTTGAGTGATTTGTGAGATAACACCACAACCCATCGATTATTCTTTTTCACTAACATATTAATCATGAGTTCTTCTAGTGAAGTTGATGGTATGCATGGAAAGAAGGAAGATGAGATAGTACCTAACAAGAAGAATGTTGATGATGTGCTCACATGGGGAGATTTCAACAAATTTCGAGATGGAGTTGTTAGAAGGATTGAGCAAAGAATTGAGGAATATGATGACATAGTGAGCAAAGATTTGAGAGATGTTCAATCAAAAGTTGACAAGGCTGCTACTCAAGAATCTCTTGATATTTTGCAAGCAACTGAGAACAACATGGCCACACAAATTGCCAATTTGACTATAACCTTACAACAAAGAGCTCCCAATGCTAATTTAGGTGTTGATCTTGATGCTGGCCGAGCCAATGCACTTGGAGGTCGAGGTAATTTTGCTGCTAGGAGAGTGGCTATGGGAGAAAACAATAGAGAGGATGATGGCCTTGGGAAGCCAAAATTCTTTATTCCCCCTCTCACATGTGATACTGAGGATGCTGAGGAGTACTTGAGGTGGGAGTTGAAGATTGAGAAACTATGGAGATTGCATGATTACACTAAGGAGAGGAAAATTAGACTTGCATCTTCTGGATTTGATGGCTATGTTCTCTTGTGGTGGGATGGCATCACATAATTGAGAGAAAGAGATGGTGAACCAGAAATTGCTACTTGGGCTGACATGAAGCAAATCATGAGGGATAGATTTGTTCCTAAAAATTATGTGAGAACCCTATATGACAAGTTGCAGCAATTGAAGCAAGACACAAAATATGTGGATCGATATTACAAGGAGATGGAGTTGATACTACAAAGGGCCCGGGTTAGAGAAGAACCAGAACATACAATGCAAAGATTTCTTTCAGGTTCGCAACTCAAGATTAGATGCATTGTGAGGAATGTTCCATATAATACCATGGCTGAATTATTGCACCAAGCAAGAGAGGCAGAAAAGAGGTTGGCCGAGGAGGTTTCTATGGCCCCAAGAAGAAGTTTCCCATCGAGAACTTCTGTTTTCACACCACCTACACCTCAAACCTCACAATTTCGAGCTAGCACATCTTCCAAACCCGAGAAAAGCAATGCCACTTCAAAGAAAACAATTCAACCAGCAGCTAGTGCAAGTGGTTCTACTCAATCAACAACAAGAAATAGAGACATGACATGCCATACTTGTGGAGGAAGAGGGCACTTCAACAGAGATTGTCCTAACAAGAAAATCATGGTTATCAATGTTGATGAGGAGTACGAGACTGGAGATGATGCTTATCCTAATGAGGAAGATACACATGATGATGATGATGGTCCTATTCATGCATATGCTACCAATTATCCAACTATTATTGGCACACAAGCTTTGAGTGTTGTTCCTAGTGATGAGAGCCAAAGTTGTAATCTATTTCAAACCAAACCAATTGTGGGTCCACAAATGGCTTGCAAGGTGATCATTGATGGAGGGAGTTGCAGAAATTTAGCAAGCAAGGATTTATGTGCAAAGATCAAGTTGAGATACATTCCACATCCACACCCATATTATATTCAATGGTTGAGGTACAAAGAAGAAATCAAGGTGTGCCATATTGTGAGAGTGGAATTTCATATTGGACCATATAAAGATACAATTGAGTGTGATCTTGTTCCCATGACAGTTTTCCACATGCTACTTGGGAGGCCATGGCGATTCGACAAGAAGGCTATACACAATGGGAGAGCAAACACATATCAATTGAATTGGAATAACAAGGATATTATCTTGAGGCCTATGACACCACAACAGATTATGAATGAGTCTAGACAGAAAACAGAAGTGAATCTAGAAAAAGAGAGTGGAAGAGATGGGAAGAGTGAAAAGACAAATTCTGTGGGTGAAAACAAGCCTAGGACGAGTGGAAAAAATAAGGGAGTGAGCCTTTTAACCATGTTATCCACCAAAGAAGATTTGAGAGAGTTTAGTGAGGATCCTAGCTTAGTACCTATAGTACTCATGCATAAGGGGGAAATTTTAGTTTCTAACGACATGACTTCTCTTACTATTGGTGTTTCTAATGTTTTAGGAGTCTGATGATGTTTTTCGAGAAGAAATACTCTTGGGGCTGCCACCATTGAGAGAGATTGAGCACCAAATTTATTTGATTCCTGGATCATCATTGGCAAACCGAGCTCCATATAGGACAAATCCCCAAGAGACAAAGGAAATTCAGAAACAAGTACAAGAGCTTCTTGATAAAGGTTATATTCGAATAAGCCTATCTCCTTGTGTTGTTCCTGTTATTTTAGTTCCTAAGAAAGATGGTACTTGGGTCATGTGTGTAGATTGTAGAGCAGTTAACAACATCACTATTCGTTATCGTCATCCTATACCACGTTTGGAAGACATGTTAGATGAATTAAGCGGTGCTGCTGTTTTCTCTAAAATTGATTTGCGTATTGGTTATCATCAAATTAGGATGAAAGAGGGGGATGAGTGGAAAACAGCCTTTAAAACAAAATTTGGTTTATATGAGTGGTTAGTAATGCCTTTTGGATTAACTAATGCACCTAGTACTTTCATGAGATTGATGAACCATGTTTTGAGAGATTTTATTGGCAAGTTTGTGGTAGTTTATTTTGATGATATTCTCATATATATAGCCACAATGAACATGAACACATTGATCATATTAGACAAGTCTTGCATGTGCTAAGAGAAAATAAATTGTATGGTAATTTAGAGAAGTGCACTTTTTGGAAAGATAAGGTCATATTTCTGGGATATGTTGTTTCTAAACATGGGATTGAAGTTGATGAATCTAAAATTGAGGCAATTAAAAATTGGCCAATTCCCTTGAATGTGAGTCAAGTAAGAAGTGTTAGTGGTCTTGATGGATTTTATAGAAGATTTGTGAAAGACTTTAGTACTATTGTTGCCCCTTTGAATGATTTGACTAAGAAAGGTGTGAAATCTGAATGGGGGTTGCTAAAGATATTGCTTTTGATACTCTGAAAAATAAGTTGATTTCGGCCCCATTATTGATGCTACCTAATTTTAATAAACAATTTGAAATTCAACGTGATACTAGTGGCATAGGTATTGGAGGTGTGTTAATGCAAGATAAGAAACCTATTGCTTATTTTTCTGAGAAATTGCATGGTGTTTGATACGTCCAAAACGTATCTCCTTTTCCAAACACTTTTGCTATTGTTTGCTTCTAAACTTGTGAGTTTTGGATACTACTAACACGGGCTAACACTGTTTTCAGCAGAATTACCCTGGTGTCTTGTTTTTGTGCAGAAATCGACTTTCGGGAAATTTCCCGAAAAAGATCCCATTGAGCTTATATCACGAGAAGACCCCGGGAGCCAGAAGGAGACCTGAAGGGGGCAAGGAGTGGCCCAGACCACCCCTGGCGCCCCCAGGCCACGCCACCTGGTGGTGTGGGGACCACAACCACCCCCTCGGGCTCCCCTTTCGACTACATATGCCCCTTTACCCTAAAACGCGAGGGGGTCGTCATATTCCACAGAAACACAATAGAGCGCCATCGCCACCTCGAAACTCATTTCGGGGATCAGAAGTTCCTATTCTGGCGCCCTGCTGGGACGGGGATTTGGAGGAGATCATCTCCATCATCACCGCCACCTCTTCTCCATCAACCATCCATGATTCCTTCGTCCATGTGTGAGTAAACACCACTGTAGGCTGAGAGGGATGGAAGGGATTGGATGAGATCGATCATGAAATAATACCATATTGTTAGGGCATAGTGCCTAGTATCCATTGTTAGTGTTTTCTATCGTTGTTGCAATTTGTTATGCTTAATGCTTGTCACTTTGGGCCCGAGTGCCATGATCCCAGATCTGAACATGTTATTGTTTCATGAGTATAATTATGTTTCTTGATCATATCTGCAAGTTGTTTACACATGTCATTGTCCGGAACCCGAGTTCCCAAAGTGACAGAAATTGGGAAAACCCGACGGTATGGTTATGATGTGAGGGTCACGTGTGTTCACGGAGTGTTAATGCTTTGCTCCGGTGCTTTATTAAAAGGAGCACCTTAATTACCAGTAGTTTCCCTTGAGGCCCCGCTGCAAACGGGCTGGTAGGACAAAAGATGTTTTGCAAGTTTCTCATTGCGAGCACGTATGACTATATTGGAACACATGCCTAGGGTTTGCCTAGAACTTGAATGCTTCATTATTATTATCTGCAACGCCCATGTTTAGATTATTACATGAACTATTTTATCCATGCAACGCCCGTTCATCCATTCCCTTTGCCTACAATACTTTCATCCCGCTGTTTCCCGCAATTGCTACTGCTGTTATTATTTTATTCTTGCTGTTATTTTACTACTGCTACTGCTATAAAACTGTTACCACTTATAAACTGTTGCGAGCAAGTCTGCTTTCAGGTGCAGATTAATTTACAACTCAGTTGTTAAGGCTTATAAATATTCTTTGGCTCCCCTTGTGTCGTATCAATAAATTTGGGTTTTACTTCCCTCGAAGACTGTTGCTCCCCTATACTTTTGGGTCATCAATGCTCAATTGAATTATTCTGTCTATGATAAAATTTTTTTTTGCACTTGTTAGAGTTCTTGAGGTTTGTCAACATTATTTGTGGCCAAAAGAATTTATCATACATTCTGATCATGAGGCATTGAAATTTTTGAAGAATCAATCCAATCTTAATAAGAGACATGCTAAATGGGTAGAACTTATTGAATCTTTCACATACATTATTAAACATAATAAGGGATTAGATAATGTGGTTGATGATGCTTTGTCTAGGAAAAACATGTTACTCACTAAATTGGTGTCCAAGTTTCGGGTTTGGAGAGTTTGAAACCACTATATGTTGAAGATAAAGAGTTTTCTACACCTTATGCTAATTGTTCTAATGTGAAGGCTTGGGCTAAATATCATATACATGATGGATTTATGTTTAGAGCTAACAAATTATGTATTCCCGAGTGTTCTTTGCATTTGATGTTATTGCAGGAATCTCATAGTGGTGGATTGATGGGACACTTTGGACGTGAGAAAACATTACTTATGTTGCCTGAAAAATTTTATTGGTCACATATGAGACGTGATGTTTATAGTTTTGTGCAATGTTGCATCACTTGCAACAAGGCCAAGTCAAAATTGAAGCCCCACGGTTTGTATACTCCTCTACTTGCACCTACTACATCATGGGAAGATATTAGTATGGATTTTGTGCTAGGTTTATTGAGGACTAAACTAGGGCATGATTCTATATTTCTGGTAGTGGATAGATTTTCAAAGATGTCACACGTTATTGCTTGCCACAAAAGCGACGATGCGTCGCGTATTGCTAATCTGTTTTTCAGGGACATAGTGAGACTACATGGAGTACCAAGGACTATTGTTTCTGATCGTGACGTGAAGTTTATGAGCTACTTTTGGAAGACATTATGGGGGAAGCTAGGAACAAAGTTGTTGTTTTCAACAACATGTCACCCCCAAACTGATGGACACATGGAAGTGGTTAATCGCACATTGTCAACATTGTTGCGAACCATGACCAAGAAGAATCTGCGGGAGTGGAAGGAGTGTTTGCCACATGTAGAATTTGCATATAACAGGGTTGTCCAATCTACTACTCAGCTTTGCCTGTTTGAAGTGGTCTATGGATTCATGCCCATTACACCACTTGATTTGTTACCACTTCCCATACAAGAGAGAATAAATATGGACGCATCAAAGAGAGCTGATTTTGTGAAGAAGATACACGAGAAGACAAAGGATGCCATAAAGAAGAAGGGGAAGTATGTGGCTGAAAGAGTAAATGATGCGCGTGATACACACATTCGTTGGGAGACCCCAAGAGGAAGGTATGAAGAACACAGTAGCAAGTTTCCCTCAGAAAGAAACCAAGGTTGAATCGATCGGTAGGAGGAAGGAGTAACTTCAGAAGGTGAAACAACTGAGATGGCAGGGCGCACTACCGGTTCAGAAGCAACGTGGAACCTGCACAACACAATCAAATCACTTTGCCCCAACGAAGCAGTGAGGTTGTCAATTTCACCGGTTTTGCTGAACACAAAGAGGTTAAACGTATGGTGTGGAAAACAGTAGGAAAAAGGTACTAACAGTATGAGAGCAGTATGAAAGCAGTAGGTGTTTATCAATATGAAAAAGGACCGGGGTCCACAGTTCACTAGTGGTGTCTCTCCGTGAAAGATAAATAACATGTGTAGTGAACAAATTACAGCTGGGCAATTGACATAAATGAAGGCTGCACCGTAGTGCATATGCAAGACATAAAGATTACTATGTGATTCATGCGGGCATTACAACAAGATACATAGACCATTATCCAACTGCATCTATGACTAAAAATCCACCCTTCGAATATCATCCGAACAAACATTGGGTATTAAGTTGCAAGAAACAGATAATTGCAGTAAGAAAAGTGTGTAATGTAAACAATAACATCATCCTTAGACAAAGCATTGTTGTTTTCTCCCTAATGGCAACAACACATCCTCCATCTGTCACGTTTCTGTCACTCGAGCACAGATAAAAAGGAGGCATGAACCCACTATCGAGCATAAATACTCCCTCTTGGAGTTACTAGCATCTACTTGGCCAGAGCATCTACTAACAACGGAGAGCATGCAAGATCATAAATAAGATAAGCATGAAGATAACATGATAGAATGATAATCAGAAGACATAGCATTCAACATTCATCAGATCTCAGCAAACACAACATGTAGCATTACATAAAGATGATCTTAATCATGATAGGAAGCTCACAAGATCTAAACATGAGGTACAAAGTGGAGAACAACCATCTAGCTACTGCTATGGACTCGTAGTCCAGGGATGAACTACTCACGCATCACTTTGGAGGAGGGCATGGTGGTGTATACCCCTCCGGTGATGATTTCCCCCTCCGGCAGGGTGCCAGAGACAGCTCCAGAACCCTCTCGATCTCGGGATGACGGTGACGGCGGCCTTGGGTGTTTCTCGGGTAAAAGTGGTATCCTCCTAGGGTTTTTGTCTCGGGGGGATTAAATAGGCAAGTGTGGAAAACAACTCCAGGAATGTTCTTCCACACTAAGCAATGATGTAAACAAGTGGAGGGCTCCCCATTGAAGATCAATGCGCCATATAAAAGTCCAAATTCAATTAGGCATGGCTTGTATGCCATAATGGTCGAATCCCCTAAAGTTGGGTCGGTTTGTATCTCTCCTAGTCCAAGTAGGAGTCCTAGTTGAGTGCTAGTACTAGTAGGAGTCTCTCCTAGTCCAAGTAGGAGTCCTAGTTGAGTCGTAGTCCTGGTAGGAGTAGTGCTTGTGCAAGGAGCCCTTGTGGCCGCACCCCTCCTCCATTATATACCTACCACCTGCGTGTGGATTAGATAGAACAAGTTTAAACCAAAAATCCTAGCCTCTAGATTGTATTTTTGCCAAGCTTTCATCTTGAAGTATACCTGCATAGTTGTGTGATATCTTATTGTTCCACTGGGCATAAGGGGATATAGGACCACTCGCGATCTTTGATTACGTGTGCAAGAGTGCGTAGTTGAGAATATCCAAAGGTATTGATTGTTGTTGCATTGGCAACATGGGTTATCCAAGTGAGAGGTCTCAGTGTAGCACTAGTTATCAGAAAATCCACAAAACATCCACCAATTCGAGAGAGCTCATTGAGAAGATCGGGCCACCCCATATCAAGATGTCTCTAGACTCCATGAGGTGGATCATGAGAAGGAGATATTGGGTCGCGTGCATGAATTTAAAAAAATCCGTCTTACGCAACACACAAGATATACTATGAAGGTACATGCGAAGTTAGACCTGAATCATTACCGACACGAAACGGGGAACATGTGTCGATGATGATGCCGGTGGGGCCTGATAAAGAGTCCCACAGCTAATCCTAGCGGTGGGTTGTTGTCGTCTCCCCGTACGTATCCAGCCTTTCGGATCCAGTAGAGTGAGGGTCTCACGTGTTGCCCCTCTGAGAGTTCACACACATACGTTCGTCAAAGTCCTACAGCGCTTCGTCATCCAGAATTAGGAACCACAGGTGCACAATAAGGTGGAGAGATCCCAACACATGGGAGAGAGAGATTAGATCTAGATCTAATTGTAGGGTTTTGTAGCAAAATAACAAAAAACTTACCTACCAACGATAACCGATATAGCCAAGATCTATCTCTATGCAGATATGAAGTAACGGAAGAAACCGGTGTTCGTACCTTTGAAGAACGATAGCGGGGATTATGCTCCCACACAACCGTTGATGACGAAGTCGTAAGTAGTCGATCCCCAGGTCGTGTAGTCGAAGCAGATGCGATTTAGTGCCACAAAAGGTAGCACCTCATAGGTATTACACACGTACGGTGTAACCGACAACTCCCGGGTTCCGGTCCAGCAAAGCAGCGGAAGTTGGGGACTTGGACCAAAGAGAACACATCACAATGGTGTGCGTATGGTGGAGAGAACCTCGTCTCAAGCGCGGCTCCAAAATGGGAACCACGGGATGAGAGGAGAGAGAGAGAGAGAATTGTTTCCTTTGGGAGGAGGGGTGCCTTCCTAATTAAAAGAGGAGGGGAGGCAATCCCCTTGGCTTAGCCATGTGGGACTAATCCCCACATGGTTGGACGGCCAAGGAGAGGACCCCCTATTGGTCCCTAAAGGGCACATGCGGGTTTCTCTTCCCTCTCCCTCCATTTCCCTCTTATCCCCCGTTGTGCCAATTTGCCACTTAAAGCCCATTTGGAGAAAAATAGCTTTAAAATAAAATAAAAATAATTAATTATTAATTACACTAATTAATAATAAATACATATTATTTAACCTATTCTAGCACTAAAACACCTTTCGTTGCCCTCTGATATCCATCGGATAAATCTCAGAACTATTCCGACTCTTTTCTCTATTATTTCACTTTGGTGACAAATCAAACCTAATGTCGATTACCCTTAAGCGTGACACCCTTACGGTTCGGGATCATTCCAGACATGATCGATATTCCTCTCAGATCAATGACAAATAATGGGATCTGGAAACCCATGATAGCCCATGTGCAATCGACGATTATCTTCGTCGATTGAACCTTGAACGTCAAGTTACCACACCTTTTGCCATACGGTACCTAGTTTGTACGGGACTCAATATTTGGTATCTCCGTACCTAGTTCCATCTCTTTACTCTCAAACACATCTACTCATCCCGCAATATTGCATTTTCGTGACTAGTCACATGCTTGCAAGCTTTAGTCGATGAAATATCACCGAGTGGTCCCAGAGTCTATCCATCATCTGGATTGGAAAGTCCTGCTCTAGATCCATAAGCCTCTACGTATCTATTCGGAAACCTGATATACACCATTATGATCACTCAGTTACATTGCGACAGTGGATGCAATCAATGCAACCTTGGAGACAATGATTAAATATGATCTCACGGTTAGAGGTTTGGGTACTACGTTTTTTGTGATATCACAATGTATTATTGTGGTATATATAATTTGGGTATGTGTCCATCACATCATTCATCCAATGACATGATTCCGTTGTTAATGACATAAATTTCCATTATCCAGAAACCTTGATCAGCGGTTCCCAATGGACTAGTTTAATTGAGGCTACTAGGGACTCTGTTTATTTCATACCGTACATGTATTAATGTTTCCGCTTTAATACAGTTTTAGCATGGCATAAAACATATTATGAACATATATATAAATATATATATATATGTGTGTGTGTGTGTGAGTTATGATAATAGAACACATTTATCCACTATGAGTGTCAATCATTTTTGTTACAACTTGTTGTTTGCCAATTCTTGTTATTAGGGCCTGAGTGACATGATTTCAGATCTGAACATGTTATGTTTTTATGAATATAATCATTTTTTTAGTTCCTGTCTACAAGTTGTATGCACCTATTATTGTCCGGAACCGAAGACCCCAAAGTGACAGATTGGGATATCAAAGGGGATGGCTGTAATTTGAGGATCACATGTATTCAGTGAGTGTTAATGCTTTGCTTCGGTGCTTCGTAAAAGGAGTACCTTAATTACCATTAGTTTCATGATTGGCCCCACTGAAACGGTATGATTGGAAAAAAATATGTTGTGCAAATTATTATGACAAGCAAGTACAAGTATATATGAATACATGCCCATGTCTGATTGATGCATGTATATTTTATTACTCAACTGTGTTGTGCCATATATTATGACTTTTATATGAACTATCTCATTCATGCAACGCCTATTCATCTGTCCCTGTGCCTATGGTGCTATGAACCTTTATGTTTACTACAATTACTTTCGTTGTTACTATTGTTGCTATTACTTTACTACTATTGTTTATATTACATCATTGTTGCCATCATATCATTGTTTCTACTAATAAAGTTTTTCAAGCAAGTATCTTTCAAGGTGTGACTGAATTGACAATGCAATTGGTAATCTTATAGTTATTATTTGGCTTCCCTTGTGTCGAATCAATAAATTTAGGTTATAATTCACTCGAAGACTGTTGCGATCGTATACACTTGTGGGTCATCAACTATCTCGGCTGGTCTCGTCCCTCTCATGATCCTGTGTCTATGGCTACAATTTCATCTAGTAAATTTTTTCTACCCTATGGTTTGTTTTCTTATTACGCGAAGTTCAATTTTTATACATATTATACAAAAACATCTCAATTTTAGAAAAAATAAGTTCGCCGGCGTCTCCCCCAAAGGACGGCTCGGATGAAACCCTGGGCGGTACCCCATCTCCCCGCCAGCGCCGGTGGAAGCCGGAAGGAAAAGCCCCCCAAGTGGACGATAGATAGCGGGATCTCGTCTCCTCATCTATTCTTGTGCCAGGAGACCTCCGACCAAAGCACGGCCGTGGTCCTGGACATTTGATACGTGCGTGGCGGATTTAGGATCTCGCGGTGGCGGCCCCGACACCGTGTTGGCCGGTCTTCGGGTGGCTGCGTAGGGCATCCATCGAGGGGCGGGCGGGATATGTCGGGCATGACATGTTGTTGACCAAGATTTGCATATCGGTCGACATGGTTTGGGATGGCAAGATGACCGGATAAAGCCGTGCTCAGATGTGATCTGAGCCTCCAAAGGTGATGTCCATGGGTGATGCTACCTTCCTGGAGGCGTAATTTTTGTCGTCCTTGTATCCCTAACATATAGACGCTCCAGTTTAATTCTTTGATCCTTCCCCGCATCGGACGATGGCAACACTCGTGGCCATGTATCCCTCTCGGGGGCATCGTTTCAGAGCTCCATCGACTGGAGGGTCGTTCATGGCGGTTGTGCTGGTTTTCCTGTGTTCGCGGAATACCCAAGGTGGAGAGGCGTCGTCTAGTAGTGTCGGCCAACATGACTCAGTGGCGCGGCTCCGCGGTGTCCCGACGGTGTACGTGCATGCATGAATGAACGTGCGAAGGGTGGTCGTGTTGTATGATACCGTGGTGGTGCCAATGGCTGGCCTGGCGTGGGTATTCGCGTCGATCTACACTCTGAAGATGGGTTAGCAGAAGATGGTGCAGGTGATTTCCGGAGCATGTGCGCGAGGTACTACCTTTTGTGTTAGCCAGGGAGCCGGTGACGGTTGTGGCTTGGGAATAAGGCCCCGTTTTTCTCCATTATTTGTGCTAGTTGTGTTGTTTTTCACTACTTGGCAGTTTTAGCTTGTATGTTCGTTTGTTGTAAGGCTCTTTGCTAGTTTATGTTGAATAAATGAAATAAACACCGTATGCATCTGTTCGATTCACTTCTGGATACCATCTTGGAAAATATGTTCTTCAACTCATGAAGTCGTCTTACTCGAACCTCTATGTATCTTTTTGGACTCAAGGTTTCCTTTTAGAAGTCCACTCATTTTCATGACAACCCATGTTCTAGTGAAATTAAATGTTGTCTTAAGCTAGGGACGTACCCACATGTAACTAGAGTGGCGCACAGGACACCGGGTACATAATCAATTTCTTTGATATGCTACATGTAAATATTATGTGTGACACCTCCAATTTCATGCAAGATTTATGTGTGAATTAGACCAGGACACCCGGACATTTTGGTGCTAGGTCCACCCGTGTCGATGTCATATGTAAATCAAATTTTACCTTTGTACTATATATTTTTCAAAAGAGCGGTGCTTGATTCTGCACTCGGTCATTTAAAACAGATACATATTTGTGCTCTTACAAAAAGATGCAAATTGTTGGGGAGCCCCAAAAATAGAGAAGAAACAGGGAAATAATTACTATACAATATAAATGTAGGATGTACTATATATATACAAGTATATCAAACCATACAAGTTCCCTTTTCTAATTGTAATATAATTACATCTAGCCAAGTATTCAGGGAGCTTAAACTACACCAATGGTAATAATTCAGATCTTACATTATTGCTTCATGGTCTACATTCAGGACTCACCCATGCGAGATACCAGGAAGATGGCAGGGTGTTAATTGTTAGGGCACAACTTCCTGACAAATTGTCGGATAACGTATATGCTAATGTTTCGACTCAGGGAGAGCCTTGTGACTAAATACTCGTTTCTGAGTCACTTTGGTAGTAGACTACGTCCCCGGTGTCGCTAACATAGCGGTCATTCTTCAAACTATGGTATAACACCTTGAGTAGGTGGAACGGGAGAGGACCCGACTTTTCTGGTTCTCTGTAGTACTTTCCAAGCACCGGTTTTGCTGCCTCGGTCTGCATGTTACATCCAAACCAATAACGAGTTAATATTTTTGCTCTTGAGAAATATGCCACTTTTCTATTATGATTCATTATTCATTTTTTTATGCTTTTTCAAGTATTTACAAAAAAAAATAACAAGGGATGGGCACTTACCGCCTCAACAAGATGGTAATGTGGGATTTGCGGGAAAAGATGATGAACGACATGGGTGCTAATGTCATGGTGGATGTTGTTGATTAACCCGTAGTCTCGATCAATTGTTGTCAACCCTCCACGCAGATAACTCCATTCCTATTTGTTTATAAAACGATTTCCATAACATAATTGGACTTAGGATTGTTAGGCAAATATAAATTAAAATCATCTAAACCAAAGTAGTTACTAGAAAAGGTAGAGTTGACGTGGCTAGATTAAAATTTAGATTCCTTATGTTCTAAAATCAAAGCACCCACAATGTCAAATTAATAGATCATACCGGTAATCTCAACTAATGTAACTTTCAATTTATTTTGAAGGTCCACGCCCCAGTCGCTCATGGACAAATGACTATAGCCAATCAAACTTTTATCGAGGGAATAAATATCTTAGAATGTGTTCTATCCCCTTAGGGAATCGTCATGAGATTTGAGTTAAAGAATCTTAGGGCCATATTTTCCTAATTGGAATTTGAGAAAGGTCAATTAGGATTTTTTTTTAAGCTCATTCTTAGTAGGAAAGGATATAAATATGGAGTGTTTCATGTATCTACGTTGCTGGTCTTAGAGAGACAGACTGCAATTAACATCGACAGTGAAGTGGCCCTTTTTAAATAATTGCTCGAGGAGTGTGGCAAGGTGATCTTTGTCCCCCTCTTGTTTGATATGGTGATTGATGTGCCGATGGTCATGCTAAAAGATGCCAAAATAACACGACATATTTAGGGTCCTGGGCCAGTGCCACACTTGATACATGTGGGGGTGGGGGTGGGTGGGGGAGGAGGGGTTCACACTAGCACCATGCTAGCGAAACAATAATTCTCATTTAGCAGCAAGATATATGGGGATTGTGAATCCAAAAAACAATTATCATTTGTTTTGAGAACATGTCGGTTCTCAACATACATTTCAATGAGTGGAGTGGTGGTTATGGGAGCCAACCCAATAGAGAAAATTAGGATTTTCAACCTCAAAAATTGAAGATCAGCGGACTCCCGATATCGTGCGTTGGTCTACCCATCAATGACAATGTGGTGGACAACTATCTCTCACCGGCAGCAAATAAGTTCTTACTAACTTGCTCTTGTAGAGTTTGCCAATGTTTGGCATAGTCCTTTACCTGTTGCATGGTAGCACTCATGCGGTGATCGATGGATAAATCCAGATGCATATTTTCTTGAAAGTGTGGGATGGTCAACTAGGTTAGATGTTGCAATCCAAAGATCTTTGGGATATGGTGATAGTGAATACGAAGATTATGAATGTGGTACTGATAATTAAATGTACATGGAGGCTGATCCATAATGAGCATGGCTCTATGCAAGAGTTAATTAGGGCTAAATAGTTGAGGCTAAGGACTTCCTTCTACAAGTAGAAGTTACTAGCAAAGATGATCTAAATCTTATGTAACTATGTAGATCATCCTCACTAACTTATTTCTCTCAACAACCCCACCACAGGTCATTAAATAGCTGCATTGGTCACATCCGTGCTTCCACGACATTATTTATATCACAATCATCTATGCAGGAGCTGGCCCTTTGCTCCCCATTTCAAAAAAAAAAAATCCTCTCAAGTGATAAATTAATCCTCTTTTCATATTGCATTTAGTTACCACATTAGTTATTGTTAGGTCTCCCATGAGTCCTTTTTCCGCACATATTCAATTTAGAAATTCGATATTTGCATTTGGTGCGTATGAAACTAAAACAATTATTATATGCAAATGTTTAAACACCATGGAGTCAAAAGATATATTTTATATATTCCCAATATATTTTTTAACATCTAAACATGCATTAGCTAAACTAAAATGACACAATCAAACTAACTATATATATTTTAGGCATGACACTAAAAATTCAGAAACCTCTTCCAAATTCATTGCGTACAACAACAAAAGAACTTTGCCCATGTGTGTCGCTGACAATTTCCACATCAAGGTGTAAGGTGATCTTCTAGTATCTATTAAATTGCAGATCCTGAAATATTAGGACATCGAGAATCTGGTTCAATCAATGGTATTTACCTTTCCACGATACCAGGGAATCTTTTCATGATGACCATGATGATTCAAGTATGTGACAAAATCCAGCCACATAACAAACACCTGCACAAAGGGGATCACCAAATTAGTTAATAAACACGAACTCTGCACTGTAGGACACTATGACTCCTCGATCGATGACTTGCAGCAAAAATAGGAGAAATCGGGCTTGTGATTAAAGGCACGAAGCTCTTACCACATACGGGATAGCATAGAGCTTTAGCATCATAAGAGGCCCCATCACAAAGGTCAGGCCAGCGAGAACCCCAAGCATTGCCAGGCAGGACGCGGTTGATGTTAGCACATCCTTCCTCTCATTAGGTAGGAACACATCACTGTCCGGGTGGAAGTGTGAGCCCGTCTTCCCTGGAGTTCTGATAAACTGCACAGAAGATGAGTTTCGCACCATGATTACAGATCAAGAAGCACCAATTCACACATCATGGTGAAAAGGACCAAGCAGCTCGTCGCCTCACCAAGTATACGGGGAACGCAAGCATAGGAAATGGCAAGCTGAATCGCATATTCTTCGTAAAAATGTCCAGGCTATTGTACATCCTCTTAGGTAGCTACGAATCGGGAAAGTAGCCATCAAGCACAATTCACCAATGACTCTGTAGGTAAGGATCCTGCATGCATGAATCGACTGAAAGGCTAAAGACGACCTACCGGGTTCCAGGACTCGTCCTTCTCAACATGGCCTTGGTTCTGGTGGTGCGTTCTGTGGCTAATCCTCCTGCATGCAGTTACATCCCAGGTTTGGCCTTTCTTAATTTTTTTTAGATAGATCTTCATATATAAACTTATATTTACAGCAAAGACAAAACAAAACCAAGCTAAATGGAAGCTATCCAACTCCTGTTTTTTCTAGCATGAGCAACAATAAAAAGAAGCCTTTCTTAATTAACATCAGCATCAGCATCAGCATCAGCAACTAGTAACAAGAAAAGAAAAGCAACAAAAATATAACATGCACAGATGCACTCATCATATATACCAGCCGTGGTATGGAACGAGAGTAGGGGCATTGAGCAGGTGGCCGACCACGCTGTTCAGCTTTGGGTCGTTTGAGAAGCTCCCATGTCCACTGCAAATACCAAACAGCCACAGAGAAAATGAGTCAGCGGTTACGGATTTAGGCCAAAATCGGCATCTATATAGAAGGTGTGCTACGGTCCCATGAAATTAATACGGTTCACCAATCTTAATTAAAGCAACTTAAAAAAATGATACTCTCGATATTTACATTCGTTATCTATCTAACCTGGCCGTCTAATCAGCCTAAACCTCTCTCTAATCTGCACCGGAAATCGTAATTATTGTTTCAGTGGTGTGCTTTGGGTCTGCCGGCCGACCTATATGCCCGTACCAGTCGTGTGCAATGACGAAGAGCGCCCAGAACATGGTTCCCTGTGCCACCCAGTAGAGCGGCCAGAAGAGCCAGCTGTCCACACGCGCCGCGGCGGCGGCGAGGCCGAACACGACGACAACGTCGCGCACCACGTAGCTCATGGACCGCCATGCGTCCCTGACCCAACAGTGCTTCGGTATGGCGGCGCGGATATCCGCCAGCGTGAACGGCGGCGGCGCCCCCGGATCAAACTCCTCCGTAGAGCTCCCGGGGGCCTCCTCCTCTCCTCTAGAGTTCTTTTTATCGTCGTCGAAGATGGACGCGAGGCGGCTGGGCGCGGACACGCGGAGCGCCCAGTCGCGGTGGATGGTGGCGGCCGCCGGGCGACGCGACGAGCCCGCGGCGAGGTGGGGAGGTGAAGGCACGGCAATTGTGCTGCCGCGTCTGCGCGCGCAGAGCGGCGTGAGGCCGCAGCATCTGGAAAGAACGAGCCGGGCCATGTTGGGCGACAGCGCCGCGTACAGCAGCAATTTCACCGGTGGCTAGCACAGTCGTCTACCTACCACCACGGCCGCCGCACTCGCTCGGAATCGTCTGCGTTCGGGAGGTAAGGTGGGATTGGATTTGTGGTTTTGGATCGGCAAAGGGAGGTTTCTATAAATGCCAGGGAGATCGCCGCGGGTGCCGTGCTCGTGATCCCGGGCGCCATGCATGTTGCTCGTGCGAGCTGGCGCCGTGTTGGTTTGGACGCCGTCTTGATGAGCTCGTCGGCGTGGCAACGGAACTACTCCCACCGTCTCACATGGTATCCACTTATTCCGTTGTTCAAGTTTGATTATCAACTTAATCAATAAAACATGGGTTGTATGCCATACAAATCTCATATTAATTTTTTTCAAACGGTATAACTTTTATATGATGGGTAACTCATATACTCATCAATTAATGTAAGTTCAGAAAAAAAGCTTACAATTTGGAACGGAGGAAGTATATAAAGTTTGACCCAAAAAAAATATATACATATTAATATCTATAATATAAAATCAGTACTATTGTAATCATTATAAAATATGTTTTATATTATATGGTTTTGATATTATAGATGTTAATTTTTTTTTATTTGATCAACCTTCACAAGATTTTGATTTGGCTTAACTTGGTTACGCCCCTAGTGGTTCGGTGACATTAGATTATTGACTAGTTTTTTCTTTTTGAAATATAGCTAAATGTCAACTTCTAAAAATAAATGTACGTTTGTGTTATCGTGATCGTCTGCATGGTCCTCACTCTAGAAGGATAAAAAGGAAAAAGTCAACACAATTATTACTATTGGGATATGGCAGACTTGGCTGGAGAGGAATAGAAGGGTTTTCGACAACGAAGCACACTTTTCATGTGCGGTGGTGCAAAGGGTCAGAGGGGAAATCACATATGAATAAAAACTCCTTGTAAACATCCTTTTCTCCAATCTTAATCTTAATGAAAACGACACGAGGTCCTTTGCGTGTTCTGAAAAAAGAGAGGAGGTGAGAAGGGTGGGAGGAAGGCGATCGCGATGCTTGGTTTTGGGTTGCCCTAGCTTTCATGCTCGGGCAAACGTCATGTTTCACGGTCTTGTGTCTTTCAGTTTAAGCTTCTTATATGTGGATGACGTGTAAAGTTAAGATACCCATATCGACAAATATGCATTTATAGTATAGTAGTGTCGTCAAGAAATATAAATTATACACCGATCGATAAGTCTTAATTAAAGTTGTTTTTTTCTCAACTAATGTACATACCTTTACGTATAAATATCGTATCTTGATCTAATGCTAGTGTGTATAAGAAGTCGCGTGCAAGGAGAAGGAGAAGGGTGAGGGAAACGCCATGGGCTTTGTTGGTTCATTTCGTGTTACTCTTATATCTTTGCTCGCTAGCTTACGATGACATGTTTTCACATCTTTCAGTTTATACCATCTATAAGTGGTGTGTAAAGTTAAGAGAAACATATTCGACCTTTGAACATGGATTTATGGTTGTGTCGTTAAGAAATAGAAACTGTACAGTAATTGGGAATGTTAAATACAGTTGTTTTCCTCTTGGCATGCATATGACTTCACGTTTTCTTTTCATATGGATATATTAATGCCCATGTCTAGGAGGAACCACCCCGAGGAAAGGGAAAAGGATGGAGAGGAAGCAAAACAGGTTAGCTATAGTTTGACAATGGCCTTTCCGTGGTTTCCCATGCATCTTTCAATTTCTTGACGTTCTACACACGGCAAGACTAGGCTAGCTAAGATAGACACATAAAAGGCATTTGGAACTCGAGCTATAGGGAGCTCTTTATTTTGAAAATCATAAATGATATTTCAAAGTTTCAAAGAGTTATAAAATAACTACGTACATATAACCAATAAACGTGTAAGATCAAAATCTTCATGTGGTTTTTGCATAAACGTGTAATTTTGACTAAGGACAATCTGTTAAAACGTAATTGGCATGGGTGCACAAAGTGTGCTTTCTGTACTCAGGATGAAACTATTGATCACCTTTTTATTTCTTGCCCTTTTGTGAATAAAATTTGGAGACTGCTCCATTTCACCTTTAATATCCCCCCTCCTCAGAGTCTACACCATATGTTTGGTGGATGGCTGATTGGCATTCACAAAAATGATAGACGAAGAATTCGGATTGGGACTTGCGCCTTCTTGTGGCCGGTGTGGAATAGCCGCAATGATGTGGTGTTTAACAAGGTTCACAATATTCATTTTTTGCAGGTTGTGCACAAGGCTTCTTATTGGATTTCCACCTGGTCTCACCTGCTGCCACCGGACCAGCGCATATTTATGGAGGCTGGATGCAACCGGTTATTGGCCTTAGTTCGGACCATCCTCTCCTCCAACGGGTGGCAACATGACTACAGAATTAGCGCTTCTTAGGGGGACAATGGTCCTTCTGTTCCTTTGCTATTTTGTTTTTTTGATGTGCCTCTCAGGACTTATACTTTGTAAACACTGATTGAGTTTATTAATAAAAGCCGTATGCATCTACCCGATGCAGAGGCTGGGGCGATGCCTCCATTTCTAAAAAAAAATATAACCAATAATGTATGCTTAAAGTGTCGGGATCAGCAGTACACCTTCAAATTTTGTCTTTTGTATGTAGCGTATTTTGGATTGAAACTTTGCGTACTTTAAGTTGGTTTGAGAAGCGTGTGTCCTTTCATTTGTGCGTGATAGAGAGTATTAACTGACCGGGACCCAACAGATCCTAGCCCCCGTGCCGTCCCCTGTGTGGGCGACTGGGGCGGAACCCTAGCCGCCACCAGAGCCGCCCCCTCCCCCTCCCTCTCCCTCCCGTCGCCGCCGGTGGTCACCGCTGGGCAAGGCCCGTGTTGGTGACGGCGGTGGCGGGGGAATCTCCTCCCTCGCGTGGATTGTGGTCGACGCGGGCAACCTCGACACACGCGGGAGCGGCTCTTGATCCGGCTGCGACAGCACGACGGAGTCTTCGTGTCACGATGGTGGGATTCGCCGGCAGGAGGTGGTGGTCCGGCCGGTGCGGATCGGATCCAATCTGGATCCGGCGGGCGAGGGCTTCTTCTAGCAGATCGGCGGCAATCTGGATCGACCTGGAGGTCCTCCTCTTGGCAGATGGCTACCTGAGGTTGTGGTCTAGGCCGCTCGGCCACCGCCTCCGGTGGTGTGGCGGTGTGGGTTCGATCCCGGCAAGGTGCAGCTGTGGGAGGCTTCGGCTAACCTGGAGGCCCTTCGCGGCGGATCTTGGGAGGCTTTCACGGCCGTCCCGTGAAAATCGAGCTCCGATGGAGTCGATGACGACGGCGCTTGCGAGCGTCGTGACCTTCCTGGATGCGTCATCGCTGCGACTGCTAGTCTCCCACCCTGACGCTCCGGGGGAAACCCTAGATCCGGCTACCGATCGGACGATGACGGCGCTTTCTGTGTCGTTCAGCCTCTTGGGGCATCGTTCTGGAGCACGCTCTGGCTGGAGAGGTCTGGAGATGGAGCGTGTTTCTTCTACTGCTTTGACAACGACGAGTCTTGGCGGCGTGGCGCCGCGGAGTCTCGGCGATGGACGCGGAATGATGGATGCACGCAGGAAGGTGGTGTTGTTTGGCGCCATGGCGGCGTCGATGGCAGGCCTGGCATAGGGGCTGCAATGATCTCTCCAGAAGATGGTTTTGTGGATATAGGCAGCAGAGGCTTCCGATTGTTGGCGAAAGCGGCTTCCGAGTGTGCATATCGGTTTATACTGCGGGCCAGCTGAACCGGATTTGTGCTCCCAGTTCGCTATCAGGCGACTTGGCGGAAACAACTGGATTAGATGATGCGCGTTGGTGTGTTAGTTCAAGGTATCGGCACCGATTCTGACTACCCCTTCATCAAGAGTTTGTAGGTGTGACGATATTCGTCAGGCAGGTGGCTTTTGGTTGATCCCTGTAACTTCTTGTGAGGCTTCGTGGTACGTTTTTATTATTAATAAAAAAACTGCTGTGTGCATCATTTTGATGCAGAGGCCGAGGGCAGAACCTCCATTTCTAAAAAAAAGTATACATAATTACGTATATATTTTTTTCACATTTGTTATCAAAACCTGAAGTACGATTTCTTAATGTTCAAAATAAAGGGCGACATGGATGTTGGACTCTAGAACGGGGCACTCAAGATAGATCGGGGTTTACGAAGGCTACAACTTGCATTTTGAGTTTGTCGGGGTGCACCCTTTTTTTTTTGAAATAGGGAGCAGTGCCCGGTCTCTGCATCAATAGATGCACACAACCTATATATTACAAAGTGTAATTATTTAAACAGTTTCATCTCATCGATCAGACATAGTATGCAAAAATATCAGCCAGAGAAAGAAGGCGAAAACAAGGTACCTAAGAATCAATAGTCTTCTAATAATCCCCCAGACAGCTGGGTTATAGATATCCCTACCCTAACAACCATCTCGAGGCGGATGCACTCAGAATACATAAGCGTGTGTTGTCCCTCGGTCAGGAGATGTAACCACTCTCGGATCCAATGATTAGTCATGTGAATAACATGTAGAAAATTAGCATATCCAACCTTATTAAAGACCAAGTCATTTCCACAATTCCATAAAGTGAAGATAAAGCAAAAATCCCTATGTAAATGTATGCTTTTGTTCGTTTATCCACTCCATTGAGCCATTTACCGAACATATTCATTGTATTGGTCGTTGTTGGGATATTATAGGTGAAGCAAAGAATCCTCTTAACAAGGAGAGCAAAAGGACAATAAAAAAAAATATGGTTAATTGATTCCTATGAATCGTAAAAGACATATTTTTTACAACTGTTCCACTCGCGTTTGGAGAGGTTATATTTTGTTAGAATGATTTTGAAATAACAATCGCATAAAAATCGTAATCCGCGGTGGCACCTTTACGCAAAATAGTAGTGTGCCCATTCATCATGTACTCATATAAAGATTTAACCACACGCCTCGTTTGAAAGGAAAACATTCATTAATCGTTCGACAAGTGTAACTAGCTTGTCCACGTATTTCCCGTTGAAGAACCTTTGAATTCGATATTTTCACTGTGTAATAAAAAAAGTACTTGCACAACAAGAACATCCTTCTGTCGTGCAATGTAAAGAAGGGTACGTTTTAGAGAGATTCTTACCTCCCAATCAAACGCCCTCCATAAGAAGAGTGGACTTGTTGTTTCATATAGTAGAATACCCCTTATTGAAAAACTCCTCTTTGATAGCCATAAGACTCGTCTAAAAAGGGGTCGGTAGGTTAAACCATCACTTGTGACATGGATTTGTCCCAGAGGTATTTGTTTTGTAGTAGCTCCTGGCACACTCACTCCTCGTCAATTAACTTAAATGGCCACACTTGTTGAGAAACCACTTGTTTTTTTGATATAAGGGCAAACCAACGCCCCCCTAAATAGGACCAATTTTCATCCGCTTTTGGTACGTTTAGATTGGTCCTCGGAACGAAACTAGGCTGGACCGCCGCTTTAGAATGGACTTATCCCAACGCCTCCCCCCCCCCTCCCAAAAAACATGTTAACAGAATTTGACTGAATTTAAGTGAAATTCAGTCAAATTTGGCGCATATAGGCGCAATTTACAAACGGAGGGTGATGGAGGTTCTTACCTCTTGGGTGGCCCGATCTCACGAATTGACCAAGAACACAAAGAACACGAGGGGAAAACGAAGAACATGAGGGGGATTCGTGGGAAAACAAAGGGGTAACCGGATAACTAATGGGAACTAGAGGACTCGTAAAGACGGTAACTAAACCCGATGCCACCTCCGGCAAACAATCCACTCGAATTCACCTTGATTGGAACCAATTCAACCATGCGGCTTGTCCATCGCACCAATAGATCCTCGAGGGTCAGTCAAGGAAGATTTGGAGAACACCAACTGATTCCCAAGGGGAAAGAATGGCTATTCCAGAGTAACCTTGATTCGATCCAAATACACACGTAGATGGAGGAGCCTTGATTCGTTCCTAGATACACATCTAAGGAGTAGCCTCACAAGTGGAACAAAGGGGGAGCAAATGATCAAATCTCAATTCATCTCTAACATAGATCTGGTCCAAGGGGTACCTATTTATAGTCTAGGGGTAGGTGGGGGAGATTACAAGGGAATATTCCCTATTTTCGAGTTGTAGGAAAGCCGGCCTAGGAGGCCGTCCTGGCCTCGGTTGGGTGGCCAGCCTAAGGAGCAGGAAGGCCGACGCGAGGCCGGGGTGGAGGCCGGCTGGCTCGGCTGGGAGCCCGGCCTGGCCGGGCTGTCAGGCCGGGTTTCCTGGCTCCTCTCCTCTTCTTCTTTTCGTTCTTCTTCCTCGGGGCCTTCTTCTTGGGCTTCTTCTCTAACTTCTTGGGCATCATCTTGGGCACGTTCTTGAGCTTATTGGCCACTATCTTGGGGCTCCCATGGGGGATCAAACCTGAACACACATAGAGTATTTTCATGAGGTAGCGCACCATTCACCAAGTCACCGAAGGCATATAGAGAGAGAGGAGTGAGTTCACCTTATCTTGTATCGCCTTTGCACGTGATCTTGTCATGGGACCAATGGGTGTCGATGTAGGGTTTGGTGGAATGGGGTGTGCTGCATCATCCCCCCTTCGAAGAGAGTCGTCCTCGACTCGTGACCATTTTCATCACTTGGAATTCCATGGAAGGGAGATAGATCTCGCACGTTGAAGGATTTGTGTACAAGGTACTTGGATTGCGGTATGTCGAGCTTCTATGCGTTGTCGTTGATGCGCTTGAGAATCTTGAAGGGACCGCCACCTTGTGGCTTGAGGTTGGAGTTGCGCTCTTGGGGAAACCGATCTTTGCAGATATGTAGCCAAACGAGTTCACCTTCTTGAAACACCATGGGCTTCTTGTTCTTGTTCATATTGACGGATGGTGTTCGTAGTGCTGCTCAAGTGTAGCTTGTGTGCTCTCATGAAGTTTCTTGATGTAGTCGATGTGCTTGTCGAAGTTCATGTTAACTTGCTCACGAAGAGGTAGTGGTAGGATGTCAAGCGCGGTGTTGGGGGACGATATCAAAGAGGATTCTCTTTGAAGCTTGGTGAAGTGCTCGATTGTAGGGCGAACTCGGCATGTGGGATGCATTTTCCCAATTCTTGAGTCTAGGCTTGATCAAAGCGCGAAGGAGTGTAGAGAGCATGCGGTTCACCACTTCGGTTTGTCCGTCGGTTTGCAGGTGTTATGTGGTGGAGAAGAGGAGCTTCACTCCTAGCTTTGCCATCAATGTATTCCAAAAATAGGAGGTGAATTTGACGTCTCGGTCAGACACAATTGTCTTGGGCACTCCATGTAAACGAACAATTTCCTTGACAAACAGATTTGCGACATGTGAAGCATCATCCATTCTATTGCATGGAATGAAATGATCCATCTTAGAAAATCAATCAACAAATACAAAGGTAGAGTCCATGTTTGTTTTGGTGTGTGGTAGTCCTAACACGAAATCCATGCTAATGTCACTTCAAGGGAGGTGTGGTGTAGGTAATGACATATAAAGACCATGAGAGTTGGAAGCATACTTAGCTCGGAGACATGTTGGACATCTTGTGACGATCCTTTCCACTTGGTGCCTCATATTAGGCCAACAGTAGTTGGTGGAGGGCATGGAATAGGACTTTTCTCGTCCAAAGTGTCCCATGAGGCCTCCTTCACATGATTCCAATAAAAATAAACGAAGAGAGGACACGGGAATGCATAGTTTGTTAGTCTTAAACAAGAAACCTTTGTGTAGATAATAGTCATCAAACTATCGATTGGGCAAGCACTTGGCACAGATAGGACCAAAGAAAACATCTGAAGAATACAAGTCTTTTATCTCATCTATACCAATCACATTTATCTCAAAACGTGTAAGAAGACATTCTTTATGAGACAAAGCATCCGCTATAACATTTTATTTACCTTTCTTATACTTAATGACATAAGGAAAAGATTATATGAATTCTGCCCATTTAGCATGTCTTTTGTTCAAGTTAGCTTGCTCTTCAAATATTTCAATGATTCATGATCGGAATGAATAACAAACTCTTTAGGCCAAAGCTAGTGTTGCCAAACTTCTAAAACTCGAACCAAAGCAAATAGCTTTTTGTTATAGATGAAATAGTTTAATCTAGCGCCATCAAGTTTCTCACTATGATAAGCTATGGGACGTCCATTTTGCATAAGAACGCCACCAATACCAATTCCACTAGCATAACATTCAATCTCAAAAGTTTTCTCAAAATCCGGTAAAACAAGCAAAGGTGCTTCGGTCAAACATTTCTAGAGAGCATCAAAAGTTTTTTGTTGGGCATTTCCCCAAACAAATGGTATATTATTTTTTGTAAGCTCATTTAAAGGGCAAGCAGTGGTAGAAAAATCCTTCACAAAACGGCGATAGAAATCGACAAGACCATGAAAATGTCTTATCTCACCCATGGAAGTAGGGTTAAGCCAATTTCTAATTGCCTCAACTTTCTTCTCATCAACTTCAATACCATTGGAGCAAAACACAGAAACCCAAGAAAACAAGCTTGTCAGTGCGAAAAATATATTTAGAAAGGTTTGCAAAAAGTTTTGCTTTGCGAACGGCCAACAAGACTTGAGAAATATGTTTAAGGTGATTCTTCAAAGATTTGCTATAGATAAGGATGTCGTCAAAATAAACCACAACAAATTTGCCAATGAAAGATGTCAAAACTTCATTCATAAGATGCATAAATGTTGAAGGAGCATTCAAAAGACCAAAGGGAATGACAATCCATTCATAGAGGCCAAGTTTTGTTTTAAAGGCAGTTTTCCATTCATCACCTATACTCATGGGAATTTGGTGATATCCACTTTTCAGGTCAATTTTGGAAAATATTGTAGCACCAATTAATTCATCAAGCATATCATAGAGTCTAGGGATGGGATGTCCATATCTAACGGGCGACAATCCATGCACATACGAGAAGTATCATCTTGTTTTGGGACAAGGATAACTGGAACGGCACAAGGGCTAAGGTATTCGCGAATGAAACATTTATCTAGAAGTTCTTGGATTTGCCGCTCGATCTCCTTAGTCTCCTCGGGGTTGGTGCGATAAGGAGCAGGGTTTGGAAGTGGAGCACCCGGGATAAGGTCAATGCGGTGCTCGATGCCTTGTAGAGGAGGTAGTATCGGTGGTAGTTCTTCTCGAAACACGTCCTCAAATTCCTGTAATAAGGGAAACAAATACGGAGGAAAGCTTATTATGGTGTTAGTATCAAGTGCTTCTCCTTTGCACACCAGGATGAAGTGAAGTATGGATGGGTTTTCTCGAAGCTCTCGCATCTCAAGTTTTGTGGCAAGTAAGGCTAGGCCTTTGGGAGCACTCATAATTTTTCCACTCATGTTTGGCTTGTGGCTCTCACTCTCTTTTTGGTGGATCCCTCTCTGACCACTCATCTCGCTAGAATTATTCTTTTGTTGGGTGCAGGAAAGCTTATTTGCATTGTCGGTGATAATTTGGCTTGGAGACATAGGACGGAGCACAAAGTTCTTGTTGTTCCATTTGAAGGAGAAGTGACTGGTGCATCCGTCATGAATTGCACCCTTATCAAATTGCCCAGGTCTTCCAAGGAGTAGATGGCACACAGTCATTGGAACCACATCACACTCCATGGTGTCTTCATAAGGGCCAATCTTGAAGGAAACATTGACCATTTGTTGTATCTTGAAGGTTCTGGAGTCACTAAGCCATTGCACATGGTAGGGATGAGGGTGTTTCTTGTATGGCAAATGCAACTTGTCACAAAGCTTTCTAGCAAGGTTATGGCAACTTCCACCATCGATGAGGAACTTGATAGACTTTCCATTTATTCCGGATCTTGTTTGGAAGGGGTTGCACCATTGATCTTGCTCTTCTTAAGGGGATGTTGTTAGCACTCTTGTAACCAACAAGGATGGGCTTTTGTCCTCATCACAATAGACACCTTCGTCGTCAAGCTGTTCTTCATCCAAGGGGTTGGCAACAAGTTAGTGCATAGCATAGTACTCATCTTCACTCATTGAGTCACATTCACCATCTTGGTTGACAATCATGATCATCTTTTTTGAGCATTCAAAGGACATGTGTCCATTACCACCACTTTGAAGCAAGTAATTGAGCTAGACTTGACTTGAGGAGCACTTGTGTTGGTGGTTGTAGGCGGTTGTTTTTTGAATAGTTGAGGAGGCTTTGTTGTTGCATTTGGAGCTCTTGGAGTGCCTTTGGAGGCACTTCGTGTAGATGCTTAGGCCATTGGAGGCGTTGAGGATGGAGGACTTGGAGGCGAAGTAGGCCTTTTGCTTCGAATACTTGAGGTCCTCGAATAGTTGGCGCTCGGACTTTAGTGCTTTATGGACAATGCCAAGAAGATTTTCATACGGTTGAAACTCCACAATTCACTTGATGGGGTGAGTAAGGCCATTGAGGAAACATGCCATTGTGTGTTCTTGAGGTTCCGTCACATTTTCTCGTGTCATGGCGATTTCCATTTCCTTGTAGTACTCATCAACCGTTTTCAATCCTTGCTTGAGCTCTTGTAGCTTCTTGAGTAGATCTCACTTGTAGCAAGGAGGTACGAATCGTGCATGCATAACTTCTCTCATCTCATTCCAAGTGGTGATAGGAGGTAAGTGGTTGGCTATCCTTTGGTTTTGCACTTGTTCCCACCACAAGAAGGCATAACCTTCCAATTCAAGAGAAGTCGCTGCTACCTTTTTCTCATCACTAAAGTTGTGAGTGTGAAAGATGTTGTCAACTTTGAGATCCCAAGAGAGGTAAATATCCGGGTGAGACTCACCATGGAACTTGGGAACATTGGATTGAATAGTGCTCAAGTTGTTGTCTTTATTGCGACGATGGTGGTTCTCATTGGGGTCTTAACAATAGATAAGAATAGAATCAACATACGGGTAGTCCTCACTTTGTTGTTGACGTGCTTGTTGACGACGAAGTCGTTCTTCATGGGGAGGATGATGTCGGTGATCATTAGGATGTAGTTGGTGATGGTGGTGGAGCCGTGCTTCACGACGCTCACTATCATTTTGCTCATGTTGTTGTTGAGGACGGTCTTGTTCATGGTGACGGTGTGGAGGATTGTCTTGCTCATGATTACGGTGTTGAGGACATTCTTGTTCTTCGCGGTCAAGGCCTTCGATGTGGGCGAGCACCTTCCACAAAGTCATGTATACCAAAGTCATTAGCGGCGTTTGGAGGAGGTGGTGGATGATGTTGTTGAGGCCTCTACCGGTAGTTATGTGGCTACAAGATTTGCTAAATTGATGTTGATTTGCGCCAATTGATCATTGAACCTTGCATCTTGTTCACGTAGGCGACGCTCATAGAGTTCCAAGACATCACGCACAACGGCACGGAATTGCACATGCTCACGGTGAGTGCCAAAGTTGTGGGCGTTGTCGATGTTGAAGGGGTTTCCATCTTCCTCCAAACTCGGACTTGTGAAGTAACCTTCCCTAGCCATTGCAACAACACACAAGAGATACCAAGATGATGTATATGTTGTTGGTGGATGTGTGTCACTTACCCAACTTTTCCTTGAAGGTTGTATTGGAGCAAGTGGATTGCCAAAGGTTGGAATGGTTCGTCACAAGGCGAACTCGAGTAGATAAGAAAAACCAAAAGTCGGCAACTCACACACTTTATGAGGAGCTCAAATGGGTTAGGAAAGTGGTGAGCAAAATCAACCAAATCAAACGAAAAGTTTGTTGTTCAAAGTAGAAATGAACCACGATGAAATGTTAGCAAAGAACCAAATTCCGAGGGGTGGAAACAAATGGAACACACACACACAAATGATTAATGTGTTTAGTGCAGCCAATGGACGAGCGAAGACGAAATGTTCTCATCGAGAGTAAGCTCAATGCCGCACCAACACAAGGAGGACGCTAGCTCAAATCTCAAACTTTAAAAGGCAACAAGATTCGCACCGTGGCAACCGGTCACTCTTTTTTATTTTGTGACGCGAAGCTACACGTTCCTACAAGGGATAGCAATTGGCATCAATCTTTTTTTTTTGATATTTGATGATTCCAAAATTCCAATGCCTACTCGAAACTACGCTCTCACAAGTGCCAAACATGCACTCTCGGTGCCACTAGTGCAATTCCAAGCAATATAAAAGAGCTAGTCCAAATGGGCAAGGTACACAAAAGAGGGGTTAGTTCAAGCAGAAGCAAGTTATACCTAGGTGATTGATGATCGCGGACTTGCGGTCGGTGGATGTCGATGTCATGATGATCCACCAATATGGTGTTGTAGATGTTTTTTGGGCTTCGCGTCGCACTTTGAATCACTCAAATTGGACCAACAACGACAAAGAAAAACAACTTCCAAAATCTGTCTAAAAATCGAAATCGGAATTTTTTTCCTCGGCATCAAGAACGCGAAGAACTTCGAATTTTCTTGCTCAGATCTTGCAAATTTGTGGACAAATTAGGGAAAAGTGGCTGAATAGAAGTGTGAGAAATGGTATTATGCAACAAATCCATAGATCAAGACTACGAAAAACTCAACAAATTGATAGATCGGTCGAAATCCCTTTTGAGGCTATTTTTGGTGAAATTTTCGAATTTAGGTATGGGAAGAAAAAAATTGGTGGAAAACGGGGTTTATGGGGGGTCAAATTCGTGGCAACTAGGCTGCTGATACCACATTATGGAGGTTGTTACCTCTTGAATGGCTCGACCTCACGAATTGACCAAGAATACGAAGAAAACGAGGGGGAAAACGAAGAACACGAGGGGGATTCGTGGGAAAACAAAGGGGTAACCGGATAACTAGTGGGAACTAGAGGATTCGTAAAGCCGGCAACTAAACCCGAGGCCGCCTCCGACACAATCCACTCGAACTCACCTTGATTGGAACCAATTCAACCCTATGGCTGGTCCACTGCACCAATAGATCCTCGAGGGTCAATTAAGTAAGATTGGGAGAACACCAACTGATTCCCAAGGGGAAGGGATGACTATTCCGGAGTAACCTTCATTTGATCCAAATACACACATAGATGGAGTAGCCTTGATTTTTTTCCTAAATACACATCTAAGGAGTAGCCTCACAAGAGGAATAAAGGGGGATCAAACGCTCAAATACTAATTCATCTCTAACCTATATCTGGTCCAAGGGGTACTTATTTATAGTCTAGGGGGTAGGTGGGGAGATTACAAGGGAATATTCCCTATTTTCGAGTTGCAGGAAAGCCGGCCTAGGAGGCCGGCCTGGCTGGCCTGAGAGGCCGGGTGGCTCGGTTGGGTGGCCGGCCTAAGGTGCAGGAAGGCCGGACCAAGGGCGGGGTGGAGGCCGGCTGGCTCGGCTGGGAGCCCAGCCCGAGGAGCAGGGAGGTCGGCCTAGCCGGGGTGTCAGGCCGGGTTTCCTAGCGTGTCAACTCTTCTTCTTCCTCGGGGCCTTGTTCTTGGGTTTCTTCTCTAGCTTCTTGGGATTTATGTCTACACACGCTTCTATTCTTGTAGACAGTGTTGGGCCTCCAAGTGCAGAGGTTTATAGAACAGCAGCAAGTTTCCCTTAAATGGATCATTTAAGGTTTATGGAACTCAGGGAGGTAGAGGTCAAAGATATCAACCCTGCAATTACAATACAAGAAGTATCTTATGTCCCCAACACACCTAATACAATTGTCAGTCGTATAGGTGCACTAGTTCGGCGAAGAGATAGTGAAATACAAGTAATATGGATGATTATAAGTGATAATAGCAATCTGAACGAAAAATGGCGGCAAGAAAATATGTAGCAGAACTGATTGTAAACGGTGTTTTGATGCTTAGAAACAAGGCCTAGGGATCATACTTTCACTAGTGGACACTCTCAACAATAATAACATAATTGAATGCATAAATATCATATCTTCACTATGCTACTCCAAACCACTCTCTCGTAGGATAACAAACACCAATCATTGAGTAGTGCTATAAAAGCACTCGTTAGAGTTGCATTCCCCATCTAGGTAACCTCACACTGTCACCATGAGCCCTACATGGTTCCAGACAAACACCAAAATTTCATATGGTCATCCAACACAAAATATATAAATCAGACGCACGGTGCACACACTGTCACCTTTACACCCTGATCAAAGTGTCTACGGAGATCTCATAACAAAACCACTTGAGTAGCATAATAGATGAATATTAACATATGCTTATTCAACTAGATTACAAAGCTCATGATCACATAAAGATCACACCATGGAAGAGAGAGATGAGACACATAGCTACCGGTAGAGCCCTCATCACCGAGGGAAAACTACTCCCTCCTCATCATTGGAATTAGCAACGGCGATGAAGATGGCGGTGGAGTCGATGGAGATTGCTCCGGGGGCACTTCCCCATCTCGGCAGGGCGCTGGAACAGAGATTTCTGTACCCAAAACTTGTCGGCGATGGCGGCGGAGCTACAGAACTTTTCGTGAATGGAGGCTTTATGATTTAGGGTATCTTCATCGGGGGGAATAAATAGGCGAAAGGGCGATGTCGGTGGGCTTCCGAGGGGCCCACACCATGTGGAGGCGCGGCCAGAGGGGACACGCCACCAGGTGGTGTTGTCACCTCATTGCCCCCCTCCAGGTCTCCTTTGGACCCCGTTGATGTGCCGGGAATTCTAAAGTCCTAGGATTTTTTTTCGTCCAATTCCGAGAATATTTCCAGAACAACTTTTCTGAAACCAAAAACAGCAGAAAACAAGAACTGGCTCTGTGGCATCTTGTCAATAGGTTAGTCCAGAAAACATCTGGAAAACGAAGGAAAACACGTGAAAACATAAAGGTATTGGATAGAAAACAATAATGGAGCATCAATAATTATAGATACGTTTGATACGTATCAGGCATCATCTTGTTCACGTTCTTGAGCTTCTTAGCCACCATCTTAGGGCTCCCATGGGCGATCAAACCTGAGCACACGGAGTATTTCTATGAGGTAGAGCACCATTCACCAAGTCACCGAAGGCATATAGAGAGAGGAGTGAGTTCACCTTATCTTGTATCGCCTTTGCACGTGATCTTGTCATGGGACCAATGGGTGTTGATGTAGGGCTTGGTGGAATGGGATGTGCTGCATAAGGGGGCTAAAGTCTATACATAATATAAAAAAGTGGGGGGATTATCCATCTACGCCGTCGCTGTCGCCGCCATCCTAGTCGAGGATGATGTAGTCTGACGTCGTGAACAGGTGCGCCGGTGACCCTCTAGCTTGCGGTGTAGGCGCATGTTTCTGCGGAGGTGCACAGGGTTCCGCCGTGCTGTGCGCATGTTGTGGGTGGGCGGCGTGGGCGGCTAGGGAGGAATCATGGATGGCGGGTGCTAGGACCTCCCACTGACCGAGCTCGTGCAGCTCGGACTCCTCCATGGCGAGGCGGAGCTTCTCGGCCATCTCATCCTCCGTCTGCGCGCCAGGAGGGGCTGCTCCTCCTACGGTTCCGGCTCCGGCTGCTCCTCCTCCGGCTTGGGGCCATCCACCTCCCCGTTCCATCATGTGGCGATGTAGGTGGTTCCCCACATGCGGCAAAGAAGGAATATAGGGCCAGTTGGGACCTCCCCAGGGATGAACCATCGGTCCCAGATGCCACTTTAGACGGTGAACCGGGAATTCACGCAGAGGTCGCGAGGGAGGATGGCACGCCTCCACTCGATTTTCCTCCGGCGCGCCTGGCCGTACACCAACACGAGCACACACCGGGGGCGCATATGCCAATGGTCTGGAAGCTTGACAAGCCGGTGCCGTGGTTGTATGTAAAGCTTCCGGACCACTGGCATTTGCGCCCCCGGCGAAGGATTAGGAGGTTCACTATAATCATAATTCTTAATGTTGAATGTTTCTTCTCTTAGAGAGGAAACACCGAAATACGTACTATTGAATGTTTATGGCATAGAGTATGGTAATACCATATTGGGTATAAATTATTGATGTTCAAAATTGCTAGTCAGTGTGGTTCTTGGGTATAGTGATTTCATCACAGGAATACCAGATCAGTTGCCCTTATGTGCAACATGATACAAGAATTACTATGGCTTAAAAGGACTAGAAAAGGAGAAGGGAATAACGGGTGATAGAGTAAGATTACTACATTCACCATATTTTACTTAGAGATTTATTATGAGCATTGGCACTTGTTGCCTCGCTGGGGACATAAATTTGACTTATGACCTTGTGGATAGGATACACCAATCTTGCAAGTAGACATCAACAATATTAAAAGCGCTAAAGGATAAATGATTAGTAATAATAATTTTTGTAACAAGATATATTTTTGGCCTCGTCATGGAATTGAGTTACAAGGTTTAGCGAGCATCTAGAAAGTTGTGAAATTATTCTACAATTTTGATCACTAGGAGTTTATGGAGTGTCCAAGTGGCATAATCCAACCTTGTTCGATAAGGATGGATTAAGGATATTAAAATGCGATTACATCTTCCATAAGTCATGCTTTAGAGACTAATGCTTTACACTGAAAATAAAACCATCTAAATTTCATTTGTGATGTAAAGTATTTACAAGAAATAAAAAAAAATGTTTGGTTCTTTAATGGTTGTCCCAAGTATAGGAAATTCTTCCCATGACCAAGGATAAAGCTTTTGTTAGGGGTGTTCTTGAGAAATTACTTCTTTGGAAAATCAGTGGGACGACAGTACCGTTCGACAAGATTAGATCTTCATAATCATATCAGAGTGGTACATGAACGAAAGTAATTTTGGTGGTTGCCATCATGAATGATGCGGAAGTACTTACATGTGATGTAAAACTTCGATCGAGCTTAATGACTGGACCAAGTAGATCACAATAATGAAAATGTGATATAAGGGAAGCATTGATGGACCCTAACTCCATAGATATGGCTAAACACCATAAAATCCGGATAGACTCCATAAACAAAAGTCAAGTTTGGAACTTGGTATCGTGTTTTTATGCTATTTGACAGGGGCATAGAGCCTACCTTTTGTTAATGGATCTGTAAACAAAATGGATGAAAGCATCCACAAAGGATTGGCTTGTTTACAAGTTCAAGGAAATGACTATGATGAGATTTAATCTCCCGTGGCATGGGTCTTAAGTTTACACGGATTGTTCTAGCAAGCATTTCTTAACTTGTTTAAAAGATATTGCAAGTGAGAATATTCAATCATGAATATGCTAGAAAGTAATGCAGGTTTTGGTTATCCATTCATGTAACTAAAAGAAGGCATTAAGGAGTTGGGATCTTCACCTATATGAAATGATCAAAGTGTTTGACATCATCAAGGACGATGAAGATGTTTGAGAACTCAAGAAAGTCTGTGGGAGTGCTAAACAATATTTCTAATACTTTATGTGAACATCGTATTGTTTATTGGAAATATTGTTGACATAGTAAAAGGTTTCACTGAAATTATATTTTGATGAAATGAATAAAGAAAATGCAGCATAAGTATTTCACTTTGGAAGTAGAAAGGTGCTAAATTTTTGGGTGGAAAGTTCATGATAGATTTTGCCTACATAGGACACAGTGTGGTTCTCGTTTTCCATTACTTGTCTATGTTGGATCAAACGTGTTAAAATCGTAGTGCTAAATTGTTGGAAACAACAAATTAGCATCTTGGTGCAAACCAAGAAAATGATTTCTTTTGAAATCCAATACTTATACAAAGCATGTCTATTCATAGTAGAAAAGGAGACATATGAAAAGCGATATGTATGAATGACTGGATCAGTCATGTACGCCATAATACGTGCACAAACCAGATATGATATGTTCTAAGTGTTATGAACATAAACTAAATATGATCATGTTAATGATCAAGGAGGAGATAACCTTATGGGAATATAAGGTACACTTCATAATTGTGATAAATGCAAAAACAATTTGGTGTAAATTATTACACTAATAAAAGATTTTGTTACATAATCAAAAAACCAATCAACTTAGTGTCAATAAGGTGGCATAGTGAGATGGAAGAAATTCCATGATTTAACTTGGAGGAAAAATTCCTAAGTTTAACACTATGATAGAATCTATAAAAATAGCGGTAAGATGGGATACACTTTGGAAGTGTGAAGATTAAATGTTTTGATCTAAGTTCTTCAAAGAACATGATAGGGTACTTTACAAAAGATCATCAATGTTGTGAACAACAGACTGTCATCCTAGTTAAAGCATCAAACATTTAAAATCACAAGAATCATTTGTGATCAAGGGGAGAAGTGATTCTCCAAGATATGAAAATACAAGGACCTAAAGTTTTAGATCCAAGGACAGAGTCTACACCACGATCAACAATGCAATGTCATTGGGTGCTGAGCTAAGAAACCAGATTATTGTTTCCTGTGCAAGTGGGAGATTGTTGGATGTATGCCCAAGAGACAATAAAATACATTAGTTTCATGATTAATTTATTATGTTTTTATGCTATAACTGCTATGGTCACTGAATATGAGATTTAGAGGAAAACCTATACGCACATGTAGAAACATAAACACACTGTTATAACCCTTTGTCATATCTCACAGACAAATTCATTAAGATTAGATGACCATGTTTTCTTTGTCATGGACATTTGTTATGTCAATATTATTGGGAGCACAATGTTGTTTCAACATTGTGGCCGGGTAGACCCAAGTATTTGAGATACTACGAGATTAGTCAAGTATCACACTGTAAACTGGGGGATAAAAAAGTCTAACACTGGGTGGTCAAGAAAGTATTCAATCATTGTTATAGTTCAATACTGAGAATTACTCCTCTAGTTAATAGAGAGATACATCCAGGATCCACTCGGTGAAATAGTATTAGTAAATAAGTCTACCCTAACAAGGACATGACACTATTCATGGGGATACTATGTCACGGTAACGAGTAAAAGGAAGGTAATTGAAGAGTTTAATCACGATATTATCATTTATCTTGTCCCGGGGTATTTATTGGTATCACGAAGTAATAGGAACTTACTTAACAATCAACATGTTCAACAGTTTTCTTCATATGAATCAATATGGAAGTCCACGGTCCCGATGTTGATTATTGATTAGGAAATGGTTTTTCAATCATTTATAGTAGGTATCGAACCTGTAGGGGTCACACACTTAAGGCATCAAAGTCTGTTGTTTGCCTTGGTTGGTCCGGACGAGAGTAGGTTATCATTCGGGTAATTATGACGTGATAGAAATAATATTCAAGAGAGATTGTAAAGTACATGGGATTTTCTAGGATGTTGGAAATATATTTCTGACATCAATAGGTAATGGTCGATGTCATTACGATATCACAGAAACAAGTCTGGTGTCAACCGGAGTCGTTTCAGGAAAATTACCATAAGAGAGAAATAATGCGGTGTAAGGCAGAATGTTATATGAGATATAACGGAGCAAATGAGATGTTCCGAGATGTTAGAAATATGTTTCTAACATCATTAAATACGGTCGATGAATTTATCTATAGGGGTCATGAGGTTCCGGAAGAGTTTCAAAAGACTTTCCATATAGGGGGGAATGTCGGACGGGGACATATTTCCTCCTAAGGGAAAACCCAAAAAAAAATTGGGGGTGGGTCCCATGTATCACATTGCGCACTATCACTCCTGGAATTTTTCCCTGATTTATTTGATAAATAAATGAGGTGGAAAAAGAGGAAAAAGAAAAAGGGAAGGGGGAGTTGGACTCCATCTAGGAGTCCAATATGAAATCCCCTAGGGGGTTGGTGTATCCAATGGAGGGGAGGGAAAACCAACTTGCTCCCCATGGCAGGTGCCCTCCTCTGTCCCACTATATAATCCCACCCCTCCCTCATTGTTTGACACAAAATTGGCCTTCGGGCCTCTCTCTCTCTCTTTCTCTCAGAATTAGAGATCTAATTAGAGACCCTCTAATAGAATTAGAGCCTCTAATTAGAACATCTCTAATTGGATTAAAGCCTCTAATTAGAACGCTTCTGATTGGATTAGAACTTTTGATTAGATACCCTCTAATTGGTGTAGGGCTTCTTTTAATTGGGAGATGATGATCATCTCTTGATTAGACCTAGCTCTAATCTCTCTCCCATGTGTTGGGATATCTCCACCTCAATATGAACCTGTGATGCCTAGTCCTGAACGGTGAAGCGCTGCAGGATTTTGATGTATGTATGTGTGCGAGCTCTCAGAGAGGTAACTCGTGATACCCTCACTCTGCTAGATCCAGAAGGTGGGATACGGGGAATCATAAATTGTCCCACCGCTAGGCTTAGCCATGGGACTCTTCATCAGGCATCACCAACATCGTCATCGACACTACTTCCGCCCTTCGTGTCGGTAACGATAAGATCTATCCACATCTTTACCTGCATAGTATATCTTGTGTGTTATGTAGGACGGAAAATTTTAAATTCTGCTACGTACACCAATAGGACTAAACAAAGGAAAGAGGAGGAGGGGGTGCAGCCAACCCTCCAAGGGCTTAGCTGCACCAAGCTAGCCGCATGGGCCCTATAGGGTCCATCAAGGGAGGGCGAATTCTGATGAGGGGACGATAACCCGGTATGCCAAATTCCAAGGAGTAACCCGGCCCAAAGGACGCTGTGCAGGATCCGGCTAAGGATAAGGAAATTAGTGAAGGCCCCAGCTTGTAAGCCCAGTAACCCGGGTTGTGGGTTATGGTAAAGGAAAGTTAGGGTTCGTGCGCCGTGTCCGGGTAGGATCCAGGGTGCGCCTTGGAGAATAAGCCAGGGGGTACGGGTGCTTTATAAACCGACTCCCAGGTCTAGTTTAGGCAGAGATCTAAGAACCCTAGCTACATCGTGTGATATCGAGCATCAAGTGTAATCCCAGAGTTGAGTTATTATATCAAGATCGGAGACTCGGCGACTTTGATTGCCGGCTACCAGATCGAATTGCACCATGTTTTCCTCTGAGCTAAACCCTCTCCCGAATACCTGTGTCGTCTTGCCCCAAGATCAGTTACCCCCGGTAACATCTGCCGTGATTATCCCACGACAGTTGGCGCCCACCGTGGGGCCTGCGTCCAAAGGTGTTTACATCACGGGAGAAGCTCGGAAGGGCATGGAGAATCTTGTCATCGGCGAAATCTACATCGACCACGAAGGAGAAAAGGTGGTGGACGATTCCGGCTGGGGGCCGGAGTCGGATCACCTCGAAACCGGATCCGTCGTGACAATCGGCCGGATCAGCGTCTTCATCGGTATGGTATGTGCTTCCAATTCGGTCCCTGACAACGTTGGATCTGATTCTATGCCAGGAAAAGCCACGTCTATCCGATCAGATGATGAAGAATCGACTGGAACGACATATCCGGCAGAAGAACCCATCGCGGAGTGGGAACAGCCGGAGGAGCCGGCATGGACCCCACGCGACCGGGCCCAAGGAGAAGATGATACCGGGTCTATCCTGGATCTACTGGAAAACCGGTATGAGGAGAACGGTGAGGAAGAACAGCATGAACTCATACCGGATATCGTGCGCCGAGTTGCAGTCTATGCGGCCCCCGCGGCCAACCAAGGAAACGCAACCGCGGCATCACTCGGGGCGGCTCAGGCAGTGGCCCAGCAACAGGGCGCGGCTAACGGAGACCGGGTCTTGACCCGGGTTGATGGAGAGTCGGCGTCAGTAACCAGCAGAGCAGCGGATGAGGAGTTGCATGCAAACACGTTCGGATTCTTAGAAAACCGGACACCAGGGGCGGGTCCTTCGAACCCGCGCCACCCGGCCCTATTCGATAACAATCTAATTCTAGACCCCACGGTTCTCGCGACGGTTATCACTCCGGAAAACGCAGCGGAACGCGTCAGGGATCTGGATGTGGCGCGTCGTGCGCTGGAACAGCAAAGAAGGCAGGTAGAGGCAGAAAAGCAAGGGATGGCCACACGACGGCGTGAGCTAGATGCGTTGGAAACCCGGCTTCGAGAGGAAACGTCCAGGATACATCAAAGGCACCACACCAGGTTGCCAGCAACGGGCGGGGTTATTAATCCGGCTAATTTATTCGTTACACCTCAGGACCAGCCGATACCAGTGGTGAACCAAGGAACCGCACCCCAACAGATGACAGCAGCGACACATCCGGCGAATGAACGGACCGGGTTGCCCCCACCACAAACTAGAGTCACAACCGGCAACGATCTACTGCCGCCGCCACCATCACGATTCCGCACACCAGCCGGCCACTACAACAATCCTATGGACAACGTATATGTGGCGACACTCGCATTGAATCAAATACCTGTGGGAGAGTCGCCCCATGCAGAGAAGACTCGGCAAGCCATCGAGCTGTTGCACACTGCGGTGGCACAGCAAGCCAATTACCCGGATCACAGAAGCGGTATGCACGGGACGCCATACGTCAGCCAGCAGCAAGGGAATATACAAACAAGTTCAGCGCAGCGGAGGGAAGAGCAGCAGCAAATGCCGCCTCCTCCCCGCGCTCAGGCAGCATCAGCAGCGCAGGCCGTCGTGGACAGTTCTAGGGCTCGGAGGGCCGCGGCCGGGTCTGCAGCGCACGGACCTCCCGCAGCACCGCGCCCAGCCGCGCCCCCCGCGGCATCACACGTTTCTAGAGCAAGGCCGGCTTCAACCGTTCTTGCGGGACCCAAGTGTCTCTCGGACAATATTAGAGCTGAACCTTACCCGGAAAAATTCAAAGAGCCAGGGAAAGTAGTGAATTATGAGCCAACCATGGATCCCGAAACATGGCTAAGCAGTTACGAGATGGCAATGTAAATTCGCAACGCGTCCGAGAACCTCCAAGCCAAGTTCATGTATCTGATGATGTCGGAAGGAGCAGCAAAATTGTGGTTCACCAATCTACCAGAGGGATCGATCAAGTCTTGGGAGGAATTGAAGACCGCGTTTATCAAACACTTTCACGGGACCTGCAGGAAATTATTCACTATTGATGATCTAGAGCGATGCGTCCAGAAGAAGGGAGAATCGGCGCGCAGTTGGGTGCGCCGGGTTATGGAGATACTTCACTCATCCACGGATATCCAGCCCAAGGATGCACTACAGGCCATGGCAAAAACATGCAAGTATATACCTTTAGTGCAAAAGTTAACTCGCATGAAGTCCAGTCGAAATGCGTCGGAAGTCACAATGGGAGAATTGATGGATGCGTGCAACAAACACGCTGCGACAGATACTACAGAAGAAGAAGCTGATGACAAGAAGGCAAAAGCAAACACAAGCGGTAATGGAAGAACCGGCAACGGAACAGCATCAGGTAACAATGGAAATAGCCAGAACAAGCGCCCTTTCGAAGGAGGCTCCGAGTTTGTCGCCAACACAGAAGCCGGGTCTTCGAGGCCAAGAGCAGAAGGAAATTTCAACGGAGGTAACCACAATGGAGGAAACTATCAAGGTCCACCAAGGCCGGGTAACAATTGGGACATATTCAGGATGGCATGTCCGAAGCACAGCAGGAATGGCAGGCCAGCTAACCACTCCCTAGAACAGTGCGCCGATTTACAAAGATGGAAAAATGAGGAAGTACACAGAGCTATGCGAGGTGCAGGGCGGGGAGGAGGACCGGGTCCAGGGGCAAACCCGGGCAACGGCCCACCCCCAGCTGGTAACCCGGCGGCTGGAAATCAAAGTAATAACCAAGGGGGGGCAGGAGGCTTCCAGGCTAACCCCAAACAATTGGGTCAATATCATGTGCATACCACAGGAGGATCTAACAAGGACAAAAAGATACTGAAGCAAGCGGTCAACTCAGTTTCGTTAGCCGTCCCGAGATACTTGAGATGGTCAGAACAGGAGGTAACATGGAGCAGAAGGGATCACCCGGAAAGAGTGGAACACCCAGGAGTCTTGGCACTAGTAGTCGCACCGCAAGTCAATGGGTACGAACTGAAGAAGGTTTTAATGGATGGTGGAAGCAGCATCAATATACTGTATTGGGAAACCTTCCTACGCATGGGTCTCAAGGAATCTCAACTGCAAAAAAGCTCAACAGTTTTTCATGGGATAGTGCCGGGTCATTCAGCATGCCCCGAGGGAAAAATCGCATTGGAGGTAGCTTTCGGAGAGTCAAAGGATAACTATCGAATTGAGTGGCTCACCTTTGAGGTAGTGAAATTGCGCAGCCCCTATCACGCGCTATTTGGAAGGCCGGCTTATGCCAAATTCATGGCTAGGCCGTGTTACGTATATCTACAGCTAAAAATCCCGGGTCCCAAGAAGACCATTACCATACATGGAAATCGAGACATAGCAGCTGAATGCGACGAAGGAGATGCAGCAATGGCCGAGCAGGCCTGTAGAAAAGAAGAACTCAAGCATTACCGGTCTCAAGCAGACCCGGAGGATAGAGCCACATCAAAAAGGCCGAGTACTGAAGGTGAAAGAACAAAATCCAAGGTAACGCAAGATGCTAAAATGGTGGCCTTAATCGAGGATGATTCCCCCAAGCGGCCCGCTGTAAAGGAAGAAGCTACACGGCCGCTTACAACCAGCCAGGTCATTGGAACACCCCACCCGGGTTGGCTAGCAAACCCGGTACTCATCAGGAAAAGGTCCAACATATGGAGAATGTGCATTGGTCAAGCCAGACCGGGACCAGTGCTTATGAAGAACTAAACAATGTAACGGGCAGCAGGTTTCAGACGCGCTCTTTTCCTACCCAGGGTACCTAAGGGGACTGGAAGGTTTTTAATGAGGCGGCCTGCTGATCCAAAAATTTCTAGTATCAATAAAGAGATGGTTATCAAGTCCTATATCATTACATCCTGATTACAAGTAAGTAGTATCCACGCGACATCAGTAATTCAGTATCATTAAAGGCATCAAGTGCATGTAGGTCTTGGGGGTTGGTTGCTCAAGTGACCAACCACTAACCCGAAAGACCCGGCCTTGATGCCTATAAGTTATAAGGGCCGATTATTCGCAAACGAGTACGGCTGCAATCTTATAACTGGACAAAGGAGCCAAATTTTCTTGACTTTTCTTACTTAAGCTCGATGTGACTCGCACTAAAGTGGCATGATTCGTTCGCTTACGATTACAATCAGCCATGAAGCCCAATGGGACTTCCCTGACACTGTTCTCGTATGGATGTAACAACATGGTATCCACGCGAAAGCCGGCTTACAGTACAAGATAGTCAAAAGGGTCATCTAAACCACAAGTTTATGCAGAGTACAAGGCTAAAAGCCGGAAACTCAACAATTATCAAGCATAACTTCAGTATTTACACGGAATGGCTTTAGGCTCGCGACTCGGTAAAAAATAATTTGTTCTCTGAGAAAGGCCACACCCCCATGACTCGGACTTTGGGTCATGGGGACTGGGGGACTTCGAAACAGAAACAAACTACTTGGCTATCGCAGTTCGAAAAACCCCACCATCCGAGTCTTGGGGACTTAAAGAAAAAGTCCACGTATCAAAGCCCCCGGTACTCGGAAAACCGAGTCTTGCGAAGGGAGCCAAAATAGAGAATTGGGTATCGAGAAAAAATTCAAAGAATAAGCAAGCAATACGGTTATCAAAAGACCAGAAAAGCCGCAAAGTACATCACGGGCTAAAAAGTGCGTTACAAGGTACGACATCAGTATCAGGGGTGCACAGGCGCACCATCAAAAGCATAACAGTGTGATTACAAAGCATTACAAGGTATTATGACAATACGGCCCTATTCGGCCTCCTGAGTACGGCCTTCCGGGTCTGAGTCTTGGGTTTGCTGCTTAGCCTTCCTGGCACCCTTACCCGGACTCATTGCATCAGGGCGGACTGGTGGAAGGACGGCTGGTGTAGAGGCAGACGGGCCCGATTTTAACTCGGCCTCCCTCTTCGCAGTCGCTTCCCTCTTCCTGGCCGAGCTAGAAACCCACTTCTCCAAGATATCAAGAGGAGGGGGCGCATCCTCCGTAATAACTTTGCCATCAGCGTCATATGCACTCATAATCGTATTTAGATCCAAGCTATCGGCCAAGGCGGTAGCTGAGGGGCGCACTGCGGCTTGTATGGCTTTGAAATCCTTGGGTGTAAATTTGGAACCGTCAGCCTTGAATTCGGGAAACCCGGATGTTACCTTTGCCGGGTCAAGCTTTGGAAAGAAAGCCTTGGCCAGAGTAAAAGCCCGGGTCATTCCAATTCGGCATGATGAGCGTTTCCAGATCTCAATCCACCCAGGCACAGTAGAACAGGCTTGAACGAGATTCTCTTCACCCGGATATACTTCCGTGGGCCACTTCACAGCATCCAATATGAATTTTGTGCCGGCAAAGAAAGTCCGGAGTACAGTCTTGAGGGTTTTAGCCTTGGTAATGGCATTTTCCTCTGGGGCCGCAAGGTTGGCGCCTGCAGTCGTAGCAAACGAAAGAGCGTATCAGTAATCACGAGTCTGTTATAATAAATTGAAGACATTAAGCCAATCAGCAGCAGAAAACTTACTGAGCAAGATCTGATAAGTATCGGAAACCTGGTCCGATAGTTTCTTCAGTTCGGTCTGAGCGGCATTGCACTTCTTCTTGTATTTGGACACATCTTTCTTCAAGGTTTTCATGTCATCCTCAAGGATTTCCCTTCGTTTCATCTCGGCAAGAAGAAGTTGCTCGGTCCTCAGTAAAGTTTCATCAGACCGGGTTATCTGTGCCTGTAAGTAGCAAGGAATGCAAGTATTAGTTGAATTGTATGGAAAGCCGAATGTGGTGTAAAGTACCAAGCATCACTTTTGCAAGTCATACTTGGGACTTGGGGACTAGGTATGCAATATGGGATACAAAGTGTCCTTACCTGATGCTCTGCAGCCATGCGCTCCAAGATCTGGCTCTCTGAAGCCTTCATAGTAAGGAGACTGTTCATCAACTGATCAAAAGTATCTTTACTCGTATCAGAAGACCCGGGGCCTTGGAAATTCCGGGAAGGAGCTTTCTTCTTAGTAGGAGGCGGAACCCGGGTCATCCGTGTGTCGGAATCCGACGCTCCTTCTTCTTCACCCAAGACGGTGGTTTTGTTCTTCTTGCTTGCATGGGAAGCGATTGGATACTCGGCTCCTTGCGTGTCCGGGTTTGGCGGCGACGCTTGTTTTTCAGCGCTGGACGCGGCTGTAGCCTTATTAGCCGGGCTCCCCTTACCCGGGTCCTCGGTCTCCGCTTCCTCTTGATCGCTGACAACGACCGTGGCCCTATAAGGTGTTGTCAGTCAATAGTTAAATACACAGTCAAGAAAGGGTGATGAAATATGGCGGAACATCAGGAAAGGGATCTTACCCGGTATTCACCGCAAAGTCACAAGGGAATCCATCGCTGGACTCGGGAGAAGCTGGAAATTATCAAGTTAAATGTCATGTGGGAATGGTTTAAAGGGAATGCCTTGACCCAGAAAAGATAGGGTAATTACCAGCCCGCCGTGGGGGGGTCGATGTAATACCCGGGTTAAGGGCTTCATCACCTGGGTGGTTTCGAGTTGACCTACGCTTAGGCACGGGCGACTCCTTCAAGAGCGGCCAGTGGGATAATGTCAAGTTAGCTCAAGTATATCATTAAAGTAATGCGAGTTGAATGCGAGAGGAAGATATGAAACCTTGGAGGTGGCCTCTTGGGTCTTTCTTTTGGATCCGACCTTGATTGTCGGCTCCAGTTCTTCCTCGTCGCTGGCAGATTCCACCTTGCCATCGGAGTTTTCTCCCTCGTCATCTTCTTGTTCTGAATATCATCAAAGTTATGGTTAGAAAGGAAGGGGCTATGGTGAGTTCAAGGGAACCAAATAAAATTCGGAGAGTACCTTCTTCCTAGTTAACCGTATCTTGCTCCTCTGGACTTTCGGAGCTAGGGGAGGCATTAGTTTTCCAAAAATCATCATCAGCCTGAAAAGTGTTGACATAAGGGTTATTAACCGCGTAGAGTGGAAAGAGTAAAAGTAAAGGCATCAAAGTCGGATTTTTACCTTGGGGGCTGGATTCTCAAGTGTGAAGGGCTCTAACCCGGATATGTTCCGGATTACATCGAGCTTTTCCGTCAAGAAACCCTTGATGGTTTTATGAGTGTCGCCAGCTGCGAAGATGTTGTCGGAGTATCGGAGCGGATCAGAAGGTTCCCCTGAATACTCGCACATCAACTTCGTGCGGATGGAATTGGGCTGAATCCTGAAATCAACCCAAGTCTTCACCAGGTTGAGCCCGACGAGGCCTTGGGCTGTAAGAGTGGCAATTTTGGCTAGAAGAGGTTGAATTGCCTCCCTGTCCAGGTCAGGGGCGAAGGCACTAAACTTATCGGAAATATCAAGAAGACCCTCCGAGTAACCCGGCAGTTTCTTTTGACCGGGTGGGGAAGTGTCCTGGCAGTAAAAGTACGAGAGCTGCCAATGCTTGACATGGGAATTGAGGGTGAGGGGTGGCATCGGAGAGTTTTTGCGGCGTTGGATTGAAACCCCGCCGCAAGTGAGAAGCGCCCCATCACCGCTTTCGCGGCATGGTTTGCATTGAAAAAGCTCAATAAAAAGAGCTAGACTTGGCGGAGTGCACAAGTAAGATTCGGAAAGGACAATGAAATGGGAAATATTTAGCACAGAATTGGGTCCGATATCAAAGACCCGAAGGCCGTAGTGGCTAAGGATGTCACGGAAAAAGGGGTGACCCGGTGGTCGAAAACCCCGGGTCACATGTTCCACGAAACAGATTACCTCATCTTTTGTAGGGGTGGGCCGGGTCTCTTTACCCGGCACCCTCCATTGGATATTTTCCTGAGGAGGAAGAATTCCCAGTTCCACCAGCTCCTCCAATTTGGCCTTTGTGACCATAGACCGTGCCCAGTTGGCAGAAATGGTGTTGGTGGCCTTAGCCTTGGTTGGAGTTTTCCCCTGTTTCTTGGGAGCCATGTGGTGGACCTGCAAAGTACAAGGTAAGAAGAAAATTAAGGCATGGAAGTTGCGAACCGGCCAAGTATAAGCCGTGTAATATAGAGACATGAAAAATTGCGAGTGATCCGGGTGTTAGTTCGCAGAGCAAAGTTTGAAATTACCCGGGTATCAGACATTATGGCGAAAATTATGGGATCTAAATGCCGAAGAAGTTTTTTGAAGACAGTAGACGGCTTCCTGGGCACTCAACGTGATTAAAAGAAACTAGAAAGGAAAGGTCCAGCCGGGTGATTAATGCAAAGGCGGAAATTTCGGGTAGTTCGAGCCTAGATTGGAAGCTCTATTTTCGAATTTGTGGTGGGAATAACGATTGCGGGCAGTAGGAGAGTGTGTTGGAGTATGCGCTTTATTCATTGTGCATGCTAGGAGAGAATGTGGGCAATCTAATTCGGCATAGCCGAGAAATCCGTGTCGGGCAGATTTGGATCTAGTTTAAGATGAAATTCAAAAATTGCAAGGGAAAATTAATGGGCGCAAAAGGCTTACCGGAGGAGATCTGAGTGAAGCCTTGCGGAGGCAAATGGCGCAGCCCTGGTGTCCCTTCGCGGTTCTTGATGGGCCGGATGGAGATTCGCCGGCGGGTCTCGGCGGCGGCGCGGGGCGAGCGGTGGCGGAGCGCAGCCTCCGTCCGATGGGCTCCGGTGACGCGCGCGGGATTTCCGTGGTGGCGCTCAGCGGGAGTGAGCTCTGAGGGAGAGAGGAAGCAGAGTGGGGGGAAATGAGCCGTTAGGGTTTAGGTTACCCCCCAGGGAGCTTATTTATAGGGTGAGTGGATAAGCCCGGTTCACTGAACGGGAGCCGGGAGTTACGGAAATAAACGGCTGTTAATTTGAGTTTTGGCGAGATATGCGCCAAATATTGTGCAAGGCCTCTAGGTAAAAGGAAGAAGGAAATTAACCCCGCGATTTCAGGGTCGATTATCGGGTGCGAAATTTTGACATTTTGGGATTTTATCTGGGAAAGTAAGTTGGGTAATTGGGAAAGAGCCGGATTACTATATGGCCACCATGGAGTAAGGCCTAGCTGAATATCAAACATCTTAACCCGGTCTCTATATGCCCGTACGTTTAATATCTTTGCAGGGAATAGCAAGCGCTTCAAGGAGGATCCATGAAGCCCAGGCTATTCTGGGGACTACTGATGAGGGGACGATAACCCGGTATGCCAAATTCCAAGGAGTAACCCGGCCCAAAGGACGCTGTGCAGGATCCGGCTAAGGATAAGGAAATTAGTGAAGGCCCCAGCTTGTAAGCCCAGTAACCGGGTTGTGGGTTATGGTAAAGGAAAGTTAGGGTCCGTGCGCCGTGTCCGGGTAGGATCCAGGGTGCGCCTTGGAGAATAAGCCAGGGGGTACGGGTGCTTTATAAACCGACTCCCAGGTCTAGTTTAGGCAGAGATCTAAGAACCCTAGCTACATCGTGTGATATCGAGCATCAAGTGTAATCCCAGAGTTGAGTTATTATATCAAGATCGGAGACTCGGCGACTTTGATTGCCGGCTACCAGATCGAATTGCACCATGTTTTCCTCTGAGCTAAACCCTCTCCCGAATACCTGTGTCGTCTTTCCCCAAGATCAGTTACCCCCGGTAACATCTGCCGTGATTATCCCACGACAAATTCCCCTCATGGGCTCTCTCTTCCGGGAGAGCCAAAAACAGGTGGGCTGCTCCTTATTTTTTATTTATTCTTTTACTTACCATTAAATAATTAAATAAATATATATAATTTATAATTTAATATATTTACACATTATTTAATTCTTGTGCCTCTGGAACTCCTTCCAAATCATCTGAACTTCTTCAGTCTTTCCGGAATCCTCTCGGCTTCCCTTTTCTCCGCTTCTATAATTTCGATGTTTCCAAAAACAATCTTCGAGCATCATCAAGCCTTTAAGTGTGTTTACCTACGGTTCGGGAACACTCCAGACATGATCGAGACCCCTCTCTGACCAATGGTCATTAGTAGGACCGGGATGCCCATATTGACCCCTCTGCAATCCACCAATAAATGGTATTGAACCATAAACACAGTCACATATTCCTTTTGTTCTCTTCGATACATGTCTTATCCGAGATCTGATCGTTGTCATCTCCATGTCATGTTCAATCTCGTTACCGACAAAAGTTGCTTAACTCGTTACCGTGATTTTTGATCCACATGACCTAGTCATACTGCGTAGCTTTATGGATGTAATCTCACCGAGTGGGCCCAGAGTATCTCTCCGTCATGCGGATAAACAAATCCCACTCTTGATACATACGCCTCAACGCATCCCTTTGGGATACCTGATGTACACCTTTATAATCACATTGTTCGAATTTTGTAACCGGTCTTCCTTCTGATATGCGGGACAAACATCGTTATAAGTTGTCCAAGTTGCCAAGAAAGAGTTCAATGGCACGAGTAAGAAACCGAGGTCACGGGCCGCCCTCGTTCCATAGTTGAGTTCTTTCGTATTTCTTGTATCGTTTTTCATGGATTAGCAGTTCGAGGTTCTTTGATGGGCATAAAGAAATCGTCTTGGTAGCAACCACCAAACCAATAGAACCAAGGTTTGCTCTGCAGCTAGTCCATAGCGTTGTAGGTCCATTACCGTACGACTCCCGACCGAAACTAACGGAGTCATCCCAACTCTCGGATCGGAGATGCTAATGGGACAGGAATCAAAGTGGGGGACCTCTCTACCGCACGTGTCTCCCCAGACATAGACTACGTACATGGTACTGCTCTTGGAAAGAGAGAAGATCACCGCGTGAACAAAATCAAAATTAACGAATGTCACTCCCGAGGGATCGACCACTATCATACATGTTACGGTGTGACGTTTGATGCAATCTAATCAGCCTCCGGTGATAGTGATTAAATATGATCTCACGGTTTAAGGATTAGAATACTATATTTTCTAAATACTGCAACGGTGAACTTTGTGACACGATCGTGTTGCAATACTTATATTGAGTATGTCCATCATCTCATTCATCCAATAAAATGACCTCATTGTCAACTCACATAAATGTCACATGATCGTGAAACACTCGATCATCAATTGACCAATGAGCTTGTTAGTATAGAGTCTCACTAGGGACTCTCGTTGTTTACATACCACACATGTATTGACGTTTCTTACTAATACAATTATAGCACAGTATAAAACTTATTGTAAACTAAATAAGATATGACAATAAATACTCATCAATTATTTTCCTCTAGGACATATCTCCAACAAAAATAAGAGTAGCATGTCAAAATCGAAAACAAATTCAATAAAATACCCAGGAAATAAAAGCATCATGGGAAAAAAAGTGTCCGTCGAGTGCCATCCTTGAAAAATTAAGTAGCCGACAGTTCTATCTTAGTCATCAGCATATAGAGAATATTTTACGCTTTTAGGCTCGAACAAATGGAAACGGCATGCGGCATGTAAGTATGTCGGCGACCTTCTATATGCCGATGTCTATCATATGTCGATGGCGGATAGAAGAAAACCGTCGATGTACGACCATATATGCCGACGTCCTGACGACACTTTTTGACAACGGTTTTCTCTTCACCCATGACATATCATGTATGCTAACGGTACCAATAAAAAGCCGTCTGCGACAACCCGTTTTCAGTAGTATAAGGGTGTGTCACCCTTTGTTCAAAGCCCGATGGTGAAAGTGCAACAAGCATGCACTAACTACTAGCACATGAGTAGCCATCTGATGACAATGCTACAATATCTCCAAGAGCAGTTGTGCTGATATTTTGCTCTCTTTTCCCGTGAACAGAGACGAGGGGGATGGACATAACTGACCATGAGTAAAAACTATTTCACAAGTTAAACGTTCGGCGAAACTATTTCACGAAACTAACCATTTTCCGTAGCGCCCAACAGTAAGGCGCTACGCTCTACATTGTAGGGCCCTAAGACAAGGTGCTACATTCTTGATTATGTGGCGCCCACTTGTAAGGCGCTACATATATGGATGTTTCTAACCCTTATTAGACGCGTTACTCTACTATGTACATAACCTTTTTGCATCTCAGTTGGTCACACCCATATTTGGCCTAGCTTAGGTCGTGGGTTCGAATCTCATGTCCACCATTTTCTCGTTTTTATTGTTTCTATCTAAAAATTAGTTTCGTGTGAGATTCGAACAACAGACTTGTTATGTGCTGAAAGAAATCAAAACCACCTGACCAGCTCTATGTTAATCTTCCTAAATGCACGTTTCAATATTTGACCAATACTCATTCTGCATGCACCCCAAATCCATGTTGCTTCCCAAGTCTATGTTGGAACATGTAGAGATCAAAGAGCGAGGTCAAGATGGGCAGGAGGCTAGGCTGAGGTATGGAGATATCATTAAAAAAAATCAAAATGCAGACTTGTTATTTCCTGAAAGAAATCAAAACCACATGAACAGCTCTATGTTAATCTGCCTAAATTCATGTTTCAATATTTGACCAATACTCATTCTGCACACACCCCAAATCCCGGTTGCCTCCCAGGCCTATGTTGAAACATGTAGAGATCAAAGAGCGAGGTCAAGATGGGCAGTAGGCTAGGATGAGGTATAGAGATATCACTAGAAAAAACTCGAACCGTAGACTTGTTATTTGCTGAAAAAAATCAAAACCATCATACCATCTCTACGTTAATCTGCCTAAGTGCACGTTTCAATCTTTGAAAAATACTCATTATGCACGCACCCCAAATCCTGATTGCCTCCCAAGCCTATGTCGAAACATGCAGAAATCAAAGAGCGAGGTCAAGACGGGCAGGAGGCTAGGATGAGGTATGGAGATATCACTCGAAAAAAAAACTCGGCTGTAGGTAGTTGCTTCTCATTTGCATTTTATTTATAGAGCAGCTAGCTGCATCCTGTTGAACAATTAGGCATAATTTGCACGATTAATTCTAGAATTTAAACCATGACAAAGACAGCTATTAACATGTGGAACTCGAACATGCTAGATGCAGTACACAACATGAATAACAGTAACACAATCTTCCTAAACATGTAAACAGTAGGCATGTTAAACAGACAGATCGGGACACAGATTTTGTACCGATCGTTGTTGATGACAACATTGGCGATGACGGGTCGGAGTAGACGACGCTTGAGGCGGCGGTACGCAGCACCGCCTGACTTGCTAGGCAGACGAGCCGTCGTGGAAGCAGTGAGCATTCGCGCGAAGCGCTTCCAAAAACCTAATTTGCCCTCTCCCGTACAGGATCACAAAGGCGACTGGTTCCGGAGACCTGCTCTCCCGTTCGTCGGTGGACGCCGGCGCTCGGGATGGAGTAGACTACGGTGGCGGCGCAAGGAACGAGGTGTGGCAAACATAGATTGGTTTCGGTGTGTGTACAGCGCCCACGGCGCGTGTCTTTTATAGTGCGGTTCGGAAACCCTAACATGTGCGACATGGATGGCCCACGCCGCACGTTCGAGTCGGTTGCAACACACGATACAGGAGCGACCTGAACCGACTCAGCTGTGACGCATCTGTCACGACTACGAACTCAATTTTCCAAAACAGCAAGATAAAGACAAATGTTGTCTCGGCTCGAGACTCGATTCACGAAACGCGATCGCGACGTGTCGTGTAGAGTCGAGACGAGCGAGCGGCGAAGGAGGAGAAGGAGTGCGCGAGAGGCTCTCTTCTTCTCACTCACATACAATCCCTACAACACTCCACCTTATAAGGTGGTGTGCAACTCCTCAAACTTCCAATGTGGGACTAAACTTCCCACTCCCACCACTCACTTGTACACATGGGCCATTTTTAGATTTCAGGATTTATCTATTAGGCTACCCATATATGGGCCCAATATTTCAGCACACACATATGGGCCAAAACATTTCAGCAATCCCCCACCATATCTCAAATGCCCATTTGAAGATTTGCCAGTCCTCGCTACTTGTTTATAAACTAGTGTTTCAACAGAGACAGTTAAGTTGAACTTAAGCAACATCTATCAGCAACTTGAACAATGGACTATGCCTTGAATTCCAAGTTTTGTGCCAATAGACTTTACCCAAAGTCTTAACCAATACCTGGCTGCCAGTAGCCTACCCCGCGGGTGGAGCATATGCGTCGTACTCCGTGGTCTCTTCATGAGTTTACTAGAGATCACCCAAATCTTATAGACTGCAACGTTTACAGCCGGACTCACATAGGTTTTTTATTTCAAGAATGCTCTGTAGGACAACATCTCTGCTATGAATAGCCAACATAAACACATTAAGGCATGTTGCCAACCTGCCTTACAGCTCTTTGAGAGTTATGCATCACCACTTAGAGAGGGTTTACCAAATACCCTCCTTAGTTAAACCACTAGCTTGTTCTTTCCAGGTCCTAATTCACGGGATCTCCGATCACATAGGTTGGGTTACCACTATGGTGTAACGCTCACGGGTCTCATACCCATCTCCCTCGATGCACTATCTTTCACATTACGTGATAGTCCCTTCCTAAAGGGATTTGTCAGGTTTTTGTCTGTTTAAATATACGTAATAGTAATTACTCCGGAGTTTCTCAATTTCCTGACAGACTTCAAACGTCTTTTGACGTGTCTTGATCACTTCGCATTATCCTTAGAACTGGTCACCTTGGCAATCACCGTTTGATTGTCACAGTTCATAAGGATGACAGGTAATGGTTTCTCAACCACCGGCAAGTCCATCAAGAGCTCACGCAGTCATTCTGCCTCAACAGTGGTTGTATCTAAAGCAGTAAGTTCTGCTTCCATGGTTGACCTCGTCAATATGGTGTGTTTACAAGACCTCCATGACATTGCAACACCTCCAAGAAGAAATTCATATCCACTTGTGGCGTAGAGCTCATCTACATCTGGAATCCAGTTGGAGTCATTATATCCCTCAAGCACAACAGGGTGCCCTGAATAATGAATCCCATAGCTCATAGTATCATTCAGATAGCGCATGACCCTTTTAAGTTCATTCCAATGATCATTACCCGGGTTTAACATGAACCTGCTCAATTTGCTCACAGCAAAAGAGATGTCAGGCCTCGTCGCGCTCGCAAGGTACATGAGTGAACCGATTATTTGAGAGTATCTCAATTGATCTCTCGTAATCCTCTTGTTCTTTCGAAGCGTCACACTGGGATCATAATGTGTTGGAGAGGGCTTGCTATCAATAAAGCCGAAACGGCTCAAGACCTTCTCAACATAGTGGGATTGCGTCAATGTAATCCCACTCTCATCCTTAATAAGCTTAATGTTCAGAATTACATCAGCTTCTCCCAGATCTTTCATATCAAAACACTTTGATGGAAAAGACTTGACCTCATTTATCACAATTATGCTAGTACCAAAATTGAGTATATCGTCAACATACAAGCATAATCAAAGACAAGTAACCGCGGAGGACTTGGGAGGCCAACCGCGCTATCCACGTAAGCCACCTGGCGTGCGCGGACTGGGTGTTTTTTCTTTTGTCCCACTCGTCGCGTGACAGCGTGAGAAAAACTGCAGGAAAAATCGGATGAAAGAGGCAGTAAAAACCCTAGCCCCACTCGAGCCTCACCTAGCCGCCGCCACCCGCTCTCCTCGTCCTTGCGCACTCCCCTTCCCGTCCTCGCCGCCTCGAGCTAGCCACCGCCACACCGGAAGCTCCCGGAAGCGTCGTCCCGATGGAATAGACAAGCCGTGAGAAGAGGGATCCGGCGGGAAGCCTCCACGGGAGAAGGAAGTCCCTGTTTGGTGGGAGCGCGGCGGGCCGGGTTCTATTTGCGGACGACGACGCCGTGCTGTGGCTCTATCTCCTCTCCCCCGTCCCCTTACTCTCCTCGCCGCCGCCGGATGGCTCCGCTGGCCCAAGGCCGGGTGGTGGCGGTGGCAGGGCTCCCCTGTACCAGTGGCGACGACATCGACTCCAGGAGGCGACGCACACATCGTTAGAGGGGGCGGGCGGACAAGGCGGCGCCCTGGTCGAGCTCGGCGGCCGGCGGGTCTCGGCTGCAGGCATCGATGGTGACCATCGCTGGCTGGCGGCATCAGTGCATCCGCGGTGGTGGCAACGGGGACCTCCGCGAAGGTCGTGACCAAGGATGGTTGCGACGATTTTCACTGGTCTGTAACCTTATTCTCATCTCTTCTTCTCTGCTGTGTCTGCTCTCTCTTTAAATTTCATTGTTGATCTAGATGCAGGGCGTATCTTGGATGTATATTTCTGTGCTAAGAGCTTCGTGGTGGTTGAAGTGGAGCACGTCATCGATTTTGTTTAGTTGGTCAGGGCATCACATCGAGGGTGTGGAAGGCTGCTCCTCTCCTGTCCCTTTCTTCGCCATCTCTTCCTTTTTGTATTTTTAGCCTTTTATCTGTTGTAGTCGATGAATGGATCGAGTTGCAAATTATTCCTTTATTATGTGGAGCTCGTGCAATATTTGTTCTGATTGAATCCAAACAAATCTGAACTTGATTTTTTTAGAAGAACCCACTATGATGATATTTGAGCCAAAAATATTTAATTGTGAATCCCCAATGGTATTTCTGGTTGTTTGATGCAATTTCACACCTTGAAATTATTTATCTTCTAGCAAAGAAAATACTGAAGTTGCATTCCTCAGAGCTGCGCCAACTACAAGGAACGAAGGAGAAGGAGTTGAGCGATGAGGAGGGTTACCGCCACTGTCTGTTTCCACCTGAGGTCGACACCGGATGCATGTCGCCCAGATCGGCAATGCTCCAACGTGCGCCGCCGGTCCATCTTGAATCAATCGTGTGTCTCTCTATTATTGTTGTCATGGAGGGATTTGGGTGAGGTATGTTGGTTATTTTTTCGGGTTAGTTCTTCTACTCTGTCCTTTCCTGATTTCTCATGTGTTCTCTACAGCCTGATGTTCGACGCACCATGCAGGATGTGTCTCCTTGTTCCTCTCTCCATGATTACTGAGGCAAGTTTCCTCTTATAGCTGTTTCTTTTATTTTTCATATTCTTGCGGATGGTTATAATGCTCACTCACAGAACCCTTTTCCCTTTTGCTTCAGATCGGCAGCAGAGGAAGAGGAGGCGGCGTTTGGGGTTGACGTGCGGTGTTGATTTCTGTTTCTTTATTTTGTTTCAATTCAGATCAAAACAATAGGATTTGCGTACAGCTTGGAGTGGATATTTCTCGCGTGAATTGTTATTTTATTTGCTTTGCAATCCCCAAGCAGTCTCCCCATGTTTTCTTCTTAAGTATTACCTAGGAAAATTGTATCACTGATCCCACACAGTGGTAGTTAGAATCCCAGTCGCTCAATTTCAGTAGATAGGACCATATTTCACATTTTGTATAGTCCGAGCAGTAATACAGACAGAGTCCTAGAGATGATTTTCAATGGATTGTGATAGTTGTTTCCTAGCATGGAGTAGATGATGAGCCAATCCTTCCATTTTTAATTCAAAATGAACGTGAACGTGAAATGCCCCACAGTGAAACTGAATTTTTGCGAGACCTGTCTCAGGTTCCACCCGCCACGATCGTTGTGCTGCTCCATATGCAACAACTTTGTCCAGAAGTTCGATCTGCACTGCCCCATGTGCTGGCCACTGCATTGGAATCGTAAGTAGTGAAGTGATGATGTGCGTTAAGTCTGATTCTGCATTCTATTTTGGCGACAAATCATCTGTCAGTTATTTCTTATTCCCCTAATATTAGCATATATGATATTATGATAGGCATCAGGGAGAGCAAAACCATTATTGATTCAGCTTTATTTTCAGTAAACTATGTTATATTTTTGGGCCTGATGGCGGCAGGAAAAATAATAAAACAACTTTCTAACTGCCAATTTGAAAGCTCCTTATAAAGATTCACCTTATTCCCGACTAAATTTGATTGTCATGTGCTTCCAGGTATGTATATCTTACTTACATGCTTTAAGAAATCTCCCAATCAATCTCTCTTTTACATGTTTGTTCCTCCCGTGTTATTCTAATGGATGTAGGGCGGGCTACAAGTGGATCGTGAAGTTGTATAGAGAATATAGCTGGAGCGTGAGGTACAGCCATACAACTTGACAGCATATAATCCTACGGAATCTTCTGCTACAATATATATTTACCAATCATAGTTGTTATTTTTGGTCATGTATGCAGGGCAGGTTTGGTGATCTGTCTACTGGATTTTCGTTTTTTGCATGTGTCTCTAAGTTTAGCCTGATGTTGCTGAAACTTCTGTATATTTATTATGGACATAGAAGCTTCTTTTGTACTGAAGCCTAAATTTACCTGCTATCTTTAGTTTGTCCATTTCTTCAACTCGTCGCTTTTTTGTGCTTTCCTGTTTTCTAATTTTCCATACAGAATTGAAGGGCATCGGATACTTGGTAAGTGTAATTGTAGAATACATGTGAATATAGAATGGTCTCAAGAAATCTGAAACAACTCTTTCCATTGTTTCATTCCAGGTTTTTAATATATCAGGTCTATTCTTTCTTAAATTCTATTTGGAAACGATGCAGCACCAAAATGATATTCAATTGATTGTGTAGTTTTCACATAAACTGTTTGTGCTGAAAAGAGCACTATATTATTTGTACATCTCTCAGCAATAAACTATTTCTCGCTTGTAGGATGGATTAATTCTGGAGGTGCATAAGAATTTGGCCATGTAGAAAACGGAAAAATATCATGTTTTCATCTTAGGTAATTAAATCTCTGCCTTTAAGTTGATGCCTAAGATGTGTTTTGGTTGCTGTTACAATTCTTTTTTGATGTTATAAGAACAGTCAGGCGTACTTTTCTTGGTACTACATATATTTCTAGCTTTGCTTAAATATGGGTTGTGATGGTGCGTCAATTTTCGATTTTATAAAGCATGATAAGAAGACTCTTTTGTGCGAAAAAATGATATATGCCATTCTCTACGGATTAGTGATTTTATCCGGTCTCATATTTTTAATGGTTGCAACTTGGATCTTCCACTCATGACTGGTATTATTTTCTAATCCTACATGTATTCTTTCTTTTCTGGTCCATTCTCGAAGCAACTTCGCTCTGTCAAAACAAAGAAATCTCCTGTAGGGGCCAAGTTAGTACTATTTACGCTACTATCTTCTTTTCATAATTTTGTTTCGTCCATTTGTCGTTGCCAGTTCTTTGTATATGGAAGCAAGGATGTCCATCAAGATATCGGCATTGCCACTAGATATGCATAGTTGAATTGCGTAAATTTATCTTACTTTGTATGCGGGTCGAGAAATCCTTTAGAAAAGGATGTAGTGTTGTTTGTGTTAGTAGACTCGTTTTTTATATTTAATAGTAATTACCAACCAAAAGTTTAAGCTTCGTGTCTATCAAACCGGGTAATGTATGAAGTGGCTTTCTTGATAACAAAGGTAACGTGGATTTATCATATCTTTAGATGGATGCAGATTTTTCATTTCATTGTGTGGCTGAAAGTGTGCTTTGTTTATCTGTTTATTAGATATTCTTGATAGTGGATTATTGAAACTTAATAAATCTCATACACAATACTGATCTAGCTTAATCGAGTGCTTTTGTTTTCCAAATACACAACTTGGGGACAGGTGGGCGTGCCGAGCAGCGTCGAGGGCGCCTGGTGCACATGACACCAAGGTGAGGCATTTTCCAAATTTTTCTTCCCCTTCGGAGCTGATTTCTCTCCCTCTCATGGGTGCGCCGGCTTTCAACAATACTAATGGTCGGTGAGAGCACACGTGGGCGATGACAACACCCTTATCACAATGGTGCTGCTGGTACAACAGCTTTTGTTTGATGGCTTCTTTGATGGTAAAATTTTCATGTGTATGTTCCTGAACTTCAGAGGTAATGATTTGTATGGTGTTGTATGGTGCATGAAGACCTGATTTTTTTTTAGGTATTTATTTTTGTGATATTTTCACACCTGACATTGCATAGTAGTAAATTTATCAAATGTGGATCTTTCTTATGGCGGTCCTGGTATTCTTCTAATCAATTCCAATTTGTGAGCGGGTCATGTGTAGTAGTTACTACTTCCTTGTCCCAAAAACAAATATAGATTTTGATTGCTCAACTACTATTTGATACGGTCAGTGTTCACATGGGTCACGAGAGTTGAGCATGGATTAGGGAAGGTTCATGGTAGAGAAGGAACACAATTAGTAGAATGATTTGCATGCATGTTACCAAGATTATAGCCTGTAGTATTATTCTTAAGACATTTGGTTCAGGTAGTGCTATAATTTAGAGCAACACGTGAATCACCAACTGAATTTTCTAGAAAAGGCTGAGTACAAATTGGCAACTTTTGCTTTTGTGGATATAGCAAAAAAAAGGATAATATGACCGATCAGAGCATGGGTCACTTTGTTGAGCTGGATGAAACTTGTCTCATTCACATAAGTCAGTGATTCCGTGAGTCTAATGGTTTTATTCCTAGCATGATGTGTGTTTCTACAAATAAATAACAATGAATCTGTAGGTTTATTTCCATTTAGATTCTTATGTATAGATTTTGAATACTGCAATATATTTAGTTTAAATTAGGGTTATTTTTCCTGAACTGTTGCTCATATTTCACAAGTTCTGGTTGAACAATATTGAGAGCCCATATTTTACATTTATATTTAGTTCTTACTCCTATATATTATTCCTTATTTTGGCAAGCCAAGACATTCAGGTTAAATGTCTCTTCTTCTACACGGCGTTGGTTATTGGAGTGTTTGGGGTTAGATTCTAGAGACCATGATCACCGACCTCATAGTTGTGATGCCCTTTTACTCAGGTCCTTCCTTTTCTTGCCTCTTTATATCTGTGCATTGTGGCCCAGTTGTGATGTGCCTGTACTCATATACGTGTTTACACGATTTTGTTTTAATATGTGTTCTTTTGCGTTTCTCTCTTCCCTTTGTTCTTTTCTTTTTTCTGCTTGGGAAGATTTTCGTGGTCTCATCATACATACACTTTCTCAAGGTTTTTTCTTATCAGTGTCGTTTGCCATCCTGTTCCTAATTGCATGAAGTAGGTGGCAATGCCTCCTTGCTCATGATCATGGCAATTGGAATCGTTGTTTCGCGTCTTGTCCGCGAGGCTTTTTTTCTGGAGCTGCACGTCCGCTGCTTCGTGTTGCCTTTACGAAGAGGCTGTCAATTTTTCTGGGACAACAAAATAGACAAATCTGGTGTACCTATGAACCATCAATGAATGCATTGTTCTCAACAAAATTGAGGGCATTGTTAGTTTGTTACATGGAAGAGAGAACTGTTTCCAATGAGGGATTGGTATAACTTATAGGGAGCTCTCGTGCGGTCTGATATTGTTCTTGCAACCTCTCTTGGCCGGTCAGCTAGCCCTGGAGCTGCGTCCCTGCTTCCAGTAGTGTTAGTGGTGTGGACGCAGAGGTTCATTGTCTAATTCTATATAATTAGCTGGTTACTTCTGTTTGTAATATTTAGCTTTAAACAACCTCTTAATTTTCCTATTTTGCCTATATTTTTTCAAGAGCATGTCTTCTAGGCCTCGTTGTAAAATGACTTTGTATTACTATATTGTGTGAAGTGAGCACCGTGTATTCTTTTCTGGTTGACCCCTTCTTTGCTGGCATAGTTCTCTCTTTATTTTAAGCGCAAACTTTGAGATGTCTTATTTAGTTGCATCTTTCACTTGTTAATATCTTTTATTTCACCTCGGCCCCTAACAAGTTATCTGAAGATGACATTTATAGAAAGATTCTCAAGAGAACACTTATATTTACTGCCTTGTTTGGTGAAGATCTTGGATGGTTTTCGTATGCTCTTGCTCACCCGAATGAGATGCAAGTAACAACACCGGTTGATTACATTTTTGACATGCATCCTTCCACATTGGTTTGCACAGGACCTGAAATTGGATCGCACAAGACCGGCTAGGAGGCGCCCCAAGGGGCGCTCCAGCCTCTAGTATAACACTATCGCCCCCACCATGGCGGTAGTATACACACCTATCAGCCTCATTAATGACAAATCCCGCAGAAGTTAAAGTTATGTCGAACTTCTCATGCCATTGCTTAGGTGCTTGCTTCAGTCCATACAACGATTTTAACAATTTGCACACCTTACTCTCTTCACCTTTTACCACAAACCCATCAGGCTGATCCATAGAGATTTCCTCTTCCAACTCCCCGTTAAGGAAATCTGTCTTTACGTCCATTTGATGAACGATAAGACCATAAGAGGCAACCAGGGAGAGTAGTTCACGGATGGTGGTCAGTCTAGCAACAGGTGAATAGGTGTCAAAGTAATCCTCGCCTTCTCGCTGGGTGTAGCCCTTGGCTACAAGCCTTGCCTTGTACTTCTCAATAGTACCATTAGGCCTTAACTTTTTCTTGAACATCCACTTGCAACCCACTGGCTTACAACCATAAGGTCGTTCTGATAACTCCCACGTCCCATTAGAAAGAATGGAGTCCATCTCATTATGGACAGCTTCTTTCCAGTCATCTGCATCTGAAGATGCAAATGCCTCTGCAATGGACGTAGGAGTATTGTCCACGAGGTACACAATGAAATCATCACCAAAGGATTTTTCAATCCTCTGTCTCTTACTCCGTTTAGGAGCTTCATTGTCATCCTTCTCAAGAATTTTCTCATCATGTGGTTGTTCAGTATGATCACTAGATGTACTAGATTCCGGAATTAATTCAGAAGAAAATCCAGCAAAGTTATGCATATCTTTCATAGGAAACATATTCTCAAAATGTTGCATCACGAGATTCCATAATAGTATCAACATGCATATTAGGTACCTCGGATTTAATCACTAGAAATCTATAACCAATGCTGCGTTGCGCATAGCCCAGAAAGATGCAATTCACTGTCTTTGGTCCGTGTTTACGTTTCTTTGAAATTGGAACATTTCCTTTCGCCAAGCATCCCCAAGTACGCAAATAATAAAGTGATGGTTTTCTCCCAACCCACTCCTCATAAGGGGTTTTCTCTTTATTCTTGTTAGGAACTTTATTTAGGACATGACACGAAGTCAACAGAGCCTCCCCCCACCATGCCTTAGATAAACCAGCAGTGTCCAGCATGGCATTAACCAAGTTGGTCAGCGTGCGGTTTTTCCTCTCAGCAGTTCCGTTTGATTGTGGCGAGTAGGGAGGCGTCCTCTCGTGAATAATACCGTGTTCCTCACAAAATTCATCAAATACTTTAGAGAAATACTCTCCACCACGATCCGACCTAAAACGTTTGATTTTTCTCTCTAATTGATTTTCAACTTCAGCCTTATAGATTTTAAAGTATTCTAAAGCCTCATCTTTAGTTTGCAACAAATAAACATAGCAGAATCTAGTAGCATCGTCAATGAGTGTTATGAAATATCTCTTTACACCTTTTGTCAACACGCCATTCATCTCGCATAGATCAGAATGTATCAGTTCTAGAGGTGCCAAGTGTCTCTCCTCGGCTGCCGTGTGAGGCTTACGAGGTTGCTTAGTTTGCACACAACTATGACACTTAGAACCTTTGGCAATGGTGAAATTAGGAATTAAACTTAAACTGGATAGCTGAGACAGTAAACCAAAATTAACATGACATTAACGAGAGTGCCAAACACTACCATCTGAATCAACATTGCCACAATGGTTTACTGACTTATTGCAAAAATCGGAAAGAGAAAAGCGGAACAAGCCTCCGAACTCATAGACTTTACCAATAAATTGTCCAAATCTCGACACAAGTACTTTATTGGACTCAAACACTACTTTAAACCCATCTCTGCAAAGAAGGGAGCCGCTGACGAGATTCTGATTCATAGAAGGGACATGATGTACGTTCCTCAGCTGCACGATCTTCCCCGAAGTAAACTTCAGATCTACCGTGCCAACACCACGAACAGAAGCATGTGATCCATTCCCCGTTAGGACGGAACAATCCCGTGCGACCTGATAAGAAGTGAACATAGAGATGTCAGCGCACACATGAACATTAGCACCCGTATCAATCCACCAACATGGAGATTGAAAAACTGAAAGTACCATCGGTATATTACCGTACCCACCAGTGTTGCTAGGGGTCACCACGTTGACATTCTTGGAGCCTTTCTTCCCTTTCTTGTCTGCACGGTCTGGACAGTCAACAGAAAAGTGGTCGAGCGCTCCACATGTAAAGCACTCGAGCCCAGCTTTGTTCAGCACCTTCTTCTTCTTATTCTTAAAGGCAGTAGTGTTAACAGGGCCATTGAACTGGGGCTTATAATTCCCTTTGTTCTTGATGTTGTTCTTGACGTGATGATTTTTCTGCACCATATTGGCGCTAGAGTGCAACTCACCACCTCTCTCAGTTGTGTCCTTTGCACGAGGTTTCTCCTCAACATCAAGAGACGCTATCAGATTTTCAACTGATATCTCCCGTCTCTTATGTTTGAGAGATGTGGCGAAACTCCTCCATGAAGAAGGCAGTTTTGCAATAATGCATCCAACCACAAACTTATCAGGAATCACACACTTGAGCAGATCAAGCTCCTTCGCAATGCACTGTATCTCATGACCCTTTTTGACTCCAGAACGGTTATTCACGATCTTGTAGTCGTTAAAGCTCTCCATGATATACAGCTTACTGCCAGCATCGGAGGCACCGAATTTAGTATTCAGTGCATCCCAGAGCTCCTTAGCGTCTTCGATGTGCATATACACATCGCACAGACGTCCCTCCAGGACACTCAGAACACAGCCTCTGAAATTATTATTGGTTTCCTTGAACTTATTCTGAACATCGTCAGAAGCTCCTTCAGGAAGGCCATTCATAATAATGTCCCACACTTTCATGGATTGGAGCCACAGTTGGCTTCTCAGTTGCCATCTCTTAAAGTTGGTACCATTGAACCTTTCCGGTTTCATTGAATCACTTAGATGGGCCATAGTCAGTTCAGGAAAATACCTACAATTAGGTTTTTGGATTGTTGAACAATTAGGTATAATTTCCACGATTAATTTCAGAATATAAACCATGACAAAGACATCTATTAACATGTGGAACTCGAACATACTAGATGCAGTACACAACATGAATAACAACAACACGATCTTCCTAAACATGTAAACAGTAGACATGTTAAACAGACAGATCGGGACACAGATTCCGTACCAATCGTTGTTGATGACAACGTTTGCGATGACGGGTCGGAATAGACGACGCTTGAGGCGGCGGTACGTAACACCGCCTGACTTGCTAGGCAGACGAGCCGTCGTGGAAGCAACGAGCAGTCGCGCGAAGCGCTTCCCAAAAACCTAATTCGCCCTCTCCCGTACAGGATCACAAAGGCGACTGGCTCCGGAGACCTGCTCTCCCGTTTGCCGTGGACGCCGGCGCTCGGGATGGAGTAGACTACGGTGGCGGCACAAGGAACGAGGTGTGAAAAACCTAGATTGGTGTCGGTGTGTGTACAGCGCCCACGGCGCGCGTCTTTTATAGTGCGGTTCGGAAAACCCTAACGTGTGCGACGTGGGTGGGAGCGACCCGAACCGACTTAGCTGTGACGCGTCCGTCACGACTACGAACTCAGTTTTGCCAAAACAGCAAAATAAAGACAAATGTTGTCTCGGCTCGAGGCTCAATTCACTCGACGCGACGCGACGGGTCGAGCGAGCGGCGGCGGAGGAGGAGGAGTGCGCGAGAGGCTCTCTTCTTCTCACTCACATACAATCCCTACAAACACTCCACCTTATAACGTGGTGTGCAACTCCTAAAACTTCCAATGTGGGACTAAACTTCTCACTCCCACCACTCACTTATACACATGGGCTATTTTGAGATTTCAGGATTTGTCTATTGAGCTACCCATATATGGGCCCAATATTTCAGCACACACATATTGGTCAAAATATTTCAGCACATCCCACATACATGAATTACTACCCTCCTATTTATATGTGTCAGGAGATATGTACTTACATGCGTACCTTTCTTGGTTTATTTTTTCCCGAGAATTTGTGAAGATATTGGTACTTTTTACATAACCGAGTGTCAATCTTGTTTGAGGCAGGCTCAAAACAGTCGCGTGCCTCTTCTCCCACCAAAGGTTTTCGTGATTTTCTATAGTTTATCCAAAAAGAAAACATATTTTATTTGGATAGCAGAGTATCTATCTTGTTTGAGCCAGGCTCAAAACAATGGAATTTTTTTGTTAGATGGAAACATGGTTTTCCATTAACGATGCTCCGTCTGTGCGGTAGGTCTGGGCGTTCGGTTTTAACCGAAGCTTCGGTTCCGGTTTTTCGGTTTTTTGATAATTTAGATAATAAGAAATTGCAACCGAAATTATATCGGTTTTCTAGTTACCTTGTAGTTCGAAAATTCGGTTCGGTTCTCAGTTTTCAACCGAACTGACCACAAGTGACAACAAAGAATAACACTCACTAGATGACCCGTTGCGCCCGCTTGGCGCAAATATCGAATTTATGCTATAATTTTATTACATAAGAAAAAATATTGACCATCCCTCTAAGTGCATTGCAGTTTCGTTTTCATGTCCATGTAAGTCATTATCTGCAACTGAAGTTTACTGACTTCAGAGTCACGAACTGGAAGGCATGCACCATGAGGTAACAAAAAAACATAGTATAGTATAGTTCATGATGCAAGAAAAAGATCCAGGCTTAAATTTATTTTCAAATGAAAGACCTTGCAGTCGTCACTACTCCCTATTACCTACTCCCTCCCTAGCTAGCCGCCACAAATTCGGTTCCTCGCTAATTTTACGCTACTAATTTTACTATTGAATACACTTTCAGATGCATGCATTCGATAAAAAATTCTAGTGTTTATCTACATATATAGAAAAAATTATGTTGTTCATCTACATACATAGAAGGGGATAGCAAGCGATGCTGATGGTGGAGAGCTCTGTTCTTTTTGTCCTTTGGTGTACAGTTTGGCAAGATACTCCACCCTTCTCTGAATGTGTCAGTTCTACACTGATACGAATCGATGGAAGCCTGCAGTAAAAAGAACCTGAAACCAAATGGACCTTCAGGTTGGGCACTAAACGCTGAGATTCTAGTTTTCAGCAAGTTTATCGTATAGCAAACATTTGGCTGGACCTTGTAGCCCCTTGGCCAGCAATCTAGCACCAGTACAGACACTATTTCTTAGGACCGGCAAAGTGAACACATTTTCTTTGAGCAGTGTCCGGCTGCACCATAGAAGATCTGCATAATCATCTCCCCCTGTACCAAGGAAGAATGCTTGATAAGCTTGTTTTTGCAGTGAAGGTGCCATTAGCCACAAACTTCCAGCAGATATTGTTGAGCTCGTGCAGGCACAACTGAATGGACTACCAAAGTTGTATGAAGTGCACAATGACTTGAACCAGGAGAACACCTTGAACTTTGCTGATCCAAAGGATCTTATCAAGAGCTTGAGTCACTGTCATCGTCAGGGAGTTGCTGGGCTGTATGAAAGCTATCAGATCAGGGGCAATATCCTTTGCGCTGGTTCATTTATCGTGCTAGAAAGAAGTGAGTGTGCCATTTCCAACTATACATCTGGTCGCCGCTAAGAGCATAGCTTCAACACCAGGAGATAAGATTAAACTCTAGACCACTCCAAGCTCTTAATGGCCCATTTTTCTCTAGCCAGCTCCACTAATACGAAGTTCATAGTTGAGAAACTTCAATTCATGGACACCAGGTCCACCCAGGGCCTTGGGCATGCAAACCTCTTTCCAAGCCACCTTACAATGTCCACTCTTTGCATCCTACAACCTTTGCCAAATAGGCATGTTAAGCATCAGAAGTTATAGATACCCTCTTACCAATAATATAATCGATTATTTGATTGATTTGTATGACTATGAGAAAGTGTATTGACATTATAAGATTGCATCACCGTTGGAGCATATTATATTACAATGAAAATAGCTACCAACGTGCAACATGTGAAGTATTCATAAAATGTGTCATTCAGAAGCATGAATATACATTTACATGTGTCACTATTCTACACATATTGCTACCCTTTACACTAAAATGAAACTTGGTAATATTTCTCTGGACTGTTACTTATCAAGTGTATCGCCAGTTCATCCTGTCATTAAAAACGTGTATCGCCAGTTCATCGCATCATTAAAAACTAAACTAAAAGTTGCATGCATGGATCTAATCTATGAGTATATAAGGCCTGCCCAGTTTTCTGCCAATTAGTGCCTTGCCATATGTCGGCATACTACCAAAAATGGTTTTCAATTGGTTTATGTGGAGAAAAAAAAACAGGTAGCCAACATACTTTTGCCAAATTTAATCATCGACAACATTTAGGCCTGGTAATTGGAAGCAACCCAGTTGCTAGTATTTTGCCACATTTTGGCAACTTTTGGCATTTCCAGCATGACTTGGCAACATGGACTCATTAACTAAACATATCAATAATTTTTTTAAGTTGTTTGATAAAGTAATGGGAAAACGATGTGATATGCAACCAAAAAAAATTCATCATATAACATTTATCAGTGTACAACCAGCCATCATCGAATTAAGATGGGCATGGAAACAGAAACCTATAGCAGCGGAGTGGAAAGTGTAGTCATAGATAGCACAACAAAGCAATGCCTGAAATTAATCACTGGTTCCAGTAGACATCACATTACCTCTAGCCCATGCAAAATTGAAATAAAAGTACTCTAGTAAACAAGTTTCAATTTTCTTCTCTTATCCGCCTTGAGAAAGGACAAAGAGAACATAAGCAAAGCTAAAAGTAATCTCATGACCAGAAGATTCTCCAGCAATTTGGTCTACGGTTCTGCTTAGTAGGATGATTCTATAATCATTAAAAATGTATTGGATCATATAAAATAAAAGTACTCTAGTGAACATGTTTCAATTTTCTTCTCTTATCCGCCTTCAGAAAGGATCAAAAAGAACATAAGCAAAGCTAAAAGTAAACTCGGAAGATTTGCCAGGAATTTGGTCTGCGGTTCTGCTTAGTAGGCTGATTATATATATTATATTCAGTGGACATGATCAACACTTTACCTTTACAGAACTTTCAGATCCACCAGAAATAATCCACCGACCATCAAGAGTGAATCTCAGCGCATCAATTCTTCCGCATATCCCATATTTTGATGTTTGTATCTGCAGAACCAGAGGCAAAAATTATCCAAACAACTAGAAATCAAGAGAAGAAGAATCTGATCTATGCCCAGTGAAAGTACGAAGAACCGTGACAAGAGAAGCATGCACAGTTGCAAGATTAAAATTACAGTTTATCTTTTCACTTCAAATACAGAAAAATTGTATCAAGACTGGTTCACACCTTCCTCAATGTCCCATTCAACTGGAAATATTTTCGACAATTTCTATAAAGCACAACCTCTATCATATGTTAGAAGTGTGCAGATACCAAAAAAACGAAACAAAGCAGTTTAAGTAAACATGTCCAAGATTCCCATCGTTGTCACATAACTTCATTCTTTATCCCTGTTTTCTTCAACTGTTTTTAGTGTTATTACAGTTCCACCTTTGACAGTACGACGCAAGGGCAACCTAGAAAATCCTCAGAGCAGTGGAAGGAGAATATCCTAGAAAACTGGCATGTGATTTTAAATCGCAATAACATTGAAATTGAGAATGTTTGTCAAGATGGTTCTTTAGATTTTGCTTTGCACCATGTAAACTTTAAAGAGGACTATTGATTCTAAAAATTTCACGCACTATACATATGGAAAAAACAAAGTGCAAGGTATTGAACTTAGTTGCCTCAAATACAACAAAATGTTAGGCCATTGCACTGAACCTAATTGCTGTAAAATAATAATACAACAACACTCTGAAAAAATCGAAACAAATCTAAGTCGATAGATGTCAGAGCTCAGCGCCTGGTCACAACTACAGTTCGCTATTTTTGCCTCAAATAATTGAACATGACTGAGAACCCATATGTTTCATTGTCAACCTGCATTTATTCATGCTGGATTAGGTTTCACCTAAGGCTAAATTGAATCCTAGAACAAAAGATGGCAACTTGTATCAGAAAGATTGGTACCAGCCCAACTAATAAAACATGTACATATCACAAGTTTGAAAATATAAAATATGCCACATTACCTGGTAGTAAATATATGCTTCATCATATAAAAAAAAGTTGCTTCATTACTCATCGTAGGATATTCCACACAATCAGATTTCTCCAGAAACTCTTTTAACAGTTTCTCATTTTCAGAGCCTTCCCATATAGCTGTGCGGAGTATACAGAATAGTGATAATAAAAGCAATATACTTTGACCCACAGCATCCTGAAAAAAGTACTGAACATTAAATCAGATGCATCATGGGAGAACCACAATCACACAGAAGTGAATCCATGTGATGCAAAGCAGAAACTCGTAATACAGTGGCTAACAAATAACTCACCATAGTGCCACCAAACACTACCATATCCACTGATAGGTTCAGACCAAAAATCAAGAGCGGAAACATTTCAAATCCCACATAATTCCATAAAAGTTCCTACATCTGAAACTTTTCAATATTAACATAACACAATTGAATGTGCAGTTTCTCTAACAATCTCAATCGAATCAAAATCATAGAGGGGCATGAGATATTAAGATACCTGAAAAGAAATAAAGGTCTGTAGGTTGTAAACCTGTTTACAGAAAATGCTCTCAAGTTGTCTCGGTCAGAAGGACACTATATCTATTTTGGAAATAAGAGTTAGCAGTAACCTTTTGGCAACCGAAGTACGAGCGGTGTATTTATTCGTACATGTACTCTTTTTTTTTCTACTGAGCAGTGCATTTATTCATCCATCAGCCGAGGTCGTTGTCGACCATGCGCTGACACCGCCCCGTAGCCACCGTCGTCCACGAGACGTGGCCACCGTCGTCGGCCTGTTGCGCATGCGGCCGGCCTCCGTCGTCGGCCTGTTGAGCATGCGGACGGCCTCCACCTGTACTGCGGTGGCTTCTCCATGGCGAGGGCACACACAGCTTGCTGCTGGTCACTCAACGGCCATTGTCGTCCATCAACTGAGATGGTCATGGCGCCACCAGTCTGAACATTTGTGACATTGTTTCAAACAGATTGTAGTATAAACTAACAATCATCAATTGGCTCAAATGTAACTAAGAATCATCAATTTTCTAGACTTAATTTTTTGAAGAATCAAATCGGGCGGCTTACATAGATCAATCCTCCTCTAGCCTTCTAGGATTTTCATTGAACAACTTGGAGGCGTAGACAAAACAAATCAAACAAATCTGCACGAACAAAGATGAGAAGCTCTCAGAGCAGGCCACTGGAAGGAGGCAAAATCAGAAAGATAAGAAGAGAGTGTGCACCTGATTCATGTAGAGCTTCAACGTGTGGAGAGGCACTTGCACCTCCTCCATTGCCGTCAAAGAAATGAAAGAAACCCGCCGGCAGCGGTCACGTCTGCGGCGTTGCGGACTCAGTCGCGCCGACCAGATGTTGCTCATCTCCGTGTTGTTGATGTGTCACTCCCTCGTCCTCGTGGCCAGCACCCGCCTCCGTCCCCAGCCTCCTCCTAACGGCTTCAAGTGTCGGCACCATGCTTCCCCCTTATCCTCTGCACCGCTTCGCGTGTCACTTCAGGACACCAGCCGCCGCTGCCGACGCGGTATATGCGACCAGCCTCTATCCTGCCGTGCTATCCACCCCAGCCATGAAGACCCTGCCGCCCCTGCTCTCTCATGGGGATGACATGTGGCCGACCTAGAACCACCTCGTGCGACGGCGTTGGGTGCAGAACGTGGACATGGCGAGAGATGAGGGGGGCATCAAGAGGAGGAGGAGAGGGCGACGGGAGCGAGGGCAGGAGGCGGCTGCGAGGACGGAGAGGGAACGGGAGGGGGTTGGGGGAGGAGAGAGGAGATGCGAGTCGCCTAGGGTTTCACAGCGAGCTCGCGATTTTTTGAGGAGAGGCGGCTGGGGAGAATGGAGTCGAGGGAGAAAGGAGTGGACGGGTTGGGAATACAGGAGATCTAGGTTTTCACCAGGGCGCGATCGAAATCCAACGGCTGTAAACAGAGTAAAGGACGGTCAAGATGATACCACGTGGCAGCTCGGAGGGAATTCAGTGGGAGTAAGGAGAAGCCGGCTAGCCCTTCATCCTTTATAGAAGTAATACATATGTTTGTACAGTGGCATGCAGGAAAAATGGACCACGATGTCAACCAACACTTGTGAGTACGAGCATACAAGTGTTTCTGGAGCTGGCCATGTTAGTACACTAGCTACTAGCTAGTCAAGTAAACACCTAGCTAAAGCAATATTAAAGCATGTATAGAAAAAAAAATGAATGCAATACTTGATTAGCTAGACTAGGATCTATTTATACATGCAGTACGTGTGTGCATAAGCTCACCTGATGCATTAGGTAAGTACACATGAGAATAGAGGCTGGAATAAATTTTGTAGCTCCCTTATCGTTTGTATTTTATTTTTCGGTCAATCGGGGGTCAAAACGGAATTCATCTATTTAAATTCGGTTTATCACATCTACCAACCGAAATATGTCTCGGTTAATTCGGTTTCGGTTAATTCGGTTTCGGTGTTCACTTTCGGTTTTTTATGCCAACCGATGTACGGTAAACTATTTTTATGCCAAGAGGGATTCAACTTGGGAGGCAACCGGGATTTTTGATCATTACATGTTTGAACTGTATTGGTTAAACATTGAAATGTTCATTTATACACATTGATATAGATTTGGTTTGGTGGTTTTGATTTCTTTCAGCAAACAAATGTGGTTCGAATCCAACTACCCACCACCGGTCTTAATACTGAGGTCATTTATACACATCTGCGGTTCGAATCCCGCACAAATTTAATTTTGATAGAAACAATAAAAACGAGAAAATGGTGGACATGGGATTCAAACCCGCGACCTATGCTAGGCCAAATATGGGTGTGACCAGGTGAGAGGCGCGAGAGTTATGTACATACTAGAGTATCACGTCTAATAAGGTTTGGAAACATCCAGACATGTAGCGGCTTACAAGAGGGCACCACATAATCAGGAATGTAGCGTTTTGTCTTAGGACGCTACCCAAAATTGGTTTGTTTTGTGAAATATGTTATTTTATTGTGTTCCGAATCTCATACAAGTGTTGTAATACATATGGAGTCCTACTAGACTAATGCATGCCAACCGTGCTAGACATAGCACAACTACAACTATATTTCGTGTCCACCAAGAAAAAGAGTTGTTTGCCCCAATATATAGTACGAGATAGTCATAGAATAGATTGAGAGAGATTGTGAGATCAAAAGAGAGAGATCGTAAGATCAAGAGAGAGATCCACCAAATTAGCACGTAGAGGGATTGTTCTCTCGTGTAATGTAATACTTCTCCTACGCCTCCGTGCGTTCCGTGATTTTTCCCGCAAGGGTTTTCCACGTAAAAATTTGTATTCTTGTTCTTTGTTGATCTACTTTTCGCTGCACTATTTTGTAACAAGTGGTATCAGAGCTTCAGACTTCAAGATCTAGTCGCTGCCCGGGAGATTTTCCACTGCGCTCCCGGGCAGCATCGCGCAGCGTCGATTGGACCAACCGCCGTAATCTTGTGGCATGCACTACACCAAGATCAAGCATCGTGTAGATCGGATGTAGATCGAATCTAAGGAGATTCGAAGTTTTTTATCAGCGTGGCGTGCTCCGTGTTTGCTGATTCGTTCGTCTGCAAGTATTCGTGCTTGGTACTACTTCTGATCCGCTGTCGTATCATGTCCTCTAGTCGGTTTCAACTCCGTACGAGGAGCTGCGTCGTGGAATGGACTTGAAGAAATCACATGTACGCGGTACGTGCAGTCCCAGATCAGCAGAGTACTGGATTTCTCAACTCAAAATTATCAAGTCCCGAGGCAAGCTAGGCATCAAAAAAGTGATCTGTTCCTTCCCAGTTCGCCGAGTAATTTATTTATGTTGCCGTCTGCCCGTCTCCGATCGATTCTAAGAAGGACGTTGCTAATTCGAGGTTGGCCTCGGTCTGTCGTATCACGAGGTCGTTCCGACAAAGACGTTACTTTCCTTTTTTGCAAAGAGAGGACGCTGCACGCGCGCTCGAAAAAGGAAACACGCGTAAAATCGCGCGCAATCGAGGGGACAAAAAGGCAGGACAAGTCCGGAAAAAAGACACCACAGAAGAAAATAAAAAAGCAGACGCGGGATAGGGCCTGGGATGTAAAGTTTCTGGTTACTTCTCCCAACCACTCTCAACTACTCCTAGATTTAATCTCCAAAACCCTCCAGACCAAAACATGCATAGCTATCTTCCCCGGTCTTTCTTGTTCAGGAAGAAGGCACCATGGCCATGGCCTCTTCTTAGATCCCTGATTTACAAGCACAGAAATGACATGTTTATTGGCCAGATTATCCAAACAAATTTACATTGCATCTCCAACTCCTGTTTCTTCTCCTCAAAACACAAAAGGTAAACTCTTTTCCCTTCACTTTGATGCGTCCTTGAAATCTTTGCTGCTACCTGAAGATCGGTCACTGCTTTCTCCAACTTTTTGCTACGCATAACTGCCAAAAAACCAGATGGAAGTGGTAAGACAAAAGAATATGTAGATCCCAGGACTTGGGGTGAAAGTTGTCTGCTAACTGATGCATTGTAATGTAAGTTTCAGATTTAATACCTAACAGTTGTTGTAATTTAAGACAAAGTAAACTTGTGTAAACAAGCGTAAAAACTTGTGTCTAGAGAATGTAAAACTACTACCAGATGTAATCTCCCAAAACTGTTTAAATGCATCCGGGGGAAATCTATGTAGATTGTTAACAGGAACAGCCAAATTAGTTTAGGTCAGTTGGTTGTAAAAGTAAACCTGTTTTCAAAGCCAAATTAGCATAGGTCAGTTGGTTGTAAAAGTAAACTTGTGAAAATAGACAGTTTTGGAGATGAAAAAAATTTAGTGTATACAGCAGTGCACAAAGTCAGTTGGTTGTAAAAGTAAACTTGTTTTCAAAGCCAAATTAGCATAGGTCAGTTGGTTGTAAAAGTAAACTTGTGAAAACAGACAGTTTTTGGAGATGAAAAAAATTCAGTGTATACAGCAGTGCACAAAGTCAGTGACCATACAGTCTTTAAATTTAATTTGCATCCAATTTATTTCTTCTCTGTAATATACCGTGCACAAAGTATAGATATCAGAGTCCAAAAAAATACTTGTCCTGTGTTATGTGTAACTCCTAAAATGTAAAAAAAAACCATACAATGTACATATTAAATCTCACAAGGAGCGTTTTGGTTGTAAAACTAGTGTATACATTAACTTTTTGCATCCCTAAAAAATCACTCGGTTTTTTTAGTGGGAAAAAGTAAAAGTGCCATGATAGTGTTTGATACAAAAAGTGAATCACCATATGCAAAATTTAGTTGTAAAACAAAAAAAATTTGTTGAGAATATAAGAATTACAAATGTAAAAATGTTTCATATTTGAGTTTTTCAATTGCATCAGTGAGCTCTGCAAAGTGTCAGTGTTTTGTGCTTTACTTTAGGGAAGAAAAATGGAATCTACAGCTAGCATTCAGTTAGCGTGCTAGTGTTTTATACCTTGTTTCCATAAAATCTTTTATTGTATGAAAGCATACTGAAGATTTGTGTTCCTGTTGTTGATAGTTATATCGAATGAACTGGTTTGGTATCGACCTCAATCAACCTTTCGAGCCTGAAAATGATGGAGTGTTTCAGACAAATGTTGGTGCTTCCTCAAGTGGGCAGGCACATGGTGGTGCTTCCTCAAGTGGGAAAGGACATGGTGGTGCTTATTCAAGTGGTCATTTACATGAAGAACATCAAAATGTAAACTCGGGCACAACTCAAACAGAAGGGTCAGGTGCAGTGATTGGTGGTGTGATAGTATCTACTGGTGACAGCGGGAGCGATGGCGAAGTACATTCAACGCCAGAGGGTTTCACCCCTAGAACACCGTTTATTGGCATGAAGTTTGAATCACATGAAGCAGCTCTAGTTCACTATAAAAGGTATGCAAAGCATATTGAGTTTTCGGTCAACATATTCTCCTCAAGGAACTCCGCAATTGACAGAGAAAAGGACAAAGTTGTCTATGTGTGCAATAAGGAAGGGAAGCCTGTAACAGGAGAACAATCGCTTGTTAAGCAAATAAACAGTACCCGGACGAAGTTAACTGACTACAAAGCAAAACTTCGTGTCAAGCAGGTACGTGTGCAATGGGTGGTCACGAAGTTTGTTGAGGAGCACATCCATGAATTGATCAAGAAATTTGCATTAAAAAAGTATCTCAGATCACATAAAAAAATTCCTAGAGAGGAGAGGAGATTCATTGACTTGTTGCATGATGTAAACATTAGTGCTGGCCATATAATTCAGATAATGGGAGAGCTGTATGGAAGCATAAAAAATGTTCGATATGAAAGCAAGGCAATTAGTAATTACACTTCTAAGGCTGATGAGGAAGACCGTTTCAAGGATGTGCCTCAGCTTCTGGATTTCTTTGAAGAGCTGAAAAAAGATGATCCTCGCTTCTACTACAAGTTCAAGCTTGATTCAATGAACAAAGTTGAGATGATATTCTGGGTGGATGGTGCAGGTAGGGATGTTTACAAGTTGTACAATGATTGTATTACATTCGATACTACTTACATGACCAACATGTACAACATGCCATGTGCGCCATTCATTGGTATCAACCGGTATGGTCAGTCCATACAACTTGGTTGTGGTTTTCTAAGGAACGAGAAGATAGCTAATTTTGTTTGGTTGTTCGAGCAGTTTCTCTCAGCTATGGATGGTCTTCAATCTCTAAACATAATTACTGATCAGGATGAGGCTATGGCTGTGGCAATAGGGATTCTATTCACTCTCAGTATTCATAGGAATTGCAGGTGGCATATAATGCAGAAAGTGCAAGAAAAGGCTGGTCCGACCATAGCCAAGAATGAACAATTGCGCTTAGATTTCAACAAGATTCTTGACTTCAGTTTGACACCTGAGGAATTTGAGGTAAATTGGGCTGAAATGGTTCAGAAGCATGGCTTAGAGTGGGACACTGTTTTTGCAGATGTATATGCTATTAGGACGGTTTTTGTGCCAGCTTATTTCAGAGACCGGTTTTCCTTTCCTTCAATACTGCAAGAAGTGAAGGATTCAATGCGGTTTTGAAGAAATATGTAAACCCACATGACAACCTTCTTCGTTTCTTCAAGCAATATCTCAAGTTGCAAGAAAAAATTGACGGTGCCAATGATGCGCACGAACTTGTTGGGGAGGACAAAACTGTTAGAGTATGGTCTGACTATCCGATCGAAGAGCATATTCGTGCAACATACACTCTTCCAATATACAACTGTTTTCAAGTTGAGCTAGGAAAAATCACATCCTACAATATACGAGAAGTTGTTGGTGGAGTTTATGAAAATTTTCCAATTCAGGGGTCAGTGTGGGGGTATGGTAGAAGGCCTTATATGGTTGAAGTTGATTTTGAAAATGAAATCTACAACTGCCAATGTTGCAAGTTCAACCGGGACGGGATCCTATGCTGCCATGCATTGAAAGTAATGTCGCATCTAGGTACTGTTAAGTACATGCCAGAACATTACATTCTTCCAAGATGGTCAATGCCACCTCCTGATATTGTTGCACCACGATCCGAGCCACAACAGATGCCTACTGGCAAGTTGAATAGAAAAGAAATGAGACTGTTGCGGTATGATAACCTGTGTACAGATTTTGCTAGGATAGCTGTTGGTGCCGCACTTTCAGACAAAACGAAGGAATGTGCTGAAAAGCACATGAGAGCTTTGGAAAAAGACTTGGCTGACATGAAGAAAACTTCTGTCGATGTGTTGAAGAGGAAGAAAGCTAAAGTTGCAGTTGCAGATAACATGGAAGCTGGTGCATCTGTGGAACCAAGTTCTTCTGTGGCAGAAAACCTGATTGCTAAAGATCCTCCTTACACAAGTGGTAGAGGACGGCCAAGTCAGAAGCGCAAGAAAGGTGGTTTACAATTGTGACAGCATCGTCCCAGTTTCTATAATGTGTGCAAGGAAGTTGATCATGATGCTAGAAACTGTCCAGTTAGGCTTGCTAACCCTGAAAAATTCTCATTGTTGATGTCTTTGTTTTAGTGAGATCCAACAAAAAGTGTGTCGTGTTTAATATTTTGTATGGACGAATGATGTAATAAAGTTTGGAGATGTTCCGTCTAGGGTATTTTCAGCTTCGATGTTTCCACAAAATACATACAAGTTTTGATTTTTTTTTCATTTGGGTGCTACGTGACATAAAAAAGGAGTTGTTTAACTTGTGAGGAAGTAAAAATGACACAGAAAATGGCGTTATGGATGAAGTAAATTGTATTCATCTGCCGCATACCTATATGGCCAGTTGCCACTGTGCCTTATTCCCATGGAAACAAATCCACTTGTCATTGTAAAGTTTTCTTATGGCGGGTATGTCTTCCTTGTTGAACAATGGATGTCTCCTGCCATGCCATTCTTCAATGTTTTTTAGCATGAAGAAACCACAGTCGAACCTGGCATGCATGTGTAGGTTAATAGTAAGAATGGGCAAGTACAAGTGATTCGTAAGTAAAAACAGATGTACCAACAATGAAAACTTACCCATTTGCTTGTTGAGGGCTAGGTACGACCTCTATTGAAAATTCTGATATGTTAAGGCTTGAAGGCTTGAATCCCTTTGACCACATTTCTTTAATTGATGCAACAAGCAAGTGGCATGCTTCCATCAAGATTGGCTCTCCATTCCTGGTAGTTATTGAATCCATTATCTCAAACCTTCGAGCCTTAATGTTGAGGTTCACGAGAAAATAATGGCCAGATGTTGAATCATTGATTCCATTCAAATTTTCCAGAGTTGGGAAACAAATCTGTAAAATATACACAAAAAGGTTGAGTTATATTTTGTAGTGCTTACTACATGTACTTGTTGATCAGCCAAACAAAAATAGCAACCATTTCATGTCTCATGTACTTTTCCCAAAAAATTGAGAACAAAATTGTACACTCTGTGATTGAAAATAAAAAGAAGCTAAAATAAATGACAAAGCCAGATAACAGTAGAAAAGGGATTTGCAGCAAAAGTTCTTACTTATATTTTACAAAAATTCAATGTAGAAAAGTGCAAAAAATACATAGAGTGAGAAAAAAAGTAGTGTTAAATGGCACATATCTCGATCACAAGAACAAGATGGTCTACCGCAAAAATATAGGACATGAAACAAACAACTTCTTAAATAGTCAGGAACATAATTGTACATAGTGGTTAAGCTCAACAACGACACTAAAGAAAATTGATCGACAATATTAGCTTTCCTTCAACATTTTTTGGACATGATAGGCAAGTTCAGAAACAAAAAAGATTGATGGATTAACCTTTCGACCCTCTACAAAGCACACATATAAAAAGATTGCTAAAAAATACCACATGAAACCTTCCCAAGGAGAGGAGATACAATTAACAGCTGCAATCCTTACATTTTTGGTGTTAAAAGACTAGTTAGACGATTAAAAGACCCAACTAATCAGCGCCTAGCCCCCCTGTACGATGCCAAGTTGAACATGCGTGATCCAACTTTTGAAGGGCATCAGGGAGGCAAGAAAAAGAACTTAGGCAATAACATACAGCAAAAAGTAAAAAAAGAACATACATTGAGAAAAACACTAGTAAAAATGTAGGGTGAACAAAAAAGTGAGGTTGACAACAAAAAAGAAATGTGAAAAGACGAGTAGTTGTACTGACCAGTTCTTTATGATCTAGCTTGTTCGATTCACTAAATGTGAAACACTTCTTAACTTATTTCATGTTGAAGCGGCAATCGATCAACTACTGGATTTTGTAGCAAAAGCAGGAACAAAAGCAAAAAGTGCATCAGTGTAGTGGCATGAGTCAAAACCCCTAGAAGTGTGAAAATATAGAGAAGAACCATAATGCACTTACAGATATGGGTAGTGGCATGATAAGCTTTTTTGGGTTTTTATTTTCTGCATTTATCACATGAATACCGATCTCGCATACGGTATTTAGCAACTTTTTCCCATGAGCAACCGAATTTGCTAGGTCTGCTAGTACTATGTAGAAACTTCCAACATCGATGACTGGCTCATCATTAGATTCTGACCTTGTTTTTCTCCCATGCTTGCACACAATATCGTATAGCTCATTGACAGGCTTTGAAACGGTGAGGGATTTCTTGGTCTCGTAGTCAGTGTACAGAGATCTTTGAAACTTTGCATTTTTGATGAACCTTTTCTGGTATTCATTATCAATAGGAGTAGTGCTCTTGCCTGATGGATATGTACTACATTTACCTTCTTTAATTACTTCAACTTCTTGCCCATGGTTGTCAGCAGCGTTTACTTGCTCTTCAACATCAGTCGAAGTAAGAGGTTGTGTGGTGCCATCACTCATAACAATCATGGGATCTTTTTGTGTTTCAAAGACAAGATTGAACGATGGTGCATCAGGTGCGCGAGCTAGACGTTCTTGCATTGTCTCAACATCACTGCCATCAAAGATGAGCTTCCTGTTCATTGAATCAATTGCCGCTGATCCAGGAGCAGTTGGAGTAGTTGTTTTTTGTGCTGAACTTTTCATTCCAACCGCTACTCCTTCTGTATACGGTGAAGGTGTAGCTCTTTTGGGATCTTGCGCAAGCTTTGCTGACATTGATCTTGTCAGCCTCATAGGAGAGTCGGCTACTGATTTCTTACCCAACTGTATTGCTTCCTTCTGTGGGCTCTGATTTTGTTGTTGTTCTTGGTCAACAACTCTTGATGTTTCCCTCATTGTTGGTTGAAAGCCTGTTAACATGTCAGCTACAATTCTGTCCAACTCTTCTCTTGGGCAATCATTGACTTAACTTTGTAATCCCAACACTGATGGCTCAGCCATTTGATTTGATAACTTTGCGACAATCTCATTGAATGCCACTCTTGTTGGCCTAGCCAGGTCTATGTCAAGTATCTCTGGTGGTTCTAGCTTAAAAAAAAATATCCGTGCGTGATTCCCTTCCGAGGAGTTTTTGCACGCACAAGATTGAGCAGGTTTGTGAGAAAATCTTCATTCTTTGTTAGTATGCACTTCTCCTCTCCCAAGCTGACATTCGTCTGGTCTGTCACAACTGCTCTTTCTAACTGGATGTGGTCTTTCTCCCCTGAAAACAACTTTGATTTGTTGCAAGTTTTACAGTGCTGTCCTCTTGCTTCTGCGGGTACTCATTTGTGCATTGTTGCTTCGAATCATGCCTAGTTTTGTTGTTTCCATACCCAACTACTCTTTCACCTTGCATGTCTGCACCTGACATGCCATTAGTGACTGGCTTGATAGTGGTTGTTTGCTCAGCATTGTTGGTTATCACCTTGTCATCCTGAAAAGAACAAGCATTTGAACTGTTTAGTTCATGTGCTTTTCCATTTACATTCTCTGTTGGGGCGGTCTCAGTTGCTGCTGTTGGATCAAATTATTGTTCATCCTTGTCAGTTGGATTAATCTTGCCTTCAAAAACTTGACAATTGTTATTGGTTTTAGGAAGAACCGTTTCATGCAGAACTTCCGTGCAACGTACAAACTTGTATTCATTCTGACAGTTCAAAGAGCCACTTAAATCTATCTCTTCATCAACCAACGATACACTGGATTGTGTTGGGTTTGCATCTTCTTCTCTGCAAATGTAATCTTCATCATTTTCATCAGAAGCTTGCAAAGCTTGAAACTCATCGTTGCATTCTGTAGCTTCCTCCTTTTTTTTCTTCTTGCAACGTCCCTTGGAAGAATGTTTCTTCTCCCTTCTTTTCCGCTTCTTCTCTTTGGTCATGTGAGACAATTTTCTAATGAGTGATTGCAAACCTGCTTCAAAACCATGGTAGGCTTCACTAATAGCTTCTCTGTAAGTGACTAAGTCATGTAACACGGAAGCCAAATGATGTTATTTGATATTTGTTTAAAGGTGGTACGCACGTAAAATGAAATCTAGTCGACCAACTAAAGCAAAGTTTTCGTATAAGAGAAAAACAAAATTCTTCATACAGACCTGCGGAGAGCTATCGGCCGGCACATTCATGCCCATGAAACGGTTGAAGACTTATGGATCCGAAAATAGTATTGTTGTGCCAAGTTTATCTTTGTATGCTTCTTGAGGTTCCACTTCTATACCTTCATCTGTTTTAAATTGTATCACTTGACTGTGAAAATGATCAGGAGAAATTGCATCCTCTCCCTCCTCTGTTCTGAACTCATCTTGATGGCTTGTTTCTTTCTTAGCCTCAGCTATTGTACAGCTGAGTTCTGCTTTGAGCTGCGTAAGATATCAAAACAACATACGAGAATACAAAATGACTAAAAAAATGCTTCTATGACTAGATTGGTTGTAATTATAACATGATTACACATGCATAAAGAAAGAGGATTTATGGAGTACAACAATGTGAAAACAACAAAAATATGTGAAAATCAGAAGAATGTGAAACATGCTAAATCGTAAGGTATTATGCATGAAACAGAGAACAAATAGTTATATTTTTAAAGAAAATATACATGATATAAACAGAGAACACTCTACTCGGGTGATATTTCTGAAAACATTACATTCTGCAAAAATAAAAAAAAATGCCAAAAATAGTGGAAGAGCTGTAAAATACCGGTGCTAGTCCAAAAGAACCACTCCTCGTCTTATGTTGGCTGATTTCTTTTCTGACCATTGCATTTATCCACACACTTACTCGAGTACCTTCATCGCTGATATCCATGTCTTTGAGCTCTAAAGAATCAACATATTTGACCTGTGACATGGGAAAAACAGTGAGAAAATTCTGCCAGTCGAAGAAACAAATTCATGCCTGACACCATGCAAAAATATATCAGATTTGAAAAAAATGAACCAAAAAGACCAGATGTTATACCATTAAAAAAGTCATACATGAATTATGTATTCCTTTTTCAGATTTTGCTTTGCCGGCTTTCCTAAGCATTGAGATCACAAACTTGCACGTGTTAAGACGGTGAGCTTGGCTAATGTTCACCATAGATGGGTATAGCCTAGGGCTCACGTGTGTGCTAGTGTTTGGAGCCAACACAAAATACAATGCATACATCAAGAATAGCCTTAGATAATTGCTATCAGCATTCTGCAAACCAGCAAGCTTCTTTCCTAATGAGACAACTGACGGTTATTTGCTGCTTCCATTACCCAATTTCTCATTCATGAAGGATATAACATCTGCGTCGAGCTCATATCGGACCTCCAAATCACCCCTTGCAACACCAAGAACATTGTACACTGAATACTCTGTAACTCGAATCTTGCCACGCCCTGGAAAAACCATATCGCAAGTGACTGGGTTGAAGCATTCCATTAGATACTTGCATAGGTCAGGCATCAATTTGGAGCACTTGTGCTAACAAGCCCACCATAGTTAGCATTTCTTATCAACTGTACTTGATCTGTTGTCATTCTTGGATACAGCCTAATAAGCTTCATTGGAGATGCGCGCTGACATTTCTTACATGTATTAGCCTGAGACCAAAAATTGCATCGTGTAAGCAAAGTAAAAAAGTACAATGCATAAAAGTAACATACGTGCATAATTTACAAAACAAAAAAAAAGTTACATGCCAATAACTAATTATCTGCGGGATTCCATCGACTTACATGTGGAACGATTGTCCGCGGGATCTCAACACATGGCTCATTACATTGAATTGGCGAATTTCTTTTCTTGAGAGTAAGCTTTCTTCGCAACAAACTAAATTTTGATTGTTTTCTAGATGAATTTTCCTCCTGCTACTACTTTGCTTGGTCATTTTCACTCTGCAAAAAAAGTTTTTGCCAAATCAGAGCTCAGAAATGTCAAAAAAACATGCGACGAATAGTAACCTGGACATCGAAACCACAAAAAAGAAATGCCTACCAACAGAGTTGTGGAAAAATTGAGACTATGTTACATAAAAGAAGCAACATAAGCCCACTGACAAAAAAACTTTGCAAGGATCATGTACAGTTTACATTATGATGTTTTTTATAAAAAATGCACCTACTAAAACTTAATTATATTTTGCAATCTGCTAATGTAAAAAAATCTGTTGTGCTTGGACAGCAGATTGAAACTACCATAACCGAAAAAGGATGATTCACCATAGTTCAGGGTTGGTGTCAAGACTGAAACCAATCCAACTGTCAAAACTGAAACCCCAAGTTTTATATGCAAAATAGAGAGGTTATCAGAGCATAAATTTACGAAACGTGCGTAGCAAAAATTACAATGCTTATGTTAGTGCATAACAGACAATTTACGATACTTATGTTAGTGTCAAGACTGACACAAAACTGTCAAATCTAAAAACCAAAAATTACAATGCATCATAGCTTATCCAGTACAAAAATTACATTACTGCAATTTACAAACAAAAATTGATATCTACTGGGAAACAAAATCTGACATAAAACAAAATTTACATTCTGGTAATGTAAAATTCTTGACTGTGATTGGAAAAAAAAATTCGACAAAGAAAATGTAAACACAAAATTTCAGTGCATCGTGGAAACGAAGTGGTGGGTTGTCAGGACCATAATTTACATTTAGTGGAATTTACAACTAAATTTTAGTCTGTAAGAAAAACATCCAAATCCTAGAGATACAGAAAACAAAAGCCCCAAAATGTTCTGTTCATCATAACATTCAATTTGTATACAATTTACGACAAAAGTTGGACTCTACGACACAAACAAAATCCCAAAAAATGGACCTCTATTCTCCAAAAACAAGCACATCATATAGAACATCCATAGTGTGTCTTCCATGTAATCGGGTCATGTATGAGTCTCCTTTCTAGAAAAAAAGGACATCGTACACGCGCAAAAAAATAGGTTCTACTCTACGATTTCAACAGCAAGACAAGCCTAACAAATCTCCCATGTAGATCTAGTTCATGTGAACCAGTACCATTGTACAAAATCACCCGAGAAAAAAAATACTCTAGCTCCGGCTCGAGAACACGCTAGATTCGACCACAAAAAATAGTCCAAACAACATATGCGCGCTGCGCTTACCTCGATATGAAGAAGTAGATCACCTCGTCGGCGATAGCAGCTCGAGATCTCGAGGTAAAGCCCACTCGCGGCCGCCATCGGGCAGCTTAGAAGCAAGCAGAGAGCAGAGAAAGAGGACCAGCCCCCACCCTTCGCCCTTCGCCAAGTATCAACACTCCTCTCTCCCGGCGCGTACGGTTGCTTGACAGAGAAGGTCACAGGAGAAACAGAGGAGGAGCGTGGAAGAGACTCGACGGGGAAAAACAGAGGGGGGAGGAGGATAAGGCAGAGCCCCCGTGAACAACTCTCTCTCTCTCTCTCAACCTTTGTCGGTACCGCGGCGCAAGGCCCGTAAATTTTGAACGTGTCGTCGTCTCGCGACCTTACAAGTGGGGCCTAATAATCCGTCGCGTTGAAGCGCAAGAATATAGGGCGGATTGCTTCCGTCCGTCGGATGAGAGATCGACGACGCGCGAGCGTGAGCTCGCGTTTCGACCGAACGATGTCGGTCAATAAGTAGAAATTGCGTTCTACTCCCTCCGTTCCTAAATATAAGATGTTTTAGCCCTTTTCCATATACGCACATACCTATATGTATCTAGATAACTTTTAGTGCATATATTCACTCATATTAGTATGTATCTAGACAACATGGGCAATAGCTACAACATCTTATATTTAGGAACGGAGGGAGCAAGAAACAACAACACGCGTTGACCATCCAAGCAGGTCGATTTCAATAAGCACACGTATGTGGGACATCACCCGCCGTGAGCGCATCAAGTTCCAAGCAGAGAAGCGTTGCTGTCCTGCTCTACTCCACGTGAAGACTAATCAAGTTTGGATATTTAATCTCAAATTTCTACACCCACCAATCGTCCACCAATACACCGCTCTGTATAATTAATTTGTTTTGGTCCTTTGGCTTGTACTTCTTTATACACAAATTATCCGCTCATGATTATTATCATGAAGTATCATCTTTTGTTGTTGAAGTGTGACACAAGATTTTTCGTATAGCAAGTTTCAACGATAGACTGCCCCTCGCGTCGTCCGCGACTGGGCGACTCGGGAGGACCTTACAGCCCCAGCCGCCGGCGAGCCATCCCCGACCTCCCTCCCCCGCCGCTGCCGGAGGAGGCCGTCCGACGGCGGACGGCGGCGGCGGGGAGATCCTCCTGTTTTCCTTTCAATAAGCTAGGCAGTCTTCGATCGCAGCTCTCTCGTCTCCTATCTGTTCCGGCCGGCGGCCGTCCACACAGCATGTCCGCGTGCAACGCCTAGCGCCTGTGTATCTGCATGGCCATATGGGGCAGCATGCATCCATGGACATGTACGTCATTGGTGGCCGGCTGGCCGCAACTCTCCTCGTCTCCGATCTGATCCGTCAGGCGGCCGTACACGATCAGAGTGCAACGTCCAGCGCCAGTGCGCATGTGCATGGCCGCATGGGGCAGGTTGCATACTGCAATTCGTTGGTGGCCTGCAGCCCCCACACGTGTATCCAGCTCCGACGTCTAGATCGTGAGGCTGGCAAAACAAGACGGCGGCGGCCAGATCGTGAGGCCAGCGACATGGGATGGCAGCGGCCGTTCGTGAGGCCGACGACTCATGGCGGCGGCCAGATCACCGGAGCACTAGGTGTATGCTCTGCTTCCCCCGCCCGCGCCGCCGCCAGAGGAAACCGCGCGCTCGTGGTTTGGCTCCGGGCGACGCCGCCGATGGGATCTGGGGCGGCCCGGCCATGGTGCGGCCGGCGCGGAGACCTAGAAGGCCGGTATCCCTCTCCCTCAAGCCTGCAGCGCCCCTCGAGCGGCTCCATCGACGGCCTTGTGCGGGGCGGTACCGCAGGATGGTGGGCGCGGGGCTGGTGGCGATTGGCGGCGGGGTGTCCGCGTGCTAGGCTCCGGTGGCGGCACGACCTGCTGCTAGGCAGCGGGGCTCGTCACTTGAGCTCGGCGGCGGACTACGCAGGTGGCTCGGCATCTTGGCGGCGGCGCCGCCTTTGGCTTGGCTCCCGGGTGGCGCGGCCTCCTCTGTCCTTGGCGGCGGGAGGTGGTGGTGCTAGGGACCGTCAGCGGCAGCGCTCCCGGTGGCGGCGGATGCGGACCAGGAGATCTTTCCCCTCCCGCAGACGTCCCTGCTGGGAGTCGTTTCGCACCGTCGGGGCTGCGGGACATCAGAATAAAGGAGGTGGTCCTAGGGTTTTCCATCGCGCGAGGACGATGATCGGCCTGATGTAGGTCCTCTTTGATCAAGCTGGGGTGTCGACCCGGAAGGCTCCGCCGGCGAACTCCCTTCGGCGATGCCTGGAGATTGTTGGATCGGTGGAATTCGGGCGCAATGCATGGTCATCGAAGGTGAGATTAGAGGACTAGCAATGGTGTTCAGAGTCTTTGCATCGATGAGAACTGGCTTGGAGTTACAAGATTCGTGGCAGCGGTACGTAAGAGGGGGCGACAGCATGCGTGGAGTCCAAAGTCCTACCTTTCAGGGTGAAAACCCAAGGTCTGCCTTAATTGGTTGTGCCTAACACTGGTCTTGTTAGAGACATTGTTTTGAGAGCGAGGATTATCTTCAGGGTGAAAAGCCAAGGTCTGGCCTTAATTGGTTGTGCCTGGCACCGTTCTTCTTGAAGACGTTGTTTTTGAAGAGCTGGACACCAGGTGTTGTTTAGGTGGTGGTTGTGCGGCTGCTACAAGGACTGTAACTCTGTAGCGGGACTTTTCTTTTTAGTTCATCTTTTTATTGTCTTTCGGCTGTGTGCATCCGTAATGGCTATGGCTATTGCGTTGTTGTAGAGGCTGGGTGTAATTTATATCTCCGCGATATTAATATACTTCCCTTTATCCAAAAAAAAGCAAGTCAAGATGCGAGCGATTGTTGAGGAAAACCGATTATAGATGCACTGGATAGTTTTTTGTTTAAGGTGGAGTTTTTCTAGATGCCCATAGGATATAATAGATGTAAATATATTACTGCGGTTATTTAAAGAACACAATTCAGTTATCAGAAAAAATTAAGAAGTAGGTAATTATTAAGCTTGCTGATAGCTAATATATACTCTTTGCTCTCCAGAGATTTTTGCTGTTATTGTGAAGGTTTTGTTCTGTTATTTATGTTCCTGGTGAGAATCAGCTGAGGTGCAAGAGGAGATTTGTTTTCTGCTAGATACTACAACATTTAGTATTGTTGAGTTTAAGTGCAATTCAATTGTCTTGACTCTTTTAAGAGGGGTCTATTGCAGAGTTTAAACTCTACTGCATGTTCAGGAGGTTTTTTCATCCGACACTTGTTCTACATGGACAGTTTTTTATCATGTAATGGATTTCAGAGAGCAGTTTTTGAGTGTACGTGATACGCTCCGTACGGATGCTGTTGCATGCGTATTGTTTGCCGAGATTTGTGTTTTCTGTTTGTAGCACGCTTAGGTTCTATGAGATGAGTTTTTCACAATGCTATGTGCATCAAGATGTTGCACTATGAGCTATGCGCTCTGACGGGGAGATGATAACCCGGTAGGCCATACACCAAGGAATAACCCGGCCTAAAGGACACTGTGCAGGATCCGGCCGAGGATAAGGAAACCTGTGAAGGCCCAAGTTTGTAGGCCCGGCGACCCGGATTGTGGGTTGTTGTAAAGGAAAGATAGGGTTTGTGTGCCGTGTCCGAGTAGGAACCAGGGTGCGCCTTGGGGAATAAGCCAGGGGGTATGGGTGCTTTATAAACCAACCCCCGAGTCTAGTTTTAGGCAGAGATCTAAGAACCCTAGCAACATCGTGTGATATCGAGCATCAAGTGTAATCCCAGAGTTGAGTTATTATATCAAGATCGGAGACTCGGCGACTTTGATTGCCGGCTACCAGATCGAATTGCACCATGTTTTCCTCTGAGCTAAACCCTCTCCCAAATACCTGTGTCGTCTTGCCCCAAGATCAGTTACCCCCGGTAACATCTGCCGTGATTATCCCACGACAGTTGGCGCCCACCGTGGGGCCTGCGTCCAAAGGTGTTTACATCACGGGAGAAGCTCGGAAGGGCATGGAGAATCTTGTCATTGGAGAAATCTACATCGACCACGAAGGAGAAAAGATGGTGGACGATTCCAGCTGGGGGCCAGAATCGGATCACCTCGAGTCCGGATCTATATTGACGATCGGCCGGATCAACATCTTCATCGGCACGGTACGAACGACTAATTTAAAAGGACAATATCATGTGCATACTACAGGAACTTCCAGCAGGAACGAGAAGACATTAAAGCAAGCGGCAAACTCGATTTCGTTGGCCGCGCCGGGACATCTCAGATGGGCGGAACAAGAGGTAACATGGAGTAGAAAAGACCATCCGGGGAAAATAGAGCGTCCAGGAGTCTTGGCATTGGTGGTCGCTCCACAGGTTAATGGTTACGAATTGAAGAAGGTCCTGATGGACGGTGGAAGCAGCATCAACATCCTTTATTGGGAAACCTTCTTACGGATGAGTCTCAAAGAGTCTCAGTTACAAAAAAGTTCGACAATCTTTCATGGGATCGTGCCAGGTCACTCGGCGAGCTCCGAGGGAAGGATCACCTTGGAAGTTGCTTTTGGAGAATCGACGGATAATTATCGAATTGAGTGGCTCACGTTCGAGGTGGTCAAATTGCGCAGTCCTTACCACGCACTGTTTGGGAGGCCGGCTTACGCCCAATTCATGGCTAGGCCGTGCTACGTGTATTTGCAGCTGAAAATCCCGGGTCCTAAACGGACCATCACTATACATGGGAACCGGGATATAGCGGCCGAGTGCGACGAAGGAGATTCAGTTATGGCCGAGCAGGCATGCAGGAAGGAAGAGCTCGAATATTACCGGTCTCAAGTAAATCCGGACGATAGAACAGCCTTGAAAAAGCCGAATACCGAGGATGAGAGAGCAAAATTCAAGGCAGCGCAAGACACCAAGAAGATAGATTTTGTCGAAGGGGATTCTACTAAGCAGTTTACCATAGGGTCTAACTTGGGAAAAGAGCAGGAGGAAGCGCTCGTGGAGTTTATTCGTTCGAATGCAGATGTGTTTGCCTGGACACCTAGCGACATGCCGGGTATCCCTACAGAATTGGCTGAGCACAGTTTGCATGTGGATCCCAAGTCCAGGCCCGTGAAGCAAGGTTTGAGGAAAATGAATGAGGAAAGAAGGAAGACTATAGGCGAAGAGATCGCTCGGCTATTGGCAGCCGGCTTTATCATGGAAGTATTTCACCCGGATTGGTTGGCTAACCCGGTTCTAGTGATGAAAAAGACCAATGAGTGGAGGATGTGCATTGACTTCACGAGTCTCAACAAACATTGCCCAAAGGATCCGTTCGCGCTGCCGAGGATAGATCAGATTATAGACGCAGTAGCTGGAAGCGATCTGTTATGCTTCCTGGACGCATATTCCGGGTATCATCAGATTAAGCTCAAAAGGGAGGATTGGGAGAAAACATCATTCATAACCCTTTTTGGGGCCTTTTGTTATAAAACTATGACGTTTGGGTTGAAGAACGCTGGCGCAACTTACCAACGGTGTATTCAAAAGTGCTTTGAGGACCAAATCGGACGTAACGTCCATGCCTATGTGGATGACGTGGTCATCAAGACTAGGAAGGCGGAGACATTTATCGATGATCTAAAGGAGACGTTCAAAAACTTGAGGAGGTACCAGATGAAGCTTAACCCGACAAAGTGCGTGTTTGGAGTTCCAGCTGGGAAATTACTCGGCTTCATAGTTTCCGAGAGAGGAATCGAGGCAAACCCGGATAAAATCAAGGCCATCCAGAGTCTGAAAAAATCGGAAAATTTGAAGCATGTTCAAAAGCTCACGGGCTGCGTAGCAGCCTTGAGCCGATTCATATCCAGACTCGGAGAAAAAGCAATACCCTTGTACCGGCTCTTGCGGAAATCAGATAAGTTCGTGTGGGATCAAGAGGCGGACGAGGCATTTGAGGCACTAAAGAAGCAGTTATCTGAAGCACCAGTACTAGCGGCGCCGGGTCCTAAGGAGCCTATGTTACTATATGTGGCAGCTGGCCCCCGAGCCATCAGCGCGGTAGTTGTTGTGGAACGCAAAGAGGACGGGAAAGGATACCCGGTTCAGAGGCCGGTTTATTACGTCAGCGAGGTATTATCAGAAGCAAAGCAGCGCTATCCACATTGGCAAAAGTTGGTGTTCGGGGTCTTTATGGCCAGCCGAAAGCTGAAGCCGTATTTCCAAGAACATCCCATAACAGTGGTTAGTTCAATACCAATGTCGGATATCATCAGAAACTCGGACGCGACGGGAAGAATAGCCAAATGGGCGATAGAGATGGGGGATTATCACATCAACTACGAACCCAGGTCAACAATCAAATCTCAAGCTTTAATTGATTTCGTTAACGACTGGACACATACAGGCATGACTACAACGGTTCCAAATTCCGAGTCATGGATCATGCACTTCGACGGATCAAAGCAGTACGAGGGATCAGGAGCTGGGGTGGTGCTAACATCACCAAAGGAGACAAATTGATTTACGTACTACAAATTCACTTCGACTATTCCAACAACGTGGCCGAGTATGAGGCCCTATTGCATGGCTTAAAGGTAGCCAAAGAGATGAACATCAAGAGGATACGATGCTTCGGAGATTCGGACCTTGTGGTACAGCAGGTGTCAGGAACGTGGGATAGAAAGGACGCAACTATGGCAGCATACCGCAGGGAAGTTGATAGGGTTGCAGGATGTTTTTCCGGGTATGAGGTGGAGCATATAGACAGAAGAAAGAATGAGGCAGCCGACGCCCTCGCCAGACTCGGCTCGCGCAGAGAGCCGGTTCCACCTAACGTTTTCCTGGACGAATTATGGCGACCATCAGTTAAAATCGAGTCAGAGGAGGAATTGGCAAATCAAGACCCGGATTCAGGACTCGTAGCCACTGTACGTACTATTCCCGAGTGGACAGAACCGTTTTTGGCCTACCTATCACGAGGCGAGTTACCACAACAGGAGGTATTAGCAAGGCAAATTTTGAGGCGAGCAAAGGGATATTCTATCATCAATGGGGAATTGTACAGGAGAAGTGCAGCAGGAGTCTTTTTGCACTGCTTAGCGCCGGAAGAAGGCAGACAGATTCTCAAGGAAATCCATGAAGGCGACTGTGGACATCATGCGTCCACAAGGTCTCTTGTGGCTAAAGCTTATCGACACGGGTTTTTCTGGCTCACGGCCCTAGCGGATGCGGAACGATTGGTAGCAAGGTGTGACGGATGTCAAAGGTACGCTCGCCAAACCCATGTGCCGGCTATGGAGTTGCGGACTATCCCGTTAACTTGGCCGTTTGCTGTCTGGGGTATGGACATGGTTGGCCCCTTTCATATGTCACCATGCAAGAAGACACATCTTTTGGTGGCTATTGATAAGTTTACCAAGTGGGTTGAGGTTATGCCAGTTACTAATTGCGAAGCAGCTACAGCAGTCAAGTTCCTGAAAAGGATTATCTACCGGTTCGGGTACCCCCACATCATAATTACCGACAATGGAACCAACATGTCCCTTGGTGAGATGGAGAAGTTTTGTGGCAACAATGGAATCCGGCTCGATGTGGCATCGGTGGCTCATCCGCAGGCCAATGGACAAGTGGAGAGGGCAAACCAAGAATTGCTTCGCGGATTAAAACCACGATTGCGAGTTCCCTGCGTCAGGGCTGCTGGTGCATGGGTCGAAGAACTTCCTTCTGTGGTTTGGGGTATCAACACTACACCTAACAGATCCACTCAGATGACACCCTTCTTCATGGTCTATGGTGCGGAAGCAGTGTTACCGAGTGACATTATTCACGATTCGCCTAGAGTATCAGCTTACGTCGAAGTAGAGAACGAAAAAACCCGGCAGGACGCCGTAGATATGTTAGAAGAGAAAAGAGAACAAGCCCTGGAAAGATCAGCCATATATCAGCAAGATCTACGGAGATATCATAGCCGGCGTGTGAAGACCCGGGTATTCCAGGAAGGAGACTTGGTTCTGCGCCTGGTACAGTCAAACGAAGGAAAACACAAATTATCACCACCATGGGAAGGACCATTTATCATAAGCCGGAATCTGCATAACGGATCATATTATTTGATAGATGCAAGGGAAGAGTCGGCTACAGTCAACGACACCGCACACACCACTTCATCTATGCAAGAAAGAGATAGACCATGGAACGTGGCTCAGCTACGTCCGTATTATACTTAGTAAAGACTATATTGGCAAGTGGAATTGCACGATGTAATAGGCAGCAGGTTTTCAGACGTACTCTTTTCCTATCCAGGGTACCTTTGGGGACTGGACGGGTTTTTAATGAGGCGGCTTGCTGACCTAGATTTTTCATATCAAGTAAAGAGATGGTTATCAAGAAAAGAGATGGTTGTTATCAGGTTATGTACTCTCAGTACGATGCGTATATCTAGGTCTTGGGGGCTGGTCGCTTGAATAGCACAGTTACAAACTCAAAGACCCGGCCATGATGCCTATGAGTTATAAGGGCCGATTACTTGCAAACGAGTACGGCTACAATCTTATAACCGGACAAAGAAGTCCAAATTTCTTGGCTGTTCTTACTTAAGCTCGATGTGACTCGCATTAAAGTGGCATGATTTGTTCGCTTACGATGGCAGTTAGTCATGAAACCCGACGGGGATTGGCTGGCTACGTCTTCGTATTGATGTAACAACATGGTATCCACGCGAAAGCCGGCTTACAGTACAAGACAGTCAAAAGGGTCATCTAAACCACAAGTTATGCAGAGTACAAGGCTGAATAGCTGGAAACTCAACGACTATTAAGCATAACTTCAAAACCTATGTGAAACAACTCGTGGATCTTTGTGAAATTAGCAGTAAGCAGTTTGTTCCCTTTTCAAGATCAAGTGTCCTAGACTCGGCAATCCGGGCCCGGTAGCTTGAAATCTTGAAAAGAGAAAAAGTGGCTTACTTGTATAGTTGCAAAAATCCAAATATCCGAGTCTTGGGGACTTGGGGACTTCGAAGCAAAATCCGCTTGTCAATACCCATGAGACCCGGAAATTGAGTTTTCACAAAAGGAACAATAAATAAAACCAGATATCGAGAACAGATGAGCTTAAACTTAAAAGGCCGGAACAGGCATCGAGTATATCAAGGCCTTAGCGTGCATTACAAAATCCTGATGAAAAAATATCATAGGTGCACAGGTGCACCACCCAAAATATAACTGTTTCAAAAAGTATGTTGACCGACTGGCGCTTAAGAAGAGGCATTAGAAACCACATATCACTCGGCGTTCATCTTGGCCTTCCCCTTGCCATCATTGGTGGTAGCAGCAGCACCCGGATCAGCGGTACCAGCCCCTGCAGGGGGCGGAACGACTGGTGTTGAGGTAGCAGGAGCAGAGTCGGCTTCAGCTTGCTTCTTGGCAGCCTCCGCCCTTATCGCAACAGCTTCCTCCTTCCACCGGGCCAGCATGTCTTACGGCTCAGGAAGATCCGACTTAATTACTTTACCGGCAGAATCATATGCTGGAACAAGTATATTAACGTCCAGCTCATCAGCAATTACGCTGGCCGGGTAACGGACCTCCTTCTGGATGGCCTGAAAATCCTTCACCGAAAACTTGGATCCGTCAAGCTTGAACTCTGGGAAGCCGCTCATAAGCCTCGCTAGCTCGAGCTTGGGGAGATAAGCCTTGGCAAGTGCAAGCCCCCGGGTCACTCCAACCCGGCAAGACGAGCGCTTCCAGTGCCGAATCCACTCGGGAACAGTGGATAAGGCGTCCAGCAGCCTCTTCAGATCAACATGTCCTCTACCCGGACACCGCAACTCGTCAAGGATCCATCTGGTTCCGGCACATAGTTGCCGGATAGCGCTATTCATGATTTTCAGCTTGGCCAGGTCGTCCTCTTCCGGCATGGTTTCGTCCGGGCCTGAGGAAATGGAGACATAAGTCGGGAAACTGTTGCTATTTATCAAAAAGATAAACCGGAGGAGGAAACGTACCAAGTAAAGCACGATATGTGTCCGATATTTGGACGGAAAGGCTCGTTAGGTCATCTTCTGCTCGGTGAGCCCTTTTCCTATATTTCCTCATTAACAACTTATTCCTCCTAGACTCGGCCTCGGCTGCCTCACGTAAAGCTACCTCCTTTTCGATGAGCTTGGTGGCGTCCGCCAGTTTTTCATCGGATTGAGTTACGAAAGCCTGCAGGCATGCAAACAAAGGATCAGTTGGGTAGAGGAGCAAGTTATCAGTCGTTCGTATAATAAAGTCCCAAGTAAATTATGAACCAATTCACTCGGAACTTGGGGACTGGACAAAGGCATAAGCAACATTAGTCGGATTTACCTCGTGTTTGGCTATCAAAGCTCCCAAGATGTTCTCTTCATTAGACCTTAAAGTGCGAAGGGTTTCTAGCATCTGGGTAAAGGTCAGTTCCTCGGATCGAGCACCGGAAGAGCCGGCAGCTCGGTCGACTGGTGGAGGGGCTCTCCCCGCCCTTGGAGTTGAGACCCGGACAGTTTGGGTGGCCGGGTTGGGAGAACTCATCCTTGTATCTAGAACTTCGATCTCCTCGTCTACTGGTTCTGATGAGGAAGGAGATCCGGCAGCTCGGGGAAGTGGATTGTTCAGAGGGCCTTGTTCCTGGTTATTCGCTGTATCATCGCCAGTCGCGTCGTCTGCATTGTCAGTCGGTTTCTCTGCCTGATGGTTATCTGCTTCTATATTTTCCGGGTCACTGACGACGGCTTGAGCGCTAAAAGAAGGATGGGAAAAAGCGGTTATCAGTGATGATGGTGGCTTGAGTGGAAATTTGTAGGCGTAAAAGGAAATCATGTAGCGTAAACTTACCCGGCGTTCACGGTGTAATCAGGCGGGAGCTCGCCGCTGGAAGCGGATGAGGTCGCCACGGGAACTACCAACGGGACCCGGAATTGCCCGGCGCGTGGGTGGTTAGGAGAAGGATGGCGTTGGGGAGAGTCGGAAGGACGAGGCGGAGGAGCGCCGCCACGAGGAACCGAGGAAATAGAGATGCCCGGGTTAAGGGGATCTTCACCCGGGGAAATCCGAGTTACTCTGCGTTTGGCTGGGGAGGAGTCCTTCAAGCACGACGAATTTGATAATTGATGGTTAAGTCGTCGCATGGCGTCAAAGGAGTAAGGTTCAGAGGATAACGAGGAAAAAGGAACCTTGGATACGGCTCCTCTGGCTTTCCTTTTGGCTCCGACTGTTGTTTCTTGGTCTGATTCAGTTGCCTCCGGGTCATCCTCGTTGGCCTCGCCTTCGTCCTCCAGTCCTGCGAGTCGGATGTGTGTTAATTGGAGAAAAGATAAACGAAAGGGAAGTAATACAAGTAAAGATATACAGATCCTGTGCAAATACCTTCGCTACCATCAGCCGGCTCGTCCTCGTCTTCCGGGTCTCTGGAAGGGGGAAAGGGTTCAACTCTCCAAAAAGGGTCATCAGCCTAAGACAAAGGAATGGGAATAAGGATTAGAAGCTGTATCGAGTCAAGATGCGGAAGTAAGTTATGGATATCAGGTATTACCGCTGGAGCCGGGTTGTCCCGAGTAAACGGGGGTAACCCGGTGATGCCCTTTATCACCTCCAGTTTCTCCGTTAAGAAGCCTTTGATGGTCTTGTTAGTATCGCCGGCTGCAAAGCTTTTGGTGGAGTATCGAAGCGTATCTGTGGTGTGCCCTGAGTACTCGCACATCAGTTTGGTGCGAACGGAGTTGGGTTGTATCCTGAAATCAACCCATGTTTTTATTAAATTGAGCCCGAGGAGGCCTTGGGCTGAGAGAATGGCCATCTTGGTTAGCAAGGGAAGGATTGTCTCCCTGTCCGAATCTGATGCGAAGGCACTGAAAGACTCAGAGGGCTCGAGGGGGGTCTCTGAGTAACCCGGCAGCTTCTTTTCACTGTCAGGGGAGGTATCGCGGCAATAAAAGAAGGACAGTTGCCAGTGTTTGACGTGGGAGTGTAGGTTGAGGGTTGGCATCAGAGAATTCCTGCGGCGCTGGATGGATACCCCGCCACAGGTTAGGAGCGCTCCGTCGCCGCTTTCGCGGCACGGCTTGCATTGGAATAACTCAATGAAGAGAGTTAAACTCGGCGGCATGCACAAGTACGATTCGGAGAGAACAATGAAGTGGGTGATGTTCAACATAGAGTTAGGCCCTATGTCGAACATTCGGAGTCCATAGTGATCTAAGACCTCCCTAAAGAAAGGGTGACCCGGTGGACGGAATCCCCGGGTCACGTGCTCTACGAAGCAGATTACCTCGTTTTCTGTGGGTGTGGGCCGGGTCTCACTGCCCGGCGCCCTCCAGTGAATGTCCTTCTGAGAAGGGAGAGTTCCTAATTCGGCTAGCTCCTCCAACTTGGCTTTCGTAGCTGTGGAACGCCCCCAGTTGGCGGATATGTTTTGGGTATTTCTCGCCTGGGTCGGTTGTTTTCCTTGTCGTTTGGGAGCCATGGGGTCAACCTGCAAAGCACCAGAAAAAGAGGCGTATCAAATAAGACCCGGGAGTGTTGAAGTATCCGAGTGTAAGGTGTCAAGAAAGTATGAAGTTGAGAATTATCCGGGTATCATGCTATGGTGCGGAAATTACAAAGTATCCGGGTGTTGAGTGCAACTGTGGAAGTTATAGGTCACTTACGTGAGGAAAAGCATTTGGGGTCGATGGGTGGTTGCCCATGTATCTATTGCAAGTAAAGTAGCTGGAAAGGGAGGATTTTCCGGGTGTTAATGCAGAGAGCGGAAAATCGAGGAGGAACGGATCTAGATGGGAAAGTTTGCGAGCGATCCTACAGGAGTTTTGATGGTTAATATTGATAGGGGATGAGTTGCGACTATATAGCAGATGGTTAAAAGAGTTGGTGGATGTCGAATCGATCTAATTTGATGTAATCAGAAGAGTGGTTCACGGGTTGACCTAGATCCGATCCTGGTTGAAATTGGAAAAATTGCAAGGATAAATTAGGCAGATATAAGAGGCTTACTGAAGAGATTGAGGTATGGAAGCGACGGTGTTGGGCGGCGTGGCTCGAGTGCCCCTTCACGATTCTTGGCGAGAGGAATAAAAGTGCGATGGCGGAGCTTGGCGGCGGCACGGGACGGCTCGAGGGCGAGTAAGGCTGGGGGCAAGTTCGCTTTGATGATGTGCGCGAGCCTCTGGCGGCGGAGCTGCGAGGAAGCAAGGAGCAAGGAGAGAAAGGGGAAGTTGAGGCGTGGTGACGAATTTAGGGTTACCCTCTGGGTGTTATTTATAGAGTAAGGGTGAGCTTATCGCGATGGCCAGAAGCCGAAAATCGTGGGGTGACGGTTGTTCACGAGGATTTTGCGAGATACGCGCCAAATATTGAGCAGGGCATCTGGATAAAAGAAAGAAGGAGGTTAACCCCGGGATATCAGGATTGATTATCGAGCACGGGATCCTGGCGTTTTCATTATGATTTGGACCTGGAAATTTGAGCCAAAATGTTCGGAGGAAAAACCCGGGTTATTATATGGCCACCATGGAGTGAGGCCTGGTTGAATATCAAAACATCTTAACCCGGCCTCTATATGCCCGTATGTTTGATACCTTTGCAGGGAATAGCAAGCGCTTCAAGGAGGATCCATGAAGCCCAGGCTATTCTGGGGACTACTGACGGGGAGATGATAACCCGGTAGGCCATACACCAAGGAATAACCCGGCCTAAAGGACACTGTGCAGGATCCGGCCGAGGATAAGGAAACCTGTGAAGGCCCAAGTTTGTAGGCCCGGCGACCCGGATTGTGGGTTGTTGTAAAGGAAAGATAGGGTTTGTGTGCCGTGTCCGAGTAGGAACCAGGGTGCGCCTTGGGGAATAAGCCAGGGGGTATGGGTGCTTTATAAACCAACCCCCGAGTCTAGTTTTAGGCAGAGATCTAAGAACCCTAGCAACATCGTGTGATATCGAGCATCAAGTGTAATCCCAGAGTTGAGTTATTATATCAAGATCGGAGACTCGGCGACTTTGATTGCCGGCTACCAGATTGAATTGCACCATGTTTTCCTCTGAGCTAAACCCTCTCCCAAATACCTGTGTCGTCTTGCCCCAAGATCAGTTACCCACGGTAACATCTGCCGTGATTATCCCACGACACGCTCGTTTAGACACCACAGGAGATATGATGACTTATGTCATTTGATGATTGAGTAATTTCAGTTTTTTTAAGTCAGTTGTATAGACTCAGACTTTATTGGGAGACCCCAATTTTCGTATATCTGCTTTGTTGACAGCTGTGTGTTTTCTTGACGACCTACCATTGATTTTCTCAATATGACTTCATGAGAAGTATATAAGTCATATGGACGTTTCAAGGCACAAGGACTACTTGTGATTGAGGAGTTGATGCTATATATGATTATTGTACGAGATTTCGTCTCAAGATGGAGTGTTATTTTATTGTGTTCTCAATCCCATACAACTGTTGTACTACATATGGAGTCCTGCTAGACTAATGCGTGTCAATCGTGCTAGACATAGCACAACTACAATTCTATTTCGTGTCCATCAAGAAAGAGAGTTGTTTGCCCCCAATATGTAGTACGGGATAGTCATAGAATAGATTGAGAGATATTGTGAGATCAAAACAGAGAGATCGTGAGATCAACAGAGAGATCCACCAGATTAGCACGTAGAGAGATTGTTGTCTCGTGTATTGTAATACTCCTGCCAATTACAGTGATACGCCTCGCGCCGTGCGTTCCGTGGTTTTTCCCGCAAGAGTTTTCCACGTAAAAATATGTATTCTCTTTCTTTGTTGACCTACTTTTCGCCGCGCTATTTTGTAACAAAATAGTTTAGCCGAACGATTAAATTTGTGAAATACTTTTGAGTCATGGTAAATCGTGTTCATTTTGCCGGTGTTGAGAATCAAAACGTCTCCCCTACGGATGCGGAGGAGGACAACCGACTGCACTACAACCGACACTAGTTTCCCCACGTTTTTCATGTGTACAAACCGCTAGGGGCAGTTGCCACTTTGTAAACCGACATACTCCATGTATATATAGGCCTTTGGCCCGATCAATAAAGCACTAGTTTTCATTCTATTCAACACGTTATCATGCACTAGATTCTACCGAGAGCAATCACCGGAGAGGAAACAAAGAAAAGGAAGGTAAGAATGGCAAGAAACTTGCCAAGGATCGCACCCGCCCTTGTTCGCTTCCTGCAAAGCGAGAACCACTGCCCGTTCTTCGCCCGTCGCCGCCGCCTTCGTCGCTTCGGCAACGCCCTCCGCCGCCACGGCCGCGAGACTGTCTTCCGCCGCTACGGCCGCGCGGCTGTCTTCCGTCGCCACGGCCGCGGGGCTGGCTTCCGCCGCAACGGCAACAGTAGTGGCCTTCGCCACCACGCCGGACTAGGTGGCCGTCATCGCCCCCGCGGCGGCCGTCGCCACAGCCACCCACGCCATGCCTCTACGCCTCGCACTGGACGCGCCGCTCAGGCTGCCGCAGTGAACGCCCACGGCCTTCACTCTGCCGCAGCGGCACCACCAATCCCACCCGCTCCTCCAGCGTTCCAGATACCGCCGTTGGACTGGCTCCTCGGCGAGCCGGCGGCTCCAGTCGGGGTACCACCGCTAGACTGGCTCCTCGGCGAGCCAGCGGCTCCATTACTCGGGGAAGAAGAAGGCTTCGCCGCTGCCCTCGCACCACAGCAGTACCCAGCGTACTACCCGGGCGACATCTTCAACCCGTCGTCGCCAACGCCGTCCGCCCTCGAGTACAAGTTCCCGCCGGGGTTGGGTCCGGACGCATGCTTGGACCTGCCGACGCCGACGCCGGCACTAAGCGACGAGGACCCGGAGCACTTCATGCCGCCGGGATACGGCCCGGCCCCTGAACTTGATTCGCCGCCACCGGACGAGGAAGCCGGCGCACACCTCGCTGCCGCGCCGTACGCCTTCGACCTCAACGTCGAGGCCGAGGCCGAGGACGAGCAGACCGACGCTCCCATAGTTGCCGCTCCATTCTCCTTGGACCTCGGCGTCAAAGTCGAGCTAGAGGACGAGGAGACCGGCGCTCCCATCATCACCGTCTTCGGCCTTTAGGTCAAGGTCGAGCCTGAGGACGAGGCGTCGTTTGTTGTGGCTCCAGCCTCACCTCCCACTCAGGCACCGCCGCCGGCTGGGCCACCAACGCCACCACCGGAAGCTCGCCGCCTCCTGCGCCGATTTGCCGCGGCCATGGCCTCCCGCCAGCCTGACTTCCATGCAGGCACATGGGACCCCGCCTCCCTTGGTTTCTCCAACGAGGCCGAGCGCGGCGAGAGCTCCTCTGGACGCCGACCGGCCGAGCGCTCGTGAGGCCTTCCTGGTATCGGTCAAAGGATTGGGGATGAGACCAGACCTGGCCATCTGGGCCCGTGCCAGCGTGCCGGCCCGCGAGCACGGAGGCACGGCCCGCCGTGGGCCTGCCACGGCACGTGCCTTGGCGGGCCATGCTCGGCCCGTGGCCCGCCTGGGGCCGTGCTGGGGCCTGCAGGCTGAGCCCGCGTGCCGGCACGGGCACGGCCCGTTAACCGGCCAGGCACGCTAAGGCCCGCCAGGCACGCCGAGGCCCGCCAGGCCCGTCACGCCTGGGCGGCAGTTGGAACGCGCGCGGGCCGATTTTCTGCCCGTTGGGCCAAAATAGTCACATACAGTCAAAAAAACACGTGGGCCTAATCGTGCCGGCCCGCGGCACGTTTAGCTGAGGGTCCGTGCCTGGGCCTGGCGGCCAGGCCCGTGTGCCGGCACGGCACGACACGTTTACTAAACGTGCCCACGCGGGCCGTGCCGTGCCAGGCACGATTACGCCAAGGCGGGCCTGGGCCGTGCCGTGCCGGCCCGCTGGCCAGGTTTGGATGAGACATTGCTGGGGTCGCTCCTGCCTGTTCTCTTCTTATCCGAACAACCTTATCTAGGCTGGTCTTTTCTAGGCTAGTTTTTTTTCTACGTCGTGGACTTGTGGCTACTAGGCACCAGCCAATTCATTTGTTTATTAGCTATATGCATTAGCTGTTGGGAATATGCCCTAGAGACAATCATGTATGATGTAATTCCCACTGTATTCATAAAGTTATCAAGTTGTCCTTTGGTTTGAACATCTGATATATGTCATTGAATATGTGATTCGATTGTGGAACTATGTATTCATGTTGTTCATACTAATTGTCCTTGGTCGTTAAGGTTGTGCTGGACACACACCCTAGACTAATGTGAGTGTTGGCTGATGACACGGTTCCACTTGTCATGAGCATGGTGATGCCATTCCAACGTTCACTGACTTGGCTAAAGAGTTTAGCTAGTCGGACTGACCCGCATTGAGATGCAACGATCAAATCGTCATTTGCATGTCTCAATCAATGTAATCCTTAGACCTGAGGTTGTCGCACAATCCGAGTTGTGGATCACCGACTTAGATTCTGTCAAACGCTGTTCTGTGACAAGGCAGCTATAAATGCAGAGGTCGGGTCGAATGAGAAGCAAGCTGCGTGATGTGGATAATCAAGATGGGATTTTGCCCCTCCGAATGGAGAGATATTCTCTGAGCCCTCTCGAGTGATATGATTCAGGAAGCATGGCCATGCGCGACTCAGTTAAGTGTTAACTGTGTCCATTGACTAAAGAGTTAGTCAGATGAATCATATATCACGGATCGAGAAGAGAGTCGAACTATTTAAGCGATGACGATAAATCACCTATAGTTCGACAAAGGTATATCGTGAGGCAAAAGGGACTAAGATGAATATCACATTGAAACGTATGTCGTCATGACTCAATGTGACTTGGGAGTCGGCACGTTCTGCTAGGAGCCGCTACCGATTGATCTATTGAGAGTCGGACTCCAATCGTGTCCAAGTCGCCATGAGTCTGCAGGGTCGCACACTTAAGAGCGGGAGCAAGTATTGGTCGGGTTGGACCCGAACCGGAAATGGACTGATTTGTGAGTCGGACTCACAGAGGGAATGGGCCACAAGTGTTGTGAAGCCCACTACCATTCGCTATATAAAGAGGGGCGCAGGTTGCCCAGCGAGCACGTTAGTCCACTCCTGACAGGGGGATGCTAACCCGGTAGGCCAAGCTCCAAGGAATAACCTGGCTCAAGGAGTGATGTGCAGGATCCGGCTAAGGATAGGGAAACTTGTGAAGGCCCAAGCTTGTAGGCCCAATGACCCGGATTGTGGGTTACTGTAAAGGCAAGTTAGGGTTAGTGCGCCGCGTCCGGGTAGGATTCAGGGTACGCCTTGTAGGACAAGCCAGGGGGTACGGGTGCTTTATAAACCGACCCCCGGAGGTAGTTTAGACAGAGATCTAAGAACCCTAGCAATATCGTGTGATATCGAGTATCCAGTGTAAACCCTAAATCGAGTTATTGTATCGAGAATAGAGATCCGGCGACTTCGATTGCCGGCTGTCAGATCAAGTTGTACCATGTCTTCTCTTGAGCTAAACCCTCTCCCGAACGCCTGTGTCGACTTGCCCCAAGATCAGTTACCCCTGGTAACATCTGCCGTGATTATCCCACGACAGTTGGCGCCCACCGTGGGGCCTGCGTCCAAAGGTGTCTACATCACGGGAGAAGCTCGGAAGGGCATGGAGAATCTTGTCATCGGCGAGATCTACATCGACCACGAAGGAGAAAAGGTGGTGGACGATTCCGGCTGGGGGCCGGAGTCGGATCACCTCGAAACCGGATCCGTCGTGACAATCGGCCGGATCAGCGTCTTCATCGGTATGGTATGTGCTTCCAATTCGGTCCCTGACAACGTTGGATCTGATTCTATGCCAGGAAAAGCCACGTCTATCCGATCAGATGATGAAGAATCAACGGGAACGACATATCCGGCAGAAGAACCCATCGCGGAGTGGGAACAGCCGGAGGAGCCGGCATGGACCCCACGCGACCGGGTCCAAGGAGAAGATGACACCGGGTCTATCCTGGATCTACTGGAAAACCGGTATGAGGAGAACGGTGAGGAGGAACAGCCTGAATTTACACCGGATATCGCGCGCCGAGTTGCAGTCTATGCAGCCCCCGCGGCCAACTAAGGAAACACAGCCGCGGCATCAGTCGGGGCGGCTCAGGCAGTGGCCCAGCAACAGGGCGCGGTTAACGGAGACCCGGTCTTGACCCGGGTCGATGGAGAGTCAGCATCGGTCACCAGTCGCGCAGCAGATGAGGAGCAACATGCCAACATGTTCGGGTTTCAAGCCAACCGGACACCAGGGCGGGTCCCTCGAATCCGCGTCACCCGGCCCTGTTCGACAATAATTTGATTTTGGATCCTACAGTCCTCGCCACGGTTATCACCCCAGAAAACGCGGCAGAGCGTGTTAGAGATCTGGACGTGGCTCGTCGTGCATTGGAACAGCAAAGAAGGCAAGTGGAAGCAGATAGACAGGGGATGGCCACCCGACGGCGCGAGCTAGACGCGTTGGAAACCCGGCTTCGAGAGGAAACGTCCAGGATACATCAAAGGCACCACACCAGGTTGCCAGCAACGGGCGGGGTTATTAATCCGGCTAATTTATTCGTCACGCCTCAGGACCAACCGATACCAGTGGTGAACCAGGGAACCGCACCCCAACAGACGACAGCAGCGACACATCCGGCGAATGAACGGACCGGGTTACCCCCACCGCAAACTAGAGTCACAACCGGCAACGATCTACTGCCGCCGCCACCATCGCGATTCCGCACGCCAGCCGGCCACTACAACAATCCTATGGACAACGTATATGCGGCGACACTCGCATTGAATCAAATACCTGTGGGAGAGTCGCCCCATGCAGAGAAGACTCGGCAAGCCATCGAGCTGTTGCACACTGCGGTGGCACAGCAAGCCAATTACCCGGATCACAGAAGCGGTATGCACGGGACGCCATACGTCAGCCAGCAGCAAGGGAATTTACAAACGAGTTCAGCGCGGCGGAGGGAAGAGCAGCAGCAAATGCCGCCTCCTCCCCGCGCTCAGGCAGCATCAGCAGCACAGGCCGTCGTGGACAGTTCTAGGGCTCGGAGGGCCGCGGCCGGGTCTGCAGCGCATGGACCTCCCGCAGCACCGCGCCCAGACGCGCCCCCCGCGGCATCACACGTTTCTAGAGCAAGGCCGGCTTCAATCATTCTTGCGGGACCCAAGTGTCTCTCGGACAATATTAGAGCTGAACCTTACCCGGAAAAGTTCAAAGAGCCAGGGAAAGTAGTGAATTATGAGCCAACCATGGATCCCGAAACATGGCTAAGCAGTTACGAGATGGCAATGTCAATCCGCAACGCGTCCGAGAACCTCCAAGCCAAGTTCATGTATCTGATGATGTCGGAAGGAGCAGCAAAATTGTGGTTCACCAATCTACCAGAGGGATCGATCAAGTCTTGGGAGGAATTGAAGACCGCGTTTATCAAGCACTTTCACGGGACCTGCAGGAAATTATTCACTATTGATGATCTAGAGCGATGCGTCCAGAAGAAGGGAGAATCGGCGCGCAGTTGGGTGCGCCGGGTTATGAAGATACTTCACTCATCCACGGATATCCAGCCCAAGGATGCACTACAGGCCATGGCAAAAACATGCAAGTATATACCTTTAGTGCAGAAGTTAACTCGCATGAAGTCCAGTCGAAATGCGTCGGAAGTCACAATGGGAGAATTGATGGATGCGTGCAACAAACACGCTGCGACAGATACTACAGAAGAAGAAGCTGATGACAAGAAGACAAAAGCAAACACAAGCGGTAATGGAAGAACCGGCAACGGAACAGCGTCAGGAAACAATGGAAATAGCCAGAACAAGCGTCCCTTCGAAGGAGGCTCCGAGTTTGTCGCCAACACCGAAGCCGGGTCTTCAAGGCCAAGAGCAGAAGGAAATTTCAACGGAGGTAACCACCATGGAGGAAACTATCAAGGTCCACCAAGGCCGGGTAACAATTGGGACATATTCAGGATGGCATGTCCGAAGCACAGCAGGAATGGCAGGCCAGCTAACCACTCCCTAGAACAGTGCGCCGATTTACAAAGATGGAAAAATGAGGAAGTGCACAGAGCTATGCGAGGTGCAGGGCGGGGAGGAGGACCGGGTCCAGGGGCAAACCCGGGCAACGGCCCACCCCCAGCTGGTAACCCGGCGGCTGGAAATCAAGGTAATAACCAAGGGGGGGCAGGAGGCTTCCAGGCTAACCCCAAACAATTGGGTCAATATCATGTGCATACCACAGGAGGATCTAACAAGGACAAAAAGATACTGAAGCAAGCAGTCAACTCAGTTTCGTTAGCCGTTCCGAGATACTTGAGATGGTCAGAACAGGAGGTAACATGGAGCAGAAGGGATCACCCGGAAAGAGTGGAACACCCAGGAGTCTTGGCACTAGTAGTCGCACCGCAAGTTAATGGGTACGAACTAAAGAAGGTTTTAATGGATGGTGGAAGCAGCATCAATATACTGTATTGGGAAACCTTCCTACGCATGGGTCTCAAGGAATCTCAACTGCAAAAAAGCTCGACAGTTTTTCATGGGATAGTGCCGGGTCATTCAGCATGCCCCGAGGGAAAAATCGCATTGGAGGTAGCTTTCGGAGAATCAAAGGATAACTATCGAATTGAGTGGCTCACCTTTGAGGTAGTGAAATTACGCAGCCCCTATCATGCGCTGTTTGGAAGGCCGGCTTATGCCAAATTCATGGCTAGGCCGTGTTACGTATATCTACAGCTAAAAATCCCGGGTCCCAAGAAGACCATTACCATACATGGAAATCGAGATATAGCAGCTGAATGTGACGAAGGAGACGCAGCAATGGCCGAGCAGGCCTGTAGAAAATGGTAGCCTTAATCGAGGATAATTCCCCCAAGCGGCCCGCTGTAAAGGAAGAAGCCACACGGCCGCTTACAACCAGCCAGGTCATTGGAACACCCCACCCGGGTTGGCTAGCAAACCCGGTACTCATCAGGAAAAGATCCAACATATGGAGAATGTGCATTGGTCAAGCCAGACCGGGACCAGCGCTTATGAGGAACTAAACAATGTAACGGGCAGCAGGTTTCAGACGCGCTCTTTTCCTACCCAGGGTACCTAAGGGGACTGGAAGGTTTTTAATGAGGCGGCCTGCTGATCCAAAATTTCTAGTATCAATAAAGAGATGGTTATCAAGTCCTATATCATTACACCCTGATTACAAGTAAGTAGTATCCCTGCGACATCGATAATTCAGTATCATCAAAAGCATCGATTGCATGTAGGTCTTGGGGGTTGGTTGCCCAGGTAACCAACCACTAACCCGAATGACCCGGCATAGATAGCTATAAGTTATAAGGGTCGATTACTCGCAAACGAGCACGGCTGCAATCTTATGACTAGGCAAAGAAGCCAACTTTTCTTGACTTATCTTACTTAAGCTTGATGTGACTCGCACTAAAGTGGCATGATTCGTTCGCTTACGATTACAATCAGCCATGGAGCCCAATGGGACTTGCCTGACACTGTTCTCGTATGGATGTAACAACATGGTATCCACGCGAAAGCCGGCTTACAGTACAAGATAGTTAAAAGGGTCATCTAAACCACAAGTTTATGCAGAGTACAAGGCTAAAAGCCGGAAACTCAACAATTATCAAGCATAACTTCAGTACTTACACGGAATGGCTTTAGGTTTGCGACTCGGTAAAAAATAATTTGTTCTCTCAGAAAGGCCACACCCCCATTACTCGAACTTTGGGTCATGGGGGCTGGGGGACTTCGAAACAGAAACAAACTACTTGGCTATCGCAGTTCGAAAAACCTCACCATCCGAGTCTTGGGGACTTAAAGAAAAAGCCCACGTATTAAAACTCCTGGTCTCGGAAAACCGAGTCTTACAAAGGGAGGTAAAAAGAAAGCTGGGTATCAAGAACAAGTTCAAAAGAACAGACAAAATAGCACGATTATCAAAGGGCAGGGAAAGCCGCAAAAATATGTCACCGAATAGAAGTACATTACAAGTTATGGCATCGGTATCAGAAGTGCACAAGCGCACCATTGGCAGAATAAATAGTTCAAATGAAAAGGTCCCACGTGATTAAGGTATTATGACATCATCACCCTACTCGGCCTCCTGAGTGCGGTCTTCCGGGTCTTGCTCCTGGGCCTGCTGCTTAGCTTTCCTGGCAGAACCACCCGGACTCACCGCGCCAGGGCGGATGGGTGGAAGGACGGACGGTGTAGAGGCGGATGGCCCTGATTTTAACTCGGCCTCCCTCTTCGCGGTTGCCTCCTTCTTTTTGGCCGAGTGATCAGCCCACTTCTCCAAGAGGTCCAAGGGCGGGGGTGCTTCCTCTGTGATAACTTTGCCATCGGCGTCATACGCAGCCATTAGCGTATTCAGGTCCAAGCTATCGGCTAAAGAGGTAGCCGAGGGGCGCACTGCTGACTGAATGGCCTTGAAGTCCATAGGCGTAAATTTGGCACCATCCGCCTTAAACTCGGGAAACCCGGATATTATCTTCGCCGGGTCAAGCTTCGGAAAGTAGGCTTTGGCCAAGGTCAATGCCCGGGTTATTCCAATTCGGCAGGACGAACGTTTCCAAAGTTCAATCCAGCCAGGCACAGTGGAGCAGGCTTGGACAAGATTCTCTTCACCCGGATAGGCTTCTGTGGGCCAATGTATGGCGTCCAATATAAATTTTGTGCCGGCAAAGAAAGTCCGGAGCACAGTCTTCAGGGTCCTAGCCTTGGCAATAGTATCTTCCTCTGGAGGTGCAAGGTTGGCACCTGCAGTTGAAACAGAAGCAAGAAGGCATCAGTAACCCAGAGTGGTGCATAACAAGAAGCATGAAGTTAGTCGGCAGACAAAAACTTACTCAGTAAGATCTGGTAAGTGTCGGTGATTTGATCCGATAAATTCTTCAAGTCGGTCCGAGCGGTGTGGCACTTCTTCTTATATTTGGAAACATCCTTCTTCAAAGCTTCCATGTCATCCTCAAGGATTTCCCGTCGTTTTATCTCGGCAAGAAGACGTTGTTCGGTCTTCAGTAAAGTTTCATCAGACCGAGTTATCTGTGCCTGTAAGTAGAAAGGAGGGCAAGCATTAGTGGGATGTTATGATAAGATAAATTTGGCGTGAAGTACCAAGCATAACTTTTGCAAGTCATACTCGGAACTTGGGGACTAGATATGCAATATGAGATGACAAGCGCTTTTACCTGGTGCTCTGCAGCCATGCGCTCTAAAATATCGCCCTCTGAAGCCTTCATGGTGAGGAGCGTGTTCATCAATTGATCAAAAGTATCTTTACCCGTATCAGAAGACCCGGGGCCTTGGGAATTCCGAGAAGAGGTTTTCTTCTTAGAAGGAGGCGGAACCCGGGTCATTTGTGCATTGGAATCCGACACTCCTTCGGCACCCAAGGTTGTGGCTTTCTTCTTCTTGCTCGCATGGGAAGCAATTGGATACTCGGTTTCTTGGGCGTCCGGTTTAATCGGCGAGGTTTGCTTTTCATCGCCAGACACGACAGTAGTCTTATCGGCCGGGCTCCCCTGACCCGGGCCCTCGTCTTCCATGCCCTCTTGGTCGCTAACGACGACCGTGGCCCTGTAAATGTTATCAAGAAACAGTTAAAATACGCGGTCAGGAAAGGGTGGTGAAGTGTGGAAGAGCGTCCGGAAGGGGATCTTACCCGGTGTTCACCGCGAAGTCACAAGGAAACCCGTCATCAGACTCGGGAGAGGCTGAAAATTGTCAGGTTAGATGTCATATAAGAATAGTTCAAGGGGAATGTGCCGGCCGAGAAAAGATAGAATAATTACCAGCTCGCCGAATGGGGGTCGAAGAAATACCCGGGTGGATGACGTTGTCACCCGGGTTATTTCGAGTTGACCTACGCTTGATCATGGGCGACTCCTTCAAGAATGGCCAGTGGAATAATGTCAAAATAACTCAGGTATATCATTAAGGTGACGCGAATTGAATGCGAGGAGGGGATATGAAACCTTGGAAGGGGCCTCTTGAGCTTTTCTTTTGGATCCGGCTTTGGTCGCCGGTTCCGGTTCGTCCTCGTCGCTGGCAGATTCTACCTTGCCATCCGAGTTTTCTTCCTCATCATCCTCTTGTTCTAAAATATCATCAAAGTTATGGTTGAAAATGAAGGGGTTATGACGAGTTCAAAGGAACCAAATAGAATTCGAAGAGTACCTTCATCCGAGTGAACGGACTCTTGCTCCTCTGGACTTTCGGAGCTAGGGGAGGCGTTGATTTTCCAAAAGTCGTCATTAGCCTGAAAGGTGTTAATACACAGGTTACCAACTGTATCAAGTGGAAAGAATGAAAGTAAGGGCGTTAGAGTCGGACTTTTACCTCAGGGGAGCGGATTGGAGCATGCGCTTTGTCTTGAGTGCGAGATAGAAGAGTTTATGGGTATTCTAATTCGGCCTAGTCAAGAAATCCGAGGCGGACCGATCTGGATCTAATCTGAGGGAAAAATCAAAGGTTGAGAGGGCAAATTGATAGGTGCAAAAGATTTACCGGAGGAGATCTGAGGGAAGCCTTGCGGAGGCAGATGGCGCAGGCTTGGTGTCCCTTCGCGGTTCTTGGTGGGCCGGATGAGGATTCGCCGGCGGATCTTGGCGGCGGCGCGGGGCGAATGATGGCGGAGCGTAATCTCCGGGCGATGGGTTCCGGTGACGAGCGCGGGATTTCCGTGGTGGCGCTCAGGGAGAAGGAGAGTTCAGAGGGAGAAAGGAATGGAATGGAGGAAATGAGCCGTTAGGGTTCGGGTCACTCCTAAGGGGCTTTTTTATAGTGCAAATGGATAAGCTCGGTTTGGTGAGTGGAAGCCGAGAATGGAGGGGGTAAACGGCTATTTATTTAAAGTTTCTGCGAGATGTGCGCCAAGTATTGAGCAAAGCATCCGGATAAAAGGAAGAAGGGGATTCGTCCCGTGATGACGGGATTGGTTATCGAGCATAGGATCTTGGAGTTATTATTATGGTTTGGACCCAGAAGTTTAAACCAAGGTGTTTGGAGGGAAAGCTGAGGTTATTGCATGGCCGCCAAGGAGCAAGGCCTAGCTGAATATTAAAACATATTAACCCGATCTTCATATACCCGTATGATCGATATCTTTGCAGGGAATAGCAAGCGCTTCAAGGAGATCCGTGAAGCCCAGGCTATTCTGGGGACTACTGACAGGGGGATGCTAACCCGGTAGGCCAAGCTCCAAGGAATAACCCGGCTCAAGGAGTGATGTGCAGGATCCGGCTAAGGATAGGGAAACTTGTGAAGGCCCAAGCTTGTAGGCCCAATGACCCGGATTGTGGGTTACTGTAAAGGCAAGTTAGGGTTAGTGCGCCGCGTCCGGGTAGGATTCAGGGTACGCCTTGTAGGACAAGCCAGGGGGTACGGGTGCTTTATAAACCGACCCCCGGAGGTAGTTTAGACAGAGATCTAAGAACCCTAGCAATATCGTGTGATATCGAGTATCCAGTGTAAACCCTAAATCGAGTTATTGTATCGAGAATAGAGATCCGGCGACTTCGATTGCCGGCTGTCAGATCAAGTTGTACCATGTCTTCTCTTGAGCTAAACCCTCTCCCGAACGCCTGTGTCGACTTGCCCCAAGATCAGTTACCCCTGGTAACATCTGCCGTGATTATCCCACGACAACTCCCATGCGTTGGGAACCCTAGCCCCACTCAGTCCAGCCGTCGCACCAGACCTAGCAGTCTGTCGTCGGAGCTCCTCCTCGTACGTGTGGATACCGGCAGAGGTGCTGTACGTTCAGCACTTCGACGTTCGCGGGATCGGATCGGCTGGATCGGATCGTGGACTGCACTGCCCCGACGCGCTTCATCGATAATCCGCAACCGCGCGTCTAGTGGTAATCATCGTGGCCTTCTACCTCGGCTAGATCTTGGAAGTACTGCGTAGGAAAAAGTTTTGTTTATCTCTACGCGTTCCAACATTAGCACTCTAGCAAAGTGATCGTCTAACACTAGTACTAGTACTTCTTATGTTTTAGACTCTAAGCAAATGTACTCAGTCAATGTGTATATCGATGTTCAGGCAATATTGTGTCTAGAAATTATTATATGTTCAATGTGTTTGCATTTGGCAATCCCTATAACATATACAAATGGTACAATAATATTATTTTTGCAATTGAGATTTATTTTCTTGCAAATAAATAAATATCAACTCACCATCAATTAAGTCTAAAAATGTCGAAATGGCACAAAATGACTTTATTCGAATTGAATTGATATGCATAAATTGTGAAGTGACTACCTTCAAAACGAGACGGACTCCAAATGTTGATCTCTCGAAACGAGACGGGCCTCATTTGTTGATATCTCCAAACGAGACGGACTCCAAATGTTGATATCTCGAAACGATATGGACCTCATTTGTTGATATCTCGAAACGAGACAGATATCATTTGTTGATATCTCGAAACATGACGGACACCATTAAAATGGTGATATCGTGAAAGTGTAGTGACACCAAACTAAATTCAAGTCTTCGCTTGAACTCACAATTTTACAAATTTTTATTACAACATAACCACGATGATTTAATTTACATGAAAGTAAATTTACAAATCTCTGGTTCTCATTTATGTAGGAAAAATGACCGTTAAAAAATTTGAAGAGCTTGCGCTCGACGGACATAACTACCCTACATGGGCTATGGATGTTAAAGTTAGTCTTTCGTCGCGTGCAATTGCAGCTGCACTCATACCACTTGGGATCCTCCTCAGCAGGGAGTTGCACAATTAAATGAGCAACAAAAATATGGTGCCTTATACATTATAAGAAACCATATTCATCCAGATCTTAAGTCTGAATATTTAATGGAGGAATCTCCAAGCAATATGTGGCCAGCACTCAAAACCAGATATGAATGGCAAAAGACAGTTATACTGCCTGAAGCTACTCATGAGTGGACCCATTTAAGACTCCAGGACTTTAAATCCGTCAGAGCTTATAATCATGAGGTTCACAAGATTTGTTCAAAGTTGCGCTTTTGCGAGAAGAAACCTTCAGAAGTGGAGAAGATAGAAAAAACTCTATCAACTATGCTCCTCGCTGATAGGATCCTACAGCAACAATATCGTGCCAGAGATTACCAAGTTTATTCTGAACTTATACATGTTCTCCTCCAGGCAGAAAAACATGATGAGCTTCTTTTAAAGAATAGTCATCAACGCCCAGTTGCGGCTGCCCCTCTACCTGAGGTACATGCAAATTTTCAGAAGAACACGAAGTTCAATGGTTCTTTCAAAGGCCATAACAAGAACTTTAAGGGTAAACATAACCGCAACCGCAACAAGAACAACAAACCACATAATTCAGACAAGGGAAAGGGCATAGCAAAGAACAAGTTTGATAAAACTACTCTTTGCCAGAAATGTGGGTGCTACAAGCATGCCACCAAAAAATGCCGCACCCTAAAACATCTGGTAAATCTCTACATGCAATCCATGGGACGTAATAGACATGCCCAAGGAGCAAGATATGAAGCACACTTCAATCTTCAACCTGATAACAACATGGAAGTTGGATGTTTGCGAGATGTTCAAGGAGCACAAAGCAACACCGAAGAATTCCATCAACTACAAGACTCCATGGACAAGGAGAATATGATAATCGAATACGCCTCCAATGACGTATTCGAAGACTTTAACTAGTCAATTAATTCCATTAGATAATATATTTGTTTACATCCATAAGATTGTTGTAATAAAAAACATATTATTATTACTGTTGTTGTCATCACCCTATATTGTAAAACACAATATACATTGTATCAGCACTTTGATATCAATAAAGTTGTATGTATTCTATATATCCATGAAAGGTTTTTCATTACTGAAAATACTATATTTTAATATATAGATTTCTACGGGAGTCAATACAAATGGAGGAGTAAATGTGCCTAGTGGACAGTGGTACCACAAACTCTATACTTAGGAAAATAAAATATTTTCAAACTCTCAAAAAGTTAAATGGAGATATTTTAACAATCGCTGGGCGCGATGCGGTAATTGTTGGCACAGGTCGTGCCATATTTACCCTCCCTGTGGGTACACAGATTATAATTGAGGATGCTTTATTGTATCCCGATTCAACTCGTACCCTCATAGGTTATAGAGATATCCGTAAAAATAGTTTTCACATTGAAACCCATAAAGACAACAAGGAGGAATATCTCCTCTTTACCAAAGACAACGGATATGGCAAACAAATATTTGAGAAAATTCCCTCTTTATCATCAGGATTGTACTACACATACATAAAACCCGTAGCACACGTTGCGTATAAGGTAATTTTTCATAATGTCAATGCATTCCAAACTTGGCATAATCGCCTTGGTCAGCCCGGTGTCGGGATGATGAGAAAAATTATCTGCAATTCCAATGGTCATGACTTAAATGAAGCTAAATTCCCACAATCTTCAGATTTTATGTGCACCGCATGTGCTACCGGGAAACTCATTTTAAGACCCTCTTATCTTAAAATTCAAGCGGAACCACTCCGATTCCTTGAACGAATTCAAGGAGATATTTGTGGCCCTATCCAACCATTGTCTGGACCTTTTAGATACTTCATGGTTCTAATTGACGCATCTACACGATGGTCTCACGTGTGTCTATTATCCACACGAAACCATGCATTTTCCAAAATAATGAGACAAGTAATTAAATTACAAGCTCATTATCGTGAAAATCGAATTAAGTCAATTTGAATGGACAACGCTGCTGAATTTTCCTCGCGTGCCTTCAATGATTATTGCATGGCCCTGGGAATCGATGTTCAGCACTCGGTTCCATATGTCCACACACAAAATGGATTGGCAGAGTCTCTAATTAAGATAATTAAGCTCATTGCACGACTCTTACTAATGAATTGCAACTTACCAACTTCATGTTGGGGTCACGCAGTTTTACACGCTGCTGACCTAATTCAATTGCGACCAACTGCATATCACAGCACTTCCCCTCTGCAATTAGTACGTGGAAATCCACCAAATATTTCCCATCTGTGTAAATTCGGATGCGCCACATATGTGCCCATCTCACCACCGCGGCGTACATCCATGGTCCCACATAGAAAACTGGGGATCTATATGGGGTACAAATCACCGTCGATAATCAAGTACCTTGAACCCCTCACTAGGGATCTATTCACAGCCCGTCACGCTGACTGCATCTTCAATGAGGAACATTTCCCGACATTAGGGGAAGACATCAAGTACCAAAAAGAATGCCCGGAAATCAATTGGAATGCCCAAGACATTTCCTCATCTGATCCACGTACTCAAGAAACCGAACTTCAAGTTCGGAAAATTATTGATTTGCAACACATTGCAAATAACCTGCCAGATTCATTTACTGACTATAAAGGTGTTACAAAATCCTACAATCCTGCCAAAAATGCGCCCGAAAGAGTGGAGGTACCAACAAAAACCACTCAACCCCCTGTTCAAAGGAAGAGTGGGAGAAGTATGGCCACACAACAGGATTCAGCTTCTCACAAGCAACAAAGGAAACAGAGGAAGAAACTCTCTGAGCCAGTAAATGTAAACCAACCCACCGTTGATAATCATCAAATGCGTAATGAACACCCAGTGGAAGAACGATCTCCACAACCCAGCTCAGTTGTGCACTCAATGACCGGGACATCGAAAAACCCTGACTCAATCGTATTGGGAAATGACGAACAGTCAACAAGGGCAAATGAAATTTCCACAAACTATATAGATTCTGGAGAATCTTACAATCGTAAGTCTACAATTGTCGACATATATTTCTCAACTACAGTTGCAAACAACCTTATAAATGATCATGATCCAAAGACCATGGCAGAGTGTGAGAAACGCTCCGACTGGCCTAAATGGAAGGATGCAATCCAAGTTGAATTAGCCTCGCTCAATAAAAGAAAGGTATTCACTGAAGCAATACCTACACCTCCCAGAGTTTTTCCTGTGGGATTCAAATGGGTTTTCGTTCGTAAGAGGAACGAGAACAAGGAGGTGGTGAGATATAAAGAAAGGCTTGTAGCCCAAGGTTTCACGCAGAGACCAGGCATTGATTTCAATGAAACATATTCTCCAGTAATGAGTGGCATTACTTTCCGATATCTTATTTCAATGGCAGTACAAAATCGTCTATCTATACAGTTGATGGACGTGGTGACCGCTTACCTTTACGGCTCACTTGATTCGAACATATACATGAAAGTTCCTGATGGAGTCCCAGTCCCGAATCCAAACGCAAAACGCAACGCGTATTGTGTAAAACTAAATAAGTCTTTATACGGCTTAAAACAGTCGGGACGCATGTGGTACAACCGACTTAGCGAGTTCCTTTTGAAAAAGGGGTACTCCAATAATGATGATTGCCCATGTGTTTTCATCAAAAAGTCCGCAACTGGATTTTGCATTATTTCAGTGTATGTCGATGATCTGAACATCATTGGCAACACACAAGATATTGATGAAGCACGCGATCACCTCAAGACGGAATTTGAGATGAAAGATTTGGGTAAAACCAAATTTTGCTTGGGATTACAACTCGAGCACCTTCCCTCGGGTATTTTGGTTCATCAAACTGCCTATATCCAGAAAATATTGGAGAAATTCAATATGGACAAATCCTATCCATCCAAAACTCCCATGGTTGTTTGATCTCTAGACGTAGAGAAAGATCAATTTAGACCGAGGGATGAAGAAGAAGAGACATTGGGATCAGAAGTTCCATATCTCAGTGCTGTTGGAGCGCTCATGTATCTCGCAAATTGCACCAGGCCTGACATTGCATTTGCAGTAAATTTACTAGCTAGACATAGCGCAGCTCCCACTAAACGCCATTGGGCTGGAGTCAAGAATATCTTTCGATATCTCCAAGGCACAAAGGATCTTGGCCTATTCTTTCAATTTCAGAAAAATCTGGACATTGAGATGATTGGGTATACCGATGCTGGCTACTTATCAGACCCCCATAATGCCAGACCACAAACCGGTTTTGTGTTCCTACATGGTGGGACAGCCATCTCATGGAAGTCTTCTAAACAGACTCTAGTGGCTACATCCACCAATCATTCTGAAATAATCGCATTATATGAGGAAGATGATAAACCACATACAACAATCATGTGGTAAAGGTTCTATCGAATCTCCAACCATTATCTACGAAGATAATGCTGCTTGTGTTGCTCAGATGCAAACGGGTTACATAAAGAGCAATATCACTAAACATATTGCACCTAAATTGTTTTATCCTCATGAATTACAAAAGAGTGGGGATATAAATATTTTGCAAGTTAAGTCATGCGATAATCTCGCTGACCTATTCACAAAGTCTCTATCAGTTTCAACATTTGAAAAATATGTTCACGGAATTGGTATGCGACGACTTCGTGATTTGCAAGGATCAGGGGGAGTATCTCTCTAAATTATCACTCATTCAAACATTATATTACACTCTTTTTCCCTTTATGAGTTTACTCATATGGTTCTCATCAAGCTTTTTAATGAGGTAATATCAACACAAGAATATATGTCATACATCCTATTTTCCCCACCGGGGTTTTTAACAGAAGTATACAAGACATATTAATTGTCCTCTAAACTTACCAATGAGTTTTATCCTTTCAAGGTTTTCTCATATAAGTTACCAAAGAGACAATGATCATTATTTGTTGTATCATTTTCTCCTTACTTTTCCCACCGGGTTTTAAAGGAGTTTTCACAACATATCAAATAATATTCTCCTCATATTTTTCCCACAGGGTTTTTGGGGGAGTAATTCAATGCTTTTGATCAAGGACAAATTAGTCTCAAGATTATACAAGGAGTACAAGACATAGTAGAAGCAACTTTGTACAAGGGGGAGTGTTGAGAATCAAAACGTCTCCCCTACGGATGCGGAGGAGGACAACCGACTGCACTACAACCGACACTAGTTTTCCCACGTTTTTCATGTGTACAAACCGCTAGTGGCAGTTGCCACTTTGTAAACCGACATACTCCATGTATATATAGGCCTTTGGCCCGATCAATAAAGCACCCGTTTTCATTCTATTCAACAGCCGGAAGGGGTTCAGTTGGCGGTAGCACCGCAACGTCAGCACGCACTGTGTTGGTCCATGGCCGGCGTGCGGGCTGCTTTGCGTTTGCGTTGGCTATTGTCCTGCCGCTCGGACAGCGAGGCATCTTTAATTGGATCCACTATATCAGCACGTGCTAATACTAAGACATTGCTCGGAACCAGCGGCCGTGGTCGGCAGCAGGACACGAGGTCCTCGTGCCAGCACCCACCCGTACGTACCATGCATCCCCAATTCTTTTGGCTTTGGTCCCCTTAATAATCTACGAGCACACAGAACACAACTACCCACCACCGCTCTTAATATTGAGGCCAGGCTCTGATCTATTCCGACAAGCATGGGCTCATCAATGAGCATCTTCAAAAAAAATTCAATGGACATCTCCAACTGATGGCCGCTAAATGCTAAACGTGCCCGCAAACGCGCAGCTCCACGTCCTGCCACCACATGCATCGCGCCATTTATGTGGCAGGTGAGAAGTTGATTGGATCGTCATCTCAATCATCAGAATCAGAGTGCTAACTGAAGCATAGACGCGGACAGCAGGCAAACACTTGTTAAAGGCAATGTATTGGTCTCACTTTAGCTTTTGCGCAGGCACGCCGCAACTTGCACGCATTGGCATAATAACCACTTGATTAGCAGTGTAAGCATATGCAAGAGCAAGACATCATATACTCCCCTCCGTCCTGAATTAATCGTCTGCGTCTAGATACATCCATATTTTAACAAATCAACGGCCATTAATTCGGGGCGGAGGGAGTATATATCTCATGGTTTCCACCATCTCTTTTCCTCCATGGATTTTGTAATCTGCTGGGCGAGGGAAGCGAAATTCTCCGACTCGCTCTGAAGCTCCGCAGATTCTTGGCTTATTCTCTGCTCAAGAACCAAGATAGATAATCAGCCAGCGCCAAGACCTACGTACGTACTGTACTCTCATTAAAACATAGGAGTAATACAAGTCAGAATTAATAATTGTACCGCAAGTTTTTCCTGCCGCTCCATCAGCTTATCATTCGCATGAGCCGCTGCCGCGGCAGCATCCTGCGATGTACTTTGTATGTGTGAGACAGTGAGAGCTAAATCACCAAAAATACAAGCAGCAGCTAATAAATAATGGAAAATACCCCGTCGAATTTATATTTGGTGAGGATCTCTTGCGTGCTTTTCATTCTTGGTTTCTGCACATCACTTGGCCCCTCCGCCTCTGAATCTGATAGTAAACGGTCCACATGGCGGTCAGGGAAGGATCAGTAGCTTGTATTTCCTTCGAACTGCATGCAGAGGAAATCACCTGCTTTGTTTTTCCTATTGAAAATGGACCAAAAGGATGATTCTGTCTTGGGGTCTTCGGTGTTTGACATCGACTGGGTCGCGTAGGCTCCCTGCGGTGAATCTTTTGCTTCAATTTTCCGTTTCCTTTTAACCCGTTTTGGTGATCGATGCCAGGCAAGAATTCCCAGCTAGCTACTAGATCCTGTATCCAAAAATCTCATGTCAAGCCAACGGAGTAAACGGAGAGAAGATGTCAAATAAATCTCCAACAACCAATGTGGTTGCAAAAATCCAACATAATAAGCAGAGGCATTTACCTGCGAGGGAGGATCGAGGATTGATGCCGAGCAACGTGAGAAAGACGGCCTTGTTCTAAGCTACGAGCCAACGAAATCCAAGTTAACAAGAGGCGAATTCGAGTTCCTGATGTGGGTAGAAGCCAGCATGGAGTGAAAGGGAACTGTAATTTATTTATTTTTTGTCCTGGCTAAAACGTTTGGCCACCTTGAAGTGTGGATTGCCACGAAAATCTTGGCGTGCTTATTTTTGGGTGCAACATGTCTGCTCTTTTTTTTGAACGACATGCTTAATTTAGCATGACTTTATTTTTTTGAGAAATTAGCATACTTTGAACTACATCCGAGCTATGAGCATTGAGAGAAAATCGGCGCAAACAAACGGCCTCAAGTAATCGATCAAACCTAAGCGCGTCTTGATCTAAGCTGGGTAAAGATATGGGATTAATAAACGACTATTGATAGAAACACACTCGTGTTGGGCGGAGGTGTTCGTTCATGAACAAAGAGTCGCACAACCAGTCGATTCGCCACTCTACTATCCTGGGTTAAGCTGGCATACACGCAAGAGCCAACTTCTCACACCATGCTGAACACTCTGGACTATGCGTGCCTGTGGAATTTATTATTCAGATTTCGCAATTTAAGATATATAAACTGTGCAGTAGAATCCGGTGTTACAAATTAACTCTAGTTTACACTCTGAATTTACAGTACTAAAAGGCGGTCCGTCTTTGATTGCACAATACACTATGTACTACTCCCTCCGTTCCTAAATGTAAGATGTTTTAGCCCCTTTTCACATACACACATGTCTACATGTATCTAGACAATGTTTAGTGTATATGTTCACTCATATTAGTCCGTATCTAGACAATATGAGCAATAGCTAGAACATCTTATATTTAGGAATCGGAGGGAGTACTAAAATAATCTAGCCAGTTCAATGGACCAGCAAGCCGACCTGCTTCCTTATTTAATCTACACTGATACATACTGGACAACCAACTTGCTATGAACCTGAGCATTGGACAAGAATTAGATCAGACCGCACAACCGGGGCCTAGAGCAAAGTTGCTTTCCATTTGCTTTCACCAAGGCTACCACTCCGGCTGTCAAGCCGGCGAAGATAATGGAGGAGATGAGGTGTTGTGCGCTCCGCCCAACTGCAGGTGAGAAGAGATCAGAAACAAATGGTGCTAAATGGGAACCGCTGGACTGAAGGCGAGTAAATGAAGGAAGGCAGACCTTGACTAAGAGTGAAAGTTGTGACAGTAATACCACCAACTATCATTGCTGACGCCACAGGAAGATACTGAGTTTGTTTTTCCAACAAATGCAAATTCAGAGGTCAGAACTGCTTTCATGGTTACATGCTGACTAGTGGTTGACGAATAGAAAGAGTTGTGAAACCCATCGGAGAAATGAGAGGGCCAACTCGGCTTACCGGTTCGAATCCGATGATTTGGAAAGGAGAAGAACTGCTTTTGCTGACCGTGTAGTAGCCGCTGATCAGATCTAGAGCGTCCTAGAGTTGAAGATTCAAGTTTGAAGAGAACATACGATCAGCACAACTTTGGGAAACAGAAACTTTAGTACTCCTAAGAACAGGTGCTAAAAGCGATAATCTAGCATGAAGCGCAGGGGTAATAAGTTATTATTACTTGAACGGTCTACTTGCAATGTCTGGATTTTCCACATTAAGTGCACTATAATTGTACAAGAAACTTCGAAGCAGTATACAAGGAATTGTTGCTAGACCTCAGCATGTGAAGCTTTGCTTCAAACAAATCAACTGCAATAACACCACACTGAAGAAGCACACCTAAAAAGGATTGTTCGCTGATAAAACTAGGGGAGCTATTCATGATAGCAAATATTTGGCAAGAATAAACGATAGTTCCTAAGAAATATCAGAAAAGATCATATATGTGGAACTTACTTGTCGCACTCCGTCATGGAAATTGTTCAAATAGTACCGCGAAAGAGCACTCATGCCATCTTTAATTAATCCCGGCAATGTCTGCCTTCCATATCTGTGTTATTTGAGTTGTCATGAAAGTTGACAATATATGCGCAAAACAAAGTTGACTCACGAAACATTGATGTAGCAACGGATGCTAGAAATTACCTCACAAGATCTCCTTTTAAAGCATAAGAACCAGCATATTCAAGGCTTAGCTCATCGCCATGCTCAACCCACACTGCCAAGTATGCATTAAGCATGAATGTGATGCATGTAAACCATCTAATGCACCAGACTAAACAGCAGCGTACCTTACATTTTTTAAATTTATCGTTAATGCTATCCGATTGAGAAATACTTTCAGCTGATGACAATGCCCCCATTCGCTGCAGCTGCAAATCCAAAGATTTTCTGGCAAGGAAACTCTGGAAAGCAGAAGTAAGGGCACTCAAAAGGAATTCACCAAAATAATATGAAATGATTCAGCACCGTGTTCATCAGACCATTAAAAGTAGCACAATGTGAATCACATGGACATTTAGTTTGCCATTAAAACTGTACGACGTCATCACATCAACGGATCAACCACATGAGCATTTAGCCTTCATATTTTATTTTAGTCAACATTAGTTCATTCAGCTTGATCCTCAGTTTAGTTGCACGGGAGTGTATTTGCTTCAAGGGATCATTCTTATAGCAAATATTTCCCTGGTACAGTAATGCAGAGATGTGAACCCATAAGGCAAAGGCAGAACCAAGTCACTAACTATGTTAGGATTATTTTTCTTAATGGACAAACTGTTGGGGAGTCCCTGCAAGATCCTTCTTGAAGAGGACAGACCAAGTGTTAGGCTAAAACTAACATTGTAAAATATCTTAGCATTTCTTTGCTTAATAGGTGGAAACAACAAAGCTCCACAATGAAAACAACAAAGACTTCTCACTGGTGGTGCTTTAATGTAAGAAACTCAACTTAACTAGTGAGAAGTCTCGTAGGGTGCAGTAGGAGCACAAGGATGTGAACACACCTACTCAGGTAGTCAATTCAGGTGTGTGTATGTGTACTCATGGAATCGCGAGTTGTTAACTTTTGTATTTCAATGAAAAACTAAAACAAACAAGTTATTTATTTTGTAACATAAATAATGTTTATCAAATTGGATATGAGAAATAAGGCGGAACAGACCTGTGTCACGTTTGTCCGGTCCAGGCAATCTATGCAGTTGGACCTAACGACACCAATTTGGTCCAATAGTATCTCTCCTTTAGAGTTCACAAGAAAATAGCTACTCCGCTGGCCCAGAAATGAACAAGAGAAAATTACTTGCCACAGTTAAACCTTGAGTAACTGAAAGGTATTATCAGGAGAAATGAAGGGTGGAATATTTGGTATAAAGATGTTACCCTTGTTTCTGAATATCTTCCTCAATTGTATCATAGAGAGCTTGCAAGTTATCAAAGTTACCTCCGCCACAAATATGATGGAAATCAAAATGCACATACCTGTTAGAAGAGGACGACATTATTAGCAGATAACAAATAAATGTTATGCAACACATAATCCCTGGGAGATGGTCAGCATTTCATTGTTTGCAGCTTTTTAAATAAGAATAAACATAAGGAATAGCTAAGCATTTTCAGCAGATATAAACTCCTAAAGTACCTGATATCAGGAAATTTCTCCATTTCAGCAGCAAATGCATTGCTCAAAATTCCTTCATCACCTTGCTGCAATAAAAAAGGTCAGACAAACTATCATCTGTCTCTACTGTACGGCCTGAAAGAATAACTGCTTATGGGATCTAATTTGCTGTACCAACTAAAAATCAGGAAAACGTGAGTGGCCACAACTCAATGTACACAGTATCAGAAAAATGAACTTCCGAATGGTATTATATAGCATTAAACTAGGGACCGTTGCGTCTTTTTCAAGGAGTAATATGTCACTTTGATCTTTTCAAGAGACCAAGACATTGCCACAGACCATTACATTTTTATGTTTATTTTTCAGTTTTCTAATCCAGGTTAGGACTGGAGCAAACAAAGAACTGAATGTAATAATGCAAGAGCAATCATGTTTTTTGCACATGGACTACGCAGTCTGCTTGATTCTACACAACTTCTTCAATATTGTAGGCCAAAATGTAAAGATCGTGCTATAAATCATCATATCCTGAACTGGTTTGGTCAAAAAATAGTTCACCACATCAATATGAATACAAAAACTTACTTTATCAGTAAGATCAATAACCATTGTATCTCCATATCTTTGTGAAACATCGTGAAAGTGGCGTTGAACAACCTTCGTCTGAGCAGTAGTCGTTTGAGAGAGGTCAACAGGCTATATTCAATGAATGGTCATTAGATACGCAAATTAATGTCAACACGGTCCTACCATTTCTTCATGCTCAATAATGCTCAGCCGTGGTTTGTAGCTCAAATCCACAATTTGCTCCCAGAGAAGCGGAATAGAGCCACGAACCTAGCAGGGGGGGGGGGGGGGGGTGTTAAAAACTAAATCTGAGTACCATCACATAACATAACATTAATAGGACTACTATCCAAGTTCTCATTTGAATATTTGATGATCAAGCAAAGAAGCTTATCCGATTAGATCATGAACTCACCTGTATAAATGAGGACGTTAAACCTTCATACTCAACCAGCTGTTCTGTCTCGACAAAATTAGCGGTGGCACCTTCGAGATTTGCACCTCTTCTCCACATTCTTGTCCCTGAAATGAATGAATGGATGACAATGAAACATGACTTCCCAGTTGATACATTCTGTTCGAAATGTTAGGAAAAATTTACAACCTAAACGTCTGTTGCATCTCCGAGAGAACAAAGTTATTCTGACTGGCCCATCCTTCAAGGTAAATTGCTCTGTCTGAAAACGTAAAAGAGTCAAGGATGGACCAATTCCTGAAGCATATTCTCCTCCAGTGCTGAAATACAAACTGTGGGTTGTGCACTTGCACAATGGAAAGAGAAGCTATGACCTCCAGGATACCATAGAGATGCCAACAGCAGAAGGAAACTACACCATACACACAACGAGTGCCAATATAACTAATATTGCATATTATATTGTCATGGAATTTCTTGAAATTTTAGGATATTTCCTTGGATCAGTGGGGTGATGAACTCATCAAGCTGCGATATAACATATAAAAGAGGTAAGTAAATCTGAAAGGGAGAACAAGAAACTTGTATTCCCTTCAAACAGGATTACCTTAGTTTCAATAAGCTCCTCTAGTAAGTTCCTGTTCCAAACAAATCGCGGATCAGCCTGAAAAATAAACTTAACTACTTGAAGAGCAGTGAACATGAAAAAACCCTTTTGGTGAGTTGCCGGACTCTTCATAAGGAAAGACAAAATTGGCCAGGGCTGTAATACAAGCAGAAAGGCTTGTACAGTTTTGTAGTTTTATAGCGCGTAGCGTATCTAGTTCTCTTGTTATCACTTCAGAATGACATGCATATAATTGAGTTCCATGCACCCTCCAATACTAACGTTCAAGGACTACAGTGTGTATCTTTACTTCAATGAACATTGGACTTAGTGGTGATGGTCCGCCTGCCATCTAACCTGGCACCTCGCGTCCACCAAAGGCAGTATGTTCATAAATGAGCCATGCAAAAAAAAGCCTAAGATGCGGAAGGGTGTGCAACATGCTCCAATGCACAAATACTACAGTCTGTAACAGTGTATCTTTACTCCAATGAACATTGAAGATTTGGAGTTGGTGAGATGGCTCACCTGCCATCCAACCTGACACCCCAGGTCCACCAAAGGTAATATGTTAATAAATGTGGCCATGCAAGCACACCACGTTCATTTGGGTTATAAAATATGGTATATGGCTATCTTTACGGTTTTTTATTTGTAATTGTGTTTTTCTAATCCTAGGTATATTTTTGGGCAAACTTCTTCACCTGAGCATGTTTGTTTCATTCGGTGGCTTGCACATTTTTACACCTAGTTACACACAGATTTGTGTGCAACTTTAGGCTTCACCTTCCTGTGCATTTAGCAAACCAAAAATCATTGAATATGCAAAAAAAAAAACACTTTAGGATTCATTGTGTGCAACTTGGTAGAGAAAACGATTTCTCATGTGGTCGAGAAATCGCAAATCTGTTGCTTTTATGACTGTAGCAACTCAAGTGAATTCAGCTAGTCAAATATTAAAATGTTAATAATAAATAATCATTAACCTGCTTCCATAATGGTTTATGTACTCTCCCCACAGTCAGCTTTGATGCCCTCTGCAAGCTACAGATAACAACTCATATGATAGAGAACATTGCACACCACAACTTTTATGATAATCGTCTGCTGTGCAAACTGCATACTAAACATTTTTTTCAGCTGTCTTTTTCTAGAGACATGCATGACAAAATTCTTACTTCAATGTCAAATCCCTGTCGTATGAGTAATACAGTCCACAAGTAGTTTCTGCAATTCTCAGAAGAGACATGAAGTATGCCTCGTCCCGTTTCTGCAGGCAGATGTATAAACAAGTTAAAAATGCACTCCCAAAAACCAAATATGCCATATACAAATAATCATATCCTGGTTATGAACAAACAATTGTTTAAGTCAAATTGCATTGAATATTCATCTTTGACATACTTCCTCTGAAGTTAAATGCTTCATAGCCTCGTTGCAGCATAAGAATTTCATCGAGTTTACATGGTAAACTGTGGAAGCTTGATAAGAGCCAGCATCCTTGCGAGAAGTGATGACAAGTATGTAGCATCCTGATAAAAACAAAAGTCATGTGGAACACCCGCTCTGGAAAAAAAAAATCGATTTCCAAATATGTTCTTCGCAAACAAACTGGCAGTGCTATAGTGGAAAGCATACAGAAAAGACACAGGAAAATCTAGAAACACGTGGTAAGAAATAATAAAACCATTGCAGTAAATTGATGACAGCCAAGTCAGAAAATATTTCAAAAAATTTACCTAGCAGTGAAAAATGTTCAGTAAATCAAAGCAGAACCATTTACGATGAACTGGTTCACCTGAGATTCATGCACAGCTCTGATTAACTTTACACCACAAAGTGGAGAGCTCGCATGGTAAAGACGGTATTTTGGGGGGGTTTTTTCCGTCCGCCCTGGCTATTTAAGCCATCACAGTGCCCCGAGTATCTACACTTTCTGGCAATATGGCACTCAGACCATGCAGCGTTTGGGGAGATCACAAACCCAATTCAGTGAATTAATTATAGAAGAAATCTAGCTGCAAATGCAGCCTGCAAAGCACGGGACATATAATGAGTGGGTGACCAATTTCTAGTTTTGAACACAGTATCGAACTTCATGCGGTTTTCATTAATGCCACAATCATAACGTAGACGCTGCAACAACTTAAGCAACTGTAAAACCAGCTGAACAAGCTCCTGTTCATCAATAGCAGTACAGAGCTAGATAAGGAATAACAAAATACAAGCAGATAAATAGTCATTAGTCAACCACAAAATTTTGCGTGGTGCCGCGCCCCTCTGGACATAAACAAAGCAGACACAAATCGTTCAAGCTACAGGGAGAATATCAGATTCACGAGCAATTTTCAATCAAATTCAGTCCTAAGAAGCTCACCATAAAGATAAAATGCTAGAGCATCATAAAGCTACATGTACTTTGATCGTAAGAAAGAACTCTCCCACTTTCGATTAATATACACATGAAGTTTACAACCTCAAGAGAAAAAAAAACAGAACACAAACACGAACGTGGGTATCAGACAATATCAATATGCCAAATAAATGCAGAAACAGAAGCAGTGGGACACGAGTACACGACCACCAGGGGCAGAGGCACACCCCATGCAGGCAGGGCTGCGGTCCAGGCCACCACGTCAGTGCGACAGTGTCCTGTTCACTAGTACTGTTCTAGGCATGGATCCCAAAGTAAAACCGCAGGTCGGCATGGCTCAAATGGCGTGAAGCAGTCAAGGCCATTAGTAGTTCCCCACGGTGCTAAACCATCTGAATGCCAAGACATTATTGCATGGCCCGAGTGGATGCTCCGACGTTAGTCACTGTAACGGGCAGAAGCAGTGCCCGCAAAATAAAAATAAAACGGGCAGAAGCAGGCGGGCTTAAAGTCAGGCACAGGCACAGGCACACGAAATTGGTATCGATTTTGTAGTACGGAGTACATAGACATATCGAAAAGAATAAGTAGCTTTGTGGAAATGTGCTTTCCATTAAAGCGTAGTACGGTTCAGGGGATGATTCCGTGATTGTTTGATAAAAACCGGCAGCGCGCGCAGAAGGATGTTGGCGGTTCCACTTACCGGCGAGCAACCTGATCATTCCGGCCACCCCGTATATCCTGGAGACCTTGCAATCGCTCCCGGACGCGGCTTCCTCTGCAGGCGAACAGAGGAACAGATATAAGCTAGCAGTAACACCGGTTCATTCATTCACGAGACGAACACGCGACGCGCAGTGATGAAATCAAGAAGCCAGCCGCATCTACGGTTTGTCCCAGGCACGCTGACGGTGTGAGCTGCCTGACCTGGGGAGAGAGGGCGGAGCGAGCCGTCGGCGCGAGCGACGGCGAAGGCGCCGCCGCCGTCGAGCGAGCGGAAGACGTAGCGGTCGCGGAACTCCCGCAGCTCGAGCTCGCGGCTGCAGGATCCCGGCCGCAGCGGCTCCTCGGCGAGCAGCGGGGCGTCGTCGGCGTCGGTCGCCATCGGCGAGGCGTGCGCTGCGGGCTCGTGTTCTGGTCTGGGACTGGTTTTTTCCCGGATCCGAAATGAGAGGGTGGGGACAGGATCACAGCAGGAACAGACAGACGACGCTGACGTGGTACCGCACGTGGGCCAGCCTTGGGTTTACTAGGTGGGGCCAAGGGCGGTTGAACGAAAGCGGGGTGTGGGCCATGGCCAGCACCAGGCGAGGTGCCCTCCCCCGGCGGCACCGGGGTGTGACTCGCTCTTTTCTTTTTTTTAACCCTTTCGAGATGGGTGTGTCGTGTCGCGTGTGTGCGTGCGTGACTCGGCGGGTCCCTAGTTCTTTACCATCGGTTTTGGCTCTCGGCGGGTCCCTAGTTCGGATTCCCAAAAGTTCGGACCTAAATCTAATCTCCTGATTTAATCTGCTCTATCTCTAGAGCTCTACTCGGGGTACACAACAGAATAATGAGATTTACCTGCCATCGCGCAAAACCGTACCTCATCGTGTCTCTCACGGTATACCCAAAGAGAGGACCAAATCGCCGTGTCAAAACGGAACTTATCCAAGAGGGGCTTAAACCCTAGATATTTTTTCATAAATAATATGGGTGGGTGACGGTAGATCTAATCTATTGAAAATCACTCCTCTTTCGCCCCGTCGTCGTGCACCTTGCTTTGCAGCCTACCTCGCACTCTCCTATATGTGCTCTTGTGAGTTTAGATGATTAGATCTCTTGTTGCACGTTTGATCGTGTCGACTATGTCGCCATCAAGTCATGAGCGTTGTTGATTCATAATCATGTGGTAATCGGAGCAGTCGAAGCCCGACGGGTGCCTATTGCCATTGGACGATCTCCACTGAGAGTGACCTCGCCGCGTTCAGTCGCCATTAGACGATCACCGTGGAGCCTGGCCTCATCCTTCATCGACGTTGAACACGCTTGCTTTGAAAGGTCATGTCCCTGTCCTCCCCTTTCCACTATTTATTCGATAAGTTTTGTTATTTTGCCCCCCGCTGGTTGTACCTCCTTCGGGCGGGTGTGGTTGCGATATTGCCATCACACACCGTGGGGAATCGAAATCTGTTGCACGTGTTTCATATATATGACCTCTGGATCTCTTCTATGTGTCACTTCATCGTTTCCTTCGTATGGTATGCCAGTACCGTATACTATTTCAGTCAGATCATCACCACCACCTCGATTCATCTCTATTTCATCCCCACCATGTTGCTGGCTTCACCAATGGCTCGATCACCACACCCTTCGCCATAGACCGCAACATCCCCGCCTGCAAGCTCTCCTTCGCCCCTCTCCTCGCCCATCAGCTCCTCTCTGAGACACTCTCCTTGCCCATCAACACCACTCCAACGGCAGAGCACTACCCCAGCGACGCTGCGGCGGCTAACGACTTCGGCCGCTGTCACTTGCGCGACTAGGAAGCTCGCCTCCTTGAGCAGGCAGAGTACCCGGTGCCGGGCAATTGACGTCTGAGCGCATGTGGCGTTCAGGTGTCGCCGATGCCCACCGGCATGGAGCGCATGGCGGAGATCGCCGACATATTTTGGGGGGGTTTTTTCCGTCCGCCCTGGCTATTTAAGCCATCACAGTGCCCCGAGTATCTACACTTTCTGGCAATATGGCACTCAGACCATGCAGCGTTTGGGGAGATCACAAACCCAATTCAGTGAATTAATTATAGAAGAAATCTAGCTGCAAATGCAGCCTGCAAAGCACGGGACATATAATGAGTGGGTGACCAATTTCTAGTTTTGAACACAGTATCGAACTTCATGCGGTTTTCATTAATGCCACAATCATAACGTAGACGCTGCAACAACTTAAGCAACTGTAAAACCAGCTGAACAAGCTCCTGTTCATCAATAGCAGTACAGAGCTAGATAAGGAATAACAAAATACAAGCAGATAAATAGTCATTAGTCAACCACAAAATTTTGCGTGGTGCCGCGCCCCTCTGGACATAAACAAAGCAGACACAAATCGTTCAAGCTACAGGGAGAATATCAGATTCACGAGCAATTTTCAATCAAATTCAGTCCTAAGAAGCTCACCATAAAGATAAAATGCTAGAGCATCATAAAGCTACATGTACTTTGATCGTAAGAAAGAACTCTCCCACTTTCGATTAATATACACATGAAGTTTACAACCTCAAGAGAAAAAAAAACAGAACACAAACACGAACGTGGGTATCAGACAATATCAATATGCCAAATAAATGCAGAAACAGAAGCAGTGGGACACGAGTACACGACCACCAGGGGCAGAGGCACACCCCATGCAGGCAGGGCTGCGGTCCAGGCCACCACGTCAGTGCGACAGTGTCCTGTTCACTAGTACTGTTCTAGGCATGGATCCCAAAGTAAAACCGCAGGTCGGCATGGCTCAAATGGCGTGAAGCAGTCAAGGCCATTAGTAGTTCCCCACGGTGCTAAACCATCTGAATGCCAAGACATTATTGCATGGCCCGAGTGGATGCTCCGACGTTAGTCACTGTAACGGGCAGAAGCAGTGCCCGCAAAATAAAAATAAAACGGGCAGAAGCAGGCGGGCTTAAAGTCAGGCACAGGCACAGGCACACGAAATTGGTATCGATTTTGTAGTACGGAGTACATAGACATATCGAAAAGAATAAGTAGCTTTGTGGAAATGTGCTTTCCATTAAAGCGTAGTACGGTTCAGGGGATGATTCCGTGATTGTTTGATAAAAACCGGCAGCGCGCGCAGAAGGATGTTGGCGGTTCCACTTACCGGCGAGCAACCTGATCATTCCGGCCACCCCGTATATCCTGGAGACCTTGCAATCGCTCCCGGACGCGGCTTCCTCTGCAGGCGAACAGAGGAACAGATATAAGCTAGCAGTAACACCGGTTCATTCATTCACGAGACGAACACGCGACGCGCAGTGATGAAATCAAGAAGCCAGCCGCATCTACGGTTTGTCCCAGGCACGCTGACGGTGTGAGCTGCCTGACCTGGGGAGAGAGGGCGGAGCGAGCCGTCGGCGCGAGCGACGGCGAAGGCGCCGCCGCCGTCGAGCGAGCGGAAGACGTAGCGGTCGCGGAACTCCCGCAGCTCGAGCTCGCGGCTGCAGGATCCCGGCCGCAGCGGCTCCTCGGCGAGCAGCGGGGCGTCGTCGGCGTCGGTCGCCATCGGCGAGGCGTGCGCTGCGGGCTCGTGTTCTGGTCTGGGACTGGTTTTTTCCCGGATCCGAAATGAGAGGGTGGGGACAGGATCACAGCAGGAACAGACAGACGACGCTGACGTGGTACCGCACGTGGGCCAGCCTTGGGTTTACTAGGTGGGGCCAAGGGCGGTTGAACGAAAGCGGGGTGTGGGCCATGGCCAGCACCAGGCGAGGTGCCCTCCCCCGGCGGCACCGGGGTGTGACTCGCTCTTTTCTTTTTTTTAACCCTTTCGAGATGGGTGTGTCGTGTCGCGTGTGTGCGTGCGTGACTCGGCGGGTCCCTAGTTCTTTACCATCGGTTTTGGCTCTCGGCGGGTCCCTAGTTCGGATTCCCAAAAGTTCGGACCTAAATCTAATCTCCTGATTTAATCTGCTCTATCTCTAGAGCTCTACTCGGGGTACACAACAGAATAATGAGATTTACCTGCCATCGCGCAAAACCGTACCTCATCGTGTCTCTCACGGTATACCCAAAGAGAGGACCAAATCGCCGTGTCAAAACGGAACTTATCCAAGAGGGGCTTAAACCCTAGATATTTTTTCATAAATAATATGGGTGGGTGACGGTAGATCTAATCTATTGAAAATCACTCCTCTTTCGCCCCGTCGTCGTGCACCTTGCTTTGCAGCCTACCTCGCACTCTCCTATATGTGCTCTTGTGAGTTTAGATGATTAGATCTCTTGTTGCACGTTTGATCGTGTCGACTATGTCGCCATCAAGTCATGAGCGTTGTTGATTCATAATCATGTGGTAATCGGAGCAGTCGAAGCCCGACGGGTGCCTATTGCCATTGGACGATCTCCACTGAGAGTGACCTCGCCGCGTTCAGTCGCCATTAGACGATCACCGTGGAGCCTGGCCTCATCCTTCATCGACGTTGAACACGCTTGCTTTGAAAGGTCATGTCCCTGTCCTCCCCTTTCCACTATTTATTCGATAAGTTTTGTTATTTTGCCCCCCGCTGGTTGTACCTCCTTCGGGCGGGTGTGGTTGCGATATTGCCATCACACACCGTGGGGAATCGAAATCTGTTGCACGTGTTTCATATATATGACCTCTGGATCTCTTCTATGTGTCACTTCATCGTTTCCTTCGTATGGTATGCCAGTACCGTATACTATTTCAGTCAGATCATCACCACCACCTCGATTCATCTCTATTTCATCCCCACCATGTTGCTGGCTTCACCAATGGCTCGATCACCACACCCTTCGCCATAGACCGCAACATCCCCGCCTGCAAGCTCTCCTTCGCCCCTCTCCTCGCCCATCAGCTCCTCTCTGAGACACTCTCCTTGCCCATCAACACCACTCCAACGGCAGAGCACTACCCCAGCGACGCTGCGGCGGCTAACGACTTCGGCCGCTGTCACTTGCGCGACTAGGAAGCTCGCCTCCTTGAGCAGGCAGAGTACCCGGTGCCGGGCAATTGACGTCTGAGCGCATGTGGCGTTCAGGTGTCGCCGATGCCCACCGGCATGGAGCGCATGGCGGAGATCGCCGACATATTTTGGGGGGGTTTTTTCCGTCCGCCCTGGCTATTTAAGCCATCACAGTGCCCCGAGTATCTACACTTTCTGGCAATATGGCACTCAGACCATGCAGCGTTTGGGGAGATCACAAACCCAATTCAGTGAATTAATTATAGAAGAAATCTAGCTGCAAATGCAGCCTGCAAAGCACGGGACATATAATGAGTGGGTGACCAATTTCTAGTTTTGAACACAGTATCGAACTTCATGCGGTTTTCATTAATGCCACAATCATAACGTAGACGCTGCAACAACTTAAGCAACTGTAAAACCAGCTGAACAAGCTCCTGTTCATCAATAGCAGTACAGAGCTAGATAAGGAATAACAAAATACAAGCAGATAAATAGTCATTAGTCAACCACAAAATTTTGCGTGGTGCCGCGCCCCTCTGGACATAAACAAAGCAGACACAAATCGTTCAAGCTACAGGGAGAATATCAGATTCACGAGCAATTTTCAATCAAATTCAGTCCTAAGAAGCTCACCATAAAGATAAAATGCTAGAGCATCATAAAGCTACATGTACTTTGATCGTAAGAAAGAACTCTCCCACTTTCGATTAATATACACATGAAGTTTACAACCTCAAGAGAAAAAAAAACAGAACACAAACACGAACGTGGGTATCAGACAATATCAATATGCCAAATAAATGCAGAAACAGAAGCAGTGGGACACGAGTACACGACCACCAGGGGCAGAGGCACACCCCATGCAGGCAGGGCTGCGGTCCAGGCCACCACGTCAGTGCGACAGTGTCCTGTTCACTAGTACTGTTCTAGGCATGGATCCCAAAGTAAAACCGCAGGTCGGCATGGCTCAAATGGCGTGAAGCAGTCAAGGCCATTAGTAGTTCCCCACGGTGCTAAACCATCTGAATGCCAAGACATTATTGCATGGCCCGAGTGGATGCTCCGACGTTAGTCACTGTAACGGGCAGAAGCAGTGCCCGCAAAATAAAAATAAAACGGGCAGAAGCAGGCGGGCTTAAAGTCAGGCACAGGCACAGGCACACGAAATTGGTATCGATTTTGTAGTACGGAGTACATAGACATATCGAAAAGAATAAGTAGCTTTGTGGAAATGTGCTTTCCATTAAAGCGTAGTACGGTTCAGGGGATGATTCCGTGATTGTTTGATAAAAACCGGCAGCGCGCGCAGAAGGATGTTGGCGGTTCCACTTACCGGCGAGCAACCTGATCATTCCGGCCACCCCGTATATCCTGGAGACCTTGCAATCGCTCCCGGACGCGGCTTCCTCTGCAGGCGAACAGAGGAACAGATATAAGCTAGCAGTAACACCGGTTCATTCATTCACGAGACGAACACGCGACGCGCAGTGATGAAATCAAGAAGCCAGCCGCATCTACGGTTTGTCCCAGGCACGCTGACGGTGTGAGCTGCCTGACCTGGGGAGAGAGGGCGGAGCGAGCCGTCGGCGCGAGCGACGGCGAAGGCGCCGCCGCCGTCGAGCGAGCGGAAGACGTAGCGGTCGCGGAACTCCCGCAGCTCGAGCTCGCGGCTGCAGGATCCCGGCCGCAGCGGCTCCTCGGCGAGCAGCGGGGCGTCGTCGGCGTCGGTCGCCATCGGCGAGGCGTGCGCTGCGGGCTCGTGTTCTGGTCTGGGACTGGTTTTTTCCCGGATCCGAAATGAGAGGGTGGGGACAGGATCACAGCAGGAACAGACAGACGACGCTGACGTGGTACCGCACGTGGGCCAGCCTTGGGTTTACTAGGTGGGGCCAAGGGCGGTTGAACGAAAGCGGGGTGTGGGCCATGGCCAGCACCAGGCGAGGTGCCCTCCCCCGGCGGCACCGGGGTGTGACTCGCTCTTTTCTTTTTTTTAACCCTTTCGAGATGGGTGTGTCGTGTCGCGTGTGTGCGTGCGTGACTCGGCGGGTCCCTAGTTCTTTACCATCGGTTTTGGCTCTCGGCGGGTCCCTAGTTCGGATTCCCAAAAGTTCGGACCTAAATCTAATCTCCTGATTTAATCTGCTCTATCTCTAGAGCTCTACTCGGGGTACACAACAGAATAATGAGATTTACCTGCCATCGCGCAAAACCGTACCTCATCGTGTCTCTCACGGTATACCCAAAGAGAGGACCAAATCGCCGTGTCAAAACGGAACTTATCCAAGAGGGGCTTAAACCCTAGATATTTTTTCATAAATAATATGGGTGGGTGACGGTAGATCTAATCTATTGAAAATCACTCCTCTTTCGCCCCGTCGTCGTGCACCTTGCTTTGCAGCCTACCTCGCACTCTCCTATATGTGCTCTTGTGAGTTTAGATGATTAGATCTCTTGTTGCACGTTTGATCGTGTCGACTATGTCGCCATCAAGTCATGAGCGTTGTTGATTCATAATCATGTGGTAATCGGAGCAGTCGAAGCCCGACGGGTGCCTATTGCCATTGGACGATCTCCACTGAGAGTGACCTCGCCGCGTTCAGTCGCCATTAGACGATCACCGTGGAGCCTGGCCTCATCCTTCATCGACGTTGAACACGCTTGCTTTGAAAGGTCATGTCCCTGTCCTCCCCTTTCCACTATTTATTCGATAAGTTTTGTTATTTTGCCCCCCGCTGGTTGTACCTCCTTCGGGCGGGTGTGGTTGCGATATTGCCATCACACACCGTGGGGAATCGAAATCTGTTGCACGTGTTTCATATATATGACCTCTGGATCTCTTCTATGTGTCACTTCATCGTTTCCTTCGTATGGTATGCCAGTACCGTATACTATTTCAGTCAGATCATCACCACCACCTCGATTCATCTCTATTTCATCCCCACCATGTTGCTGGCTTCACCAATGGCTCGATCACCACACCCTTCGCCATAGACCGCAACATCCCCGCCTGCAAGCTCTCCTTCGCCCCTCTCCTCGCCCATCAGCTCCTCTCTGAGACACTCTCCTTGCCCATCAACACCACTCCAACGGCAGAGCACTACCCCAGCGACGCTGCGGCGGCTAACGACTTCGGCCGCTGTCACTTGCGCGACTAGGAAGCTCGCCTCCTTGAGCAGGCAGAGTACCCGGTGCCGGGCAATTGACGTCTGAGCGCATGTGGCGTTCAGGTGTCGCCGATGCCCACCGGCATGGAGCGCATGGCGGAGATCGCCGACATATTTTGGGGGGGTTTTTTCCGTCCGCCCTGGCTATTTAAGCCATCACAGTGCCCCGAGTATCTACACTTTCTGGCAATATGGCACTCAGACCATGCAGCGTTTGGGGAGATCACAAACCCAATTCAGTGAATTAATTATAGAAGAAATCTAGCTGCAAATGCAGCCTGCAAAGCACGGGACATATAATGAGTGGGTGACCAATTTCTAGTTTTGAACACAGTATCGAACTTCATGCGGTTTTCATTAATGCCACAATCATAACGTAGACGCTGCAACAACTTAAGCAACTGTAAAACCAGCTGAACAAGCTCCTGTTCATCAATAGCAGTACAGAGCTAGATAAGGAATAACAAAATACAAGCAGATAAATAGTCATTAGTCAACCACAAAATTTTGCGTGGTGCCGCGCCCCTCTGGACATAAACAAAGCAGACACAAATCGTTCAAGCTACAGGGAGAATATCAGATTCACGAGCAATTTTCAATCAAATTCAGTCCTAAGAAGCTCACCATAAAGATAAAATGCTAGAGCATCATAAAGCTACATGTACTTTGATCGTAAGAAAGAACTCTCCCACTTTCGATTAATATACACATGAAGTTTACAACCTCAAGAGAAAAAAAAACAGAACACAAACACGAACGTGGGTATCAGACAATATCAATATGCCAAATAAATGCAGAAACAGAAGCAGTGGGACACGAGTACACGACCACCAGGGGCAGAGGCACACCCCATGCAGGCAGGGCTGCGGTCCAGGCCACCACGTCAGTGCGACAGTGTCCTGTTCACTAGTACTGTTCTAGGCATGGATCCCAAAGTAAAACCGCAGGTCGGCATGGCTCAAATGGCGTGAAGCAGTCAAGGCCATTAGTAGTTCCCCACGGTGCTAAACCATCTGAATGCCAAGACATTATTGCATGGCCCGAGTGGATGCTCCGACGTTAGTCACTGTAACGGGCAGAAGCAGTGCCCGCAAAATAAAAATAAAACGGGCAGAAGCAGGCGGGCTTAAAGTCAGGCACAGGCACAGGCACACGAAATTGGTATCGATTTTGTAGTACGGAGTACATAGACATATCGAAAAGAATAAGTAGCTTTGTGGAAATGTGCTTTCCATTAAAGCGTAGTACGGTTCAGGGGATGATTCCGTGATTGTTTGATAAAAACCGGCAGCGCGCGCAGAAGGATGTTGGCGGTTCCACTTACCGGCGAGCAACCTGATCATTCCGGCCACCCCGTATATCCTGGAGACCTTGCAATCGCTCCCGGACGCGGCTTCCTCTGCAGGCGAACAGAGGAACAGATATAAGCTAGCAGTAACACCGGTTCATTCATTCACGAGACGAACACGCGACGCGCAGTGATGAAATCAAGAAGCCAGCCGCATCTACGGTTTGTCCCAGGCACGCTGACGGTGTGAGCTGCCTGACCTGGGGAGAGAGGGCGGAGCGAGCCGTCGGCGCGAGCGACGGCGAAGGCGCCGCCGCCGTCGAGCGAGCGGAAGACGTAGCGGTCGCGGAACTCCCGCAGCTCGAGCTCGCGGCTGCAGGATCCCGGCCGCAGCGGCTCCTCGGCGAGCAGCGGGGCGTCGTCGGCGTCGGTCGCCATCGGCGAGGCGTGCGCTGCGGGCTCGTGTCCTGGTCTGGACTGGTTTTTTCCCGGATCCGAAATGAGAGGGTGGGGACAGGATCACAGCAGGAACAGACAGACGACGCTGACGTGGTACCGCACGTGGGCCAGCCTTGGGTTTACTAGGTGGGGCCAAGGGCGGTTGAACGAAAGCGGATGTGGGCCATGGCCAGCACCAGGTGAGGTGCCCTCCCCCGGCGGCACCGGGGTGTGACTCGCTCTTTTTTTTTTTACCCTTTCGAGATGGGTGTGTCGTGTCGCGTGTGTGCGTGCGTGACTCGTTCCCTGAGATCCGCGTGACCAGTTCTTTACCATCGGTTTTATCTCTCGGCGGGTCCCTAGTTCGGATTCCCAAAAGTTCGGACCTGAATCTAATCTCCTGATTTAATCTGCTCTATCTCCAGAGCTCTACTCCGGGTACACAACAGAATCAATCAAGAACAATAATGAGATTATCTGCCATCGCGCAAAACCGTACCCCATCGTGTCTCTCACGGTATACCCAACGAGAGCACCAAATCGCCGTGTCAAAACGGAACTTATCCAAGAGGGGCTTAAACCCTAGATATTTTTTCATAAATATGTGGGTGGGTGACGGTAGATCTAATCTACTGAAAAACACTCCTCTTTCGCCCCCGTCGTCGTGCACCTTGCTTCGCAGCCTACCTCGCACTCCCCTATATGTGCTCTTGTGAGTTTAGATCTCTTGTTGCACGTCTGATCGCGTCGACTTTGTCGCCATCAAGTCATGAGCGTTGTTGATTCATGATCATGTGGTAATCGGAGCAGTCGAAGCCCGGTGGGTGCCTATTGCCATTGGACGATCTCCATCGAGAGTGACCTCGCCGCGTTCAGTCGCCATTAGACGATCATCGTGGAGCCTAGCCTCATCCTTCATCGACGTTGAACACGCTTTCTCTGAAAGGTCATGTCCCTGTCCTCCCCTTTCCACTATTTATTCGATAAGTTTTGTTATTTTGGCCCCACTGGTTGTACCTCTTTCGGGCAGGTGTGGTTGCGACATTGTCATCGCACACCGTGGGGAATTGAAATTTGTTGCACGTGTTTCATATATATGACCTCTCCATCTCTTCTATCTGTCACTTCATCGTTTCCTTCGTATGGTATGCCGGTACTGTATACTATTAGTCAGATCATCACCACCACCTCGATTCATCTCTATCTCATCCCCACCATGTTGTTGGCTTCAACAATGGCTCGATCACCACGCCCTTCGCACGCAACATCCCTGCCTGCAAGCTCTCCTTCGCCCCTCTCCTCGCCCATCAGCTCCTCTCCGAGGCACTCTCCTTGCCCATTAGCACCACTCCAATGGCGGAGCACTACCCCGGCGATGTTGCGGCGGCTAACGACTCCGGCCGCTGTCACTTGCGCGACTGGGAAGCTTGCCACCCGACTTCCGTTCAGGTGTCGCCAATGCCCACCGACGTGGAGCGCATGGCGGAGATCGCCAACATACGTGTCGTCATGTCGTTGGACGCCCAACTAGACCCTCGCTAGGCGGCGGACAACCACGCCATCTGGATGGCCTACTTCGAGCAGAGCCGTGAGTAGCGCCTGACATCCACGAACGGCACGCCTATGGTGTTGGGTTGCTAAAACTCCGGCGGGCGCCGCGTCTGGTGGGGCGAGCCCGGGCGGAATATCGAGGTCGTCTTGGCACACATCACGACCGGCAATTTTCCTTCGTTGGTGTACCCTCCGTCATCTCTCTCCCGTCGTCAAGGAGCCTCCTGGATGCCAAGGGGTATAGCCACTGGGTCCTTGTCCTCCTCGGCGGGGGCGGCCTCTCGTTCATCGGGCTCAGCGCCGAGCACCCCCTCTCCCCCGTGAAGCCCAAGCCGCAGGAGATGCCGCTCCAACAGCGCACTCGTGGCGGCAGCCTCGTTATCAACGAGAGCCGACGCGCTTCGTCGCCTCCTCACGGTCACCTTCGCCTCGCCAGGCTGTAAAAGGAGACCGACATCGGCAAGCAGAATAAGCCGCGACGTGGGGAGAGGAACGCGCCGCCATGGCTACCAACGCCATTGAAATCGTGCTCGCCGAGTCCAAGGAACAATTCGTGGCGGAGGAGATGGAGCCGCAGAGACGCGTCCTGGAGGAGATCGCCGAGCGGCACCGCGCCGTTACAACCGTGGAGTGGGGCGTCATCCTGCTCGAGGACGGTGAGGAGGAGGTGTCAGCGCCGCCCCAAAAGTCCAATGGTGGCGACCCAGGGGCGAGCTGCAGCTACGCCGTCCCAAAAAAGGACGGGCCGCCGAGTGACGACGACGACGACAACGACGACACTACACCGACTTCTACCAAGTTGGCATAAATTAGTTTAAATTTATTTTCTATGTTCAAATCGCCTATGTATCCACCTATATTCGGCCAAATATTATAGAATCACAAGTATCCATCCAGATTTATGCAAGTTTTGTCAATTTTTACGTTGGGATCGCAATTGAGAACCGTTGCCCGGGCCGTCAAAAAATGGTGGAGATGCTCTTATTTTGGACAGCCGTACATTTTGAGGTTCGTTTGAGAGGACAGAATAAATAAGCTGATCCCGTCTGGAGAACAATAAGATGGTCAATGTGGTCCCTCGTCAACAGAGGCTCGTACCAGCGGTGGGTATACACACTCACGTGCAAATCTTGGCCAATGCTCCAAGTAAAGACGGTTGACGAGGCTGCACTTAAGACCAGGTAACAACGGCACTTTGCTCCGAGTTGTGTGTAGCTGATTTTTTTTTCTACTAGAGCCGGATGCTCGGAGTTTTTAGAATATTTTTGAACTAATAAACCTATACTACCCACTCAGTCTACCACACGAGCTACTTTCGTGGCTAACTTCAACTAATAATTCGGCCAACAAAATATATGAGGTATACGTTACAAAAGGTAGATCATCGGAAACTTCTTAAAGGCGAATCTAATGATTGCCATATAATTTATGTTTAAACTGACAAGTTTAATGTCAAAATTAGACCCACAATATAGGAGTAATAAACTGGTGTCCTGAGCCTATTTGATTCGTAGGATTCTAAAATCCCGGTAATAGCAAAGACGCATGCACAATTGGTATGTGGTGCCCATTTGAATCCTACGGGGTTTTGGTTTGTTTTCCTTAGGCCTCATTTGGCGAGTATTTCGAAGCGTTCTATCGTGTAGCTTTTCAGCCCGTGTTGAATACTCGCGAAACCACTACCAGGCCGTTTGGCAGACCGGTCTTGATTGGGGCGACACTTGACAATCCACGTTGGGTTGGCGTGTTTCGGAAACTTAGGGTTTAGGTTCCTCATCCCCCCTCCCCCTCCCCCCCCCCCCCCCCCCCCCCACGCGCCGCGCTTTTGAGTGTGGCGGCGTTGGACGCTCATAACTACGCCCCAGCCAATCTGATTTAACGCTCTCGCCAAACGGCGTTAGTTCTAGGAGCGGGGTGATTAGGAAGGGAATTGAGAGGAGGGAAGTAAATTGGGTGTAGGAGATGTTTTCAAACATCGTTGCCAAACGAGGCCTTATTACTAGAAAAATCAAAAGAGGGGGAAAGTATACGGTATTATTTTTGCTGGGCTCCACCTTGGCAAATGGCCATCCACACCATTTGCTGTAGCCGCGCGTGGCGGTCGAAGGCTGCAAGGACGACAGGCTCTAAAACCCTGCAAGGCTCGCAGTAAACATCACATGCAATGCGTTCCCGAATACTCCCCTCTCCACTCTACTCTCGAAAAAGTAGTCTCATCCACTACTCACTCTCCCCAAAATGTTCATACAGTATGACGCAAATCAAGGGCGCATCAGGGTGAATGAATTGCCGGGTACTTAACGCGCACGGTAATTAGGCAGAGCGCAGAGGCCATCCCATGCAGTAACAGTCCATAACACCACCGGTCAAGTAGTAAAAAAGAAATCTCCGGGCCATTAAACCCGTCCCCTTCTCTGGCGTCTGTATCCACCTCCGTCTCCGTCTCCGTCTCCGCCTCCGTCTCCTCCTCCCCCCCTCTCCCCCAATCGCACCCACCGCCGCCGCCATCCGACTCCCGACTCCTGAACCCTACGCTGTCCGTCGCCGTCCCCGTCGCCCGGCAATGCCGCCGGAGACCCGGAAGCGGAGGCGCGAGCCGTCCCCTGCCGCCGCCGGGGCAGGGGAGAAGAAGCTCCTCCCCGGCGAACTCGTCGAGGTGAGCACCGTCGGAATCCATTCTGTCGTACCGCCGTTCGTTCCCCGCACTACTTTTGCGCGCCTGGCTCGCCGGGGGCTGGACACAGCTTTGGCTTCTCGTGATTCCCCTCTCGCCTATAGTGTGGTTGGCTCTGATCAGAGTAATGCGATTGATTTCGGTAGAACGCCCTGTCGATTGAGGATTTCAGCAAGTTGGGCGCCATGAGTTGATATCTAAATGGTTCAAGGTTGGTTAGAGATAGTAGTATCTTTGGGTTAATCTGGGATGATAGAGGTTCTTGTGTTGACTAATGGCGTCAGTTCTTGCGCTTGCATGTCTATAGTGGGTGGGTGGTCTCTGAATTAGTCTCCCGAGTTATTTTGCTTGGGGATTGAATGCATTTCATCTACCTGATGCAGTAACATGGTGTGAGATGTTTGCTCTGGACGGGTCTGGCTTGGCATGGAAAATTGTTCGGAATGGGGGTTCTCAGTCAGTACTGGAGTGAGTTAGGATATTATTTTCGGTCTCTCATCGAAGCTTCATTGTTTTCTTGATCATTTTGCTGTGTTGCGGACTCCAATTACTTTTGCTTGATGACCATTAGTGTTTGGCATTTGTAGAATCGTATTAGTTTGCTAGGAAATCAAAAGAGAAATAGGAAGTGAGGCAGTCTTTCTTCCAACAATGAATAGTTCTCAATGTAATCAATTTGCCTTATCCATGAACCATTGTCAACTAATACCTTCATCTGTATTATCCCCTTGGCGTGTCTCCTTCCTCTGGATTCTCTGTTATCACCACCACTGATTCATGTTGTAAATGTTTTTGTTCTGCAGGTCTTTAGTTCTGATCCAGGGCTATGTGGATCATGGCATCAGGCAGTTGTCATTGGTATTTTTGAGAACTTTCGCTCTGTAAGATACAATGATTTTGTTGATGATGATGGCAGCGGGTCACCTCTTGTTGAGAAAGTTAAGGTATCAGATGCTATCGATGGCAAGCCAGGTGTGCCTGAGGGATCCCCTCGTGGAAAAGTAAGACCGGTGCATCCACATCAACCACTGCCGGTATCTGATGCAACCTATGGACTCTGTGTTGATGCACTGGTGGAAGGATCCTACTGGGAAGGTGTTATAGCTGATCATGCTGAAGGATCCATGGAGAGGAAGGTCCTTTTTCCTGATGAAGGTGATGAACGCATTATGGCGGTCGATCAGCTACGCCGTACTCAAGATTGGGATGAAGTTACTGGAAAATGGAAACCACGCGGAATCTGGTTCTTTCTCCAGATGCTTTCTTCATATGAAGAGAAAGATAGTTTACCTGTGTCAGTCAGGCAGATATGGTATGACTTGAGATCAGATCCTTCCTTGACGACGGAAGCCAATATGTGGATGTGTGGAACCAAATCTTTGTGGGAGAGATCACTTGCAGTCCTTATTGCAGAATTGTTGTCTGTATGTGGCACACCTTTCGAAGATGTAGGTCACTCTTGTAGATCAGCAGAAGATTTAACATCTGCAGCCTTTCAAAACAAGAGCAAGAATGTCGAGCCAACTGTCTTGGATAAGTTGGATTCCACACCAGCTGACATCTCCCAGACCATGTTAGAATTCATCTCGTACTATCGCAGCAATGACAGGTTAAGTGCTCGTGCCAGACGGGAGACTATAAAGCACCATCTTAAATCATTAGGGTGGACATTTGTAGAAGATAGACCTAAGGCCAGGTATTGTGTCTCTCCTTATGGGAAGCGGTTCATGTCTCTTATAGCAGCATGCGAGGCTTATTTGGCACAGGAAGAGACAAAAAGTAATCACCAGCATTGTCATACAAATAATTTGGTTTTACATAGTGTGACACAAAAGAGTGAAGATCACAACCCAAGTGGCATGGATCTTGCCCTAAGGGATAACAAATCCTGTAATAAGTTGAGTACGGATACCTCGGCTTCTTGGAAACCAGAGCAATTAGATGCAGAACTTTCCCTACTGATAGGCTCACTGCTTGCTAGTTACCAAGAGGTCACTGCTCTTTCCCAGGGATACATTAACGAAACCATGAGGGCGAAGCTGAAGAAGCATCTCTTGGCATTAGGTTGGACTATTGAGTTCAGAGAAGATGAGATTGTAAGAAATAATGGTACACCAGCTATTATTAAGAGATACCGGTTCAAGTCACCTGTTGGAAAGACCTATATTTCTTTCCGGAATGTCCTCAGGAGCTTCGCAGTTCAATGTGGTAAACAAGTTCAAGGGAACAGAATTGAAGGCGATAATCAAAATTATTTGGCAGCACACAGAGTAAATCTTGACGCAACAGTTTCAAGGGACCTGACAAGACTTGGTAAACGCAAACGTGGAAACCAATCTGAGGACATCGGAAAATATGTAGACTACATGGAAGCTGACGTGCAAAACTCCAGGAAAAAGAAACGCCTGAAATTAAAAGCTAAGAATTTCCTCAAATCTGCTGGGTGGAAAGTCTGGCGAAACAAAAAATCTAGTAACAAACGGGAGCCCTGGTATCGTGATCCACATGGAAAGTCCTACAAATGTCTGCTGGCAGCATGTAAGGGATACCTAGAGCAAGGATGTCAAAAGGAGAATAATGCAAGCTTTGGGGTCACTACTGATGACATATGTACCTGGCCTACATGTCACGGAAAATCCAAGAAAAGAAATTCATCACCAGTTCCTATGAGCCATGCACGGGTTTTGAGTTCAAGACCTGGACGGATCTTTCCATCTCAGCATCGTGCTAAAACCGTTCTGTCTTTGTTATTAGACAAAAATATTCTATTACCAAGAGTCAGACTTACTTATAAGCAAAAAAGTGATGGGCCTCATATAAAGGATGGTTCCATTACCAGAGATGGAATAAAATGCAGGTGTTGCAATGAAATATTCACTCTGGAAAGTTTCGAGGTTCATGCTGGGTGCAGCACTCAGTTACCTGCTGCTCATATGTTTTTAAAGGATGGGAGGTCCCTTTCACAGTGTTTCGTTAAGTTAATGGGTGAGAACAAGCCAAAAGATTCACTGCATGTGCGCTTGAAGAAAAATTATTCAGATATAGAAAGTGATTCAATATGCTCTATATGCAATGATGGTGGGGACATATTACTTTGTGACAGTTGTCCTTCATCCTTCCATCATGCTTGTGTTGGTCTGGAGGTACCCCTTATATTATCAGAGTGGACTTTGCTCATCTGAGTTTCTAACATTTCATGCCTATATTGTTGCTCATGTTACAACATAGAAGCATGTCATTTTCTGTCATATACTTCAAAACCATTTTACTTATCTGATCACTAGTGCTCCATTGAATATTTTTCCATTCAAACTGTTAGCTCATATGAATTCTAGTGAGCACTTGCAATTCTCAGCTTCATAGTTAGTTCATACGCTTGCTACATTTCTTAGTTTACATAACCAGCATTTCTTTCTACATGAACTTCCTTGTCTGATGAACGGAAATTCAGTAACATAATGCTTTTGTAGGCCACTCCAAAAGGAAGCTGGTACTGTCCATCTTGTAGATGCAGTATTTGTGACTCGGGTGATTATGATCCTGATACAAACCAATTCAATGAGAAGACTATTATGTACTGTGATCAGTGTGAACGTGAATGTATGCTTTGTTGAACCCTCGATAATGATATATACTTCTGTTTAAGAATCTACTGATTTCTTTTTCATCATGTTTTGGCAGATCATGTTGGTTGCATTAGAAATAAAGGTGACCAGCTTACCTGCTGTCCAGAAGGGTGCTGGTTTTGCAGTAGGGGATGCTCAGAGGTATGGCAGTACTTAGATAAAATGTTATTTCCACCCTGAATTACTTGGAAATAAAAGTTGAACTTGTTGCGTGCTCGTTATATTGTCTCTTCGCCATCACATGCTCAACTCTGATGTGCAGATATTCCAGCATTTGCAAGACCTTATTGGGAAACCAATTCCAACTGCGGTTGAAGGCTTATCATGTACCATACTGAGATTTGACAGAGAAAATGCCAGTGACCATGGCGATTTTGAGAGTGAGAAAATGGCAGAACAGTATAGCAAGTTGTGCATTGCGCTTGATGTTCTTCATGAATGTTTTGTTACTATTATCGAGCCCCGCACACGGAGAGATCTTTCTGAAGATATCGTGTTCAATAGAGAGTAAGAACTGCTATTGCACCATTTAGTCTTTCTGTCTTCATTTTATCTTCTATTAATCACGTGTAGATTAATCTTTGTGATATGCTTGCTGGGATTATGGAAAACATTAGCTTATACTTCCTTCATTTCATAATATCGGTCATTTATCTTTGTAGCCTTGTGTTAAGATTTTGTTCACTGAGGGAATAAGCAGTGTAGTCAAATGCAATGTTTCAGCTCTCTACCTCTACTTTAATGGTCATTTCTAACTCCTCTTAGATTTGGTGTTTCCTTGGTTGTTCTTATGGTATGCGGAGGATAGATATAGCAAAACACAGGGAGTAATATATTACGCCATGTAAAGAACTAAATAAGCTTAATTATTATTATATGTCATTTTATATCATGGATATTCTTCTATAATGCGCAAACTACAGACACTTGGTTCTGCCATGACTTGTCAGTAACTCCCAGTTAAACATGTCTTTTCTTTATTTCATCTCAGACGTGCTGGAAAACTTTACCTAGCTTGCCTGTTTTTTCTAGTTTATTCGCAACAATAATTTATCTATGTACATATTATATATCTAAATGTGACCGACATTTCTCTGTTAGTTATTAATTGTCATAAATGGAAGCTAATTATATATATTGTCTACAGATCAGAGCTCAGACGTCTTAATTTCAGGGGATTCTACTCGATACTTCTCCACAAAGATGGTGAGCTAATATCTGTCGGCACTTTTAGGTATTTAGCCTTCTCAGTGGTCCTCCATTGTATTTGAAAAGCTTTGATTTTAGCATTTTTCTCCATGTCACATTTCATTTATCTGATTAGGGTATGTGGGAAGAAGTTTGCTGAGCTGCCTCTTATTGGTACAAGAGTTCAATATCGTCGACAAGGAATGTGTCGCCTTGTGATGAATGAACTGGAGAAGGTTTGTACCACTTATATTTATTTCAGAATCATCATCAGTTCTGAAATTAATCTGAATATTGTGACATTAAGTTCCATTTGCTTGTCAATACTCCGGGCATTTTGTTTCTGTGTGCTGATTTATTCACTTCCTTTAACTTTCCAGTTACTTTCTGTCTGGGGGGTGGAAAGGCTTCTCTTACCGGCAGTTCCTCAGCTTCTGGAAACATGGACAGGTTCCTTTGGTTTCAAAGCAATGTCTTTCTCTGACAGGTTTGAATTGGCAGAGAGCAGCGTTCTCAGCTTCCAAGGAACCACCATGTGTCAGAAGATTTTAAATGTTGCGGGTAATAATCCAAAGGATATAAGCATCCAGTTGATGCTTAATGCTGAAGAAATGGAGCTGGGGAATAACAGCATTGTCAGTTTTGAAGGAAGCACTATAAGTGACACGATCGTAAATAGTGTATCGAATCAGTTGGAAGAGTTGAAGGTTACATCACCGACTAACTATAACAGTTTAGAGTTGGCAGAGAACTCCAATTTCAGCTCTTGGGGAACCACTATCTGTCAGAATGTTTCAAGTAATCCAATCTCTCTCTCTCTCTCTCTCTCTCTCTCTCTCTCTCTCTCTCTCTAGTTATTAATGTAGATTGAGCACTTGCTACTTGGTTATCTGGAACACATGGGATGCTAACTCTGAATATGAATGTTCTTGTCTCTGTCCAAGCATTTGTAGATACTACACAATATAATGTATTGAACTGATAAATTGCTTCAAACATACTTGACTTTTTGCATACTTTGATACAGCTCTTATTGGAAATTACAGGTTCTAAATACCATCTGGAATGTACTGGTATCGTTCCTGAGATATTGGAAAGTGATAGTCAAGAAAGCACTTCAATGGTGATGGAAGATACTGACCGACTGGAGCCTGTGCTGCTACTGAAAATTCGGAGTAACAGTGGTGAAGAGGACAGTTGTGCCATTGATGTTCCCACTAGTACTCCAAACCAAGAAGTTAGTTTTACAGTTGACACTCATGGGCAACCATATGGCAGGTAGGTTTTCTTGTATTAAGGTCAGTTGATGAGAGTCAAAGAAAAAGCTAGTGAACATGCTTAAAGAGGTTAATACTGTAGACTATGCAATGACATTGTTATGTCAAACTTTGCTGTAATCAGGGAATTTTCATGACTAGTGCTGCTCTGAACCAGTTGTTTTCCTGCCAATTAACCAGTTGACCTGCCTGTTACATGTTGAGATATTTTATACTCTTATTTGACAAACTTTCTTTACCAGTTACTGTCACTCGGTGAGCCTGTATGTTATTTCTACCAACCTTTTTTTGTAGGAATATATACCAACTTAAGATTCTACAGTAACCGAAAGAACGCCTTCTTATGTAAACACAATCCTATTATCATTTTCTGTATGGGGTGTTGATGATGATATATTTATAGTCTTGGTGCAGATCAGTGTTACGAGAGTTGTGTTTTGACTGAGATTAAGCCTGCCGCAGTACGTACCTTGCATATGTGGTATGCTTGCTTTACCCATACCTCAGATATCTGCACATAACTAACTTGTTTGTGTCGCCGCGTATTGCAGGAAAAAGCCCTTCCAGGATTGAAATTGAGGTTCTCGGGTAAATGCTACAAACGGAGTCGAAAGAGCGGTCGCTGCCGGGGAATGAAATTGAAGTTCTCGGGTAAATGCTACAAACGGAGTCGAAAGAGTGGTGGCTACCGGAAACTAGGAATGTGTGGCTAAGGGTTCTCCATAAAATTACCAATTCTTTTGATCCACAGAGGCTGAAATTTTGCACAATAAATACGCGAGCATTGTGTATTTATAGACTTTAGCCATTGCCTTAGCTTCGTCAGTTAGTCAGTCAGAAAGCTAATCTGCTCTTTCTGGGGAGGGTTGCTTCACCATGCAGATGAGCATCAGGCACTCGTATTATCTATCTGGGAAAGAAGAAGATGCATCAGGTTATGAGGATTCTTTTGGACTTCTGCTTTGAAATATGGTTCTCTTAACTGTTTAGCGTTCATAAGATTACTCAACGAACTGAGCTTGGAATATTCCGAACATTCGAATGAGCAATGGAAACATCAGAGTTAAAAAAAAAGTCCAATGAGATTGATTAATTCTGTTTCAAGCGTCTCATGATTTGAAGTTCTGCTCTTTCATAAAAACGTGGTCTGGGCCAAACCCTTTTCGGGAGACGCAATGATTTTTCCACAGGTATGGTAGTATGTACAGCTGATTGCCATAACGATTTTTCCACAGGGTGCTTCCGAGCTTCTTGATTCGGTTCGCGGTGCACTCCTAGTACCTGGTTCACCCACAGCGCACTAGCAAAAATGAAAAACGCGGGAGAACGATTACTTGGCGTAGGATGAATAAAATCTTCCGTGGCACTGTCTTAAATGACCTTTGTCAGGCAGCGGGAAGGTGTTTTAGCGTCTGAGCCGTGCTTCGGCCGGTTGGCAGTTGCCTGTAATCCCTCTGTCAGAGCATCTCCACTTGTGGCCCTTAAACGCCATTTGGACAGGATGAAACACACCGTTTGGGGGCGTGGCGTTAGTAGAGGGACACCACTCCATACTCGGCGCTTCCAATTTTTTTTTAACTTGAATTCAAGCGGAAATAGAATTTCATTCAATTTTTTGGGTTTTTTTTACAATATTTGAACAAATTCAACTAAACTAAACTACTGATAGCGCCAGAACACGTCATATTCTTATGGCTACATGTAGGCACCACCATCGTCGCCGTCGTTGCCGCCTGGTGGGCTCTGGTTGCTGGCCTCGTCTTGTGGTCGTTGGCGTCCGCACCGAAGCCTCCGCCATCCTCGTCGATGAGGTTGATCAGCGGCGCAACGCCTTGGTGATCTAGAGGTGCTCCTCCAGCAAGGGGCGTAGCCAGGCCCTAGGCTACACTGGGTCGTGGTTTAATTCTGGCTGCGGTACTACCTCCAGCGACCAGGTGTACGCCTCCTGCACCGGCAGGCCGGGTGCGTGTTGCACGACGTCTTGAAGGCGGGGCCATGACCCTCAGGGCCATCGGCGGTGCCGTGCGCCCTCTAGAAGGCGAGCGACTTGGCATAGGTGGACGAAAGCGCTTCCGTCTTCGGCTTCTTGGGCGACGGTTGGTGCGAGCGGAGCGGGAAGCGCCGTCGTTGATGACAAGTATGCCATGGCGACACACAAGCGTTGTGCGAGGCTCCGACTTGGGGACGCCGAGATAGGGCAGCGCCGAGCGGGAGGAGACCAGCGTCGCCGAGCGGGGCGAGGAGCGATAGGAGGACTACGTCGTGACGGTCGCTGTTCGTGATGTGGTCGAGGACGAAGCGGAGTGTGCGTGTGGGCACTCCCCAGAAGAGGCGGTTCCCTCTGATGTTGTGCTCAGTCGGTGGCGAGTCGGCTCCTTCCCAGTGGTTCCACCGCTGGTAGTGGATACGGCGAAACTCAGCCTCGTAGGCATTAGCATTCGCCGGGTCCCAATCCGGCTGGAGGCATTACTCGTCGGTGAGCCTATTGTAGAAGTGGTGTAGCACAACGGCGTCCCAGTTGCTTTCATACTGGTGCGGCATGTCTGGGATGGGCAGGCCGGCGAACTCGATGGATAAGTCGTGGCTGCGCACATATCTGGCTGGCACGGGTACCGGACGTCAAAGAGAGCCTCGGTCTCGCTCTTGTGCACGCTCCTGCGGATGAAGCCATTGGCGGAAAGTGAGCCGCAGTCTGCCATTGGAGAGAGTGTGTCGAGGGAGAAGTCGCTTGCGTGCAATGACAAGAGAGAGAGGAGGGGGAGTGGCGAGAGAGATTTGACAGCGATAAAAGAACACGCGGCCTTTTAAGGGTGGGGCAGGCGAGCAGGCGGCCGGCGCGCATGAACCCTGACGCGTGGGGAAATGCGGAAGTACACGAAAGCGACATCGCCTCGGGAACCGCCGGAGTGCAGTGAAGACAACGACCGCGACCGCACGACTCCGTTTTGCTACTAACAAGACGGGCCCACCTTTGACAGTACCTACGTGGCGGCGGGCTAAGTTTCGTCCGGCGCTGCCGAAGTGCCCCCTCCCCCCCTCAACACACACACACACACACCAGGTTTGGCCTGGTAGCGCCGGACGGAATTGGGGGCCGTCCGGACGAAACAACTAGTTGGGGGCGCGAGTGGGCGAGGTTCGCCCTAAAGGCCTTGGGGTGGGAGGCTTTGCGGGCGCGACTGGAGATGCTCTCAGACGGCTCCAGATGCCTCTACTACCCAAACTCCTCATCTTACTTTCTCCTTGCCTCCATTGGAGAGAGGGGATAAAACACAGAACTAACCCTAGATGTAGCCCAACACCATAACACCAAGCGCATGGGCGCTATGCCCTTTCAGTGTTCCTTATTTTTCATAGCTCAACGTCCTTCTCTGTGGCGCTATGGTACCTTCTGCATGACGCTATGCTATTGTAGTTAGAATTTTTTTAGCCAACCTAGGTGTCGGTGATATGATGAATTATGGTGTTATCCGGCATTGGCCAAAAAGCGGCCTGCCAGGGTGGCCCATTGGTGGTGAAGCAAGAGGCTTCTCCGGGCGGCCTAGCAGGCCGACGCGTAGAAGCCGGATTCTAGAAGACCTGGACAGCGTCACAATCCGCAGTTCGGCTTGGAGAAGAAGACAGAATCATTTGCTTGCAAGATTAGAGATAGAGTCCTAATCTGAATAGATTCTTTTTCTGTAAGGACTAGTCTGGCTCTCTATATAAAGCCGGACGGGATCCGCCCCAGAGGCAAGCACAAAACACATCTATTACTCACGTTGTACTTTGTATACTTCAAGCTTTAGTCTCGATTTAGTGAGATTGTAGGAGTAGGGCGCCGCCTTAGCGATGACGTACCTAAACTGGGTAAACCGAGTCTTTTGCCACCGGCTACTTCCCTACGTCCTACCCCCACGTTCTACCTCCAGCTTATGGCACCCCTGCCATGAAACTTACTACGAACACTCGACAGTTGACGCCCGCTATGGGCCAGCGGCGTCCGGGGTTACGTTCCAAGCGGGAATACTCGGTGGAATCGGTGACACAATCACGATCGGGAGTATGGAGTTCGACAAATATGACACACACATCGTCAACAATGACTCCTATATGCCGGCAAAAATCACCTGGTGAGTGCTTACGTTACCCCTATTGGTTATGCTAACATATTCGTAGGTTTACGGCGGAAGCACTGGGGTTCCGCGGTGGAAGCAAATTTATCCCACCCGCCCTATGCCTAGTCGAGGACGGCTTTGACGCCGGACTCGGAAGCGATTTGTCCTGCTCTTATGTGGGGGCAGATTAGGAACTGTTAACTGCATATCGCCAAAAAATGATTGGGTTATTTCCTCCTTAGGAGATGACAACATCCAGATCGCACTTTATTGGCATGGTGCAAGCCGATCCTGACGAGAAATCAGAAGAACCAGAGCTTGCTGAAAAGGCGGAAGACACGTTGCCTGCCAAGTAGACAAAAAAACTCGGAAGCTGAATCTATTCTTGCAACCATTGAAGCTAAATTGGATTCAGAAGCCGGATGTGACAGGACCAGCCTTTGAGCGTAGAGTCAAATCTATGGAAGGCCGCCTTCATGAAGTTTTAATGGCTAAACCCACCCAAAAGCGAAGAAAATCTGGAAGAAGAGCCAACAACCCCTCCTGAAAACCCTAACATATCTTGGAGGACGAGAAAGATCTCGAATTTCTGGAAGTAAAAGAGCTAACAGAAGACGAGGTCCCTAAAACCCCCATCGTTGAAGAAAACGAAAAAGTCTGCAAAAAAGGCATCCGCCAAAGCTCAGAAACATAAAGAGGAGAGATTAACGGAAATAAGAAACCAAGGTCTCGAACCCGGTGGCAGCAGTGGTGTAAAGATGGATGAGAAAAGGAAGCGGAAAATCAAGGAAACTCCGGCTCCAGAGCTGTCAGAACAATACGAAGTAGATATGCTCCAAACCCCGGTCTTGAAGCACGAACCACTAGAAATTCTGGAAGCAAGAAGGCAAGCACTTATACGCCAGCAACAGCAGCTATGCCGATCCCGGGAAAATCTCATACATGCTCAAGCAACCATCCAGGTACAAAGATAAGAAATCGAAGAGTATGAATGCCGGAATCGGTCAGGGATAAAACCAACAAAATTGTCCGGAGTAGGAATCCCAGAAAGAGATCTGCCAGCCGGAAGTATATTGGAAAACCCAACCTGGCAATGGCAAGTAAATAGCGTCAATTCCAAAGGCGAACGTATATAGAAAATTGCAGCTGATAATGCAGAAGCAGCATTTGCCATTCTGAACAATGATATGTATTCAAAGGAAAAAAGCTCCAAGGCATGTATGCTTTTCTAGGAAATGCCCTAGAACATCATCAATGAGGGAAAACACGGCCGGGAAGACTTTTTGATACCTCGGCCATATGTAAAACAGCCACAGCCATTCCAACACCGGAGCCCATTGAGCCTGAAGGATCTAGAAGTTCGAAAGGGAAGGATGAGGATCCGAAAAAGGACAAAAAAGACCCCCGAGATCGGGATGCGGCGTCCAGAATAGGATCCCATCTGACAAAGCATGGTGCCCACCACCAAAAGGATGATGCTAACCGTCATAAGGAGAATTACCCCGACAAATATCGGGAAGACAGAAACCGGAAGGATGATAGGCACGCTCCTCGCCAAACTCAGGCAAAGAAAGACAGACAAGCCATGCCTCCTCCGAGGAACTCGATAGATAAAGACGAAAGATACAACATCCCAACAGAAGTGATAGGTCCTGAACTCCCCCACGAAACAAGAAATGGGCTAGAAGCCGAACTCCACCTCGTTCGTATGGAGGAAACGACGGAAGAGGTCGAGCTTAATCACGGAATATCAAGGCCAGGCGTGCGCATTCGCGCAACAGAGGATCTAGGCGAAGCAGATCCCCGTTAGTACACTCGAAAGGACGGTATCCAAAGAATACATTGAGGGATGACAGAGACGAACTATACTTTGGCCCTAAGCGTTTCGCTGATCGCATCCGACGAATCAACTTACATTCCAGGTTCGTAAAAGTCGGACCAACATACACAAAGTATACTGGAAGTACCAACCCAGATACATGGCTCTCAGACTACTAATAGCTCCATCCAAATCAACAAATACACACATCTAGATGCAGCAAAATTTCTGCCCCTAATGCTGCTTGATGGAGCGCGCGCCTGGATTAATGGACTACCTTCAAGAAAGATGTACAACTTCGAAGATATGGTCAGGCTTTTTGCCCAGCACTTCCGGGGAACATACAAGTGCCCCAAGAGTATCAACCAGATGAGCTGTTGCATCCAATATGAGAATGAAACATATATTGATTTCATCTCAAGATGGACAACAATGATGAACAGCTGTGCGGGAGTCGATGACACCCAAGCAATGCATGCTTTCATGAATGACTTAAAACTCGGCCTTGTACCATTCATGGTTGGTTCAAAAAGCCATAAGGACCTAGGTTCTATTCTTACAACAGCCAATGAGCACGCTGCGGCCGAAGACGACATTTGGGAAAGAGTCGGTAATATGGATGCCTTAATCCAAAGCAAAAAAATCAGTACTCTCCTTCCCTTTTGAACTTCAAGATCCGGTGATAATGAGTCACGGGTTAAGGAGAGTACTGATGGACGGAGGAGCCAACATAAACATCATGTATTTGAGTACTTAGAAGATCTTCATCTATCGGAAACACAACAACGTAAGATTTCATGGTATTGTTCCAGGAAGACAAGCAGCCTCTCTCGAGAAATATTCCTCGAAGTCACCTTCGGGACATGGGGCCATTTTCGCACTGAGACGATTTCATTTGAAGTAGTTCCATTTGAGAGCGTATACCACGCTATTCTCGGTAGGTCGGCTTTTGACAAGCTCATGGCCCATTGTGCTACATCGACAACAAGCTCAAGATGCTATGACCAAGAGGTAGTGTAATAACTGTCCAAGGAGATTCTCCCTTGCAAAGGAACTTGAGCTTGTGAATGCTCTTTGTGCAGAAAGAATCATCACGAAGGAGGAGCTTAAGGAATTGGCCAAAGAAGTTTCACCAAGTGAAATGTCGGCAGGGAAAAGGATCTCAAAGACGACAGATAGCTTCAACGCTTAAGAAAACGCAAAGAAGGTTATCTTGGACCCGAAAGATTCGTCAAAATACGTTGCCATTAGCAAGGGAATGACAGACAAATAGGAAGGCGTGCTCATCAAGTTTCTCTGTGAGAACAGGGATATTTTCGCATGTTGTCTTGCTGATATGCCAGGCATACCCTGAAAGCTTGCGAAGCACGAACTCAAGGTTAAGCCAGGATCAAAACCCGTCAAACAGGAACTTCCATGTTTTGATGGACCAAGACGGAAGGCCATAGGAAAAGAGATCATCCGGCTTTTAGCTGCCGATTTTACCCGGGAAGTAATTCATACTGATTGGGCGGCCAATCTAGTGTTAGCCCCAAAGAAAGATAGTATCACTTAGGATTTGCATAGATTACACCGGTCTAAACAAATTGTGTCCAAAAGATCGTTTCGCTTTACCATGAATCGATCAAATAATAGATGGCACAACTGACTCTGAGCTTTTATGCCTTTTGGATGCTTATTCTGGTTATCATTCGATACGTATGAAAGAGGAAGATCAAATCAAAACCTCATTTATAGCCCCTTACAGTACATACTATTACATAACCATACCTTTTGTCTTGAAGAACGCCGGATCTACGTACCAGTGTTGTATGCAAAGATGCTTGCATGAACAAATTGGTAGTGTCGGGCCCATGGATACCAGGGTATCCTGGGCCGACCGCTGCGACCTAGTCCAGCGAGCGCTCACGGCCTTGTGGGCGCGGCCCGTATCGGCAAAGTTCCCCACCGAGTCATCCTCTGACTAGGCTCAGCCAGCAGGAGGCTGACTCCTCTGGATGGGCAGCCTCGCTAGACCTTGGAGAGGAGCTCTACCTCACCCCTGCTCCTCGAGAGGAGACAAACCATGTGCGGCTGACGCCCGCCCCTCTAGCATGTCGACGAAGGGGGAGCGCAAAGCCGCAGAGCCCCTTTGGCCACAATTGCCATTCTCGTGTATAATGTGTGGGCGACTGCTGCCCCTGCCAAAGCGTCTCCCCATTGCTTCTTCTTTGGTGCAAGGAGACCAAGACAACGCTAGAAGACGCGAGGAACGTCATCGGACGCCCCTACTATCCTTCCATGGACGGTGGCATTATCCTCGACGATCAAGACCAAGGAGATAGCGCAGAGCTCGGCTGGTCTCCACTTTGGCGCCTTGTGGTAGCCCTTTCCCGCCAAATTGAAGGCAATACGCCCGAGAGGCAATAATAAAGTGGTTATTATCTTATTCCTTGTTAATGATGAATGTTTATTATTCATGCTAGAATTGTATTAACCGAAAACGTTGATACATGTGTGTTTAATAAACAAACAATGGTTCCTAGTAAATCCTCTCTTTTAACTAGCTCGTTGATTAACTGATGATCAAGGTTTCCTGATCATGAACATTGGATGTTGTTAATAACCAGGTCATGTCATTAGGAGAATAATGTGATGAACATAAACCCAAACTAAGTATAACAATATGATCAAGTCATTTAGTTTATGTTGTTATGTCTTACATACGAAGTAACCTCATTCCTTAGACCATGAGATCATGTCAATCACTAATACCGGAAGGGTGGTTTGATGTCATCAAATGTCACGGCGTAACAGGGTGACTATAAAGGTGCCGTTGGGTATTTGGAAAGTATTAGTTGAGGCTCATGGATCAAGAGTGGGATTTTTCCATCCAAATGACGGAGAGATATACTCTGGGCCCTCTCGGTGATATCACATCGACACCGCTTGCAAGCACGTGACTAGGTCACAAGGATGTCATATCATGGAACGAGTAAAAGAGTACTTGTCGGTAACGAGATCGAACTAGGTATGGTTGATACCAATGATCGGATCTCGGACATCTAAAATATCGCGAGACAAAGGGAATAGTTACGACGTTGATGGTTCAGACGATCATGAGAGTCATTGTTGAATATATAGGAGTCATCTCGGATCTCCAGACCCCGCTGTTGATTATTGATCGGAGAGGTGTCTCGATCATGTCTATGTTATTCGTGAACCGTAGAGTGACACACCTAAGGTTCGATGAAGCATTTGAGAGGATACGGAATATCGAAGAATGTTTTGGACAACACCAAAATTGTTTCGGGGAAAATTGAAATATTTCAAGGGGTTTTTATTGAATGGTTGTTAATATAATTAACAAATGATTCGAGGTTCTATATGCAAATGTTTGTTAATGGAATTAACAAATATTAAAATAAATAAATAAAAATGTTTTATTTATTTATTAAAGAAAAACCTCTGGATTTTCTAAGTGGAGTTTTAAGGAAGCATGAGTGGGTGTGAGTGGGGCTTCCACTCACATGAAGAGGGAAGAGGTGGGGGCACCACCATGGATGGCCGCACCCCACCCTTGGGCTGCCTCCCTCTCCCTATAAAAGGAGGGTGAGGGCTCCTCCTCCTCACACACTTGTCCCACCTCCTTTCCTCTCCAACCGCTGCTCCATTCCATGGTCTCTGGCTTGGCGAAGCCTTGACCGTGGGATTCTTCATCACTACCATGCCGTCGTGCTGCTGGAGTTCCGGGGAATCCTCTACTTCCGCTACCCCGCTGGATCAAGGGAACAGAGGTCTTCATCGAGCCGTACGTGTGACCGATCACGGAGGCACCGCCGGATTGCGATGAACATCTTCTCTCTCTCGGGATCGGTGTGAGTACGACTACGCCAAGAACGATATTCGATCTCGTAACGCTTAGAGTCTTCGAGGGTATGTTTTCTTAAGAATCTCTTTCTCCCTGTTGCACTTCATCTCCTAGATTAGATCTTGGCCTTTCGGGTATCTCTTGCGTAGGATTTTTTTTTCTATGCAACGTACCCTTCAGTGGTATCGGAGCCGGATCTATGTGTAGATGATTTTTACGGGTAGAACACATATGTGTATGTTGGCGTTGATGATCATGTTTTTGTCTCCTTAAGTATTTTATGATCTTAGTGGCATAGTAGGATGAAGATGCCCTAGACAAACTTTATGCGTACTTTGTACGCGAGACCTGTCTCACTTGTGGCTGAGGGGGTGTCCGTTTCTCCTACTTATTTAAGATCTAATCTATGAAGGGTTGCTAAGAATATGTTTTATGAACGTTGTGGCTCATGTTCATAGGTATGAACGGTTCTATCCTCGTAAGCCCAAGCCACGTAAAATATGCGAAAATAAATTAGAGGCATCTAACTTGTTTTTGCAGGGCATGTGATGTGATATGGTCAATGTTACAAATTTGATGTATGGGATGATCTCTTTTGTAAATTATTGACATACCGGCAGGAGCCATATGGTTGTCTTATTATTTATGGCATGTGTGTTGTATATCATATCCATGTGATATGTTGTAATTTTGATGGACAATCAAGATGGAGGTGCCATGAACCTTGGTGCCACGCCGGTGGAATGATGGAGATCATACCATGATGCACAAGATGGAGATCAAGTGCAAGAAGGACCATATCATATCACGTTATCCATGCATGTGATGTTAATCCTTTTATGCATCTTATTTTGCTTAGATCGCGACGGTAACATTATAAGATGATCCCTCTCACTTAATATCAAGATAATAATGTGTTCTTCCTTAGTATGCACCGTTAAGAAAGTTCGTCGGTTCGAGACACCACGTGATGATCGGGTGTGACAGACTTAACGTTTGCATGCAACGGGTGCTGACGAGCCTAGCATGTACAGACATGGCCTCGGAACACACGCAATACTATGGTTCTACTTGGCGAGCCTAGCATGTACAGACATGGCCTCGAAACACGTAACCGAAAGGTAAAGCATGCGTCATATGGATGATATGATGAACATGTCGATGTTCGCCTTTGCAGCTACATCATCTCACGTGATGATCGGTTTTGGTGTAGTGAATTTGGTTTGTGTAATCACTAAAAACGACCAGATAGATGTTGTTTTTGAGTGAGAGTTCATGTAGTAATTTTGAATTAACGTGAACTTATTTTATCATGAACAACCAATCAAAGTGAATTTGCATAAATTGTAGTATTCATTGGTATCCACAAACTACCTTACACTTAGGTTGTTAATTGAGATATAACTGTTATGATCTGGTAAAAACCATTTAGATTGGTACCGTATTAGTGCAATTTAAGATTGAGTCCTATTGTAGATTTTTGGTATTTTCTACCTAGATCCATATGGTTAATGATTGATTGATCTAGAGAGCAAATAATTCCTACTTAGAATCCAGAATCATACTTGCTTCCATATTACTTTATCTTCAAAAGAATATTTGGTTGATCAAGGTGGTTTAGAAACCGAAAAGAATTGTTTTCAGAAACAATCAAGTGAAAGATATATTGATATCTAGTAACTTATTTGTGGCAACATGACCGAGTATAATTTAGCATGACAATGTATGCTTATATTATTTGAATATATGCAATGATTGAAGACGCTAGCGTTTGAATCTTCGAAAAAGTTGGGCGATAAAAATTATCCTCTAAATTCCTTCCTTCGAGCTATAGTAGCTTAATCACAAAATTGTTATGATGGGATAGATTAAAAGTATGGGTAAAAATCGTTTATCTTACTTGGAGATTGCTAAGAGTGGAATCTGGAAGAATGCTATTAATATGGTGATATTAGTAGAACAATCAAACTCAAAGTATGACTCAATGGGTGATAGTATATGACTAACACGCCAAGGAAAATGAGCTAGTACGACTAGCATTGTTTGATGTTGAATGATTCTTCTGTAAATAAAAGGGAATCTTGAAAATAGAATTACAAGATGATATATGGCAGAAAAGAAGATGACTAGAAAAGTCCAGCTCAGGTGTATATGCTTGATATACAAGTTATAGATGTATTACTAGTTAACAAAGTATTTTTTTTGGGTATTTTGATACCAGATTGGTTGGTATGAGTTTTCATACAAAGCAACACAATGCAAGAAATACAAGGGCCTAAAAGGAACTAGTAGTAGATGTGGAATCGATCATGACAAGAACAGTAATAAAAGTGTTATTGTGTTCATTGTCGTATCGAACCAAACATTCAAGATTTATTTGAAGAACTTAATAAGTTGTTTTTTTTAATTCCGGTCTTTTGTGAGAACAAATGAGATTGTTCAAACTATGAACATATTCCATAATTGATGGATGAGTTAATATAAATCGTGTTGGTAAAGTATAAATCTATAAGACTAAATGCTAAACATTGCAAGACGTAAAAGAATTTCACTTAAATTGTGACACCACCATTTTAGTTCATATCGGAAAGGAAAACATGAAGGAACTCCATGTTAATTGACTTCCGTAGTCATTTTATTTTGAATAAATTGACGCTTGTGAGACCTCTTCCAGAAGATGACTAGAATTCCGTTCATAGGCCAAAGTAGAATGGACGATTAATTTAATGGAGATTGTACATGTTGATGTATATAGTCCATTATGTATAGTCATGTGTGGTGGATTAATTTTTCCTTCATAAAATTCCGTCAATGATTTGAGTAGATATATGAGTATATCTATTTAAAGAGAACGGAGTTTGACATTTTTGAATTGGTTCAAATCGTTGTTAGTATGAAGTAAAAATCATTGTAACACGATAATAAAGTATTTATAATTGGATCATAAAGGATAAAGTTTGAGTTACAAGTTTAGCAAAACATCTGAGGAGTTGCAGAATTGTTCTACAACTTATACTTCTCGAATACCCCACATTTGTTTGGAGTATTCAAGAGACAAAATCAAACCTTTTGGACATGGTAAGATAAATAAAATTGTCATTATAATTTTTTAGTTTATACATTAGAGACAACCGCTTTTACACTGAAAAGAGCGCCATCATGATCCGTTGAAATTGACACCATATAAGTTATAGCTTGGGTAGTAACCCAAAATTGTCTTTTTCTTAAGTTTTGGTATGCATAGCATGTGTAAAATGTTTACAACCAAAATAGGATAAATATATGTTTATAAGGTTATCCCAAAGAATACATTGGGTATTTCTCCTATCACCAAACCAGAGACAAATGTTTTGTCAGAAAGGGTTGATTTCTCGAGAAAGTAGTCCTTGCAAAACAAGTGAGTGGGAGGACAATACAAACTCAACGAGATTAGAGAATATTCGCTAACATGTCAAGAGTAGCGCAACACTGGAAGTTGTTCCAGGGTTTCCTATTTTGACAAAGTAGAAGACACTAAATGTATTGTAGATACTTTGAATGAGTTTACAAACTGAACCACAAAAGTCCTAAAACTTTGTACTTATACCAACTTGTGGTTTAAGAGTAAAGTGTTATTTTCACAACAGAGGACCTGGAACTTATAAAGGAAGCATTTGATGGGCCCTGACTTCATAAAATTGGCTATGAGTCATTATATCCGTGATAGTATTCCTTTATGAATATCAAATATGTGACTTGGTAGTCTTTTCGAAAGGCATGATGCCTAACAATAGCAAATGGGTCTATATAGCGACAAAGACATGGATTTTTACATCCTTTGAAAGTTGTTCTTGTCAAAAATATGTTTTCGACGAAGTTCATAGATTTGACTACTACAAGATTTTGATCTTCAGTAGTGATGCTTTAGTCTTTACGGATAGTTTTAGAAAAAGTTACATATTATGATATGGCAGTTGAATAACAAAAACCAACTTTCCTCTCAAGGAAGTTTGATCAAGGATGTGCACGTGACACAGTCTGAGAGTTTTGTAAAATTCAAAAGGTTGTTGGAAAGGTATGCACACTTCAATGGTTGAAGTGATCATAACGAAGTTGGAATCTTTACTTTAATGAAGTTATCAAAAAGGTTTGATTCCATCGTGAACGGTAAAGATGCTTGTAGAATTACAAGAAATTAAGTGGGAGAGCTAAGACATATTTCCAATGCTTTATGTAGATGACATATGGTTGATTGGAAAATATGTATTTTAAATTAACACAGTTAAGATTTTCATATTGATGAAAGTCTTAGAAGATATTTGGCATAGATATCTATAAGATATTGATTGAAGTGCCTGATATGGGTGAGCCAAATTACATAGATGAAATATTGAAGTAAGTCAATATCGAAATGACAAGAAGGAGTTCTTGCCACATGGAAAGGAATTGAGAAATATTCAAGTGTTTTGACACATGATGAGTATCATTGAAATTGAGATATCTAAGTCATGTGTTCCATGCTATATACACAGCCAGATGAATCTTGTGCTATAAAATGTTATATCAGGATAATTCATATGATGATTAAACAACAGTGGGAGAGATCCTTATGCCATTTTCTAGAAATGCTAAAGGATATGTTATTATATATAGTAATGAAAAAATATTCGTTGTAATATGTTACACTAATAATCTTGTCATCTATTCAAACAATTTTATCTCAATTAAAATATGTGATGAAGGGTAGCACAATAGGATGGAAGGAAGTTCTATGCTAGATTTGAATGAGTTTCAAAATTAAAGTATTATGACGGGTACTACAACAAAGGCTAAGTATATTGTTGTGTTGACAACAAATAATATGAGTATTTTGTGTCAAGGAGTTCTTTATTGAATTTGGTGAATTTCCAAGAATGCTAACACTATGGAGCTGCATTTTCACAATGTTAATAACATTGGTTTAAGCTGAGGAATTAAGGTCTCACCGGTTCACCAAATATATACAAAGCCATCTCATTAGAGAATGAGTGATGCGTGTAGACGCAAAGATATGCAAATACAATAGGACCTGAACAGTTCAGATCTTTTGATGAAGTTTACAACATGCGAAGCATGGTAATAACATAGGAACGCCTTTTGTGTTATGTGCTTACAGACTATATTATTGACTCTAGTGTAAGTGGGAGACTGAAGGGAATATGCCTGAGAAGCAATAATAAAGTGGTTATTATCGTATTCCTTGTTTATGATGAATGTTTATTTCTCATGCTAGAATTGTGTTAACCGGAAACGTTGATACATGTGTGTTTAACAAACAAACAATGGTTCATAGTAAAGCCTCTCTTTTAATTAGCTCGTTGATTAACTGATGATCAAGGTTTCCTGATCATGAACATTGGATGTTTTTAATAACGAGGTCATGTCATTAGGAGAATGATGTGATGAAGATAAACCCAAACTAAGTATAACAATATGATCAAGTCAATTAGTTTACGTTGTTATGTCTTACATACGAAATAACCTCATTCCTTAGACCATGAGATCATGTCAATCACTAATACCGGAAGGGTGGTTTGATGTCATCGAACGTCACGCCGTAACAGGGTGACTATAAAGGTGCCGTTGGGTATTTGGAAAGTGTTATTTGAGGCTCATGGATCAAGAGTGGGATTTGTCCATCCAAATGATGGAGAGATATACTCTAGGCCCTCTCGGTGATATCACATCGACACCGCTTGCAAGCACGTGACTAGGTCACAAGGATGTCATATCACGGAACGAGTAAAAGAGTACTTGTCGGTAACGATATCGAACTAGGTATGGTTGATACCAATGATCGGATCTCGAACAAGTAAAATATCGCGAGACAAAGGGAATAGTTACGACGTTGATGGTTCACACGATCACGGGAGTCATCGTTGAATATATAGGAGTCATCACGGATCTCCAGATCCCGTTGTTGATTATTGATCAGAGAGGTGTCTCGATCATGTCTATGTTATTCGCGAACCGTAGGGTGACACACTTAAGGTTCGATGAAGCATTTGAGAGGATACATACTATCGAAGAATGTTTTGGACAGCACCAAAATTGTTTCGGGGAAAATTGAAATAGTTCAAGGGGTTTTTGCCGAATGGTTGTTAATAGAATTAACAAATGATTCGAGGTGCTATATGCAAATGTTTGTTAATGGAATTAAAAAATATTAAAATAATTAAATAAAAATATTTTATTTATTTATTAAAGAAAAACCTTTAGATTTTCTAGGTAGAGTTTTAAGGAAGCATGAGTGGGTGTGAGTGGGGCTTCCACTCACATGAAGAGGGAAGAGGTGGGGCACCACCATGGCTGGCCGCACCCCACCCTTGGGCTGCCTCCCTCTCCCTATAAAAGGAGGGTGAGGGATCCTCCTCCTCACACACTTGTCCCACGTCCTTTCCTCTCCAACCGCTGCTTCATTCCATGCTCTCCGGCTTGGCGAAGCCTTGACCGTGGGATTCTTCACCACCACCACGCCGTCGTGCTGCTGGAGTTCTAGAGGATCCTCTAATTCCTCTACCCCGCTGGATCGAGGGAATGGAGGTCTTCATCGAGCCGTATGTGTGACCATCACGGAGGCACCGCTGGATTGCGGTGCACATCTTCTCTCTCTCGGGGTCAGTGTGAGTACGACTACGCCAACAACGAGATTCGATCTCGTAAATCTTAGAGTCTTCGAGGGTATGTTTTGTTAAGACTCTTTTTCTCCCCGTTGCACTTCATCTCCTATATTAGATCTTGGCCCTTCGGGTATCTCTTGCGTAGGAATTTTTTTGTTTTCTATGCAACGTACCCTTCACAAATGAGCGGGAAGGAGGTCCAAGCGCCAGTATAAGAGGATCCCCTTGGCCCTCATAGAAGAGGAGCCCAATTGACCAAGAGCCTACTTAGTATGTCCCGAGCACAAGCTCACAACTTTTACTGTAACTACAACATTCCAATCCATCAAACAAGCAAGAGTAGGGTTTTACACCGCAAGGTGGCCTGAACCTAAAGCGAAGAAAACAGAGGCGAAGCAAACAGTGCCCAAGGGGGAGAGAAGCCGTCCTCCAGAACCATCAAGTGTTACAAGTTTAGAACCTCTGTGAATAGCCAGCCATCCCACTGTAAAAATAGGATAGGTTCGATCTATGGTGATTGAGGGCCTCCTAAAAGGATCTACTAAATTCATCGAGTTGTTCTAAAGCCCAAGTATTAATAACGCGACCTTGACTATCAACTACAGATTGGCTGAAACTGGAACCTTTTAGGTTGAATGCCATAGTACTAATACCTAAACAAGTGAACCAGCTCTTTTCACATCCGGAAATATGAAATTCAGATGTGCAATACTATCGAAGTAAAAAAAGGGATCTAAGGAAGAATGTAGACTAAACATTTTGATATTTTTATTAAACTTCTCATCAGAACGAGTCAAGGGAATGGCCCCTGGCCCTGGATTTCTATATAAAGGATACGATGAGGAGAAAGACCCTCTTTAACCTTAATTATAATTGATTGGATATCCCGCATAAGGAATTGAAGGAAGACACGGCGTTTTATTCCAGGGAATCCCCAACGAAAAATGCACACTATTCCCTCTTTTCTATCGAATCGGCGCGCTACTACTTGATTGAGTGCCAACACGTAGCTGTGCTTTTAGCAAGAATTTCACCATTGGGAGCCACTGGGTAAACTCACCGTACCACCATTGTCGCCGGTCACAAGCTTTCCTCGTGAATCCTTCTCGAGAGGTGTAGGTAGTGCGGTTAGCCCCCGGTGTTCGACCTCTAGAGAGATCCTATCGCTTGACAGACCAATCTCCGACGTTTGGCACGCCAGGTAGGGGCTAAGGCACACCTCACTTCCTCGTCGCCATGGCACCCGCCACCCGGAACCGCCCTCACCTCACCCGAGCCGAGCGCGCTCGCAGCAAGGACCGGGATGATCCGTCCGGCAACAAAAACAACGACAACACGCAACACCACGACCCCACCGGCGCTGATGGCGCACCCGACATCGAGGACGAAGCCTCCTCCCACCTGTCGCAGCAAGACGCACCTGTGTCTCAGCATCCGCCACCACTGCCGTGAGGGATGCAGGGACGCCAGGAGCAGCCCACCCCTGCCGCAGCCTTACTGCTGGCTCGGGAGCTGCTCGAGCACCCGCCCGCAACGAAAGGGAACGCCACATGGCTCTCCCGCCTCCAGGAACTCGTCACAGCCGCAAATGTAACCTCGTGGCAGTCGCGGGGAGGCGGCGCTGGCCAGCCTAGGTGTACGGCAGCTCATGACGCGTCACCCCATTCCCACGTTGTAACCTCACCATTGCAAGGCTATCCCTGCACCAAGTTTCCTGACAAGGCACCACCACCAAGGTGCCTCACAAAAGTAACAAATACTGCCAGATCTTACGCACCCCGCCAGACGCGCGTGTACAGATCGAACACAGCGACGAGCGTGAATGGCGCACCATCCTCGACTTCGCTAGAGCTGGCCGTGCCAACCGCCTAGAAGACCTCGATGCCCGTGCCACAGTCTACGTCGGGGTCTCCCTCGCGTTCACAAAGCAGATTCGTATGGTCCTATGGCTGCCGAAGTTCAACCTGACGCTACCATACCGCTACAACATCACTACCCCTCTCCTCGACTTCCTGAAGCTGTACAGCCTCGGCGTGTGCGCTGCAAAGGGGGACGACAAGTGCATGGCAAACTGGTTACCCATGGCCCTCAAGGGAGCCGCTCTTGTCTGTCTCATGAACCTACCCGAGGGGTCCATCGGGTCGTATGAAGAGTTGTGCGTCCACTTCGTCGCCAACTTCAAGGGCTCCGACGAACGCCCCTCAGCTACAACGACCTCTGTGCCATTCGCTAGTGCCCTGGCGAAACACTTCGCGAGTACCTGCAGTGCTTCAGTGAGATGCGCAACAAGATCGCCCGCATCGCTGATGTGAACGTCATATCTTCCTTCCACGAAGGAGTCACCAACGAGCACATTCTCGAAGAGCTCGGCATCAGGGACGACCTCACCTCCACCGTCGAACTCGTGGACATGGCTGACAGGTGCACCAAGGCCAAGGAAGACCGCCTCTTCAGGCACAACGCTCCGCCCGACGAATCCAAGCCAGTGGCTTCCAAGGCCAAAACCAAGACACGGAGCGACGACGCGGACTCCAAGCTCAAGGATCCGGCCGTCCTGGAAGCATAGCCAGAACACAAGCATGGCCGCGACGATGCTGCTCTCGTGGCGGACGTCGGTCCCTTCTACGCATTCCACAGAATGCACTCCCACTCCACGGAGGACTACTTCCAGCTTCCAGCTGGAGAAGATGTGAGGCGACCGCCTCATGAGGAGTGGCTAGAAGGGCTACTCTCGAGGCGATGGCTGGCACAATCCTGGACGAGACTGGGAAGAATGTGGCCCGAACAACTACAATGGGTACAACAACTACAACACCAACACTGGCGACTACAAAAACAACAACTACCAGCAGTTTCCTCAGCAGCAGTAGCGCCCGTCGCTACAGCGTCCCAACCCACCCTCTCCTCAGGTGAACGTTCTCACGCAGCACCACCTTGAGGGTAACTCGGGTCATGGCGAGGAACACTGCGGGGGCTACCAAGATTCCAAAGGCTACATGGCCTGCATCCTTGGCGGAGCACAAGCTCCCCTCTCCAACCGCCACTTCAAGAATATCTCGCGAGAGATTAACGCCGTCCTCCCAGGAGTAGAGGCAGCCAAACCTCTCAAGTGGTCTGACCACAAGGTCTCCTTCGATGTTCGCGACCACCCCAAGTCCACAAGGACCGTGGACACCATTCCTCTGGCCTGCACCCCTACCATCAACAACATCGCCATCACCAAGACACTCCTCGACGGGGGAGTAAGCCTCAACGTCATCTCGGTGCAGACATTCGAGAAGCTGCAAGTGCCCTACGAGCGACTAGCTCCCATGAGGATGTTCACCGGCATCACCGACGAAGACAACGTGGGACACCTCGACGAGGTTCCCGAGAAGAGGGTGCTATTTTCTATAGAGGTGGTAGGCACCCAGAAGACCCTCCCGAGCGCTGGGGGCTCGGGGGCTACCGCCACACCCCATGAGAGCGTGCCTCCCTACTGGGGGCGAGCTCACCATCTTCTCGCTCCACACGCCTCCACAAGGCCGTGGAGACGTACCCACGAGGGGACCCCATGACACCACGGTAAAAAGGGCGCCAAGATCTCTCTCCTTGAGGGTCTTAGGGAGCTCTCACCAGGCGTGTCGCGTGGCTTCATCCCTGGCCTCTTCGTGAGAATCACCGGCGTGTGAGCATGCGGAAGGCAAGGGATAGGCGCTCGAGTCCTCAAACAACTCGCACTCCCCCTCTTGGTCCCCCTGGCTAGGACCTCTCCGTGGGGGCGCTTACTTGACACCCGCTCGGGTTCCTCTTCAGTAGCGGCAGTGTCTTCAGACCATGCAGAATCCACCTCACTCCCGTCCAGAGGGTGCGGGGTGAAGGGATTATCCTGCCTGGACTTCTCCCCCTCCGTGAGGAGGCCCCACCGATCGAAGCGCGGCATCACATTGACCATCGTGTCGTGAGCCGCCTCGTCAAGGTTGTATAAAGGAACGACGACAGAAGGGAGAGGTAGAGAGAGTCGTTGGCGAGGAGGGTCCTCATCACCACCTCGAGCCTCGATCAAGGTGACGCTGAGCCTCATCTTGTCTTTAGTGTCGCCACAATAGCACATGAGGCGCTTGTGCTTCTGGAGAGGCGCCGGGTGCTGATGGACAAACTCGCGGACGGCCATGAAGGCCACGAGTCCGCAGTCGTGCTGCTCCTCCATTCGTTGCACCAGGGGGGGCATGGCCTGTCCGTCAAGAACTTCCTGACCCCAGCCGGCGTGTGATGACCCACAAGTATAGAGGATCGCAACAGTCTTCGAGGGAAGTAAAACCCAAATTTATTGATTCGACACAAGGGGAGCCAAAGAATATTTATATGCCTTCACAACTGAGTTGTCAATTCAGCTGCACCTGAAAGTAAACTTGCTCGCAACAATTTATCAGTGGTAATAGTTTTATAGCAGCAGTAGAAATAAAATAACAACAGTAGTAAAATAGTAACATCAGTAGCAATCGCGGAAATCAGCAGTATGAGAAGTACCGTAGGCATAGAGGGAATGGATGGATGGGTGTTGCATGGATAACATAGATCATGTAATAATAATGACGTGGGCATTGCAGATAATAATATAAAGCGTCAAACATGTAGGCAAACCATAGGCATATGTTCCAATATAGTCATACGTGCTCGCAATGAGATACTTGCACACCATATTTTGTCCTACCAGCCCGTGGCAACGGGGCCTCTAGGGAAACTACTGAGAATTAAGGTTCTCCTTTTAATAAAGCACCGGAGAAAAGCATTAACACTCTGTGAACACATGTGATCCTCACATCAGCACCATCCCCTCCGGTTGTCCCGATTTATGTCACTTTGGGGCCTCGGGTTCCGGGCAATTACATGTGTAAAACAATTTGCAGATATGATCAAGAAACAACATTATACTAATGAAACAATAACATGCTCAGATCTGAAATCATGGTACTCGGGCCCTAGTGACAAGCATTAAGCATAACAAGTCGCAACAACGGTAGAAAACACTAACAATGGATACTAGGCACTATGCCCTAACAATCTGGCATTATTACATGATCAATCTTATCCAATCCCTTCCATCCCTCTCAGCCTACATCGGTGTTTACTCACACATGGATGGGGGAAACATGGATGGTTGATGGAGAAGAGGTGGCGGTATCGATGGCGATGATCTCCTTCGAATCCCCATCCCGGCAGGGCGCCAGAACAGGAGCTTCTGATCCCCGAATCAAGGTTCGGGGTGGCGGCGGTGCTCTGTTGTGTTTCTGTGGAATATGACGAACCCCCTCGCGTTTTAGGTTTACGGGGCATATGTAGTCGAAAGGGGAGTCCGAGGGGTCCCGGGTTGCCCACACCACCTGGCGGCGCGGCCAAGGGGGGGCGTGCCTGGGGGTGGTGTGGCCCCCTCCTGGCCCTCTCCTGGCCCCTTCTGGCTCCCGGGGTCTTCTCGTGTTTTAAGACCAATGGGGTCTTTTTTGGGCATTTTCCCAAAAGTTGATTTTTCTGCACAAAAACGAGATACCAAGGTAATTTTGCTGAAAACAACGTTAGTCCGTGTTAGTGGTATCCAAAACTCACAAGTTTAGAAGAAAACAATAAGAAAAGTGTTCGGAAAAGGAGATACGTTTTGGACGTATCAGCGTGCTTCCTAGGTCGGGTAGTGGGAACTTTGAAGAGCTCGCCGGTGTCCAGGTATACCCAGTGTTGGGCGATGTCATCCACTTTCTTTGTGAAGTCCTGGGGGAACATGGCTCCTGTACCAAATCATACGAGGAAGGAAACACAGCCAGCACATCATGTCTTTCCCGTCACCTGGAGGCTAACGAATGATCGGAAGAAAGCGACGGAAGGCCTGACACCCAAGAAACCCTCGCACCAGAAGGAGAAGATCTCCAGGGTAAGGACGGAGTTGGGGTGGAGGTGCAGAGCATGTATTAGATACCACTCTAAAATGACGGTGAAGAAGGTGCAGAAGGGGTGAACCAAACCCGTGAAGATGGTGTGGTAGAAGAACTCATACGCGGAGGCGGCAAGGGCACCTCGCCGCGCCGATCCCGCATGAAGTGAGGTGGCCCCATGCTAGTTTGTGGCAGAGCCCACCATGAGACGAGTCTCCTCGAGGGTCGGGCCGACATGAATGCGGGAGGCCCCTAACACCGGGTTCACTCGAGAAGAGGACGACACAGAAGCAGCGACGGTCTTGCCTCTTGTCTTAGCCGAAGTTCTTTTCTTGCCGGCCATGGAGATGGAGGTTCTTCGAAGGAGTGGGAAATCTGGAGGAAGGAGAGCCGGGAAGGTAATGGCGGCCGAGAAAAATAGGAAGATCTGCTTGCGCCACGTTCAGGCTTTATGAACCTGCGCCCACTAGGACGCAAAGAGCCATTGACATCGCCTCCGGGAGATCGTGGGACACCGACCAAAGTGCCACGTGCTCGCGACTGGCCTCGCAGTGGTTGTCCCCACGTCGTCTCGTATCCTCCGGCCACGTGTCCACCGCGGGCTCGGGGGCTACTATCGGGCCCATGGATACCAAGGTATCCTGGGTCAACCGCTACGTCCCAGTCCGACGGTCCCTCACAGCCTTGTGGGCGTTGCCCGTATCGGCAAAGTTCCCCGCCAAGTCATCCTCTGACTAGACTCAGCCAGCAGGAGGCTAGCTCCTCTAGAAGGGCTGCCTCGCCAGACCTTGGAGAGAAGCTCTACCTTACCCCCACTCCTCTCCTGGAAGCGTTCCCTCTCGAGAGGGGACAAACCATGTGCTGCTGACGCCCGCCCCTATGGCATCCTGACGAAGGGGGGAGCGCAGAGGCCCGTTGGCCGCAGTTGCCATTCTCGTGTATAATGTGTGGGCGACAGCTGCCCGCGCCAAAGCGTTTCCCCAGGATTTCTTCTTTGGTGCAAGGAGACCAAGATGGTGCTACAAGACAGGGGAATCGTCATCGGACGCCCCCACTATCCTGCCATGGACGGTGGCATTGTCATCGACGACCAAGACCAAGGAGACAAAGCAGAGCTCGGCTGGTCTCCACTTTGGCGCCTTGTGGTAGCCCTTTCCTACCAAATGAGCGGGAATGAGGTCCAAACGCTAGTATAAGAGGAGCCTCTTGGCCCTCGTAGAAGAGGAGCTCAATTGACCAAGATCCCTTCTTAGTCTGTCCCGAGAACAAGCTCGCATCTTGTACTGTAACTACTATAGTGCAATCCATCAGACAAGCAGGAGTAGGGTTTTACACCGCAAGGTGGCCTGAAACTGGGTAAACTCCCTGTGTCACCATTGTCACCGATCACAAGCTTTCCTCGTGAAGCCTTCTCGAGAGGTGTAGGCAGTGCGGTTAGCCCCCAGTGTTCAAACCTCTAGAGAGATTCTGTCACTTGAAAGACCACTCTCCGACAGGTAGAAACGTCCATGTTTTCGTGGATGATATCGTCGTTGTATCCATGGAGAAAGATACCCTAATTGATGACTTATGAGAAACTTTCGATAATCTGCGCGCATACCAAATGAAGTTAAATCCATTAAAATACGTGTTCGGAGTTCCATCAGGAAAACTTCTGAGTTTCATTGTGTCCCATAGAGGCATTGAAGTAATCCCGAAAAACATCAAAAAAATATTGAACATAAAAAAACCTACGTGTTTGAAAGATGTTCAAAAGTTAACAGGTTTAGCTGCCGCCGTAAGCAGATTCATAAGCAAGTTAGGCGACAAAGCACTTCGATTGTACAAGTTGCTGAAAAACTATGACAAGTTCATATGGATAGAAGAAGCGGATAAGGCGCTGGCACAATTGGAGGAAACACCGATAAAGTCTCCAATTTTGGCATCCCTAAAGGAGAACGAACACATGTTGCTATATGCAACGGCAACAAATAGGGTGATCAGTGCAGCGATAGTTGTGGAAAGGTGAAAAACAGAGAATAAGGAAATCTCGGATCAGCACCATGTGTATTATCTCAGCAAGGTATTCTAAGAGTCAAAGAAAAGATACCAACACTATCAGAAACTGGCATATGGCGTCTTTTTCTCATCGAGGAAACCCCGCCATTACTTCCAAGGACACTCAATTACAATGGTTAGTAAAACACCACTAGGAGATATTATAAACAATGTGGATGCAACTGGTCATGTAGCCAAGTGGGGTATTGAGCTCGCAACATTCGACATTAAGTACCAACGTAGGATTTCAATTAAGTCTCACGTGTTGACGGATTCCATCGCCGATTGGATGGAAGCAATGGAGTACACTCCAATGCTTGATTCTGAATACTAGATTATGCATTTTGATGGGTAAAAGATGAAAGAAGGTGCAGGAGCCGGCATTGTCCTCAAATGACCCAGAGGAGATACAATAGAATGCATGCTGCAAATTCACTTCAATGCCAACACTAACATTGCAGAATACGAAGCTCTTCTTCACGGACTGCATATTGCAAAGAATGTAAGAGTTAAACGTATTATATGTTATGGAGACTTGGATTTGGTGTAGCACCAGTTGAACCAGAAATAGGACGCCAAGAGCCCCATAATGGCGGAGTATATGCGTATAGTGGATGAATCTGCCATATGCTTTTTGGGATTCAAAGTAAACCAAGTATGCCGAGAAGACAATTGGAATGCAGACACATTAGCCTAGATGGGTTCGGAAAGGGTAATGATATTGCCACCAGGCGTATTTGTCGAACATTTGCATTAGCCATCCATAAAAGAAGGATATGTGGATTACCCCTTGTTATCTTAGTAAATAGCTGTACTGCTCGTAATCCTAGATTGGATGATTGTATACCTGGATTTCTTATTAAATCAGAAATTTCCATAAGGAGCAGTCGAAGTCTTGCAAACATAGATACAACATCGTTGTAAAGGATACAAAGTGATCAATGGAAGATTATATAAGCGAGTACATTAAGAATTTTTCAACGGTCTGTATCGCCAAAAAAGGAAGGATGGTCTTGTAGGAAATACACGTTGGGGACTGCGGAGATCATGCTCAATCAAAGAGAATTGTCCATAAAGCATTTCGGGCAGGGTTTTTCTACCTTACATCCAAGAAGGATGCAGAGCATATTGTTAATACATGTGCGGGATGCCAGTATTACACCAAGCAGACAAATTTACCATCCCAAGCACTCAAAAGTATCTCTATTACATGGTCGTTTGCATTCTAGGGGATAGATATGATGGGACCGTTCGAACGACAAGTGGCGGACTTACACAACTTCTTGTAGCAGTTGAAAAATATACCAAGTGGGTAGATGCAAAACCTATAAAAAACATTGATGGTGTGACGGCCAAAAATTTCATCATATACATAGTCATGCGATTCATCATTCCACACAGGAACATTGGCTAAGTACTGCAAACAAAACAAAATCCTCCTTGACCTTGCTTCCGTGTCTCATCCACATTCAAATAGGTAGGTTGAAAGGATGAATAGTTCAATTATGCAAGGAATACAACCAAGACTTGAAACACCGCTGCATAGAGTAGGAGCATGGGTAGAAGAATTGCCGGCAATGCTCTGGAGTATTCACACAACAATGCCAAATAGATCAACTGGCCAAACACCATTCTTTTTGGTTTATGGCGCAAAAGCAATATTATCTACCGACATTATCCATGATTCCCATAGAGTGCAGGCATATGGCGAAACAGACGCCGAAATTGCACGACAGGATGCCCTAGACCTTTTAGAAGAAGAAAGAGAGCTTGTGCTTCCAAGATCCGCCATTTACTAGCAAGGACTGAGGAGATATCATAGCCGTAAAATTAAGTGACGTTCATTTAAAGAAGGTGACTTAGTGCTGAGAAGAGTGCAGGAAAGGGAGCACAAATTGGCTCATGTTTGGGAAAGACCATTTGTCATTAGTAAAGCTATGAAAAATGGATCATATTACCTTGTAGACATACTGGACGAGAAAAAATATTCCAAGAAAAAGAATCACAAGAGGAAACCGAAAATAGATACTGAGCTAGAAGAGACAAACCGCCCTTGGAGCATCTAGCAGTTACGTCCTTTCTATACCTAGCCAAATTCTATGTAATCATCATTGAGACCATGAAATAAAATTTTCGGGGTGATCTTATTTTTATGTGCTTACTTTTTCTCCTTCTATATTTCCCAATGACATGTCAAATCTTAATTCAATAATAACCCGAATTTTGTCTGTGAGCTCGGAGTTAAGAAAAACTGAATTTGTTTTAAACCATGCGATACAAAAACCCAAATTTTAGCTCTGAGCTCGGAGTTCAAAGTGTCTAATTCCTGCCTTAGCAAGTATGTTCAGATTGTTTTAATGCTAAACCAATAAACCCGTAAGTCAAAGTGCCAAGAGCACGACTCAAGATTTCGGGTTTAGACTTATTGGTTTCCAGAAAACCCGATTTCTTGGCGTTAAGGTCATGTACTAATAGATTCACTAAAACACTAGAGAAAGGCTAAAGCATACAAACTCAGAAAAACTTAAGGGCGGATAAAAAACACTTCCAAGTTTTTGTAACACCCGGGGGTTTTCCCAATAGAAAATTGTTTGTTTTGTTTTAGTGCATCTCATAACATCATGCATCATCGTGCCTTTTAAAACTTCCAAACTATTTAAAAATCATCCAATCTTGTTTTCCAAATTTATTGTAATTAATTTGTTGCATCAATCTGTTTTTAATACTGTCCAAACAATTTCTTAAAAGAAAAAAAAACATCTTTTGAGAGAGGGAGAGAGAGCAGCCTAGCCGTCTAGGCCCACATGGCCACCCGGCCAGCCCACCATCGAGCCATCCCATCTCCCAGCCCAGCCCAACTTACCTCTTCGCACGCTATGTTGTCGTCTTCCTCAGGAGAAAGAACAGGCACGGAACGTGACCATGGCCTCCCCTCCTCCACGCTTTCCCCTCCTCCATAAAACCCCTCCTCCTGGCTCCTCAACCCTAGCATCTCCCTCCTCCTTCCTCTCTAGCCGCCACCACCTCTCTCCCTCCTCTGTCTTCTTTTCCTTCTCTGAATTTTCTGAAAACCGAGGGAGAGCCCGGAGTAGTTCGCCGTTGCCCCGCCACCATGGAGTCCGTCGAGCCGAGATGACCGCGGGAACGGAACCTCCATGCTCTCATCTCCGTCCCCGCTGAAGATCGGGAGCCAGAGATTCACGAAACGTCGCCGACGAGCTCACCTTCCTCCGGCGTTCGTCCATCATCGGTGACAGGCTTGTCGCTGCCACCTCGTCAACGGCCTCTTCGACCTCGTCTTCGAGCCTCCCACGGTGAGCACCACCTCCGGGACTCCTTCCCATACCCTCCCCTTGCTCTGTGTGCGCGCCTTCGAGCGCCAAAATCGCGTCATACTCGCTGCAGATCGTCGTCCTCCTACCTCCCGTTCCTTTCATATATCTGAATTTTGGTGTCAAAAATTCAGTTAACCACGCTTGATCTCCTCTTATACATCGGATCTGTATCCTTTCACACAAGCCGCACAGCAGCCTAGTGGCTATCCCCTCCGTCCTCCACTCGGGAGACCCGAGTTCAAACCCCCGCGGATGCAAACGCCTCCCATTTTTCTCTCTTTTACACCTCGCGCGAGCAGCCGCTGCCGATCTTCAGTTTTGTCAGATTACAAGCCGCGGATTATATCTCTTAAGATGTCAGTTCAGTAGTTGTTCAACAACCGCACATCAGCGTAGTGGCTACGCTCTCTGGGTCCGTAGCGAGAGATCGCGGGATCGAATCCCACCAAGCCGATTAAAGGCCAGCCTTTTTGGCTGTTTTCCACCGCGGACTGGTCCCACCCGTCGGTGACCTTCGGCGCCACCTCATCTTTCACCCGTCCTCGTCAGCGTCGCGTGGCGCTAGGGCCCGCCAGTCAGCCTCTCTGGCTAGCCCGACTGTTGGTGGAGAAAATCCCAGATCCAGATCTGGATCTGTAATTTCGCACCCAGGCCCCTGCACTTCCTGTTTTTGCACCGGGGCCCTCCCACTCTCTGTTTCCTTCACGTTTTGATCCCTGGTTTTCAAAATTGGATAAAAAATTCATACTAACTCCAATTTCACAAAGTAAAATATGTTTTCCATGCAGAATTAAATAAACTTTCCAAATATAACCTTTGTTTTCTGTTTTGAATAATGTAAATTGCTGAAAACAATAATTCTTTGTTTAATGCATTTAAAATTGCCAATTTAATTACTTGCTCATTTCAAACCCAAATTCAACATATAAAATATGTTTTCCAACCAGAAAAATGCAAGGAATATGAATATGCCATCCATGCTCATGTTTGCATCTTGTATTGTGCATTTTAGCCTGCGTTATGCATGTCAACTAAATAACAACATATGGAATGTGTTGGGGTATTAACTAAATATTGCCCTATTCCATTAAATCTTGTTTAGCCCACCTACTTATTGTTTTTCCATGTTAAATAACACTTAATGTGATGGTTAGATAAACAACTTAAACCATAATTATTTGTCCGGACTCCGGGTCCGATTAAATTATCTAAATTGCATTTTGCGTTGCATCTCGCATGTCATGCATATAAAATAGGATCATGCTGGATCTTTTTCCGTAGTAGTAATTGTTGCATCCGGTGTTTGTTCTAGTTCGTTGCTTCTTCGCGGATAGGACGCTGAGATGATGTGAGCAACGACAAGTTCTGCTACCTCTACTTGCTGGATCTCAGGCAAGTATACTCACTTGCTACCTATGTTGCCTTTCCTCACTTGTTACCGATTCTTTCCGTTGTCTTTATGCTAGCCTAGTATTTTCGATGCTTGTGTCTCGATCCTATCATATGTTTATCTGCAGCCATGATATAGCCTTCCCTCCACTTCCTATTAACTGTTGCTTGTCTACCTTGTTGGCCTTCGTGTCGTAGTTGCATGCTTAGTGTTGTTTGCGCTCAAGTATTGTTGTCCGTCTTATCACCTGTTTAGTTTGATAGTTGGGTTTCAACTTAATCAACAACATGTTAATGTTTGGGATAATAATAATTTGATGATAAGGCACCGGCAGGAGGCCCGGCGTGGTTTTGAGGCCTGCTAGTGTCGAACTTAATTAGGAAAAGGGTCTTGTCCTCCGATCCATGATGAGGGCGCTAATCGCATGTGGGAAGCGAGTATGGGCGCCCCCCGCAACTTTGATTCGATTCGCATCTCGTCCAAATCGCCACACTTAGTTCGGGTTTTCCATTTGCCGCATGCATATGCAGGTGCGAACCCTTGGCGCCAGGGTGGTAACTTTTGTAGTCGGCATTTAGGGAGCACGTTCTTAGAGTGCTATGAGGGTCCCCTTTTCTTCGTGGGGCTTGATTAGTCGTGCGCTCAATTGCACGTGGTTCTTTGGGCTTGATGCGAAGAAGAGTTGGGTTGTGTTGAGTGCCTCGCTTGGTGGAAGTGCATTTCCATCTGGCGGGTCATTCTTACGTGTACGGCCATATTGGTGCATCCCTGCAGGGTTAATCTTCTCGAGAAGCCGTGTTGTCTGCGGTTATGGATGACTTGGTGAAAGTGCTGGCTAACAAGTACTCAGACAACTTACACCTAATGATAATAAATTGACTAGTAATATAGTATTACTGTCACCATAAAAATGAATGTCACCTTAATCAACAGTGTGAGTTTCCTTGGGTTGCTTCCTTAGTAGGGGGTAACACTGGATGGGTATTGTTTGGTGAGTAGTTGTAGTTGGTTCTGATACGCTCTCTTATCCCTTTCTATTAGCCGGAAGTTGTAGCGCGTCTCTCTAGTTGATAGTGCTGCCCACTGCTGTTTCTTGCAATAATCCCTTCCTTCCGTTGTACCCAAAGTATTTGTAACTTGTGATGATTGGTTACGCTGGTATCTTGTGAGTATGTTTTATCCACTTGCCAGTACTTAATAGTACTGACCCACGAATCCATTTCGTGGCTGCATATTCCACATTGCATTCAACAGGTTTGAAGTCTGACGACGTTAGATTGGGAATCCCTCCGGCTTGGCCTGGGCAGGGATTGGACGCCATCGGTTATCTTCAGGACTCTTAGTCCAATTTGTATCTTGTCCGTAGTCGGACACTATGTTGTTTCTTCCGCTGTTATTTGGATCTTTGTATTGTATCGGTTGTATCCTTGACTCGTTTGAGTCGTCTTGTATATACCTCCTCTGTTGTTGTTGTGGATTATTCGTGAACTGTTGTAATGTTATCACAAGTGGCAACCTGAAATCGGTTAGTATGCGGATTTGGGTGGAAATGTCGAAATCTGCATAGTGCCCGATCTCGGGGCGTCACAGTTTTCGCAAAATAAATAACACTTCTTCATTCCAAGTGCACCAAGCACAATTCATGGCATGCATTACAAATATAATTTACATTGAACACAGTAACGCAATTTGTTCGCCATTTCCTACATGCATGAGGATTACTGGTCGTCTTCTTCGGCTTCGTCCTCCTCATCACTGTCACTCGGGTTCTCCGGAGTATAGGGAATTTCTTCCTCCGGGTAGTAAGTAGAGGTGGAAACCATCCGGACTATCTTGGATGCAAACCCCTTGATAGACTTGAATATTTCCGCCCTTTCACTATCCGAGTAAGCTTGAAGAATCCTAGTGCCTAGACGCCAAGGCTTGGTGGTGGGGTAATGCATATGCATTAGGCCAAGGGCGATGCGCACCCCACATCAGATGTTGGACTGCAGCCGCTCCTTTCACTGAAAATTTTCTTCCTCAATGGCGGCCGACTGCATGCTTTGGATGAATTCCCCGAAAAGGCGGATGCGCTCAATTCTGGGAGTAGGATCATTCTTAGCTGCAAAGGAGAAACATGCATAAGACAAAAATAGGAAAAAGTACAGAAGTCACTAGATACGGTAAATCAGACAAAAGCTTACCATGGGTACCGAACGTACCAAGCATATGCTTATCCAGCTCCGCGATTTCCTCCTGATGGACTTGAAGGGTATCATGGAGATCACGGATGGTGATGGCATCCTTTTCGCTCTGAATCTTAAATCGAGATTTAGAAGCCTCCAAGGATTTTCGGCTTTCCTCCAGCTCCTTTTGGATCTTCATGTTTTCTTTATGAAGCCTCAGGTTCTCAGCACGGAGCCGGGGATCATTTCTGGCATCAGAGCTAACCTGCTTTGCCTCAGCAATAATAGATGTGTAGAAGGTGAGAAAACATGGAAGAAATATCGAAATCCGGATGAATGAAAAGCAAGAAGGAAAAGATGTATTTTGCGGCTTACCAACATACTGTTTTCGAAGCTGGAAGAGTTCATACTCTTTCTCTTCAGTAATATGGAGGAGCTCGCACACCTCCTTATTCTTGATCGTCAATTTCTCAAAAACCTCGCCATTTATTTGATCAGAAGTTTTCTGTCAAAAGGTGAAAGGAAAGTCAGAAAAAACAGGGTTATACTCAAAAGCATTAAGCAAGAGCAAACAAGTCCTCAAAATTAATACTTGGGGTCTAGGGAGTATACCTTGGTCATGTTTTGAATACCTTCAAGTGTTTGGAGTAATTCCGTGTTGTAGTCCTGGAATTTGGCTCCCTGGAGCAAAAGTCCGTCATTCAGGACCTACCAAGGAAAAAAAATAGTAGTTACTCCAGATTACAACTTCACCTGTTGGCCATCTACTAGAGGAAGGAGTAGGAATGCCGACGAAATACTTTTTTGCCCAATCATGCATATAATCATCTTCGTCAAAATAGTCTTCCTTTACCTTGAATTTCCCTTCAAAGGAATAAAGATCTTCATTTGGACCGAATAAAGCTCCCGCCCTTGGTGGAGGATCTGCCCTTTCCCGCACATCTGCCAGAGAGGCATCAGGGTGGATGGATTGATTCTGTTGGCTTGGAAGAGGGAGTTTTTTGTCCTTTAGTGGGATGGAAGAATCCTATGCAAAATATTGGTGGAAGGTGTATCTAGGGCGAGAGCCGGGAGAACGCTTTGGTTCCCGATGGCAAATCACCTTCCTCTTTTCATTTGTCTTCAAAGAAGAAGGAGCAAGACTGAAAAAGTATACATTAACCAAGTTAGTGCTCAAAGACTTATTCTTGAAAGGACAAAAATGCAAGAGAGAACGTTAAAGTTTTACCTGGAGGTAGCCACATGAATGCCATCCAGATCAATGACTTCCTTGGAAACGGTTGTCTTTTTGCGCTTTTTGCTGCTTTTGGCTGCTGCATCTTTTCAAGCCTTCTTCGCATTCATTTCCTCCTTGGAAACTAGTTATTCCTTGGAGATATCTTCAAGCTGCAGAAAAAACGGATTATGCGTAGGGTCGCGGTATACATATCCACAATCATATCATACTGTGTAGGGTCCGGGATAGGTGGTTAACCCGACGGCGAAGGATGCACGCTTCGACGTTTTCCGCCGTACAACGAAGAGAATCTGAACGTGCAACAATGTCGCCTAGAGGGGGGGTGAATAGGCGTTAAAACCTTTCCGGTTAAGGCTTGCTAAATATGGAAATAAACTAGGTGTTTAAATTAACAAACACACAACCTAAATATTCTAGGGTCAACTAGGTGCACCAACAACTTATGCTAAGCAAGACAAGTAACAAGGTGATAGCAAGATATATAGCTTCAAGCTCAATGGCTATCACAATGTAAATTGCATAAGTAGAAAGCTCGGGTATAGAAATAACCGAGGCACACTTAGGCGATGATGTATTCCCGAGTTCCTCCTTGTTAAGAGAGTACGTCTTGTTGGAGGGATGTGAGCTCGCCACAAAGGCCTACTCAACGCCACAAAGGCCTTACCCTATTCTCCGATGAACCCCGCCACAAAGGCCTAGTTCACCTTCCACTATTGGAAATCTTTGATCGAGGCACGCATCCACAACTCAATTGGAGGCTTTCGATGTCACCACAATTTTGGGGCACAAATCCACAACTCAATTGGAGGCTCCCAACAACACCACAAGTCATCTAGGGTCCAAGACCCAACAGTAACAAGTCCACGAACTTTCACTTCCATGAATCCTCGTGGAGAGAGCAAACCGATGCAACCGATGCAAATGGCAAGAGCACAAGTGCTCAAATCCTTCACTCTCAAATTCCAACAAAGCAACAAATGCTTATGGGAGAATAAGAGAGGAAGAACAATGGAGGAGAAACACAAAGAACCCCAAGATCTAGATTCACTAAGTTCTCCTCACTAAGAGGAGAGATGGATTGGTGGAAATGTGGATCTAGATCTCCTCTAACTTCTCCCTCAAAGATATGCAAGAATCATTGGAGAGATTCAGGGAGGGGCAAGGTTTCCAAGGTCAACAATGGTGGGGAGAGAGGAGAAAAACGTGTTTGGCAGCCTTGGGGTCAATGGAGAAGAAGACCCCCTTAAATAGGTGACCCAAAATATGACCGTTATGTGAAAAACTCGCCCAGCAGCGGTACTACCGCTAGGCCCAGCGGTATTACCTCTACGGGGCGTTTTGGTACTAATTCGGGCGGTACTGGGGTGGTAATGGACCAGTACTACCGCTAGGCCCAGCGGTATTACCTCTACGGGGCGTTTTGGTACTAATTCGGGCGTTTTTGATGATCTTGGACTCGTTGAAATCGCAGCGGAGAGCTCTACAAGATACTGTAGATAAACATCGATGTACAACAATTAAACTTAAAACCAAATGGGGAAAGGAAAGATCTCTCTAAAAATGACCAACTGGGAAAACCTTCAACATCAAAAACTCAATAAGTGTTTCATGCGAAAACCGTTTTTGATGAACTTGGGATTGTAATGAAGATCAAAACAAGCACCAAAATCCATAGAGATAAAATTCAAATAAGAACCAAGAAAGATGATATGCAATAGTGCAAAGGTTTGAGCTCTCCACAACGATTCGATCAAGTTACTCACTTGAGAGCCCCTCTTGATAGTACGACTATCGATCCTATAACCCAGTCTCCCCAAAAGTATGAGACTGGTATAATTGAAAACCTATCAAGATTATATCTTTGCCTTGAGCATTCCACTTGAGCTAGATGATGACAATTTTGACTCTCTTAAGTTAGATCTTCTTTCTTGATCGTGCTAGCTAGCACTAACTCCGCTTGATGAAGACTTGCAAATTGCTCCCCCATACACCATTATGGGAGAGACCCTTTTTGGCACATCTTCAAAAGGCCACAATCTCCAAAATGGTGGCAAGCATCAAACATAAGATTTCTTCGAGATGCTTCACTTTATCTTCCACGTCAAGCTAGATGACAAACACCGCTTGACGACATAGACCATGGGCTATATGAAATCTTTCTTTTGAAGAATGCCCATGGAAAGATACCTAACCACACATAGAGATACCACACACACATATCATGGGTTAGTTCACAAAGCTATGTGGACAAATGCTTACCATACCACGAGATACATAATCCACTAGGTACATCTTGTAGCTTTGTGTGTTGATCACACGCTTAATCAACCTTGTATATTTTTCTTCTCTCTTCATCCATAATGTTGATGTCTTGAAGGTAGACATGAATGAACACTCCATCTTGTTCTTCAAGACATCCAAGCAATAATCTTAACAGCACAGCGGTACTACCGCTGAACACAGCGGTACTACCTGTCGCGACCCCGGACCCAAAGATATACATACTGTTATGTGCTCCTAGCCATGGACTCACAAGGGCTCCAGGGTTACCAGCCCCGGCCGCAACAAACAACGGCAGGCAGACTGGATTCATCGGCACGTAGTCCGGATCCCCAGTCTACTACTCCTTGTATCATGCTAGTCATAACCAACTATGCATATCAAAGCATCCACGAATCGAATGAAACTGAAGGAAACAGGACCAAAGCTATACAGAGATGTTATGTGTCCAGAAAGTGCAACAACAATCGAGGGTTACTGGGGTTACCTCGCCCCAGGCCGATCACATCGACAGGCGGGCTCGGACATGGATCATCGGCTCCACAACCCCTCGACTGCGACAACTATGCAGGCATAGCCAAAACTGTATAACAATGAGCTCGAAACCAACAACCGATCAAAGCAACACTCTAGACCTTGAAATTGTATTAAACAGGTGTTACTAGAGTATAACTTACAAGAAGAGGTCACACGACCCAACATTACATCAGACAACGGAAGGCAAATTATGTTGCTAATCTAAGAGGCTGCAACATAAGGCGACGTCCCAGCCCATAGATTCCAGGCTGCCACCTGGGAACCCCAAACTACTCGTCGATGTCCACGTTGAACCATCACCGATGAAACAGCTTCACCTGAACCAAAATTAAGCAAACCTGAGTACAGGAGGTACTCAACAAGACTTAGTTAACCTATTATATATCTGCTAGTTTCTGAAAGGGTTTTATGAAAGGCTGATTTGCGTAAAGCAATCTTTGTTTTCCAAATCGAGGAGGAATAGCACGTCTTATAGAAGGTTTTCAAAACAGACGAGAAATTCACTACTGTAATCATCATCTTTTAAAACCACCAATATCAAATCCCAGCATCTCACATGCTACAAGGATCACCCCTCTCGGCATCTCCGAGGAGGCACCCTTCGTCTATTGCCTCCATGCTTTGTCAACATATTTTACGTCACGTTAGGTTGTCTATGGTCTTTGCCTTCACCAAGTCGTCCTTAACCGTGGACACGGATTTCCGAAAGATTTATCCCTGCAGGGTGGTATACTTTACCCACACGTACCATCCGACTCTTAATGCCAAGGTATTGGCACAATTCCGACGATGTGCCGACAGAGTGTGGTTGGCCACGACCTTTACCTTACCCGACCCTATCCATGAGTCAACCCAGGACAGGTCCACCCCGTCAACAGGGAGTTGGCCATCCTCCTGACAGCACCTGTCTCTGTGAGGCGGGGTCAAGATCCGTGTACGTCCATCACTTGGCCCCGGTCACGCCCTATCGGAGCATTTTGTTTTCAAAACCGTTTAAAAGGTTTTATTTGCGGTGCCGAATGGAAATCTCAAACTACGTGACTCATGGATCTGGCCAAACAAGTTAGTTGGCCGAGCGCGGTTACTTAGACCCCGCGTGTGGTTGCACGCTCAGTCTTGGCTTCCGCTCGAGACTGTTATCCTAGGGTTGGCGAGTATAGGACGAACAACCACTTCCCAAGTGGCCTCCCATACCATCCTTAGGCAAGTTATCCACACAAAGCTCATCTCACCACGTCATCATATCATACTAGGTTATCGCATCTCTGATTCATCAACCGGATGGAGCAGAGGTAACAAACATGTAAAGCTAAGCGAAGCAGAGATGAGGCTCTGGCGATACGCACAAGCAAATCTATGGCGGCTAGGAGCAGTGGATCAGGATATTGAGGCAATGCAGTATATAGGTGGACTATATCTACTAGCATCAAATACTTTGGAATCGAATGCAAAGTACGAGAATCAAATGTTGTTCGAAAACATATATGAGCAGATAAGAGGTTATGCTTGCCTTGGTTATAAGAAAACCAGATAAAATCTTCTGGAATAAGTGCTTGACTTGTCGGTTAGGATCAAGTATTCACCATTGGATTGCTGGCCTTCTCTTCGGAGTCACGTTTGACCTAGGGGGAAACAACACCGAAACAAAGAAGAACAATCAACCATGGCATCGATGCAATGCGCAATATGTATGCATGAGAAAGTTAATGCAATAAATTAAAGTCCTAAACATGTTCGATGGGTTGCTAGGGTTCGCATGTCAGATATGCAGTGTTACTGAAATTAGCCCGAAATAGACCCCGGAGGGTAATTCGGGTGATTATGGAAGTAAGTACAAGTTAAAGTTCTCAAATGAGTTTGAAAACATCATAAATGGATTGCATTTGTCATTTTGAGCAATTTGGTATATAACATTTAATTTTCTAATTTTATTGAATAAAAACTTATTTTTCTATTTTTAAATGAATTAACAACATTAAAATAATACTCATTTTTCAACTTTCTCAAACATGAATGAAAATGATATAAACAGGTAGCTTATATTTCTGAACATTTTGATACCTTTCTTTTATTTTTCTGAGTTATAAAACAATAATTATTGATTTTACAATTATTAATCATTTTCTGTAATTAATAAACAATTTCTGGAAATAGGAAAAACAGGATTATGACGTCATCGTAATGCAATGGTGACATCACCGTTCTCTGTTCTTTACAGATGAAAATGAAATTTGAATGAATTCGGGCGAAATTGAAGAAATGAAGTATACAGAAATGGAGAGGAGCTCAAGGGGAGGTGAGGGGTACCAACCGGTGACAAAATGGTCGCCGGAATGGCCGGCGGCGACCATTGACACGGCGGCGGGCGGCGGAGCTCGACGGGAGGTGGAACCAGAGGGGGAGGAAGCGATTGGAGGCGACGGGAATGCTCACCACGACGCTGTGAAGCTCCTGGATGGGTCGGAGGGGGCAGGGGCGGTCGGGGGCGGCCGCATCGAGCCCGGCGGCCGGCGGCCGGAGCTCGGGAAGAAGCAGATGGCGGCGGGGATTTCGTCCTTCCCGGCTCGATTCCGGTTGCGAGGAGGGTCAATGGAGGACGGCGAACGCGATGGCGTGCTTGGAAGAGCTCGGGAGCGGCCGGAACGACGTCGACGACCGGTGGCCATCACGGTTCGATAGGGTTGATTTTTCTCTTCACAGAGACAACGCGAGGAGGGCAGGAAGCTAGGAGAAAGAGGTAAGGAAGAGGGGCACGCCTCCTTGCCCTTATCCGCGGAAGGGAGCGGACAGAAGGCAGCGCGCGCGACGTCGACGACCTTCCTGCCTTCTGGCACGAGGAGGAAGACGACAGTGGAGGTTTTCCTCCATAACCCCCTGCAGATTTAGGGATTTTACAACGAAGCCCTTTTCTCTTTAAAAACAGAGAAGAAAACATTGTTTTGAGGCCCTTTTTGCAAACTAAAAATTTGGCAAAAATAAATTTGGGAAAGCTTGTGAAATTCCAACAAAACCATGTTTTGCTTTGATGAATTTGAAATAATTTTCAGAACAAAACTTTGGAAACCAAAATAAGTACTATCTGTGGTATTTTCTCAAAACATTTAATTTCACAGTTTAAATTGGTTCAAACATGATTTAAATTTTTTGTTTCATGCATGTATGAGATGAACACACACCACACACCCTAATGTATCAAAAATTGGGATGTTACAAATCTACCCCCCTTACAAGAATCTCGTCCCGAGATTCCCGAAGGAGAAGAAAGAAGGAACACCGGTTTGAATGATCTTCTCGAACCTTAGGGTTCTGTTCTTGAAGAGGTTGATCTGTAGCATCAAATGTGGATTGGCTACACCTTAGATAAGAGGGAAACTCTTAGGAATTGATCTTCACAAAGATCGAGTATCTCATGGGTAACTCATGACAGGATGTTCATAAAGAACTGTTGAGTTGACAGGCATGAAACACATCAAGGTAACGGAGGGAATATGAGAAGGTTTCAAGTTTGCGGACGATTGGTATTGAAAGGATTTAGAATATGAGCTTTGCACAAGACTTTAAATCCTTTTGCAAAAGAAAGGTTGGAAAACTTGTGACATAAAGGTTTCTTCGAAACAGAAAACCAAGATGGAGAGGATGGTCTTGGATACCACAAAGTAATATCCGTAGACGAGGGAGAACACGAGAAAACACTGTAATCGTGTGTCAGAGAGAAGTTGATACATGATCATGTTCACTCTTCAGAGTGGACACGAAAGATGAAGGAACTTTCATTCCATCCAATTTTTGTCAAAATCTTTGCCAAAGATCGGGAGGTTACTTCACAACGGAAGATGGGTAAACAAAGGACGATGGAAAACCGTAATGAAGAAGATATTCTTGGTCACACCATAAGGATGGGTAACCAACGGGGATTGAAACACCAGAAGGGATAGGGAATCTGTTTCCTATGGTGGATTTGGACGTAGCAATACGTTTACCACATGGTCAAGACCCCATGACTGAAGTAACTGACAAATTCACACAATGTGTGAGAAAAACAGAACTTCAAGTACTAACAACTTGAAAAAGGGAACTGATCAACGGCGGTTACGAAACACCAAGAGATGGTTCTCACGATGAACTTGTTTTCACGAGAACAAAGATTGGTAGGATTGATGGAGAGAGATTGGAAAGATCAACTTCCAACTTTTCCTTGATGTTCTAGATACCAAAAGCAAGCTCACGACAAGCCTTCTATAGGTCATCAAGTCAAAGTAAAACTTTGGTTTGGAAGAACGGTAAGAAAAACTTGTTAGAACGAGCCACACAGGAATTCTCACGAAGAGTGGCTGTTTTTACGGATTCAAAGAGATATGACATTAGGCCTTCCGGCTAATTGTGTCAACCACAACATCAACCATGCCGGATTCTGGAAGGACCTAATTCAATACTCTTGAGGATACACTAACCATCGTTGCTTCTTGAGATTCAGCTCTGGGTAGTGGATTTATAGCTCATGCTCGGTATGTTTGAAAAAAGAGATTGCACCGGTTATCAACAACATACATATGCTGGATTCTCAAGATATGGACTACGATGTCAAGCTCAAGGAGATGAGCAGGATTATGGAACTCATGTATTAGCAACTTGTGAAAGACGGTTGCACCTACATGACTTACTTACAAAAGAACACATCGGAGTCCTTGTTGGGGAAACGATACAAAGATAACGAAGTTTTTAGACTTGTTCTCTTTCACGAACAATCAGTTAGTGGCTTAGCGTGGATGCAAACTTCTTTAAGTGAATGTAGGTATAAACCAACCATCTCAAGAATACTCCACACATGCATGACCAACTTGGGGTTATTCCCGAAGGAACAAGGAAACTATACTCGAATCCATGGAGACAACTTTCACCATAAGCACATGGACTGGAGTAAGCCACTTCGAACATCCAGAACACAACTTCGTGATAACACAAAGTTGGTTCTCGAAAGTTTCCAACATTGTTGCCAAGTGTTCAACATGAACCTCTTGCAACTTGGAGAAATAGGAATGTCATCGATGGGCTCGAAAACACACTTATCAAATCACTCCAAGAAGAGGGATTTATATGATATATGAACAAGGCAATACATTGGTCAGACCGAAGGACATGAGGTATACTCGGGCCAAAAACCATGAGTGAAACCACCATCAAGACAGTCCTTGGATGTTTTCTCGATTTGACGATAGCCCAAATCAAACCAAGGTTGTAATGATAGCATGCCCACAAAGAGATACTATCATGCTTCAACAGGATGAGAACTAGACATCTCATTCCAACGGAACAAGTTAGGATGAGCTTTTGCCTTTCAACTCTCCAAGTTGTTGTTTAAGCTCAACCAACTAGTCCGGGATATTCAGTAGAGTTCCTTGGAGAAAGGAGTGGTTCAAACTACCCCTTGCTTAGACATTACGGTCAGGTAACAACCTGGTAATACTTCTATAGAGACAACTAGAATATCACAACCTACCGGTATGTCTTAGAAATCGGAAGGAGGCATGCTTTTCAAAGCAACTGATATGATCTTGAGAGCTTCGGCATGAACCTAACTCTTTGACCAAGAATGTGCATCGGAATAAACGGATTTGGTAACACGGTCAACTTCAAACAGAGGTTGGGTGACCAGTAGTGCTAAGAAGGATACAGATGTTTCCTTAGATTTTCCAAAGCAATAAGAATTGCTAGGAATATCTGGTACACACATCAACGCATAGACCCATCATACTCAAGCATTCAAGCTTGGAGGAAGGGGGAGTGAAGATGTGTGAGAGCATCACTTCATCATTAAGGCCATGAAACTTAACATGACCTCTGGATATAAAAGAGTGTGATACTCGAAGATGGAACAGAACAGAAGCTAATGAAACTTCTTTAATCTGCGAATTACAAAACTTTGACCTGGTCCTAGAGATGAACGAGGTACTGGAGTTTGTTTCTCCTTACATTCCAGGGTGGAATGTTTTGACAGAAAACAAGAGCAAATGCATTGGAGGAATCCAATACACATATTTAACTTGGTTTCCAAAACAACGGATGGAAACATGGGAGCAACTGAAGGGTGGAAGCCTGCTCAGGGGAGATCCTAAGATCATGTTGCAAGCAGAGGGTAATACTCATTTGTATAACCCATGCTAGGAGGAGAAGTATATCTGAATCAAGAACAGAGATATGGGAATCATAAAGAACACTCTTGTTGTGATCCCTTTTTGGTTCCAATGGAAAGCCTACGGCTACGAGAGTTGGAATCGCCTAGCCATCCTGAGGTAAAACAGATTCCTCAGGACCCGAAGAAACATAACTTGGGTTAAAGGCCAGCATCCTGTACTGATAGCGTGAGCATCACATGGTTAAGAAACCACACGATTCAACCCACCGCCTTTCAGCACATTTCGGGACCTTCGGTTCAAGTCCAAGGGTTAAAACATTGAGAAAGGAGTAACTACTATCTTAGTGCCTTGAAGAAGACTACGAATAGCAATCACGGGGTATCTTTCAAAAGACAACGATAGCTCCGGAAGAATTTTGAGCAGAGGATAACGGTTACATTCGAGATGAAAAGGAAATCTCGAGGTTCAGGGTTTTGAGACTTTAGAATAGGAGTATGTAGAACCCACACAACTCTGAGGTAATAGGATGGAAAGGAAATCTCCCGGTTTAAGAGATAACGGAACATGGAACGCACACGACTCTAGAAACTGAACACTAGGTCAACTTGGTTAAAAGAACGTCTTGCCATAGAAGGCACCTAAGTTTTGAATAATTAGAAGAGATAGCAAAACCTTTTCAAATCAAAACAGGTAAGAAAACCCAGACTTAGAGCGATACCAGATACGGAGTAAAAAGAATCCTAAAAGAAGGTTTTTCACAATCCATTTCGAGTTTCAAAATAGTTTTCATAAACTCTAGACTCGACATCGACCAAGCAGTAAGGTTTTCCTACAGGCAGTCCTGCTCTGATACCATGACCTGTCGCGACCCCGGACCCAAAGATATACATACTGTTATGTGCTCCTAGCCATGGACTCACAAGGGCTTCAGGGTTACCAGCCCCGGCCGCAACAAACAACGGCAGGCATACTGGATTCATCGGCACGTAGTCCGGATCCCCAGTCTACTACTCCTTGTATCCATGCTAGTCATAACCAACTATGCATATCAAAGCGTCCACGAATCGAATGAAACTGAAGGAAACGGGACCAAAGCTATACATAGATGCTATGTGTCCAGAAAGTGCAACAACAATCGAGGGTTACTGGGGTTACCTCGCCCCAGGCCGATCACATCGACAGGCGGGCTCAGACATGGATCATCGGCTCCACAACCCCTCGACTGCGACAACTATGCAGGCATAGCCAAAACTCTATAACAATGAGCTCGAAACCAACAACCGATCAAAGCAACACTCTAGACATTGAAATTGTATTAAACAGGTGTTACTAGAGTATAGCTTACAAGCAGAGGTCACACGACCCAACATTACATCAGACAACGGAAGGAAAATTATGTTGCTAATCAACAAGAACCAAAGAGGCCTAAGAGGCCGCAACATAAGGCGACGTCCCAGCCCATAGATTCCAGGCTGCCACGTGGGAACCCCAAACTACTCGTCGATGTCCACGTTGAACCATCACCGATGAAAGACCTTCACCTGAACCAAAATTAAGCAAACCTGAGTACAGGAGGTACTCAACAAGACTTAGTTAACCTATTATATATCTGCTAGTGTCTGAAAGGGTTTTATGAAAGGCTGATTTGCGTAAAGCAATCTTTGTTTTCCAAATCGAGGAGGAATAGCACGTCTTATAGAAGGTTTTCAAAACAGACGAGAAACTCACTACTGTAATCATCATCTTTTAAAACCACCAATATCAAATCCCAGCATCTCACATGCTACAAGGATCACCCCTCTCGGCATCTCCGAGGAGGCACCCTTCATCTATTGCCTCCATGCTTTGTCAACATATTTTACGTCACGTTAGGTTGTCTATGGTCTTTGCCTTCACCAAGTCGTCCTTAACCGTGGACACGGCTTTCCGAAAGATTTATCCCTGCAGGGTGGTAAACTTTACCCACACGTACCATCCGACTCTTAATGCCAAGGTATTGGCACAATTCCGACGATGTGCCGGCAGAGTGTGGTTGGCCACGACCTTTACCTTACCCGACCCTATCCATGAGTCAACCCAAGACAGGGCCACCCCGTCAACAGGGAGTTGTCCATCCTCCTGACGACACCTGTCTCTGTAAGGCGGGGTCAAGATCCGTGTACGTCCATCACTTGGCCCCGATCACGCCCTAGCGGAGCATTTTGTTTTCAAAACCGTTTAAAAGGTTTTATTTGCGGTGCCGAATGGAAATCTCAAACTACGTGACTCATGGATCTGGCCAAACAAGTTAGCTGGCCGAGCGCGGTTACTTAGACCCCGCGTGTGGTTGCACGCTTAGTCTTGGCTTCCGCTCGAGACCGTTATCCTAGGGTTGGCGAGTATAGGATGAATAACCACTTCCCAAGTGGCGTCCCATACCAGCCTTAGGCAATTTATCCACGCAAAGCTCATCTCACCACGTCATCATATCATACTAGGTTATCGCAGCTCTGATTCATCAACCGGATGGAGCAGAGGTAACAAACATGTAAAGCTAAGCGAAGCAGATATGAGGCTCTGGCGATGCGCACAAGCAAGACTATGGCGGCTAGGAGCAGTGGATCATGATATTGAGGCAATGCAGTATATAGGTGGACTATATCTACTAGCATCAAATACTTTGGAATCGAATGCAAAGTACGAGAATCAAATGTTGTTCGAAAACATATATGAGCAGATAAGAGGTTATGCTTGCCTTGGTTATAAGAAAACCAGATAAAATCTTCTGGAATAAGTGCTTGACTTGTCGGTTAGGATCAAGTATTCACCATTGGATTGCTGGCCTTCTCTTCGGAGTCACGTTCTACCGAGGGGGAAACAACACCGAAACAAAGAAGAACAATCAACCATGGCATCGATGCAATGCGCAATATGTATGCATAAGAAAGTTAATGCAATAAATTAAAGTCCTAAACATGTTCGATGGGTTGCTAGGGTTCGCATGTCAGATATGCAGTTTTACTGAAATTAGCCCGAAATAGACCCCGGAGGGTAATTCGGGTGATTATGGAAGTAAGTACAAGTTAAAGTGCTCAAATGAGGTTGAAAACATCATAAATGGATTGCATTTGTCATTTTGAGCAATTTGGTATATAACTTTTAATTTTCTAATTTTATTGAATAAAAACTTATTTTTCTATTTTTAAATGAATTAACAACATTAAAATAATACTCATTTTTCAACTTTCTCAAACTTGAATGAAAATGATATAAACAGGTAGCTTATATTTTTCTGAACATTTTGATACCTTTCTTTTATTTTTCTGAGTTATAAAACAATAATTATTGATTTTACAATTATTAATCATTTTCTGTAATTAATAAACAATTTCTGGAAATAGGAAAAACAGGATTATGACGTCATCGTGATGCAATGGTGACATCACCGTTCTCTGTTCTTTACAGATGAAAACGAAATTCGAATGAATTCGGGCGAAATTGAAGAAATGAAGTATACAGAAATGGAGAGGAGCTCAAGGGGAGGTGAGGGGTACCAACCGGTGACCAAATGGTCGCCGGAATGACCGGCGGCGACCATTGACACGGCGGCAGAGCTCGACGGGAGGTGGAACCAGAGGGTAAGGAAGCGATTGGAGGCGACGGGGATGCTCACCACGACGCTGTGAAGCTCGTGGATGGGTCGGAGGGGGCAGGGGCGGTCGGAGGCGGCCGCATCGAGCCCGGCGGCCGGCGGTCGGAGCTCGGGAAGAAGCAGATGGCGGCGGGGATTTCGTCCTTCCCGGCTTGATTCCGGTTGCGAGGAGGGTCAACGGAGGACGGCGAACACGATGGCGTGCTTGGAAGAGCTCGGGAGCGGCCGGAACGGCGTCGACGACCGGCGGCCATCACGGTTCGGTAGGGTTGATTTTTCTCTTCACAGAGACAACGCGAGGAGGGCAGGGAGCTAGGAGAAAGAGGTAAGGAAGAGGGGCACGCCTCCTTGCCCTTATTAGCGGAAGGGAGCGGACAGAAGGCGGCGCGCGCGACGTCGACGACCTTCCTGCCTTCTGGCACGAGGAGGAAGACGATAGGGGAGGTTTTCCTCCATAACCCCCTGCAGATTTAGGGATTTTACAACGAAGCCCTTTTCTCTTTAAAAACAGAGAAGAAAACATTGTTTTGAGGCCCTTTTTGCAAACTAAAAATTTGGCAAAAATAACTTTTGGAAAGCTTGTGAAATTTCCAACAAAACCATGTTTTGCTTTGATGAATTTGAAATAATTTTCAGAACAAAACTTTGGAAACCAAAATAAGTACTATATGTGGTATTTTCTCAAAGCATTTAATTTCATAGTTTAAATTGGTTCAAACATGATTTAAATTTTTTGTTTCATGCATGTATGAGATGAGCACACACCACACACCCTAATGTATCAAAAATTGGGTTGTTACACTACCGCCCACTGACATCTCAGGGTACCCAGTGTACCGCACACTGGTGCTCAGCGGTACCACAGAGAAGTACCGTGAAGCTCCAGTAGCGGTACTACCGTAACCGGCAGCGGTACTACCGTTGGCTCCAAACTCGATATAAAATCTAAATGGCTGGAGATAGTACTAGGCCACTACCTCCCTAGTACCGTAATCATTACCGTGAGCAAAACTTCCCTGGCGGTATTTTGACCAGTACTGCCAGCGGTACTACCACGTCCTGGAAGGAGCGGTACTACCGCTGACGGTACCAGTACTACCGCCATGGGGAGTGTTGCTCCGAAAGTGACTAAGTACTAGCGGTAGTACTATGACGGTACCGCCTGGGTACCGTGGATATCAGTGGCCTTTTCTTTGCTAGCGGTACCTCCAGCGGTATCACCAACGGTAGTACCGCTCCTGTGAGGAGACGGTACAAACCGTGGTACTACCGCTGTCTGGAGTGTACCAGGTGTGTTGAAGCAGTACAACTCCACAAGGAGAGCGGAACTACCGCTGCATAACCCGGTACTACTGCTGGACAGAGAAAAGGCTTCCCGACCATACCTTGGACATCACTTGATCAAAAGATCTTCTTCGATTCACACAAGGACTCCAAACTATTCTTATGGACAAGGCCTACAAGAATATCTCAATACAAACATTATTCCTTAAGGATTGCCATTAATTACCAAAACCACATATGGGGCACCATGCACTTTCAATCTCCCCCATTTTGGTAATTGATGACAATCCCTTTTTACGAGGGTTTATTTAATGAATAAAACAACCATGCAACACAAAGAGCAAGGATGAAAGAGCATGGAAGGTAAATTCTTAAGAACGAAACTAAAGCATAAAACCAAATTCTCTTAAACCCTCTAAACTTCTCCCCCATTGGTATCCATTGCCGAAATGGGAGGAAAAACTTAGAAGGTCAATATAATAAGAGCTCCCTCATAATGTATGCATTCCTCATGATATGAGTGAAATCAAGTGCATATATCCACTCACGAATAGAAGGAGGGAGATCAAACTATATTGAGGATCCAAAGATTGAAAATAAAAAAAATCCTCTAAACATCTCCCCACAAGGAGGCAAGCAACCGAAGAGATCCAACAAGAGAGTTCTAGAAAAAATGGAGAAGCTCCCCAATGTCTATGAACTATTGATAAGTGCACAAATATGGAATCATCACTCCCCATAATCATCTACTACCCACAATAAGTGCAAGAGAATAGATGGTACATGAAGCAATGCAACTTGCAACAAACAAATAAGTCCACAAGCTTATTAAGACGCAAAAGAAGTACCAAATGAAAATCCAAGCTTGTGCCTTTTAGGAACCACCAAATAATTAAAAGCAATAAAATGTGGTTACCAAAGAGATGGAATACCAAATAAAGAGGTAGCTATTCTCATGTGTATAAGTTTCTAAGTGGACACCAATCACAAAGATATAAGTCCACAAATAAATATGCACACACAAAATAGGTATGAAGGAGAAGAACATGATATCCAAAAGAGAGTCATAAATACACCAATAAGATTTTTTCTTGAAAGCAAAGCACAAAGCTCAATTTTATTTTAAAGGGATATAAATGAACAAACAACAAACTCATCAAAGCATCACAAATATCCACAAGGGAAAAGTGATCGTTGGGATGCTTCGAGAAAGGTAACACGTATCTTAAAAAGGGCAACAAAATAAATGCAACAAAATGAAATTCATGCCAAGATACAACCTACACAAGGTTGAAAGCTAGAAAAATATGCATGAGACAGATACTTGTTACTGAGAAGACATTTGTGATGAAGAGGATGCGAGTTCATTAATCATCATAGATTGACTCCTATAATCACATGGTGAGAACAACTTCCTTATGAATGAGGCAAGCAACCAATGCATCTCCATTGTACCTAAAAACAAAATTCAAGTACAACATGGTACCAAAACTCATTGGGTCCAAAGTAGTTAGAGCAACTACAATACATAGGACAAACTCCACATAAATATGTGCATATTAATATGTTTGAGTTTCATGCACATCTTAGCCATTTAGGATTTGATGGAGTTTATCCTATATATTGGATAAAATAAAGTAATCATGTAAAAAGATATACTTAGTAAATATACATGAACAATAACTTTCAATAACCAAACAAGATACAAATTGGACAAAACACAAATTAAACCAAGAAGGCACTCACACGAGTGAAAAGCAAGAGAATTGTCCAAATTATATCAAAAACCAAATCAACAAATGATTGAGGATACCAAAAAGAGAAGATATCAAAAGACATGAAAGAGTAAACAAACCCTCTACACTTTTCATGATGGCACACAAAGTACCAAGACGAAAAATGTTCGTCTTCCAAAGAGACAAGTCATTGGGATAAAAACCAATTTTAAGACAACAAGTGTTCAAACGCATATAGGAGAGCTCTTGCAAGAATAGTACATTATTTATTATCTTGAAATTGAATACAAAATGCACACAATGGAATCATTACTCTCCATATATATTATTCAAACACTAGTCATGTTAAATAAAATCAATAAGATGCAATACCAATTAAAGAATTGTTTTCTACTCGATGTAGGATAGCTTCCCCAAGAATAGTGCAACACAAAGAAGTATGACTTTGAATAAAAATGCACACGAATGGGATCATTGCTTTTCCTAAATCAAGAAAGCATAAAACAAATTTTGAGTAGAACGAAAGGAAGATACAAAGGAGTTTGAACCAAACAGATCCTTGGCAAGAAACAAGGCAATTTTAGAGCAACGGCCAAAGTAAATATGATCAATAAACTTACCACAAATTATTATCACTTGTCAAAGACAATAGATGTATGGAGATATTTCCCGGTGGTAGATTTGTTCACAATCGTATTTACAAAACATAAGCATGAGGCAAAAGATATACGTTCAAAAACATGCTTAGATAGAGATTCTTGAAAGCTTTAAATAAAACCGAATATGCAAAGCACCAAGAAACTATCTTACAAATAAGATACCAAACAAATAGAGACAAAAGGAAAATATGGAACTTGTTTGAGCAACATGCCACATAGGAGCAAGATAACTAACAATATCAACTCTAGGTGGCACTACCTCACATATTCACATTTTATAGGCTTGTAATATGCACATAGCTTATTACTCTCCCATAATGTGATAATCCATTTTTCAACAAGAGGCAAAGAAAATATAACTAGGGAAAGTTAATGGACATTAGAATTTAAGTTTCTCATGAGAAAAACATACCATGTAGAGACAAGATAATATTGATATGTCAACACTAAGTGGTATTCCTCATGTACTCACATTTTAGGAAAGTAAAGTGCCAAGAGCACATTACTCCACCAAAATGGGATAGTCCATTAATCTCCCAAAGAGCCAACCAAAAACAAACAAGAGTTTGCAAAGAAAGGCTCAACACAAAACACATAAGTACATGGAGTGCAAACCAACAAACACATAATAAATTACTCAAGATAGGTAAGTAGTAAGCACAACATATACAAAAACATGCTAGAAACAAAACCAACACATGCAAGGGGGCAAGTAATTTTCAATCAATATATGATTTAGATACAAGTTACCGCAAGGAGGAACATTGGATAAAAGATGTATATAATCCAAGTGACTTGGCTTGAGGAAATATAATTTATGAAGATCCCTTAATTCTTCATGAGATAGTCAAGTCTCCAATGCCCTCCAACAACACCTATTGATCAAGTTTGAGCTTGTTGGTCCCAAACCAAGTTGGGTCCTAAGAGGTTAGTCACAATAGGTTTGGCAACCCAAATGGTTATTTTCTTGACACCACTTGGAGTACCAACATACTTGGCAAACACATTTCCCACATTATCCTTCCGAATGGAATACACATAATCAACAAGGATAGGGTTGGATAATGTACCATTAGTGCATGAAGAAGCAAGGTGTCCCTTCTCATGACAAAGGTAGCAAGATTGACTCTTCTGTTTCTTCTTAATAGGATCCTCAACTTGAGGAGAATTGGCTTGAGTCTTCTTAGGAGGTGGTCGTTGTTGAACTCATGGTTGAGCATGAGATTGAACAAGAGGCCGCTTCCCTAGTTGCTTCTCACTAAGAAGCTTCTTCTTCAAAGGGCAAGATCTAACATGGTGCCCTTCAATCTTGCACTTGAAGCAAATAATCCTGGCTGGATCTTTTACTTGTTCTTGGCCCTTCTTCTTGTCAACCATGGACTTGTTCTTGATATTGGAGTTGAATCCAAGTCCACTCTTGTCATTGTGAAGCCTTCGCACTCTCAACATCTTGTCAAGGGTGGAACTCCCTTCATGACAATTTTCCAAGTCTTTCTTCAAAGAAGTGACTTGGGCCTTGAGCTCTTTAATTTCCTCTACATGGTTAGAAACAACAAAAGGGCTAGAGGAAGTAGATGCTTCATTGTTAGAGCAATAAGGCAAGGAAAGCAATTCATCACAAGATGTAGAAACATTATGAGAGGATGAATTAGTAATACTAGCACAAGGCAATATAGCATTACTAGAAGAGATTGTGCTAGTAACCACATGAGTCCCACAAGATGTCAACTTTGTAGTGATAGCCTCAAGAGCTAACTTTAGCTTAGTATGGGATGCTAGAAGATCCTCATGAGATCTAGATAGATTTTCATGGCATTCTTCCAATTTCTGACATTTGCTAGTCATCAACTCAAGTTGATCCCTTAGCTCAACATTCTCCTTCAAAATAGATGCTTTACAATATGTGGAGTTAGTAGCACAAGCATCATTAGAAATAGAAGAAGACAACTTGGCAAGCTCATTATTCAACCTAGAATTTTCATCAATTAGATTAGCATTACCAACAACAAATTCAACATTTTCCTTATTAAGCACTTTATATTTAGCAATAGTATGGTCACGTGCTTTAGTGAGAAAGCCTATTTGTTCATTATAGAGCTCCTCAATAGATTCAAGTTTCTCCTCAAGAGTAACTCGGAGCTCTTGCTCTTCCTCAAGGGCTACGTGGAGCCCTGCAATTTCATCTACGTACCCACGTTTGAGGCTATAACATTTATCAAGGCTAGTGTCCATAGCCTCAATAGTCTCATCGCGCTCAACAAGGGTACCCATGATTTCAAAGAGAATAGACGCGGCGATCTTATTCTTTGTGAGAGCATGAAGAACTATTTTACCTTTCTCTTAAATGGAATCACCATTATCATTTTCTTCATCATCATCATCAATAGATGAAGAGGGTTTCAAAGGAGGGGATACCTTTGAATCCTTATCCATAAGGCACATATGAGAAATGGATAACGATGATGAAGATTTACTTGAAGCACCATTAAGGTCCATGTCTTGTTCCACCAAAATGTGGGATTCCTCTACATTGTTAGCCACACAGCTACTAGAGGAAATGGAAGCATTGTTTTCATGAAAATAAGACATAGAAAGCATATCATCATGAGAATTAGTTAAACAACTATTACATGATATGCAAGGACTATCAACACTATCATGTAAGACATTTGGAGTGCTAGAAGTGTTTAAGTCCAAAGATAGAACATTGCAATGGGATAGAGATGAAGTATAGTCAACTCTAGATTCACTATCAGCAAAGCAATTTCTATCAACACTCACCATATCATTACTTTGTGAAAAAACACATGTTGGTGGAGTGGAGAAATATGTGAACTCATCACGGCCGGAAGTGGATGGAGAACAATCATCCTCAATAATGTTGGACACATCATATATATCTTGAAGTTTGGTCCATAACTCATGAGCGTTATGAAAAGGCTTGATTGATTCAATAACTACATCGCTCAAAACACACAAGAGACCATTAGATACTAGAGTATCGAGATAATACTTTTACTCATCCTCTAAAGATAAATTTTGAGAATCCTTTGGAGGAGGAAAATCAATATCTACAATTATCCTTACATACTTTGGACCCGTGTCCGTAAAAAAATTAAGAATGCAAATTTTCCAAACATCATAATTTCTACCATAAAATATAAAAGTGGGATCGTGCTCTATTTACCTAAACGACATCGTCCTCTCTAGGATGTAAAGCCTAATAAGAGAGCCTAGGCTCTGATACCAATTGAACGTGCAACGATGTCGCCTAGAGGGGGGTGAATATGCGATTAAAACTTTTCCGGTTAAGGTTTGCTAAATGCGGAAATAAACTAGGTGTTTAAATTAACAATCACACAACCTAAATATTCTAGGGTCAACTAGGTGCACCAACAACTTATGCTAAGCAAGACAAGTAACAAGGTGATAGCAAGATATATAACTTCAAGATCGAAGGCTATCACAATGTAAATTGCATAAGTAAAAAAGCTCAGGTATAGAAATAACCGAGGCAGACGGAGACGATGATGTATTCCCGAGTTCCTTCTTGTTAAGGGAGTATGTCTCGTTCGAGGGGTGTGATCTCACCACAAAGGCCTAGTCAACGCCACAAAGGCCTCACCCTATTCTCCGATGAACCCCGCCACAAAGGCCTAGTTCACCTTCCACTATTGGCAATCTTCGATCGAGGCACGCATCCACAACTCAATTGGAGGCTCTCGATGTCACCCCAATCTTGGGGCACACATCCACAACTCAATTGGAGACTCCCAAGAACACCACAAGTCGTCTAGGGTCCAAGACCCAAGAGTAACAAGTCCACGAACTTTCACTTCCACGAATCCTCGTATAGAGAGCAAACCGATACAACCGATCCAAGTGGCAAGAGCACAAGTGCTCAAATCCTTCACTCTCAAATTCCAACAAAGCAACAAATGCTTATGGGGGAATAAGAGAGGAAGAACAATGGAGGAGAAACACAAAGAACTCCAAGATCTAGATTCACTAAGTTCTCCTCACTAAGAGGAGAGATGGATTGGTGGAAATGTGGATCTAGATCTCCTCTAACTTCTCCCTCAAAGATATGCAAGAATCATTGGAGGGATTGAGAAAGGGGCAATGTTTCCAAGGTCAACAATGGTGGGGAGAGAGGAGAAAAACGTGTTTGGCAGCCTCGGGGTCAATGGGGAAGAAGACCCCCTTAAATAGGTGACCCAAAATATGACCGTTATGTGAAAAACTCGCCCAGCAGCATTACTACTGCTAGGCCCAGCGGTACTACCGCTACGGGGCGTTTCGATACTGGTTCGGGCGGTACTGGGGCGGTACTGGACCAGTACTACCGCCGGACCAAAAACAACAAATACACCCGAGACGAAAACGGTCATAAGTTTTGCGTCCGGACTCCGTTTCGATGATCTTGGGCTCGTTGAAATCGCAACTACGATCTCTACAAGATACTGTAGATAAACATCATTATGCAACAATGAAACTTAAAATCAAATGGGGAAAGTAAAGATCTCTATAAAAATGACTAACCGGGAATACCTTCAACATCAAAAACTCAATAAGTGTTTCATGTGAAAACTGTTTTTGATGAACTTGGGCTTGTCATGAAGATCACAACAAGCACCAAAACCCATAGAGATAAAAGCCAAATAAGAACCAAGAAATATGACATGCAAGAGTGCAAAGGTTTGAGCTCTCCACAACGATTCGATCAAGTTACTCACTTGAGAGCCCCTCTTGATAATACGACTATCGATCCTATATCCCGGTCCCCCCAAAAGTATGAGACTGGCAAAATAGTAAACCTATCAAGATTATACATTTTCCTTGAGCATTCCACTTGATCTAGATGATGTCGATCTTGACTCTCTCAAGTTGGACCTTCTTTCTTGATCGTGCTAGCTAGCACTAACTCCGCTTGATGGGAGAGACCCTTTTTGGCACATCTTCAAAAGGCCACAATCTCCAAAATGGTGGCAAGCATCAAACATAAGATTTCTTCGAGATGCTTCACTTTATCTTCCACGTCAAGCTAGATGACAAACACCGCTTGACGACATAGACCATGGGCTATATGAAATCTTTCTTTTGAAGAATGCCCATGGAAAGATACCTAACCACACATAGAGATACCACACACACATATCGTGGGTTAGTTCACAAAGGTATGTGGGCAAATGCTTACCATACCACGAGATACATAATCCCACTAGGTACATCTTGTAGCTTTGTGTGTTGATCACACGCTTAATCAACCTTGTATCTTTCTATTCTCTCTTCATCCATAATGTTGATGTCTTGAAGCTAGACATGAATGACCACTCCATCTTGTTCTTCAAGACATCCAAGCAATAAGCTTAACAACATAGCGGTGCTACCGCCCACTGACATCTCAGGGTACCCAGTGTACCGCACACTGGTTCTCAGCGGTACCACAGAGAAGTACCGTGAAGCTCCAGTAGCGGTACTACCGTTGGCTCCAAACTCGATATAAAATCGAAATGGATGGCAGTAGTACTAGTCCACTACCGCCCTATTACCATAATCATTACCGTGAGCAAAACTTCCTTGGCGGTATTTTGACCGGTACTACCAGCAGTACTACCGCGTCCTGGAAGGAGCGTTACTACCGCTGACGGTAGCGGTACTACCGCCATGGGGAGTGTTGCTCCGAAAGTGACGAAGTACTAGCGGTAGTACTATGCCGGTACCGCCTGGGTACCGTGCATATCAGTTGCCTTTTCTTTGCTAGCAGTACCTCTAGCGGTATCACCAACAGTAGTACCGCTTGTGGGAGGAGACGGTACAAACCGCGGTACTATCGCTGTCTGGAGTGTACCAGGTGTGTTGAAGTAGTACAACTCCACAAGGAGAGCGGAACTACCGCTGCACAACCCGATACTACTGCTGTACAGAGAAAAGGCTTCCCGACCATACCTTGGATTTCCTGGTGGAGGTAGGGGTAGTGGCGGTTGGAATCCTTGGTGTTCTCCTCCTGGAAGTGGCGGGTAATTTTGGCTAGCTGCTGATCTACTTTTCTTCGAGAAGGCCTCGTGGATGTCGATGAACTTTCGGCAATCTTTGAGGAGGTGTGTTGCCTTAGTTTTGCCCGTGCGCTTATCGGTAAATAGATGTAGCGAGCAGTACGCGTTAAGGTCCTCCTCGGAACTTTTGTCTTCAGCTTTTGGTTTCCACTCGCGACTTCCGCGGCGTCCATTATCACGGTTTCGCGTGAATTCCGCCGCTACCATATCTTCTCGATCATCGTGATCGTAGTATTTCCCCCTTTTCTTTCGACCATGGTGGTCTTCCTCGGGCGCGGGCGATGATGTTCTCTCGTTGGGCACCGCGTCTTCTCCATTAGCCCATTTGTCGGCTATGATCATCAGTTCCCCAATAGTTTTGGGTGCGGCTCGGCCCAGCTCCTCTCTAAAAGCAGTTCGTCGGGCACCTTTCGCGAAGGCCTCAACCGCTACTTCCTCTGAGATATTTCTTGCGGTGTTCCTGAGCGTGGTCCATCGCTGAATATACTCGCGGGTGGACTCGCCGCTCTTCTGTTTGCAGGCCCGCAGTTCTTCAATGGTTGCTGGTCTCTTGTAGGTGGCCTGGAAGTTCTTGCAGAAGTCGTAGTGCAGGTCGTCCCACGATGCGTAACGGGATTTTGGCCTCGCTTCCAGCCAGCTACGTGCCGCACCAACCAAGTGTAGATTGAGGTACTGCATAGCCGTGTTCTTGTTCCCACGTTGGCATTTTACTGCCGTGAGGTAGTCGTTTAGCCACGACGAAGGTTCGAGTGAACCATCGTATTTTGTTACTTCTGTGCTGAGCTTGAATCTCCTGCGTAGGGGTGCCTCGCGGATGCTGCGGGCAAAACACAGTGCGCCGCAGGTCTCGTCATCCGAAGAACTGGACGAGGAGCGCACGCGGTTCCTTGCAGCTTTTGCCTTGTCCACCTTATTTTGCGCGATATCTGACCGCGCGTTATATCCTGGCTGGTCGTGATCAATTTCCTTCCTTGGCTCTTTGTTGTGCTTCCGTGAGCGGCTGCTATGACGTCGCGAGCTTTTATTTCTCGGGCTGCCTTCGCTGCTGCTTCGACTATCACCGCGTCGCCGAGCTTCTTTTCCTTGACCGCGGCGAGGTGATTTGTCTCTCCTAGGCGAAGTGCTCCTATGCTTGCGCGATGCCTCTTTTTCTTTTTCCTTCTCTTGCTGTTCGGCGGCTTTCCTGCGGTCGTAGGAGGCGAGCCTTGAGGCCGCCATGCCCAATCCTTTCCGAACCTGTTTGTACTGCTCCGCTCGAGGGTTGTTCTCCCCTGGCTGGTTCATCTGCATGTAGGTTGCGGCGGCCAGGACTGCGGCAGCAGGGGTTTGTGGGTAGACGTTTCCGTCCTCGTCAACCCGCATAAGGGAAGGTGCGAGTGACCTGCTGATCCCACCCAGGGACTCGGCGTCCATGGATGTTGTTCATGATGCGTATCCCTTCCTTGTGGGTCGAGTTCTGATCGAAGGTGTTAGGGATAGCTCGTCTCGGCGTTGACTCGATTCATCTGCCAATCTCTTCCGATGGGCCAGGTCTTTCCGAGCTTCTTTGATAGCTGTGGCCGCTCTCACTAGATGATAGTGGTAGGCGACCATATCTTCGTGTGGCGCTCCAGCCACAGGCGGCTTGCTTGTTCGCAAGGCTTTTTTGGCTCGGTCCCAAGCGTCCCGCGAGACGCCGATCTCAGCGCGCTCTGCAGCGCTTTGTTCTGTTTCTGGGGGTTGTTCCGATCCTGCCATGCAGATCTGAGCCAGTCGTGGCTCGTGCGTCCTAGGCGTAGCTCGGAAAGCTTTCTGGATTTGGGAAGGTTCCTCTGTCGAGAGGGTATCGTAGTCGCTGGTGCTGAAGCGGATGGACTCGCCACTTTTCTCCAGATGAGGGCGCAAGTCGACGGCTTCTGACTCAGATCCTGATTCTTCGGGGAAGTGGAGGATCCCGTCCTTGTTGGTGTAGAACTTCAAGCTTCCGAACGTCAAGGTGGCGCTCTTCTCCAGATCGCTGAATACCTGGCGTGATTCCGGCGAGTGAGGGGTGACCACGACAGATCCGATCCGAATAGGATTGGTCGGAGCCGAAGTCGAAGGTTTCCAACGTGAGTTGGATGATGAAGCCGAAGATGCCGGAGATCCAGCACCCGCTGTTCCCACAGACGGTGCCAATTGTCGAATCTGTAACTCGGCAAATCCCTCAGGTGATCCCATAGGGTTTCGAATAGGAGAACCCATGAGCGCTGGTGACGATCGTCGGCTAGACAGGGGGCACAATTTACCCAGGTTCGGGGCCCTCGTAGAGGTAAAACCCTTAATCCTGCCTCTGTCGATCTGTATTATCGAATAGATCGGTTACAATGATGGTTGCTCAAGTCGAGAGTACGATCTCGAGCTCAAGGGTTTGGTGGTGCAGTATTGCTTGGTCCTCTCCCGTGGCTCTCCTGGCCTTATATAGATGGCCAGGTCTAAAACCCTACCCGGGGAGGACTCGAACTCTAGCCCTATGTCGGTTACAAGTTTCCTAACTTAACCCGCAAGGCATTGCGGGTGGGCTTCAAGTGGGCCTTCCAGAACACTCCAAGGGCTTCCCTTCTTGGGCCTTAACCTTGGGCTTGATACGGGGTGCCCTTACCCGCAGGGTCCAAGATCCATCCCTTCGTCAGCGTCTGCCCACTGCCGCCGCCGCCTCTTTTAATGTCACTGTCGTAGTTTCTGGGGACGTTGTTGTTCCCATATCCGTGGTGTCGCACATCGCACCGCGGTTGTGCCTTTCATCGATGCAATGGAGGTGTGGCCCTCAAGGTGTCCTCCGGAGGACATTGGAGAAGAGCATGGAGGTTTGGAACCCACGCCACCACTTTTGGGTCACCAGAGAAGCGCGAGAGAGTTCTGGCCTGGAAGTCCGTCGAGGAGTTGGGCGCTACGGGCGTTTCTTTCTTTGTTCTCTGTCTTGGTGGGTGTGAGCTCGAGGACGAAGAAAATGGGGAGAAGGAAACAAGGTAATGGGATATTTATAGCCTACGCGAAGACGCATGCAACGGCTATTTTAGCCGTTGGATGAATTCTGCTTGTCCGGTGCTAATTACAGTTTGTCGTAAAATGGCACTATTTACTCCGTCTCCTCGGTTACCACGCGAAAATCTCGCAATGATACGCCTTTTCAGATTTGGTGTGCTCAAACGACCGTGACGTCAGCAGGAATCAATCTCTTATGTCACCTTGACTGGTCAAAGATTTCCTTCTCTGCGAAGATTGCGAAGGTTATTCCGGGTTTTGTAAAAGACAGATTCAACATACTAATACTTAAAGAAAGATTCAAGACAAAAATCTGACTCTTCTTCATTTTGTGAAAGATGAAATTATGGAAATTGAAGGCATTGAATCTTCCCGCCGAATTAGGGTGTTATCCGGCATTGGTCTAAATCCGGCATGCCAGGGTGGCCCATTGGTGGTGAAGCAAGAGGCTTCTCCGGGCGGCCCTGCAGGCCGACCCGCAGAAAACCGAATTGTAGAAGACCCAGACAGCGGCCCATTCCGCAATTCGGCTTGGAGAAGAAGACAGATTCCTTGGTTTCCAAGATTAGAGATAGAGTCCTAATCCGAATAGATTCTTTTTCTGTAAACCCTAGTCCGTCTCTCTATATAAAGCCGGACGGGAGCCGCCCCATATGCAAGCACAAAACACATTCATACTCACGTTGTACTTTGTATACTTCAGAATTTAGTCTTGATTTTGTGTGATTGAACGAGTAGGGCGCCGCCTTAGCCGCGATGTACCGAACCTGGGTAAACCGAGTCTTTCGCCACCGGCTACTTCCCTACGTCCTATCCCCACATTCTACCTCTGTCTTGTGGCACCCCTTCCATGAACCTTATTACAAACACTCGACACTAGGGTTATTCTAGCACACACTGGTAGGTTCATAACACCCCTATGCTCGGCGCTAGGATGTTGAACATAACACCCTTGGTAAAGGCGCTATGAAAAAACTTCGATTCAAAAATATTTTTGAAACGGGGTCATTTTGCGCCGAAGTTTTTGAAAAGTGTCAATCGTCTTTTTTCACTAGAGAAAGGCGCTTTGCAACAGACAGTGGTTGGCGTGGGTATGCCCTATCAGGTGCCCACTGTTGGTATACCCGGTGCGGTCCACATAGAGATGCCCAGCTGCTGGCCCATCAGATGGCCTATCAGAGTATCAGAAGCACATGACGTTGTGAGTTCATTTAGGCCAAGTTCTTTGGAGTACAACGCAATTTTGTACCTGGATCATCACGAGATTCGGTTTCTGTGGTAGATGACTCAATAGGTAGGGCTTAGAACCTCTAAAGAGGACGTGACCGATCACTAGATCACGATCAAGAAGAGTCAAAATTGTCTTACTAGCTCGAGCAATCATCCAACTACGGTGGTTTCTCAACCGGTGGGTATATTTTTGTTGCACATTGTGAGCTCATATTTGATTTTATAAGAAACAAAAGTTCGAGAAGATGTCATTCTAGAAGGTACAAGAACTCCCGTTCTAATAATTTAGGGTTTACCCCAACCTGTAACCAACTCGGTCGGGTACCCAGGACCTAGCTTCCTATATAAAGATAGGAGGGGCCGCCGATCAGACTAACGTTCACAAGAATACGCCATAGCCAGATCCAATATGCACACCATAGCCTCACGGCGACATTGTAAAACTTCATTTTCAACAAGAGATCACACAAGTAGGAGCAGGGATTTTACCTCAACAAGCGCCCTGAACTTGGGTAAATTGTGTCCCTCCTTGTTAGCCGATGAATCCACCAACACGTACTACTCCCCAATATCAAACCCAAGTCGATCAATCATGAGCATTGTCGTGGAGACCCCACGTCAATTGGCGCCTTCTGTGGAAATTTTGCGGGCTGGAGTCACGGCTTCGGCGGCTCCAACATCGACGACCGACGACTTGCCAGCTTTAGGGGAATCGATTTGCTTTGGCTTCCTCAGCTTCACCCCACATTCACCGGCATCACGCTCGGCCTTCAGCGCTTCCATGATCTGCTCTTCCACGCCAACCAGGTGGGCGTCCTTAGCCTTCCTCACTCGACTCGTCCTTCGCCAAAGGAGTTGACATTGCCATCAACAGATACAACGGCTACCCCGCCACATGCATCATCTCAATCGATGAGCCAGAGCCAACCTTCACATCAAACTTCTGCGTCGACTGCGATGGTCACAACACCGCAGGCATAGCCAGTCCCACCGATCATAGTGCTAACGACTGTGCTGATCGTGAAAGCTGCAACAACATCGCCTACCCGATGCATCGGGCAACTCCTGCACAAGTGTACATGGCAGGGTCTCAGGAGAACACATTAAGCGGCAGAGGGGAGAACTCAGGTCGCAACATCATCAATATCCCCGTGGAGGCGATGACCAAAATTCGTGTGGCTATGCGCGACGGGATCCCCATAACCGCGGATGCGACACGAGATGATTTAATTGCTTACCATCACCTCATGTACAAGCAACACAACCATATGAAGGAAACACGCACAAAAATCTTCAAGAGTTGGCGGCTTGCCGATGCGTCGAGCAAGAGGCGGGAATAGCTGTCCGCTACTTGCCAGTCTTCATCATAGCGCACCCCCGCAAGTAGGGGCCCTAGGTACCGCTAAAGACTAGTGCGCGCATGCTTGAAGGTACAAGGCGACCAGAAGCCTCGACCCGGACTTCAGGAAACGTGGTTCCCAATACACCATAGAGTGTTGTCCTCGCGGCCATCACATACCTGATGTCTACCCAGCCCCACGAAGACAACCCTCGAGTGGCACTCAACCGAAAAACCATATTCAGGTTGTGCATGATAGCAGTTGCGCTCACTGTTGTAGACAAGCAAGATGTCGGAAACCTAATCGTGACGCGGTGCTCCCGCAGATCATTCCCGCGCCGACATGTCCAAGTAAAATGGCCCACAGGAGCCGAAAACTTGGCGGAAACTTACCTCGCGGCGATACGATTCCATGGGGGCATAAAACCATTGACATTTAGTGCATGCAGCTACAACTAAAGGTCTCTGCACGCGCCTGGATCAAAAGCTTACCCGAGGGAGAAATCAGTTTCTTGGAATACCTAGTCCATGATTTCGTCCTAAACTTATAGGCGACATACAAACGACTGGCTTCCATAGGGGAGATGCGGTCGTGTACATAGAGGGCGAGCGAAACGATACACTCATACATCCAATGGTAAACTATCTTGAGGAACGAGGATGAGGAAATCTTCGAGGAGAGCGCAGTGTCAGTAGGGGACTGCGATAGGAGGCCCAGCCGCAGTGCGGGACTGCAATAGGGTGTAGGCCCGCGCGCACGGCTTCTTCTTCCTCTCTGCCTTCTCTCTTCTCTATTTCCTCATTCTTTCTTCTCTTTCTACTCGAAAAGAACATGAATTAATCCATCATTTTCCACCAATAAATCCATGATTTTCCATCGTAGTTGAATCCAAGAGGGTTGGGGGAGGCTAGGGAACACTTGATCCCGTGATGGGCTAGCTCGTGGTGGCGGCGGTAGTGGTGGTGGTAATGGTGGTGGTAGTGGTGGTTGGCTGCATCGCCGTGGTGATGGTTGGGTGCATCTTCATGGTGGTGCTTCGGTGATCTCGCGAGAAGATTTGGGTTCACTCGCTTTGAGGGTATGATTCGACAAGCGTCTTCTCTGTTATTTTTGTAGATGCATATGTACTTTTTTAGATCTATGCGGATATATATTTTTATAGTCATATTAGTCGAATTATGCAGCTAAAAATTTAGCTGTTAATTTTTGTTGTCTGCGAATATGTCGTCAAGTTTTAAGTAGTATGGAGAAATTATTTTGTTGGGTAGTAATAATTAGTTTAGCATATAAATATTGAAGGGTGATTAATTTAACAAAGACGGTTTTTATGTCACCATAGATGTCTGAATTAGTGAATTTTATATTTTATTACAGTCCTGGTACTGTAGAAACAAATGAGTTTGGAGTTGACCTGAGTTTGTATGACTCTACAGACATTGAACTATGTGCCCCTCAAACATGGGCTCTTAGTCAGTTGGCACAATGGTTGACAAAAAGTTTATAGTTTGATACTGAAACACACACCGTAAGTGTACATGCTTTGTGGAGCCGGTCAAGAATAAATCCTTTATTTTATTTGAGGCCAATTGAGCGGGATTCTCAGTGGACGTGCTGGTTACAAGGTTGAGAAAAGAGGAGTGTAAATCCTATTTGCTTAGTACTCCCCGTCCAGAAGGAGGTGATTGTCCATGAAATTGGGGATGGGTACGATCCTGGCCAGAGCAGTAAAGGGATGGATTTATCTGCTGGAGGTCATGATTATGAATCATGGCATAGTGGTCAAGCGGTAGGAGACGATGCCGCTGGTTATGATTATGAATCTGGGCAGAGCAGTCAAGCTGGTTATCATAGCGGTGAGGCAGATGCTGACGAGATTGATGGGAAGATCTAGAGCCAGATGGAAGATGAACATAAATATATTGACAGTTTGTATAACGATGATTCCGACGAGTCTTATGAAAAAGTGAACGTAGCGATGCGACCTAATCCTGCATCATGGAATCAAGACTTCTCTTCTGCAATGACCGTAAACGACAACCATGATTCTGCCTAGCAATATCATCAGAACAACCTTGCGCCGGGTGCTATGTATCATGACAAGTAAGCTGTGAAGGATGAAATAATTGACTGGGCAATATCGACGCAAAGGGTATTGAAAACTAAGGTGTCAAGTCAGAAATACTTGGCAATGGAATGCGTGAACATAAACTGTCCAGGGAGGGTGCATGGCTATCTCCCTAAGTATGACACAAGTTGGTTGATCAGTGACTTGGTTCACCACACATGTGCTATTCCAAGTATCCCGCAAGATCATCCTAACCTTTCTTATACTCTTATTGCTCAGTTGCTTTACAACGAAATAGTGGAGGGCAAAGCGATGAAAGTGAAGGCTATCCAGACGAAAGTCTTTGTCAGGTTTAAGTACAAAAATTCTATTGGTAAAGCTTGGAGGGCTAAGAAGAGGGCGCCTAAGAAAAGATTTGGTACGTATTTCGACGCATATGACTCTGTTGTCTGGCTCCTACTTACACTCCGTGACTGGAATCCTGGCACCTATGTCGACATCCAAGACTGGTTTATGCCTGAGTTCCCAACTGTTAGGGTGCTACATCGATTGTTCTTCTCTTTCGGTGTATGCATCGAAGCTTTTAGTCATTGTCGACCAATGATATGTGTGGATGACACTATTCTAATTGGCAAGTACAGAGGTCAGATCCTAACCGCAATTGGTATAGACAGCAACAATCAAGTCGTCCCACTCACATTTTCTTTTATTCAGAGCGAGAACATTGATAGTTGGCCATGGTTCTTCAGCCAACTCAAAATAGCAGTTGTGCAGGATAAGCAGAATGTGTGCATCCTTCATGAAAGGCATGCAGGTATATTGAGTGTGATAAAGACACCGAGAAACCCTTTGCCTGGCGAACAAACTCCATGGACTGACATGCAGAGCTGTTAGTGTAATGCGACACCTGGGGGCCAATTTCTTCTCACAGTTCAGACATAAGAAAGTTATGAACCTTTTAAACAAACTCCGCAAGCAGAACCAGAAATGGAAGTACACGTTGATACGTGGCAGACTTAATGTGTGCACGTACAGACATGTTAGAGACAGAAGAGCTGCACGAGATGCAACAGTGAGGTCCAACTAGGCAATGCAGTCTATGCAATTAGTTTGGCCACACGGACGCTAATCGTCCCACTTTCGTTACTGCCGAAGAGGGAGAGCACGTCGTGGGCGTGGAATTCCGGATTTAAATTTGAACTATTGTTTTACATTATTGTGTACGGAACTACAATTTTAATTTGTAATAAGTGCGGAACTACGTTTTAAATTTGTTATAACCGTGGCACTATTTTTTAATTTGTAAAGTGTGTACCTATGTTTTAAAGCGTGTGCAACTATGTTTACGTTCATATTGTGTATGCAACTATGTTGTAATACGTGCATGAATGGAGCGAATGTTGTTTCTTAGTCCGGACATTGAGGTCAAACACCGGGCACGATTACTAGGAAAAAAAAACTCGATTCATTGCTCACTTGCACTACTAGGGAGTACTGACCCTGCTTGGGTTGAGAGGTATGTACTTTATTTATTTGTTTCACACATCGATTTATCAACCGGAGACATTAACCTAATTGCTATGCATTCTCTCTTTGTAGGTTAAATTGTGGTGGTCTTTTACCTTTCTCGTGTCTGTTTGAGAGTACTGATACCTCTACACGCATGGGTATTGGCCACTCATTACTCACCTGCTTGGTGGACCGATGGAGGCCGGAGACACACACATTTCACTTCCGCTGAGGAGAGATGGCTCCTACTCTGGAGGATGTATCTTACTTGCTCGGGCTTCCGTTGGCGGGTCAGGCCATAGGACCATTGGCAAAACCGTACGATTGGGTTGTGGACATGGCACTACGTTTTCATGATGGTTTTCCTGGTTCTGATCCTCTAGATTTGAACAATCATGGACCTAAGCTCGTTTGGTTGCACAATTTCCAGGTTAGTTAACATGGCTCATATCTTTCATATGTCTTGCAATTATCGATTAACACATTTGTTTCATCAATATAGATCTAGAACTTTGCGGAACAGTTAGATGCCACACAGATCATTCTATGCCTAGAGGCATACATACTGTGGCTTCTGGGAAGGGTGATGTTCATCGAAAGCCATGGAGACACGATTGGCGTGCACTACATCCCTTTTGCGTTGCAGATCGCACAAGCTCAAGTGCTAGAAACCATCACACCTAGGAGTTGGGATTCAGAGTGTTAGCGGCCATGTACCGAGCTTTGTACAAGGATTTCCAGCTTACCAGGAAGGGTGCAGCCCTTCTTGGCTGTCCTCTTTTCTTGCAGCTATTTGTCGCACCCGGACTTCTAGAGGATACTCACAGCCCGCTAAACAGTAGATAAATGGCTTATGGGGCATACCGGCACCCGCATCTCAATATGAGTAGGCCAACACGTAAACGTGTGACAACCATTCTCTACTACTCATCGTCTGCGTAAACCATCCCATAGAAATCCGACTACTTCCATTGACGTACTTCATAACATACACACATGGTACGTCAACGGCATTTTAACAAGTGATATCACAACAAATCTCTAAGACACAAAGAAATAGAAGTAAGTTGCAAATAGCTCTCACTAGAGCAGAGATAGCAAATACAATCATCCAGAGGACACATGTCCCAACAAGTCATCATTACATCACAGCGAAAACATCCAAAGTGTCTGGGTATAGACAAGATCCAAATAGGCCTAAGAGGCCGGAAACGAAAAGACGGAGCCCATCCACGATGTCTCGGATCATGCCCGGGTCCGCTATCTACTCGTCAGCAGCCTCGTCATACTCCACGTAGTAGCCACCATGGGGATCCTCGGAAACGTAGTCTGCAGAACACGCAGCCCCAAAGGGGTCAGTACAGACGAGTACTGGCAAGCAAGACGCACAAGATACCAAAGTGTACCCGGCAACACCAAGTACAGATGCTTTGGATTCAACGGAAGATAGGTGTTATAAAGATGCGGCAGCGGGCTGCTCTAACCAACTACAGAGACACGCTACAACATCCGGCTAAAAGAAGGGGATAAGATAGCGTATCGGAACCAACTATAACTAACTCCAAACAAACGCATCCTGGATCTCGCCCCTTATCCAAAGAAGCAACCCAAGGATAACTCACACAGTTGGATTAGTGAAGGTTCAGGTTATTGTATCCATACGACTATTACTAGTCAAATTATCAATTAATTAGGTGTAAGTTGTCTAATCCTTGTTAGCCAGCCCTATCACCAAGTCATCCATAACCGCGGACAACACGGCTTCTCGAGAAGATTTAACCCTGCAGGGATGCACCAATTTGGCCGTACACGTAAGAATATCCCGCCAGACGGGGATCAAACCCACCAAGCGAGACACTCAACACAACCCAACTCTTCTTCGCATCAAGCCCAAAGAACCCCGTGCAATTGAGCGCACGGCTAATCAAGCCCCACGAAGAAAAGGGTACCCTCATAGCACTCTAAGAACGTGTCTCCCTAAATGCCGACTACAAAAGTTACCACCCTGGCCTCGGGTTAGCACCTGCATATGCATGCGGCAAATGGAAAACCCGAACTAAATGAGGCGATTTGGACGAGATGCGAATCGAATCAAATTGAGGGGGGCGCCCATACACGCTTCCCACATGCGGTTAGCGCGCTCATCATGGATCTAGAGGACAAGAACTTTTCCTGAGTTCGACACTAGCAGGCCTCAAAACCATACCCGGCCTCCTGCCGGTGCCTTATCATCAAATTAGCATTACCTCATACATTAACAGGTTGTTGTTTAGCATCGAGCCCCAGAACATAATAAATATGGTAAAAGAAATAACGGACATCAGACTCGAGCATAAACAACCCTAAGCATGCTAGTAAGACACAGGCAACAAGCAACAGGGTTATAGGTGTGGAGGATAGGCTAAATCAGGGTTACAGGATAACATGTGATAGGATCGGAACACAAGCAACGAATCTTAAGGCTAGCAGGATAGACAACGGAAAGTATCGATATCCAGTGTGGAAAGGACACAATGGTTCATGTGAGTGAATACTTGCCTGCAAACTCAGTAGCCTGGTACTGGGCTAACTCCTCAGAAGTAGTGTCGTAAACCTCGTCTGTCTCAACGTCGTCGTCTAATCGAGAAGAAGCAAACAAACAACACAGAGAGACAAACAATCAATAACATGGCATAAGGCACAATCAGGGGATGATGCATGACAATTTAATTGATGCATCAAAGATAAGCTAGTTGATATGGTAACATAATTAAATGGGCCTATATGCAATTTGGATTGCATATGGAAAAGCCCATGAATTAAGGTTGAATTTAATGATCTACAAATAACCATCATGTGAAAGCTGATTAGAATGATGCATGGATGAAGAAAACAATAAGAAAACAACAATAGCTTCAATTTGAAATGTTGTTTACCAAGTTTGGAATTTTATTTATTAAGTTATGAAATTTGGCTTCTCAAATGAGTTACACAAGCATTTGTTGTTTTCACCAATTTTCATTGTTCAAAATAAATAACAAAATTCATATTTGGCAAGAACACAAAATTTTAGGTGGAATACATGTTTCATTTGTTGACAAAGGATTTAAAATGAATTAATTATGAATTAAACAAGTTTAAACAAGATTTAAATGAATTTAATTCAAGTATGAAATTATTTGAATTTTTATTTGTTCAAAACATTTAATAAAATTCATATTTGGAAAGTTTATACTTTTCTGGTTTGAAAATATATTTTATATGTTCAAAAAGAATTTATTTTGACCAAGTTATGAATTTTAGCAATTTTAAGTGACTTAAACAAGATTTAAATTATTTAACCAATTTTAATTATTCAAAACAGGAAACAAAGTTTATATTTGGAAAGGTGGTTCAATTTTGCATGGAAAACGTATTTTATATGTGACATTTGAATTAAATTTGAATTAGTTATGAATTTGACCAAATTTGAAATGAGTTGTTTGAATTTGAATTTTGAAAACATTTGAAATGTTCAAAATAGTAAACAAATGATTTAAACATGTAGAGAATTAAATTTGGTACAGAAAACATATTTTATTTATTAAGTTTGGATTTGAAATGCAAAAGTTATTTGAATTTGAAATTTAAGGGGCTATTTTGTGAATTAAACAGTTACAGAAAAGTTCCAGGGGCTTAGGTGCGAAAAAGGAATTACAGAAAGGCCCCTGGGAACCTTTTCCACGCAGCAGATCAACCCCTGGGTCACTGGCCTGTGGGCCAGCGCCCAGCTGGCGCTGCGTGGCACGCGGGTGGGTGCTTGTGTGGCCACCACTGCCAATGGCAGGTGGGGCCAGCGTGCACGCGTGGCAAAGGAGAAAAAATTGGGTTTTAATCTGCGTCGCGGGGGTTCGAACCCGCGATGCTGCGCTGCGCGCCGTGCGATTGAGCCACTACGGTGTGAATGTGTTTGGTGACAGAGAGGAGGTGCACGTGGTTTTGAGGTTCCGCTGCGCTTATCTGACGAAACTGAACAAAGGTTCAGCCTTGAACCTGACAGAGGTGGACGGACGCCGGCGGCGAGCTGCGCTGCGGTGGCTGCTCCTCGTGTGCGTTGTGCTGCGAGGGATGCGTGCAGGTGTGCCACGGATGCAGAGGGAAAAGATCGAGGGGGGCGTGCTCACCGGGAGGGGGTAGAAGGAGGTGGCCGTGCTCGGTGGAGAGGACGGTGGCGACGGCGACAGACAGGTGGACGACGGCGACGATCCAGGGCCTCCCAGGCCCTGGCGATGAAGCGAGGAGGGAGAGGGAGTAGCGGGGAAGCGATTCCCGCAGATACCCAGGCCGGGAGGCGTCCATGGGCGCGGCGATCGCCGGAGTTGTTGCTCTGCGGTGCGGTGGCGGTGGTTCAGAAACAGAGCGAGAACAGAGGAAGGAGGAGGGGAAAACGACGGCGGCGAGAGAGAGAAAGGAGGAGGAGGTCTAGGGCAGGGAGGAGGAGCCCTCGGGCTAGGTTATAAGGAGGAGGAGGAGGCGCTGCTGGCCGTTCCCTCCTCGGTCTGTTGACGTGGGCAGCGTCGATGAGCTGTCGTACAGAGGTGGACGAAGGGGTAAGCAGGCCGTGGGGGGCTGGGCCTAGGGCTGGCTGTTGGGCTGGCCTGCCCCCTTCTCTCTCTGTTTTATTTTTTTGTTTTTCTGTTTTCTGATTCTGTTTTTTTTTTTTGCAGAAAAGGAAAAGGGAAGAAAAGAATAGCTTTTGGGGGTTGGAAAAATTTGGAATAATTTTTTATAGGTTGTTATTTACAAAAGCCCAACTGTGCCATTTTTGTTTTCCAAAAAGTTTGAATTTAGTTGCTGTTTGGAAATTCAAATGAATTTGAGCAATTTTTGGTGTTAATTGAATTATTGAAAAGAAGCAATTTAAATAGTTTGAACTTTCAATTTTATTGGAAACAATTTGATGTTTTTATTTGAATATTTCATTTGAAAAATTGTAACAGAACAAGTATGAACAAGAATTTGAAATTTGTTTGAAATTCAAATGAAAAAACAAGGGAAAACAAATGGAAAACAAATGCAATGCTTATGATGACATGATGCAAAACATAATTTAACAAAAAGCAAACATTCTAATGGTTGTTTTTCATACTTGGGATGTTACAAAACGCCCCCCCCCTTGAAGGAATCGCGCCCCGAGATTCCTACTGAGAAGAGAAAATGTCCGGATACTTCTTGCGAAGATCCTCTTCGGTCTCCCACGTTGCCTCTTTATCGGAATGATGAGACCACTGCACTTTCAAGAACTTGGTGCTCTTGTTGCGAGTTTTATGCTCGGTCTCATCGAGAATTCGAACAGGATGCTCTTCATAAGAGAGGTCCTCTTGCAGATCAATGGAATCATGATCAACTGCACGACCTGGATCTTTGAAGCACCTCTTGAGCTGTGACACGTGAAACACATCGTGCACCTTGGATAGCTTTTCTGGAAGTTCAAGACGATAGGCATTTTCTGCACGCCTTGAGAGAATGTTGAAGGGACCAATATATCTTGGTGCAAGCTTTCCTTTTACACCAAAACGATGAGTGCCTCTGAGGGGAGTTACACGGAGATATGCTTTGTCACCAGGTGCATAGACCATGTCCCTGTGCTTGCTGTCATAGTAGCTTTTCTGACGAGACTGAGCAATCTTGAGGTTGTCACGAATGATGCGAACTTTCTCTTCGGCTTCCTTAACAATGTCAGGGCCTAAGAGTGAACGGTCACCAGCTCCAGACCAAATGATTGGACTCCTGCATCTGCGGCCATAGAGAGCCTCAAATGGTGACATGCCTAGGCTTGCCTGGAAGCTGTTGTTGTAGGAGAATTCAGCATATGGAAGACATTCCTCCCATTTCATGCCAAAAGAGATACCACATGCTCTGAGCATATCCTCGAGAATCTGATTGACTCTTTCGACTTGCCCTTGAGACTGAGGGTGATAGGCTATGCTGAACAGAAGTTTGGTGCCCAAAGCTTCTTGAAAGCTTTTCCAGAAATGAGAAGTGAAGATGCTTCCACGGTCTAAGCTTATTCCAATGGAACACCATGAAGAGGAACAATCTTTGCTGTGTAGAGCTCTGCTAACTGACTAGCTGAGATTGTCTCTTTGACAGGAAAGAAGTGAGCTACTTTAGTGAGTCGATCAATGACAACGAAGATTGCATCGTTGCCCCTCTTGGACTTTGGAAAACCAGTGACGAAGTCAATTTCAATCATGTCCCACTTCCACTCAGGGATTTTTAGAGGTTGGAGAAGACCGGTTGTTTTCTGATGAACTGCCTTAACACGTTGACAAACGTCGCATTAAGAAACGTATTGAGCAATTTCACGTTTCATGCCAGGCCACCAATACAGTGTCTTGAGATCCTGGTACATCTTTGTACTTCCAGGGTGTATGGAGAGAGGAGTTTCATGAGCCTCCTTGAGAATGACATCTTTGAGACTTTGAATTTTAGGAACTGCAATGCGTCCTTCGAAGAACACAGTTCCCTTGTCATCAATTGAGAAGGACTTAAATTTCTCCTTGCCTTCTTTGATGTGTTCTACCATCTTCTTGATTTCAGCATCACGAAGTTCAGAACGAATCTTGTCCTCGAGAGTTGGACTGGCTGTCAAGTTTGCAAGATAGCCTTGAAGAAAAAGACCAAGGTTGAGCTTCTGGAATTCTTCATGAAGAGGTGGTTGGCTTTCCATGATCATGAGATTATTGCAATACGACTTGCGACTGAGAGCATCGGCTATAACATTAGCCTTGCCTGGAGTGTAAGAAATGGTAAGATCAAAGTCTTTGATCTTTTCAATCCATCTCCTTTGTCTGAGGTTTAGATCTGGTTGAGTGAAGATATACTTCAGACTCTTATGATCGGAAAAGATTTCAGTGCGATTACCCAACAAGTATTGTCTCCATTTCTTGAGGGCAAACACAACTGCTGCAAGTTCAAGGTCATGAGTGGGATAATTGAGCTCATGTGCGTTCAACTGACGTGAAGCATAAGCCACAACTTGACTTTCTTGCATAAGAACTGCACCTAGACCTTGGAGAGAAGCATCACAGAATATTTGGAAAGGTTTGGAAGGATCTGGGCCAACCAGAACTGGTGTAGAAGTAAGTTTAGTCTTCAGGAGATTGAAGCTTTCATCACATTGTGGAGACCAGACGAACTTCTTGTCCTTCTTTGTGAGGTTAGTGAGAGGTTTGGCAATCTTGGAGAAGTTTTGGACGAAACAACGGCAATAGCTAGCCAAGCCAAGAAAACTTCTTACTTGCTTCACCGTCTTTGGAGGTTTCCAATCAACAATTGCTTTAACCTTTTCTAGATCAATGGCTATGCCCTTGGTTGAGATGACATGACCAAGGTAAGCAACTTCTAAAATCCAGAACTCACATTTGGAGAACTTGGCATAAAGACGATGCTCACGAAGCTTCATGAGAGTGAGACGAAGATGTTCTTCATGCTCTTCCTCGGATTTTGAGTAGACAAGAATGTCATCAAGATATACCACAACGAACTTGTCGAGGTATTCATGGAAGACAGAATTCATGAGTCGAGAGAAGGTCGCCGGTGCATTGGTGAGACCAAAGGACATTACGGTGAATTCATATAGACCGTAGCGAGTGGTGAAAGCTGTTTTTGGAATATCCTCTTTTTTGATCTTTATTTGATGGTAACCCATTCTCAAGTCCAACTTGGAGAATATTGAGGCTCCAGCAAGTTGATCAAAAAGATCATCGATACGAGGAATTGGATACTTGTTTTTGATGGTTTTCTCATTCAGAGGACGATAGTCGACAACGAGTCTCTTTGTGTGATCCTTCTTCGCAACGAACAGAGTTGGGCAACCCCAAGCCGAGGAACTAGGTTGAATGTAACCTTTTTCCATGTACATATCAATTTGTTCCTTCAACAACTTCAGCTCGGGAGTTCCTATCTTGTAGGGATGCTTAGAGATTGGAGCAGTACCTGGCTCAAGCTCGATCACAAACTCAACAGCTCTGTCCGGAGGCATCCCTGGCAACTCTTCTGGAAAGACGTCAGAGAATTCGCAAACCACCGGAACATTTTCAAGTGAAGGTAGAGGTTTTGCATCGAGGGTGCACAGCTGAAAGGAACTTGATTCATTTGGAGAATAGATTATCTGGCCAGAAGGGTGGAACAGAGTTATTGACTTTTGAGCACAGTCAATCCTTGCTTTATTAGCTTTCAGCCAATCCATACCAAGAATGACATCAATGTCAGAACTTCCCAGCAACATGAGAGAGGCAAGGAAAATGTGGCCTCCAATTAGGATTTGATTGTCCTTACTTATCTTGGAAGTCAACATCTGAGATCCCGGGGAGTGAACAGTGATTTGATTGCTTAGTGGAACCACAATTAGGTTGTTTGTTGTGGCAAAAATCTTTGACACAAAAGAATGTGATGCTCCGGTATCAAACAACACTTTAGCTGGAAAAGAGTTTACGGGTAATATACCGAGAACGACGCCAGGAGCTTCCTCAGCTTTGTCGATCTTGACATGATTCACCCTTGCGGTCCTCCCGACAGGCCTGTAGTTGGAGTTGAAGGCCTTAGGCGGGGGAGCGCGCACCATTGCCTGGTTTGTGTTAGGACGAGGTGGTGGTGGAGGTAGCTGCCTCTGCGTGCACTTGTCAGCGTAGTGCCCCGTCTTCTTGCACTTGTAGCATGTGATGACACGAGGAGGCCCTGGCCTTGGCTGCCCCATCGAAGCCCTTTGATCATGCATCTGAGCAGGGTTGGGTGGGCGGGGAGAGAAGCCTGGAGAAGTTTGGGCGTATGGAGCCCGAGTGACAGCACCATTTGGCACCCAGTGCGGCGCTTCAGCGGAGGGGTGGTCATGTTGGAGGAGGAACCACCCTCAAGCGAGTGCTTGCGTGACTCCTCGAACGCCTTGCGCCCATTTTCTTCATTGAGCGCGGTGTTAACGAGATCCTCGAAGTTGTTGGCCTTGACGTTTGTGAGGGCATACTTGAGTTCCGGGTTAAAACCTCTGCGGAACCTTGCCATGTTCTTAGCTTCAGTGGACACCTCATCACCAGCGTAACGAGCGAGGCGATTGAACTCACTCTGATACCCGATGGCGTCCAACTTGCCCTGCTTGAGTGAGCAAAACTCTTCACGCATCCTTTCCATGAGACCATCTGGAATGTGGTGCTTCAGGAAGGCTTCCTTGAAACAACCCCACGTGACTGGTATCCCAGTTCTCATGGCCTGGAAGTTCTCCCACCAAGTAGCAGCTTGACCCTTCAGCAGATAGGAGGCATACTTGACCTTGTATTCTTCAGCTACGTGAGCAATCTCCAGAGCCTTAGCTATCTCACGGATCCAGTCATCAGCGTCCAGAGGCTCGCGTGTGGCCACGAAAGCTCTTGGGCCCAGACTGAGAAACTCCTTGATGCTGACTCGTGGAGTTGTCTGGTTGTTGTGCTGATTAGTCTGAAACTGGGCCATCTGCGTCATGACTTGGGTCATCTGAGTCAACAGCTCCGCGATTGGCGGTGGCTCAGGCGCGTTGTTCCTTGTTGGCGACATCCTGAACGGAAATGCATTTTAGCACAACAATAGAAAAGGATAGACTTGGCAACCGAAAGAGAGATTATTCTGACGCATGAATAGATAACCAACAGGTACATCAACACATGTTTAAATACATCAGAATATCCAACACACCATAAATGGTTCGAATGCCAAAGGATAACTAAACATAGCTAAGAATGGATACATCGGTACTCCCATGCTCATCACGCAGGACGGCGACTAGGAGTACGGCGAGAGGTACGGTGAGGAGCACGCCCACGAAAGTAGGTAGAACGACGATCCACGTAGATCTGACGTGGTCTGAGAGCGACTCTAGGTGTGGTGAAGTACATAGCGTCGACTCCCTGTGCTCCAAAGCGTGGAATCCCAGTGTAACCAGCACCAAGGTTAAGGAGTGGACCTCTGATCGGCTCGTAACCTCCAGCATCTGGCAGACGACGACCAACTGGCTGATCGAAACGTGCAAAGCGCTCGTCTCCAACAAAGTCTGTGGTGTACGTCGCCAGACGAGTCAAAGCAAGGTAGAGCTGCTCTCTGACTGAAGCCAACTCCTGAGATAGTGTGCTGGCAACTGCGTCACTGTGCCTCACAAACTGAGCGGTGGTGTGCAGCCTGGAGTTATCATGCTCGTAAACATCCAAGTTGTCATAGAGAGTGAAGTGATCTCCCTCCGAAGTGATGTAACCACGGGGGATGTGGCAATAGATAGAATCGTCAAATCCCCAGTAGTCAGCACGAAGGACGGTGAGACTCACATAAGCTGCCTGCTGCACAGCCATATCCACTGTGGAACCTACTGCCTCGTAGCGGTGAACTACGCTCATACCATCATCTGACAGAATGTAGACGATAGCCTGGTAGTAGGTCTGGTCAAACTCTCGCTGGTGCTCGTAGACCTGGTACTCTGGTGCCCAACGGAACCCCAGAAAAGTGACCATGTCTCTCAGCATCTCCGGATAACCGGCAGTGCTCTCGCAACGAGTCATACGAACCACCTGCGGGTAGAACCTGAGATCCATCTGCAGATGATTTGGGAAGCTTTGATTAGACGCCGGTAGAAGAACTGAAGTGGCAAGCAACAACAAGGTTTCAACGGACGAAAAGGATGTTGAGAAGAACAGGATATCGAAGCAACATCGGGAAACACAAGACCAAACACTCCTGAGGTACTACGGAAAACCCATCCGGGCTTCTAAAGGATAAATATCTACCGCTTAAGGAATAGAGGATCTGCTTCCGGGGCTTATGTGCCTCTGTTCTCAATCGTGAGTAGGCAACATGATAAATCATGTCACAACCACCTCCATTCCTATGGTCTAGTAGATATAACTATCCTAGAGAAACCAGGATACGTGAAATCCTAACTTGAAAGTTTAGATGAGAAGAGAAAACAACGTTGCACTTCCTTACCAGAAAAAGTGAGGGTGGGTGGGAAAAAAAATAAAAGAACAGAATTCCTACTCTCACGTTTCATTTTTCCTATATAGCTACAAAATAGTTTCTAGACTCAACTGCGACCAGTAAAAGGGATCCTACAGGCAGACAGGCTCTGATACCATTTGTCGCACCCAGACTTCTAGAGGATACTCACAGCCCGCTAAACAGTAGATAAATGGCTTACGGGGCATACCGGCACCCGCATCTCAATATGAGTAGGCCAACACGTAAACGTGTGACAACCATTCTCTACTACTCATCGTCTGCGTAAACCATCCCATAGAAATCCGACTACTTCCATTGACGTACTTCATAACATACACACATGGTACATCAACGGCATTTTAACAAGTGATATCACAACAAATCTCTAAGACACAAAGAAATAGAAGTAAGTTGCAAATAGCTCTCACTAGAGCAGAGATAGCAAATACAATCATCCAGAGGACACATGTCCCAACAAGTCATCATTACATCACAGCAGAAACATCCAAAGTGTCTGGGTACAGACAAGATCCAAATAGGCCTAAGAGGCCGGAAACGAAAAGACGGAGCCCATCCACGATGTCTCGGATCCTGCCCGGGTCCGGTATCTACTCGTCAACAGCCTCGTCATACTCCACGTAGTAGCCACCATGGGGATCCTCGGAAACGTAGTCTGCAGAACACGCAGCCCCAAAGGGGTCAGTACAGACGAGTACTGGCAAGCAAGACGCACAAGATACCAAAGTGTACCCGGCAACACCAAGTACAGATGCTTTGGGTTCAACGGAAGATAGGTGTTATAAAGATGCGGCAGCGGGCTGCTCTAACCAACTACAGAGACACGCTACAACATCCGGCTAAAAGAAGGGGATAAGATAGCGTAACGGAACCAACTATAACTAACTCCAAACAAACCCATCCTGGATCTCGCCCCTTATCCAAAGAAGCAACCCAAGGATAACTCACACAGTTGGATTAGTGAAGGTTCAGGTTATTGTATCCATAAGACTATTACTGGTCAAATTATCAATTAATTAGGCGTAAGTTGTCTAATCCTTGTTAGCCAGCCCTATCACCAAGTCATCCATAACCGCGGACAACACGGCTTCTCGAGAAGATTTAACCCTGCAGGGATGCACCAATTTGTCCGTACACGTAAGAATATCCCGCCAGACGGGGATCAAACCCACCAAGCGAGACACTCAACACAACCCAACTCTTCTTCGCATCAAGCCCAAAGAACCCCGTGCAATTGAGCGCACGGCTAATCAAGCCCCACGAAGAAAAGGGGACCCTCATAGCACTCTAAGAACGTGTCTCCCTAAATGCCGACTACAAAAGTTACCACCCTGGCCTCGGGTTCGCACCTGCATATGCATGCGGCAAATGGAAAACCCGAACTAAATGAGGCGATTTGGACGAGATGCGAATCGAATCAAATTGAGGGGGGCGCCCATACACGCTTCCCACATGCGGTTAGCGCGCTCATCATGGATCTAGAGGACAAGAACTTTTCCTGAGTTCGACACTAGCAGGCCTCAAAACCATACCCGGCCTCCTGCCGGTGCCTTATCATCAAATTAGCATTACCTCATACATTAACAGGTTGTTGTTTAACATCGAGCCCCAGAACATAATAAATATGGTAAAAGAAATAACGGACATCAGACTCGAGCATAAACAACCCTAAGCATGCTAGTAAGACATAGGCAACAAGCAACAGGGTTATAGGTGTGGAGGATAGGCTAAATCAGGGTTACAAGATAACATGTGATAGGATCAGAACACAAGCAACGAATCTTAAGGCTAGCAGGATAGACAACGGAAAGTATCGATATCCAGTGTGGAAAGGACAGAATGGTTCATGTGAGTGAATACTTGCCTGCAAACTCAGTAGCCTGGTACTAGTCTAACTCCTCAGAAGTAGTGTCGTAAACCTCGTCTGTCTCAACGTCGTCGTCTAATCGAGAAGAAGCAAACAAACAACGCAGAGAGACAAACAATCAATAACATGGCATAAGGCACAATCAGGGGATGATGCATGACAATTTAATTGATGCATCAAAGATAAGCTAGTTGATATGGTAACATAATTAAATGGGCCTATATGCAATTTGGATTGCATCTGGAAAAGCCCATAAATTAAGGTTGAATTTAATGATCTACAAATAACCATCATGTGAAAGGTGATTAGAATGATGCATGGATGAAGAAAACAATAAGAAAACAACAATAGCTTCAATTTGAAATGTTGTTTACCAAGTTTGGAATTTTATTTATTAAGTTATGAAATTTGGCTTCTCAAATGAGTTACACAAGCATTTCTTGTTTTCACCAATTTTCATTGTTCAAAATAAATAACAAAATTCATATTTGGCAAGAACACAAAATTTTAGGTGGAATACATGTTTCATTTGTTGACAAAGGATTTAAAATGAATTAATTATGAATTAAACAAGATTTAAATGAATTTAATTCAGGTATGAAATTATTTGAATTTTTTTTGTTTAAAACATTTAATAAAATTCATATTTGGAAAGTTTATACTTTTCTGGTTTGAAAACATTTTTTATATGTTCAAAAAGAATTTATTTTGACCAAGTTATGAATTTTAGCAATTTTAAGTGACTTAAACAAGATTTAAATTATTTAACCAATTTTAATTATTCAAAACAGGAAACAAAGTTTATATTTGGAAAGGTGGTTCAATTTTGCATGGAAAACATATTTTATATGTGACATTTGAATTAAATTTGAATTAGTTATGAATTTGACCAAATTTGAAATGAGTTGTTTGAATTTGAATTTTGAAAACATTTGAAATGTTCAAAACAGTAAACAAATGATTTAACCATGTAGAGAATTAAATTTGGTACATAAAACATATTTTATTTATTAAGTTTGGATTTGAAATGCAAAAGTTATTTGAATTTGAAATTTCAGGGGCTATTTTGTGAATTAAACAGTTACAGAAAAGTTCCAGGGGCTTAGGTGCGAAAAAGGAATTACAGAAAGGCCCCTGGGAACCTTTTCCACGCAGCAGACAACCCCTGGGTCACTGGCCTGTGGGCCAGCGCCCAGCTGGCGCTGCGTGGCACGCGGGTGGGTGCTTGCGTGGCCACCACTGCCAATGGCAGGTGGGGCCAGCGTGCACGCGTGGCAAAGGAGCAAAAATTGGGTTTTAATCTGCGCCGCGGGGGTTCGAACCCGCGACGCCGCGCTGCGCGCCGTGCGATTGAGCCACTACGGTGTGGATGCGTTTGGTGACAGAGAGGAGGTGCGCGTGGTTTTGAGGTTCCGCTGCGCTTATCTGACGAAACTGAACAAAGGTTCAGCCTTGAACCTGACCGAGGTGGACGGACGCCGGCGGCGAGCTGCGCTGCGGTGGCTGCTGCTCGTGTGCGTTGTGCTGCGAGGGATGCGTGCAGGTGTGCCACGGATGCAGAGGGAAAAGATCGAGGGGGACGTGCTCACCGGGAGGGGGTAGAAGGAGGTGGCCGTGCTCGGTGGAGAGGACGGTGGCGACGGCGACAGACAGGTGGACGACGACGACGATCCAGGGCCTTCCAGGCCCTGGCGATGAAGCGAGGAGGGAGAGGGAGTAGCGGGGAAGCGATTCCAGCAGCTACCCAGGCCGGGAGGCGTCCATGGGCGCGGCGATCGCCGGAGTTGTTGCTCTGCGGTGCGGTGGCGGTGGTTCAGAAACAGAGCGAGAACAGAGGAAGGAGGAGGGGAAAACGACGGCGGCGAGAGAGAGAAAGGAGGAGGAGGTCTAGGACAGGGAGGAGGAGCCCTCGGGCTAGGTTATAAGGAGGAGGAGGAGGCGCTGTTGGCCGTTCCCTCCTCTGTCTGTCGACGTGGGCAGCGTCGATGAGCTGCCGTACAGAGGTGGACGAAGGGGTAAGCAGGCCGTGGGGGGTTGGGCCTGGGGCTGGCTGTTGGGCTGGCCTGCCCCCTTCTCTCTCTGTTTTATTTTTTTGTTTTTCTGTTTTCTGATTCTGTTTTTTTTTTTGCAGAAAAGGAAAAGGGAAGAAAAGAATAGCTTTTGGGGGTTGGAAAAATTTGGAATAATTTTTTATAGGTTGTTATTTACAAAAGCCCAACTGTGCCATTTTTGTTTTCCAAAAAGTTTGAATTTAGTTGCTGTTTGGAAATTCAAATGAATTTGAGCAATTTTTGGTATTAATTGAATTATTGAAAAGAAGCAATTTAAATAGTTTGAACTTTCAATTTTATTGGAAACAATTTGATGTTTTTATTTGAATATTTCATTTGAAAAATTGTAACAGAACAAGTATGAACAAGAATTTGAAATTTGTTTGAAATTCAAATGGAAAAACAAGGGAAAACAAATGGAAAACAAATGCAATGCTTATGATGACATGATGCAAAACATAATTTAACAAAAAGCAAACATTCTAATGGTTGTTTTTCATACTTGGGATGTTACACTATTGTCGTGGGAGAGTTTCTCTGTAGGACGACCAATCCTACAGTTAGAAGATCCTTTCGGTGTGGACGAGATGTTTGACGCAGATTACATCGATATGTCCACTTTTGCTACGATCCGGACCCGTCGTAAAAATATGTCGTGTGTTCTTATTTAGTACATTACTTCACGTACAATATGCTGCCTACTAGCGCATTACTAACTTTTCTTTTTCCGTAGAGACGCTATGCACATGAGCAGACGAAGGGTGCCTACACGGCTCTAAACGAGCAGTTCGATGTGTTCAGTGATGAAGCCATAGCGGCTAGATATCCCAGAGGTATTTCTAACCTTTGTACAAAAGATCAGGATTACTGGATGACAAAGTCGAAGATCATCTTTGATGTCTGCGTGGAGGAGATAGTTCAACATAGAGTTATGAGGCACTTTGGACGTAGCCAATTAGAGATTCCTCCCGCTCTAGGGGCAGCCTTGCTGTCGTGGTATCGATCACGACAACACCAGAAGGTATTCCTAATGGTGTTTAAAGAGGGGACATGCTAACAGACGGTGGCGTTGGCGTGGGATTGAGTAGCAAGCGTGTAGACACATGAAGTACCCAGGTTTAGGGCCCTCACGTTGAGGTAAAACCTCTACTCCTGCTCATCTCTCTTTTCTCTCAGTGCAAAAGTTACAAAGCTGCTCCTTGAGCTGTTTTCGAGTGGAAAGGTGGAGAAGAATGGATCGTGTCCCCCTTTTCTATCAGGGCTGGGCTAGTCCTTATATACCGTCGGACTGGCTAGCTTACAGCTTACAGGTGGGGGCCGGCTGGCACAAGACCAGCCGAAAAGATTCTCGGACAAGTGTCCCTCGTCCTTGCGCCCTCCGAATCCGGGTGGCGCCGTACTCGGCGTCGTACCGTAACAGAGCCGAGTCCATCTTTGTGTACCCGACAGCCACTCCCGGCTGCCCCAACGCCCATGCGGCCGTACCCGAGCCGTACACCGGGTACCCCGAGCCCATGTGGCGGGTACCGGAGGGGGTAGGCTGGTACCGGCTAGCTCGAATAGAAGTACCACCGGCCGTACGCGGGTACAGCCGAGCCCATGCCTGAGTACCCTGAGTAACCGGGGAGTAGGTGTACTGCGCGGCGTAGAGAGGCACTGTGGCTTGCGTGAGCCTAGGGAGTTGGCATGCCTCGCCATACCTCCTCCATGCTGGTTGACTTGGCGACCAACCGGTTGGGAGTTTCGACCGGCTAGTCAGCCAGTTGGGACCTTTGGCCGGCTGGTCAGCCGGCGGACGGGTGGCAGTTCCCATCCGGCAGGCGGATGGTGGTTCGGACTTGCCCGTACGCGCCCAGCCCTGTGTACGTAGGGAACTCGATCTTCAGGTTACTTCTTCCCGCCTGCTTGAGGCACCCGGGATCATCCCCCCGACACTTGCCTCACGCAATACACACACAATACACTGGTATGTTTATTTTATTTATCGTTTCATAGTCTTTCACATTTGTCCATTATGAAGCATTACTTATTTGTCGAACACACAACTCAATTTTAGGAACACGGGGAAGGGGATTAGCAGGACGAAGACTTAGTGGCTGCAGAGGCTTGCCTCATATGTGAACGAGTGGCAGACTGCCTTGACCCGTCGCTGGCACGAACCTGTATAGTTTGATCCTGCTGAATTCAGCCTCTATTTGAGCGGTACATGGCCTCAACACGGATACACATCATCCAGCACACTCATCCGCACAAGATATCGGCCCCTGCTACATTTCATACTTATCCAAGCTACAATACTTCCGAATCTAGAGAGTACGCAGGTAATATTATTTAACGCATATACTTACCACATATTCAATTTATCTGATGCATCCTGCTAAAAATAGGCTTAGTTGACACATGATCTTCGGAACGAGTTGTCGAGTATGGATGCTCGCTTTCTTCTTCACCTCTTGTACTAGACCGAAATCAACACCAGTCCTGGGTAGCACGCATGGCGGGGAGGCTGCGAGGTATCTGGGAGGCTATCACGTGCACCCGCGCTTTCGACGTTGTTCAGCACCACTATCTACAATGCCCCACACGTCATTCCACGCAGCAGCAGCCGCGCCCCTACGTGGACCAGCCAGAACCACCGCAGCAACGGCATCAACCGCGTCCATGTCTAGCACCGTAGCCGACGCACAGGTCACTCGCTCCTGGTAAGGCTGGAGGTTCGTATTGGAAGCATCACCAGCAGAGTCCCACTTCGAACTTCGAGTTTCGTCCATAGGAAGGTATGTATGCAAATTCATATCGACCGTGATCAATATAACTTGAGCCATACGTATTTATTCAATACTTATGTCCCCCTACAGGATCATTTGATCATCACCCATCTATATCGGATCCGGGTGGGAGAATGTCAGACTAAACACGAGGGTATGAACTACCTGAATGATTTCAGGTCAAACCACGAGCAGTGGGTTGAACGGTTCGTCATCGATCCTCCACCATACCCCCCACACAGCAGACACAAGGTCCCATTCTCCAGACTCCTCCACCAGACCCCAGACAGGATACACATGATGACGAAGACTTGACAGTGCCTCATCAAAATCGGGCACCCCGCAGGTTTATGCATCCGACGCCCGTACAAACCCCTCCCCGCGCACATTGGCGATGCAGGGGTTAGTGATATCTTCGGGTAGTGCATACCCTATTTATGCCTAGATACATATTTATCTATCTATGTATGAGACATATGCTTATTTATGTTCGTCATAGAGGCGCTAGACACTTATTTATACCTATTTATGTATGGATGGGAACTATTTGTATCTATGAGACACTAAAGCTTAAATTAAAATCTACGACTCAAATTTAAAATTACACCGAGTAGTAAGATATCATAACTACATGAGTCATATCCCATCTTCCTCTGAAGGTGAAGATTTATCTGCCGCCAATGATGCAAATCGCTTACCCGTGACGCTCGACATGAAGACACCATCTTCGCTCTCGCTCTCATCCAGCCTTAGATTAGGATTCTTTTCCGCATAGCGCCGGTACGATTCACTCCGAAATTTCTTCTTCTTCCATCTTTCATGTATCCTCGAAAGTTCTTGACGTATTTCCTGGGAGGGCTAGTTAGCTATGCTTTCCTACGTAATGCCTCCCCCGGCTCAGTGAGGAGATAGTCACTACTAAGGAGTTCCTCCCATGGAACTAATCTATTGTATATCTTCAAATCGGCAACTAACCGCAAAACTTGTTCAGACTCAATGCTATGAAAACTCCGATCTTGAGGAAAACCCAACATCTTCGACTGAGTATAATACACCAGGTTACCAACCTTGCAGAGGGGGTTTTATAGGAACAAAAGAGATAAACTGGCGGTAGAGAGAGCGGGAAAAAAGGCGGGAAAAGAGTGAGTCGGAATGACACTACGAGGGAGAAAGATGGCGGGAAGAAAGCGCGGGAACAAATAGCAGGAGAAAAGCGCGGGAACAAAGAGCGAGAGAAAAGCGTGGTAACAAAGGGGACTTTTGCACTAATCGCGGTCCGGCAGTGCGGTTAAACCTAATCACAGTAGGGGAATGCGACTGCCTGCATGGACCCACTGCGACTGGATCCAGTCGCAGCATTGCGAGTACGGCTTGTCCTAGTGGGGCACTGCGACGGTGTATTATTTTTTGGAAATTATTAAAATCACATATTATTTCGCGAATTAATAAAAAAATTAGCCTGGTTTGACGCCCCTATCCGGAGTGTTATTCTTTTGACATGTGGGTCCAGTCAAGTCAACGTGCTGGGTCAATAACGCATTTGACCCGGCCTTATACAAGAGAGGATAACGCGTGGACGTTATGCAAATAGGTCATTTTTTGAAAAAAGATTTGTTTTGAGGGGCCAGTTTGTGATTTTTTTGGTGCCAAAAGGTTATTTTTTTGTAAAATTTCACTTATTTCTGAGCGCCGTCAAAACTGTTCTCACTGTGTCAGTCGTCCTTGTGTGTGCACCCAGATATAAAGCTGGATGAAGAATTCCGATCCGACATCCAACATGGACCCGTGGCAGCAACTAGAGTGGGGAAAGCTTGGCCCGTGACAAGGACAAACAGTGCCCATTCCAGCCTGCCCCTTTGTCTTGCACTTGAGCATTGACGAGACCTGCCCGCTCACTCATTCATGTGACCGTCCCAGTTTGCCGGCTCAGATTTGCTGCCTCAAAATAGATGAAAAGGAAGCCTTCCATTGTCGATGGTGCGTGCGAGCGTAAACATTCCATTTCGATGCTCACACGAATTCCAAAACTCAAAATCTTTCCCATGTACTACCTAGGACTACGTGCACCAAAGGGCAAACACAAGGAATCCATAGATTAATTCCATGCTACTTTCCTAATCCACGTACGTAGTGCAATGAAAATCGACCGACAACTCGATCTTGCTTTGCCCTCACATGCACGCACACCAGCCCGATCCCGCAATAATACTCTCTTCATCACGAGCCGCTTCGATCGCTAATCCGCCGCGAGCCAGCAGCGACACTGCTAATCACAGATCGATCGAGCACGAGCAGTGGTCCACTCCGTGGTATAAAGGGGCCGCCGGAAAGGTGCCTCTGCTTTCCCTTCCTTCTCTTGCAACAACGATGTTGCCTGTGTGCAAGAACGCGGTGCTCGCCCTCCTGCTCGTGCTCGCCTTCTCGCTGTCCGGCTGCTCGGCGGCCGCCGTCGGACTCGCTCGGGGCCACCGGCGCGACGTCCTGCCCGGACCCAAGGGATGCGACGTTTTCAGCGGCAGCTGGGTCCGCGACGACGGTACGACGACGGCCGCAGCGGCGTACACCGGGTTCCGGTGTCCCGTCATCGACCCGCAGTTCAACTGCCAGCTCTACGGCCGGCCAGACTCCGACTACCTCCGGTACCGGTGGAAGCCGGCCAGCTGTGAGCTACCGAGGTACTGCTGCCATGCTTCTGTTTGCAAAATCTTTCAGCTGGCTTGCGAAGTGGTCTTGGTGATTTACGTCCATTGTGTGTATGCAGGTTCGATGGTGTGGACTTCCTGACGCGGATGAAGGGGAAGACGGTGATGTTCGTGGGGGACTCGCTGGGCCGTGACCAGTGGGAGTCGCTCGTCTGCCTTCTGCACGCCGCCGCGCCGCAGTCGCCGTCGCAGCTCGTCTCCGCTGACCCTCTTTACACCTACAAGTTCACGGTACATATGCACTTCATCGTGCAACTGCGCAAGCACAAGCGCTCAATATCATTGTTGACAGCTTTATTTACTTACTTATACGACATGTACTGGTAGGAGTACGAGCTGGTGCTGTCTTTCTACCGAGCGCCGTACCTGGTGGACATCGACGTGATGCAGGGGAAACGCGTCCTCATGCTCGACGACATCGCCGGGAACGCCGAATCGTGGCGCGGCGCCGACGTGATCTCGTTCAACTCCGGCCACTGGTGGACGCACACCGGCACGCTCCAGGGGTACGTTCACTTCATCATCGCTTTCCCTCCAAGTGATGATGGGATCTCATTCGTGTGTATGTATTCGCAGATGGGATTACATGGGGGAGGGCGGGCAATACTCCGAGGACATGGACCGGATGGTGGCGTTCCAGCGAGGGATGACCACCTGGGCCAACTGGGTGGACCTCAACGTCGATCCGACGAAGACCCGTGTCTTCTTCCAGTCCATGTCCCCCACTCATTACAGGTAAACTATTCTGCAGCGATCTCAATTCGCACATGGCTCCCACACTGCACTGCACACTGTACACTATCATCAATGGAAATGTTTTGAATTGCTTGCGAGTCCTGCTTTGATCTGTACTGCCATGGCCGCAAACAGCTCGAAGGAGTGGCCGAACCCGGTGTCCAAGAACTGCTACGCGGAGACGATCCCAACGACGGGGCTCAACTCCACGGCGCAGCCCATGGGCCAGGAGCAGGTGATAAAGACGGTGCTGCAGGGCATGAAGAGTCCGGTCCGTTTGCTCGACATCACGGCGCTGTCGAGGATGCGCAAGGACGCGCACCCGTCGGTGTACAGCGGCGACTACTCGTCGGCGCAGCGCGCCAACCCCGCGGGCTCCGCCGACTGCAGCCACTGGTGCCTCCCTGGCCTCCCGGACACGTGGAACCAGCTCTTCTACACCTTGCTCTTCTACCAATAGCAACTACAGCACTGGGTGTCTGGATGCGCCGCTGCATTTGGGCTAGTTGATCCCGTTGCAGTGTCATCGATTGTTTTTCTTTTTATCTTTAGGTAACATTGTTTAGGGTGGACGTGTGAGATGTAGACACCTAGGCAGACAACGGTGATATGAATGTATATTGATCTTTGCATGCCAAATTGTATCTTTTCTCTATATAGTGGCCACGGTTAGTGCTACTGAAAAAGTTAATGATTTTTTAGTCTGGTCATGTATATCTACAAAAATATGGGGAAAAATGTACTTTTATAATATGCTCATTAAATATTGTAATTATTGGTATTTTGTTCTCTATATTTGGCCGAACTTAGAAAGTACTAACTTTATAACAAATTTATATACAATTACTATTTGGGGACATGGGGAGTAGTGTTGAAGATAACAGCAATTTAGAGCATCTCCACAGGACCCCAAACGGCCCCTCAAAGGTCCAACGATGGTCCGGACTAAAAAAAACCACCGCAGCGGCACCCCAAAGTGTTCACCCGCCAATTTTATGTCCGGACCCCCCAGCCCACCCACCAAACTTTGGAGTCTGCCTGGGGGCGTCGGACATCGTCTGGTCACCCTATCTGACAGGCGGCCCCCAACCGCCAATGACACAAATAAAATTTAAATTTTTTGTACATAAATTAAAGGTAGAGACATATGCCTTTTTTTACATATAAATAGAACGAAATTTTTTTGAGGAAAACAACGGAGGGCGAAAGGCCCACCTGAAATTTTTGTATTAATTGTAACACAAGGGGACTTTTACAAGGGGGGGGGGGTGGGGGGTGTGTTCTCTTTTTTAACAGTCAGCCTGACATCACATCGCACCAAGATAGGAGCGGGCTACAGTCCAGGCTGCGGGGCGCCCTAGACACCCACAAAAGGAGGTGTTCACGGACGACCTTGAAGAATTCCGAGGTGGTTGTATCCAAGCCGTCAAACACCCGACGATTCCGGGTCTTCCAGCTGATCCAGAGCAGTAGGGCTCCGGCGGTCGAGCGTAGCGGGGTAGGCCAGCCAGCGTAGGTGGCCATGAAGTCGTCGAGTAGAGATTCCAGGTCAGGACCAGCCGATGGGATGGAGCAGGCAGCCCAAATCCTCTGCATCCGGGGACATCCAACGAACAGGTGCTGTATATCCTCCGGAACCCCGGGGCAGAAAGGGCAGTCTGGGGATCGCAGGACCTCGAGGCGATGCAGGCGAGCCCGGGTCCTTGTCCGTTTGTGGCGAAGGATCCACACGAAGACTCTGACCTTAACCGGACAGAAGTTGGTCCAGTTGAGGTCGTGCAGCGGCGGTCCACAACCGGACGAGCGGAGCAGGTGGTAGGCGTCCCTCGACCTGAACCGGGCGGAGGCGGCACCGATCAGCGTCCTGCTGTCGGGATCGGGGGCGGGGATGAATCGCGCAATGGCATCCCATGCAAGGCCCAGCTCAGCAGAAGCGGCGGGGGAGAGACGGTCGCGCAAGGCGAGCGCGTCGAATCCATGTTGGAGTACCGCGCCCAAGGTGGCATGGGGGGCGAGGGAGTGCGAATAAGCAGCGGGAAGGGCAGCTGCCAGCGACCCCGCCGAGGTCCACTTATCGTGCCAGAAGGAGGTACTCGCCCCATTCCCAACCCTGACCAAGGACAGTCCACGGAGGAGGGGGATGAGGGAGGCAAAACAACGCCACGTGGGAGTGGCTGAAGGAGGGGAGCTGCCAGAGTACCACCTCCGGACCCACACCGTCCAGGGGTTGTCCTCCCCAGACAGGAGCTTATGGGCTGTCTTAAGCAGGAGACAGGTGTTCTGGACGCCTAGGTCGAGCAAACCCAGCCCACCTTCCGACTTGAGGCGGCACGCGGTGTCCCACGACACCAGACAGTCGCCACCAGAGCACTTCTCCGCCGCTTTCCAGAACATGGCACGGCGCGGGCGATCCATCTTGGCAACGGTACCCTTCGGAATCTCCAAGACAGACATGGCAAACGAGGGGAGGGCCGAGAGGACCGCCGAGGTGAGGGTCAAGCGACTTCCGGGGTCGAGGGTGCGCACCCTCCAACTGGGAATCCGCCGGACAATCTTATCCGCGAGGAAGTCGAGAGCGCTTGCCGGAAGTTTGCGGTCAGACAACGGGAGCCCGAGGTACGTCTGAGGGAAGGAGGAGACGGGACATCCAAGGATTCCAGCAAGGGAGGCGGCGTCTTCCGGGGAGACACAGATCGGGACAAAGGTGCTTTTATGGTAGTTGATGGCGAGTCCGGTCGCCGCTGAGAAAGCGTCCAGGGCACGCCGGAGGAGGGTGAGCTGCCCCCTGTCCGCACGGACCAGGATCAGCGTGTCATCGGCATACTGGAGCAAGGGGCAGGGGAGATCATCCACAAGGGGGTGAAGCAGGACGCCCTCGGGGTCCCGTTCTGCAACTCGCTGCCGGAGGAGGCTGGCCACAATCAGGAACAGGTAGGGCGAGAGGGGGTCTCCCTGGCGGAGCCCGTTCATGCACCGAATCCATCTTCCGGGAACTCCATTCAGCAAGACGGCGGCCTTCCCGGTTCGCAGGGTCTCTTGGATCCAAGATCGGAAGCGCTGTCCAAACCCGCGGGCCAAAAGAACCTCATCGAGAGCCGCCCAGCTAACGGAGTCAAACGCCTTCCGGAAGTCGAGTTTCAGGGCAATCGTGGGGGTTTTCCGGAGGTGGCAACACTGGACCAACTCTGCCGCATATAGGAAATTGTCGGAAATGCACCGCCCGGCCACGAAGCCCGATTGCTCGAGCCCCACAAGCTGACTGATGAAAGGCTGAAGCCTCGTGGTAAGGATCCGGGTGACCATCTTCATGACACAGTTCTGCAGGGAGATGGGGCGGAATCCATCAGCCGTCGTGACTAGCTCAGTCTTGGGCAACAGCGCGATAAACGCCTGGTTGAGCCCATCCAAGTGAGAGCGCCCATGATAGAACTCTTCCAGGAACGCCAAGAGGTCGCCTTTGATCACATCCCAGAAGGCCTTGAAGAACCCAGGGCCGAAACCATCGGGGCCGGGGCTGCTGTTGGAACGCATGGAGAAGATAGCTTTCCTAAGTTCCGCCTCCGAGAAGGGGACTTCGAGAGCTTCCAAGCCAGGGACATGCGGGAGGAGCGACGCAAGGCGGGGGTCCCACCTTACATCTGGAATAGAGCCCAGGAGACCGGAGTAGAAGTCTCGCAGGATGCGCGCCTTGTCCTCATGGGTGGAGAAGGCACGGTCACCAACGTGCAGAGTCTTGATCTGGTTCCTCCTGAGTCTGGCCGAGGCATTCGCGTGGAAAAAGGATGTGTTCCCGTCTCCCAGCTTGCAAAGACGGTATGCATACCTCTGTCTCCAGTACGCGTCCAGCTTCTTGCATTCCGTCGAGAGATGGGATCGGACGTGCACACGGAGCCGCGATTCCGCAACAGTTAAGGCGCGGAGCTCTTCAATCGAGTCTAGCAGGGCGATGGCCCCCCGGCAGTTTTCCACCACCTCATGGGGCCGGCGCCTAGATTTAGCCCACTTCTTGGACTCCGCTCGGGCCCATTTAAGCTTCCGTGACAAGCGACGCGCCGCCCCTTCCACCTGGTTGCTTGGTCTGGCCCAAACATCCGTAATCAGGGCTCGATACTCCGGCGAACGGGCCCAGTAATTTTCGAATCTGAAGGACCGCGAGGACGGCGCTTGTGACGAAGCCTCCACCAAGAGAGGAACATGATCCGAGGTGGTGCGGACGAGCGATCGGAGGGTGGAGTTGAACAGGCTGCCACCCCACTGTGGATTGATCAGTGCTCGGTCGAGGCGAACGAGCGTGGGGTTCGCCCGATTGTTCGACCAAGTGTAAAGGCGGTCGAGCAGGGGAAGTTCCTGGAGGACGAGGTCGTAGATGACGGTGTTGAAGGCGTCTGCCCCGGAGGCGTCGAAGGAGGCAGTGTTCTTGTCCTCGGGCCCGCGGACGAGGTTGAAGTCCCCCACGAGCAACCATGGAAGATCGCATCGCGGGGCAAGAGAGCGGAGCTCCTCGAGGAACGACTCCCGCTCGGAGGCAACGCACGGGGCGTAAACGTTTGTCACGGCAAAGCGCGAGCCGTCGGCCGCGAACTCGAAGAAGGAGGTAAGGGTGTACCTTAGTTCGATGTCCCGGTCGTGGGAGAAATCCGAGGGCCGCCACGCGGTAACGATCCCTCCGGAGGTCCCGGCGGCGAATTTCGCCGAGAAGTTAGAGAAGCCGGCGGGGAGGAACGAGGCAGCTTTCGAGGCGGGGACGTCACTCAATTTTGTCTCCTGGAGGCAAATGAGATTGAGACGCTGCGCGGAGAGGTTCTTCTTGACATCGAGGCACTTGTCGTGGTCATTCAGGCCTCGCGTGTTCCACGAACCCAGGAGGAGCTTCTTACTCATGGGGAACATAGGAGCACCTGGGGCGCGGGAGGGAGCGCGCCCTACTACTATGTACACATACGCACCGGCAAGCACCTAAGACTATACATCGAGGCAAAAGAGCCGGCGCCCTGAAACACACGCTAGGGGGGGGAACTACTCGACGACCCAGTTCGACGCTCACCACAACGCACTCGCGGGACAGCACGTCGGGGCGAAGAACGAAACAAAACGGGGCGGGGGTCGCCGTAGGCAGGCGATCAACGGACTCACTCATTGGCACCGTTAGGCACCAGGAGGGCGTCGTTGACGTCGTCCGCAGCGTCCTGCGGGAGCTGACAGGCGGCCACGATCGCTCTGATTTCCAGAGCCGAGAGCGGGGGCGGAGCGTCGCGAGCACGGCTGCCGTCGCCCATCTTCGAGCTCTTCAGCGCCACCGCCCGGTCGAGCATGCTGTGGAAGACGGCGGGGGCGCGTTCCTTGAGACGCGCACTCGCGCGGGCTGGAGCAGGGGCCTCCGCGGCGGGGCGCTTGCCCCTACTCGCTGGGACGACGGCGCACAGGCTGTCACCTCCGTCCGCCCGGGCCGGACACGGCGGCTGCGCAGCGAGGGAGGGCGCCTGCGTGGCTGGAGCCTCCGAGACCACCGCGTCCGCGAGGACGTCCACAGACACCACGGTACCAGTGCCGCGCACCGCAGTGATCTTGTCGATGACCCCCACAGCTCCGGAGGCGAGGTTGACGTGGGCAAGGCCGCGCGGGCCGTGGGAGTCGGAGCACGCAAGGCGCCTGGGGACTCGGAAGTAGCCAGCTCCACTCGCGCCACGGACGAAGAGGTGGAAGAAGGTATCGCACGCGGCGACCTCCACCTCCGGCTCGCCATGGATGCCGCCCTCGGTGATGGAGGCGAACGGCTCCCCTTCAGCGCCCGAGGCGTCCGGCACCAGGAGGTACTCCTCTTCGACGACGGCGGGCTGACGACCGCGGCTGCTCCCCGCTCCCGGAGTTCCGGCCGCGCCGAGCGGCATCAGCAGGCCGGGCATGGAGAACGCCGCGGAGCGGCTGGGTCCGCGCGGGGGACCACCGAGCCCACCTGGGGGGCCACGGGGGCCGTCAGACGGACCACCTGGGGGGGCGCCACCAGGGCCGTGGGGTGGTGGGGGCGGCGGCGGCGGAGCGGCGCCTTGGTCGAACGTCCACCGGCGGAGGCGCTTGACGGTGACAGCGGTGGCGTCCCCGTCCGCATTCTTGACGTGCAGCACCTGCGGGATACAACAAAAGCGCTCATATTTGCACACGACCAGAACGGAGATGAATTCATTCCCGGCCATGCAAATCTCGGCGATCTCCATGGGATTGCCAATGCCGACGACGGACGCGCGGATATGCGGGCGATTCCAGTGTTCCAGCGGGTAGGCGACGAGGGAGAGTGCGACGTAGCCTTCGTGGACGAACCGGAAGCGATTAGGGGCATCCTCATGCCGCTCGAAGAAGACGTTGTGCTCCTGCACCTGGAACGGGCTCTCTTCCACAGCGAAGGCGCGGGACGCGGGCGTGCGGAACCGCACCAGCGTGGTGCCGTGGGCACTGGTCGCCGTCCGCGCCTCCATGCCGAGAGGGACTTGGAGGAAGAGAGCTTCCTGGACGAGGGGACCCGGCGAGGTGGCCTCCGGATCGACGTACGCGAATCCGAATTGCTCGAACGCGTGCATGTCGACGGGCGGCATGTAGACGTCGAGGTGCGCCGGGTGCACGAAGCCGTGGGGGAGATCACTCTCCGTCGAGCCGCCATCAGAGGATGCGCCGCCCAGATCGAAATGCGAGATTGGGGAGAAGCAGCCGGAGGGCGGCGGCTGCGCGGTTGCGGGAAGGGGTGGGGGTGGTGGCGGCGGCTGCGCGGGGGCTGCCGCGGGGGCGAACGGTTGGGGGGTGACGGGGAAGCGGTTGCTGGGTGGGTGGCGACGGGGCGGCGGCGTGATGTCGGGGTACGAAGGACGGCGGCGGTCCGCCATGGCCGCGGGGGGCGCCGAGCGACCTCGGGCAGGGTTGTCGGGGCAGTCGTTCGCCCGGTGGCCTGAGACCTTGCACAGGAGGCAGGTGATTGGGTCGCGGCACTCGCGGAGGAGATGTCTTCGTGACAAGCAGCGGTAGCAGCGGCGGTGGAAGTTAAAGGGCGGGCGGAGAGGCGCAGGCGGAGAGGCCGGGGTGGAGGAATTTTCGAGACGAAGGGGGGTGAACGGGGAGGGGTTTGACTTCAGGGCTCTGGCAATGTCAACCCACGTCCTGCCCGCACGATCAAGATCGGACGGCGGGAAGGACTGGAAGGCGGGGTCGGCGCGGGGCGACGTGGCAAGCGGGGGTGGGGATTTTTCACCGCGTGGCTCGGGCGAGGCGGACAGCTGTGGTGGGGGCGACACGGCAGAGGTAGATCGAGCGGGGCGAGCGGCTGTTGGCGCAGCACGTGTAGCTGGGGTAGGGCAACGGGCCCCAAAGGTAAGCGGCAGGTGGGGGGAGCTGCTTTCCGCGTCTGGGTGTGGAAAGGTCAACTGACCAAACGCCCACGTCAGCGGAGCGGTTTGAACATCCGACCGTTGGGGGCAGACCGCGAGCGCACGCCGGAAGCGGAAAAGGACGCCGGCGAAGACGAACGCACGCCGACGAAGAAGAGCCGCCGCGACCTGGGGGGAGGCGACGGTGGTGCGGAACACACCGGGGGCTACTTCCTCCGCGCGGAATCGATCGGAGAAGGAGGAGAATAAGTACGTGAGGCCGTTGGCGACGACGAACTTGTTCACAGGGCGGTCCGCCGGATCGCGAACGACAAAGACGGCGACCGGCACGCAAGAGGGGGAGGGATGCGGCCAGGAGCAAACGGGGGAGGCAAAGCGGCGGCGGATGCGCGCGGCGAAGATCTCACCGGGCCGCTTGGAGAAGACACGGCGGTACGCGCGCGGGGACACCTTCCCAGGACCAGCCTCGGGGGCGGTGAGCCAGGACGGCGGCAGGACGCGGGGTGAGGTAGGCCGACACGGGGTGGGGTGGGACGAGTACCTGGGCGCGGTCGCCGGAACGAATGGAACAGAGGCCACGGCCGCCGGCGCGCCTGGAGCAGGGGACGCGCCCCTACCGTCGGACCGCGGGGGAACTGGGCCACAGATGCCGGGGGGCGGGGTGTGGTCTTGGCTTTTGGTGGCGCCCTCGCCGGCGGAGGCGACGGGGACGGGCTTGATGTGGCTACGGGGTCGCCGGCGAGCGCGGCTGCGAGAGCTCCGCCTCATCTTTCCCCTTACCTCAATTTCAGTCTTTGCAAGATAGGACTTGCAATCTTTGCAAGATAGGACTTGCAATAGAACGAAATTTGAAGAAAAAAATGACGCGACGCCCGCGAAGAACTAATCCTCGTCCCCATCGTCCGATGGTGGCAGCGGAGGAGTGTGTAACTCCTCCTGCTCCGGCGTCGGCGATGGGGGTGTTCCGGGAAGCTGCACCGCAGGAGCCACGGGAACTGCCGGTGGCAGTGCAAAGAACCGCGGGTCTGCACCGCGTCGGGCGTCCTACCATGACGGCCAAGGGTCCCAACGGGCTTCAGCCGCGTCGGGCGCCGGCCACGGTTCCTGATCCGCCTCCGCCATGTCGTCGTCCTCCGGCAGCGGCTCCTCCTCCTCTAGCGGCTCCTCCGGCATCACGTTCTCTGGAAGCGCCATTGTTGTGGGCATGCAACCGACTGAAGGGTACGTTGCATAGAAAACAAATTTTTTCTTACGCGAGATAAACCCGAAGGGCCAAGATCTAATCTAGGAGATGAAAGGCAACGGGAAGAAAGAGTCTTAGAAAAACATACCCTCGAAGACTCTAGGTGGTACGAGATTGAATCTCGTTGTTGGCATGGTCGTACTCACGCCGATCCCAAGACCGAGAAGATGTGCACCGCAATCCGGAGGTGCCTCCGTGATCGTTCACATGTTCAGCTCGATGAAGACCTCCGTTCCCTCGATCCAGCGGGGCAGTGGAAGTAGAGGATCCCCCGGAACTCCAGCAGCACGACGGCGTGGTGTGGTGAAGAATCCCACTGTCAGGGCTTCGCCAAGCAGAAGACCATGGAATGGAACAGCGGGTGGAGAGAATGGAGGTGGGACAAGTGTGTGAGGAGGGGAAGCTCTCACCCTCCTTTTATAGGGGTGGGGGAGGCAGCCCAAGGGGGGGTGCGGCCAACTCATGGTGCCCCCACCTCTTCCCCTCTTCATGTGAGTGGAAGCCCCACTCACACCCACTCATTCCCCTTTACACTTGGAAAATCCAAAGGTTTTTTTAATAAAAAAATAAAAATATCTGTTTCTTTATTTAATATTTGTTAATCATATTAACAAACATTTGCATATAGCACCTCGAATAATTTGTTAATTCTATTAACAACCATTCGACAAAAACTCTTGAACTATTTCAATTTTACCCGAAACAATTTTGGTGTTGTCCAAAACATTCTTCGATATTCCGTATCCTCTGAAATGCGTCATCGAACCTTAAGTGTGTCACCTTACGGTTCGCAAAATAATACAGACATGATCAAGACACCTCTCCGATCAATAATCAACAGCGGGATCTAGAGATCCGTGATGACTCCTATATATTCAACGACGAATCTTGTGATAGTGTGAACCATCAACGTCGTAACTAATTCCCTTTGTCTCGCGATATTTTACTTGTCCGAGATCCGATCATCGGTATCAACCATACCTTGTTTTATCTCATTACCGACAAGTACTCTTTTACTCGTTCTGTCATATGAAATTCTTATGACCTAGTCACATGCTTGCAAGCGGTGTCATTGTGATATCACCGAGAGGGACCAGAGTATATCTCTCCATCATTTTGGATGGACAAATCCCACTCTTGATCCATGAGCCTCAACTAACACTTTCCGAATACCTAACGCTACCTGTTACGGCGTGGCGTTTGATGTCATCAAAGTACTCTTTCGGTATTAGTGATTGACATGATATCATGGTCTAAGGAATAAGGTTACTTCAAATGCAAGATATAACAATATAAACAAAATGACTTGATCGTATTGTTATACTTAGTTTGGGTCTATGTTCATCACATCATTCTCCTAATGACATGATCCCGTTATTAACAACATCCAATGTTCATGATCAAGAAACCTTGACCATCTGTTAATCAATGAGCTTGTTAAAAGAGAGGCTTTACTAGGAACGTATCAACGTTTCCGGTTAATACAATTCTAGCATGAGAAATAAACATTCATCATAAACAAGGAATAACATAATAAACACTTTATTATTGCCTCTCAGGTATATTCCCTTCAGTCTCCCACTTGCACTAGGGGCAATAATATATATTACATAGTAATGAATCTAACACCCATGGAGTTCTGGTGTTTATCATGTTTTGCCTTTGGGACAGGTTTAGGCAACGGATCTGCCACATTCAGATCTGTGTGTACTTTGCAAATCTTCACATCCCCATTCTTGACATGCTCACGAATGGAGTGAAAATGGCGCTTGATATGCTTGGAATTCTTGTGAGACCTTGGTTCCTTAGCATTGGCTATGGCACCATTGTTTTCACAATAGATAACCATTAGATCCAACGCACTCGGAACCACGCCTAGTTCGGATATGAACTCCTTCATCCAATCTGCTTCCTGTGTTGCCTCCGAGGAAGCAACATATTCCGCTTCTGTTGGTGATCCAACTACTACGGATTGCTTGGAACTCCTCCAGCTTACTGCTCCTCCATTCATAACAAATATGTACCCGGATTGTGACTTAGATTCATCCGGATCAGTGTCAAAGATAGCATCAACGTAACATCTTGCGACGAGCTCTTCTTCACTGCCATATACGAGAAGCATATCCTTAGTTCTTCTCAAGTACTTAAAGATATTCTTGACCGGCGTCAAGTGTTCCAAACATGGATCGGACTGGTACCTGCTAGTCAAACTAATAGCATGTGCCACATATGGTCTTGTACATAGCATAGCATACATGATAGAACCTATGGCTGAAGCATAGGGAATCTTATTCATTATCTCTCTATCTTCTGCTGTAGCTGGACATTGAGTCTTACTCAACGTCTTGCCTTGCAACATTGGTAAGAACCCCTTCTTATTTTCTTCCATTCTGAACTTCTTCAAAATCTTATCAAGGTATGTACTTTGCGAAAGCCCAATTAAGCGTCTTGATCTATCCCTGTAGATTTTGATGCCTAATATATAAGCTGCTTCACCGAGGTCTTTCATCGAAAAACTACTATTTAAATAACCTTTTACGCTTTTCAAAAGTTCTATATCATTTCCAATCAACAATATGTCATCCACATTAGTACCAGAAATGCTATAGAGCTCCCACTCACTTTCTTGTAGATACAACCTTCTCCGTATGTTTAGACAAATCCAAAACCTTTGATCACCTTATCAAAATGGAGGTTCCAACTCCGGGATGCTTGCTTCAGTCCATAAATGGAACGTTGAAGTTTGCACACCTTGTCAGCATCCTTAGGATCAACAAAACCTTTGGGTTGCATCATATAAAACTCTTCCTCAATGTCACCATTAAGGAACGCTGTTTTGACATCCATATGCCAGATTTCATAATCGAAAAATGCAGCAACTGCTAACATAATCATAACTGACTTTAGCATCGCTACTAGTGAGAAAGTCTCATCATAGTCAAATCCTTGAATTTGTCAAAAACCTTTTGCAACAAGTAGAGCTTTATAGAAGGTCACATTACCATCAGCGTCAGTTTTCGTTTTAAATATCCATTTGTTCTCAACGTCCTTGCGGCCATCGGGTAAGTCCACCAAAGTCCAAACTTGGTTTTCGTACATGGATCCTTTTTTAGATTTCATGGGTTCAAGCCATTTGTTGGAATCTGGGCTCATCATCGGTTCATCATATGTCGTAGGGTCATCACTTCCATCTACCTTGAAGTTTAAGACGGGATCCCCATACAGTTCAAGAGTTGTACGTTCCCTAGTTGACCTGCGAGGTGCGGTAGTTTCCTCTTCTGGACTTTTATGATCTTGATCATTAGTTCCCTCTTCAACTGACGGAGTCAGAACTGGAACAACTTCCGGTGGTGCGCTACTCACCATTCCAAGAAGAGAAGGTCCAGGAGTTTTCGAACCTTAAGGGTCTCAGACCAGATGCACGTATTTCATTCTGCCCCTTAATCGAGATCATTAAAGCACAATGATCGGATTCTACTATTTGAACATGATTGACTTCCGTGTTGCCAAAAAAACTCGAGAAAACGATCATCGCCTAAATTGAGATCTAGTCTCACCTTAATGTTTCTACATCCTTGTTGGAGATTGTCCCACGTATACGGCAATCCTGATTACCCGAGATCAGTGAACCGGCATAGATCCACCACTTCTCTGAATCCTTCCATCTGCCAATCTTGACGAATGTTACAACCGTACCGTTCGGTATCATGTAATATTTCATTGAAGTCTCCCGCACATATCCAGGTGTTATCGAACTCATGGCGTAAAAACTCCAAAAGCTCCCAACTCCTTTTCCTCTTGGCTCTCACGGGTGCCCCGTAAAAACCATTGAATCTCCACTCCAAAGGACCTAACCTCTCGCTTTGGATCAGAACATCGATGTGAGAGCTACTAAAGGATTTTAGCTCACCACCGAATCATTATTCCAAAAGAGAACAAGACCTTCGCTCAAACCTTCACACTTAACAGCGAAGGCATTCTGAAAACCGAATCGAAACCTCAAATTCTTGGCTCTCGTTTCTGACAACTTGGTTTTCGAGAGAAAAACCAAGGAGGGGCGATGCAGCTGAATTAGGCTGCTGATTTCTTGAACTGTCCTGAGCCGCGTGCAGCCCTGACAGTTCAGACTGAGGAGGTTCATTGCTCCCGGCGGTCTACCTCGGAGGGAGCCGCCGATACGCTACTTCTTGACTTAGAGATATCATCACCTAACTTCTTCGACCTCTTCTTCTCTCTTGGTTGCATGTATGTTGGTGGCGGAGGAGGAATCAGAATACCACTTCCATCAGCCACACCAACCGGTACGCCTAACTCTTCGTTACTTGTCTCCATGTTGTCATAAGTGAGTTTATTGGCAGTGGAACGATGACCAGTATTATTTTCCCCCAAGCCTTCCTTTTAAACAGAAGTTCCCACCTTCTTAAGCAGGCTAGAGGCAGTATCACTAATCTCCTCGTCATCTTCATCCATCTCAGCTGATGAGCATTTTCTATCGAACATGTCTCTCTCTCCCCCTTCCTCTTCCTCCTATACGACCCATAGCTCCACCTCTGTAGATGAACTGTCCAGCTTGCACTCTCCGTTTAGCAAATAGCCACTTACCATTTTGGATAGTTGTTTATTCATGAACTCCATCCCCACATTCTTCAAGATCATGGCCCATTATGCCACACATATCACAGAAAAATCCAATCTTCTCATATTTAACGTGGAGTAGCTCTCTTCCCCCCCCCCCCCACATTGAGAGGAACAAATATTATGAGCGGTGAACCCACATCAATACTTGCTCTGATTCTCAAATGGTCTCCCTCGAAGTATCTAGTTGGTTTCATCTCCACACTGTGTACCTTCCCAATTCTTCTCGCCAGTTCATCTACTATCCTTTGAATCTTGTACAACTCCGTAATCGCATAGATTTGGGCCCAAACATTAGTTCTCTCAAGTTTAACCTCCTTAGGGTTACATAATCCATCATATTATGCAATCACCACTAACATCTTCTTACACAACCATGGTCCTTACAACATCACCTTATTCCATTTAAACGTGAAGAGATTGTCATCTACCTCTCGAAGTTCAGGTTCATGGGCCAGACCCCAAATCCATCTCAAAGTTTCAAACACTGCCTGTGCCGAGATCGGCTTCCTGGTGTGTACCCTAGCAACCGCTAACCACCTAGCTTGCTTTTTAAGATCACGAAGATATTCCGATCCGATGTAAACATCATCAAGTTCACCTTCCCTTAACTCCGGATTCTTCATCGCAGTCTCCAGTGCTGCGTCTTCTACTCCCTTCAACATGGCGCAAACCATATCGTCTTGATTTTCGACAAAAGCCGCCGTCAACGTTGAGCCCAGGAATTCGTCGTGGAGACAAACCCTAGAGCCCCGAGAACGCACTCAGAAACAGACCCCGCGCCGAAGAGGGAAACGCCTTAAGCCCAGCCTATGTGTCGCGGATCAGAAACATACTCGATGACGGAGAAACCTCGATCAATCTCACCCTGGCGGAGAATCGCCGGAGGAGCCAAAGCCCTAGTTTTCTAGGTCCTTCCAACAGCTCGAGCAATCCTTATATTCGTCTGAGTACAGACATCCTCTGACTTCTAGCGATTCCAAATCCCAGATCTCTAGTGGTTCCGCCCGAGGGCAGACATCCACTGAGGTCTAGCGAATCCCCGAGATGGCCAGGATTGCCAGGTGGTGGTGGCGGAGGGCAATGCAGAGAAGGTGATGAGCCAACGGAAAGAGACGTCTTCTCTTGACCAGAGGTCAAGCCTCACTGTCGCCCGCCCCCCACCACCACCCACACCCCCACCCCACAGACAAGCACAATCTCCTTCCCATCCAGACGGCCCCCGAAGCCGCCCACTTGCGCGCCCCATTGGGGCTCCCCGTCCGGACGCTCTCTAGTTCCCGTCCGGAAAATCCAGCCCAACCCCGCCTCCCAGGGACACCCGTGAAGCTCCGGACGGGTCATTGGGCGCCGCGGGCACAACCTTCTTGCACACAAAACACCCACAAAAGGCGACGCTTGCAGAGCTCCTCTGTACAATTGCGCCCCGTTGCACAGCCTCTCGCCACCGTCGGTCACCGCCCCTCTCTCCGCCACCTCCCTCCGCTGCTTTTCGCCCATACACGCCGCCCATAACCCCTCCCCTCTACCAGCGCCGCCCAGGGCTCCAACACCTCACCCCCACCTGCGTCGGCCCCGGCAACCAGAGGTGCCCACCTCGCCCCAAGGTGTTCAGCATTTTGCCCGGTTGGACGTTGGCTGTTGTTTTGGTCAATCTTCTGATGCGATTTTCATTTCTATAGATGGGCATCGACGATGAGTTGATGGTGAACTTTCTCCATGAGGAAGAAGCCGATATAGACGGTGAAAGTGCATTTCGGTTTCCCAGTGTTTTGTGTGTTAGTTAACAATACTAAGTACATTATTTATCGAGGTGTTAAGCGTGCAGGTGTTATACTTAACATCGACATCGATCACCGAAAAGTCGGTGAAGATTGGCCTGAGAGTTTTGGGACAGAACCCAACCGGATTATTGAAAACCGGATTATTCGGAGCAGACCGGATATTCCGGTTTGGCAAATTTCAGGCCATATTTCGTACTGGAGTGAACTGGATTATTCGATCCGGATTTTTCATCTCGAGCCGGATATTCCGGGTGCTGATGAAGTTGCGCGAAATTGGCTAAGGACTAGAAGATTTGCTCACTGGAGTGAACCAGATTATTCGATCCGGATATTTCATCTCGAGCCGGATATTCCGGGTGCTGATGAAGTTGCGCGAAATTGGCTAAGGACTGGAAGATTTGCTCACTGGAGTGAGCCGGATTATTTGAACTAGATTATTCCGGAGCAGCCGGATAATCCGGTTCAGATCTGCAGGACTGCGTGAAGAAAGCAGACCGGATATTCCGGTCCAAACTTGGACCGGATATTCCGGTCCCCTTTTTCCTGCACAACGACTAGTTGTGAGGAGGGGGTATAAATACCCCTCCTCTTCTTTCCCAAGATCTAGTTCTTCCCCTTAGCATTTATGAGCATTTAAGAACTCACCAAATCTCTCATTACTCCCAATCCCTCCACCCAATCTTGAAGATCTTTGGAGGATTGAAGGAGAAGGCCCCGATCTACACCTTCACCGAGCCGTTCTTCATTTCCCCCTCTCTAGCTTGAGGTATCTTGCCTAGGGTTTCCTCTTGTGGAGAACCTAGGCATCTTGATACTTGTTGTTGATTCAAGAAGAGTTGGGAGCCCCCAATTCGGTTGTGGGTGTGTGCCCCAAGTTGTTTGTAAAGGATTCGATCCCCGCCTCAAAGGGGTTCAATAGTGGAAGGTGAACTAGGCCTTTGTGGCGAAGTTCATCGGAGAATAGGGTGAGGCCTTTGTGGCATTGAGTAGGCCTTTGTGGCAAGCTCACACCCCTCCAACGAGACGTACTCCCTTAACAAGGAGGAACTCGGGAATACATCGTGTCTCCGTGTGCTTCCATCGGTTACCTCGTTCCTCCCTCTCCTTACTTACTCGTACTTGTTGCATTAATTGCTTGCCTTGTCATATAGGTAAATTCACCACTAGTTGCATTATCTAGAGAATTTACCTTATTGTCAAGCCTAAACTTTAAGAAAAATTAAAATTGGTCGTAGCACCTATTCACCCCCCCTCTAGGTGTCCATACTTTACTTTCAATTGGTATCAGAGCCTCGGCTCTTCTATCGGGCTTAACCGCCTAAGAGTTTAAGTATGGGAGATGAGTTGGTTGACGCTCCGTCCGATGGCAATGTGACCATGGATGATCTCAATTCTTTGAGAGAATCATTGACCTCATCCATAGACACTAAATTTGATGAGTTGCGTCAACTCGTGACACAACTCCTCAAAGCCAAAGGACCGGAGGTGGTCGACTCATCCCTTCTGGAAGAACCGGAGGGTGCCAAGAAAGGGGTAGATGGTGAACCACATAAAAATGCTTCCGCCGAACAATCTGCTAAGTCTAGTACAGAAGGAAGTGGAGGATTTCATGCCGTTCCCGGAAGTTATTCTCCCGATCCTCCCGTCCCGCATCCTCATATAATCCCTAGGGGAGATCCACCTAAAATTGATGCTTTTTCTTTTCGTGAATGGCAATACTATATGGATACTCACTTGAACTCTTCTTGTATAGATCTTTGGAGGATCACTCGTGACGGATACAAGCCATTTGATCCCAAGAATCTCACAAGAAGAGAAGCCGTAGATTGCCAACTCAACTACACCGCCTTGTCCATCCTTCAACAAGCCGTGGGTCCCAACCACATGCCGCATCTTCAACACTTACCGCCAAAGAAACATGGGATACACTTGTCATCATGTTCGTTGGGAATGAGAGCATGCAAAGAAATCTGTACGATGCCTTGACCAATGAGGCCGAAGGATTTTTCATGCGTGATGGAGAAGATCATGTTGACATGTATCGAAGACTCAAAACTCTTGCCACCGCCTTCTCTAGCGCGGGTGCCAAGTATATTGATGATGCTTGGATCAAGAGGAAGTACATGATTGCCGTGATGCCTTTTGAGGGCACGGACTTGAAGAGCATTCAAGGAAGACATGATTTCTCCACCATGACCTCAACTCAAGTGATGCAAGAATTGTGCTCCTACAAAGTGCAAACCAAGAATGCTCTTGACAACCGTGCTAGGGCCATTGGAATGCACCAAGGAGCATCCGTTGCTTTGAAGGCCAAGGCTTTGTCAAGAGAGGTTGAGAATGAAGAAGATGGAGAAGAGGCATTGCCTCTGTTGAAGGAACAAGACTATGATCCCGTTCTAAAGGATCTCATTGCTCTTACCGTGCAAAAGTTTTGGAACAATACCCCAAGGGCAAGAAATTTGTTGAGGAGAAGACCAAGTCTCGTTATGGAAATGATGGGGCTCAAAAAGTTAGATCTTGCTTCAATTGCCAAGACAAGCATCACTTCATTGCGGAGTGCCCCTACGAGAATAGAGAACACCATAGTGGCAAGCTCATTCGCAAGGACAAGTCCAAGGTTGAATACAAGAAACCTCATTTCAAGAAGAAACCATTCAACAAAAAAACCCCCACCAAGTTTGTGCTCTTGACTCAAGAGGAGTATGATTCCGGAAGTGATGAAGAAGAAGAAACCACAAGTGAAGTGGCCGCTCTAGCTATTGCTTCCTCTCCATCATCTTCATCCCTCTTTGAATCCCCCAATGAAAATCTTCCTCAACGCAATGCCAAGTGCTTAATGGCTAAGGCCACGGAGGTATCATCTTCTCCTAACTCTAAGACCCCTAGTGAACTAGAACATATTGCTAGTCTTAGAGAAGAAGATGAAAGGGTCCCCTTGGACCGTTTTATGTCTAACATGCAAGGGGAGACCAAGAAGTACTTTGAGCATCTCATGAGGCAATTGGGAGAGGCCCAAGAGGCCCTTGAGAAGAAAGGTGAGGGTGATAGAAGGGATGCGGATGAAATTGCATCCCTCTCAATGACTCTTGAAGAAGAGCATGATGGTAGAATTTCTCTAGAGGATGAACTTGAATCTATTGAATCAACCCATAATGAACTTGTCTCTAAAATCATTAAGGAACGTGATCTTGCTATTGCTAAATATAAAAAGGCTAAAAAGGATAAAGTCGAGTTTGGGGTTGGTCATGGTAAACTAACCGAGGAGTTTGAAAAGCTAACCAATGGTCACAAAGCCTTGGAAAGCCAACACTCATCCCTCAAAGAGTTGCATGAACAACTTCAAACTCAAATTACTCAATCTAACCATCCTAGCACCTCTACTTCTTCTTGTGATCATGCAAATATTATTGAGGAAAATGCTAGGTTGAAGGATGAGCTAGCAAGGCTCAAGGGAAAAAGCCCTCAAGTTGAGAAGGTTGTGTTAGCCACCCCACAAGTGGTTGCCCCTAGCCCTAATGCGGTCATTGCTAGACCACAATTAAGTTCTCCAAGGCAACAAGTGGGTAAGAAAGGGCTTGGCTATATAGCCAAGAAGAAGAACACGAAGAAGAAGAAGAACAAGAAGAAGAACCAAAAGGGTGCTTCGGGTAGCATTGTCATTAGGGACACCACTACTCGTAGCACCTCCGCGGGAACTAACAATCCACACCATTTCTTATATGTTGATTATTATGGTGTTGTGCAAGCTAAATATGTTGGTCCTATTGAGGGTTTCATTGACTACACTATTTGGGTTCCCAAGACCCTTGTTGCTAACATGAAGGGACCCAAGTCGGGTCCTAACTCTAGTCAATGATCTCTTGCAGGACTATGCTTCCGGTGGGACTAAATGGATTCTTGATAGTGGATGCACTAATCATATGACCGGAAGCAAAGAACTAGTGACGGAGTTGCGACCAAATGACATCCAAGCAACCATCACTTATGGGGACTCATCCAAATCTAAGGTATCCGGGTTCGGCAAGGTTGTGGTGGCTCCCGATATAACTATCGTGAACGTCATGCTTGTCGAATCCCTTGGTTACAATTTACTTTCCGTCCGCTCTCTTAGAAAGATGGGTTTTTCTGTCTTTTTAGATGGTGATATTGTGGTCCTTTTGAGGAGCAAGACTCTTGACGTCGCTCACGTGGGACATGTTGAAAATGAGTTGTTTGTGGTGGACTTTTCAAAGTCAACCAACTCTCAAGCAATGTGTCTTTTCAGGAAGGCGGACTTGGGATGGTTGTGGCATCGCCGCCTATCCCATGTCAACATGAGAACTTTGCAAAGTCTTCACAAAGGTGGCCTTATTGTTGGACTAAAAGAAAATGTTTCCTTTGCAAAGGATCGCGTTTGTAGGTCATGTGTTGAAGGGAAGATGCATGACATCGTGCACAAGGCCAAGACTATTATCTCACCAAAGAGGATTGTGGAGCTTCTCCATGTTGATCTCTTTGGTGCCGTGCCCGAGGCAAGTCTTGGCGGCAAGAAGTATTGCTTGGTGACTGTCGATGATTATTCAAGATACACTTGGGTTTATTTCTTCAAGTGCAAGAGTGAAACTCAACAAACCATCATCGACTTCTCCAACGAAGTGCAACGTCAACACAATGTGCAAATCATGGCTATTAGGAGTGATAATGGCTCGGAGTTCAAGAACTATACATTGAATGGATTTCTTAGTGAAGAAGGCATTCGTCATCAATACTCCGCCACTTACACTCCTCAACAAAATGGTGTTGCCGAAAGGGAGAATCGCACTCTCTTGGATATGGCAAGGACCATGTTGGCGGAGTACTCTTCTCCCCAATATTTATGGGCCGAGGCCATATCCACCGCATGCCACTCCTCCAACCGCCTCTACATCCGCAAAGGCTTGGACAAGACCCCATATGAGATCCTCACCGGCAACAAGCCCAACGTCTCCTACTTCCGTGTATTCGGTTGTAAGTGCTTCTATTTGATCAAGGGTATTAGGTTGTCAAAATTTCAATCCAAAACTATTGAGGGTATTTTTGTTGGTTACGGTGCCGAATCCCACACTTATAGAGTCTATGACAAAGCCTCACGGATTGTCATAGAATCTTGTAGTGTGGTTTTCGAGGAAAATGACGGCTCCCAAGTGGCGCAATTTCATGTTTCTAATGTAGGTTGAAATGCCTCAAGAAGCCATAGGAAGGATGGGTGTGGGATTTTTCCGCCCCATCGAGGGACACCTTATGGCGACTCGAGAAGGACTATGCTCTACTCAAATGGAGCCCTCCTCTACATTAGAAGATCAAGCCAAGGAGCCAATTAGTACACCTAACCAAGAACATGTTCAAGACCCTCCTCTCATTGATCAAGTGACTCCGCAAGTCGTACCCACTCCTCTCACTAATGCGAGTCAAGATCAAGGCCAAGATCAACCATCCTCTTCATCCTCTCCTCAAGTTGAAGATATTGTTGATGATGATGATTATGATCAAGGCCAAGTTGGTCAAGATGGGGACCCAAATGATCAATATGATCAAGTGATCCCTCCTCGCAATAATGAGGAGATCGAAGCCCGTCGCATCAAAAGGATAAGAAGAGCTTTGAAGCATATTGATTCCCAAGACGACAAGGTCTTGGAGGATGTTCAAAATAGAAGATCTACAAGAAGGCAATTGGCTCATTTTTGTGAGCATCAAGCTCATATCTCTATGGTGGAGCCTAAGAAAGTGTATGAAGCTCTTGAGGACTCCGATTGGGTTGAAGCTATGCATGATGAGCTCAATAACTTTGAGCGCAACCGAGTTTGGAGATTGGTTGAGAAGCCCAAGGATTGCCACAATGTTATTGGCACTAAGTGGATTTTTAAGAACAAGCAAGATGAGAATGGCATTGTCATTAGGAACAAGGCAAGATTGGTTGCTCAAGGTTACACCCAAGTTGAAGGCATTGACTTTGATGAAACCTACGCTCCCGTGGCTCGCCTTGAGTCCATCCGTATCCTCCTTGATTATGCATCCTCTCATAATTTCAAATTGCAACAAATGGATGTGAAAAGTGCTTTCTTGAATGGTCCACTAAAAGAGGAGGTATATGTTAAGCAACCTCCGGGGTTCGAGAATCTCAACTTTCCTAACCACGTTTACAAACTTGACAAGGCTCTCTATGGTCTCAAACAAGCACCTCGTGCTTGGTATGAGCACCTTAGGGAGTTGTTAGATGATCGTGGTTTCGAAGTTGGGAAGATTGACCCCACTCTCTTCACCAAGAGAGTAAAGGGAGAGCTTTTCATATGCCAACTATATGTGGACGATATCATCTTTGGCTCAACTAACCAAGCTTTCAATAATGAGTTCTCTAAGCTTATGACTGACAGGTTCGAGATGTCTATGATGGGTGAGCTTAAATTCTTCCTTGACTTTGAGATCAAGCAATTGGCCCGTGGGACTTTCATTTCTCAAGCCAAGTATACCCAAGATATGATCAAGAGGTTTAATTTCCAAGATGCTAAGATCAAGACATCTCCTATGCAAGTCAAGTGTCATCTATCTCGTAATCCAAAAGGGAGTAAGGATGTGGACCAAAAGCTTTATCGTTCTATGATTGGCTCTTTGCTCTATCTTTGTGCATCTAGGCCCGATATCGTTTTGAGTGTAGGTGTGTGTGCAAGGTATCAAGCGGCTCCTAAGGATAGCCATTTGATGGCGGTCCATAGGATCTTTCGTTATTTGGTCCATACCCCAAGATTTGGTTTGTGGTACCCGAAGGGGGCACAATTTTCTCTCAATGGTTATACGGATTCCGATTGGGCGGGTGATCAAGATGATAGGAAGTCTACTTCCGGGGCTTGCCAATTTCTTGGTAGGTCCCTAGTGAGTTGGTCTTCCAAGAAGCAAAATTGCATATCTCTCTCCACCGCCGAAGCCGAGTATGTTGCCGCCGCAAGTGCATGCACTCAATTGTTATGGATGAGGCAAACTCTCAAGGAGTATGGAGTTCATTTGGATAAGGTGCCTCTTTTGTGTGACAATGAAAGTGCTATCAAAATTGCATACAATCCGGTGCAACATACAAGGACCAAACACATTTGAGATCCGCCACCACTTCATCCGTGACCATGTGGCAAGAGGAGATATTGCACTATCTTATGTGCCCACCAAGGACAATCTTGCGGATATTTTCACGAAGCCACTTGATGATGCAAGATTCTTGTTCTTGAGGAATGAACTAAATGTGATTGATTCAAGGAGCTTGACTTGAAGATCTTGCACACACCCCTATAGATGAAACGTGTTCGAGTTTAGATGTAGGCATGGACATAGGGGGAGTGTTATCCTAACACATTGGGTTCTCCCTCCCCCCATTATGCCCATAGAAAAAATTCATTGTGATCTCTCTTTTTCTAATGTTGAATTGTGAGCTTCAATGTTGAGTATTGGCAATGCCCCCAAGATATATCTTCGCGGTTGCATACCATAATCTCTTACATGGTGGCCTATGCCACCAACCTCTTCGTTTCGAAGAGTTGGATCTTAGTTGGGTTTTATTTGACATCTCATTGCATTTCTTGTTTTTCCCCTTCTAAGTGTTCTTTCATAGGAAAATCCCACTCAATTGGTCTTTCGTTGGTTTGATTCTTGCTTTTTGAGAGGGATAAGTACTATCTTCAGTTTGGTGTTTCTATCCTAAGCCATTCTATCAAAAAGCCATCATTCTAGCACTTGTGTCTTTCCTTTGAAACGAGGAAATTTCGGATCAGAAGGCAGCCGGAATTTCCAGTCCAGTTTTGGACTAGAATATCCGGGTGTACCGGAATATCCGGTTCAAGTATGAACCGGAATATCCGGCTCGGCGAAAATCACAAATACTGGAGCCCGACGGGGAAGAGGCAGTTCGTGCCCTTTTTCCCCATCTGCTCCCCTCCACCCCAAAACACCGCCGCTCTGATTCTTGGCCTCCCGGGCCGTTTCCTCCGTGGGATCTTCAAGCTTTGGCCCGGATCTCGTTCCCCTCGTCCTTAGGAACGTTTCTATCCAAGCATCTTCCTCCATGGATTACGGTAATGTTCAATCTCGTTGAATCTTGGTGCCATAACCATACCACTCCATGGATTTGTGTTTTTGTTGACAATGCTTGGTAGAAATTGTTTCTTAGAGGTCCTTTTGCATGCTAGATACGATAGACTAGATTCACATGCCACCGATCTACTTTTGAAGTCTAGATCTAGATTGTTTTTGTGTTGTTTTCGCACTACCGGAATATCCGGTCCACGACTGAACCGGAATATCCGGGTCCACCGGAATATTCGGTTCAGTTTTGAACCGGAATATCCGGCTAAGTCCAGAACAGTTTGAGAACAGCCCAAAATTAATCCGTGCTAGATTTCTTCTTAGATTAATGCCTGGAATCTTTTCTACTGTTTTTATGCATGCTTCATCCATTGCTTGACACTAGTGTACTCATCTTGTGCTATCCTTCTATTATCTTGTTTCACAGGTGGTGATTCTGCCAAGCGTGCTAGCAAGCGCCCCAAGCAGGTTTCCACTAAGCCCAAGAGGAAGACTCGGCCCAACTATAAGACTGACATCTCAGTTCCGGATTTCACTGTGCTCAGGCAGGAGGATGTCTACCTCTCTCCTCGTGTGGCTAATATTGATACTCGGTTCTGGAATTTGGAGCAGTCCTACATCTATGCTGATATCTATTGTGACTTCCGTCACCCTATCCGCCGGATGCAGCCCTTTGACTTTGCTGCTCTCAAGGCGAGAGAGGAGTTTGCTGATGCCGCGAGTATTGTTGAGCGGTTTGGGCTTGTGAAGCTCATGGAGACCCAGTGCAACTACAACACCCAGCTCGTCATGCAGTTTATGTCTACTTTGGTGTTCAGTGATGATATAGTGTGTCGTCTCAAGTGGATGTCTGAGACCACTGCTTGTGAGGCTTCCTTCGAGAGGTTTGCACGTCTCCTTGGATACACTTACAGCTCTCACCCTCCTGTTGGTCGCCGTGTCCATGAGGTTGATAGGCCTAGGAGGGAGGTGGCCATGGCTGAGTTGTATGCACCTGGATTCACTATTGGGGGCAATGAGGGACTTCTTCCTCTCTATGATCAGCTGGTACGCATCTTCAGATCCTTCCTTGTGCCGAGTGGAGGTAACAATGATGCTCTCACCACTCCTTTATGCAACCTTCTGATTCTGGCTAAGGAGTGCATGGAGGAAGAGGACCCGTCTGTTTCTTATACTGTGGATGTTATGGACATCATCTATCACGAGCTATACACTGCTATGATTGGTGGAAACACCATTCCTTATGCTCCATATATCATGATGCTCATCAAGCATGAGATGCGGAAGGAGTACACAGAGTTACCTATGGTTGAGCACAAGGTCAAGAAGCTGTATATCAAGAGGAAGAAGAAGACTGTTGCTGCTTCTCAGGATGCTCCTTTTGAGGGTGGTTCCTCTATGGGAGGTCCCTCTACCAGTTCTCAGCCTGCGTCCACTCCTGGTACTAGCACTTTGCGCCATTTCAGGAAGCTCTCCTGGTTTCAGCGCAATGTGCTCTGCGTGAAGGTGGACATCCACAAGGAGCAGTACAGGTCATATTGCAGAGACACTGCCATGGCTAGCACACAGAGTCAGATTCTTCACCACGTGAGTGGTGCTACTGGTGTTTTACCTGCTCCTCTCACTACTCAGTCTTACTCTGCTTGGTCTGCTGAGGATAGCACTCCTTGGGAGCACATTGAGCCTGCGCTCCGGTCTACTCAGGCTACTACTTCTGGAGCTGGTTTTGATGATGAGGAGGATGAGGACGAGGCGTCTGATGCTGAGCGTGAGGCACATGGAGAGTCCGAGTCTTCTGCTGGCGAGTCTTCTGAGCACTCTGATGCTTAGACCGTGTTTGGGACGTTAGATTAGTTATTTCCCTCCTTTTTGGTGTCTCGATGCCAAAGGGGGAGAAGTAGCTACTAGTCTACGGGATTTGCATGGGTTCGGGCACAAGCGTATGCTTTTATCATTTCTTGAGAGCTTGTGTCCATTTAGTCTCTTCGTTTTCGTGAACTTTGTCAATTTATTGTCTCGTTATAACTATGTGTGCTATTGTGTGTGAGACTATGTTGGTTATTTGGAGTTTATCTTGGTTATTTGGATATTATCATGGATTATCTATGTTAGTGGCTATATGGTTATCTATCTTATATGTTGAGGATATTATCTATTGTTGTGCTTGGTTATTCGTGGATATATTATCTTCGCACAAGGTATATGCTTCTATCTTATTATCAACCTATTGATGATATTGTTCTTTGGCATGTTTGCTACTTGTTGGAAATTACTCCCCATATTCCATTGTATCTATTTGCATTTGAGGCAAACAAAAGATATGCATTGAGATAGGGGGAGACATTTCCATTTTGTTTCAAATATGTTCTAGTCAAGGTTTTATTGCAAATCTTAGTATTGTCATCTAACACCAAAAAGGGGGAGATTGAAAGTGCATTTCGGTTTCCCAGTGTTTTGTGTGTTAATTAACAATACTAAGTACATTATTTATCGAGGTGTTAAGCGTGCAGGTGTTATACTTAACATCGGCATCGATCACCGAAAAGTCGGTGAAGATTGGCCTGAGAGTTTTGGGACAGAACCCAACCGGATTATTGGAAACCGGATTATTCGGAGCAGACCGGATATTCCGGTTTGGCAAATTTCAGGCCATATTTCGTACTGGAGTGAACCGGATTATTCGATCCGGATTTTTCATCTCGAGCCGGATATTCCGGGTGCTGATGAAGTTGCGCGAAATTGGCTAAGGACTGGAAGATTTGCTCACTGGAGTGAACCGGATTATTCGATCCGGATTTTTCATCTCGAGCCGGATATTCCGGGTGCTGATGAAGTTGCGCGAAATTGGCTAAGGACTGGAAGATTTGCTCACTGGAGTGAGCCGGATTATTTGAACCGGATTATTCCGGAGCAGCCAGATAATCCGGTTCAGATCTGCAGGACTGCGTGAAGAAAGCAGACCGGATATTCCGGTCCAAACTTGGACCGGATATTCCGGTCCCCTTTTTCCTGCACAACGACTAGTTGTGAGGAGGGGGTATAAATACCCCTCCTTTTCTTCCCCAAGATCTAGTTCTTCCCCTTAGCATTTATGAGCATTTAAGAACTCACCAAATCTCTCATTACTCCCAATCCCTCGACCCAATCTTAAAGATCTTTGGAGGATTGAAGGAGAAGGCCCCGATCTACATCTTCACCGAGCCGTTCTTCATTTCCCCCTCTCTAGCTTGAGGGATCTTGCCTTGGGTTTCCTCTTGTGGAGAACCTAGGCATCTTGATACTTGTTGTTGATTCAAGAAGAGTTGGGAGCCCCCAATTCGGTTGTGGGTGTGTGCCCCAAGTTGTTTGTAAAGGATTCGATCCCCGCCTCAAAGGGGTTCAATAGTGGAAGGTGAACTAGGCCTTTGTGGCGGAGTTCATTGGAGAATAGGGTGAGGTCTTTGTGGCGTTGAGTAGGCCTTTGTGGCGAGCTCACACCCCTCCAACGAGACGTACTCCCTTAACAAGGAGGAACTCGGGAATACATCGTGTCTCCGTGTGCTTCCATCGGTTACCTCGTTCCTCCCTCTCCTTACTTACTCGTACTTGTTGCATTAATTGCTTGCCTTGTCATATAGGTAAATTCACCACTAGTTGCATTATCTAGAGAATTTACCTTATTGTCAAGCCTAAACTTTAAGAAAAAATAAAATTGGTCGTAGCACCTATTCACCCCCCCTCTAGGTGCCCATACTTTACTTTCAGATGGCAACAAAGATGCTAACTTGTTTGTTCTTACTTTTCTTGCACAACTCCTCGCCGAGGATGAAGCCAATAGTGAACCAAAGCGAGGAGGCTCCAAGTTTGGGAGAAGAAAGACAAAACCGATGATGAGAATGGAGGGCCACTGTATGCTCTTCGCCGACTATTTTGCCGAAGAGTGAAGATTCGATGCAAAAGATTTTCGCCAGAGATTTCAGATGAGCCAAAGGTTATTCAACATATTGGTGCAGTATGTGAGGGGGCACGACACCTGGTTCAAGATGAAGAAAAACGCCATGGGGATGGTTGGTTCTTCGTCAATTCAGAAGTGCACTGCTTCTATGAGAATGGTTGCATATGGAGCCCCTGCAGATGGTTAGGACGACTATTTGCGCATGTCTGAGTCATCGGCTCTCAAAGCCATGTACAGGTTCTGCCAGACGGTAGTGGAAGTGTTTGGCCCAGACTATTTGAGAATACCAAATGAGAAGGAAACTTCCGGATCCTCGCAACAAATGAAGCAAGGGGTTTTCCTGTTATGCTTGGAAGCATAGATTGCATGCACTAGAGCTGGAAGAACTGTCCATTTGGATGACAGGGATTGTACAAAGGGGGCGATCAAGGAGTTTGCAGTGTGGTCTTGAGGCAGTGGCAGATCAGGAAATTTGGATTTGGCACGCGTTCTTCAACATGGCAGGATGTCACAATGACATCAATGTGTTGCAGCGTTCCCCTGTGTTCGCGAAACTTGTTGAATGTCATGCTCCACCAGTGAACTATATTGTCAATGGCCACGAGTACAACAAGGGGTACTATCTAGCGGATAGTATCTACCCAAGGTGATCAACATTTGTGAAGACAATTTCCAATCCTCTAGGCAACAAGAAATCCTGGTTTGCCTCACTACATGAAAGAAAGTATGCCGAGCGTGCATTTGGAGTGCTCCAGTAGATGTTTGTCATTGTCTGGTATCCTGCTCTCACTTGGTCGGCCGAGCAGATGGAGGATGTCATGAATGCATGTGTGATCATTCACAACATGATCATTGAGGATTAGCGTGCAAATCCAGTGCATGATCATCTTCCGTATGAGTTTCAGGATCCTCTCGCCAATGTGGATCACAATATGCCAGCGGATTGGGCCGAGTATATCACTATGCATATGGAGATTCGAGATGAGGCCACTCATAATCAACTCTAAGATGATCTAATGGAGCATTTTTGGTTTCGCAAAGGCTTGGCGACAGCATATTGCACTTCCAATTTATTTTTAATTGTATAAATATTTTTATTTTTAGCCATTCGTGAACTATATATGTACTAATTTAAATCTAGAACATAAGTATTTTTAAATCTCTAAAATAATGATTTAGGCAAAATATTGCTTTGGTTGTTCTGCTTTTGGGGCCGAGTGGGGAAGGTCCGCCCCTAAAAGTGCCGCGACGTCCGGATGAGCCCCCGAAGGGCTCCTCCGGGCGCCGATCCGGATGCCTACAAGGGGGCGTGCGTGGAGATGCTCTGACCTATGCTCGCTTGTTGTGGCTTGACCGACCACACCTATGCTCTATTGCTGTGGCTTGACCGACCACAGAGGGTGCGATTCAGAGCTGAGTGAGGGGCCTCTGCTCGAAAAAGGAGGTGCAAGGACGCGACCGCAGGTGCGACGGCGGCAGCCGAAAACCCTAGGTAGAGCTCCATGGACCATGGGGGAACATGAAGAGGGAAAAAGAGAGGAGAAGGACACGACGCTAGGTTTTTTGGGGGTGTCTAGAGGGTAAAGATGGAAAACAACCAGGACGGCCCACAAATCAGTGGCAGAGCGACCACACATGGCCTAAGATGGCTCCTCGGAACCCAGCTTACATGTTTAGGTATTGTGGTGGCCTGCAAAAGAGCAATTGGAGGGCCGAGATTGATCCACGTCGTCCTAGGTCTACGGCGGACAACGAATACCTACCGTTCCCCGTTAGCCGATAGTTCACACTAAGCTGCAAATTTTTTTTTGAGGGGACTAAGCTGTATAACTGTGCACGGTTAACCGAAAACCGAGAAACCGAACCGAAAAAATCGAAACCGAACCGAAATTATGGTTATTTTGGTTTCCGGTTAAGGTTACGATTAGTAAAATAGCTAACCATATGCATGTGGTTAATACGGTTAATAACCGAAAACCGAATTGTTAACCATTAAAAAACCGAATGGTATTAACATGTACTTATTTGATACTTTTATTAACTTCATAGTTTACTTGTATCATGTGATTTGCTACTTGTATATACTTTCATTAACTTTTATGGGTTATTTGGTTACTTTGGACCATATGCGTATTAATTTTATAGTCTATTCCATTATTTTGTAATATATGTGCACCAAAAGTAATTGTCATTTTAAAATTCGTGTCAAGTTTGGTTAATATGGTTATTACCGAAACCGAACCGAAATTAAATTGTTATTACCGAAACCGAACTGTATTCTCGTACAAAACCGTATTTACCGAAGTATTGAAACCATACAAACCGAAAAACCGTATAAACCGAACCGAATTAACCATATTAACCGAATGCCCAGCTATACTAAGCTGCATTCATATCCACCTTATGATCCTGTAAAAGGTGGATATGGATCGACGAATACTCGATATATAGCTCAATGCATTCACGATCTTTTACAGGTGATCACACCCTGCCACTTGCCAGCTCGGACTGCTGGCTCATCTCGCTCGCTCAGAACACACACATACACACGCGCACACACATAAGAAACGTACAACACATACTAGTAGGTATACTACACAACAACAGCACCGGCCGCCGCGCCAATGGCAAGGGCCATCGGTGGGATCCTAGGAGGATACGCACACACATGTAGTACTATTCATATATCCTCTAGTCTACACCACGGCTGGCCCTGGCTAGCGCGATCGTCGACGACTAGCACGGGTACCGCCCCGCCGGCCCTGATCGTTGCTAAGGTCAATTGCATCAGATTTGCACACTGCCATAAAAGCATGACAGAATTGGACAAAAAAACTGATACATCTATTGCAGGCAGGTAGACTACCACCTAGGAAGATGATGCTAATCATCCGCAAGATTAGAGGAAGATTTCGAGGAGTCCCTTTTGATGCAATTGACCTTAGCAACATCCAGAGTCAGCAAACACAAGTTGAAAAGGATCATGATAATGATCAGTGCCTAGAAAGTTTCAAAACACTGCAAAGAAAAGTACCTGGTTTCTTTTACACAATGGAGAAAGACAGTGAAAACAGAGTACGTAGCCTGTTCTGGATGGACGCAATGTGCGTAATGAACTACAAGTTGTTTGGAGAGTACAAATCATTCGACACGACATTCAGTACAAATAAGTATAACCTGCCGTTTGTACCGATAGCCAGCGTAAACAATCATGGCTCAACAGTTCTATTTGAATTTGCACTACTGAAGGACGAGAAGATATGATTATTCAAGTGGGTGCTACAGACATTTCTGGACTCTATGGGAGGAAAGGCACCAAAAACAATAATAACAGATCAAGACAAGGCAATGAAGAGTGCAATCCTGAAAGTTATGCCAGAAACAAGACATAGAAATTCCTTTACCACATTGTCACAAAGATGAGCCAGAAGGAAGGATCCTTTTTCGCAACACACCCAGGTCTGTCGAAAGATTTGAGATTTGCATCCAAGAATGCATTCACACCAGAAGAGTTTGAAGCAGTATGGCAAAATTTAATCAAAAAGTATGGGGCAGAAGGAGAGAAACACCTAAACAAGTTGTTTAGGATAAGACACAGATGGGTCCCTGCATACTTTATGGATGATTTTTTTTTCCATTCTCGTCAAGCACGGGAAGAAGCGAAGAAAAAACAACATGTGGAAGTGTTACAGCATGAACACAGACACAATAACACAATTTCTTGCACGGTATGAGGTGATACAAGACAAGTGCTTGCACACTCTTGATAAGAAAAAGGTCAAATCTACTCTGAAAATAGCAAGGACATCAACACATCATTTGTTCGAGAAACAAGCCCTTGAGGCGTATGAATGATCGAGAGGTTAACTAGAGGGGGTGAATAGGTTAACTACAAATTTTAACTTCTTTTTCAAGTTAACAAGGTAATGCTCAAATATAGATTATCTAGATTATGCAACTAGGTGAACAATCCTATATGTTGAGTAGGTACAACTAGCACAATATGAATATATGACTAAGCTAGTAGTAACTAGTAAAGGTAAGTTGAGGAATAACCGAACATAATGACGCGGAGATTTCTCCCCAAGTTTACTTCCCAATGGAAGCTAATCTCCGTTGGAGCAGTGCGGTGCCACCAAAGTGGAACTCCGAGTAGCCCTCAAATGGCACACCGTATCTCCTTCGAGTCTTTCCACCGATGTGGATAGGCTCGAATCACTATGTTGCCGTTGAGGTTGACAACTAGAACCTTTACAAGGATGAGACACACTCCACAAGATTGGAGGGTCCTCACCGAATCCCGGGAGCCACCAAGACTCCGAGAAACAAGATCCACGAGCACAAGAGCTCCGGGGATATCAACAAGGCTCCGAGCTCCGATGAGCTAAGGGAAACAAGTTTCTTGGATCCGATGAACTAAGAATAGCAAGATCCCTAATGGATGAGTGGGTGGATTTCTAATCGACTTGGTGGAGTTGTAGATCGGTGGTGTCTCCTTCAAATCCCAAAGTATCACGAGCTTTGGTTGGGGATTTGAGGAGATGCTTGAGCTTGAGCTTGGTCAATCAATGGTGGAGAGAGAGTGAGTGTAATTGACAACTTCTAAAGGTGGAAGAACATCTCTATTTATATCAAGGGCGAGAAAACGGTTGTTGGGGGGGGAACCCCCACTCTGCAGCCCATCCCGGCCTAAGGGGCTGGCCAGGCCGGCCTGGGGCGTCCAGGGCAGGTGCAAAACCCACCCCGGCCTAGCGGCACAGTGGGGCCGGCATGGCAGCCGGACAGGGGCCGGGAACCCCTTCCCACCCAGCCTGGGTTGGCCCGGCCTGGGGCCGGCATGGGCGAAGCAGGGAGGCCGGGGCAGCACGTAGCCCGGCCTGGGAGCTCGGGCAGGCCGGCGTGGAGGAGAGCTGGGGCCGGGTACCCGCCCGAGCAGCCCGGCCTGGGGTCCGGCCTGGGGCCGGCGTGGGGAGGGCTGTGGCCGGGGCACCGCCCGAGCAGCCCGGCCTAGGGGCCCGGCCAGGCCGGCCAGGGAGGCCGGCTCCCCTGTTTTCTCCTCTTCTTTTCCTGTTTCTTTTCCTCCTTTCTCCTTATCTTTTCTCCATTTTTGCTATCCATCGTATGAATGTCCAGGGAGATATATGATTGAATTTTATCCATGATAGGCTCTGAGAAAACTTAGGGAAACCATTAGATCTTCCACATGTTGTGTTAAACACCAAAAACAAGATTAGGAACAAATGTCCTTTCAATCTCCCCCTTTTTGATGTTTGATGACAACATACGGATTTGCATTAAGGATAATTTATCATGGCTATTTGCAAGGAGATAAAAATTATAGTGGTACTCCCCCTATTTGTGTTCTCAAACACGAGACATATATATTTGATGAACACATGGAATGCAACGATCATAATTCTCTTTTCACACTATGTTTTATAGAACAATAGGGTATGTGATGCTAGCATGATATACCTATTAGAAGTATGAAGATTATCCGAACATGATTTAACACTATAGATGGACATGTATAGGCAAAGCATTTGTTGAAACAACTTTGAACTAAAAGTGAGTATTCATGTATAGGAATAATGTTATATTTATATAAGTGATTGTATTGCACAAAAAATAGATCTCACCATAGCATTCTCCTCATAGTGGTAGAGAGATAAAGAATAACCTCATTATGGCTTCATCACATCAATTAGTGGGTAGATAGATAATATGATAGCCTTTTTATGATCTTCAACACATCAAATATCACATCGCATAATAGATAGATAGTTCGATGAATAAATAGAGACATAGTCTTACAATAGTACCAAGGTTCAACAAACCACACAAATTGTAGCATCAACTAAGATCAAGGAAAATAATAGCGATGATAAAACGCAAATGGATGCATGAAATGAAATGCAATGCGTGAGTATTTCTCCCCCTTGGCATCAAGACACCAAAAAGGGAGAAAATGATGCAAGTGCAATCACTCGCCATCAACCATCTCATCATCCGCGGCAACGTCCTCGGGAGGGACCTGACTGGAACTAGAAGTATCTGTATAGGAGGCCGCAAAAGAGCCGAGAGAGGTAGCGTCATCGCCAAGCCAGTAGTTGTGCTGGGACTTCCATTGAGCCTTTGGGATCTCATCTGAGCTAGAAGAGCTGAGTGGGAGCTGAAGAGATGTCATGATAGCCCGCTGATTGCGACGAGAGGCCTTGCCCTTGCGATAGGCCTGATAGTCCTGTTGCTGCTTGTCAATGAAGAAGCAGTTCATCTTCTGAAGTGCCCGCTTAATGCTGAAAGTGCCAAAAGCGGGGGCAGTAGGCTCTAGAGAAGAAGAACGGCGGACACCATGAGAGGTACTAGGAGCCGAGGACACTGTGCGGGTACGCTTAGGGCGTTGAGCAGCAGCTAACTCGGCCTCAGCCTCCGAGAGAAGAACAGACAGCTTGGGAGTCACCTTGACATAGTTGTTGACGAGACCAGCTGGGATCTTGGACTCAATGAGGATCTGAAGGTAGGAGCCATAGATGGGTACCCTCTTGTCACGAACCACGGTCCTCATCTCATGCCACATGAAATCCAAAATGTCCAATTGTTTGTTGTTCCTCATAGCAGTGCCGATGTGAAAGAGAAGATTGATCAACCATTTGCGGACCTCACCCTTCTCACCAAACTTGACATTGATAGTATTCCGGAGAATGGTGTGCACAATGTACCAAAACTCAGAGAAATACTTGACTTTGGGAAAGTGCTGAGATCCATTACCTTCTGGGTAACAATGACGCAGACCATCTTTAGCCTTCATAATATACTTTGGATCACCATGGATGCGAATGTAGCTGTAATCGTTAAAGATAATCGGTGGAACACCAATAAGAGACCCATACTCCTCCATGGTAGCAGTACACAGAACACCACCACTAATGCAAGTCAAGGTGCGAGGACCCTCAGTGGAGAAGAAGACAGTGGCATAGAACTCCTTAAGGAACTCAGGGGCAAATGGGTGAGCATTGTTAGTACCCATGAAAGGAGTGAGACCGTGAAAGTCCATAAGCTCCATAAACCCGGACCAATGCGTGCGGGCTGCCTCCACATCAAAGAAGTGATGATCCACATAGTCGTTCTGGAGTTTGCCAAGGATGAACTCATACATGACCTGATGCATCTTGCAGAAAACCCGTGGGTCGGCACAAGTACTCTAACCAAATGCATATGGGCTGAACTTCAGCTGGCTATTCTCAAAATCAGTGGAACTCAGACCACCCCAATTCTTGACCACGGGCTCAGCTGGATTGACAGGAATGGAAGAACCCTGTTTCCGAGAAGGGGTAGAGCCCGCGACAGCGGCAACACTTTTCTTGCGAGGACGAAGAGCACGGGATGCATCGGAATCACCTGAGAGAAATGATGCATGTATATGGACAATTATAGTAAGTGCACATGGTCGTTGTTGAATTAAAAAATATTCCATTATTATGAGTGATAGCAACACGGGTGGGAAGCAACAAACAACTAGTGAGTACAACCTAACTACATCATAGAATGCTGTGAGTTAAAGAAATAGTTGTATGATGCGTTCTTTGTTTTTTATATATTTAGCATGATAATAAAAGAGTGGCAAGTGTGAACTATATCATAGTCATGGCAAGTGAGCATGATATCATAGCGTAGTAGAAAATAAAAAAAAATTATTGTATTTCGAGACTACATCGTGAGGAGCACAATTAGATGAAGGTAAGGAATCTAGGTGATGCAGCCCACCGTATTCCACCAAGCACAACATCGATACCCGACAAGGTGAACTCACCCCTATATCCGTATGTTTCCAGAGACTTGGTGAACGGTGCGCTACCTCATGAAATGCCCCTCTTCATGCCTAGGGTGGATCCCACAATGGAGCCCAAGACGGTGTCCTCGATGCTCAAGAAATGCCCAAGACGGTGCCCGAGAAGCTAGGAAGGAAGCGGGAGAAGACGGCGTCAAGATCGGAGCTCCGAGGAGGAAGAACTGAGGGAAACGGGGTCTCCCGGCCTCACCCCCCTCCCCCCGGCCAGGCCGGCCTCCCTCCCCCTCAGGCCGGCCACCCACCCGAGCAGGCCGGCCTCCCCCTCGCCCACCCCGGCCTCGGGCCCGCCCAGCTCCTCCTCAGGCCGGCCAGGTGCCCGAAGGCTCCGGCCCCCACCCCGGCCCCATGCCGCCCTCCCAGGCCGGCTGGCCCCTAGGCTGGGCGCCCAGCCCGACCCCAGCCTCACTGGCCGGCCAGGCCGGCCTCCCAGGCCGGCCCCTCTCCGAAGTGCGAGAATCAAGAGGAAAACGCCCCTTTTCAGCCCACCTACCCCCCTAGGCTATATAAGGGGCCAAGGTGGCTAGTTCTAGGGATAGAGTTGACTTGAGATAGGATTGGGCTTTGTGCTCCCTCTCCCATGTGGAGAACCCGCCCCATGGGATCCATGGCTACTCCATAGATTTATCTATTGGAATGTATCAAGATCTCTCCAAGTAGCTACTCTTTCACCTTGTGACTCTAGTAGTTCTTGCCAACCTTCCCCTTGTGGCTTCTGTTGACTCTAGTAGTTCTTGCCAACCTTCCCCTTGTGGCTTCTGTTGGATCGATGGACCAGCCGGTGAGAGGAATGGGTTCCAATTAGCGTGTTGTTGACTTGGGTTTGCGATCCCTCGTAGGCTTCACGAGTTATCTCCCCTTTTGTGTGCGTGAGTTCATCGTGTTCTTCGTTCGTTCTTCGCGTTCTTCCCAATCTCCCTACCTCTCGTGCGTCAATCCGTGAAGATCGGGCCACCCTAGAGACCAAGCTTATATCATCTGGTATCAAGAGCAAGGTTGCGACGGATTTGACACCCTCTTTCCCCCAAATTTTTTCTTGATTTTGCCTAAATTCGAAAATTTCCACCAAAAATAGCCCCAATTTGCTTTTGGACCGATCTGTGATTTGAGTGTGTTTTGGTAGGTTTTGATCTGTGGATCTATTGCTAAACTTGTTGATCTACCTTCCTTTACGTTCCCATGGCTTAATTCCATCGTTTCCCCCTTCGATTTGGTGATTTTCGGAGCCATTTTCCGCCCAAAAAGGTCAAAATCGGGTCAAATTCGCGTCCCCCAGAAGCCTGGCCTCAAAGCCCGGCCAGGCCGGCCTCAAAGGCCCTCAGGCCGGACCCCCAACAGAGCGTCCCGGCCTCCACCCCGGCCTCAAAGCCCAGCCAGGCCGGCCTCCCAGAAAACTGTCGCGTTCCTTCACCGTTTTGGCCATAACTTTTGACTCGGGACTCCGTTTTGAGTGATCTTTAGCTTGTTTTGTAGGAAATTACATCATCTACATCACCATTGCAGGAGATACATGATCAGTTGAAGTCTAATTTCGTGAGGAAGCACGAAACTTTTCAGCCCATAGGGTGAAGATCGTCGGAGAGAGGTATAATCATCCCGAATCTTCTCCCTCTTGCCATTCCTTTGTGAGCCATCTTACCTTGTGATTACCTTACCTATTGAGGCTAGTTCATCTTTGATTGCTTGGGCTTTGCACACTGTATCGTGTAGTTGCTAAGCGACCGTTGTATGCGCTAATTCATATAGTTTAATTTGTTGGCACAAAGTGAGTGAGCAAAAAGTGAAAAAGCATAAGAGAGAAGAGAAAAGAGAGAGAAGAGAAGAGAAAGAATAAGAGAGAAAAAGGAAGCCACCACTTGCCATACCACTTGTAGGAAGCGCGCAAACTCGATGAACATCTCGTAGGTGGTGCATTGTGTGCAAATCTTGTAGCCCACCAATAATTTGCAATCGAACTAGCGGCTCTCCTTGTACTTGTGCAACACGAGCTTTATAGTCTTCGCTAGGATCATTTGGTTCCTTAGATCACATTTTGGTTGCACTAGTCCCATTTATCTCCGTGTGTGCGTTTCCATACCTTTTGGAGATCGACTTGTTGTTGCTTTGTGATCATTGTGGTTCTGTACTTGCCATTGCAATATCTTGGTTTACGGTTGTTCCATTAGCTTTCCACTTTCCATACCTATCCACCCATAAGACGTGTGTGTTTTGGAGCGTGTTTTTGGATCTTTCGAACTCAAGTCACTTCATTCTTTTTGTTATCGGTTTCTCTTGGCATGGTCCACTAGTTCCAATACTTGCTAAAAGGTGAGGTTTGAGATCTTAGGTCTTCACACTCTATATATACACGTGTACTTGTGAGTAACCATGTGTAGCGAGAGTGGAGCATATGGAGGCCATGATGACCATGACGAGTACATGATGGACCACTACGACTACAACAACGACAACGACTACAGCGAGCTAGACATGGACCACCACTCCTACGAGCACGACATTGTGGTTGACCACTACTACGAGCATGACATGGTGGATCACCACCACTACTACGACCATGACGTCGAGCTCTACACCGACTACTCCTCCCCAAGCATCATCGACATGGAGGAGCACCACACCAACCACGACAACTTCGACTCCATGAGCTCCAACGACATGAACCACTACTACAACTATGACACCGCAAGCTTGTATGACGAGATGGAGCCATGCTACACCGACAACGCATCCACAAACATGACGGAGTACGACACCGACAACGACTCCACAAGCACGAGGGACAATATGGACCTCTACACCTACTTCGACTCCGACATGGATGAGCTCACTTACAAGAACTTCCTCTCCAAGCTTCGAGGGCCAAGATATCATATGTCATATGGTTCATGCTCAACACCAAGGAACTTCAAGGAGAATGCCAAGGACAACACAAGAAAACTCCCTTCAACCTCAAGATGGTGAAACGACAAGAAATCTGACAAGTTGGCAACGTCAAGATTGGCTCCTTCCACATCAAGACGATGTCACAAGAAGGACATCATCGAGGCCCCATCAAGCGAGAAGGACAAGAAGCCAAGGCATCCGAATGACTTTCGGAGTCATCCCACACATGAAGTGCGGGAATGCCGCAAGCTTCGTCATCAACAAACTTCAAGCTATCATCACCAAGATCGTCGCCATGATCATCATCGACATATGGGAGAGAGTGGTACACCCACCTCACCGCATCCTCCACCACAAGCACTGCGACGACATTGGTTTGAGCATTGCTCGCCATCATCACTACCTCGACCTCGACACCGACAAGGCCGTGGTGACCCTCTTCAAGATCACCCTCTACGACCGGATATTCTTCATCACCCACCTTCTCCAAGCTCGACTCATGACTATGGTCTACATGGCTTCGTGGATGGTGCTCGCCCACATTCAAGGCTTCCAAGGCAAAATGTGTGTCACCACCACAATGACCACCAATACCAAGTCCCTTATCAATAAGGTGCCCTCGACATGGCTTCGAGTGAATGCCTCCCACAACTCCACCACAATGACCACCGGCGCCATCCTCTCCATCATGACCGCCATCGCCAAACCAATGAGGATGATCAACATGAGCTTCTGCTACCCATCTTTGATGAAGACCCACATGAGATACTTCCTCAACGTCAAGCAAGTGAGAATGCTTCGTATGGCTTTCTTTCCCCATCTTTGAGGAAGACCCCAATGAGCGTCCACTTCGACATCAACCAAGCGGGATTAATCAACTTGCTACTTCACTACCCATCTTTGATGAAGACCTACAACAAGATGGAGGAAGTGAAGGCCCTCCCATATATGATGATGATGCTATGAGCCTACTTTCCCCTCTCCTTCAAGACGAAGACCTCTTATGCCCCATTTGCAAGGGCCATGGTCACATAATGTGGGATTGCCAAGGCGGCGACCAAGATGGTGCGTCAAATGGATATGACATCCATGATTCTTATCCTACCATATTGGATGAAGCACCGCATCACCTTGACCACGGATTTCCATCGCATCATCAAGGCCATGAAGACAAAAACTTGAGCGCCCTTTGCCTCAATGTTACAAGGCTCAAGGACCATGAGTGTCATCACCAACATGAGGAATGGGATTCTCCACCTCATCATCACCAAGAGTGTGCCTCCTATTCGCACCCCGCCTTCGAAAAGGATCAAGATCATCCTCGCCATGGACACTATGATACCACTACTTCATCAAGGCAAGAGGCAAGAGACACTTCATCACCGACACCCATCCACAACACCCATGTGCGCCATACTTTGAGGAAGGACTATGGACTCCATGATCAAGCACATGAGTGTCATCATCACCATCAACCACTTGAGGATGCTACAAGGCATGGCTTACACTACCACATCACGGAGATGCTCGAGCCTTGTTCGACACAAGCCATGACCCTACCTCCTCCGCCAAGCAAGCCCAACATTCCACACTTGGAGATCAAACCAAGAGACGAGATGCTCGAGTCCTCCTCACCACATGCTATGACACTACCGACTCCAAGCAATGCAACTACCTCGACAAACCCGCACACCTCAAGTGCCAAGACTTTGGAGCCTTCTAGTGTCCCCTCTCAAGCTTCTAGTGAGACGAGTGGTGAGAGAGAGATCCACCATCACGTGAGTGAGAGCCACAAGCCCATAATGAGTGGGAAAAGCATGAGTGTTCTTAGAGGCATCGCCATGATAGCCACCAATAGTGAGATGAGAGTTGAGAGCAAAACCCCATGTGTGCTTATCGACACTAACGGCTTACCAACTTTCTCTCCATCTTTGTTGTCTATTTTGCAGAGATTTGGTGACCCTATCAAGCATCCTCGACCTCATGTACTTCTCCACATACAAGGCTCTCCACACCGCATGAACATCGACACCGACTTGAAGATTTGGAAGGAGCACATTCCGCTCGTCATGATCTACATGGAGATCGACAAGAGATTCTACGACAATGCATTCTCCATCCACACTCCTCAAGTGAAGATCAACACGGCGTTTCACAAGCACTTCGACAACAACGCCTTCTACGCCTACATACCACATGTCAAGAGGTGCATGGAGTTCGACAAGCGCATCCACGACAATGACTTCTACGCCTACCTAACTCATGTCAAGATGTACTTGGAGTTCCACATGCGCATCCGCGACAACGACTTCTCCGTCTACATCACAAACGTCAAGATGCACTTAGAGTTCGACAAGCGCATCAACGACAATGGCTACCACGACTACATACCAATCGTCAAGATGCACTTGGAGTTCGACAAGCGCGTCAATGACAATGACCAAACACCTCTCGAGCTCTTCGCCGACGGCTACATCTCCTTTAAAGCTCATCCTCATGAGGACCATGTCAAGATCGTCATCGCCTTTGGACTACACCCTCCACGAGCATACCTTGGCATGATCTTCGATAAGAGGCTCAACTTCAACGACTACACCGCCTTTCAAGATCTTCTTCACCAAACCAAGGAAGACCACTTCAACATCGTCATCGCTTTTGGACCACCCCCACTACGAGCCTACCGTCACATGATCTTCGACAAGCGTCTCAACTTCAACGACATCTTCGTCATCAACATTCCTTACCCCGCTCAAGAATGGACGAAACGAGAGTCGAGGACGACTCTTTTTCAGGGGGGGGGGAGATGATGTAGCCCACCGTATTCCACCAAGCACAACATCGATACACGACAAGGTGAACTCACTCCTATCTCCGTATGTTTCCAGTAACTTGGTGAACGGTGCGCTACCTCATGAAATGCACCTCTTCATGCCTAGGGTGGATCCCACAATGGAGCCCAAGACGGTGTCTTCGATGCTCAAGAACATGCCCAAGACGGTGCCCGAGAAGCTAGGAAGGAAGCGGGAGATGACAATGTCAAGATCGGAGCTCCGAGGAGGAAGAACGGAGGGAAACGGGGTCTCCCGGCCTCACCCCCCGGCCAGGCCAGCCTCCCTCCCCCTCAGGCCGGCCACCCACCCGAGCAGGCCGGCCTCCCCCTCGCCCACCCCGGCCTCGGGCCGGCCCAGCTCCTCCTCAAGCCGGCCAGGTGCCGGAAGGCTCCGGACCCCACCCCGGCCCCAGGCCGGCTGGCCCCTAGGCTGGGCGCCCAGCCACACCCCGGCCTCACTGGCCGGCCAGGCCGGCCCCCCTCCGAAGTGCGAGAATCAAGAGGAAAACGCCCCTTTTCACCCCACCTACCCCCTAGGCTATATAAGGGTCCAAGGTGGCTAGTTCTAGGGATAGAGTTGACTTGAGATAGGATTGGGCTTTGTGCTCCCCCTCCCATGTGGAGAACCTCCCCCATGGGATCCATGGCTACTCCATAGATTTATCTATTGGAATGTATCAAGAGATCTCCAAGTATCTAGTCTTTCACCTTGTGACTCTAGTAGTTCTTGCCAACCTTCCCCTTGTGGCTTCTGTTGGATCGGTGGACCGGCCGGTGAGAGGAATCGGTTCCAATTAGCGTGTTGTTGACTTGGGTTTGCGATCCCTCGTAGGATTCACGAGTTATCTCCCCTTTTGTGTGCGTGAGTTCATCGTCTTCTTCGTTCGTTCTTCGCGTTCTTCCCAATCTCCCTATCATGAAGATCGGGCCACCCTAGAGGCCAAGCCTATATCACTAGGTTATGGCTAGTGTGACATATGAGCTATATGGGATCCATCATGAACACTAGGGGAAAATTTACACCCTAAATCAATGAACCAAAACTAGTATACCGATAGAGATGAAGCACATAAACAGGTATAGAGTAGAGGCCCAAGAGATTACCCGATTTGGAGGCCATCTTCCAAAAAAATGCACACGAAATCAAGTGAGAGGATCTCCCCCGATAGTGCACCAAAGATAAATCCGCGGGGAGAAGAGTGTGGAGAAGGACGAGGGCTCGCAGATCTATGATTTTCAGTGGTAGGGGTGGGTTAGGGTATGGGGGGGAAGGGGGATGAGAGCTCCAAGAGGGGCTCCAATGGTGGTGGTTGGTGGGAGGGAGAAGGAGAGTGGGATCGGGTGGGGGGTGTGGGGGTGTGCGTGTTGTGTACGTGCGTGCGTGTGTTGTGTGCGTGCGTGTGTGCGCCCCGACCTGGGTAGCCGGCCATGCCGGCGTGGGAGGGTGACACGGTCGGGTGGGTGGCCGAGCACACCGGCCTGGACCCCGGCCTAGGGCCGACGCAACAGCGGGCGAGGTCGGGCAGGTGGCCGAGCAGGCCGGCCTAGGCCCCGGCCTGGGGCCGGCGCGGGGGGGGGGGATCGGGGCCGGGCGCAGGGTAGAGGCAGTCGGCCTAGGGTGCCGGCTAGGCCGGCCAGCCAGGCCGGATTTTGATTGATTTTTTTTTGTTTTAAACCCGAATTTGTTTCCCCCTTTTAAAAAAAAATACACGTTTATTTAGACAAGTGAGACACAACAATAAATTTTCATATTTTCGTTTTAGCAATCCATACTTTTATTTAGCAAGTTTTACTTGACCATGTGCACAAATAAAATGAGTATGATGATTTTCATATGCATCCAATGGAGAAAAGTAAAAGTGAATTAAACAACATTGGATGCAATATGAAATATGAAGAATGGAAATGCATATCAGTGAAGCACTTCTTATCAATATGAAAACCAACCAAATTTTGGGCGGTGGCCTTAGCCACCATGCATGAGTATGTTCGATATGACACCGCGAAGATATATCTTGGGTGCATTGTCGAGACTCATCATTGAAGCACATTATGTCATTTGAAATGACCATTATGTATGATTTGTTTATCTATGCATTATAGAGGTAGTGTTGACTCATTCGTTGAGCTACACTCCCCCTATGTCTATGCGTACATCTATAATCCAAATAAGAGTCTAGTAGAGGTGTGTATGCAAGACCTTCAATCAACTAAAATTGCTTGCACATACGACATTGAGCTCACTCCTTAATTGCTTGAATCTCTTCACATCTAGAGGCTTTGTAAGTATGTCGGCAAGTTGATCTTTGGTGTTGACATAGGAAAGTGAGATATCTCCATTTGCCACATGATCCCGAATAAAATGATACTGAATCTCAATATGCTTGGTCTTTCCATGAAGTACTAGATTGTGACCAATCTTTATAGCACTCTCATTGTCACATAAAAGAGGCATTGTCTTAATCTCAATTCCAAAATCCTTAAGACATTGCCTCATCCATAAGAGTTGAGAGCAACAACTAGCGGCGGAAATATACTCCGCTTCTGTAGAGGAGGTGGCAATGCAATTTTGTTTCTTGGAAGACCAACACACGAGTGACCTACCAAGGAATTGGAAAGCACCCGAGGTTGATTTACTATCCACTTTGTCACCTTCCCAATCCGCATCCGAATATCCCACAAGATCAAAAGTTGTGTTCGATGGATACCAAAGACCATCTGTAGGAGTGTCAACCAAATATCTAAGAATCCTTTTGACCGCAATCATATGGATTTCCTTAGGGTTAGATTGAAATCTTGCACACAACCCCTCACTAAACATAATATCCGGTCTAGATGCACAAAGATAAAGCAAAGATCCAATGATAGAACGATAAAGTTTTGGATCTACCGGTTTACCTTCGTGGTCCATAAAAAGGTTCACGGTTGTTGGCATTGGATAAGGTAATGGTTTGGTATTGTTCATATCAAATTTCTTGAGCATGTCTTGAATATATTTTGCTTGACAAATAAAAGTCCCTTCATGATATTGCTTGATCTCAAAACCTAGAAAGAACTTCAATTCTCCCATCATAGACATCTCAAACTCACTTGTCATTATTTTGGCAAATTGGTCTACAAAACTCACGTTAGAAGATCCAAATATAATATCATCAACATATACTTGACATACAAAGAAATGTCCACCTACACTTTTGGTAAGTGGGATCAATTACCCCAAGTACGAAACCACGATCCACTAAGAACTCCTTTAAATTATCATACCAAGCACGTGGGGCTTGTTTGAGGCCATACAAAGCCTTATGGAGGAAGTAGACATGGTTAGGATACTTGGGATCCTCGAACCCCGGACGTTGTTTAACATATACCATTTCATTTAGAGGACCATTTAGAAAAGCACTTTTAACGTCCATTTGATGCAAGATGAAGTTATGACTAGTGGCAAATGCAAGTAATATACGAATGGATTCAAGTCTAGCTACGGGAGCGAAAGTTTCACCGTAGTCAAGTCCTTCGACTTGAGAGTAGCCTTGAGCAACCAATCGAGACTTGTTGCGAATCAATTGCCCATGAGAATCTTGCTTGTTTTTTAACACCCATTTAGTTCCAATGACATTATGATCCTTGGATCTTTCCACTAGTGACCATACTTTGTTTCTCTCAAAATTATGGAGCTCTTCATGCATGGCTTGAACCTAATCTTCATCTTAAATAGCATCATACACCTTGATAGGTTCAACATGAGAGACATATGAATGAATACCACAAAACTTGAGTACTTGTCCACGAGTGGAGACACTTCTTCCCAAGACACCAATAATATTCTTTTGATAATGTGACTTTTGTTACAATCTTGATGCTTGACGAGTCATGATACGAATTAGTGCATCATCGGGATTCTCATTTGGAGGGATATCCTCATCATTTCCTTCATCAAGACCATGATCCATCCGGAGTGGAGTTCTTGGTGAAGAATCACCAAAGTCATTTCCACCATTATCATTGCGTGGATCTTGATCACTTTCTTGATGAGTAGTATCCACTTGAAGGTATTGTTCTTGTTCTTGGTCTACAATTTGATTGGTGGTTGATGTAGAGGGCTCCAATTGCGTAGAGCTAGTCCCATCCTCATTTGCCACAAGGTGTCCCTCAATGGGTATGAGTGGACCTATACCCATTCTTCCTATGGCTATGGAGGACGGTTCATCACCTACATCATCACAATCAATTTTCTCCACTTGGGAGCCATTATCCTCATGAAATTCCACATTCATAGATTCTTCAACACACCCGGTGGATATGTTGTAGACTCTATAAGTGTGGGAGTTCGTGGCGTAACCAACAAATATGCCTTCAAAAGTTCTAGGATCAAACTTAGACAATCTAGTTCCTTTTATGTAAACTTGACATTTGCATCCAAAAACTTGAAGATATTTGATGTTGGGTTTGTTACCGGTTAGGAGTTCATATGGAGTCATGCCAATCATCGGGCGAAGGAAGAGTCGGTTAGATAGATGACAAGCGGTGTTGATGGCTTCGGCCCAAAAGTTATATGGGGATTTGAACTCGGCCATCATAGTTCTTGCAATATAAATAAGTGTATGATTCTTCCTCTCCGCTACACCATTTTGTTGAGGGGTGTACGCAGCGGAATATTGATGTCTTGTCCCCTCTTCACTCAAGAATTCATCCATGGTGTAGTTCTTGAACTCGGACCTATTGTCACTCCTAATAGACAAGATCTTGGTGTCATATTGGCGTTGCACTTCCGTGGCCCAAGTTATGAACCTTTCTTGAGTCTCACTCTTCTTCTTGATACAGAAGTGTATCTTATATAATCATCAACAATCACCAAACAATACATTCTGCCCCCAAGACTATCATATGTGGTAGGCCCAAATAGGTCCAAGTGAATACGCTCAAAGGGCCTTGTTGTGGAGATGATTGATGTCTTGGGGTGATTCTTCTCATGCATCTTTCCGGTAATACAAGAGCTACAAGGATGATCTTTGGAAAAGTTCACACTTGTTAGTCCTACCACATGCTCACCCTTCACAAGAGTTTGTAGATTTCTCATGCCGATGTGGCCTAAGCGGCGATTCCAAAGGCACCCCATGTCGGATTTAGCCATTAGATAAGTGGCGATATGTGTAGTTTCTTTCGAGAAATCCACTATATACATATCGTTTTCCACAAATCCAACAAAGGCTTCCTTAAGAGAAATAGTGTGAAGGACAAGCACGTGATGACGCCCAAATACACATGTAAAATTGCATTCACAAAGTTGTAAGACGGAAAGAAGGTTATCGCCAAGGGACTCAACAAGGAGGACTTCCTCAATGGATGAATCGGGAGAAATGACCACCTTGCCATGTACCAATACCTTAAGTTGTGAGCGATCAACAATAGTTACATGAGCAAATTTGAGAGTTGGAGTTTCAAATCATCTAACACTTCCTTGCTTCCGGTCACGTGTGCGGAACAACCACTATCAATCATCCATGATGTTCCACCGGAAATACAACCCTACAATGAATCAACTTCTTGTCTTAGGTACCCATTTTTGGACGGGTACTTTTTTGTTAGTCACAAGGGTCTTAGGAACCCAAATAGCATGCTTGTAATCATCACCATATGAGGTGCCAACATATTTTGAATAAACATGACCATTAATAGATTTAAGAAGCACATAAGATGGGTTATACTTTCCCGCAAAGTTGTTGTGAGTAGTAGTGTTCCTAGGAACGATACTCTTAGCAATAATATCAAACTCATCTTCATTATTAGCCAACTCCCCCTCCTTCACAAAAACAATAGAGTTAGTGGAGGGAGCTGACTTCTTCTTGTAAGCCACCTTGGAAGTGGAACCAAAACCAAGGCCTTCCTTGCCAATAACTCTCTTATGATTACTCAAAAGATCATTAAGGTTCTTTGCCCTTGAATGCATGTGGCAAGACCTTCTTTGAGTTGTGCCTTCAACCTATTGTTCTCCTCAATGAGAGTTGCCTTGAAACCCAAAGGGTTAGTAACACAAGAGTTTTCATGCACAATTTTTACCCCTTTTGAGGTCTTGAGATCATTTGAAATTGTTCGATAATCAATTTTAAGCTTATCAAAATCCTTAATGAGTTCATTGTAACCTTGGTTAGTTGCATCATTTAAGGCCATGAATTCCGTTGCCTTAACAAAAGCATGTTCACAATCAAGTTTCACTTTAGCTATGTCAATTGCAAAGGTTTCCTCTATGCTTTCTCTAAAGCAATGTGATTCATCTAGAGCTTTCTCAAGCTCCTCAATTTTACTAGCATCATCACGAGCAAACTTTTCAAGTAACATTATTCTCTCCTCATGTTCATCAATGAGGCCATGTGCCTCACTTAATTGATCCATGAGAGAGACAAAGATAGATTTAGTTTCTCCTTCTAGTTTTTCCAAAAAATTTAACAAGGGGTCTTCCTCGACACAATTTAATAGTGAAGGAGTAGAAGAGTTTGCAAGTTTGAGTGTAGGAGTCACCTTTGGGGATATACCCTTGGCCATGAAGCACTTGTGACTCGAAGGACCCTTGTTGTCATTTGGGTTGGAGAAGAGAGAGCTTAAGTTAGGAGGTACGACGCCCCTAGCCATGGCCGCCATACCCACTTGTTTACCTTCACCATTGCTATCTTCACCACCGGATGTGTACTCAACTTCTTTTGCAATAAATGCCCTAGGAGGGCCTCTCTTGATGAAGTTCTTGGACTTGGAAATGAAAGTGGATTTATTGATAAGTCTTCCACCATTTTCAATTCTACTCTTGAAGGGGCACTCGGCAACAAAGTGCTCGGAATCTCCACAATTGAAGCAAGTTCTTGCCTTCTTTATGCTTGAGACTTCCTTCCATTTATTCTTGGTGGCATTAGATCTAAAGTCTCCCTTCTTCCACCACTTGTGTTGGGCAAGAGCCAAGCATTCTTCATGTGATGTCTTCATATCTTTCTCAGAGACCTCATGAGTAGATCCACCATCATCACTTGAGTCATTTTCTTCATGGGGAATGGCCTTGGCCTTCAAGGCAAGAGAGGGTCTCTTCATTCCGTTTACATGGTCCATGACATCATTGGAGGTTTTCTTCATGACTTTTAGGGTGATAAAGAGACCCAAAACATCATTGGGGGATAGGTCCAAGGAATCGGCCCTTGCTTGCACATTCATCACCATGTTTTCATTGTATGGCATCAAGGTGAGTAGAAATTTCTCCTTGACCCAATTCTCCATACAATCCGTGAATCCGCAATCTCTCATGTCATTTACGAGAGCCTTGAGTCTTCTAAACATGTCTTCTATGTTCTCTCTATCACTCAAGTGAAAGTGTTCAACTTGTCTTTAGATGATTGACTTCTTGGATCATTGAAGGTTGACGTTGTCGTCAAACATATCAACAAGGCAATCATAAGCTTTCTTCACACTTCTGAAGGACCGGATGTGCTCAACTCCTTCCTTTTACATTGCCCTCTCCAACATGTGCAAAGCATGAGCGTTGAGTTGCTCATCTATGATGTCACTTGAGCTTAAGTTCGCGGGATCCTTTGTCTCATACCCTTTTTCAACAATTTTCCATATTTGCATTCAAGAGCTGCACATGTAAGACTTAATGGAAGCTTTCCAGTTAGTAAAATGATGCCTATCCACCATAGGAGGTGGACCAAGATGATTAAAATGTGGATGTTGAACATTAGGAGCATTGTTATAAGCATAGCCAAAGGAGTTTCCACCACTACCATTTAAAGGTGAAGATGTTGCGGTTCCTTCCTTAGTTGGAATGGGGTTTCCATGTTCACCTAAGGTAACATTCTCTCTAGATTGATTATATGGGGACATCAATTCTTTTATTAGTCCCTCCATCTTTTCCTCGGAACTATCAATCATAGCTCGGATTAACTTTTGAATCCCCTCCATGGTGACGGGATCATTGGCCATCCTTTCCTCCTCTTTAGGCGGTAAAGCCCTATATAAAGAGACGAGGCTCTGATACCAATGGAATGATCGAGAGGTTAACTAGAGGGGGGGTGAATAGGTTAACTACAAATTTTAGCTTCTTTTTCAAGTTAACAAGGTAATGCTCAAATATAGATTATCTAGATTATGCAACTAGGTGAACAATCCTATATGTTGAGTAGGTACAACTAGCACAAGATAAATATATACTAAGTAGAAGTAACTAGTAAAGGTAAGTTGAGGAATAACCGAACATAATGACGCTGAGATTTATCCCGAAGTTCACTTCCCAATGGAAGCTAATCTCCGTTGGAGCGGTGCGGTGCCACCAAAGTGGAACACCGAGTAGCCCTCAAATGGCACACCGTATCTCCTTCGAGTCCTTCCAACGATGTGGATATGCTCGAATCACTATGTTGTCGTTGAGGTTGACAACTAGAACCTTTACAAGGATGAGGCACACTCCACAAGATTGGAGGGTCCTCACCGAATCCCGAGAGCCACCAAGACTCCGAGAAACAAGATCCACGAGCACAAGAGCTTCGGGGATATCAACAAGGCTCTGAGCTCCGATGAGCTAAGAGCAACAAGATTCTTGCCTCCGATGAACTAAGAATAGCAAGATCCCTAAGGGATAAGTGGGTGGATTTCTAATCGACTTGGTGGAGTTGTAGATCGGTGGTGTCTCCTTCAAATCTCAAAGTATCCCGAGCTTTGGTTGGGGATTTGTGGAGATGCTTGAGCTTGAGCTTGGTCAATTAATGGTGGAGAGAGAGTGAGTGTAACTGACAACTTCTAAAGGTGGAAGAATATCTCTATTTATATCGGGGGCAAGAAAACAGTCGTTGGGGGGGCCCACTCTGCAGCCCACCCCCACCTAAGGGGCCGGCCAGGCCGGCCTGGGGCGTCCAGGGCAGGTGCCAAACCCACCCCGGCCTAGCGGCACGGTGGGGCCGGCGTGGCAGCCGGACAGGGGCCGGGAACCCCTTCCCACCCCGGCCTAGGTTGGCCCGGCCTGGGGCCGGCGTGGGCGAAGCAGGGAGGCCGGGGCAGCGCGTAGCCCGGCCTGGGAGCCCGGCCAGGCCGGCGTGGAGGAGAGCTGGGGCCGAGTACCCGCCCGAGCAGCCCGACCTGGGGTCCGGCGTGGGGCCGGAGTTGGGAGGGCTGGGGCCGGGGCACCGCCCGAGCAGCCCGTCCTAGGGGCCCGGCTAGGCCGGCCAGGGAGGTCGGCTCCCCTGTTTTCTCCTCTTCTTTTCCTGTTTCTTTTCCTCCTTTCTCCTTATTTTTTCTCCATTTTTGCTATCCGTCGTACGAATGTTTAGGGAGATATATGATTGCATTTAATCCATGATAGGCTCTAAGCAAACTTAGGGAACATATTAGATCTTTAACATGTTGTGATTAAACATCGAAAACAAGATTAGGAACAAATGTCCTTTCAGCGTACATACATGACATCAGTGGCGGAGCTCTCCTTCGGGCGAGGTCGGGCGGCCTCCCTACCTCGATCATGTGCAAGAATTTCTTTAGATGTACGCGTCCTTCACTGTTCCTCGCTTCATCAATCGTTTCAGAAGAAAACTGAGAGGGGGTAGAGAGTTGGGCCATGACTAGGACTGTTGGGCCTGGGCCTAGTCGTAGAAATAAGAGTGCATTGTGTGGCACGACTGCTTAGTCGTTCCAAGCTGAACTTGTTGAGCACGACTGCTCAGTCGTTCCAACTATAAAGATAGACACCATTTTTTCCTTTTTAAATAGTGAAAGATTTCATGAGTTATATTTTTTGTATACCAAAGTTGCCTAAAATAAAAAAATATACATGAGTTCTTAGAGCAGCGATGACACAGTGTGTAGTATGTTATTGCATAAATAGCTGAAAACCGCCCTCTTATATTTGCTTTCTTGCTATATTGTGTTCGTATGTTTGAGATTTGGGATGAACATATGAGGCAGCCTCTAAGCTTATGCTGCTTATTTATCCTTTGCATCTTGATCAACTTGAATTTTAGCAGGGGATGAACATGTAAGTGGTTATGTTTAGGATCATGTAATGTATTATATGTTTATATACAAAAAAATAAAATTGTGCTTTAGAGTTCGCCCGACCTCAATTTTTTTCCGTCCTCGGCCACTGCATGACATATTCCAAAAATTCCAGATTGAAGTGCAGAACAACACAACTTTCCACTATAGTGGTTCGATGCAACCAGGGCACGTAAGAGTTGAAAGAGCAGTCAATTATCATTAAATGGAATTCAGGAGAAAATATTTTGATGTGTTTTACGATGAAGAAAAAAAAACTTCTGGTGCCAATGCAAGAAGATGAAAAGAGATGGAATACAGTGTTGCCACGTCATATGGACACTAGTGCACTTTGGAATAAATGATCTGTCAGATAGCTTCATCATACAGAGGTGGAGGAAGGACACAGATATAGAGATGCCAACTCTGGGAGAGGACATGGACGTGGATACCGCAGAAGAAGCAATGAGGTTTGCTGGCACCATGTCCAATATGGCAGACATTTGCAACCTAGCATGCCAAAATGATAGAGCTTACAAGGTGATGCGGGAATGTATGCGTGACATGAAGACAAGAGTAATGGCTGAACTTTCAGATAAAGTGGTTTCAGAAGAAGCTGCAACAAACAATGACAACGAGAAGATACATGACCCACCAATAACAAGGAGGAAAACAACTAATAGAAGAAATAGACCAAAACCAAGGTCAGAGAAAAGAGACAAAGCAATCCGATGCGGACACTCCAAATAACTAGGGCACAACAGAACATCTTGTGAGAAATTAAAAAGAAAGGTTGAAGAGGCTGAATGAGCACGGAACGAAGAGCACGACAATCCCACGTCTCAAACGAATGAACGACAACATCAGCAACCAGGCCACAGACAGACAAGCTATGAAACAGAGAGCCCTACAACTCCACAGCAACCAAGAGGTTTCAACCGTAACAGGGACGGGAGAATAAAATGTGGTTTCGAATACTTGATATTTGGTACACCACCACACTTGTCAAGATAAAATGTATAACACAATGAATAACTTATCAAATTAAGACTATTTAACCACAAACTATTTATACAAAATATTTTTAGTGGCTACATGGATGATTGGAGAAAGACCAATAAGAAGTAAATTATTGTAGAAGAGCAAGACATGGTGGAATACATGCGTATCTTACAAGGTAGCTGCAAGCAAAAGGCATGACTAGTCCAACGTTTATCTGTTTTTTCATAACTAACTGGTACTAACAAAAATTTCAACAGAAGGGGAGATAAAACAAAATCAGGATCCACAAAAAGGAGGCAAATGTAGCGAAGGAAGAAGAACCAGAGGCAAGTTGAACTTCAGAAGATGAGAAAACATAACAACAACATCGGAGAACAGAAAAAATATCATACAAAGAAACAGACACAGTGAATGTTTTTTTTATTTTCCAACTCTTTAGAGGATGTGATACGAAACACAATAAACTTTATGTTTGATTTTATTAATTACTATGATCAAACAATCTGTGATTCCTTATGTGTTACCATTAAATTGTGCACACAATCAATACGATTATACTTTCCACAGAAAAGAAACACTGTACGAAGTAAACACACTACGATGTACACAACGAAACGTACGACGGAAATCCTTTAGCTTGTACGTCCTACGATTCGGAGATGAAATCCAATAAAAGTGTACAACTTATACTTTTGAAATTTGAAGAAGTGTACGACGTAAACACGGTAAGGTGAACATTCGGGATATATTCAATACAACTGCCGTATCGTGTACGTCCCAAGACTAAGACGTGAACTACCACCAAACTCTGTACGTCCTACGACTCAGTATCGTGTACGTCCCAAGACTAAGCAGTGAACTCCCACCAAACTCTGTACGTCCTACGACTCAGTATCATGTACGTCCTAAGACTAAGCAGTGAACTCCCACCAAACTCTGTAGCATATGCTAGTCCGTAGAAAGGAAGCAGTGTACGAAGTAAACGTAGTACGATGTACACAGGGACCCGTACGACAGAACTGCCATAGCTTGTACGTCCGACGACTCAGAGGCAAACTCCCACCAAAGTATACAGCCTATACTTCTGAAATTTGAAGAAGTGTACGACGTAAACACAGTACGGTGTACATTCAGGAATTGTTCAACAAAACTGCCGTATCATGTACGTCCCAAGACTAAGCACTGAACTCCCACCAAAACCTCTAGCATATGCTAGTCTGTAGAAAGGAAACAGTGTACGGACTAAACACACTACGATGTACACAGGGAAACGCACGACAGAACTGCCTTACCTTGTACGTCCTACAATTCAGAGGTGAACTCCAATCAAAGTATACAACTTATAATTCTGAAATTTGAAAAAGTGTACAACGTAAACAGAGGTGTACATTCAGGATATATTCAACACAACTGCCGTATCGTGTACGTCCCAACACTAAGCAGTGAACTCCCACCAAACTCTGTAGCTAGTCTGTACAAAGGAAGCAGCGTACGACAGAAATCCTTTAGATTGTACGTCCTACGATTCAGTAGTGAACTCCCACCAAACACAGTACAACAGAGGGTGAAAGTTCATCGAGAACAAAACAAGCAATTGACATCTCAAAAGAGGGTGGAAGTTCATCCTCAACAGAGTTCTTGCATTTGAAAGTTGCTACCTCCCTCCCATTACTTCCCCTGAAAACTCACTGCCCGAAAATGACAAAGGGAAAAATCGATTCAGAAGGGAAAACTCACTGCTACCCGAAAATTTCAAATGGAGAAACAGATTTTGGCTACAATTGTTTCCATGTTTCAACCGATTCAAAAGGGAAAACCCAACAATATGAAAATCAAACGTAGCTCAAAATCCAGAAAATGACGAAAGAACACAAGAACAATAGAAACAAAAAATAGATCTAAAAACCCTAATCTCCGTCAATCGCATAACAAATAAGGAACAAATCGCAGAAAACATTCAACTGTCGAGGGAGGAACGGCCGGATTTGTCGTAGGTTCGACGCCGCAGATAGCGATACCGGCGGCGGCGGCGAGGGAAAAGTCAGAAGGGCAGAAAATACGGGCCAAAGAAAAACGAACGAAGAAGCAACAAGGGAAAAATTGCAAATCTGTTCGAGACTCGGCCGGATTTATCGTAGCTACGAGGCCGGAGATAGAGAGACCGGCGGCAGCGGCGATAGAGAGACGGCGGGCGAGGGAAGGCGGAGAAGGAAAGAAAAAGGAAAAATGGGGGGTAAAAGGCTCTCCCTCGGATAACGGTTCGGGCGGAGAATCCAGAACCGATACCAATTCTGACGCCCAAAAGGAACGAGAGGGCGACAAGTGTCATGCGCGAAAGGCATCAGGGGGAGGGGCCGCGCAAAGAGAGCGCGACACTTGTCTCACGCGCAGACCTCGCACGGTGACCTTCCGGAAGGGAGACCTTTTTCTAATGACTC